>OX422208.1:150135070-151450334 GCA_949130495.1 Sambucus nigra
AAAATAAGAAATACCATGTGATGTGAAGTGAAACACAACGACAAACAAACTCGAAAACATAAGCACAAATAATCCAAACAATGAACAAATGATACCAATGTAAATAATGAAACAAAAGATACCAATATGATCATTATGACATGTCGATATAACATATCTATGAAGCATATGGAAAACATGGATTAAATGAAATGAAAAGCCCCAAAACACATATTACACACACACACACACACACACACACACACACACACACACATATAGGTACAAACACCACAAAAGACAAAAAAAAGCTTTCCATGCCCGTATGTCATAAATGTGTCTAAACCAAATATAGTATGGAGTGAAGAAGCGTCAAGTAGAAAATAAAAGAAATATGTCCCCAACACTCAAGATATGCCCAAGGAGTTCTATTTGACTGCATTAATTTATCACACTTCGATGTAGCCTCAAGTGACAGATAATGAATTCATAATGGATAAACATACACAATGCACACTAGCATAGATATCTTTATGATTTTCAAATAAATAGCGTCAAATATTTAAGCTGGCGTAGGACTCATTGAGCAAACACATTGATCTTCAACTTTAACATCCCAAAAATATAGATATTCAAATTTTCCTCTCTTTTTGAATAAACTAATTTTGAAGAATCAATTTCTAAGCATGGTTGATAAGCACCCAAAAGTGTTAATTTAAGCCCCGAATATTTGCATTTTAGTCGCTCGTTTTTAATAAAAATTGGCCCTATGTCGTATTTTATTATTTTTCAGGTCAATCAGTAGTCGCAACATCAAAAAATGCTAAATCAAGTCAATTGTGACTCAATAGCGGTCAAAAGCGTTAAATGAAGAAATTCAAAGCGGTCGTGAAGTCAGAAGTCAAGTTTGACCTTGCACAGATGAGTTTCGATATCCCAAACCCTATTCCCGGACCAAACCTAAGCCTACACCGAGTCCAGACCATCACCCGAGCCTGTGTGTGTTGAGTTTGTACCCTTATTATTTTGAGTCGTTTTATTTTTAGGATTTATTTTAGACTTTACAGGATTTATTTTCTATTCTTATATTTCTTTATTCTAATTTTTATTTTGATTAGTTTTTAATCTTTATTTTATTTTATTATTTTTAGGATTAGTTTTTAGGAATTTATTTTTATAAGATTTCATTTTTTAGTTTTTAGTTTTATTTTGTTTAGTTAGGATTTTTAGTTTTAATAGAGTTTTATTTTTTATTTATTTTTATTTTTGAGTCTCTTAGTAATAGATTGGAATTTTATTTTTAGATTTTAATTTTTTTTAGTCTAGTTATATTTTTAGGTAGTGTTATTTTGTTTACGGGTTCAAATTAAATACACACAACACACTCACTTACACTCAACTACCCTACACCTAACATACACAAATACTCACCCTCACCCTCACTCTAACTAACCTATACCACACCACACCTAATCAACCTCCATCACCCCACTCTTTCTCTCTCATCACTCACTCCACCATAAACCAATTACAACACCAACCCCATCTCCTAAAATCCACCAATCCGCAACCCACTTCCCAAACTAGATCCCAAAACTGCCACGGGCGCCCAAACTTCTACCCACCAAGCTCGTCCAAATCGCAAACCGATTCCAGCCATACCCGAAGCCTCCATGGAAGCCACCTGACCCGATTTCACCCCTTAAACCCGCGACCAACCTATCGCACCAACCTGATCCACCCTCCTGCGCCCTCTGACTAGCTAGCTCGACCCATTTCTGCCCACGGGTTCAACCTAAAAATCAGCAGCCTTAACCCGGAACCAGCCCAAGCCACCTGTCATTATCTCCATTAAAATCGGAATCTTATCCCATGCCAATATCTTGACTTAAATCCCAAAGAAATCTCCCCATCCAAACCAATCCGTGGATTATAAAGAAAGAGGTAAGGAGCTCACATTCAGGAGGGAGACTCTCACGCAGAGTACGAGAGACAGACAGCAAAAAGAGACTGCAGAGAGTACAAAAAAAAGTTAGAAAAAAAAATAGTTTAGGATTAGAAATTTCTTTTAGGATCAGTTTTTTATTTTAGTTTTGTAATCCAGTTGAGTTTTTGTGACAAGTTTGGGACGCATGTTCATGTACACAGTTAACATGAGGAATTATTGTGTATTGTATTTCTTTCTTTTCTCTTTAATTTCTTGTTTATTAATTGTGCTTGTGTTGAATTTTAATTATGTTTGGCTAAACACCTCATTCAAGGGGTGGGATGAAACGTGTATGTTGAGTTATTTAATAAATTAATTATTTATTGATGTGTTATAGGCTAATTAAATTGGAAAAAATCACACATTAATTTAGTTAACGAGAGTTAATAAATTAATGTTGAAAATTGATATTTGATTTTTGGATTTGACGTAGAGATAGGTCCTATTCTTAAATTCAAGTATTAATTCCTTGTGTGCAATTTAAAGATCCGTACAAATTTTTATGAATTGATCTTAGCAAATAATTTGTAAGAACAAGTATGAATCTTAAATTTTTTTTATGTAGTCACAATTCCTGTTTTAATTGTTGAAAAAGATAAAATTGAATTTAGGATTGTAACGAGAGTTATGTTTCAAATTCAATATTATTTCGAACTATTCAATTGAATAATTAGGACATTAAATTGACTACGCGGTGTAATCCCACCTCTTGTTTCTTCTCATAAATTCTAAACTAGATTACTTTTAAATTTTCGTAGTCATTTTAATTGCAAAGATTTTTGTTTCCTCCCTTGAAATTATTTTTAAATATAAAACTAAAAAAATTAAAAAAAATTAAAAATTAAAAAATAAAAAGCTTATTTTTATAAAAATTGAAGTTGCAAGTTTTCACGATAACCGTTTCAACACTTAAAATTGGATTGATACCCGAATTTACCATGCTACTAAATTTTTAACAAGTTTTGTTGGTGATTTCAAGGGAATTTTGATACTCGAAGTTTGTCCGCAACGACTGACGAATCAAGAAAATAAGTCACACAAAAGACGAAGTATCAAATAGCGCCGTTACTATTTTCTTGACGTGCAGACAATGTTGAAGACTTGTAATTTTTTTTTAGTGTAGTTATTCCTTATCCCTCCTCCTGAGAGTGGTTGTATAGGATATTTGAAGCTTTGTATTTATTTGGGGTGTATTTTGACACTATATTAATTTTGTAATAATTATTCCCTAAAAAAAAGCGAAAAGGAAAACCGAACAAGGTAGAGAGAGGGCGTCCAAAGATGAGGATTTAAAAGTCTCTCTACTTTGGGTCAGTAGGACTCCCAGGAATGACTGAGATAGGCAAGATCTCCCCCCGGTCGACTCAACTCAGTCTTCACCCCACGTGTGTGAAAACCGTGGGAGGTACATATCTTTATCCCTCGCGAATCTCTTGCAAGCGAATTTAATTTTTGCGTGTTTACGTGCTCCTATGTCCTTTTAATTTCTGCATCGCACTTCAATTGAATGGTTTAATGAATTAATTTACCAAAGACCTAGACCCGGTCATTAAAACGAGAAGTGATTTCATCATCCGAATCACACACTTATCCATTGTGTGCTACCCTAGCTATCATTAAATTTAAAATCAATCAACTAGCTAGCCCCGTAGGAACACATTTTTATAAGAGGCAATCACAAAGATAAATTTCGTGATTTTTATCGCGCGCGGACTTAATTAAAATTTGACTATCCCTTTCACTAATTTTGAAGATAATAATTGGCTCCGTGCTCGTTAGGATTTTTTCTTGACTCGTGTGTGTCCAATTCAATTCTTTCGGTAGTCGATTTTAATTAGTTCATCCAAATCAAGAGCCTATTTTCTCCCATTTTTTGAAAAATCCCAAAAATATTTTCTTTTTAATTTTTTTTCCAAAAATCCCAAAAATATTTTTAAAAAAACCAAAAAGATTTTTCTTTTTTAAAATGCCGACAAGATTTTCCTTTTCTTATTTTCAAAAATCACAAAAATATTTTCTTTTCTTTTGAACAATATTTAAACCCCCCCAAAAAATATTTCTCTCGTCATAGGCGAAGAACGTCGTTTAGGGGAATACTTTTTCCATTTCCCATTCTCTCGACGCTTGTTTGACGTTGATCCCGAAACGAACCTCCATACATTGCTTCGTGGCTTTAACTCTCAAACGCCCACTGTTGATACTCATGTGTCGTCCACGCACACATCTCATCTTCCACCGCCTCCGGTGATGAGTGTCAACCCATCCCATGCTTCGTTGTGCACACACTAGTTTCTGGTTGATCACTTATCCCATGAGTGTCTATTTATTTTCGCTCCACCTGAACCCACCATGGCTTAAGTGTTTTCGCATGACACTGTTTTGGAACCACCCTCGGCGTACTGTCATGACATATCTAATGTCGGGGAGTATGATAACCCAAGCTATTCATGGAGGCCTGATCAACCTTCCATGCAATATGAATCCCAAAGCCATGTTGTGGATCCTTATGGTTTCCAACAGTCATCATCGCAACCTCGTGCACCTCATACCAATCAATTCCCTTACTATGATCCTCGTATCGATCAACCTTTTGTCTATCACAGAGATGCTTCTCCCGTGCATGACCAACTTAACCCCATTCCCCACACTTTATATGAGCATTTTCCTCATCTTAGTGTCTATAGTACGTTGTGTCCACCGCCACCCACTACCACTTCACCACCACCTTGCACATCTGCTCTCGAGAGCCTCTTGAAAAAGTTCACGCACACTCTTCAATCTCAAAATAAATCCCTTCAAAGGCTAGAACAAAGATGAAATGAATTTGAGTGTGCGAACGAGTCGAATTTCACCCCAGTCAACCCATTGTTACACCTGTATGGATGATGATGTGTTGTCTCGTGCCATTGATTTTGAGTGTGACCAACCCTCTCATCCTGAGAACCTTGAAGTTGAGACCACCCCGTGGTCCGGGTCCCAAGTTGACAATTGTGTTGACATATCCATTGATTATGAGACTAATCCCACACCACCCTACCCTCTCGAACCCACCATTGAGGTTCGCCTTTCCCCTTCCATAAAATCCTTATTTATGCCTGTGCCTACACCTTTTAATCCTTTCCTGTGTATTCCTGAGGAACCAATTCATTATAGGTTAGCTCTGGCTACGAGTGCTCCCTATTTTCCTGAGATTGAATCCGAGATGGTTTCTACCTCTCTAGATATGGAGCCTATCCCACCATGATTGTCTCCCGTAGAGTCATATTCTAATGTCGATGATCCTATCCCAGATTTGGATGCCTCGTTAGATTTTTCCACCACTTCGGATGGTGCCTTTCGGGTGGATAAGTTGATCACTCCCTCATTGACTTTCTCACCTCCTCCTTCGCGTTCCCTTGAGGATCACTCCGAGCCTCGTGAGGAATGTGTCTCTCCCACTCTTGAGTTAGATCATCTTCCCTCACCGTTTATCCAACCCGACCCTCCTATTATCCATACCACACCACCATTTGGTTTGGACCTTGTTATTTCACCTCACATGTTCACATCTACACATTTAGGTCCTCACTTACACCCACCCTCCACCTTAGTGCTCCGCGATCCCATTTGTGCACTTTTCATCGACCCCACCATTCGCATGATTATGCATGCTACTCTCCCCATATGTGACACCTAGCTTTTTACTCTATGCACATCACTTCCTTCTGGTGTTGATTTTTTCCACCTACCGCTCCCTGGTGGGTCACGACGCGACCATTATCATCGTCCATTTATAGAACGATCGTTCACTTTCTATGAGTGCCACCCCATCCCTATAGCCACACCATTTTGCCTCTCCATCCAATTTGAGCATCATGCTTACAGGGCCCTTGTTGCCCTCACCTTTCGGCTCAATAAGGCTCGTGACCGGTGCCTGTTCACTCTCACCCTTGCCCGTCTTTGTCTTTCCCTAATATCCACCCGCCTATGGTTAACCGATGGTTTGCATCGCATAAGGCACTTTTCCATAAAAGTGCATTGATCTTGTTGAACCAGTTTAACAAGACCGAGGCTTCAGTCTTGTTTGGGGGTGATTATCATCACCCGTTTTTCTGTCGCCCGCACTTTCATAGATCTTATCTTTAAGGTGAGAACAATTCGGTTTGGCTGAAGATGTTAAACTTAGCGCTACCGGAAGGCAACCCGTCATTCATTATTTCTGAGTATGAGTCTTATCCTATTTGGGGGTGGTGTTTTACGTTACCCACTAATTTTCACATGATATCTAGACTTGTACATATTTTTGTGCGCATTTGTTCTTCAGGTTTTATCTCTACACCATGCGGTACAATTTTATTAGCGGTTCATTATGGTAATATCTTTTCTCCCTTGTGCTTTTATTTTTATATATGGTTTTAAACATCGAGGATGATGTTCTCTTTTGTTCGAGGGTGGAAAATTTATCAAAATCGTACCTCTTTTGAAAATTTTCAGAAACAAGTGATTTTAAACATTTTGTGCAGTTAAATTTAATTTTTTATGACATGAATTGTCTATTATCCCTCTTTTGGAAATCTCGAAATACCTGTGTTTGACCCAAAAATTACGCTTTTAACCTTAAATTAATTAATACCTCTTAAAGCGTACTTGCACTATGAATTCCTAAACTCGGCAATTTGCACTATCACGTTTACAATCAAAAGTTGAAAAGTAACTATATTCTCAAGAAAGACTTAAAAGATCATTAGTGGCGACTTATACCCTTGAGATTTGAGCTATTCACCTTTTTGAGGATTTTTACGTATCTCAGAGTCACAAGTTGACTCAACTATCTTTGGATACCGCACTTAGTCATTACATGGTCTCATTATTTTTTCAATTTTATCATAATCAGTGAGAATGACATCACTTTCGAGTTGTAAGAAACATATGCGTTGCATTTTGTCCCGAGCACTAAACCGATTTTATCATACACTTAGTATTTTTACCCTTCACTCCACCTATTATCATTCAATATTTTACTTACCCATATATGTCCTAGATACCATCCATATGTCATTTCCCATCATTACCATCATTTTTGAGAAAAAGAGTGTTTGAAATTATCAATGTAAATTGTCTTCATTTTCGTTATGAAAAGATAAATGCATCGCAAAAAAATAGAAAAATAAGTAAAGAAAAAAAAACTAATTTTGAAGAATCAATTTCTAAGCATGGTCTTGGAAAAATAATTCCTTTTTCCTCTCTTTTCTTTTAGGCTCTTGCCAATAGTGGCATTTCAGGCGAAGGATATTTACTCCCTTCATAGCCCTTTTTCAGTACACCCTCATATTTATAAAATATTTGAAATCTCTCGGGTAATGGTTATTATATGCACAAATCCCCCAATCAAATAGATATGTATATGAAAACATTGATAGTTGAACACCTCACTTAGCCCATACAACATAAGTAGTTATAATACAAAAGAGTTTGTGCAAGTATGTGAAGAGGCATATACAAAGTGAATCCATTATGTAAATCAATTTTGAACAACTCCATGCAATCATGATTAAGAACAATCCAAAGCATTGTAAACTGTAATTAAAAAAAAATCTCTCTCACGTAAACCCTCTCTAGGGTTTGCATGCTCATGGACGTCAATACAAGAAACCCTCCTCCTAACCCCACACCTCCTGAACCACCGAACCCATGGAACGTATCATTTGCTAATGTGGTAAAACGATCAAGTTCTAACAACAAGATTGATATCCAACCCCTATAAAAGTATAAAGGAGAACCTACAATAATCTTCTCAAATGATCAGGTAAACATTCTAGCCTCTCCTTTTAACCATGATATTGTTGGGCAATTCTCTCATGGTAAGCCTTCGATGGAGTTTAAAAGGAAAATTTTCAAATCTTTTGGCCTCGAGGCTTCATATGATATTGGTCTTTAAAATTAAAAAAACACATTTTAATTAAGGTTAATTGTGAAGAAGATTTTATTCATATATGGATGACAAACTAGTGGTATGTAGGTAAGAGTCCCATGACAACTTTTAAGTGTCCTCCTAAATTTAGGTTAGATAAAAAAAAGCTCCAACGAACCCGTTTGGATTTTTTTTCCAGGTCTACCAATTCACCTTTTCTCTAAAGAGGCTCTTTTTTCAACCGCACAAGCAGTTGTTTCTCCTTTCAATCTAGATAAGTCTATTAAAAATTTATCCAGACCAAATGTTGCACGTGTTTGTGTAGAACTTGACCTTCAAATCAAGAGACCACAAAGAGTTTGGATAGGATCAGGAGGTGATAGATATTGGCAAACCATTGACTATGAGTGATGATAAATATTGCATATTTCATCCTCCGAACGGACGCATTTTATCCCCCTCGGGTATCTTATTCCCTATATTTATGCTCGTTAACCAGACAACCTCAGATTTACACGTTGTTTTGTATGGGTTAATTGAGCTTTTATAGGTATTTGGATGCTAAGTGTGAAGTTCGGACGCATTCCGCTCGATTTTCATACACGATCGCACGTTCAAGGGCATTTTAGTCATTTCACAACTTGGGCACCTGTCCCAACATCTACATAGAAGTTGTATCCCTCCTCGCAAGCTTCGCGTGACCATGAACGGTGTGCAATTCCGAGTTTGTATGAAGAAGTTACGGGAGTTTCAGCGGAAGGAAAAATAATAAAACCAAAAGAGGAGGAGAAGAGGAAGAAAAGGGAATGCAGTAGGCTGCCTTGGCTCACCCCTTTTTGATCGATCGATCGATCGATCCTTCTCGACATGGGATATTTTGTTCATGATCGATCTATCGACCAAAGGGGTCGATCGATTGATCCCCTGTTTCCAGGAGATATTTTGCCTTTTCTTTTCTTTTCTCTTTTCTTTTATATGTCTTTTCCCACTTACTATAAATAGCAATTTTGTTGTAAATACTAGATAAAAATGATTTTAGATAGTTTTAGAAGATAGTTTAGCTTAGGGTTTGGGTTTTTGGTTAGTTCTTCTTCATTTCTCTTTGAATTGACACCCTTTTTGGTATGTAAGTTGACTATTCATTACCCTCTCCATTAATTTAACATGTATTTCATTCTTTCTTTCTTTGATAATTAGATTTACATGCTTTGCCAATAGTTTACATGCTTTGATTTACTTGCTTTGTAGTATAGATTTACCGCATTTATTTACCACGTTTATTTATCGCTTTATTTACCGCGTTTTTACTATGCTTTCTAGGTAATTTAAATTAGGTTGTGTTTGAATTGAACTCACTCGAGTTGACGCGTTGCTTGGCTTTGGTGATGGTTTTTACGGGTCTATTTCAGATGCGTTGTCCTAGTTATTACGCCTAGGATATTTGACGGGACATATCATGTATGTCCCGTGCTTATGACCTTTCGTGCGTAATTTCTGGGGTATTTGTTGACGCCAAAATAGTAATAGGCTTTTATGCGGATTTAGGGGAGTGACAACCCTTGATTCAATTAATTGTCGAAACGAGACGCATTCTTAATAACTCGTCGACCCATGTATCTATTTTATACAAATTAACTCGGGTGAGGGATATTCGACGCAACCTGTAGTTTTACCGCTTTCACAATCTAGTTTATTTTCCCTCGCCTAGATTAATCATTTCCCTTTTATGCATCTTTTCCTTTTTAGTTTGTAATCATCTTTTACACTTTTATTTTGGAGCACTAAATCAATTAAATTCTAGCATATCATCCCTGTGGATTTTCGATACCCAACTTACCGATATGCTTGCCTTGCAAGTGTAGTAGTAATTTAGGTTTGTTTGTATTATCGCGATGAAACTAAAACAACGACTGCGCACGTTACACACGCCCACTTTTCACCCGTTAATAAAAATGGCGTCGTTGCCGGGGATGAGTTTGTTTTAGACTTTATTTGATTTAGTATTTCATAGTATTTTCTTTCTATTTTTATTATTTGCTAATCATTTTACAAGACTTCCACATTTGAGCACTTAGAAATGCGCAAATTTTTCCTGCGCGCACTTACTTTGTGGAATTCGTCACTTGAGCCATTTTTGGGGTAAGCATGTCTTATTCCTATTCTTTCGGCAATCATTGTTATAATTCTCAAAATTCTCGCAAACCTATGACTTTCGGTGAATACTTAGAATCCCAAAGTATAACAAATTCAAATATGACTTTGGGCGAGTATAATGAAAGTCAAAATTTAGGTTATTGGAATTTTGATGATGATGATAATGATTTTGGGACTTTACTTCCTTATAATAGGAATTTTGAAATGAATTGCAATAGTTTTCAAAATTCTTATATTAATGAGTTTTCCTTTAAGTCCGATGGTAATTTTTAAAGTTCCCATTTTCATGCATCCGCACCTCGACCTATGACATTCGGTGAGGGCTTGCATATGCATGAAAATGAGAAAATTGAAAATCGTTATCGGGAAGAAAATCGTTATTGGGAACATGAATTGAATTTATTATTTGAGTCCGATGACGATTTTGTTTCCGAGACTATTGAGATCGAGGAATGTTTTGAACCAAATGAGGTACTTGTGCCTACTATGGAACAAGCCATTATAAACTTTGTCCATTGCGTAATAGATATTGAAAGTGAGGATGAAAATTATGTAATATCTATTTGCAATGAAATGATTTCTTCTTTGGCCCCCAAAGAAGAACATTTCATTGAAAATGATATTATTTCCTTCAAAACTCAATCTTCATGCGATGATGATTCATCTCATGAGTTTGAATTTCTTTCATCCCCATTTTCACTCTCTATTATCACACCGTCTCAAGTACCCTATGATTCAGTTTCAAACTTTAATGTTTTAAACCTTTTTGCCGATGAGGAGTACTTGCTTGAGTCTTCTTCCATGATCTCATCCATGCCTTTGTGTGCGCTTCCTCCCATTCCAATTTTAAAATCCTTGAGAGGATATTCGGCTTTTCTCGGTCTCCACATGTTTTTGTCACCCGTTCAATCCAAACTCCCCATCGTCCCTCCAAAAATTGTAATTGGCGATGGTTCCTTTCTTCCGCCTTACACATGCCTTCCGTTGTTCAAACGGAATTCATATTTTTCGGAGGGCATGCTTATATGTGAGGTTACACCGGTTATCCTCCAAAGTCCAATCATTTTTACGGTGGACCCTCAACTATTTAGACTTCTAGTGTACAGTTAGTGTGAAGCCTAAATAGTAGGTTGTATATAGTTAGCTTTTTATTCTTTCTTTCTTTTTATTTTAGTCTAGTGTAATTAGTCAACTTTTCGTTATTTGTTTTCGCTATGCTCGGTACTAACTTGTTTTGTAGATTCTTTGACCTTGATCTTATGGGGATCGCTCCAATTTTGGGTAATATCGCTCTTTTCCTCTCTTAACTTGGTTCTTAATTTACATTGAGGACAATGTCAAGTTTTAAGTTAGGGGGTGTGGGATATTCTATCCATTTCTTTATTTTAGTCCATGTTTTTGCTCACATGTTAGTTACTTAGTATGCTTTTCTTAGAAAAATTGAAAATTTCAAAAATATTTTCTTTCTTTTTTCTCCTTTTTGGTCATTTTGTCTTTGTTTCCGATGATAAATTTTAATAATTGCCCGATCCAATAAACAACCCAATGATGCATGTTCTCGATTTTAGAAGTTATTAGACTTTAGTCTCTATTATTGATATTATGAATAAATTCATGAATTAAACTTTAATCCCATGAGCACATGCGTTTTTCTTGTTTTATTGATTTGGTTTAAGATTTTTATAACTCGGTAACCTTTTGTTGCATTGTATATACTAACACCGAGTAAGCTTTATACCTTTCGTCGTTTGTGAGTGTATACACTATTCTTTTCTCATTGAAAACGTTGAATACGTTGGTAATCTCACTATTCTTTCATTTAATCGTTCATTAATTGAGTTCATACTTGAAATGTGTTACTTGATCATGATTTTCATATATTGTTTTGATTCAAGAATTGCGTAAACTTTTGGAAATGATCATAGGCCATCTTTGTTATATCACCCATATTGACCTTGACCTCACCCTTATATGTTTACCCTCGTTAACCCCCTTTGAGTCTAAATATGGCCTTTCTTTTCATAACCCAATTCCCATAACCAACTCCAAATTGGAGTTTTAAACCATACATACACTTTCCATACCTTTGTTTGGAATGTTGCTTAGGATTGAATGTTGTTGTTGTGATGTCGGTTGCAATTTAGGCATATCAGAGTATGAAAAGTAAAGAAAAAGTGAAGAAAAAAAGAAAGCAAAAAGCAAAAGAAAACACAAGAAAAAGAAAATAAAGAGAAAGTTGTAGATGTTGTGCATAATGTTTAATAAGATTTGATTACTCTCCTCAATGATATATCTAATGCCATTTTTGAACTTGTTTTCCAATTTTGATATTGCCCGCATTTTTCCATTATCCTGAGTTTTCATCCCCGAACACTTTGAATCCATACATACATTCCTTTCGTTTCGTACCCTAGCCTAACCTACATTACAACCCTATTAAAGTCCTATGTGATCTTAGGTTGATGTAATTCAAAAGTTTAAATAGTTTTGAAAATATGTGAAAATACATTTCGTCTCTTTTAATGTGCGGTATCTTTCATTGAGATTACAGTTTTTCAGTTTATATATAGCGTTCTTCATTCGTGACATGTGTGCGGCCTAGTTTCCATTTACATTTACTCTTTAGCCCACATGTTTCGTGTGTTACCTCCCTGTTTTGAGTGAGTTCGCTTGATGAGTGTAATGCCCGTGAGGATTGAATATATGCTTGCTTTAACGCTTATCCAGTTTATATAAGTTTTTCACCAAATCAAACTTGGCATGTGCTCGTCCCCTCCCACATTTTAAGGTTTCAATTATATGAGGTGCATTCTATAATGTTAATGATTTGGACTTTTGTTTGAATTCGTTCACTTTGCTAATAATGCGTATGAAATCTTTTTCGCCATTGTTGGGCTTGTTGAATGTTGGGTTGGGCTTTTTTTGAGGAAACCATGTGATGTCTGTGGGTGTCATCCCTGAAAACCCTCACGAGACGACACTCGTCAACTAGGGTGACCTAGGGGTTTAACGACTTATTGCATACGCTAAATGCAATCAAATCACCCGCAAAAGTGTCCTTTTGATTTTATACCATGCTTTTGTACTATCTCCTACTTTTAGTTTGCTTGTAGTTCTTGTTGCATCCTATTTCATTACTAGGGACTAGCAATGTGTAAGTTAGGGGGTGTGATGATACACAAATATTGCGTATTTCATCCTTCGAACGGATGCATTTTAGCCCCCTCGGGTATCTTGTTCCCTATATATATGCTCGTTAACCAGACAACCTCGGATTTCTACGTTAACATGTTTTGTAGGGGTTAATTGAGCTTTTATAGGTATTTGGATGCTAAGTGTGAAGTTCGGACGCATTTCGCTTGATTTTCGTACACGATTGCACGTTCAATGGAATTTTAGTTATTTCACAGCTTGGGCACCTGGCCCAATATCTACACGGAAGTTGTATCCCTCCTTGCAAGCTTCGCGTGGCCGTAAACGGTGCGCAATTCCGAGTCCGTATAAAGAAGTTACGGGAGTGTTGATACCAAATTTAATCTGCTGACATGGCTCAATTGAATGAAGACACGTGACAATCTGCGTGGCAATAACAAACACTTCCGAACAACACCTTGACCCACTCAGATACTCTGAGCAATAGATGCTCTCCGAGGAACCATACTGCAACGAGGAACTCTGCTTCCCCGATCAACTCAGACGCTCCGACCAACAAGAGTTCTCTGAGGAACTTTAATACACCGAGCAACTTATGAGTACCGAGCTACTTAGGCGGTCCGAGCAGCTTAGGCGGTCCGAGCTGCACCTCGAACAGAGCATTAATAGCAGGATAACCAACAGATTAACTGCGCATTAAATGCTTATTATTATCATATAAATGTATACGCCTAATGGACAGCTATGTATTATCCTTTCACATGTACAGCCTGAGGGCTATAAATACATTGTATCATCCTCATTGTAGGGGGACCGGGAATTTCTTGACTAAACTTTTAATCAAGAATTCCCAAACAGTCAGCAATAATAGAAACAGTGGACGTAGGCCATTCTTATAAGGCTGAACCACTTTAAAATCTCTTTGTCTCATTTTATTTTATCTGTAATTAAATAATTAGATATAATCTAATTTTTTACATCAACAGATTGGCGTCGTCTGTGGGAAACGACTGGTAATATCGTTTTTCATAAAAAAAAATTCATTACAAATGACTGATAATCCAAAACCCAGCAATCAAAACGCTGGAAGCCCTCCAAATCCATCTGCTCCGCCAAACGTTCCAGATCTGGCTGGAATAATGACAAATCTGGCCCAGGGCCAGACAGCCATGCAAGAAACTATGCGACAACTCATACAAACCCTTCATGGCGGAGTATCGACCCATTCAGGACATCGAAGTGTTCAAAGAAATACCCGTTTACTTTCTTCGCATACTAGGCGTACCGATTCATATCGTACTGAGGAGTCTAAAGATTTTTCTTATCAACCTGGACGAACTTTGTCAGTACGAGCCACAGATACTGAACAACGTATCACTCTCTCTCCCGAAAGGACTAGTGCGCTAGAAAGGTTAAGCAGGGTATCTCCTTTTGATCGATTAGGTCCTAGGAGGAACACAAGTCCTCCTAAGGCTTCATCGAGGAGCTTTCGACGATCATTAGACTTAAGGTAAGGATCTGCCCAGTCGCGACCAGCTTCTCATCAAGATAAATCACAGGAAGCCACCTCAACGCGATCAGTTGCTCGAACCAACAGGCCTGAGGAAGGAAATGATGCATGGAAAGGCTCTATTCAAAGGCTGGAAGACAGACTAGGGGAAATAGCTAAGGCCAATAACCCCCTACAACGAACTTTTGTTCAAGGGACACCCTTTGACCAGGCTATTGTGGATTTTCCCACACCGTCAAAGTTCAAAGCACCTATTGTGACTCCCAAATATGATGGAAAGACCGACCCTGTTCTTCATGTAGAACAATACCAAGATGCAGACGACATTTATGTTATTCCAGATGAGATGAGATGCAGAGCATTCTCAGGAACTCTTACCGGATCTACTCAAATATGGTACAATAATCTTCCTCGGGGTAAGATCTCAACTTTCGTTCAACTGGCCGAGTTATTCATTGGAAATTTCTTTTTTAGGGCAAATCCAGTTAAACGAGTAGCACATTTGTTAAGTGTTAGACAGAAAGCTGGTGAGAGTACCATAGCTATATAACTCGTTTTAATAATGAGAAACTCGAAGTCATTGATTATGAAGAAAAGACAGCGATTACCGCCTTGATGAGTGGGCTGCTTCCCAACAAGTTGTACTACACTTTGGCTAAAGATACACCCCGAACCATGTCAGAACTGATGGCAAAAGCGTCCAAGATCATGAATACCGAGGAGGCTATGGCTGCGAAGAAGAATATGGACGCAAAAGAAACCAAGGTGGAAGGTGATAAAGTTAAGAAGAAAGAGCATAAGAACAATGGTGGTGACAAACAATCAAAAACAAGGTCGTCATGGGAGGTATTGAAGAAATTTGATAATTACACTCCTTTGAAGATAGACGTCAACCATGTTCTAGAAGAAATCAAGAACAACGAGGAATTAAACTGGCCAGAGAAAATGAAGGCAGACCCTGACAGGAGGAATAAGGCAAAATATTGCGATTTTCACAAAGATCATGGCCATATGACCAAAAATTGCATAGCTCTTCAGAATGAGATTGAAAAACTTATTAGACGAGGAAAATTGGCAAAATATGTTGATCGTAAAAATGAAAGAAGAAACAACGACCGAACAAGAGAGAGGCCTAGATCTCCTTGTCGAGCAGAGGAGAACAAGAAAAGAAACCATGAAGTTGATCCAGAAGACGACCCCGATCTTCGCAAGAGACCAAGGCATCCAGAACGTGAGGTGTTTTCAATACGCTTTGGGTCATTTGATTGTAATGTTATTACAGGTGGACATGTAGGAGGAGGAGACCTTACTGCAAAGAGAAAATCTTACCTCTGCGAGGCTCAAGCTTGCTCATACATTCAACGAATAAATCTAGCTGAGGAGGATCGCCCGAGAAAGGTAAACAAAGAGAAATTAGTCATTAGTTTCTCAAAGAACGACCTCACAGGTGTTCTATATCCTCATGATGACCCATTGGTGATCAAAATGAGGATGAAGGAAGTAATGATTTCAAGAGTACTGGTAGACAATGGTAGCTCGGCAGACATCATGTTCTGCTCGTGCTTCGACAGTTTAAATCTAAAGCTATCTCAACTGGAGCCTTATCATAGACCCATCCTAGGTTTTGCTGGTGAGAAAGTTTTTCCACTTCGGACGATCAAATTGGATATATTCATTGGTACATGGCCTGCTTGTCGAACAGAAAGAATACGCTTCTTCGTGATGGATAAATATGTTCAATCAGCCTACAATATCATTATGGGAAGGGTAGGATTGAAGAAGTTCCAGGCAGTGCCATCTACGGTACATCAATGCCTAAAATTTTAAATAAATTTTGGAGTAGGAGTTATGAAGGGTGATCAAAAAGTAGCTCGGGAATGTTACTATTCATCTACCGAGCAAGAGGAACTGGAGGAATCAAGGAAAAAGACAACTACCTATCAAGTGGAGGAAGGTGCAGAAATTGAAACATTGGATCCTAGAGATGAGTCCTAACTCGTAAAAGGCCAGGTGGTGGAAGCTACTGAAAACATCATTCTGGACGACGAGCACCCTGAATGAACAACTCAAATAGGTTCGTTGTTGGAGGCCTCACTAAAACAGAAATTGATAACTTTCCTAAGAAGCAGAAAGCAAACTTTTGCATGGAGTCATGAGGATATGCTCAGAATAAACCCAAATTTCTTATGTCACGAACTCAACGTGAATAAGGAGATCAAGCCAGTAAAGCAGAGAAAAAGAGTATTCAGTCCCTAGAAGAATCAAGCTATACAGGAAGAGGTCGAGAAGCTCCAGAAAGCTTGCTTTATTAAAGATGTTAAATATCCAGATTGGTTAGCAAATGTGGTGATGGTAAAGAAAAAGAACAACAAATGGAGGATGTGTGTAGATTTCACCGACCTCAACAAAGCATGCCCAAAGGACCACTTTCCCTTGCCCCGAATTGATCAATTAGTAGATGTTACCTCGGGACACGAGCTGTTGAGCTTCATGGACGCTTATTCTGGATACAACCAGATTAAGATGAAACCTGAAGACAGGGAGAGTACTTCTTTCATTACCCCTAAGGGAGCTTACTGTTATAATGTTATGCCTTTTGGTTTGAAAAATCCAGGTGCAACATATCAGCGGCTAATGAACAAGGTGTTTGCAGAACAAATCAGTTGCAGTATGGAAGTCTATGTTGATGATATGCTGACAAAGAGCAAGAAAGCTGCTGATCATCTAGTTGACTTAGGCCAGACCTTTGATCAACTAGATAAATATCAAATGAAGCTGAACTCGACGAAGTGAATATTTGGAGTACGAGAAGGCATGTTTCTCGGGTACATTGTCAATCAACGAGGCATTAAAGCAAACGCTGAAAAGATCAAAGCTCTGTTAGAGCTGCGATCTCCAACGATGAAGAAAGAAGTGAAAAGTCTTACAGGACGAGTAGCAGCACTCAACAGATTTGTATCGCGAGCAACTGATAGATGTCTCCCATTCTTCAAAACGCTCCGAAAGACTTTTGAGTGGAATGATGAATGTGAGAAGGCTTTCCAAGAATTGAAGAAATATCTGGGTGCACCTCCACTATTGTCCAGGCCAGTGATGGGAGAAAAATTGTACTTGTATCTGGCAGTGTCAGAGAATGCAGTTAGCTCGACATTAATAAGAGTGGAGAATGGAGTGCAAAAACCGATTTATTACACTAGCAAAGCCTTCCGAGGAGCAGAGATCAAATATCCAAAGCTGGAAAAATTGGCACTAGCATTGATCGAGGCAAGTAGAAGAATGAAGCCATACTTCCAGGCTCATACTATAATCGTATATACCGATATGCCATTGAGGCAAGCTCTTCATAAACCAGAAAAATCAGGAAGATTGATGTATTGGGCAATAGAGCTCGGTGAATATGACATAATTTATGAACCCAAATCATTGCTTAAAGGGCAAGCAGTAGCAGATTTTATAGCAGAGTTCACCTATCCTGATACCATCGAGGAGCAAAAGCTGCTCACCGATCAACCTGTGGATGTTACAGAATCATTAAACCCAAGCCCACACCAACTTAGGTTGGTAAAAGGGCAAGTAGATGTTACAGAATCATCAAACTCAAGCCCAGACCAACTTAGGTTGGTAAAAGGGCAAGAAGTGATGATCGACGAACAACAAGAAATATTAGGAGAGGGTGAAAGGAAGCAACAAATTTTCCACCGAGGAACTTTGTCAAATCAGAAAATTTGAAGACGAGTTACCTATATGGAGTTTATATGTGGATGGCTCATTTTGCACAACAGGCTGTGGGGCAGGGATTGTTCTTAATAGTCCAGACGAGGTCGACATGGAATATGCCCTACACTTCCAATTCAAAGCTTCGAATAATGAGGCTGAATATGAAGCCATGATTGCAGGTCTTAGTTTGGCAAAAATCATGGGGGTAGAGCAGGTTATTGTCTTCAGTGACTTGTAATTGATCATAAATCAAATGATGGGAGTATATGCAGCCAAAGGAGAATTAATGATCAGGTATCATGCAAAGGCAAGGGAGTTGGTATCAGAATTTGCTGCTATTCAGCTGGTCAGAATACCAAGAATGGAGAATGCGAGGGCCGACGCCTTAGCTCGATTAGCATCAGCTACTCGTACCGAGCTACGAAGAACAATCCTAATTTAAGCTTTAGCTGGTCGGAGTATAGATGAAGATTTGACGATGAATTTTATTACCCTTAATTTAGGACCATCTTGGATGGATTCCATCAGGGCATATATTGAGGAGGGGGAATTACTAACTAACAAACTTGCAGCCAAAAAACTGAAGTTTAAAGCTGCTCGTTATGTACTGAATAATGGTATTCTGTACAGACAAGGAATTATAGCAGGTTTGCAAAGATGTGTGCATCCCACCGAGGTGAAAGACTTGATTGAAGAGATCCATGAAGGGTCCTGTAGAGCCCATGTAGCAGGTCGGATGCTTTTGCAAAGGGTTATGACGCAAGGATACTAGTGGACAATGATGAGGGATGATTGTATAGCCTATGCCAAGAAATGTGACAAGTGTCAACGCTTCTCCACTATCCGAAGAACTCCCCAAGCGTTGTTGACACCCATTACTTCCCACTGGCCATTTGCTATGTGGGGAATTGACTTGGTCGGACCACTTCCAACGACCAGATGAAGATTTAAATATCTCGTCGTCGCAGTGGATTATTTTACTAAATGGGTAGAAGTTGAGCCTCTTGTCGACATGACGTACGAGAAGGTGTATCAATTTATTTGGAAAAATATCATCTGTAGATATGGTCTTCCCCATGCATTCATTACCGACCATGGAACACAATTTGACAACGAGGAGTTCGCTGCCTATTGTCATCAGTCAAATATCTTGAAGATCCACTCGGTACCAGGCCATCCCCAAAGCAATGGACAAATTGAAGTAACAAACAGAATGCTACTGAATGGCTTGAAGAAAAGACTGAATGACGCGAAAGAAAATTGGCTCAACGAGCTACAATCAGTACTACGGGCTTACCGAACTACTCCCCGAGCAGCAACAGGGGAATCTCCGTATATGCTGGAATTTGGAAGTGAAGCCGTTATACCTGCCGAGTTGGGTCTCCCGACACACAGAGTACTGAATTTCAATTCCCCTATCAGCGACTTAATGAGAAGATTGGATTTAGACATGCTCGAGGAAGTTAGAGAAGAAGCAGCCATCAGGAATGCTGCTTACCAACAACGAACAACTTTGTTCTATAACAAGAGAGTAAAGAAGTGCGACCTGAAAGAAGGAGACTATGTGCTAAAGAAAGTGATTCAAAAGCACAACAAATTGGAAGCAAACTGGCATGGACCTTACCGAGTTACAGAAGTTGTTCGACCAGGAACCTACAGAATAGAAACTTTAGAAGGGCAGGAGTTTAAGAATGCATGGAATGCAGAACACTTGCGCAAGTATTATCAGTGATGTAAACTCTCATGTAATACATTTTCGTTAGTATGAATAAAGCGACAATGTTCTGCCTATTTCTCTCCTTTTGTTGGAAATTTTTGCGGAATACTAGTGCTACACACTACTCAACAAAACTCAGACTACTTAAAACTATTCCTAAAAATTCCAACTAAGGTTGGTTAGGAAGAAAAACTATTCCTAAAAATGCCAACTAAGGTTGTTTAGGAAGTAAAACTATTCCTAAAAATGTCAACTACGGTTGGTTAGGAAGTAAAACTATTCCTAAAAATGCCAACTAAGGATGGTTAGGAAGTAAAACTATTCCTAAAAATGCCAACTAATGTTGGTTAGGAAGAAAAACTATTCCTAAAAATGCCAACTAAGGTTGGTTAGGAAGAAAAACTATTCCTAAAAATTCCAACTAAGGTTGGTTAGGAAGAAAAAATATTCCTAAAAATGTCAACTAAGGTTGGTTAGGAAGTAAAACTATTCCAAAAAGTGCCAAAGTTGGTCGGTAAGAAAAAACCCACTAACTGTAGTTGGTCGAGAAGGAAAATTTACCAACCTTGGTTGGTCGGAAACATTTTATGAGTACGAGAAAGTGATCGAGCAAAATTTTTGATACTCGTAACTTTTTAAATTACTACCAAGTTGGTCGAGAAACAAAACATCATTAAGTTTGGTTAGTTGTCAAATGATTACCACAAATTCAAACTAGTCGACAATAAGTTTGAATCAACTCTAAGTTGATCGAAAAATAACACAATGTTGTTATCTTTTTAACAGATATACATATATTAAGTGTTTTACAACCACAAGGCTATGGCAATCAATATTGTAAACAAAAATAATAGTCTTTCATTAAATCCAAAAACAGAATACATTGAGAATGAAATACAAATTAATTATTACATCAAGATTCCTATTCTATTGGTTTCTTCCCCTCTGCTTTTGAAATAGGTTCCTCACCAGCAGGAGGATCGTCTAAAGCATAAGGGGAGTTTATGAAATTAAGATCTTTAAGCATCCTGATATTCATCACAGATGGTCGATCGAGTAGGTGCTCGGGGTGAGATATTTCAGCATTGGAATGGAGACTATAATCACCAAGGTATTTGGAAATCAAACACTGAGGGATTGCCCGGGCAGGGATCCAGCTCATGTAGAGTTTGAAGGGTGGCACTGGCAAGTCGAGCAACCCAGGATTATGATAATCCCACAAGTAGTGACCTTGTTCCAGTTGCAGTACACCCAGGGCATTCAACCACCCTTGTTTGTAACCTTCATTATTCGCATTTTGGATCCTATCATCCAAATGGTAAAGAGCCTTATTATAGCCACCCATCCAAAATTCTCTGGGCTGCTTGTGGAACTGATAAGTCAACCTTTCCAACTGCTCGTGAAGACTTTTTATAAAGAGTTCTTTATTCTCTAAGGCAGACTTCTGTGCAGAAAGATGCTCGTCCAGATTCCTGATCTTCTTAGACATCTCATCCAATGCCTGGTTCTTTGCCATCAGTTGGAAGGCCTGGTTCTCCAGAGCAGATTGAGTTCTCTGTTCCTTGACTGTAATCTGAGCAGCTCTTGCTCGTCCCCGAGTAGATGTAGAAGGTCCAGCTCTCCTCAAGGTTTCTAATTTATCCCTCAGGTTGGCGTTTTCGACCTCCAAGAAAGAGAATCCCTCGTCGTTCACAGGGACTAAAGCGTTTGAGGTGGAAGCTGAAGACTTCAACTGAGACACCTCTCTTTGCAGGTTATTATTTTCCTGCTCTAACAACTCAGCTATCTGTCTGTGCTCTTCGGCCTCACCCTTCAAAGTTCTCTCCCTCACATCGTAAGCAGCAAACAGTTTATCGTATCCCTTATCAGCACTGAGTTGCTGATACTTCTTCTCATATCCTTCGTGCAAAAGGGCTGTAGATTCCTTATATTGTTGTTGAAGCTCTTCAAGGGTTCCTTGGAGATCTTCAATCATTTCATAATATGCTACATTGTTATCCGCTGCACGGTCCAGCAGGAACTTTAAATACTGGTAGGCTAAAATTGCTTGCTCTGAAGCACCTTGACCGAGGATGTCAATGATTTGTGATGCACTCATATCTGTATGACCAACTTTGAAGTACTCATTGCATTACCTCAACAATTTTGTATCATGAGCAGACAATAACTCCATCCTAGCCATAAACTAGTAAAGGAAGAGAAAGCAAGAATCAATAAGAGTTCAAACAGAGCATGAAGAAGAGAAACAACAGTATGAATAGGCGAAACTTCAAATTTTATTACATCATAAAGGAGAAGTACAAAATTCAGATTTACATTTGATAAAGAAAAATAAACAGAGAGAAAAATCCGAACAACTCTACACCTTTTCCTTGTCTCCCAAAACTTTCTCGGGAGGCTGGGACGAGGAGGTAGGTTGCTCGGATGGTACAGATGGTTGCTCGGGGAGTGCTGGAAGTTGCTAGTTTGAAATAATGGATGGTCGAAGTTGCTCGTTGGTGCACTGGATAGCTGGGGAATGAGGAATTTGATCTCCCATCACCATGGAGGATTCCTCAGAGGCGGCTTCGTCCTTTTCTTCTTCTTCTTCTTTTTCAGGAGTTGGAGGGGGGCCCGGGATGTGTCGTTGAAACAGGTAAGAATTTTCATCGACCTTCATCTCTTGCAGAGCAGCGACCCAACCATCCCTAAAGTATTTGTGGCTACCATATTCCACCTGTGACATCATGGCAGCCAGACCTTTATTCTACCCCTTATCCCAGCCAGTGCTGAAAGACTTTTTTATTGCCAACTTCCTTTTCGCTTTCTCCAAGGAAAGCTTCTCGGAAAGAAGATCCTCGGCAGCCTTCAGCTTATTCTCCATTTCTTCCTTTTGACGACCTACTTCACAAAGTCGGCCCAACTCTTCTTCAGCATTTTTGAGCTTACTTTCGAGCTCCCTAGCATTTTTGAGCTTCTCATCGAGCTCTTTATTCTTCTCTTCCAAGTTTTTTATGTTTTTCTCCAAACTTTTGGAGACTTCAACAACTTGGTTTCTCTCCTGCTCGGTGGAATGAAGTTTCTCCTCCCAAACAGCCTTATCATCATCATACATCATACGAGAATCTTTCAAAGATTGCGTCAGGCCCACCAAAGCTTCCTCTACACCAGACGAGGAGCTTGAAGCTTTAATAGCTTCATCTTTCTTTAAAATGGTATTAAAACAGGTCACCAACTGGGAAAAGAAAATGATATCAAGTCAGTACACAAATGTAACAAGGGAAAAATGAAAGTTGAGGATAATAATACTTACAGAAGCTATATGACGAGCATCTAATGAGGTAACCATGTCCCGAGAAAGATTTTCTTCCATACCTTGGATCTCGGGAATGATCCAAGACTTCACCGAGCTCATGGCAGAGCTCGGGGCAACAAAAGTGGGAACACCACTTCCAGTAATCGGGGGCTGAGAGATGGATTCATCCAAATTGACCGAGGAGCACTTCTTCAGCTTCCTCGGGGAACATGAATGGTCTCGACTAATAATGTAGTCTTAGTGGGAGAGATAACAATCACCTCGCTTGGAACAACGGCCTTGCTCGGATTCACTGGGGGCTTCTCGGCAACCTTCGCAGTTGTAGCCGTAGGGGGTGCATCAATCTTCTTTGTCCCCTATGCTAGAACATCATGTTTACTTCTCTTTGCCTCTCCAGCAACAGAGGCAGATTTCTCGAAGATGGCAGGCGCTCTTCTTTTCTTCATTCTTTCACTCAGAAGGATATGAGACTCAGGTGAAGAACTTGCAGAAGCAGGTACTGATTCTACCTCACTTATCACCAAACGAGCAGTAAAAGATAAGATGTAACTCTTATACTGCAACAAATATGAAGCTGACCTGATATGCTCGTCAACAACAGTCTGATGCAAACCCTAGATAAGTTTAGATGTTTTAAATTAACTTCTGTCTCTTTTGGAGACTTTCTTTTGCTGTCAACTGCAAATAAATGAAAATTAAAATATCAGTGACAGATTTTATCAAACACAAAGTGAGCATAATTTCAAAAATAAAATAAAATAAAAACAACCTATCCCATTGCCATAGGGAGGACATATAGGACCCTGGTACACATCATTTCCAGTTAATGGAGGGTGTTGCCAGTTTTTCATAACAACCCCGTGCTCGAAGTAGTCCCTATTGGCATCTGGGAGATTGACCACTAAAGCCCTATTTAAAAACCTAGTTTTTAAATAAAAAGTATTGTCACCAACAACCCATCTATAACAGAACATAATTTTTGGAATTCCTATACGAGTTCCATGAATTTGATTTAATCTATGAACTTTGTTAACTATTCTCCACGTATTGGGGGCTATTCTTGCAGGAACCACGTCAAAATATTGACAGAATTCCAGACATAAAGGGTTTGGGGGAAAAGAAAAGCCACATTCAGCAACAAATAGACTGGGGAACCAATGTCCCTTAGCCAAACGAAAATAATTTGAAGGCTCAGAAAGTTCCTCCAAAATAACCCATTAAGGAATAGAGAAATCAGAACGAAATTTATCAAGCGACTCTACAGGGTAAACCATGATGAGTAAAGGAAATCAAAAAGAAAGAAGAAGATCTTACAGGAAAAAGGATGAGTCTGTTGACAACGAATGATGAAAGGGATGAACGCACAGGAGAGAGAGACAAGGGAAAACTCAAAGAGACAAATTTGAAAAAGTAGAAGACGAGGGGATTTTATGCAACGCTTAAATACCCTGTCTTGGGAATGGGTAAAGATAATGATTACAAAAAGAGACGGTTACGTTACCAGCGGCCAAAAAGACAAAAAGGGCGCGGGAATCGAAGCGGTTGTAAAAATTCAAAAAGTCCAATTCTACGAATTTGGAAGGAGAAATAAATACAAAAGAAAATACTCTTAAATTTCAGGATGACCATTTAAAATCGCCATATTTCGAGAAAGAATGTTCCACACTCCTCAAATTTCGAACTGTGAAACATTGGGGGCTTCTGTTGATACCAAATTTAATCTGCTGACATGGCTCAATTGAATGAAGACATGTGGCAATCTGCGTGGCAATAACAAACACTTCTGAACAACACCTTGACCCACTCAGATACTCCAAGCAATAGATGCTCTCCGAGGAACCATACTGCAACGAGGAACTCTGCTTCCCCGATCAACTCAGACGCTCCGACCAACAAGAGTTCTCCGAGGAACTTAAATACACCGAGCAACTTATGAGTACCGAGCTACTTAGGCGGTCCGAGCTGCACCTCGAATAGAGCATTAATAACAGGATAACCAACAGATTAATTGCGCATTAAATGCTTATTATTATCATACAGATGTATACGCCTAATGGACAGCTATGTATTATCCTTTCACATGTACAGCCTGAGGGCTATAAATACATTGTATTATCCTCATTGTAGGGGGATCGAGAATTTCTTGACTAAACTTGTAATCAAGAATTCCCAAACAGTCAGCAATAATAGAAATAGTGGACATAGGTCATTCTTATAAGGCTGAACCACTTTAAAATCTCTGTGTCTCATTTTATTTTATCTATGATTAAATAATTAGATATAATCTAATTTTTTACATCAACAGGGAGTTTCAGCGGAAGGAAAAATAATGAAACCAAAAGAGGAGGAGAAGAGGAAGAAAATGGAATGCAGTAGGCTGCCTTGGCTCACCCCTGCTTGATCGATCGATCAATCCTTCTCGACATGGGATATTTTGTTCATGATCGATCGATCGACCAAAGGGGTCGATCGATCAATCCCCTGTTTCCAGGAGATATTTTGCCTTTTCTTTTTTTTTTCTCTTTTCTTTTCTATGTCTTTTCCCACTTGCTATAAATAGGAATTTTGTTGTAAATAACAGATAAAAACGATTTTAGATAGTTTTAGAAGATAGTTTAGCTTAGGGTTTGGGTTTTTGGTTAGTTCTTCTTCATTTCTCTTTGAATTGACACCCTTTTTGGTATGTAAGTTGACTATTCATTACCCTCTCCATTAATTTAACATGTATTTCATTCTTTCTTTCTTTGATAATTAGATTTACATGCTTTGCCAATAGTTTACATGCTTTGATTTACTTGCTTTGTAGTATAGATTTACCGCATTTATTTACCACGTTTATTTATCGCTTTATTTACCGCGTTTTTACTATGCTTTCTAGGTAATTTAAATTAGGTTGTGTTTGAATTGAACTCACTCGAGTTGACGCGTTGCTTGGCTTTGGTGATGGTTTTTACGGGTCTATTTCAGATGCGTTGTCCTAGTTATTACGCCTAGGATATTTGACGGGACATATCATGTATGTCCCGTGCTTATGACCTTTCGTGCGTAATTTCTGGGGTATTTGTTGACGCCAAAATAGTAATAGGCTTTTATGCGGATTTAGGGGAGTGACAACCCTTGATTCAATTAATTGTCGAAACGAGACGCATTCTTAATAACTCGTCGACCCATGTATCTATTTTATACAAATTAACTCGGGTGAGGGATATTCGACGCAACCTGTAGTTTTACCGCTTTCACAATCTAGTTTATTTTCCCTCGCCTAGATTAATCATTTCCCTTTTATGCATCTTTTCCTTTTTAGTTTATAATCATCTTTTACACTTTTATTTCGGAGCACTAAATCAATTAAATTCTAACATCTTGTCCCTGTGGATTTTTTATACCCGACTTATCGATGTGTTTGCCTTGCAAGTGTAGTAGTAATTTAGGTTTATTTGTATTATCGCGGTGAAACTAAAACAACGACTGAGCACCTTACTCGCGCGCACTTTTCACGCGTTAATCAATGAGTATATACATGAGCATTGTAATGGATGTTTTAAAATGGGGCATAGCTTAATCAATTGAAAAATTAATTAGACAGTACAAGTAGAGAAGGGAACAATGAATCAAGTGAAGGAGATTATAAAAGGGAAAAATCTTATTAAGGGAACAAAAATTCAAAGAAAAGAATACAAAATCAAGGAGAAGAAAAATAAAGATGATATGGGGAAAAGTAGGAAAGACAATGATGATACCAATAACCAAATTATAGTAAGAGAGGCCAATACACTCTCTGTGAAGGAGAACAATAGTGATCAGCAGCTTCAAAAGGTAAACAGTGCAAATCAGGAGATGAATTTGGTAGTAATATTTATTAGTGAAGAAGATATCCAAGAAGTATCTTACACTAAACTGAATAACATAGAAGGGAGTGCCGATAACAGAGTGGTGGAGGGATTAAAATTTTCAGAAGCCTCAAGAAGGAGATATTTCTTGCTTCTCTGATTCTGAAGTAGATCTTGATTTCAAAGATAAAGAAGAACAAATAGGAGCATTATCAGATACTGAGGCAGAGAAGGGACTTCCCAGATCTTTATCGGACGACTTCATTCATTTTCTTGCCTTCTTTCAGAAAAAAATAGAGGCTCATAAGAAATATAAAGAAGAACATCTCAAAAGACAGAAAGGAGATAAGTCATGTATTATAACTCCTAAGTCATTTACTGCAAAGAAATTAAAGAAAATAATTAGACCTATCACTGTGAAAAGATTAACCAGATCTTCTTCTAAAAAGTGTATTGTTGTCCCTGCTAAGAAGTTTAAATGATAAATTCAATAATTTGGAATGCGAGAGGAGTAGGTAATAGACCTACTAAAAGGAGATTGAAAAGATTATGCAAAGTTAACAAAATTTCCTTTCTTGCTATCTTAGAACCAATGATTGCTAGTAGTAAAATGGACTCGATCAGAAATTTGTTGAATTTTGATGGTTGATTATCAAATAACTCTAATAAGATATGGTGTTTTTGGAGACATGGCATCAACTTCACATCATTTTTGGAGGGAGATCAAAATTTGCTTTTGGTTTTAGACCACCCTACTTGCACTTTGCCTATCGGGACCAATATTATCTATCAAAATGTTCAAGAACTGACAGGATACTTTTATAGGATTCAATGGGGGGATATATATGCTCAGTTCCAAGACATGCCTATTATTATGATTGGGGACTTCAATATTGTGTGTTTAGCAAATGAAATACTAGGGGGAAATCCTATTGACCTGGGAGAAGATGGAGATTTTAACGAATGAATTCAATCAAATTCTCTTCAAGATCTTGGATACTATGGATCAAAATTCATTTAGTATAAATGCATAAATGGTATGATGATGTATGAGAGATTGGATAGAGGTTTGATTAACCAAATATGGCTAGATTCTTTTCCCTATTCTTCCATTATGCACCTAAATAAAAATTGCTCTGACCATGCCCCTCTTTTACTAAAAATCCCTACTTTACAGGATGACATTGTCAAACCTTTCAAGTTATTAAATATATGGTCTGAGCATGAAACGTTTTTGAGAACTGTTGAAGATTCCTGGAAAGATCCAATTCTTGGTAGGCCTCTACAGGTATTTGGCTTAAAATTAAATAGATTTAGGACTGATCTTAGGAAATGGTGTGAAGAGGAGTTCAAAGAGATTTTTCAAAATATCAAAGACTTGGAAGATCAACTTCTTCAAGAAGAATGTGTGTTAGAAGAATATCTAACCATTAACAACGGAGTTAATTGTTCAAAAATTGAGCTGAGCTAAATGGAGCCCTTGCCAAAGAAGAAAAATTCTGGTTTCAAAAAGAAAAATGAAAGTGGATAGAGGATAGAGGATGGGGACATGAATACAAAGTTCTACCATTCTTTAGTTAGTCAACAAAGAAGGCAACAATGGATTCATTCTATTAAAAGTGAAGATGGGAGTGTACTGGAAAATCAGGAGGAGACTGTTAACTGTTTTACTTTTTATTTTGAATCTCTTTTTTATCCAGGTCCTTCTAAAAGTTTTGATATCGTAAAGTGAATTCCTAAGTTAATTTCTTAAGAAATGAATTCCAAAATTACTCGTATGCCAGAGGAAGAGGAAATTTGGGAATGAGTTAAAAGTCTCAACTTAAGAAGTGCTGCTGGAAACGATGGATTCAATGGTCAATTTTTTGTTAGTTATTGGGAAATCATAACAGCAGATCTTATTTTAGCCATTAAATCTTCCTTTGTGGGGGGGGGGGGGGGGGGGAAGATCTTCTAAAATCTTAGACCTCTACTCTTATTTGCCTTATCCCAAAAACTAAAAATCCAACCTCTTGTACGGATTTAGACAAATAAGCCTTTGTAATTTCTCCTATAAAATCATTTCTAAAATTATCTCTTCCAGACTCAGTGTGACATCATGCCTAATTAATTACCGGGTGATCAGTCCTTAATTAATTAATCTCAGAATATCAAGTTGGTTCAGATATTGCATCACTACCGAAAACTCAAATTTTAATTTAATAAAAACTAACCACCTAATATTTAAAAAGGGTTGGTGTTAAAATTTTATCTTGTTCTTAACCATAATCATTAAAGGGAAATAACTTCTCATCACCATACATCACAATAGCATAAGGAAAGAACTAACTGAATTTAAATAAAGAACTGGAGTAAACACATCCAATCAAAATCCCATACAACAATCCAATAACATGAAATAAAAGTCTAAGGATATAATAAAACAACTCTAAACCTCTGAATGTAAAATAAGAGGGACGACATGTACAACTGAAATAAATGACTGATAGATAAGAAGAAATAAACTCAGAAGCGTCTACTAGCAATATCATGTAGCTTTCACAGCAGCTACAACTCGACAAATGAATGAAATCTCCTAAGTCTGGTGTCCCTATGGATGAGCACCTAAATAATAAAACAAGAAAAGAGATTTGCAGAAAAACAGGTCAGAGTCCGAGTAAAAAACAGTTTAAATATAGCAAGTGCTTAAATTGGTTAATTAGAAAAAATATTATTCATGTTAACTTAACGTACTCACTTGGGGTGCTCACCTCTCATCTAATGTGCACACCTACCAAACCTAGCTACACATACTAGTCATGATACTCTACCTGACTATTCATAGTATACCCCTATGACGGATAAGCTATCTAAATAACCCGACGATAATATATCTCTATTATTTAAGAATAGGTTTAAAGATACTTTAACTCATTCTCATAGCATTCTTAATTATCAACTAGTGACCCGATAAGTATATACCTTAATAAAGTAGCCAACATGAAACACAGAATATGAACTTAGTATACATATAAAAATATCACTATGTATACATAGTAATACATATATATATATCAATATCGCACCCATGGTTAAGAAACCCCTGGTGCTAATGCTCACGCATGAAGGAAAACAGGTTGAATCTCTCAGGAACCAGTAAAACATATACACATATTGGAGGCGAACATAGTTCCAAGCCGATGGGCTACGCATATACCTACGTGCCCATACGATAGTCATCACTATCATTCTCATAGATAGCCCACACCTAGGTTCCATGCTCTAGTGGTACGACTAAAAATTCCCCCGAAGGCACACAAAATGTAGTCGTCCACAACGTATTAACCTCCATTCGATAGCCAGTGGCTAGGTATGTCATACACATTATATGCCAAGTAATAATCATGCAAATAACTTATATAACTTAATAGGCATTCATGCAACCCAATTACCACAATACGTAAGTAATATTAACGTCTCTACTCTCCACGATATCCATATATGTATAACCACTCTAGGACTTACATTCTCTCCTAGGTTTCCATACCAGTTCAATACCTCGAGTAAAATTGCACCCTTAATTCCCTTAAACCTTGGATTTTAAGTCACTCGTTATTTACATAGGTTAATACACTCTCTTGAATAAACCTAGTATGATTTTTAACTTTTCTGGACCCTAAAAACCCATTCTGAAATCTCGTTAGAAGTCAAAGGATTCTCATTCGAATGAGTTCATTCGAATGAAGTTCCCACTTAGAATGAACTCAGCAACTCATTAGAAGGGTCGTTGGAAATCTCGTTAGAAGGCTCATTCGAACGAGGTCTTTCGAACGACCTAGGCATGTCTTCGAACGAGATGTCCGAACTAGCCCTGTTATTTCCCCAAACTCATTTTTCTCCAATTTTCATTCTTCAATCATATTCCAAACTCAACCCAATCTATTGTAATTATTTCTAAACCATTCTAAATTACCATAGGACACTTCCTAACACAAATTAGAGGTTAAATCCTTATGGAATCAAGGGAATCCAAAAAATTACTCAATTTCTTATAAATCCTTTTGATGTGAACCCAGAAACTTCTAATCCTTCAACCCCCCTAATAAATTTCATGATTTCAATATTTAATTACTTACATTAACAGTTTTAAGAAGGGAAGTTCTTCTACATGCCAACCTATCTCCAATTCATGGGGTTTCTTTACAAATCAGTCTAATTAAACCCTAGTTTTCATTATAACAATTCCATATCATTTAATCTAAATCAACAGGAATAATATATACTAAAAGAGAAGCAAGATAAACACTTGCCTTGGAATGGATTACTGGTTCTCGGGTTGAAATTGATATGTGGTTGATCCTCACGTCGCGATCTATAGGCGCAACTTTGGTGTAAAATTTCTTGAGTTTTCCCTTTTTTCTCCTATGGTTCTCCCTCTCTCTCTTTTTCTCACGTAAGTTGAAACTGACAGACCACTAACCCTCAATGTTTCTATTTTAATCCTATTTTCATCCATTTAATTACTCAAAAATCCCCAAAGACCAAAATACCCCTTCGGGATGTCATTTTGGGCTAAAATGACCCGGACTCAAATAAAACACACTAGTAGTATTTTCTGACTATTTCGACCCTTCCGGACAAACTGGCGCACTCAAAACGACTATACGTGCTATACGAACGTTTGGACTTTTCTTACCTTCCCAACCTTATTTTTCCTAACTAATCAGGTTTCATCAAAGGTAGGAGTATATTGAATAATATCTTACTGTGGTAAGAAATGATGCAGTTGCTTGATAGGAAAATTGAAGGTAGCAACATCATCCTTAATCTATACATGCTCAAAGCATATGATAGAATTTCATGGTTGTTTCTCTTAGAATCTCTCAGAGCTTTTGGTTTTGATGAAATATTCATAAATATGATTTGGAGGTGTGTATCATCAAAATGGTGTCCTGTCATTGTTAATGGTCAAGATCATGGATTTTTTAAACCTTCTAGAGGAATTAGGCAAGGGGACCCCCTGTCCCCTGCTTTGTTTATGTTTGCAACTGAATCCTTTAGTAGAGGCATTAATGCTCTAATAAACCAAAGGGTAGTGAAGCCTTTATCTCATCCTAGGGGATGTGACTTAGTGAGCCATCTCAATTTTGCTGATGATATTATTATGTTTACTAAGGGAGCTAAGAAAAGTCTAAAGAATCTTATGGGATTTCTTAAGGATTGTGAAGATCAATCAAGCCAATTGATCAGTAAAGAAAGGAGTTACTTCTTCATAGGTAATAAAGATTCTCCTCAATTGATAAAGAATGTCCAAATCTCGTGTGGTTTTAAATAGGGTAAAGCTCCAATTAAATACTTGGTTATTCCTCTAATGAAAGGTAGAATCAAAGCCATTCACATTGACCCCTTAGTTCAATCTCTGGCCTCAAAAGTGCTCTCGTGGAAATCTAAATTCTTGTAGGGAAAATTACTCTCATCCAATCCGTTCTTTCCCCTATGCCTCTATATACTATTTTAGCCCTTAAACCTCCTAAACTAACTTTAAATCTGACTGAGAAAATTTTCATCTCATTTTTATGGGCTTTTAGTAAGGAGTTTCATAGAAAGCATCATTGGGTGAAATGGAAGGAGTTGTGTTTTCCTAAATCAGAAGGAGGTCTTAGATTCAGATCTATGGAGTCAATAATAGCTGCATCAAATGTGAAGAGGTAATTCTTTATGGTATAGATTCATGAGGATAAAGTATAAGAAAATGCCGTTAAAAGCTTCCTTTAAGACTGCAAAAAATATTAGTTCTGCTTGGGAATGCTTGGTTGCTAATTCTTCATTTTCTAGAGGTGAGCATATATGATCCCCATCCCAAACAGGAGATTTTTTTTCTTCTCTGCATGGAATTTAGTTAGAAATAAAAAATTAGCATCCTATAAGCAAAATTTCATTTGGGATCCTAATATTCCTATCAGTATGTCTGCTTTTACATGGAAAATCTTAAACAAATCCATTCCCATTGAAATGAATATAAAATTAGTGGGCATTAAACTTGCTTCTAGATGTCAGTGATGTCTCAAATCATAAGAAGGTCTCAACTATTTATTTATCTTTGATCCCATTGCTCAGCAGGTTTGGAAATACTTTGGTGGTATATTGGGGATTGTTAATTCTGGTTTTTCATTTCCAAACTCTCTTATTATGGCTTGGTGGATGAATCTAGGATATGATCCTTTGTCCAAATGGATTCACAAAGCAATTTTATGTAGCTCTCTATAGAAAATTTAAATTAGCAGGAAAAAGTCTCTTTTTTATGGTAAGAAAATGAAATTTCATATCAGTCTTGATAACATCAAGAGGAGAATTCAATATTTGGTAGCCTATCTCAAGTTAAAAGCTAAGCCTAAAACCTCTTTTGTTGAAGTTTGTAATGCTCTCTTTCTGAATCCTTTATTTAAAAAACCTATCAATCCATCTCCAATTAAATGGATTAAACCTTCCTTCCCCAAACTTAAATTAAATACTGACGAGCTTGTGATGTTCAAGGTAATCATAATCAAGTGGTGGAATCAGATTCTTTATTGATAGTCCAAAGTATTAATGGACAAAGCATAATTCCTTGGAAAATCAAAGAGACAATTGAGGAGATTAAGGAGTTGGTTATGGAGCATGGTATCAAGGTCCGCCATTGTTATAGATAGTTTAACTGCATTGCAGATTTGTTGTCTAAGCATGATATTTCTTCAAGAATTCAAATTATTTTCAATAATAGTTTTGATCTTCCATCAAAGATCAAATGTGCCATTCAATTAGATAAAATAGGCTGCTTACACTTGAGGAATCATGATTATTAAGTTTGTTCATTTCACTCTGGTGTTTATGTTCAATTTCTATTTTGTTTTACCACTAGAGAGGCTATTTCTCTAATCATTAATAAATCTAGGGCATTTATGCTCTTCCTCTAAAAAAAATGTCTAATCGCGTGAAAATATGGAACGAATGGAATCCAAACATACCTATATGCCACATAAAATTTGTAAAACAAAAATGTTTTTGAGTTTTTTAAACATTTTTCATCATGACTCAAAAGATGTTAAAAAAAATTATATCTTTCTCAATAAGACCCAATAAATGGAAAATCAAAATACAAAAGACACAACATGAAGCATAAAACCTAATGTATGAAAAACATGAAAAAAATAATCAACCATTAGATATACCATGAGAAGAATCACGTGCAAGCATGAAAGAGTAAACAAGCCTAACATTAGGAGCCTCCAAATCCAATTTCCTAACCCACATACATGTAACATGACGATCTTGGGTTTTTGGAACCGTGGTAATACTAGACTTAGACTTCTTAGGACCTTTTCTAATATCACTAAAAAATGCCTAAGGTATCTTTCCTACCGCAATGTATACAAGTGTACACGAGGAATGTTACCCTTGGATTAACCTTTTCTAACATCCCTAGCTACGACTGACTCTCTCAAAATATTGGTATTAGATTTAGTAGTAGAAGAATTTTTATCATCAAAGCCAATTCTAACCTTGTCATTTTTTATTTGGACGGTGCCTAAAATCTTATCCAACTTCTCTAACCCAGACTCCAAATCAAATTTTACGTGACTTGAGTCTCATAATTTCTCCCCTAACTCCACAATCCTAAACTGGAGAAAAATACGAGAGTCATCAAATATTAGGGACTCCTTATTTATATTTTCCATCAATCCATGAAGGTTATCTCTCTCCCCTTCAACAAGTGAGAGCTTTTCCCTAAGAGTCTTCTCGGGTGCCTTAGGGAATCACATTCATCTAACCCCATATGACTTGCCATGAAAGTAGTGTAGTTATGCTCAACGGGGGGATCACATTCATATATCGACTCACTATTACTAAGGGTAGCATTGTATACTTTTGTCTTCCATCATTCCTTCCTTAATTTAGTGGGAAACTCGTAATAATAATGATCAAATCATTGACATTCAAAACATTTGTCCATGTCATCCACCTTCTTAGAACCATCATTTTTCTTCATATCACGGTTCAAAGTTTTTAAGTTTTTTCTCAAAATTTCTATATTCCCTAAGCTCAAGAAATGACTTGAACTTCTTAGCAAACCTAATGATCTCTTCGGGATATAAATTGTCATCACTATCGGAATTTGACACATACTCCTTTCGGGCTTTCAAAGAAACTCCCTTATCTTTCTTTTCATCAGTCGTCTTTAGATGACACATATTCATCTCATAAGTTTGAAGGTCACCTACAAGCTCTTGGAATCTCATAGCGTCCAAACCACCTAGGGAATCTAGGAACATAACTTTGGCATTAAATATTTCAGGAAATGACCTTAAGATTTTTCGTACCAATCTAGGCTCGGGGATAAGCTCACCTAAGTTGAATGAGGAATTGACAATATCTAATAACGTGGCATATAACTCATCAAAAGACTCATTCTCTAGCGTCTTAATTGTTGCAAACTTAGTTGTCAGATTTTATAATTTGAAAATCCTAACAGTATCGGTACCCTCGTGTGTGGATCTCAAAATATCCCAAACATCCTTCGCGCTCTCACAAGTCATAATTCTTCTAAACTCTTTAGGTGTGACTGTACAAAAAATAGCATTCACTCCCTTGGAATTAAAGGTAGAGGCATTATTTTCAGCCATTTTTTAAGAGGAAAAAGCATTAGGAGCACCACTTTCAGTGGAAGGAGACCACCCTTACTGAAATGAGTTCTAAACGTTCTCACTAATCGATTTTAAGAAAAATCACATTCGCGCCTTTCAATAAGGATTGTTTGAACCGTCAAATATGAGAGACCGAGTTATGGAACTACCCTCACGATTGAACTCCATTGCAAGAACCCTAAATGTGCACTACACATGGATTTAACACAACAAGATAGTGTAACCCGTACCAATTTGAAAGTGATTTAGTGCCTTTGGGTTAAATGGATTATCAAACAAACACCTTTTTCTTAATTTCTTAATTTTATCCTTGCACTAATTCAACCACAACGTTGTCTAAACAATTTACCAATTTTAAACTTGACCTAATCATGAATCTAGGTGATATAAGTAAGAGTAAAGTATCAAACCACAACACGATGATGTACAAGTAAACCCACAACCGGAAAAACCATGGATGGCCTAGCCACAGAAGTCCAATACGATATAGGTCTTAGTATAAGAACAACTTAGACTTGCTTAACGACTCGACCCCTTCAAGCCTTGATGTGCTTCCTTATTCCTTGTTACCTCTTCATAGACACTGTTGGACGCCTTCCAACAACCAACGCAATGCATGAACTTTTCCACGTCTCGATATCCCATTGATTTCACTTGCTTTGCGACTGGTCCATCCATCGAACAACACAAACACGATCTCCACCTCTTAAAACGCTCTCTAATATGTAGAGCAAACATCCTTGGTGCAACACACAAGAGATCTAAATCAGACATATGTATGCGAAATTTGAATCTAAAAAACTTAGGTATAAACTAGGGTTTGGAAGGCTCAATATTTGTCTATGAAAATTATTTTCACAAAACTCTCTCCAAAACACTTTGCCATACATCTTATTTATAGAAAATAAAAAAAATAGATGACAAAAAAATCGAGAAAACTCGTTCGAACGAAAAACATAGGGACGTTCGAACGAGTTAACATTTTTTGTTCGATCGATTTAAAACTCGTTCGAATGACAACGTGAAACTCGTTTGAAAGAGGATCAAGGAACCGTCGAACGAAAACTCTCTGTAAAAAATAAGCAACTCATTCAAAGCTTGTTCGAACGAAAATAATATCCTCGATTGAACTAAATCCAAATCTCGTTTGAGTTTTAGATTTTGCAACGATTGTAATTTTGATTATTAGTTAATTTAATTTACATTTTCATAATAGATTTTAATTAGATTAGTTTAAACCTTAAATCAAAATCTACCAATTAATATATTTTGCTCGTTTTCCTAATGATCTCATTCGTTTTTATATGATATTCTTAATTTGAATTCTAACATACATTTGCATTTTGGGATGCCAACATATTGAATTATAGGATATTATTATGATAATAAATAATTATATTTTGTCATAAATTTAAATAAAAAATCAAAGAGGCCTCGTTTCGCAAATTCACCTCGAACACCCTTATATTAAAAAAATAAAAATATAAGAATAATGACAAATAAATCTTTATAAATAAGAGTAAATAGTTAAGATCCCTATCTATATAACACAAACTCAAACCATAAATTGGTATGCGTGATATACAGGACATAAACAAGCTTAGCAATGGATATGTATGAGTTTAGACGGATACATGTCAACTTGGCATGATTTGAGTCGTGCATGTTTTCTCTATTCTTTGAGCAACCCACGTGTAAAGTGGGTCTCATACTCCATAACCAGTCAGGACATTAGGGTCCGCACAACAGTGGTGATAAGCTCCATGGGGGCTATCTTAGTTAATAGTTTTGGGTCAAGCGCAGCCCTTTGCATGAATTGGTTAGACTTTGTTTGTCTTTAATACCTAATAAATAGACAGCCTCTTCATTCATGTAGGACTTGTTCTGCCTATCCGTTTTCTTCCTTATGTGGACCCATTTGTTTGGGAACCACCGGTTGTGACATATTTCAATTTGGTTTAGAGTTTGGAGAAACCACACATTTCAATTAATAACCCCGACCTGGGCTTGTCACATCAATTACACTCCTTTACTAACAATGATTACACACTATTTCGATTAAATCGAGTCCTAAAAGGGTGTTTAAAATTTGTTTTAAAATCTTCGTGTGAGAATATTAAGAGAGTCGAGTAGTTTTTGTACAGATTATATGTTATGTCAACCGATGGGAAAAAGTTATTTTATGACAAGATATTCATCAACTTATAATCAATCTGTTCATCAAGATATATTTTTGGTGCTTTTTTAAACAGGATGAATTTGACTTTAATATATTATTAGTTTTTTATTTTAAATTTAAATATATATTTTGATTTAAAAATTAAACTTTAACAACAAACATAAAAATTCCGTTAATCTTGATTAACAAGTGACATTTTTTAATTAAAATAATTAAAAAACCCAAAAATATCTCATAAAAAAATAAAAATGAAATGAATTACTAATTGTAAATCGGGAAAAAGAAAAAAAAAAGTTGGGGATGGGGGGGGGGGGGGGGGGGGGGGGTTGTCTATCTACCTCTATCAACACCATCACCTCTACCCCCACCTCACCACCACACACACCATTATCCACCATCACCATCCGCCCCACTGCCACACACCACCATCACCCCCACCATTGTCGCGACAGTACACACCATAAACCTACACCCCAACACCCACTATCGGCATCTATCTCTCCCATACAAATCTCAAAACAAAAGATATCAAAAACCCAAAATCAGAAAAATAAAAAATTAGATCTCAAAAACCAAAATTTTTGCGATTCAATTTTTGTCATTTATCGGTTTAGTTGATTCGTTGTTGCGGTGGTGGTGTGTGTGGGTGAGGTAGAGAAAGAAGGGGGCGGGGACGGGGGTGGTTGGTGGGTTTGTGGGAGGGGGAGGTGTTCTGTCGGGGGTCGGAAGGGAGTAGGGGTGGGCGGCCAGGCAGACAAGGGAGTTTTTTTATTTATTTATTTATTTATTTTTTGGGGGGGGGGGGGGGGGGGGGAGGTTGATTTATGTAAACATTGTTTTTTTATTTTTTCATTTAGTTTTTGGGTTTTAACTTTTATTTTTTCTTTTTAGAAGATTTTTTTGGGATTTTTTAATTTTTTTAATTAAAAAAGCCACATGTTAGTTAAGGTTAACAGTTTTTTTGGCGTGTGTTATGGTGGCTCTAGCACAACATCCTCCTTGTTTAGCTCGCATGATGATTCCAAATGGATCGTTCGTGTTGAGGTTCATGGTTATAAAAAAATTGAGCTTATGTCCCTAGTTATTTTGATAACTTGAAAGCCTTATATTAAGGCATGTTAGCAAACCCACTTACACATACAAATATGTTCTAATTGCCAAACAATTGTTCACTCTTCCAATGTCACCTCATCCTCTCCACCACCATAGCTTAATGCCATAACCACCACCAACACATCCTTAACTAAGTAGTAACATCCTAATTTCTACACTCTACGCTCAAGATTCAAGTCATTTTGAACTACAATAATGTAAAAATCCAATAAATAAATACAAATATCTTATTTATCTATCATTTTCTAGAAGTCATGGATAATCTCTCAAACTTTGTATTTTGCTATTATTTTTGTGTCTTCATCTCAGCGGCGGACCTAGAAATTTAACACGGTGTGGGCAAAACACATATGATAAAAAAGGTTCTAACTTATGTAATATCAAAAATACCATATATCAATAGTCAAATTGTCTTGCATAATTGCATTGCAAATATCAAATTATATAAGATTTTTACAATAAAACTCTTAGGGCTTCATATTCTATAAATGTTGAATGATATCTTCATTATCAATGTCAGACATTATTTCCTCTCACTATATGTCACTAAGCAATCATTCATCATCTCATCTTCCATTTGATTGCGCAACGAAGTTTTGATGATTTTCATTACAGAAAACACTCTTTCTACCATTGTGGTTGCAACAGGTAAGAGTAGCGCCAAATTCACAAGCAAATATAATAATGGATATGTGCAATGCTTCTTCAATTGACACATCTTTCTAGTAAGCCCGCCAACACCTATAACTCCAACAAATTGTTCATCGGATCGCACATCCACAATTTAGTTATCAAGTTGATACTCAATAATCATTAATTCTTGAGAAGGAAAGTCCTATGGATAAAATTCAGCAAATCAAAGAACTTTTATCTCATCATATGCGGAGAATGAATCTATTGGATCAAGACAACATGTACACAACAACTCTGTATTCGCCTAATTAAAATGATTTTTTAGCTTTTGAAGATGGAAATCTATCACTCGTAAAACACTTCACCACAATAATGATGAAAATTTGTGGCTTCTCTAGGGTTGAGACATGATCTTCCTATAACAACTAATAAGTCCTCCATATTTGGCACATGTGTCTCATACTTAACACAAAATGAAGAAACCTCATCCAACAACGACTCCCATACATATCATCTCTCATTTGTTGTAATTGTTGTTTGATAATTCTCACAAGAGTCATGACATTCACAATGTCTTGGTCCTTTCTTTGTAATGCTTGTGACAAGTCATTTGCAACACCCAAATTTTGCATCCTCTTCAATAATCAAAAGAACATCCTTCACTGCAGAGAATAAGCAAATCAAACTCACAAGTATGCCATAGTGAGAACCCCAATATATCTCACCTACCCGCTTCAATAACAGTTCTTGATTCAAACTCCATCCAGTCAAAATATCTCCAATGCATATCGCTATTGTAACCTTCTCAAATTGTTTCTCACGAAATAAATAATACAACAAATTTAGAAGCAATATATATTAATTTCAGTAATAAAAAATAGTAAAGGTCAAACATAATATTAACAATAAATATTTTAATCCATTTTTCATAAAGTAGTTAGCAAACAAAATATTAAACAATAATATAAATATATTTTTTCAACAAATAAAATTAATCAAATTTGAATTAGTAGCAATAGATATTATTACAATATCCATAAACTGAGAGTAATTAATAGCAATAGATCCATGCAATTTATAACTAAATAAAAGAAAAAAAGAAAGTAAAAAAAAACTATCGGTGAGTTGACGACAAAGTAGATACTGGCGACGGCGAGAGAGAAAACTGAGACAAAGCATAGAGAGACAAATAAATGTTCGACGAGAGAGAGATTATAGGATGGGGACGGTGCCATCCTGGAGGCTGGTGTTTGGGCATCGGTGTAATATCCTTCCATAATAAATTAATTAAATCAAATATAGATTTTATACGAGGAGTAATTAATTATAGTTATAAGAGAATTGTGGAGAATAATTGGAGAAAAAGAAAAGAAAAAGAAAAAAAGATGCTTCGAGCGATACGGGATGTCGTTACAAGCGACAGGGGATGTCACGTAAAGAGGTCGTTCGGACGACGTCTCGATTGTTCGAGCGACATCTCGGGTCATTCGAGCAAAGTCTGATGAAGATCAGATCTGCCATTGTGTTGTCTTGATGCCAACCATAGGATCATTTGAGTTGTTGAATTATAAGCTTTCTAAGACCTGATATAGGAACGGTTTGAGAGGATAAGGTTTCCTTATTTTAGTAAACATCTCATTGTTTGGATTATAAGAGAGGGAAGTCGTCTATTGAGACGGGGAGGCCATTTCCATTGCCATGTTCATTTCCCCTATTAAGGAGCACGCATCTCCCTCTTCGCTACACTGCCTTCGGCCATTTAGAGGTATTAACCATCACACACACAAAAAATGCATATTTTTCCCTCACTGTTAAGATATAACCACAACACATAGAGTTATTGGTTGGGAGTTTGAACAGGATAAATGGAAGTATTTATGGGGTTTTGAAGAGGACTTTGCCGAGGCCTTTTTGGAGCTTGTATGGTGGAGCTTTCTATGATTACCTTTAGGGCCACCTTTGGATGTGGGAGAGTCACCCATCTTCATCACCAGCACCACCACTTTGGAGTCATTTAGGTGGGATAATCTACTCTTTATATAGACACTGTATTTGGCTTATATTATAGTCTTATTATTGATTAATGTTAAGAGTATGATTACTATGAGAATGGTGATGGGCCTTCCAGGGAAACTGATAAATGGACATTATTATGGAATAAAAATGTAAGAAAATATTATTTGTGTGAGTTTCTAGTAAAAAGAAATAATGAACATTTTAATGAAATAAAAAAGTGAGAAAACACTGTTTTGTGTATTTCTAATAAAAAGAAATGATGAACATTTTCTTGGAATAAAAAAGTAAGAAAATATTATTTGCAAGGGTTTCTAGCAAAAAGAATAATAGACATTTTTATGAAATAAAAATGTACGAAGATAGTATTTGCATGAATTTGTAGTAAAAATAAATAATAAATATTTTTATGGAATAAAAAGTCAGAAAATGGTATTTACATGAATTTCTCGTAAAAAGAAATAATGGACATTTTTATGGAATAAAAATGTGGAATGAGGTTAATTTTGTCAAAATATTTATGAAATAAATATTTCTAAGTTTCTTGAAAAATGGAGATTTTATGAATAAATGGACATTTGTTCAGTTAAAGAAATTAGTAAAATGTCCTTATTACTTGAAAAGTATGCTGTAAATAGTATAAAATTCTAGAATAAAATGTATGTTTCATCCACTTGATAGGAATTTAGTATTTAAAGTCCACTTTCTATGCATATAAACTTGTAGTATTTTGATAATAAATATCTGGACAAGTTTAAAGAAAGTTTTGTTGGGTTTTAACATAAAGTAAGACAAAAGGGAAATTTTATTCTTCAAATTGTGTGGGAAAAAGGATATTGAGAGTATAAATAATGTAGGGTATAAGACTACATGTGCTAAATGAAAGAAATGGTAATTTCTAATGAAGAAAAATAGTTTTGTGTAAAGTGTGAAAGTTGGGTAAAAGTGTGATATTAAACAAGTGTTAAAATGGCTAAAGTGTTTTAAATGTTAAGTTGGAAACTTAACAACCATTTTTTAGAAATAACACTTGTTAAAGTACTAAATTGCATGTTTGGTAAATAAAAAGGTAAATTTGTAATTTACTTAAAGTGAAATATTTTTATGGAATAAAAATATCACAAAATATCTTTACACCAGTATGGGTGAAAATGAATTAATTCCTAAAGCGTGAATGATTTTAGTATAAATCATGTGTGTGTGAATAAAGGACTTAAAGGGAAATAAATAGTTTTACAAGTATTAATGGGAAAACAAATGGTTAAGTTCGGGTTTTTGACTTTGTCCGGGTAAAAATGTTAAAATGTTAAACACATTTATAAGGACTCGAATGCAACCGATAAATAAGCAAGAAGGGCCCTAATCCCTTGGGTGAAAAGTCCTAAATCACTGGCCAGAGTATATGGTGCACATAGCCGTCGGCGTGGTGCCTGTGTAAGTATGCGGTAAGGAAAATAAAGAACATATCAAGAAATGGGTTGTGTGGCAAAATGTGTTAATACAACCTAACTTAAATGAATGTAATAAATGTTCCGGTAAAGGTGAAATGACAAAGTAAATGGGTAAATGGGTGATTAAGCAACCAAATTATTAAATCCATAATTTTCATAAGCATGTATGGAAAAAGGTTTTCAAATGAAAAATAAGTATTTTCTAACACATTGAGCGCGTGTATTGAAATGGTGCTTTTTAATGAAAACGCTAAAGTATGTTGAAATGATTGAAGTGGTTAAATTTCGGTAAGTGAATGAGTTTGGATAAATCAAGAATAATGATTTCAAATGTCGAGTCGGGTGTGTTAAATAAAGTGAGAATGCTAAGTATGAATAAATGTAGTACTTTACAATATTAAGGTAAATTAATCTGGACAAGTAAGGTTTTCAGAAGTAAACGGTTAATGCATTTTAATATGTATTTTTCAAAGGTATATCTATATATATATATAGATACATATATATTTTCACATGCATATGGTTGTAGTGTGTGAGTATCTTTTTCGCCCTTCGTTTCTATACTTCTTGTATATTTCCACTGGGCATAGGCTCAAACCCTCGCTTTGTTTCGACAGGTTGGGTGCGGATTCGTATTTTGATGGCGTTATACATGTAAGTACACTTTATTTATTTTACGTTAGTAGCTCTATTTACTTGGACTCGGGGTGCTCCCCATGGGTCCCACGTGTAGTTTATCTTGAAACTGAAATCGTATGCTAAACAAGTAAAATATTAATTAAAATAAAACTAGACTAATAACATTATATAGGTTCTTTTATTACACTTCATACCTAATACTCGGGTCAGACCGGATTGACTACGTGTAACCCATACATCCGGATTGGGGAATTACAAATGGTATCAGAGCTCTAGGTTCAAAATTCCTTTCGGAAGTGACGTGGTGAGGTCGATAGTGGGTCTTTTGACATCAGTGTTGGTTTGGGTCGATCATGCTAGGCTGATGACGGTTTAGTTCATTTCCTCGATGGTAAAGTCAAAAAGGTCAGCATGACAAGTAAGTTAGTGCCAAGTGGCATACGATCAAGTTAATTTGTATAAATCTCTTTCGCGTTTCTGATTAAGTATGTTGATAATTTACGGTTGTCCACGTAAGCCAATAAGTGGTGACACCGTGGTTTGTTGTGTGAGGTGTTTGTGTTATAGCCTTTGTTGACGCAGAGTCTTTGGAAAAGTTGATAGAATAAGGTGATGCCCATTGGGCAGGTGGCACCAAATTTTGTATAATCAACGATAGGGATTGATAGTTAGAGTGTCATAACTATGTACCGGGGATTCGTGATTTTAAACTATATGTAGCCTTAGGTGCGAGAGGTATGAGAGGTCAATAGCAATGTTATAATTAGGCAAAGTCGATCCTTGGGGTAATACAATGGAAAATTTGATGTGCATACAAAATTTGTGTGGGCCAACTCTAGAGGATAAGTCAGACTTAATTGATAGAATGCTACCCTGATGGGTGAAGCGCGTTAGTGGTTGTTGGTCGATGAATGTACCTTATGAACCATGATTATAGTTACGGGTCATTTATGACAAAGGAGTAAAGCCTTAGTAGTAGTGGTAACGTCATGTAGTGTCCATTGCAACTTAGCTAGAAAGATTGTGGATTTCCCTATCGAAATTAAGTGGCTAAGTAATGTCTTAGTTCAATGGTGAAGAAGTACTAGATCCACTGGGTGAGGTCTTGGGTTTAGTGTATCTTGACTTATGTACCTTGGCTATAATGTGGGTTTAGATAATATTGATGATTGAGGTAACCTAGGAGCGAACCTAGATAACCTTGGTGACTTAGTATTCAATAAATGAGTTGTGAAGTTTTAGAATAACCTCTTGAGGTGCCATTAGGGCGGGCCTCCTCTTGGGTAATACCCGACATCCTGTGCCCTACCAAAACCTAGATGGTATTAATTTATAGTTGGGTAATTATAGTGTGGCATTGAGAAATAGGATCCCTTTTGGTGTTCTTGGGTGTGGACCAGACATCCTGTATCCTACCAAAATATATATTTGTGTTAACTGGTAGATTATCACGTAGTATGAGGTTTACATAGTAAGGAAATTCGGTTATAGTGGTTGAACATTCATCGAGGATTAAAATATGTAGGCTTGTGAAATCATATTAAAAGTTTCCTTGAAGATATATACTAAGGTTTATCTAATGATATGTTAATACGAGTGGGAGTCATTCCCTAGTAATAGTCAATCTGAGGTTGTGTATCGTGCATTACAACGATAATAGTATCTCTCCTCAAAATCTTTTGGAGTTATTTTGCGTAGGGATTCTTGTGGCGATATGCACTTCGTAGTGGTAGATTGCAGATTGTATAACATAGGTCATGATATGACTTGTGGTTTCTTATCATAGATGTGTAAGCTGTTTAGAGAAATAATTGAGTTTGATGTCGTCGCCCATAAGGCATTGGGAATCATTATTATATTGAAGTTTACATAAGTGACGGTAGACCATTAATGATTGTAGTACGGTTAAATCATATCGATTTGTGAATATGCATTGGAGTTAGTACTACGGCTTTTGCTTATAGTTAAGTGCCATGATATGACCTTCGAGGATAATTTTAAAAAATAGGTTGATCAATGCTAGGTCGTGCACCTAGGAGACTTTGGACACGTTGTTGTTCGTCATTGTTTTAAAGATAGCACTCGAGATGAAGTGTTAGACTTGATTATATCACCTACGTGTGCTACCTATATGATTAGTAATGACACTGTTGAGGGAAGTCAGTAGGCATGAGTGATGCTTGAAAGTTGAGATGCCATTAGAATGATTATGAATTGAATCATGTGGGCGGTACTAAGGATATTAGCAATGGTTCATGAGTTAAATGTTTGAAATCATGTACGCGTCGTGTTTCACTTGATGAGAGTGATCTCAAAAACTGAGGTTAGCTATCGCATGTTGAAATTTTGGAGGCCTAGCTGTAATAGGTCGGTAACTAATGATGAGTGAAAAGAGAAGTAACTTCGTCTTGATTTAGGATAGTTGTGCTTACCAGTGATGGTTAGGTAGTATTAATCCTAAGGAGGGAAGCCTAGCATTTTAGCTTCCCTAAGAAATTGATTTTATATTCCATTCTTTCGACATGGATGGACGATTTGTGGTTAGAACTCATCGGGGTTAAGAGGCCAAACCAAAATGCGTGGTAAGGCTAAGGTGCTTAACAAGTACTGATAAGAGTTAGAGGCTTTAAGTGTATGCCATGGGTTTGTACTTCGTGTGGCTCGATTTACTGTCGTAATTAATTTGTTTTCTTTAGCATGCCAGTTCCCTGATTAGTCATATTCTAGTGCCTTATTTGATGTCGGTAATGGGAAGTTTTTGATCAGTTTTGATTCGGGTGTGGTGCTGCGTTGACTCAGTAGTGATGCAAGTTAGGCCAATTATGGCTGATGCGTCATGGTATGTGAGTGCACCCCTCTTCGAATGAGCATTTATTCTATACCAGTCTGTGTGCGCGTGGTCTCGGGTTCTTGCATATGGTTTACACATATTATTTGATTGCCTTAGGATAACATGTTTATTATTTAGCCGATATAACTAGTTATGACTTGGTCGCATATCCCGAGGTTGTGACTTGAGAATATATAAACATTGGAATATGATAGAACATTAGGTGATAGTGTTGCACTTGGTTTGGAATCTTGGGGATTGGGAGGATGATCGTGCATGTATATTTGTGTTACGATACTCAGGGTGACCTTAGGTCAGTATAGGAATCTCGTAGGCGATATCGGTCTGGTAGGATTATGTGATGAGGTGGTTGTCTTAGAAATCATTGATAGGTGTAATGAGGAGTGTTGAGATTGTATCAGCCTATGCTAGGCGTGATTCGAGAATTATTTGTGGAACGTAGGTTTTGAATCCTAACTTAGACATGTTGATGAGTCTATTGGTCTTGGTACCATGTCTGGTGAATATCGAACACCTCTATGTTTATTAGGATAAACCTGTAGGCATTCTTACGAATTATCAGTAAGGCTTTAAGGTTCGTAGCGATTGGACTAACGACGATGATTGATTAAAGTAGAACCTTTAGGTTTAGACCATAGAGTCGAGGATGCATAAGGTTGGAAACTGGTCGTGGGTAACTGGATTATAGATTGTGATAAGCCAAGAATTTTGAGGACGAAATTACTTAAGGAAGGAAGTTTGTAATATCCCTCCCTGATAAATTAATTAAATCATATATAGATTTTATATGATGAGGAATTAATTATAGTTATAGGAGAATTTTTTTGAATAATTGGAGAAAAAAAAGGGATGCTTCGAGAGACACAAGATGTCGTTACAAGCGATAGGGGATGTCGCGCAAAGAGGTCATTTAAACGACGTCTAGATCATTCGAGTGACATCTCGGGTCATTCGAGCAACGTCTGATGAAGATCAAATCTACCATTGTGTTGTCTTGATGCCAACCATAGGATCATTTGAGTTCTTGAATTATAAGCATTCTAAGACATGATATAGGAACGGTTTGAGAGGATAAGGTTTCCTTATTTTAGTAAACATCTCATTTTTTGGATTATAAGAGAGGGAAGTCGTGTATTGAGACGGGGAGGCCATTTCCATTGCCATTTCCATTTCCCATATTAAGGAGCTCCCAGCTCCCTCTTTTCCACACTACCTTTGGCCATTTAGATATATTAACCATCACACTCACACCAAATGCATATTCCCCCCCCCCCCCCCCCCACTGTTAAGATATGGCCACAACACATAGAGTTATTACGCGTAAGTATGCGGTATTAGAAGATTCCGAGAAAAGATAAGGGAAATAAAGAACATATGAAGAAATGTGTTGTGTGGTAAAATATGTTAATACAACCTAACTTGAATGAATGTAATAAATGTTCCGGTAAAGGTGAAATGGCAAAGTAATGGGTAAATGGGTGATTAAGCAAGCAAATTTTTAAACCCATAATTTTCATAAGTACGTATGGAAAAGGGTTTTCAAATGACAAATAAGTATTTTTTAACATAGTGAGTACATTGAAAGGAATGAAGGCGTTAAATTTCGCTAAGGGAATGAGCTTGGATAAATCAAGTATAATGATTTCAAATGTCGAGTCGGGTGTGTTAAATAAAGTGAGAATGCTAAGTATGAATAAAGATAGTACTTTACAAGGTTAAGGTAAATTAAGTTGGACAAGTAAGGTTTTCAGAAGTAAAAGGTTAATGCATTTGAATATGTATTTTTCAAAGGTATATATATATATATATATATATATATATATATATATATATATATATATATATTCGCATGCATATTGTCGTAGCGTGTGAGTATCTTTTCCGCTGTTCGTTTTTATACTACTTGCATATTCCCACTGGGCATAGACCCACACCCTCTCTTTGTTACGACAGTTTGGGTGCGGGTTCATATTTTGAGGGCGTTATACATGTAAGTATACTTTATTTGTTTTGCAATAGTAGCTCCGTTTACTTGGACTCGGGATGCTCCTCATGGGTCCTACACGTAGTTTATCTTGAAACTGGAATCGCATGTTATACAAGTGAAATGTTAATTAAAATAAAACTGGACTAGCAACATTATATAGGTTATTTTATTTCACTTCACACCTAAGTCTCGGGCCGGATCGGGTTGACTACGTGAACCCATACATCCGGGTCGGGGCGTGTCTTCTAGTAGCATCTCAGCAGTTGAGGAGAGGAGAGAGAGTGAGTCTAGTTTTTTTTTTGGTGAATGAATTGGGAAACAAAGCAACGGGTGTTGTTTGGTTTCAAATAAGATTATTTTCATTGCCCGCCACCCACAGCTTGAAAAGATTTTATTTTTTGCCTTATATTTCAGAAACTTCCATATAGGTCCAGATTTTTTTTTGAAGTATTTAAAAAAATGAAAACTTTGTGTGTACAGACCCCCCCCCCCCCCCCCTTCGGGACAGGGTACCCCCCCCCCCAGTAGCTTTGATGATAAGGACTGGGTCATGCGAGTTATAACCGACGACAAATCAGAAAAATCAAGCAAGGTAAAGCATTTATCCGCTCAAAATATCGAGCTTTCGATCATCGGCAGGTTACCAGAAACATAGCAAGAACTCGTCCATGTGGAGCTTTGACTGTAATATCTTTTGTTTGTTATGGAGCGTAGTGTTTTTTTATGGAAATGTGGGTGAATATGTATAAAAATTGGGAACACAAGAGCAAAGACATGCCCACACCCTATAATACCCGATATTTTTGGAAATTAAATAATTGATTAATTAATTACTAATTAATATTATTAATTTGATTTAATGGGTAATATAATGGGTTTAATTGTTTGGATTATTAACCAAAGTTTAAAATAAAAAAATTCAATTACATGTGAACGACTTGTAAATTAAATCAACACCGTTACAATTAACTTGATATTGCAAGTTGGCTTGGTCGGACTGGACATTGGGGGGTACAAAGGTCTGAAATAGTATTTTCTTAAATGAGGCAAATTGGGCCCCAGGGGTAGGTATACCTTTAAGAGTATTGGGTTAATGTTTTGGGCTTATTTGGGGGTCAAAACTGGGTTTATAATGGACCTGTGGGATTATAGTTATAAATAGGTTATTAACCCCCATTAAACATCATAAAGCATCATACAATTAAAACTTAGCAACAAAGTCTAACTTTGGGAGAAGAGGAATAACACAGAAGAGGGTTTAATCCAACATCAATCTTTATTTAAGGAAATAAATACTATCTTGTTTATCGTATTAATGTAATCTATTTATAATTTTTAATGCTGAATAAGAATCGGTTGGGTAGGAGCATGCGTTGGGGTTAAAATTTAATTGTTGGTTATAAATATGATGGTTAATCATGTTTTTTAATGGGATAATACGGATTACATATGACACTTTTGTAATGCTCTATCAAATATGATTTTAGTAAGTTTATGTTGAAACTGGTATTAATCGGTATTTTTATATTTATCCTAATGATTAGAATTCATGCGTAAGGACAACTGTTTTAATCTTTTGATATGTATTTGTTGTGCAAAACACTTAATCAAGATTGGAATGTAAAATTCAATGAAGAAGATGAAGTTGGATTTAGAATGATGATTTATGAATTTGCACCCTTAATTGTGTTAGAATCACGTTAATTTTTATAGAAAAGTGTTAGAAACATTAATTTGTAACTTATATGTGTGGAAGAAGGGTTTTGGCAAATTTTTAGAGGATTTAATATGAATTTTGGGTATTTACAGCTGCCATTGATGAACTTGAAGATGGATTCAGCATACCAGACTCGAGGCATCGATCCAGATGGCGAATCGATTAGGCTTCGGAGCGGATCTATCCGACCCTATAGAATTGGTGATTTGGGTTCATTTTGGGGATTTCTAGTATTCGAAATGTATATATATAATAAGTAATATATGAATGTGTGTGTGTGTGTGTGTGTGTGTGTGTGTGTGTGTGTGTGTGTGTGTGTGTGTGTGTGTGTGTGTGTGTGTGTATAGTTTATATGGTGATAAGCTAAAATAACACAGCAATTGGGTTTTAAATTGGGTTTGGATGTATCAAACCTATTATTGATATAATTCGATTTGAGGATTTGTATGTGCATTGGGTATAATAGTAGTATGTGATATCCAATGTGTGGATTATGATATGTATAATTATGTATTATAAATGATGGGTTTGGTTATTTGGTGTGACCATACAGTTGAGGTCAAGTTAGCACGAGTACGGTTATTAGTATACTGTTGGGGTGGGGTACCAAATGCATTAACTTATATATGTATACCTAGATTTTGGGGTATAATTATTAGTCTATGGGTTTTTTCAAGGATAATGTAAGTATGATAATGTTATATATTTGTGTGTGTGTGTGTGTGTGTGTGTGGATATTTAGTCTAGTTGTGAGGATAATGTAAGTATGATAATGTTATATGCATATGTTTTGGGTTCGATGATGGGTTAATACTTGGACTTGTGTGCTTCGATGGTTGTGGATAGGTTTATGTATTTATTTATACATGGGACTTGGTTAATATTATGAGACTAATTCAGAAATAAGTTTGTATACGTAAAACATAAATTAGGACACGGACATAACAAGTGAAAATGTTAAAATGCACTAGGGATGGGTTAATCATAATGAATGGATAATGATTAACAACATATGATTGTGGTATATTCTTAATAATGGATTTAATTATAGTAGTTGTACTATTTGTATGCTTTAAAGGTGGGGCCCGAGTTATCACCCGACTATATAACGATTATGGTTTAGTTTATTTTTGCGAATGATAAGGTGGTATGAGTTGGGCAATACTCTTTGTTTGGTTTTTCCAGGGTTAGTTGATTATGCTGGGATAATGTAATATGTATATTTAATTGTGTACATGTATATCGAAATGTGTACCATATGATATATGGTAGTTATGAGCTTGGTTATTGCTCCTTGGTAATTAATGTGAATATGTGAGTTGTGCTAATGCTCTATAGCTACTTGGAGGGTACGAGAGATGAGGTAGTGTTATATGGTATCATATATGATGTTATGTGATATTATTGTTATTTTCATATGGTGTCTCTTACCATTGTCTCAGACAAACGATCTGTCTAGACAAAAGTGTATTAGGAGGTTCCACTTTTGGATTTCGTTCGTGAGACGTCCCATGCATGGAGTCTAGTTCTATCGGGAGTTGGGAGAATTTGTGTATGAGATACTTTGGACCTACCTAGTGATATATTATTAGTTTATAATGTGATCATTATAGTGATATGTTAAGTTTTGGGCTAAAGGATCTTAGCGACCAACTAAGTGAAGTAAGGGTGTATCGGATTTTAGAGAAAAATAATGGGTCATACACACATTTACAAGAAATTTATATTGCATCTAAACAATATTAAATGTGACTTATTTACGTCTCATTTAATCCTCTTCATCACTCACTCCTAATGCATATCACCTCAACTCTATCTAAGAGAATCCTAGACACATCTGATAATCCTACACTAGGCATTGCTAAATATGTATGTACCCAAGTCTCATAATTATCATGTAACCTACATACATCATATTTAATACTATCGTATAACACCACTACCAACAAGTATATAGTAAATCTAACAGGTGATCGTGGTAACCCTATACTACCCAATATCCAAATAGGGTAAGTCCCTCTATATGAACTAACTTCTATCCTACACATTATCCACATTAGTTATACCCATTACTAGGATAAATAGGATACTACATAATATCCTAGTAAATCGTACACATCACTAGTATAACTACTATTGTGTACAATACCCGTGCAACTTGGCTCTTCATTGCCTTAACTAATATACTATATAATATCTAAGTAGGTTATCCCATCACTGGCTAGATACCCCATTATACACTATACAAGTAACTATAAGCTCATCACATAACTAACAACATAATATAAGCACAAAATGAAGGAGCTATACTTTGGGGACCTCTCGCGACTTTATCTGATCCATCCATAGGAGGTTCCACTCTTAATAATTAAAATAAATACTAAGGGGAAATCACTATGCCAACACACCAAACATGCAACCACATACCAAGTTACTCAAAGGATTTACCATCCTATGTATCCCAGTATCACAAATAACCCAATCAAATCCCCACTAAGATATTCCTCACGAGCCTACTCACACATCTTATTATTTCCACAAACATAGTATATAAAGCATACAACATACAATATACACATAAAATTTCAGTATACAACCCTAGCTGAATAAATAGATTTAATTATCACCCGAGCTACCCTTAATCCCATTTAATATATCTAAATGTATCTATGTAGGATTATTATTTTATATATTTCATATAAACATCCTCTAAAATTCCCATGATCCATAAGCTAAACATAATACTAAAACCTTGAGACCCGATAAATCAAGTTGCATGTCTACCTAATCAATCGACCCCTTATAAACTCGATTAATCGACCCTCAAATGAACAGATCAGTAAATTCATTTTCAAAATGATGTATATTTATCAAATTAGCCCACCCCCTATTTTTATTCCTCAATCCTACACCTCCATAAGATGTTTTCCCAACCTCTAATCAAATCGAAACACACCCTAAAATGGTTTCTAATGGATTATAAATAGATTTAACACCATAAGTTCATTAAATGTGGTGATTCCAACTTCTAGTAGTAATTATTCCATAATACATCAAGTTCTTCAACTATATTCCTTTATAAATTTGATTTTAATCATTTAAGTTGCATATTTAGTCCCATAATCCAAATCAAAGCACGCGAAATATAATATAATATAATTTAACTTATGCAATAAATTTAGAGATTCAATCATGAATTAGTGTTTGAATATAAGTTCTCCATATATTTCATGTTAATTTTTCCTAATCAATTAATCAGTTTGAACCTAACCAAGGTTCTCATAGCAACAATCAATCATAAATAAATTATAGTTCATATGCAATAAGGATAGGTATTTCTTTCTTGATCTTAAGTTTTGAACCCCCATTAATGAACTTTTGTTGTTGAACCTCAAATCCTCCATGCCCTAACTCTTTTTTTTTCACAGCTATAGTTTTCTTCATTTGTTTATTCTATATATTAATATGTAATAAAATGAGCTAATAACCTTGTTAAATATGTTAATTTTGTAGTTCCTCTTTGGTAATTTTAAAGCCTCATAAATAAGACAAAAAAAATAACCAAATACTTCTAAAAGTTAGCCCAATTTTTTATCCAACCCTGGGGCCAAATTAACGTGTTTCTAATACTATTTCAACCCTTTATACTCCTCTCGATCCCGGTCTAATAGTACACATCTTGAAATGTCAAAACTTACCAATTTAAATTTATCTATTAAATTCAAATTATATCCTAAATATAATTTTTAAAAATTACAAGGTATTACGTTCTTCCCCCTAATAAGATAATTACATCCTCAAAACTCTACTCATACTAATACAAAGAGTCCTGAATGCATCTCTCACATGTAAATCTCTTTCCCACGTCACATCGAATGGAATTATGTATCACCCATTTGATATGTTGATACACCACATCATTTATAAGAAACTTCTAAGTAATTACATAGCATTTTTGCCCATTGAGAATCTCATCATGCCCCTAATAAGGCAACCTTCTTCAAGTTTGTTCCTAACTCTGATCCATAAACATTTTATCCCCCACTCACATCTTATAAACTGGAGTTTGACAAGGCCACCCACATAATACCTCAAAGAGAGTCATGCCAAATGGTTGTCGGTATTATTGTTATAAGAGAAATCTCCCGTTAGCAATTACTCCTCCTAGCTTACCTCTAAGCCTAACACACAAGCTCATAGTAGTCTTCTAAGATTTGATTCACCCGTTTAGTCTACCCTTCTGTGACAACCCTGCTTTTTATATCTAATTCGGTTAGCTACGCCCAAAATATTAAAGTGGAGCGTCAATATGTTGGCATTAGAAACAAAATTTAAGTAAATGCAGTCAAGTAAACATGTACGCTCTCATATGTGTAACCAAATCATATAATAACAACTATAACAAGTGAAACCAACTCATAACTATTAACTGTAATAATCCATCAGTAATCTCAAACTAAAAATATAAAATGCCAATACATGCGGCCCAACACAAAACGGGAAAGAATAATACAAAAATTCTGTCAAATACCAAGTATAAACAACGTGATATTAATCTCTGATACCACCCTCAAGAAAAGGGAAACAAGCGACATAAATTAAAATAGAATAACTCCACAGCTACATGAATCCTAAGATTGATATGATCTCATCAAGCTCCATAGTCTATTGTCCATCGGGACGAGGACCTGTCATATATTATATATATAGGAGAGGAGCAAGAAGCAAGATAGACGAACGTCAAAGCAAGAAAACAAGCTATAAGATTATAAGATGTACTTATAATGAAAGCACACTAGTCATTACTCGTCTCCAGTAATTAAGTTGTTCAATTACCCAACCAATGCTCCTATGTCGTGACTACCCAACCCAAACTCGAGTAACGTGTAGTCTCATATCGTATCATGATTAATCATTATTAATCTCATTTCAGTATTTAATGTATCAAAATATTTCCTTCAAGTATAATATCATATACATCGATTCGGGATATTACTTTAAGACACAAGCATAATATCTCACACAACAAGTCATATCGGGTCACTATCATTACCCGGGGGAACAAGTCGTAACACTAGGCCTACACATGAATATTCCCCAATATTACGTGGCAAGGGAAATCATACTAAGTCCTAAATCACATGGCGTTTCAAGGTCTTTCTCTCCGACCCGCATTACAACCATGTGTCCAGTTCCAGTGGTTTATCTCCGACACGGCACTCGAGCGGAACCTAACCGGATCAATCACAAAAAAAAAATCGCATTCAACATGTGCCTACATCGACCGGAGGGCTAGTCTAGTATATACTCGACAATATACATATAAAACAATTTCACGCTTATGTATATATACAATCGTGTCAAATCTCTTACTCGAGTTATACCATAATCATTATTTACAATATAACACAATTTTCATCATTAATTTACTAATTCAACATCAAATTTACTAACACATAACAGCCAATCATTTCAAGGTTATATATCCCTAATAACCATAAGTATGTGATCAAGTTAGGATATTAGGCACAACACCATAATTATCTTACTAACAACATGAAAAACATTATCACTCTTATTTCAATAACATGCTGCCCAGAATTTAAAATGCAGATTCGAGGCTCTTCCGATTCGTTTTTGGAAAAAATTAAAACTACAAAGTTGTTCGGAACGTCATTTTCTACAAGGACACGCGAGCACGCTACCATAACCGACTTAAAACAGACCCGAAACTAACATATAATATTCGCCCCTGTTTTCGACAACTTTCTGCCCAGAATTTTAAAATGCCGATTTGAGTCTTGTCCGGTCCGTTTTTGGGAAAACTTAAAACTACAAAGTTGTTCGGAACGTGATTTTCTACAAGGACACGCGAGCACGCTACCGTAGCCTGCATAAAACAGACCCGAAATTAACATATACAGTTTGGACCTGTTCACGATAATTTTCTGCGCAGAATTTTAAAGCGCATATTCGAGGATTTTCCGATCCGTTTTTGAAAAAACTTAAAACTACAAAGTTGTCCATAATATGATTTTATATTGGATAGCACGGACGAAACATCCATTTTCGAAACTAAAATGGCTCAAAACAGTTTTTAATATGACGATTTACTCAATTTCATAGATTTCTCAAATTCAAGAGTTTGTTCAACAATTCAATCCCTATAATGATGTTATTGCATTTGAATCTACATGGAGGAGGATCCTAATACATTGCATATCATTTTTAACATCAATTTCATATTAATTTAGGGATCCAAATACATGTTCATGTGAAATTTCATTATAGATACATATTATACACATATAGGTTATTAACTTGCCTTGGATTGTATGGAGAAGTTGAATCCTCTTGAAATCTTCTTGAAATCCTCTTAGCTTTCTTCTCTTCTTACTCTTTCTCTCTCTACCAAACCCTAGCCCCCATTTGTGAAATGATAAAATGAAGACTTCTTCTCTTCTTTTCTATTTATACCTAGGGTTAGTTTATTTACAAAAATGCCATTGTCCCCAAATTTAACCCTCTCGATCCTTTTACGCATTAATTCGATTCTAATATTTAAGTTGCACATTTGTATCTCAATGAATTCATTTTGATTTTCATTTCCAAACATTTCGAATATATATACTGACATAGTTTTGTTTTCAAACATTTCGAATATATATACTGACAGTTTTTTTTTCTTTTCAATTTCAATTCAATCAAAAATGCGGGGTATTACATTCTCCCCCTCTACGAACGGTATTTCGTCCTCGAAATCCAAATTAAAACAAATCAATTCAAGTCAAGTAAGGTATTTTCGCACGTACCTTCGATTAAGATATATGGGTGACTAATTTGCAAGTCATCCTCTCTCTCCCAAGTGGCCTCAGACTCATCATGATTCCACCACATAACACGAACAAGAGGAATAACTTTTGACCTCTACTGCTGCTCACGATGATCTCGGATCCTAACCTGCCTCTCCTCATAGGTCCCATCAGGCTGCAACTCAAACCCATCTAACTTTATGTGTAGGTGTGAGTCCTCGGGATGTAAGAACTTCCTCAACATGGATACATGAAAATTATCGTGTACCCGTTTGAGATGGTCGGGTAGGCCTAAACGGTAGGCAACTGACCCCACCCTATCGAACACTGTTAACGAACTCACGTATCACGGTGAAAGCTTCCCTTTAGCACCAACGCGAACAACACCTCTTATGGGTGAGACCCTCAACAACATTTGGTCCCCAACGACGAACTCTAACTTCCTTCGTCTTATGTCAGCATAAGTTTTCTGACGATCTTGCGCGGTCTTCATCCGTGCATGAATCGCATCAACCTTTTTTGAGGTCTCCCTAATAATATCCGGACCCAGCATCCGGTGCTCTCCTAACTCCAACCAACATGTAGGGGATCGACATGGCCTGACGTATAAGGCCTCGTTTGGTTCCATGCCAATAGTCTGCTAATAACTATTATTGTATGCGAACTCCACCAGTGGCAAATGTGTATCCCAACCACCTTTGAAGTCCAACACACAAACTCGTAACATGTCCTCCAAAATTTGGTTTACCCGCTCCGTCCGACCATTAAACTGAGGGTGGAATGCAATACTCAAACTCAAGTGAACTCCCATCGCCTCCTGAAGACCGCCCCAAAAGTGCGAGATGAAGGCACTACCATGGTCGGACATGATATCACGCGGTACCACATGTAACTTCACAATCTCGTTAATTAAAAAAAGCATGGCATACTGTGCTACCGTATAATCCGTCATCACTAGAAGGAAATATCCACATTTACAGTCTGTCGATGATGACCCAAATCGAATCATCACCGCACTACGATCTTGGCAACCCAATAATTAAATCCATGGAGATACTTTCCCATTTCTAACTCTACAACCAAAGTCTCACCACAAAGCCTAACATAACTGAACTACTAAGCTGATCCAAAAATCAACACCCCCAAGTCTCGACTTGCTAAGTTTCATGCGTGGAGTGTCTCGCAAGCGAAATCCAAACAAGGAACCCCTCCGATACACTATTGTCAGTTTGTCGAGATAAGGAATTTGTCAACTTAAGACCCCTAGTGGTACAAGAATCATCTAACTCCAAAAAAAACACTTATCTCTAGACTCAACGGTTCATCACACAACAAATAATCCAACTTCGCCTATTCAATACAGATGCCACTATTCATCAATCATGCCTCGATACTCAACTCATAATCGACTAACAGATGGTACTGAAAGCTCAAAAGCCAACTCTACTCCGAGTTGTCAATAACACTTGCCTTGCACTTATATTGATGGTGAGTCAACCAATATGGCAACCCTTATCATCCATTAAGGCTGCACATGTGCATAAGCATACAACTTCTATGCACTTACAAATATTGTTCCAACTTTCCAAGTCTGGACTTAGGTAAATAATATCAGCAAGGTCCATACTCTCTTGATCAAGATAACATCGATAAAATTGCATTCTAGGCGATCAAGGATCCCTCACCTAAAGTTTTCGAACTAACCCGAGATGCAATGTTCCCCCTTGCCTCCTTTCTCATGGTTTGGTCGCTCTAACCCAAGGCAATAAACCCTCGCTAGATTCGAATTACCGCTCTTTTTTAAAAAAAAAAACACGTAAGGAATTAAACCTATCCGACATGATTTTCGTTGGATTGTGAGTATATTGGAATTTTCTCACCGAACAAGAAATGAACTTGGTTCTTCAAACCACGAATAAGGCTTGTACATTTTCCAAGCAACGAGGTAAGACCAAAAATTCTCACTAATCATACCAAATCAGAATATCGGATTTGGCACACTCACCATCTGGATACTCATCTTCCAGTACACCAACGCTACCTGATCCTTATGAAGAACGGTGTGATATCCAACATGTCAAAGGTCATAAATATAAGGTAGTGGGTACCTTCACATACCGTGACCCCAATTAACACTCACTAATCCACACATTACTGAAGTAAAAATTAAATATATTACGAACCCATTCGCGAGTGTTTGCTAAAGAGTACACACCCTCCTTACAAAACTTCTCAACAACGGTCGAAACACTCTCTTGTTGTCCCCCTACAGTGGAGGTTATGACAACCATTTCAGTGAATGGGTCAAACATTTGAAACCCAAAAATGTCTCAATCCTTGCTATTAATGATGAACCTCAGTTAGTAACACTATCATCAGTCAATCGAAAACTGACCGAGCTACACACGACTCTACCATTATCAAAAGACCATCAAGACCATTTTATTCATATTCACTAGTCTAGACATCACCAAAATCGAACATCTTACACTTGATTTCGGAATGAGTCCTTAATCACACACGATCTAAGTAAACATCATGTCACTAACTACTCACTCGTGCTCTAATTCACATTAATACATAACGAGGGCTACAACATAGCCACATTACCATATCTGATGGATTCAAAATCAAGCACCACCATTATCAAGGTGCAACAAATTAGTACCCCCAACCACCGGGTGATAACATAAAACCTAACTCATGGATATATCACCAACTCAAGTGATCACACTCGCATAAAATGAAACGCCTATTGAACACTCCCTCGTGATGTTCTCACTCGACCACTCGTCCCTTAGAGATTCACTACTCATCGTAGGGTTCACAACTAGTAACTCCATCTCAAGTCCATCCCTTAACACACCCATATTCACGTTCCTCTCTCGATAACTTTTAACAAATATACCGTTGCTATAAAGCAAGATAACCACATCTTATCGAGCACCCATTATAATCTAGGGATTTACGAAGAACACTGAACTCCATTCATTGCCAAATACGGAAAGAAAACTACCTAAAAAAATTCTGGACTTCTCCAATGTCAATCCTCGTATGACCTTGCGATACGAACTTCCTCATCCCTAGTGTCCATGGCCAAGATATCATAACATTACTGATACATTCTCACGAACTTGTTCGGGATAACTCGTCGAAACATTCCACTCTGAACAAGTGAGTACCCAACCCACTAATATATCTTGTGCATGACCGAACACACACCTAATCGTCCCTAAGTTGATTCCATTACGGATTTTATATGATCAGAACACTAAAAACCACTATGCCATCCCAATGCGACATTTATCGCTTGTGTGGACAACATGTAGGTTTACACGCCTACCAAACTTCCCTGATACCAACACAATATTTTAAGGATAATCACTTATCCATTCCATATTCAGACTCATGAATCTCCCATTGAACATCATCAAATGGATGAATCTAGTTCGTTCTTTTCACAAGTATGATAACACTCTTGCATACGCCAAAATTGGACCCCTCAGGTCATCCTTTGATGGTGTGGGACATACACCGATTTGGAGTAGTCCTCTCTCAAATCACAACCCTTCCTTTACATGTTCATAAGTAATAATATACTCGTATTATCACCAGACTTACTTCGTTAACCATTCACTTATTAATACGTCATCGAATGCCTCAACAGTCTGTCCATTATGGGTGGAGCGCGATAATTTCTTCTGAGGAAAATATCACAACAACAACTGGACCACATCATTTTGAGGTGTGCCATATCTAAAGCTCTACCCTTCGACAATGGAAACAACTTCAGACAACTACATGCGCAAGTGGTACCAACAACTCAGTGGTACTACAGGGTGGGCTATAACTTATACCAACTTCTTTACATCCATAAGAGCGACGATATTCAAAGTTGATAATGCACAGCAAATATACGGGTGTTTCCTCCCCCTAAAGCAACAGAAGTCAACTAAAATCATTGAGTTCAACATCGGTTTTCTCGCCTACTGGTGGACGATGAAACTACGATAGTTGCACGTGAATTGCGGTCTCTTAAAATTCTTAGACCCTTTTCCCACCCAGAGTCCACGTCTCATCAACTCACTATCTTAAAAGATAGTAAGTGAACACGTATCCTAAATTTTTTTTTATTCAAGTGGAGCACTAGTCATAATTACAACAAGTACTCACAAACAGACCTCACGCGTACTATCCTATGGTCGATTGAAGATTCACCTCATGCGTGGGACGTCTCACGAATGAAATACAAACAAGGAACCCTCCCTATACACAAGGCTAGCTCCGAATCGCCCGTTAAAATCATAGCGTGAAGATCTTCCAAGTCATCGAATACAATACCTAATCGTAAGGCTCTACATATTAAGGAAATGACGCGCGGAAAACATAACGGACGCCCTCAGATCCCTAAAGACTCTAAAACCGTGCTCTGATACCAACTGTGACAACCCTGCTTTTTATATCTAATTCGGTTAGCTACGCCCAATTAAATTAAAGCGGAGCGTCAATATGTTGGCATTAGAAACAAAATTTAAGTAAATGCAGTCAAGTAAACATGTACGCTCTCATATGTGTAACCAAATCATATAATAACAACTATAACAAGTGAAACCAACTCATAACTATTAACTGTAATAATCCATCAGTAATCTCAAACTAAAAATATAAAATGCCAATACATGCGGCCCAACACAAAACGGGAAAGAATAATACAAAAATTCTGTCAAATACCAAGTATAAACAACGTGATATTAATCTCTGATACCACCCTCAAGAAAAGGGAAACAAGCGACATAAATTAAAATAGAATAACTCCACAGCTACATGAATCCTAAGATTGATATGATCAAATCAAGCTCCATAGTCTATTGTCCATCGGGACGAGGACGCGTCATATATTATATATATAGGAGAGGAGCAAGAAGCAAGATAGACGAACGTCAAAGAAAGAAAACAAGCTATAAGATTATAAGATGTACTTATAATGAAAGAACACTAGTCATTACTCGTCTCCAGTAATTAAGTTGTTCAATTACCCAACCAATGCTCCTATGTCGTGACTACCCAACCCAAACTCGAGTAACGTGTAGTCTCATATCGTATCATGATTAATCATTATTAATCTCATTTCAGTATTTAATGTATCAAAATATTTCCTTCAAGTATAATATCATATACATCGATTCGGGATATTACTTTAAGACACAAGCATAATATCTCACACAACAAGTCATATCGGGTCACTATCGTTACCCGGGGGAACAAGTCGTAACACTAGGCCTACACACGAATATTCCCCAATATTACGTGGCAAGGGAAATCATACTAAGTCCTAAATCACATGGCGTTTCAAGGTCTTTCTCTCCGACCCGCATTACAACCATGTGTCCAGTTCCGGTGGTTTATCTCCGACACAGCACTCGAGCGGAACCTAACCGGATCAATCACAAAAAAAAAAATCGCATTCAACATGTGCCTACATCGACCGGAGGGCTAGTCTAGTATATACTCGACAATATACATATAAAACAATTTCACGCTTATGTATATATACAATCGTGTCAAATCTCTTACTCGAGTTATACCATAATCATTATTTACAATATAACACAATTTCCATCATTAATTTACTAATTCAACATCAAATTTACTAACACATAACAGCCAATCATTTCAAGGTTATATATCCCTAATAACCATAAGTATGTGATCAAGTTAGGATATTAGGCACAACACCATAATTATCTTACTAACAACATGAAAAACATTATCACTCTTATTTCAATAACATGCTGCCCAGAATTTAAAATGCAGATTCGAGGCTCTTCCGATTCGTTTTTGGAAAAACTTAAAACTACAAAGTTGTTCGGAACGTCATTTTCTACAAGGACGCGCGGGCATGCTACCATAACCGACTTAAAACATACCCGAAACTAACATATAATATTCGCCCCTGTTTTCGACAACTTTCTGCCCAGAATTTTAAAATGCCGATTTGAGGCTTGTCCGGTTCGTTTTTGGGAAAACTTAAAACTACAAAGTTGTTCGGAACGTGATTTTATACAAGGACACGCGAGCACGCTACCGTAGCCTGCATAAAACAGACCCGAAATTAACATATACAGTTTGGACCTGTTCACGATAATTTTCTGCGCAGAATTTTAAAGCGCATATTCGAGGATTTTCCGATCCGTTTTCGAAAAAACTTAAAACTACAAAGTTGTCCATAATATGATTTTATACTGGATAGCATGGACGAAACATCCATTTTCGAAACTAAAATGGCTCAAAACAGTTTTTAATATGACGATTTACTCAATTTCATAGATTTCTCAAATTCAAGAGTTTGTTCAACAATTCAATCCCTATAATGATGTTATTGCATTTGAATCTACATGGAGGAGGATCCTAATACACTGCATATCATTTTTAACATCAATTTCATATTAATTTAGGGATCCAAATACATGTTCATGTGAAATTTCATTATAGATACATATTATACACATATAGGTTATTAACTTGCCTTGGATTGTATGGAGAAGTTGAATCCTCTTGAAATCTTCTTGAAATCCTCTTAGCTTTCTTCTCTTCTTACTCTTTCTCTCTCTACCAAACCCTAGCCCCCATTTGTGAAATGATAAAATGAAGACTTCTTCTCTTCTTTTCTATTTATACCTAGGGTTAGTTTATTTACAAAAATGCCATTGTCCCCAAATTTAACCCTCTCGATCCTTTTACGCATTAATTCGATTCTAATATTTAAGTTGCACATTTTTATCTCAATGAATTCATTTTGATTTTCATTTCCAAACATTTTGAATATATATACTGACAGTTTTTTTTTCTTTTCAATTTCAATTCAATAAAAAATGCGGGGTATTACACCTTCGCTCTATGGCTGATAAGAAGTGCTCAAACATGATTTAACCCACATATCATATTGAAAATTTTGCCAAAACTATGATATAAAAGTCTCGTCCCTATCAGACACAATGTCGATTAGTGCCTAATGAACTCTTACTATCTCGATTATGGAGACTCTCTCCTATTTCCACACTAAAATCTCAAAAGTTTGTAGAACACCCAAGGATATCGAATGATTTATCTTCACCCTCTAGTAAGTGGCTCTTGGGAATACAAATAATGATATGTCCCTATTCATTCTTTCTCACTAATACCATCACCTCATATCATAATACGCATATCCCCTCCGAGATATATTACGAATGTGGACCGGTGTGCCTCTATCAAAATGTCTCACATAAATCTTAATTAATTATAAATCCATCTCTATCCAACCATATATATTAAGGTATTAACAACATGCATCCTAAGCTAACATGTCACAATACCACATCATCTCCCATATACCAACCAAAATTAGACTCCATGCGTGGGACTTAAAAATCAAAAAAGGAATCATCCCGATATAATTATGTTTAATCCAAGTTGTTCATCAAATTCTAATAGGTACTGGACTTACCATCTCATTGACACGTCCTTCATACCAAGAGACTACATTACCACTACTACCATTTCTAGAAACCATCACTACAGCTAGTGCATCTTATTACATCCTATGGAGTTTAACCTCATTACTCCATATCATGACAAAACCCAAGGATATCACAATTCCCTTTGATTGCGAGTGCATGATTACCAATACCACATACACAAACCCAATGGAGGGTTCACATGTTCCAAAAGTGATACCTCAACTCCATAAGCTGAATTGATTTAGTTGCACTCGAAAATATCATTTGTTCATAATATTCGGTGTGGCATAACAATATCCGTCTAGAATCTAGAAGATCATCCCGACCTCTCATTTACATCTAAACATCTAACCAGCCCAATAAAGGGTACACTATTACGAGTTACTTTATCAATACCTATATTTACTTATTATGTTATTAACACATGTTACCATAAAAAATCTCGTAAAATATGGGTGGGGAAACCTCTAGACACCCAGTTATCAAAATAACCTAGTTGACTATACCATAAATAGTTGATATCACATGCATTCTCATGCACTAAGAGAAGTCCATCACTAGTAAACCAAATCATATAGCCACTAGCATATCACCGACCCAACTACATCCAACTTACAGTCACAACCGAATGGTGCACAAATTACCTATAAGTCAGCATTAATACTATCACATCAACTATGTGAATTCATGATAGGTTACCACCATGGCCCATATAATAATATTTATTCCCACATTCCCATCTTACCTAATCCATAACTATGATTAATAGAGAACTCGTAGGTCCTAATAATAAATCAATAACATAACACATAGGGCAATCATACAACCCATCATCACAAAATATATAGGGAAACCACACGACCCACTAACAAAATAATGAATAGAGAAATAACATGTAATCCAACAACTGAAAAATGGTAGGATGTTGGTTCGATATCTCAATCCCCACTACGGACTCATATGTTGGAAGAATAATCCAAACAAGGAAATCCTTGTATATACTTGTAACCTACCTATTTGAGCGTTGGTTCTAATAATTTAGGGAATCTCCAACACATATACTAAGCCTTGAATTCATTTCCATATGCTTGTGACCTAAATCATATTTTAGTGAATCCCAAGTTCCTCAGTATAATCATTTTCACTCCCATATGTGGTTGTATCATGAGCCAGACCCTATCCTAGTAAATAATACGATATATAGCTATGAGAATTTCATCAATATCCACTCCACATGTGTAAGTAGCCTTAGTAAATAAAACATGTACCCTTCACGTATAAAGTTTTATCATCATCATGTACACACATGATGTCCTGATATAATAAAATTTGTGCTTCATTAATCCCCGCTGAAAGAAATGTGCCATCAGTCGATCTGTTATCTTAATATGCCATAGGTACTCACTCGACCCATGCATCCTCATACAATATCACAAAATATGCATGCTCTAGGCCAATATATCCACATAATAGCTACACAAATTAAGCTATGTATACACACATATATACCATAGACTCGTATCTCAACCAATGAAATAGTAGGTACTCATACTCACTTATGAGCATTAGGCTACAGATTTAAAAACACTCCCACATCATAGACCAAACTGTTATCACGAGTGATAGGAATCAAAAACTAACTATGGCTTTAACAATCCCGACATAAGTTAGATACACTTTAATTCACATATCGTTGCACCTAATTCCAATGAGGTTCTACACGACCAATAAAATAATCTGAAACATATGGTCACCCCTAGGTTTAAAGTGGTAACACCAACGAAAGTAAATTTATAGGAAATAATCCAACTATCACTAGTTCCTTCCCGTACTATCCCAAATCTAATTTTCAACACTTGCAAACTACATGTGGTGTAGCAACTCCCATTTTCTCATGTAAAGGTTGGCCAAACACGATACGCCGAATATGGGGCTTGTTTGTCAATTAATACCATTCTGGGCATCAATATCATATAAAGCATATATTAATATACTGTAATTGAGTTTAAATTAATATCCCAGCTATAATAAAATCCAATCAAGCACCAAGCATATGATAAATTCAACAATACAGTAAATATCTCAAACTGACATGAAGTAAATAAATCCCGGACTTCTTCCCATACAATAATCCCAAATAAAATAAATAAACTCTAGTGGAGTATCACCTAAACTAGAATTAATAAGTCGGGAAAGTCTGATGAGCAAAAGGAGACGACAAGGATGATACGTCAAATGTCCTGCTATCCCTGTATAGGAGCACCTAGGGGGAGAAAACATATAAATTTAGGCCAGTGCCCTAGAGTTGCAAGAATTAGATTACTTATTTTTATGGTACAAAAGTAAATTTAATCAAAGTAAGTGTTCCCATCGCCACTCTCACAAATAACACATCTCAACCCTCATCTAGGAACTATACTATTCGAATACCCACCCATAACCTGAAATGGAAACAAAAATGTAATGCGAAAATTAATATAACTATGCATCTAAGAAGGTTACATATTGAAACATCATTTAATTACTTCCAAATAATTGCGTCTCAATTTACTCCTGATATACTACTCGTAAAGAGATAACATCTACTATCATTCATACTACGTAGTATTGGGTCTGCGTCTTTAGTTCACAATATTAGTCTCAGGAATTATTCCATTTATTTCAATTAATTTCATATATGTCATTATATACGCGACACTAAGGCATCTACCTAAAGTGTACCATACGTTCTTTATCGGTGAGTCCGTAGGAGTCTCCTATCCAAAATGAACAAAACAAAACACAATCAAGTGGGGCGGTCCCTACGCAGTTTCACCATTGCACGTCCCATACCAAGCAATGTATCTAAGTGGCTCTGCCACGTAGTACCTAAAATATGAACTAACACTACTCCTAAACCACCTGTTCGAACGTGTGCTCGGGTGTCGAACGCACGTACCCCAATCGATAGGACGGTCCACGAACCCAGGTATGTCACACACAAAATATTAAATATTACCATATGTAAAAGTAATTATCTGAATAAGTACCCCATAATTTAAACCTAGCTGCCGCCTAGGCACCTCCCGCAATAATCCTCATTTAATAATTTCTCCCCATTTAATTTATTAAATAACCTTTAATTCAATAGCATCATTAACCGACTAGTTAAATTAATTTTCTCCCTTTATTAACATCAGCACCTTTCCATTTTTAATAAATTTTACGATTGTCCAAATATGGTCCTACCAACTCGTATGAACTCCTAAAAAGCACTCGAACCCAATGGTAGACCCCACACCTAAACCCCCATAAGCCAAATGGGTTCGGTCCAAGAGGCAAACCGGTTCTCCCCTGAACGAATCAGCAATCTGCCCAGATTTTTATTAAGTTCAAAAATCATCTTTTCATCCCAACCAAAATATCTAAGGCTCTTTCCTCAATATAAGTTTAAATTCGAGATTCCACAACATTGTTTAACCCCTTAGGATCATTCATTACACAATTAAATATCGAGTTTAAGTCCCAATTATTAGAATTGAGATCAGAACTAAGTTTCGTGCATTTTGAGATTTACATGCCCATAAGTTCTTAATCTCTACCACAAAGAGACTTATCATCAGGAATTTAGGCCTTTAATACATTCAATAGTTCTCCAAAAGTAGTAAGTCATATCGATTCCAATAGGTTTTAAATCATGAATTTCTTAATAATAGTTCATAATTTCCACCCATCCTAATTTCTGGATTTTTCTACCTCACTTTTAATCTCAAACCTTCATAAACAAGATTCAAGTCATCGTTTAATTATCAAAAATCCTATATATCTAGAATTCTACATGAAAATACATCACAATGATTTAAGAATCAATTTGGACAAATAAAAGTAAGCAAGAAAACTCTTTCCTTAATAGTGTTCGTTAATTCTTTGAATTCCCCTTGAAACTCCCTCTTCAATTCCTTGTTGTGGGTTCTTGACTCCTCTCTCTGAGTGGTGTAGTTTAGGGTTCTTAGATGTAACTCCCACGGAGTTATTAAATATCTTAATATAGGTAATTAGCTTACTAATCCCAAGTTGGGCATATTTTCCCAATTTTGTACCAACAAATGGGCCCAAACCCATAATTAGAGTAGTCCAAAAGTTTCCCAACTTATATACCTATACCTCGGGACCATTTTTAAAGGTTTAAAATACCTAAACGATCCCATATAACTTCACGTAATGCGTCCCAATTATGTTTATAATCAAGTTAGGCATCATATATTAATTTTTTGCTACACATGCAATTATTTTATATCGTTTTCATTCACATAAAACTCAAGCTCGCCTGATAATGGCATAATAAAAAAAAGTTTACTTGTTCATAATTAATAAATTAAATATTCATTAATTTAATTTAATTTTCATGAATTTTATTTTATTCTAAAAATATGGTTTTATTTATTCTAGAGAAATATAGGGTATTACATTATCCCCCTTAATAACGGGATTCCGTCCTCAGAATCTAAAAGAGTGCGTACCTAGATAGAAGAGTTTAGGATATTTCGTGAGAATGTCCTCCTCCTTCTTCCAAATCGACTCATCCTCCCTATGGTGTCCTAACTTTACCCGAACTAAAGGAATAACTTTAGATTGAAGTCGGGTCTCTCAACGGTCCAGACTGTCTACTGCTCTCTCCTCGTAGGTAGCGTCTGGATGGAGATCTATCTCACCAATATAGATATGAAACTACGCTCTCTTATCTCTTCATGTTAGTGATCCGATAGTCCCAACCGATACGCCACAAGCCCAATCCTCTCAAAAATAAGGAATGGACCCACATATCGAGGAGTCATCTTACCTTTCTTCCCAAACCTCATCACACCCTTCATGGGAGACACTTTAATCAACACCTGATCCCCAACATTAAAGTCTAAGTGTATCTGACCTGTATTTACATAGCTCTTTTGCATATCTTGGGAAATTTATATTCGGGCCCAAATCATCTCTACCTTCTCTGAGGTGTCTTGAATGAATTCTGGCCCAAGTAAATTGTTATCCCCCACTTTCAACCAGCATAAGGGTGAATGAAAAGGCCTCCCGTAAAGAGCTTTAAATAGTGCCATCCCAATTGTGAACTGATAGTTATTGTTGTATGTAAACTCCACCAAAGGAAAATACTGCTCCTAGCTCCCCTTAAAGCCTAATGTGCACATACGGAACATGTCCCCCAACATCAAGTTCACCCTCTCCATCTGTTCATCAGTGTGAGGATGGTATGAGGTGCTTAATCTCAACTCTGCCCCTAAATCCTACTAAAAGCTCCTCCAAAAATGGGACACAAACATCCTGTCCCTATTTGACACAATGTTGAGCAGTACCCCATCCAACTTCATAATATCTGCAACGAAAAGTCTAGCATGCTGCTCTGAGCTGTAATCTGTCGGGATCGGTAAAAAGTGAGTCCACCTTCATCAATCTATCGATGATCACCCAAATGTAATCGTGCCCTCTCTGTGTTATAGGTAGCCCAGTGATGAAGTCCATAGAGATGCTCTCCCATTTCCACATCAGAATATCTAAAGGCTTTAACACGCCTACAGCACGCTGACAGGTAGCACACTTGGACATAGAATATGCTATGTCCATTTTCATCTCGTCCCACCAATACTAACGTCGCATGTCATGGTACATCTTATCCCCTTCAGGATGTACCGTAAAGTGTAAACCATCAGGCTCAGACATAATGGCTCGCCTAAACTCCTTATCATCTGGGCCTACTAGTCTGCCTTGGAATCTCAATCCACCATCCGACCTAATAGAATAATGCTCATCTCCCTAGACTAACAACTAACAACTATCTAACTCGCTCCTGGAAAAGTTGATCTCCTGCATATGCCTTCACGACCCGAATGATGATCTCGAGTGTGATGGTGAGAACCTCCATGACTGCATGGGTCAACTCATCATCCCCACGAAGTGATTTCCACTTTGCCTTCCATAATGCCGCTAACTCCAACATCGATTTTCATCTCAAAGCATCGTCTATGACATTCGCCTTCCCTAGGTGGTACTAAATGTCGAACTTATAGTCTTTCACAAACTCTAGCCACCTCCTCTGACTCATGTTTAACTCCCAATGCCTGAACAAATAGTGTAGGCTCTTATGGTCTGTGAAAAGATGGAAATTCTCCCCCATGAGATAAGGCCTCTATACTCACAGTGCAGATACCACAGTTTCTAACTCCAAGTCATGTGTGGGGTAATGTCCCTCATGAGGTTTTATCTTTCGTGATGCATAAGCTATCGGCCTCTCCTCCTACATCAAAACTCCTTCAAGTCGCCTCAAGTACGCATCTGTGTAGACCTTATAGTTTATCCCTGCTCGAGGCAGTTCCAGAACCGGTGATGTGTTCAATCTAGTCTTCAGCTCATCAAACGCTAGCTGGCATGCATCATCCCATATAAATGGTACTTCCTTCCTAGTCAAATTCATTAGGGGCCCAGCTATCTCGGAGAACCCCTGAATGAATCGATGGTAGTACCCGATTAGTTCTAAAAAGATGCGTACCTTAGTGGGATGTCCCCAATCCATCACAGTAGAGACCTTCCCCGGGTCCAATGATATCCCCTCTTAGACACAATGTAGCCCAATAACTGCACCCCTCGTAACTAAAAAACTGCATTTCTTGAACTTAACATATAGCTGGTGGTCTCGTAGTGTTTGTAAGACTACCCGTAGATGCTGTATGTACTCTTTTGCAGTCTGAGAATAAATTAGAATGTTATCAATAAACTATGAGAAACTTATCTAAATATTCTTTGAATACCCGATTCATCAAATCCATAAACACCGTCAGTGCATTGGTTAGCCCAAAAGGCATAACCAGAAACTCATATGACCCGTATATCGTAAGAATTGTAGTCTTCGAGATATCCTTCTCCCAAACTCTCAACTGATGATAACCTGATCTCAAGTCAATCTGAGAGAAAAGCACCCCCAAATTGGTCAAATAAATAATACGGGGAAATGGATATTTATTCCATATGGTGACCTTTTTCAACTCTTTGTATTCGATACAAAGTCATAATGATTTGTCCTTCTTATTGACGAACAAAACTGGAGAACCCCATGAAAAAGTACTCCTCCTAATGAACCCCTGCCCCTGTAACTGCTCAATTTGATCCTGAAGCTCCCTCATCTCCAGAGGAACGATCCAATATGGTGTACGTTTAATGGGCTTGTGCTCGAAATTAAACCAATGACGAATTTTATCTCATGACTAGGTGGTAACCTTGAGATCTCCCCAAACTCATCCGAAAACTCGGTAACTATCAAAATGGAATCTAACGACACCACGACCTCTAAAGAAGTCTGCTCCTCGATATAGTATAAGTGCGTTCTTGACCCACCCCCAGGGTGTGGCATCACAAATAGGGACATCTCTTGACCCAGAATGTCGAAGACGATGGACCAACCGTAACGGTCAACACATTCTGTTTATGTAGCTAGCCAATTCATCCCTAAAAGAACATCGTACTCGTTCATATCAAGTACCGGTGAGTCGACTACACAAGTGAGTCATCCTATCTCAATCCATATACTGTGAAATACCAAACGTACGGGTGCCCCTCTACCCACCAGTGAATCTATGTGTTGTACGATATCAGAAGCTAAGTCTATCATCCCAGTCTCACGTACAAAACTCGTACTAACAAATGAGTGAGATGCCCCCGTATCAAATAAAAAAATTATCTACATGTCTAAAGATAGTGAACATACCCTCAACTACCTGAGATGGCTTTGGACCCTCTGTGGTGCAATATGATAAACCCGTCCGTACTGTTGCGGTGGCGGTTGTCCCTGAGGGGGGCAATAGGTGCTGGAGCGATTGGTGCAGTAATTCCTGGAGATGGTTACTGTTGGCTCTGCCCCTATGGGGACAAATATCTTTTCTAACCACCGTATCCCTATGGTGCCTAATTACCCCGAGGACACTGCCTCGATGTATAGACCTTTTCTCCACAAGTGTAGCAGTTCTCGATAAATGGGCACCTCTCTATCTGTCGGTCATACTGGTCTTGGTCGTGCTGACCTTGACCCTAATGAACCATATATTGTTGGCCATATCCATGCTGTCCATGGCCCTGCCTGTTATTATTATTAGAATCCTTAAATCACTTATACTGATCTACAAATGAAACACCCCTAAACTGCTGGGTCCCGAATCCACTACCCCTACTCGTTTAGCCCTGTTGGCTTGACGACTCAGATCTATGTCGCTTCTCTCCCTTATTCCTCTGGAAGGCCCAGTGATCCTGACAGTGGAGAAGTGTGGCGTTTACCATCTAATTATACACGGTGAAGGCCGGGTTCCCCAAAAGAGCCTTCCTTATGTGCCAAGATGACCCCGCTATGAATATATCCATCTTCCTTTGCTTAGTATTCACATCTTCCTTTGCAAAGTACGATAGGGAAATAAACTCCTCTTCGTACTCAGTCACGGTACATTCCTCCTATATCATCTCCATAAATTGGCTTCTCATCTCAGACTGCATAGCCTGGGGAAAATACTTCCCTTTAAATCTCTCCCCAAACTCATCAATCGAAAAGATATCCATCTCTAAAACTTACGTGACTGCCTCCCACCACTGGAGCACGACCCCCACTAGCTGAAATGAAGTTAACATCTTCTTTTTCACTGGTGTACACTCCACCATCCGTAAATGTCTTTGTATATATTTCTTCCACCTGCTTTCCATAAGAATATCTGAACTACCCGAGAACTCTAGAGGTTGACCTTTTACGAAGGCCTCCTTCGCCATGTCCCAAACTAACCCCGATGCCTGGGCTTGTATGGCCACATATTGTGGCATTATTGGCGCCTGCTGCTGAGCCTGTGGCGATGAGAAATGCTAGAGCATGGCCTCCATGGCAGTAAAAATTGCCTGGGTCAAAATAGTGGCGATTTTTGCATGAGTAATCAACTATAGGGATAGTAGGACCCATGACTGATGTTGTGGCTCCGGTTGAGCGTCCTCATCTATAGTGGGTGCGACTACATGTCTAGGTCTACCTCTCCACTCATTTACCATCTGAAAGAAATAAGGTTCGAGTTAGTATAAGTCGAATAATACAATGAACCCTAAGCATAGGCTCTATATATCAAAGGACGCAACGCAGAACGTAATGAAAGCAACACAAATCCTAAGGACACTAGAATCTGGATGCTCTGATACCAACTGTAACAACCCCCATTTTGTCACATAAAGGTTGGCCCGACATGATACTCTGAAGATGGGGATTGTTTGTCAATTAATACCATTATCAACATCAATATCATATAAAGCATATATTAATAGATCTTAATTGAGTTGAAATTAATATCCCAACGATAATAAAATTCAATTGAACACCAAGTGTATGATAAATCCAATAATACAGTAAATATCTCAAACTGACATGAAGTAAATAAATATCGGGCTTATCCCATATAATAATCCCATATAAAATAAATAAACTAAAGTGGAGTAGCACCTAAACTAGAATCCATAATTCGATAAAGTCTGGTGAGCAAATAGAGTTCACAAGGTTGGTACATTAATAGTCCTGCAATCCCTGTAGAGGAGCACCTGGGGGTGAAAATATTTAAATTTGGGTCAGCACCCTAGAGTTGAAAGAATTAACATACTTATTTTTATGGTGCAAAAGTACGGTTAAATCAAAGTGAGTGTTACCATCGCCGCTCTTACAAATAATACATCTCACCCCTCATCTAGGAACAATACTATTCGAATACGAACCCATAACCTGATATGGACATAAAAATGTAATGTGACTGGTAACATATGCATCTATCAAGGTAATGTATTGAAACAACATTTAATTACTTCCAAATAATTTCGGCTCAATTTACCCCTGATATACCAACCATAAAGAGATAACATCTACGATCATTCATACTGCCATAAAGAGATAACATCTACGATCATTCATACTATGTAGTATTAGGTTTGCGTCTTTCATTCACAATATTAGTCTCGGGAATTCTTCCATTCATTTTAATTAATTTCATATATGTCATTATATATGCGAAACTAAGGCATATACCTAAAGTGTCTCCTTATTGCTCTATCGGTGAGTCCCTAGGAGTCTCCTATCCAAAACGAACAATAGAAGACACAGGCAAGTGGGGCGGTCCCTACGCAGTTTCAGCATTGCACGACCCGTACCAAAAGGTGTCACATGGATCCAGTATCAACACTTAACTCTTATAAATGGCACTGCCACGTAGTTCCTAAAATATGACCTAACACTATGCCTAGCCCACCTGTATCGACGTGTGCTCCAGTCCCGAATGCGCGTACCCCAATCGATATGACGATCCACGAACCCAGGTATGTCACACACACAATATTAATACATATTACCATATGTAAAATTAATTATCCTATTTATTACCCCATAATTAAACCATAGCTTTCGCCTACGCAACTCGCATAATAATCCTCATTTAATAATTGCTCCCTAGTTAATTTATTAAATGACCATTAATTAAATAGCACCATTAACCAACCAGTTAAATTAATTTTCTCTCTTTATTAACATCACCACCTTTAAATTTTTAATAAATTCTATGATTGTCCAAACATGGTTCTACCAACTCATATGAACTCCTAAAAATCACCTGAACCCAACGACGGACCCCATGCCCGGATCCCCATAAGCCTAACTGGTTTGGTCCAGGAGGCCAATCAGTTCTCCCCTGAACGAACCAGCAATCTGCTCAGATTTTTATTAAGTCCGAAAATCATTTTTGCATCCTAACCAAAATCTCTAAGGCTCCCTGCTCAATATAAGTTTGAATTCGAGTTTCCACAACATTGTTTAAACCCTTAGGGTTATTCATTACATGATTAAATATCTAGTTCAAGTCCCAATTATTATGATTGAGATCACAACTAAGTTTCGTGTATTTTCAGATTTACAATCCCATAAGTTCTTAATCTCTACCACAAGTAAGGAGACTTATCATCAGGAATTTAGGCCTTTAATACATTCAATAGTTCTCCGAGAGTAGTAAGTCATATGGATTCTTTATAGGTTTTAAATCATGAATTTCCCAACAATAGTCCATAATTTCACCCATCCTAATTTTTGGATTTTTCTTCCTTACTTTTAATCTCAAACCTTCATAAACAAGATTCAATTTGTCGATTAATTACCACAAATACTATATATCTATAATTCTACATGGAAATACATCACAATGATTTAAAAGAATTTTGGACAAATAAAAGTAAGTAAGAAAATTCTTACCTTAATAGTGTTCGTTGATTCTTTGAATTCCCCTTGAATATCCCTCTTTTCCTTGTTGTGGGTTCTTGACTCCTCTTTATATATGGTGTAGTTTAGGGTTATTATATGTAACTCCCAGAGAGTTATTAAATCTCTTAATATAGGTAATTAGCTTACTAATCCCGACTTGGGCTTATTTTCCCAATTTTGGACCTCTAAATGGGCCCGAACCAATAATTAGACTAGCACAAAAGTTTCCCAACTTATATATATATACTCCGGGACCATTTCTAAAGGTTTAAAACACCTAAATGAGCCCATATAACTTCATGGAATGCGTCCTAATTATTTTTATTTACAATTTTGTTTATAATCAAGTCACGCATCATATATTAGTTTTCCGCTACACTTGCAATTATTTTCTATCGTATTCATTCACATAAAACTCAATCTCACACAATAATGACATAATAAAAAAAATAGTTTACTTGTTTCGCAATTAATAAATTAAATATTCATTGATTTAATTTAATATCCACGAATTTTATTTTATTCCAAAAATATAGTTTTATTTATTCTAGAGAAATACGAGGTATTACATGTGGTGACCCTACTTTAAGTTATAAGTTCTCTTATCCTCAATAACCAAATTGCATACGGGTACTAACCAGTATATAATTTTTGCTCTGAACTAAGTGTAACGCATATCCACCCTCTTATTAGGACTAGCTACATATATCTTCCTTACCAGAACACCTTTAACTCGATAATACCTAACAATGAACTGCTTTTATTCCATGGTGCACTCAATCATACAAATGAGTCTCTCAACCCTCAATTTCCATTGAAACATCACCATAATATACGTAGAAACCAAAAATCTAATGAATAACCTCTTAAAATTAGAACCCTCTCCTACCTTGAAGTAGGCACAATGTGAGGAACATAAACTATTTGAGCCAATGAAAATATCTTAATTGCATTTTTTGTTCGAACCATGACAAATTACTTAATTTCTTCACAATTTTGATAAACACACTTGTATAACCACTCATTTCACATTCTATTACTTACTCGTCAATGGTTTTCAGTATCTTGAACCCTTTAAGCTCCATTGATATGCGAGTACCAATCATAAATCAATGATGTCAATACACGTGTCATTGTGACAAAAGATTACAAAATCCTATAACGATAGCTAAACATATAAAAGAATACTAAGCGGAAAATGAAACAGTCTCACATAATCCCTAAGTATCTAGACCATGATATCATACTAACTGTAACACCCTCAATTTTCCACACATAAGGTGGCCAACCTTATACGTTGTCAAATAATTTGTTTCATTCTGAGCATTAATGAATAACTGATAAGATAACAATCACAACAAAAAGTGGTATAGAATGAGACGATAGGATAAATATAAATGCATCTAGATAACCAACTAAAAATAGATCTAAAAAATATAAAGTCTTGAATAAAAAGTCCAATGCATAAATAAACAACTCTAGAACCCCCATGGGACCATAAAAATGAACAACTAGAATATATAATCCCCCAATGTAAAAGAATCACAAAAAGATATAAATCCAATATCTTCAACTTTGATAATTAGGTAATGTTGACTATGGAATTAGTTTGCATAACCCTAATCTTTCTATTATCGAAAACCTAAAAGGGTGTTTTTAAACATTTACAAGAAATATCTATATCATCTAAAATAGTATTAAATGCAACTTATTTACGTTGCATGTCATCCCCACTAGCACTCACTCCGAAGGTATCTCACCTCACCTCTACCAAAGGGAATCCTATCCATACATGCCAATACTACACCAGACATAGCTAACTACATAAGTACATACGTACCTAAGTCCCATGACTATCATGTAACTTATGTACGTCCTATCTAGAACCATCATATAACATCACCACCGACAATTATATACTAAAGCCAATACCTACTAGTGGTAACCTTATACAAACCAATATCAATAGAGGTTAAGTCCCTTAATACGCATTAGATGATATCCTACACAATATCCATGTAAGATCTACACTTCACTCGAGTAACTATGGTACTACACAATATCCTATTAAATCATATCCATCACTAGTATAACTAGTATGTTATACATTATCCATCTAAGTTGCCCATTAGAAGATTAAATAATATACTAATCATTCTCAAAGTAGGTTATTCCTATAATTGGATACTTACCTTACGACACTAAAAATGTAAAAATTTGTATATATAGTTTAGTTGGCTAAATTCTATGTCAAAGCATTTGAGCCTTGCAAAAAATCGAGCAAAAAATCTTAATTAATAGTTAGACGATAGTTAGAGAGAGTCTTAGTCATTAGAATCTTTGGACACTAAAATTGAAGACCATATGGACTCTATACATCAAAGCTTCCGCACTTAAATTTTGAAGATTTAAATATCGTATCCTTTTTTGGTAGTTTTATTGAATCATCCCATGGCTAACACACACTTACACGTTTATATCTTTTGTGAAAAATAATTTTTGTAATGATCAAGTGAAATGTTTTTTGTGTGTGTGTGAAAATCATTGCATTTTAAGCTTGTTTAGATTAATCTACAATTCTTCCTACAAGCATTCGCACGGATGGGTTTTTTACCCTTGATCACGATTGCATGGATTTCGTCATGGTTTAAGTTTTTCCTATATACGTTCGCACTGGGTTAAATCATTACCATGCGCGTGGCCAGCACATTTTGGTCTTAGAAACTTCTCTTCCTAAAAGAGTGCGCACAGGGTCAAAACCTTACCATGAGTACAACAATCACATGTACCTCATGACAAAGCCCGCTACCCAAAACCGTGGACTTAGTGGCCTTTATAATGGTGCGTAAGATATATCCCAGTTTAAAAAAATATACATATAGGGGATTTTCCCGCACATTTTTAGATATCCTTTTTCTTGAGTACTTCTAACACATAGAGAGATTATTTTCGAGGAAAATGATTAAATACAACTGTGGCCATCTCCGATCCTCACCGTGGGTGGGCACATGAAGGAAGGATCCTGGGGTCTCGCGCATCCCTCTCGGGAGAGCTTCGGCTGACGTCGTTTCAGATGAGGTGTCAAAATGTAGAGAGATTTAGAGTCGCCAGTCTATTTTACTCAAAATAGAAAAAATAAAAAGGGGAAGCCATTCCGAAGGATGGCATTCAAAGACATACTGGTGCATACTAAACCAAAATGATTCGAGAAGGGTTCGGAGGCTAAGTTATGAAATGGGAAGGTGTTAGGCACCCATTCCTCCCTTTCGATCTCTCATGGATGTTTGATACTTTCCCTTTTTATTCTCCCCGTGATATGTATGCATGTGCATATATATAGTGGAGTTAGAAATCCTCGACTTGTATCATGGAAGAGATAAAGCGAGTCATCCGTAGGAAGGTATAAAAATAATATTTAGAAAATAATATTTACACGATTACCCTTACGTTGATCGTTATAACGGAACGATAACGCATATGGGGTGATACGTCACTAAGAACAAGTATATAGAATATAAGAAAATTGGATTTAGAGAAGATAGAAAATGAGAGAGAAAGTGAGAATAGGACTCGAGTCTTGGGTTTTACCTCGAGATGCCTACGTAGCCTATAAAGGCATCAAAGTCCACGTAGTTCGCATACAAAACGAGGGGTGGGGTTTATACCATAAATCCAAATGGGAGATGTCTTATTTGTGAGTGTGTGTATGTGTAGAAAAAGAGTTTTAGTTATGAGAAAAGCGTGAGAAAAGTATGAGACTTCCTATTTGGAATTTATGAGCAAACCCTCTTTTTCTTATTTTTTGGGTTTTATTTATATGAAAATAATAGATGTGCAATAATACTAAATAAAAAGTATATTACGATGTGTGAGATGAGATAATAAAAAGTGCTAAGTAATAAAAAAGTTATTGCAAATTTAAGAGAATTTGAAGAGAAACTTGAGAAAGTTGGACCTTCTTGAAGATCTTGAGCTTGATCTTGAACGTTGGAGAGTAGCCCTTGCACTTAGATGATGATGGAGAGTGGATAATTCACCAAGTTTGATGAAAAGGATGATGAAAAGTGGAAGTTAGAAAGGGATTTGGATGTTGAAATCGCGTTGTCTTCGAGAGAGGTTTTGGGGATTCGCTGAGAGCGATTTTTATCAGACTGGGCTCCCTTTGTAAATGAGGTGAAGGCCTCTTTTTATAGGCTCAGGTCACTGCCGATCGGCATTGAACTAATCCTGCCTATCGTCACCTACCGATAGGCAAGGTCTGGAACTTGCCATTTGGTAGTGTGTTTCAGGCCTTTTCAAAAAATTGGCTGCCGAGGGCAAACTGTTGGTCAGAATCATTCACGGGGTAGACCATTGGAAAGATAATTCATAGACCTTTGAAAGTCCTTTGGCCCGCTCCCAGTTTCAGGAGTTAACTTTGGGTCAAATATGGATCGAAAGCGTTTATCGGTCCATTGGACGGGGAATCGTTCAGACACAAACGGATCGCTCGTCTGCATGGTAAGTCTGAATCGTACATGGAGCAGACTATTAGAAAGGTTAGGAGATGTACTTCGACATTCCAAAGAGTTTGACCCGGTTTGGAGAGTTGACTTTGGTCAACCGAGCCCTGTAAGCATTCGGTGACCTCTTGGAGTAAAACGAATCGTTCGTCCGCATGGTAAGTCAGAATCGCGTACGGGACAGACCATTGGAAAGGGATTTCAGTGCCCTTCAAATATTCATTCAGCCTCAGTCGAGCTGAAGAGTTTGAATTTTTGGTCAAACGGAGCCTGGAAGTGCTCGATGGCTTCTAGGTCAGTACCCGGAATATGACCTGGGTTTGTAGTGATGAAGGGAGGTACTAGGGACCTAAGGAGAGTTAGGGATAAGAGAATGGGGTGTCAAAAGAGCCCCTCGACGGGTGAGTTTGGAACAAATGATAATCGTCGAATAGATACCACATGATGCTTTTGAGGGAGTATGATCGATTCAAAGGGTTGAGGCCGATTCTGAGGACCTGAGGGGTGTACTAGGGATGATTTGAATAATGATCAAAGGTTTAGGTCTATTCTGAGGACCTGAAGTGATGCTGGAGGATGACCAATTTTGTGGGTCAAAGTCAAATCTGCGGGCTTAAGTGATGAGGGTGACCAATTCTGCGGGTCAAAGCCAATTTTACGAGCTTAGGGTGAAGATCTAATAACCGAGGTCAATTCTGACCTAAAAGTGGTGACGATCGAGGACCGAGGTCAATTCTGACCTAACTCAAGTGACAATCCAAGACTAAGGTCAATTCTTACCTAAGAGTGGTGACGATCGAGGACCGAGGTCAATTCTGACCTAACTCAGGTGATGATCCAAGACCGAGGTTAATTCTTACCTAAGACTGGTGATGATTGAGGACCGAGGTCAATTATGACCTAACTCTGGTGACGATCCAAGACTGAGGTCAATTTTGACCTATGAGTGGTGACGATCGAGGATCGAGGTCAATTTTGACCTAACTCAGGTGATGATCCATGATTGAGGTCAATTCTGACCTAAGAGTGGTGACGACCGAGGACCGAGGTCAATTCTGACCTAACTCAGGTGACGATCCAAGACCGAGGTCAATTCTTACCTAAGAGTGGTGACAACTGAGGATTGAGGTCAATTCTGACCTAACTTAGGTGGCGATCCAAGACCGAGGTCAATTCTGACCTAAAAGTGGTGACGACGGAGGACCGTGGTCAATTCTGACCTAACTCAGGTGACGATCCAAAACTGAGGTCAATTCTGACCTGTGAGTGGTGACGAACGAGGACCGAGGTCAATTCTGACCTAACTCAGGCGACGATCTAAGACCGAGGTCAATTTTGACCTAAGAGTGGTGATGACCGAGGATCGAGGTCAATTCTGACCTAACTCAGGTGACGATCCAAGATCGAGGTCAATTTTCACCTAAGAGTGGTGACGATCGAGGATCGAGGTCAATTCTGACCTAACATAGGTGACGATCCAAGACCGAGGTCAATTCTGACCTAAGAGTGGTGACGACTGAGGACCGAGGTCAATTCTGACCTAAGAGTGGATAAAGATTGGATTTTGATTCTGCTAGAGAAAGTGCCTTGTGATTTTGTTCTGAGCTGGGGAGCTGATAGTTGGGAAAGATTTTGTTTCTTTAGGAGGCCTCGTAGGGGGGAACAACCAATTTTGGTGCTGTCAAAACTCCGCTGGGGAAGTGATCAGGCGATCCTTAGAGATCCTCTAGGGCTTTGCCGGGAGGAGATTCACTTGTTTTTTGAGGATATCGCTGGGAAAGAGGGGTTTCTTTTGAGGGAAGGCGAATTTTTCCTGGTGCAAATGTTTAAAATCCTTCCTGGGATTTTCAGGTTTTTTTCGAGGATTTTTCGAGGCTTTCTGATATTTTCTAGGAATTTTTGTACAAAATTTAAGGAGGGTTCCAGTCGGCATGGTATGAGGGGTGCCATTCGGCAGTGGCACATACTTTTAGACTGCCTCAGGAAGGTAAGGAGTCAGTGCCGATCGGTATGGTTGGGGTCAGTGCCAATCGGCATGGCGTTTGGCATCCTATATAAAGGGGGTGAATCCCTTCATTTTTTCACAGCTTCTTTGCTTTCTCTCTTTCTGCGATTCCTCTACAAATCGTTCTAGCATTTCGATCTTCATAAAATGGCCACTTTTGTGAGCACCGCAGTCCACAGGGAGTGGTTGACCGTTGATGACTAGGCGAATATGGAGTGGAGGGCCAGGGTGCCTCTTGCTTTGGGGAGTGAGAACTCCTTTGCTTTGGAGCGGATGGGCGAACTTTGCTACGGGAGCCATTGCATCATTGCTCATCGAGAGTGAATCCTGGAGGTTATGTAAGTAACCTGACCTTTGGTATTCTTTTCTTTTTGGTGATTTTTCTTTCTATCTTGACTTCTGATGATATTTTTTCCTTTTTTCAAGTCTAATATTTCTTTGAAGAACATGCACGCCCGCGGGATGACGTGGCTCAGGGATGTCTGGGAGCATCTCTCTACTATGGTGCGTTGGGTGGTATCATCAAAGGGTTTTGGGAGGTTGGCATCTGCAGTGGATGAGACGCTTCGTTCGACAGCTATCCTGTGCGCTTTGGGGGAGAGGTGGTGGGATACTACCCACACCTTCCATTTTGGCTTTGGGGAGATGACTGTAACTCCCATAGACGTACATCAGCTGTTGGGGTTAGATTGTGATGGAGAGCAAATAGAGGTGGATCGCTCTTTGCGGGTGAGACCAGAGGCAATGCGTGCGGCACTTAGTGATGTAGGGAGGATAGTTTCTGGGGATTCTATCCTATTGTCCCTACTGAAGGATGTTCTGTTAGGCAGGGTGATTGATGTGGAGGACGGGCTGCAAGTGAGGCAAATGGCCCGATTATTTATTTTGCTAGTGTTGGGAGGGAGGTTTAATGGTGGCGTCAAGCGACGAGGTTATCCATTTGTGGTTCTTACCGTACTTGAGGATATTTTCGAACATCCCTTTCTATGATTGGGGGAGTTTGAATTTTGCGACCCTTTACGCTTCTCTAGATGCATTCAGCTGTTGCTGCTGGCAGACCTTTATTGGAGCCACGTATCTTCTTGAGGTATTCTTCATTTTGCACATTCCCTTTCCTGCATTCTCATTTTCCTTTCATGCACTCGTATTTTCCTTATGCGTCTCTTTTTGTTTGGGAATTCTTATCTTTGACAGATGTGGTTTTATGAGGTGATTGGGTGCAATACCCCGCTAATCTCTCTGAAGTATGACACTATTGGGGACTCCTGCTGATTGTATCGATGGCGTAAGGCCAATCGGCAGTCGATGGGATCTCTCTCTGGAGGCAGTGCGTCAGGTCTTGAATGACTTGACCAGTGGTAGGGTAAGACTCTTTCCATTTTATTCTTAGTTTTTGCACCTTCTGATCTTGTATTGATTTATGTTTGCTTGGATATTTTCAGGTGACCTTCTATCCTTGGGGGACAACCATTCACGTTGCGGGGACGATCATGGTGAACGCGCAGATGAGGTGTTTGCTAGCGTATGAGTTCGGCCATTCCTGGTATCTCGGGGAGAGGGTGGTTCGCCAGATTACTGAGGAGGAGGAGGAGGAGGAGGAGGAGGAGGAGGTGGTGGTGCCACCTGCGTAGCCTCCTAAATCTATGAGGCGGGAGCGAGTGCTGTTAGAGGATGCGAGGATCGGGGCGATGATCGGCGAGTCCTATTTGTTTTACACTAATACGGCTGCGTCGTATGACTATATGGACTTTGTGATGAGCTGGTTAATGGCGTCCAGCATATATGATGCCCTGCCTTTCCCTCCTGCGAGTTCGAGTCGGGCGGTAGCATCTTCTCAAAGTGGCAGCGGTCCGACGAAATTTACGGCGGCGGCGACCTCAGAGGTTCCTTACATTCTATTACACACTCCTTCATATAATATCCGGCGGGCTGATGGAGGGATAGTGCCTATGCTGCATCGTCCTCATGCGATGGATCCGGAGGAGTTGGGTTTGACAGAGGAGGTCCTCCAACCTGCGGTATACCTTTCTGTTCTTCTCTTTCTTTCTTTTCTGTTTTGGCTATCTCTGCTTTGATACTGATTTTTCCTTTTTCTTGCAGCAAGTCCGAGTGTCGACCACTTGGCTAAGAGACATCAGAGACTCGATATCTTCGGCGACTGCCCATATTCGGGATGCAGTTCCTGTTCCTTCTTACTTGGTGCCATCTTCTTCGTTTGGAGAGGACTCTGGATCGGGTAGTGGCGGTGCATCGTCTCGCTGTAGGGGAAAGAGAGTGTGGAAGCTCTTAGAGAGAAAGATGGGTGAAAGAAAGAGAGAGAATGTGGGTTCGGGCTGAGTCCTGTTGTTTTTTTGCTTTTTTCTTTTTATTTCTAGCAAAATTGATGTAACACAGAAAACAAAGTAGATGCAATTCAATGGAGTTTTTTTATTATCTTTTATTAATGATGAATGAATTCATACACATGCGCTTTTTACTTTGCTGTTGAGACCGTAAAAAAGAGTATTTTTGGAATTTTTGAAGGAAAGTTTATAATTAAAAGGGGAAATTATATAAGGAGGAAAAGGGATTTTGAAATTCTGTTGAGAATATCAATTTATTTTTATTGAGTTTTATGATTTGACAAAAGAGGAAAAAGGGGAAATTTCTAAAAATGGGGGGTTGTCGATCGGCAAACACCCTCTTCTGCCTATCGACAGTTCAGTCCAGTCCCATCAATTGAAAGCTTTGATTGGTACCCTCTTCAGCCTTTTGTATTTTGTGGGGTAGGATTCCCTTCGATTTCTGCAGGGATTATGTCTCTTGCTTCTCAAGTATAAAAAGGGGTAAGGGTGGAGTGTTTTCATCGCACCTTCGCATTCCTACTTACTTGCCCGCTATCTCTTAGCCTTGCAAGATGGCTCTCCCTGGTAGCATTGAGTTTGCTAACTACCTCGAAGCCTTGGAAGCAATGTGCTCTTATAATGTCGATTATGATGCTTTCAACATGCGTTGAGTCTCCTTGTGGCGCAATCGGACTTTTGAGTGGAACATGCTGATGGCAGTGGTACAATTCTGGTACCCCGAGAACCATGTATTCCGCTTTTGATTGGATGAAGTTTGTCCTGCCTACGAGGAGTTTTCTGCCATGCTGGGTATAAATCCCAGTGTTGCTTCGGATTTGTCCAAATTTTCCCGTTCTCCCAGGGATTTGTTGGCCGGGCTTTTCATATTTCGCCTTTGGCAGCCAGATTACTAGTTGCCAGAGGAATGATCTCCCTCCTGGCGGTGCTGTAGTCCGTGAATTTACGGGAAGTAGGTGATGTTAGGTATACTGGAGCCGTTGCTCTGGGCCTGGTTTTAAAATTACTGCTGGTGACTGGGGAGCTGCTGGTGGACCCACAACTTGCAGCCATTACTTCGTGGATGTCATATCGTCGTAATCCCGCGGCGGTGATACTGGCGGAGACCCTAAATGGCTTGGATGCCTGGAGAGAAGGTCGTTATGACTTTCTGAGGGGTAGCCCTGTGATGCTGTTCATGTGGTTGTCTGAAAGACTCCGCTTGGTGGCCCTTCCAGAGTATCCCTTATCGGCTATACCCAACTTCTTTTCGCGTTACTTCTTCAGCGTTGGCTTGGATATTAAGAACTGGGAAAACTGATTTGTGGAGAATGGGGCTCAGAATCTGTATTGCTCAGTGCCTTGGTGGGGGCAGTTGCAGCCTGTTTTGGAGCTAGGAGAGTACTCATATGTGCGGCTGATTGGTCTCAGACGGACCTCTTTTTATTTCCCTTGGCAGATTCTGCGCCAATTTGGCTGGGCATAAGTCGTGCCACCTCGAACACTAAATTTCTTTCCGGTAGACGTTTTGACCAAGCGTCTGCATCTGTTGATTGGAACTTTGTGGGAGAATCGGCATCCGTCGACCCGTCCCTCTCAGTCTGTCGGGAGAGTTTGGCATGTCCCTGGGGATTATATGAAGTGGTTGTGGAGGAGAGTAGTCAGCGAGATGTTGACAGTGGAGACTGGACAAAGGTGGTTTATTTTATTTAACACCATGGAAGGGGGTGTTGTGGTTTTTCGAAGTTGGTTCAGGCTTATCGGTCCATGGAGTGTTTTCGACACTCTGTTCAGGCAGGGGAAATTTGGGGACCCCAGGATGTAGATGATGAGGGTGCAGGCTCCTCTGGTAGCTGTGGGTAGGACTCTTGGAAATTTTATTTGCGTAATAGGGAATAGATGTGGGGATTTTATTTGACTTTTTATGGCAGTAGGGGGAAGGGAGTTATCCGTATCTTTTCTTATGTAATCTGTGCTATAATTTCTTATTAATGAAATAAGCAAGTTTCTTATCATCCAGCTGTGCCTTTCGATGAATTTTGTAATTTTGAATTATCTATACCGATCTCTAAGGCATACATAATCCTTTTGTTCAAGTTTTTGTTAGAATGAACTATCGTTCTCGGTGATAAGAAAAGAATAGTATTTTGTGAAAAATAAAGGACCGTGCTCCTATAAGATGTATGAGTTGCCTACGTACCTCTGGGGATTTTAAATTTTTTTATTTTTCTTCAAAAATGTTTTTTTTGCAGAGGATTAGGCCCACGTAGTTCTGGGTAGAGGGAAATGAAGATATTTTTTTTTAGAATAGAAGGGAGATGAAAAAAGTCGTAGCGCGCCAAGATTTTAGACTATGGGTAGAATTTCTTGAGACGGTCCAGGTTGACTGGACGAGCCATCTCCTCCCCATCTAGGTCAGTGAGCATGACGGCACCGCCGGATAAGATTTTCTTCACAATGTAGGGGTCGCTCCAATTGGGCTTAAATTTCCTTCTGGGATCCCAGATGGGTTCTATTATCTCCTTGAGGACTAAATCCCCTTCCTGAACACCGCGGTTCTTGACTCTCTTGTTGAATGATCACGTTATTCGGCGATGGTACCCCTGTATGTGGTAAAGAGCTTTCAATCTCCTTTCATCTAGGAGGGTCAGCTCGTTGAGACATCTTTGGCACCAGTCTTCTTCACTAACTTTGTTTTCGAGCATGACGCCTAGCGACGGTATTTATAGCTCCACGAGTAGGACTACCTCCATGCCGTAGACTAGAGAGTAAGGGGTAGCCCCAATAGAGGTTCGGATTGAGGTTCGATAGCCCCAGAGGGCGTATGGGATCCGATCGGCCCAATCCCTACATCTTCTGGTCATCTTGTTGATGATGGCTTTGATGTTCTTATTGGCGGCTTCAACTGTACCATTGGTCTGAGGTCGGTAAGGAGAAGATTTTTGTCTCTGAATCCCATACTCGTTGACTACTTTTGTGACTTCTGCTTCAAAGTGCAACCCGTTATCTGTCACTAACTCGTGCGGGACCCCATATCGGCAGAAGATATTTTTCTCGAGAAATTTGGCCCCTTTCTTGGCAGTCAATACTGCGTATGACTCAGCTTCGACCCATTTGGTGAAGTAATCAATGGTAACTAGGATGAATTCATGTCCGTTTGAAGCCTTTGGTGCAACTTTCCCTATGATGTCGACACCCCAGGTGGAGAATGGCCAGGGAGAGGTCATGTTGTATAATTCTCGCGGAGGCAGGTGTTGAAGATTGGAGAACTATTAGCATTTGAGGTATCTCCGAACATAGGCGGTGCAATCTTGGGCCATGGTGGTCCAGTAGTATCCCTGTCATATGATCTTCTTAGTAAGCATGTGACCGTTCATGTGGGACCCGCATTCCCTGTTGTTGATCTTCTGCATTATTTTCTCAACCACTGTGATACAGTGTAGATGAGTTCCATCGAAGTTCCTCTTGAGTTGAGCTTTATGACAGATGATGTACTAGGCAGCCAGTCTTCAGAGGGTTGTTCGGTCTTTCTTGTTGGAACCCTCGGGATACCTACCATGTTTGAGGAGGCACCAGATATCATAGTACCAGCAATCAGCTAGTTCGAGATCTTCAGTGGAGACAAGCTCAATATGGTAGAAGTGGGTTGGTTTGTCTTGCTTTTGGACTAAGAAGGGTGTCATTGTTATTCCTTTGGGCATGTCGACCATGGAGGTCAATGTAGCGAGAGCATTCGCTAGGTTATTCTTTGCTCGAGGTAGGTAATGGAAGGTGATATCTCAGAATCGGGAGGCTAACTCTTCTAAGTGGGCATGGAAGGGTTGGAGCTTTTCGTCCTTGACTTTCCACTTTCTGAGCACTTAACCGATGATGAGGGCAGAATCCCCATAGACATCAAGGTATTGAATACCTTTCTTGAGAGAAACTTTGAGGCCTACTGTGCATGCCTCATATTTTGTCATGTGATTGGTGTAAGGGAAATCCAATTTGATGGCGATGGGAGTGTAGGAGTCATCAGGGGCGATCACAAGTATCCCAACGCCATATCCCTTTTTGTTAGCAGTGCCATCAAAGAACATTTTCCATCGAAGGTGGTCTTGAGCGGTGCAGAGGATATTTTCATCTAGGAATTCAGAGATCCAGACATTTGCTTCTTCTACGCGGTAATCAGCGAGGTAGTCAGAGATGGATCTTCCTTTAATGGCTGTCTGCGTGACGTACACGATCTCAAACTCAGTTAGGAGCATCAGCCATCAGTCCATTAGGCTGGATAAGGCGGGTTTCTCAAGAAGGTATTTGATGGGATCCATTCGGGATACAAGTTTGATGGGGAAGGCGAGCATGTACTGTCGTAACTTTTGGGTGACCCAGACAAGTGCGGTACATGCCTTTTATAAAGCAGTGTAGTTGACCTCGTACCCGGTCAATTTGCGACTGGCGTAATAGATAACTCTTTCTTTGCTAGAGTCTTCAAGGTATTGCTAGAAAAGCCCCAGTTGTAGTGTCGGTTATGGTTAGGTATAGGAGCAAAGGGAGACCAGGCTGTGGTGGCATGAGCACTGGAGGTTGGGTCAGATATTGTTTTATTTAGTCAAAATATTCTTGACAGGCCTCATTCCAAACCTTGGTTGAATCCTTTCGGAGGATATTGAAGATCGGTTCACAGATGGAGGTTAGCTAGCTGATGAACCGACTGATATATTACAATTTTCCAAGAAAACCTCGGACTTCTTTCTCTGTTCGGGGCAGTGGCATCTCAAGTATGGCCTTCAGCTTTGCAGGATCTGCTTCTATCCCCTTCTCACTGACCATGAATCCCAAGTGTTTTCCCTTTGTAACGCCGAAGACACATTTCTGTGGATTGAGTCTCATCTGATACCATCGCAATTGCTTGAAGAACTTTCGGAGAGCGGGAACATGACCTTCTCTAGTTTTGGACTTAATAATCATATCATCCACATAAACCTCGACTTCTTTGTGAATCAGATCGTGCAGGATGGTTGTGGCAGCCCTTTGGTAGGTAGCCCCAGCATTCTTGATACCAAATGGCATGACGGTGTAGCAAAAGGATCCCCATGGGGTGATGAATGCGGTTTTTTCTCGATGGTCTGGGTGCATATTGATTTGGTTGTATCCGACAAACCCGTCGACGATCGACTTGAGAGCATGACTGGCTGTGTTATCCACGATCATGTCGATATTAGGTAGAGGATAATCATCCTTTGGAGAAGCTTTGTTTAAATCTCGGTAGTCCACACACATTCGAACATTCCCTCCTAATTTCGGCACAGGTACCATGTTGGCTAGCCAAGTGGGATATTCGATCACACGAATGAAGCCCACGTTCAACTGTTTGACCACCTCTTCTTTGACCTTGGACGACCATTCGGTGCGGAGATTTCTCAATTTTTGTTTAACCGGCTTGTAATCTGGGAGAGTGGGGATCTCGTACTGAGCTATTTCAGGATCAATGTTGGGCATATCATCATAGGACCATGCGAAGACATCCATGAATTCCTTTAGCAATTCTTTGAGTTGTGCGCGCTCAAACTTGTCAAGGGTGGCCCCTATCATAACCTCGCGCAGTTGGCTACTAGAACCGAGATTAATAACAACGGTCTCTTCTTCATTAACTTGAATGCGGTTATGTTATTTATTACTAACCTTATTTAGATCAGTTAAGAATTATTCATTTGCAAAATCATCATCATCAAAAGTTTGATTAAAATCCAAACAATTAATGTAAGGCACAACAAGATACTCAAAATATTCGTTTATTTCATTGATTGGAAAAACAGCATTGAGAACCTTATCAAAAGAGGTCTTGATTACATTTGAACAAGGATAGACAACAAAATAGAAAATAGGGTAAACATTGGGGTTAGGGGAGATTTCAAGAGGTAGAACTGGCGCAACATGCAAGTTGAGGAGGGGTGTATCCGAAACTTTAATCAGGTGGGATGGATCTATTGATGTAGTGCCTGAATGAACCATGCAGAGTGCCAGCCCCAGTGTCTATAAGTTGAAGGAATCTTCGGAATCAGTTTCCTCAATCTCTTCGATATCTTTGATGAGCGGTTGTACTCGGTGTTGGAAACTTTTGGTCCATGGATAGCTATCTTGGAAAAAGATCTCCATCCCAGGCTTCATCTTCTTGTTCGTGTGGTCATACCATGGTTCTGGAAAACTGCAAAAGGGGAAGTCTTTGACTTCTTTGATGAATCGTCCATTCCAGGAGTCTCCTAGGGTAGTTTATATGCAGTCTAATCTTCTCTTTGGTCGAGACTGGTGGATCATTCTGAGTTCTTGTTCTGATGGTTGATACCCCAAGCCACAAGGAGGGAAATCTTCCTTTATTTCGATGGGCTCAAGTATCCCTTGTTGCCTTTGCCCTAGCCCTAGTCCGAGCATGAAGTGCATGTTTTTGAACATCTGAATCACATTGACATTGCCATGAGGGTTATATTCTGGGCAAACCCTTTCTTTGAAGCCGTCTTCTGCCGGGAGTAGGAGTGGTTCAACTCGGAATCTTGATAGGAGCATATCATTTAACTCGTGCGGTATCTTAAGGATTGGACTGCTGGTGCTTGCACCCTCGACATTTTCATCATCACCCAAAATGGTGATGACTCGCCCGTTGGCGAAGAACTTCAATTTCTAATGGAGTGACGAAGACACACCCTTGATACTGTGGAGCCAGGGTCGTCCGAGCAACAGGTTGAAATAAGTTGGGATGTCTATGACTTGGAATTTAAAGATAGGGTTTATAGGGCCAACCCCTATTATAAGTTTTATGGATCCCATCACCTCCCGGCGGGTATTATCGTAGGTGCGTACAACGATGGAGGTTGGAGCGAGGTCCCTTTCTTTCAGGCCTAAACACTTGAAGGTTCTCAGTGGGCAGACATTTAAGGCGGATCCGTTATCGATAAGAGAGAGTGGAACGGCCTTCCCCATAACTTTGACGGAGATGTTGAGTGCATGATTGTTATTTGGCCCAATTCTGGGGATTTCTTCTTCAGAAAATGATAGCATTCGGGTAGAGGTCAAGGATCAGACCAGATTTACCGCTTCTTCTGGTGTGGTAGAAGGAGGAACTGTGGGTCCAGTGAGCAGCTTGATTAAAGCATTTCTATGCAGCTAGGAAGACATGAAAAGCTCCCATATAGTGATGTTAGCTTGAGTTTTCTTCAGTTGATCGAGGATCTTGCTCTCCTCGATGGTCATCTCTGGCATAGGAAGGTTTTCAACGCCCTTCCCTTTGTCATTTGTTGGTAGTGAGCTTAAAACCTGGTAATGTCTCCCTGATCTGATCATGTGATTTACTGAATAAGGGAAGAACATGAATCCCATTTCCTCGTCTATCTCAGGTTGTTGTGTCACCCTATTTATTTCTCCGAGGAGTTCTTCAAATGATATCATCCCACATATGTCGGCTACTGGGCCAGTTCATCCTGAAGCTTGTTCTTCACTCGAATCTTTGAATTCTTCTCCCCATCCGGTGGCAACAATTCTATCTTTTCATGTAAAGTCAATGCATTACACAACCTCAATGGGTTCTTCATACAGGTCTTCCCATTTTATGGGGATATGTATGGTTGAAGGGACCAAGCGCCCTTGTAGCTTCAAAGTATCAAGTAACCCAGTGATACTAAAAATGCTGTTGGTTTGCCCGAATAATTTTGCCATAATCTGGACAACATCATCTAGGTTGACTTCATCAGTTGGTACCACCCACTTGTCTAAATCTCGGGCCCACTTCCGTGCTTCCAAGAACAGTGTACTGAACCTTTGGCAATCGATGACCATCTGTGAGGGCAATTTCAGCCCGAACTCTAGGAGTTGGTTTAACATCTCTGATAATTCCATATTTCCATTTTCAAAATGGGTACGGACAGCGATGCATGCTCTGGTAAGGAGTGGCAGTGCTTGATCAGTGAGGCTGGTAGGGTGTAGGAGGAAACATGGGAAAATTTTAAGAGGTTTATGAGAGTATATGGGTGTGATTTGAGTTGAGGGATCAAAATATGGGTTTTCTTCTAAGAAGATGGCATTGGTATGATTTGGGAGTGGATTGTGAGTAGTGTTTGGCTTAAGATTGGATGGTGGGGCGATGGTACCCCGGTCAATGAGATCTTGGATTATATTTTGGAAGTGAAAGCATTGGTCGGTGGTATGGCCAGCAGTTTGGTGAAAGGCGCAATGAGTATCGACCTTGAAGTTTCTCGGGAGTGGATTTGGCAATGGACGGGGATCCAAGGGTTTGATGAGGTTTCGTCTTAATAGGGCTTGGTAAACTTTGGTGAGGGGAGCATAAAGCTCAGTTTATTCCCTTCGGATGGGGGTAGGGTGACTTTCTGGTACCCATGATGTAGTTGGTTGAGAGATGTTATTGATGGTTGAGACTGTAGCAGTGGCAAGCTTGTCATACTTTCCAGGGGTGAACTGTTCGGACACCTTCTTCGGTTGAATCTTTATTTTAACAAAGCTTTCCTTGATTTCTACTCCTGCTTCTCTGAGAGCTCGAAAGTGGGGATAGTATTATCCTCCCATCGTCGCTCGAACATGGGGCAAGAAATTCTTCTTCAATATGTTGAACTATTTTTCCTCAGATGGCCGATTGGTCCTGGTAGCTGCTCGCTCTCTCCACCGGGTTATGAAGTTACTGACTGATTCCCAAGGTTCTGTTTGAGCAGCTCTAAATCACGATGGGTGACCTCAAGCTCTTCGTTGTATTTATACTACGACATGAATTCTCGGGCTACATCCTCCAACTACGGATTCTGGATTCCTCAAGAGATAAAAACCATCAGAGGGCACTATCCTTCAAAGTTTGCTAAAACAATTGGGCCATCACTTCTTCAGAATCCCCTGGTAGAGTCATGGAACGATTATAACTGCGAAGATGAACAATCGGGGGTCCACTCCCTTATAACTTCTCGATATTTGGCATTTTGAACTTCTCGCGTAACCTCACTTTAGGATAAGGAGACATGTGGGTGTAGTCTATGTAATTCCCAGAGATTCTGAGTTGGTTGAAATTCTTGGTGAGAATATTGAGATCCTCTTTGACTTTATTCAACTCCTCCTCTTTTAGATCAATGACCATAGGCAGGTTAGCCACAGGCTGGGCAATATTTGGCATCGAAAGCTGGATAGGCAGCGGCCCATTGATAGGAGGGGCACGTGGAGCGTGCTGATATTCTTTGGGAACCCAGATAGGCTCCGGTGGACCCATAGCATGAGGGAATAGGGCCTCGGGATCTTGAGGAATAGGAACCTGGTTTCGTTGCATCTTTCGGACCTCAGTTTGGAGGTTGTCAATCTTGGACACGAGTTGAGCTAGGACTGTCATCAGATCCGGCTGTGTGACTGGTAGTTGATCTATATTCTCCATGGAAAGTGGATAGATTCCGGACTCAGAAGAAATAGTAGAGGAACGGATTAAACTTTGGGGTGATTTGACTGAAGGCCGAAGCTAATAGGGTACTAGGTCAAGGGCTTGCGATTGACCTGAGAAGGCGTAGAATGGGATTTATTTTTGAGAAAAAGAGAAGAAACTATTTTTGGATTTTTGATAAAGAAGAGAGAAATGTTTTTGGAGACGGAACTCAGCATGATTATTACGATTATTATGTTCTCACTTGTATTTAATTCTCCTAAATGCAATGTCAGACGGGACCCAAGCCTGGAAAAGTGGGATTTTTAATATATGCAAAGCTACGGCTGGACTTGTAACCAGGCTCACGGATAGGGTCACGTTTTAAAAATGCACAAAAATTTGGGCGGTAGGCCAACCCGGAATTTCGGCAGAGTTTCGAGTTGAAACCGATAATCTAAAGTGCGTGTCCTAGGTTTGACACCTATATGCGGGTATGCAGTTGGTTGGGTGAATCGGAATGGGTTCCCCCTTTGGCGTGACTTCCACGATATATGTCTTGCTCTAGGGGGCAATCGGTACGTGTGGACAAGCCATTTGATATACCTGGGTGTACGTGAATTGCCTCACTATATACCTCGTGGGGACGGTACATGTGAGAGAGAATTTGATATAGTCGGCATACGTGAACGAATTCCCTGCGATATACCTCCCGTCATGACTTCGGTCAAGCGATACGATGCGGGGGAACTGTTCGATATACGTCAAAGGTACTTGGCCAATGGAAGGTGAGAGTCATATCGCTTAGGTTAACTGCGCTCTGCCGGACCAGCACCCATCACGAAGTGACCCTCCAGTTATTGGGTAAAATTTGGTCAATAATAATGCTCTTTGGTGATGTCGTGTGAATCATGCATGATTCTCTTATTAGTATCTTATGGTGAGAATGATTTTTTTGATTATGCCAAATAGGGAGCAAAGTACAAGTACCAAAGGTACACCAAGTATGGATCGTGCAACATGTAGATATATGTGATCCTAGGTGCACGTGGTGCGAAGTGTACATGGAAAATTTTCTACAAGTGTGTGAACAGAAGCGTAGGCATGGGATACACATGAAAAAAGGGAACATGCAGATATGGGGGGAAATATAAACAAATATAACATCCATGTAAATAGAGTCAAGCCCTCAAAACATATCAATTCCCCAACAGAGTCGCCAGTGTGGCCATCCCCGATCCTCGCCGCGGGCGGGCGCATGAAGGAAGGATCCTCTGGTCCCGCGCGTCCCTCTCGGGAGAGCTTCGACCGGCGTCGTTTGAGATGAGGTGTAAAAATGTAGAGAGATTTAGAGTCGCCATTCTACTTTACTCAAAACAGACAAAAGAAAAAGGGGAAGCCATCCCGAAGGATGGCATCCAAAGACATACTAGTGCATACGAAACCAAAATGATTCGAGAAGGGTTAGGAGGCTAAGTTACGAAATGGGAAGGTGTTAGGTACCCATTCCGCCCTTTCAATCTCTCATGGATGTTTGCTATTTTCCTTTTTTATTTTCCCCGTGATAAACGTGCATGTGTATATATATAGTGGAGATAGGAATCCCCGACTTGTATCATGGAAGAGATAAAGCGAGACATCCATAGAAAGGTATAAAAAAATATTTAAAAAATAGCATTTACGCGATCACCCTTACGTTAATCGTTATGACGGAATACGTCACTAAGAACAAGTATGTAGAATATAAGAAAATTGGATTTAGAGAAGATAGAAAATGAGAGAGAACGTGAGAATAGGACTTGAGTCTTGGGTTTTACCCCGAGATGCCTACGTAGCCTATAAAAGCATCAAAGTCCACGTAGTTCGCATACAAAATGAGGGGTGGGATTTATCCCATAAATCCAAATGGGAGATATCTTATTTGTGAGTGTGTGTGTGTAGAAAAAGTGTTTTAGTTGTGAGAAAAGTATGAGACTCCCTATTTGGAATTTATGAGCAAACCCACTTTTTCTTATTTTTTGGGTTTTATTTATATGAAAATAAGAGATGTGAAATGATACTAAATAAAAAGTATATTAGGATGTGTGAGACGAGATAATAAAAAGTGCTAAGTAATAAAACAAGTTATTACGAATTTAAGAGAATTTGAAGAGAAAGTTGGACCTTCTTGAAGATCTTGAGCTTGATCTTGAACGTTGGAGAGCAGCCCTTGCACTTGGATGATGATGGAGAGTGGCTAATTCACCAAGTTTGATGAAAAATGGAAGTTAGAAAGGGATTTGGATGTTGAAATCGCGCTGTCTTCGAGAGAGGTTTTGGGGATTCGCTGAGAGCGATTTTTATCAGATCTGGGCTCCCTTTTCAAATGAGGTGAAGGCCTCCTTTTATAGGCCCAGGTCACTTCCGATCGGCATAGACCTGGTCCTGCCTATCGGCACCTGCCGTAGGCAGGGTTTGGGACCTGCCATTTGGCAGTGTGTTTCAGGCCTTTTCGAAAAATTAGTTGTCGAGGGAAAACTGTTGGTCAGAATTATGCACAGGATAAACCATTAGAAAGGTAATTTCGAGACCTTTGAAAGTCCTTTTGACCATTCCTGGGTTTAGGAGTTGACTTTGGGTCAAATATGGCTCGGAAGCGTTTATCGGTCCATTGGACGGGGAATCGCTCGGACACAAACGGATTGTTCGTTCGCATGGTAAGTCCAAATCGTGCACGGGGTAGACCGTTGGAAAGGTTGGGAGATGTACTTCAACATTCCAAAGAGTTTGACCCGATTTGGGGAGTTGACTTTGGTCGACCGGGCCCTGGAAGCATTCAGTGACCTCTTGGAGTCAAACGGATCATTCGTTCGCATGGTAAGTCGGAATCGCACACAGGATGGACCGTTGGAAATGGATTTCAGTGCCCTTTAAAGATTCATTTAGCCTCGGTCAAGATGAAGAGTTTGATTTTTTGGTCAAACGGAGCCTGGGAGTGCCCGATGGCTTCTAGGTCAGTACCCAGGATATGACCTGGGTTTGTAGTGATGAAGGGAGGTACTAGGGACCTAAGGAGAGTTAGGGGGTAACATAATGGGGTGTCTACAACAACCATTTTAATTATCATATTCACTTGATTTACACAAAATTGAGAGAAAACTTGACCCAACACTTGATTCATCATTTGTGAGATTTATGAGTGTTTTGAAATTTAAAACCACATAGCCTAGATTCAGTTCTACCTATTTCATATCTGAATTTGAAGATCTAGACTCCAAGATCTAAAAGGAGGTCTTTTAGTTATTTGAGAGTTCAAACATGGTGCGATCAGAGGATGGAGAATGTAACTTCCATATCCGTTAGATGGATCTTTGAATGAATCACTCATTGTAACGAAAAACAATTCAACATCCATCGGTAGCTTCTTGTTAGGGAACAAAAGAGTGGTATCTTCTAGAATTGTGTAAAATTTCTTCTCAAATATAATGAGAGATAAGGATGCACCGAGATTTTTTCACCTCTAGGTGGGGTTTTTCCTCGTAGATCTTGACTCTTGCCTCTTGTGTGATTGTTTGCTGGATCCAACATAATCCATTGCTAAGTTGACTTGGGTCTTGAATCTAGTTAATTATCATAGTTAACCTAGATTTGACTATAATTTCATTAATTGTTTTAGATCTATTAGATATCTCATCTAGATGTATTTTAACTAGGTTAAATCTAATAATTGTGCAAGCGAGTTTAAAAATTGGTTGAACTTCTCATTAAAACCTATTCACCCCCCCCCCCCCCCCCCCCCACACACGATTTGTTTGAGTTGAACACATTGTGTGCAACACGCAACCATCATATATGCTACACAAGTAAGTATTTATCTCATCCCATAACTAGGTACATAATATAAGAGTGACATGAAGGAACTATCCTTGCAGGACCTCTCGTTTTTCTATCAGATCGATCCAGGGGAGATTCAACTCCTAATGGCTTGAAACACACACAAAAGGGAAATCACTAGGCGAACACACCATACGTGTAACCTCATACCACATTAAACAAAGGATTTATCCTTCTAAGTCTCCCACACACAAGACAGTTGTCCCATAGCACATAAGATTAAAATAGAGAGCTTGACAAATAAGTCCTATTTACGTAAGATAATTCATAAATAGTCTTATCAAAATAATTTTTTCTTAATAGGGCATATTTATACATGTAGTGAATATAAATTGTCTGTTTATAAATAGGACCTATTGGAGTAAAAATGATTTTCATGGGACATGTTGGAGCCAAACAAAATATCATAGGACCTATTTGACTACATACTTTGGAAACATGACTAGTGGGTAAAAAACCCATCAAAATACTAGACATATACAAAGCCTTCATCATTAGCTAAGGGTGTAATACCTAGTTTCGCAAACAATCCCATAAACCCCCCAACTTATAGACTCATTAAAAGTTCATTAACACACTTTGGTATGTCCTCACACAAAGTATACATACCATAAAACATACGATATATGCATAAGATTTTTGTATACAACCCTAACTAAATAAGTCGGGCTAATCAACCCTAGAGCTACCCTCAATCCCAAGTAAAATATATATATATATATATATATATATATATAGTGTGTGTGTGTGTGTGTGTGTGTGTGTGTGTGTGTAGGGGTATGATCTAATCAGTACTATATAATATACTCTAGAAGTCTCATGATGCATAAGCTAAACATCGTACCAAAACCTCATGAAAAAACTAAAGTCAAATCCCTTTGACTAGGCCTGATCGATCGGCCTCTTTGAGATCCCATAAATTGTCCTGTCCACTAACCCAGTCGATCGGACCCACTAAAATCATCAGATTGATGGGGTAACCTTTAAAATGATGTAGTTTTATAAAATCAGCTCAGAAACTCATTATTTTCGATTTCTCCATCCTAATCCTCCATAAGACATTTTCCCAACATCCAATCAGACCCAAACACATCCTCAAATGGTTTATAATGGATTCTAAAAATATCTAACATCACAAGTTAATTAAAATGGGTGAATTTAATCTATAGCAATGATTATTCCATAAAACATTTAGGTTCGTTTGATAGGCCACATCTGTCAAATGGTGGCAAATGAAGGTTTTGCCCACAATTTTGTGTGTTTGATAGGCTGTATTTTTCATAAATTTTTTGGCTTAATACCCATGTCCACATACATTCTTTGCAAACCTTTTTGACAAATTTGTTGGCAAAATTTGTTTACCTATATCGGTAAGCAAAGTTTTCTCATAAATCTACCATCCTTTTGAAAAAATTTCCTTTTTAAACTTTTTTTTCTTGGTTAAAACTTTTTTTATTTGGATAAAAATGTTTTTTTAAATGTTTTTTATTTTTCGTACCGAAATATTTTTGGGGGACTAAAGAATTTTATTTTTTTGGTAAAAACTATTTTTCATTAAAAAATGTTTTGTTTTTGTCAAAACAATTTTTTTTCTTAAAATTTATTTTCATTAAAAAAAAATTTGTTGAACTGTTTTTTCTGTTAAAACTGTTTCACTTTTGGGTAAGAAACGGTATTTTTTTTAAGAAAATTGTTTTTCATTAAAAATTTTTTTTTATGAAAAACTATTTTATTTTTGTCAAAACTATTTTTTTTTGTTAAAAACTGTTTTTTTAAAATATTTCTAAAAAGGTTTATTTATTCTTGAAAAAACTTTGTTTCACGTTATAAACTATTTTTATTGTTTAAAAATATTTTGTTAAGAAGAGTTTTTTTCATTATCAGTTGTTTCTTTGTTAAAATTATTTTTAGAAACTATTTTTTGATAACTATTTTATGTTAAGAATTATATTTTTTTTGTTAAAAAATATTTTTTATATATATCAGTTTGTTTACATTTGCCACTTTTGTCATTAATTCTATCAAATATCTCACTTTTGCCACCTGAAAGATTATAGTTATCAAACAACCCTATCTGAAAAATTATAGGATTTTCATGGAAAAAAATTTCATGTCATGGAAACATTTGCCCACTTTTGAACTAAACGAACCCTTAGGTTATTCTATTATGTTCCTTCATAAATATGATTTTAACCATTCAAATTGCAAAGTTCGTCCCATAATCCATATCTAAGCATGTGAAACATAATATAATATAATTTTTCCATTAGATTTACATAGTCAATTACGAACAAGGGTTTCAAATTAATTTCTCCATAGATTTCATATTAATTCATCCTTAATCAATCAATCAACCCAAACCGAATTAGGGTTCTTATAACAATAATCATAGATAAATAAATTGTAGGTGATACGCTAGAATGATAGGTATTTATTATCTATTTTTTTGGTGCTGAACCTCCCTATAAATCATTGGTATTCAATATTCATTATTATCCTTGCTCCACCTCTTCCTTTCCACAATTAGGGTTATCCCCTTTTGTTTATTTTATATATTGTTATGTAAATCAAATGAGCTAACCCTTTAAAATTCATTAATTTTACAGGTGTTCTTGGGATAAGTTTAGAGCTTCCTAAATATGACCATACAATGACAAATAATTCTCATAGTTATCCCAAACCTAACACTTTTCTAATACTATTTCAGGCCTTTATGATCCTCTCTGCCTCGTCTAAGGGTACACATCCTTAAATTCTAAAAAATCTTAATTTAAATTTGTACATTAAAATATACACACACTTATTCAAATCAAATCCAAAAATTTAATTATTAAATATTATAGGGTATTATAAGAAGTTCTACCACTTACCCCTATTTTAAATTCTAAAATAAGATGCTACAAAAGGATAAAATTTTAAAGTTAAAAATATGGAACTCATTTGGTTTTCAATACAGATGTACACCTCGAAGGGATCATAGAATTCTTATTGACTTTAAGAAAGAGGCCCGACTACTCTACTATACATATGGAATTTTTGGTGATGAAATTACCTTCGTCCTATAATGTTATAATATCTTAAACAAACTTCATTCGCATCGACTTGGTTGTATTTATCACTTCATTATAATGTTTGATATGAACATGCATCATAATAATTAAACAAATTTAAAGGATATCTCGTAGATGATATTATAAGTTATCAACAACCATGAACCCAAAGGAAGAGTTTATCATTAAAGGTATAAAGTCTAGGTCCTTAGAGAGAATTTAAGGAACACTCGATTGTCAAAGATCTAATCTAGATTGCTATTTACCAGGCCTAGATAGAGAAATATGAGAGTGCGCTTCCGTTCAATATCAAAACTTATTTAATTAAATTCAGTTTTATCACCAGTTTTAATTAATACCCAAAAACATGCATCTAATTGTGATTGAAATCAATATGAATAATCTAGCATGAAAACCAAAACAAGCACAAGATAAGTTTGAGGAAAAATCCCCAGTAGGGGAAAACCCTTTTTATTTCTCTATAAACTGTAAATCTCCAACTTAAAAGTACATAGCAAAAACACGTTTGTGCGAGGAATACCCTCAGGTGTCGGTTCAAAGTCTTCAGCTAGAGATCCTGCAAAAGCTCTAATGGTCAGCAACGGACACAACCTTTTTTCTCCCTAATGGGTATTATGAGTAAAAGGGTTTAAGAATGATTCACATAAATGATTTGGGATGTTTAAATGAATCTAAAAGGGTTTTCAAGCCTAAAAATTGAAGTCTAAAAGTGTAGCAGATCTGCAGAGGCGGAGTTGTAAAACACTTGCAAAACCTAATTTTGTAGCAGGTATTTATAGGCTGATTAAACAAACACAGGCAGTGTGGGTCGTTCAAATGACATGTTCATGTCATTCGAATGACATGGGTATGTCGTTAAAAGAGAGAAGGAACGACCCAAGAAACGACCAATTAAAAATCAAAATAATATGTGGTCATTTGATCATTTAAGAAACGGTCCCTCGCGCGACCCTTCAAGCGATATGTGATGTCGTTAGAAGTAGTCGTCTGAACGACATGTCAATGTCGTTTGAACGACATTGCCTTGTTGTTTGACGATAAGAGCGAAAAAATATTATTTTAAAAATCTCGTCTACAACTTGAAAAAATAATTTTGACTTAGAAAAATGCCTCATTGTGATAAAAAAAACATTTTATAAAAATATTCCAAATAAATATGTGAACATTAATAACTGTAATTAAACATTATACCTTTTAGCTTAAAGGAGTTAGTGGGGATAGTGGAGACCTATTGAAGATGCATAATGCACCATGTCAATAATGGGTGTGTGTTGATGATGCGTGATGCATAGAATTCAGATGATGTACGTGAAGGTTGAACGTTGTGAATACGTGCCAATTGTAGCGTTATACGACATAATAACGGTGATCTATGACAACATAGAAATTCCTAGATTCTATACGAGCATTTATAAATTCATGTCCTTAATCTCCTTATCTCTAAACCCCATAAATGGAAATATCAAAGTACATATCTTCAAAAGTCTTCAGCATCTTCAAAGATCCAATTATCCAACTTTTCTTTTTCATCATCAAGGTGTGCCAAAAAAATGATCCTTGATTTATACCTACACACATGAGACGAGAAACAAATACCCGTGACGCGCAAATTTTTGAAATATAATGATAAGCAACAAGTGACAATATCAATTTAGATTAAGCAAATCATTAAATTAATAAATTCCACTCCCCCATAATTTGGTCTCCCCCTTTTTATGATGTCCCTAGATAGACAAATAAGAAGAAACATAACAATGCATACAGAGAATGTCACAAGGTAATAAACTTCTTTTATTCAATTTTTCATTTAAAAAAAAAACATATATAACAAAGAATCACACCATAAAAGAACACTAAGATAACCAAGTTAATGATAACATAAGGTAGGGGTGTGAACAATATCGATAGGAAGATCAATATAAACATACATAACATATGTGCACGATGGATTTCGAATATTACCAACGAATGTCCTCAATCTCGTCCTTTGGTGTAAAAATGTGAATTTATAGGAAGTTGACTCAATCTAATTGACAAATAAAAGTTTAAATGATTTCCACACCAATAACGTCTAAAACTATGTAATGTTTTTTCAAGACTTTGTTAGGACGTGCAAAACCGTTGATTTATTTCCAACCAAACTCCCTCAAATATAATAATGATCATATTTTTATATTATATTCTTTTCTTTTGAATGATCATATCAACCTAAACTAGTTTGGCCTTGGATACTTTTTACAATGCCACACTTTTTTTCTCTTTTGAAATTCTTTTGGGCCTTAGCTACTTTTTACAAAGCCATATTTTTTGGCCCATTTCAACCGGTGGCTTTATCGCAAAGGATATGAGTTCCTTTCGTAACCAATTTTCGTTAATACAAATTATTTTTCACATTAAATAAATTCCACACGATCAACGGTTCTTACATGCACTACTTTCATTATCAAGTTTTATCGCATTTTGTTCATTTTAAAGACATAACTGATGATGAAAACACTTCGACCAACATGTGATAGACAAGTACAACAATCAAATAAATCCATGCATGTGTGCATTAGAGGAAATAAGGAGACAAACATGTAGAAAGATATCACTAATCGCATCTCAATGACTCCAATACACTATAAAGCACAAGGATGAAATGATGTAGCGTCTCAAATCACTATAAAAAAGTCACGTGGAATATGGAAATGATGTTGTAACTTTGGCCGTCCTAAATGTCTATCCATATAAGGTGTAAAAAGAAATACAAAAATCTTTTTGTGATTTTCCAAAAAAATTATCAAAATAAAATCTTTTTTGCTTTTTAATTTTTCTAAAAAGAAGAAAATCTTTTTCTATTTTTCCAAAAAAAAATTCAAAAATTAATAATATTTTTGGATTTTCAAAAAATATATGAAAGAAAAGGATAATACACAAAAATGGTACAAATGATACAGTCTAGTAATAGGAACCATATGATATGAGCAAGAACAATGTATCCTGCACTAGACATGGTAACAACCCCTCAGTCAACTGTACAAATTCTTAAAGACTTCCTAAGACTCTCAAATCTAAGGGCATCTAAAGGCTTCATGAAGATATCATGAAACTAGAGGTCGGTGGACACAAAACTCAAGGACATGAGTTTCTCTTTTACTAACTCTTTGATAAAGTGCTAGCGTATCCTAATGTGTTTTGTGTTCGAATATTGGACTGGATTGCAGGATATGTGTATCACGCTCGTGTTATCACAGGAAATAGTCATGGTGTCCTATGAAATCCCATAATCCTTCATCATCTGCTTCATCCACAAGAGTTGCGTGCAATAACTCCCGTCAGCTCTATACTCAGCCTCCGCAGTGAACAAAAAATGGAGTTTTGCTTCTTGCTCAACCAAGAGACAAGAGCATAACCAAAATAGAAACACCCACCAGAAGTGCTCCTATATCCATCTACATCCTCAGCCCAATCGGCATCTGAATAGGAGGATAAAAGGTTATCGATACCAAAAGAATACCAAATATAATATGAGAGAATCCCACTCAGGTATTTGATAATATGTTTAAGAGAGAGTAAGTGTGACTCTTTTGGAGACGCCTGATATAGCACACAGACTCCAACACTAAAAGCGATATCGGGATAATTGGCATTCAAGTAGAGAAGACTACCTATCGTACTCCGATACAAGGTTTGATCTACATCCTTGCCTGAAGTGTCCTTGCTAAGCTTAGTTAAGGTACTCATCGGGGTACGTGCATGCTTAGCAGAGTCTAAACCAAATTTCTCCATAAGGTATCTTGTGTACTTGGATTGGGAGATGAATATACCATCTTATAGCTGACGAACCTGGAGACCAAGAAAGAATGTAAGCTCACTAACCATGGTCATCTCAAACTCACTCTTCATTTCCTCCTCAGAGTCCTGAGCATGGTGGGAGCACATAGATCCAAAGACTAGGTCATCCACATAGACCTGGGAACCAAAATAGAACATTTCTCTCTCTTAACAAATAATACCATATCTACTCCCCTATCTTAAAGTCACGGTCTAAGAGATAGGAACTAAGCCTCTCGTACCAAGCATGGGGTGCTTGCTTCAAACCATACAAGGCTTTCTTTAGATAAAGGCATGTTCATGGTGCGTAGGGTCTTCAAATACTTTTAGTTGTTCCACATAAACCTCATCCTGTAGAATTCCATTCAGAAAGGGACTTTTGGCATCCATTTGATATAACTAAAAGCACAGATGACATGCGATGGAAAGTAGTAAGAAGGCGGACACAAGCCTCACAATAGGAGAAAATGTCTCCTTAAAGTCTACACCCTCAATCTGTGTGTAGCCCTAAGCAACTAATCTAGCCTTATTTCAGATAATGGTACCGTTCTTATCCATCTTATTCTTGAAGATCCACTTAGTACCAATCACGTTCATCTCACTAGGTCGGGGCACAAGTTCTTAGATTTCATTCTTTCTAAACTGAAACAATTCTTCCTCCATGGTGGATATCTAGTGTTCATCTTTGAGTGCTTCTTTATGGTTCTTAGGCTCGACTTTGGACGTGTAGCACAGAAAGCTAATCATGTTCTCTAGTTAAGCATAAGTCTTGACCCCTAAGGTAGGATCTCCTATAATGGTGAAGGAATCATAACTCTTGCAAACCCAACTAGGTGTGTCCCATAAATTAGGAGTAGGGTCCACCATGGGTGTGTGAGGGACAATGGGATCATCACATGGAAGTGCGTTATCCTCACATAAAAGGCTATGATCAACAAATATTAGTGGTTCGTTATCTTACATGGTGACGTTTATTGACTCTATAACCTTAGAGTTGTTTAGGTTAAAAACCTGAAATGCTCTACTTTTCGATGAATATCCAAGAAAAATTCCCTCATCGCTCAAGGAGTCAAACTTTCTTAATTGCTCTCTATCCTGTAGGATGTAGTATTTTCTCCCAAAGACACGAAAATAGGTAAGGTTGGGCTTCATTCCAGTCCACAATTCATAAGGCGTCTGAAGTGTGTGTGGACGAAGATATACCTTATTCACCGTGTGGCACGAGATAGACACCGCCTCTGCCCAAAATCTCTAAGAAACTCTACGACCTAGAAGCATAGATTTAGACATCTCCTTAATCGTCTGATTCTTCCTCTCAATATTCCCATTTTGCTGAGGAGTCTTCACGACTGAAAATTAATGTTTGATCCCAAGGCTATCACGGTAAAGATCCACCTTTGCTTCCTTAAATTCAGTGTCATTGTCACTATGCATTATGTTGATAGTGACATAGTGTTGATTTTGCAGGACACGACACTTGGTCGTAAGAAACTTTACAACATTGGATTTCTCTCTAAGAAAACCTACTATAGAATAACGAGAGAAATCATCCACCATCATGAGGATATACCTCTTACCACTCAGACTCTTAGTGCGAGTATGACCTATAAGATCCATGTTAATCAACTCAAGCACGCGTGAAGTGGTAATGGAATTAAACTTCCTATGGGGACTACATACTTATTTTCCCAGCTGATAGGGTCCACAAACTGCGAAAGTTAGCTTCCCAAGTGATGGCAAGCCACTTACTAGGTCCTTCTTAGCTAAGCGCTACAAATCTTTGAAGTTAACGTGACCTAGACGTTGATGCCACAGATCCATAGAAGTGATTGTGGCTCTATTGCAAACAAATGAGGACTTGGGCATAATCCCATAATAGTTATCTTATGTCCTCACCCATTGCAATAAAAGTTTATCGGCTTCATAAAAAACATTGCACTCATTCCGGTCAAACTTTACTACAAAGTCAGCGTCGCATAGCTGGATGATGCTAAGAAGGTTTGCTTTTAAACCTTTGGCGTACAAAACATTATTTAGCTTAGGAAACTCGGGTATCTTTACTGTACCTCTATCTACTATGATATATTTTCTCCCATCTCCAATAGTTTCCTTACCTCATTTTTTATACTCATGGTAGGTAAAAAATGACACGCCATCTATCATGTGTCTGGAGCACCCACTATCAAAATACCATTGTGACGTATTATGAGCTTTAGAGTAACATGAACAACAAGGGCTCTTGCATCATTCTTAGGTGACCAAGAAGTGGTAACCTTACGTTTACCCTTGTTATTGTTGGTTTTAGCCGGGATGTTGTAAATATCCACTAATGGTAAAGACATCCGTTGGAACTCTTCCATCAAACTGTGAGAAGTGGAAACTAGAAAATCAACCTGCTCTCTAAGACTAGTAAGATCACTAGTGTGGTGTGTTGAAGCATATTATACCCTTGACTCACTTGAGTATACATTGTATAAGTGTTCATCTAATTTGGAAATAGAGACAAAATTGAGTCCCCATCCTAGAAACCAAAGAGCCCCAGACTCTTCAATACACTTCATTCCTCTTGTTTGACTAATCAAAGTATAATCATAAACACTCACACACTTTAGGACTGCATACATTGCTCACACATTTTATTATATTGATTGGATGTGTGTTGTGTGTGTTAATTTCCCTTAAAAATATTTTTATAATTTTTTGGGAATTTTTAAAACAATTTTTTCTTAATTAAAAATGCAATTAAGAAGTTTTGGGGTCATTCTATAATTTTTTATTGTTGGTTTAATTCTTGTAAAGTTCACTTGGGTAGAAAGCAAAAGCGCTGAAGACTATAAGGGGTGTTGTGTAATTTCTTTAGACGCGTGTGTGAGGTTTAATATTAGTCCTACAACTGTCACTCTTGAACCGGTTGGATTTGTGTTTCTTTATAGACACGAAACTGTTATTAATTAACAGCCCTTGGATTGATCTTATCAACGCTCTGCATGCGTTCCTTACCAATCCCTGTGAAACCCTTATCCTCTAATCATAAGCTTTTTAACCAACCCATCCTCTTAAGCCGTTGGATCAAAGTCAATTTGAGAAGACTTAATCTCGGCCCTTGATTTGCCTCTACCTTCTCGATCTTTCTCGGCCCCCTATATAAGGAAGGTAACCCTCAGCCATTAGAAGACTTTTTCCACTTCGTCATTTAGAGAGAGAAGAGAGAAACCAGAGTTAGAAACCCAAACCCTGTTCATCCAAACCCTTTTTCAAACCCTAGTTCTTTTATCAAAACCAGTTATATACCAAACACAATCTTGAGTGTTTGAGAGTTTTGAGAGTGGTTTGATAGTGGTTCCGTGCTGTAACCTCTTCATTTTAAGATCTTGTGTCCAACTTAAGCATTAAGCTAGATCTGCGTTTCTGTTTTATATAAATTTTAGATCTGAGCATTTTATGTTACATTACACCTAGATCTGTAAAGATTATTTCTCGTCTTGAGAAATTTGTTGTTGATTGTTTTCTGTAAATGTTTTCATACTCAAAATCAATAATAACATTTTCTGTTTCTAGTTCTTTTGAAACAAGACCTTTGACCTAGTTGGAATCACACTTGGAGATTTTCAATTTCAAAAGCATTTTCAAAAACTCTGAAATTGATTAAGATCTTGATACGTCTTCTGAGCAAGATAGTCGTGGATTCTGGGTTTATTTTAAAGGTCAAATAAGGTTCAAGTTTACTAAGAAGAGAGAAACTGAAAATCACAGCATATATATTTGATTTGTAATTTGTTAGGACTGTTTGTAAAAATAAGTGTGGGTGTGTGAATGCATGTGTTAGATCACCATCACAAACACTTACACACTACAACACTAAAAGTGTTGGTAATAAGATCTTGAAACAAGAGTCGACGTAAAGACTGGAACAAAGTTGAAGATAGCAAACTGGGAGAACAACATCAACAATCAGAACTGCAGAAAAGTTATAAGGACACCGGTGGGTACATTCCTAAACTTGTATAGGTCTGATTTGTGTGCATGTGTGTTAAATAGTTTGTAACTGTTCTATTTTGTTTTAGTGGATTTTTCTTTTTACTCCGTAGAGGGAGTCTTGGATGTTTCCTCAGTTGGGTGAGGTTTTACCACGTTAAAAATATCTTGTGATCTCCTCATCTCATTCTGATTAGTGTACTGATTTAAAACTATTTTAGTTTTATTTTTCAAAAATCTTGAATTGATCTCGTGCATATTTTTAAACACATCTTGTGATTAAACTGATTTGATTTCTAGAAAAGAGTTTCCTAAAAAAATAGTTCGGAGTTACTTAAATAGTTTAATCTTGTATTAAATGGCTTTAGTAACAGTTTTTCATGTGTCGGAGTCTGTGTACGTCAAGTCCGACCCAAACTATAGCAATACTCCCTAAGGTAGCCTTTTCTCTTGCAATAGGTACAAAAGTGCATGGTCTTAGCTTGTCCTTGGTTTGCTTTTCTTGGCCTAACTCTTCTTTGGCGTTTTGGTTGATGGACATATGGATTCGTTGTATACTCAGGAATCGATTTTGGTGCAATATGAAATATGGAGGCACCGTCAAAATATATTCCCTACCTTTCACTAAATCGTAAAGCAGGTCCGAGGAGCATCTTTCCCATCTTTCCAGATATGTCCTGAATCTTTACCTTCACTTACTAGGCTCGCTCAAGTTCATGAGTGAGTTGGGATACAAGGGCTTCAAGTTTCTTCTGAGCATCCATGGTTGCAAGTAGGTCACTCGTAATATTAGACACTTGTTTTGTCAAGTCCCCTTTCTCTCTCTCAAGACTACTCTCTCTACAAACAGTCTCTCTCTTTCTCTCTCTCTCTCTCTCTCTCTCTCTCTCTCTCTCTCAAGGCAGTACTAATGGAGGGCGCTCTCTCTCTCGTGCGTCTCTTCTAAATATTTTTCTAACGTGATGATCCTAAGAGCTAACCCTTTGTTACAATTTTTAGTTTTAAATGAATCAGCATATAAATCGATGTAAGCGCGTCGTAGGTCATTCTCGTCCTCGCTTGCAGCATCCTCCCCCTCACTCTCATCTTTTTCACTGTCGATGTGTCCTTGTGATGTAGCTTTATCATCGTCGTGAGGTGCCCTAGAAGTACTCACATGGCTATCCATGAATGTGGTGAAGTTGCATTCATGCGGTGATTCGTCTTTAGAATCCATCGACTCAACCTCACTGTCATTAATAAGGGAGTAATTTAAAGAAACTTTGCCTTTTCCTTGACCTTTTAACCTAATTGCATTAGAGACTCGTGAGAAACTTTAAGCCGTTATATCCCAACTCAAGAAAAATATCGAGCGTGCCCGGGAGGTCAAGGTTAGTATAGAGGATACATCAAAGAAGGTAAGAAAGATGTTCCTCGGCCCCGCTTTAGGTTTTAGGGAGACGTAAGGAATAGGTTACGGCGGTGCCTCCACTTCCCATGCCGCACCAGAATCGGTTTCTAAATTTATGGTAGATCCTTATGGGCCTTGATATAAATCACAAAAGTGAGTTCAACCTAAACAAGTGAACCAATGTAGACCAAAAAAAGTCTATGTTTGCACCCATTTCAAAAGGAGAGGTCACCTTTGGGAATTTTTCTACAAGTTAGGAAAAACTAAACCTACACATACTCCCGTGCACTACTATAGTGATTTTTCTAGTCTTAGAAAGAAAATTGAGTTCCTAGTCGTGACTTCACAAAGCGTAATGGAAGAATTTCAAAAGATGTATATGCCTTTTGAGAATGCTTCTAACACTACAACTAGAGCCAACAATGATAAGGGCAAACAAAAGGATACCTCCACTTGGGTACATAAGCAAGATGACAAATCCCTTATTGTTAACATTGATCTCAAGGTTAAAAATACTTCCTAATGTTATTTTAATAGTGGGTGCTCTAGGCACATGACTGGTGACAAGCCATATTTTACTGACTTTATGGATCGTAAATAAGGCAAAGTTACCTTTGGAGATGGGAGTAGGTATAGTATTTTAGGAGTGGTTATGTAAGATACCCAGATTTTCTAAACTAGACAATGTGTTGTACGTTGAAGGGTTTAAAGTGAACTTGATTATCATACGACAACTTTGTGACACAAACTTTGCTATAAATTTCTATCGATCCAAGTGCAACGCATATGATTTATCTCGTGAGCTATTAATTCAAGGAGTGAGGACTGACGATAATTTATATCAAATCATTCCCTGATCCTCCTTTGTGTGCAATAATGCCATAGTCTCCTCTATAGACCTTTGACATCAATGACTAGGTCATGTGAACATTAGAGACATTGAGAGATTAGTGCTAAAATACCTAGTTCATGGCTTACCATCACATGGGAAACTAAATTCCTCAGTTTGTGATCCTTGCCAATAAGGAAAACAAATTTAAAGTCCCCATTAAAAATTGAATACCATTACCACTTCTCGTGTGTTAGAGTTGATACATATGGATCTTACGGGTCCTACTCGTATGGAGAGAATTCTCGTTATGCTCGATGAATTTTTGATATACTCTATCGTGGAGTTTCTTTGAGAAAATTTTGATGTGGTTGAGTTCCTAATAACTAAGTGTCGTGTCCTATAAAACCAACACAATATCATAATTAATCGGATGTATGGTGACAATGGGAGTGAATTTAAAAAAGACGGCGTGGATAGATATTATGATGGAGTGGGCATCAAACACGAATTTTTGGGCATTCGAATTCCTCAACAAAATGGGATATTTGAGAGGAAGAACCAAACAATACAAGAGATGGTTAGATCTATACTTCTTGGAAGAAACTTGCCTCAACATTTTTTTACACAGGCGGTTAACACTGCATGCCATACGGTGAGCTGGTTTTATCTTCATCCACATACATTACACACGCCATATGAGTTAGGGATGGGGAAGAAACCTAACCTATCGTGTTTTCGTGTCTTTGGGAGTACTTGTTACATTTTAAGAGATGGATAGCAATTAGGAAAGTTTGACTCCAGAAGAAATAAGGGGATATTTTTAGGTTATTCTTTATCGAGTAGGTATTATAGTTTGTTTCACCTTGCAAACTCTAAGGTTATGGAGTCAATAAATTTCACGATTAGAGACGATGAGTCGCCTACGTCTATTAACCCTAATCCCGAGTGTGAGGATGATGTACCCCATGGTGACGATCCCATCATTCCTCGTACTACTCCGGTGGATTCCAATCTTTATTTAGAGGATTGACCCTTTTGGGTTAGAAAGAGTCATGACCTTTCCGTTATACTTGGTGACTAGGTGTCAAGAATCGCACTCAAGTTGAAAATGTGGTTAGCTACCTTTGCTACACCTCCTTAGTCGAGCTTAAGAATGTGAAAGAAGCACTCAAATATGAGCATTGGATATCTGCTATAGAAGATGAGTTTCTTTAGTTTCATTTGAATAATGTCTGGGAGTTAGTCCCCTAATCTAAAGAGACAAATATGATAGGTACTAAGTTGACTTACAAAAATAAGGTGGATGAAAATGGTAATATAGTTCGCAAAAAGGCAAGGTTGGTCACTCAAGGCAACACACAGGTTGATGGTGTGGACTATGAGGAGACATTTTCTCCTGTAGCTAGGCTCGAGTCCTTCTGTTTACTACTCGCCATAGCATGTCATTAATGATTCAAGTTATATCAAATGGATGTCAATATTTCCTTCCTTAACGACATTTTACGGGAGTAAGTGTACGTGGAACAACCAAAGGGGTTCAAAGACCCAAAACACCCCAGACATGTCTTTTATATTAAGAAGGCTCTGTATGGTTTGAAGTTAGCACCCCATGCTTGGTATGAGAGGCTCACTTATTATCTCTTAACTTGTGTTTAAGAGAGGGGTAGTGGATAAGACATTATTTATGAGGAGAGAGAGTGGTGCTATCTTGGTCGCCCAAGTCTATGGGGATGACATAGTGTTTAGATCCACGTTCACCCAACATGCTCACACATTTGAGGAAGAGATGAAGAGAAAGTTTGAGATGAGCATGGTTTGTGAGCTTACGTTCTTCATAGGTCTCCAGGTACGTTGATTTAACATAAATTCTTCAAATTTATCACCATAATTTAGCTATATTTATTATCTCGTGCGATGTTAATTCTATGATTTTATCTCATATTGTTTCTACCAATGATTTTTTGAGAGTATAGCATGTTTCTTATAGTTTTCTTACTTTTTGGAGATATTTGATACACTTGAAAACGAGAAAAAAATCAAAATGAAGATAGGAAATCACGAAGCAAAGTCAAGGGAAAATCGTAATTATTCAAATAGAATCTGGAAGCCGAACTTGAAGAGAAGAAAAAGTTCATAAGCTCACGAGTGCGAAGGAAGATTCGACACCCAAATTCGTGTCCAGATTGTGAAGTTATGAAGATATGAAAATGAAAATACTTCAAGGAAGAAAAGAAGGAAAAACTAAGGTTCGAACCGGTTTGGTCCCAAGGGGAACTGGTTCGGTTTGGCTTGAAATTTTGGCCTCAGCACTGGAATTACGAATCGATTCGCCCCTTTATTAAGGCCAGATCGAACCAATTCCGCGATATGACGAATTTTACTCTTTTTTCCTTGTAAAAATAAAAGTTGTGCATGGTTTAAACTCTTGTAAAAATGTGGTATTTTGATATATCCTTTATATAAGAGATAGTTTAGCTAATTTTTACCCTAGTTTGAAAGCAAGAAGGAGGTAGAAAATCTAGGAGATTTATTTTCTTATGCAAGTGACATGATTTTAGATGATTTGAGGCCATTCTTCAATATAAGTTGTCTTCTTCTCTATCGTTCTTCATTGATTATTTAATCTTCTGGTATTATTAATAAAGTTACTGGTATTGATCTATATTTTCAACCTTAGCTATACTATCATGATGAATCTAATTACATGCAATGTAGAAATCATGATAATTAGCAATTTTACCATATTCGCCTAAGTTTTAAGGTTGGGGTATATGAACCCAACCCAAGCTGTTTCGCATGGGTATAAAACATATTCTGGAATTAAATGAATAATTGAAATGTGATATTTTGTTCGTATAACTGTCGTAAGACTTTCAACTTCATTTGTCCAAGGTAACCAGAGTGTTTAAGAGTGGGATGTGCATACAAATAATCTTATCATGTGCCTAGATTTTAATCTTGATCATATATCTTGTGGGTTAATTCCCCCATATATGTGATGCTTGAAAGGAAATCAAGGTTTCTTTTTAATTAATCATTTAATTCTTGATATGTTTTGTATCCGATGAAATTACTAAGGGTCGGAGGAGTGTATCCCTATCTTAACTTTCTCATATAGTTTAAAACCTTGTTTCTTTAGTCTTTAAATTTCCTTGGCCTCACCAACTGGTCGTAGGATCTGGACAACCGCTTCTTGTATATCTCTAAGTGTCTCGCAGTATTATCTCGATGATCTTCTAACTCTTCTAGTTGTACATGGCGGTTATAAGGGAGCATGTCACTTCGCAAGTTGTAGCTAGCGGAAGATACCTCGAGTTCAACTGGTAACACAGCTTCTACCCCAAATATCAAGGAAAATGGGGTGTATCCTATTGGTTTCCTCTTTGTTGACTGATTAGCCCAAAGTACTTCAGAGATCTTATCATCCCATATGCCTAAAAAGTCTTCTAACATTTTGCCAAAATATTTAGTAAGGTTTTGTTGGTAGCCACTGCCTTCCCGTTGCACTTCGGGTATGCTACCGTCGACCTATGATGGATGATGGAGTACTTATCCATTATCAAGCGTACCTCATTATTTATAAAAGGGGTGACATTATCTGATAGAAACACCTTTAGGATGCCAAAATGATAAATAATGTACTCCTTCATGAATCGAGATACTATCCTCATTTTGGCTTTCTTGAGCGATATGGCCTCTGCCCACTTCGTAAAACACTCTGTGGATACCAAAATCCAGATCTTCCCTCGCGATGAAGGGTTTATAACTCCTACCAAATCAAATTCCCATGTATGGAACGAAAACAGTGTAGAGAGAGAATGAAGGTCCACTGAAGGAGCGTGGATCATGTTCCCTTGTAGTTGACAAGATTTACACTTTAAAATAAATTTCGTTGAAGGCCAATAATGACCCAAAGTCATTAGTTGATCATAAAGCTTGGCTCCTCCAATGTTCCCTAGTTCGTGAGCTTATTTCAAAACTTCTTCAGCCTCATCTCCCCTTATAAACCTTAGGGGCCTGTCATGGTAGCCTCATTTGTACAACTTCCCATCTTGCACGACGTACCTTGGTGCCCACCTCTTTATTTTGGTAGCGTCCTCTTTTTCTGTAGGCATCACTCCGCCTATCAAGAAATCCATATAAGGTTGCCTCCAATCTTAGGGTTGGTCAATGAAATTGCATTATACTTCATGATAGAACAAACATCATTTCGAACACTCTCTTTGCACTACGACCGCATCTTATCTCATCAAAGTCCAGAAGCACCATGCTCGTTGTAGTCTTCTATACAAAAGGGATCTCGGTGGTTTAACAGTTGTCTTCGTGTACCTCAGTCAACCTTCTTTTGGCTTCCTCAGGATCTATGCATATGGAGAGCCAACCTTTTTTATTCTTGTAGTACAAGATTCCCCTAGTTATAAAGTACCGTGCCAAATCAGCTAAGCCTTGTGTCCCTTCACCTCTCTTTAGCTATTTTTTAGTCTCACCCATCCAATCATCTTTATCATCCGAGGGTAGCATTTCCAATACCGTGGATGGGGTGTTCTCTTTGTGACTCGAATAATAGTACATTCTCCATTGAAGGCAATCTTTTGGGCAATAGTGGCATAGACATCCGCATGTCAGTTCATTGTTTGAGGGTTCCTCTTGATCTTCACCACCTCGAACTGTCCAAGAAACTGCTGAATGATCGTTCAGTAAGGCGCTAGGCTCATGTGATTCAAAGAGAATTCCCCATTCACCTATTTTACCACCAAGTTAGAATCCCCCTTTATTGTTAGGACTTGGATACCTCTTCTCATCGCTTTCAGTAATACCAAGACCAATGCCTCCTATAAAGCCTCATTATTCGAGCATTTAAATTCCAACTTGAAAAATAGACGAATTTCTTCGCCACCTCTTCGCAGGATGACTCCAGCTCCCCCTTTCTCTCGGCTGAAGAGCCATAGAACTCCATAATCCACTCATTCAGGTTGGATGCTATGCAATTTTCTGGAGATCATCACCTGAAAGCTCTTCAACAGGCGGCTCAAACGTGATGGGAAGATGGCCAACAAATCTGCATATGCCTGGCTCTTGATATCTCGAGTAACCACACACTTGAGATCATACTCTGAGAGGATTAAGAACCATCGAGCTTCCTTGTCTATTAATACAGTTCTAGCTATAAAAAACTTTATAGGATCATATCTAGTTACAACATTAACCGTAAACGATAATAGGTAATGCCTAAACTTTTGTGCTACGAATACAAGGGCTAAATAATGCCTCTCTAAACTAGTATATCTATCCTCAGGCCCATGTATGATTCTACTCAAGTAATAAGCAGGTGTTTCTATACCTTCCATTTCTTGGGACAGCAAAGCCCCAATGGACCGTTCAGTTAATGTAAGGTATAAATGTAAAGGGATACCTGCCTTCAGGGGGATCATTGTCTGAGTAGAAGTAAGGAGTGCTTTCATCTTGTCTATGGCATCTTGATGCATTGTTTCCCACGTAAATTTCATTCCCTTTCTTAGTAACTCCATAAATGGGTGAGTCACCTCGGCTGTCCCTGGGACGAACCTCCTTAAATAGGAGACTTTACCAAGGAAGCTTTTCAATTCCTTCATCAATTTTGGTCTTGGCATATCAATGATGGCTAGTCGCTTGTCCAAGTCCATTTGTACCCCTTGGCTATTTACCAAAAATCCTAGGAACTTTTTGCTTGTTACACAAACGCACATTTGAAAGGGTTCATCTTTAGTTTGTACTTCCTGCAATGAGTGAACACTCTCCTCAAATCATCTAGGTGGGACCCCTCCTTCTTGGATTTAATCACAAAATTATCAAAATAAAACTCTAGAGTCTTGGGTAAAAGGTTATGGAAGATGGCCATCATCGTCCTCTGGTAAGTAGCATCTGCGTTCTTCAATTAGAATGGCATGATTGTGTACATAAAGTTGCCTAAAAGAGTTTGGAAAGCGGTCTTCTCATCATCGATCGGATCCATTTTTATCTGGTTATATCCCACATAACCATCCATGAAACTGTACATCTCATGCACCGTTATTGCATCGATCAAGCTATCAATGGAAGGCAACGGTAATTCATCCTTCGGGCATGCCCGATTTAGATCTCTAAAGTCTACGCATATTCTGATTTGGCTCTTATCTTTCTTCCCCATAGGTACAATGCTAAAGATCCATATTAGAAGTTGGATCGGAACTATGAAACTGGCCATAAGTAACTTTTGAACTTCTTATTTGATCTTTAAGTCTAACTCCACCTTGTATGTTCTAGTGGCCTGCTTCACCGAGATAGCTGAGGGCAAAACATTCAACCTATGGCAACTCACCTCCTTGTATACCCTAGGCATTTCGATGTACTTCCATGCGAATACGTATTTAAATTCCAACAGTAGTTTGATCAGATCCTCTCGAGGACCTCCCTCCAAGTATTTTAAGATAAAAATAGGGTTTGGATCTTCACCCTCTCTAGCCATGTCGACCTTATCTAACTCTTGGATCTGTGGCCTAGGGCTATCCTTCATGCATTCTGGTTCTTCTTCTACCTCTTCCACAAACTCTTGTACCCCAGAATTATCAATTATCAAGCATTGACCCTGGTTATGTACTAGGAATCATTCATAGACCGGGTCAGCTTCATCGTCCAGACTTTCATCTGCCCGCTCACACCTTCATAGTTTATAGATAATTCTTCCGTTAGGCAAAACCACCCGTTTACATTGTTGGGCTACTTCCTGTTTAAAGGCCTCTTCCTATGATTCCCGTTCGCCTCCCTCACCATTCATCTATTAAGAACATTCTGGGTTTGGGCTTGATGTTCGATAGGGTCAATGTGCAGGGTCATTCAATCACGAAGATGCCTTACTTTTTTATAAGTCACCACCATTCGAGCAGGTGCTCACACCCTCTCTCGAGTGGACGGGACCCTTATTACCCCGGTATACCCTGTTACCATTGTAGTTTCTTCTTCCAGTTCTATATAAAAAGCGGCATCCATCATATAAGCTTCTTCTTCGCGAAGGGTTTTTTAGTGGCTCAAATCACCACCTCCTTACCCTTTATGTTTGCCTTAGCGCACTAATGATAAGTTTAGGGTACCAACCCATGGTTGTGCATCCATACCCTTCCCACCAGTAGTTGGTACGATGGTTCACAGTTCATGATGTGGAATTTAATGTGGGAAGTGATGTTCCCCATTTTGATGCCCACGTTAACGTAGCCCATCAATATGGAAGATTCATTATCATACCCTGATATTGCCAATGAATGGGGCACTATCAATGTTTCCGATAGTCCAGTAGCATAAAAAGATCTGATGGGCATTATATTGATGGATGCACCCCGATCCAACAAAACTCGCGAGAAAACACAATCATTTACTAACGCGGTAACATACACGGGTCTATTATGGGGATGCCTGATCAATCTATCAGACTCTAAAAATGTAACTTCTAAGAGATACCTCCTCACGAGTTTAGCCATAGGCCCCTTCCACTTTAGGTTTGGCACCATTTTTCTCTTTGCAATCTCCAAAATTGACCGCGTGACTTCCGTTCGGGAGTCCTTAGGGAAGCCAACCTGATTAAGGAACTTGTCGAACTTTGGCGAGCAGACAACAGCTGCACATTTGATCCATGGGTTTGTCTGGTCTTCTTCTAGCTCATAGACTTTCTCTACATCTCTATACACAGCCTCATCGTACGTTATCACCCTGTTTACCTCCTATGGGTAGTAAGATCCCAACTGCCTACTAACCCCCTCAATGGGGTCATATGCTTCCCTTGTTGGTTCGTCCGTCTCCTCATTCTCATCACCTAAATGGAGTTGGGCCAACTCGAAGGTGCATTCTTTGTAAAACCCCGCCTGCCCGGGGAGAGCGAACGGAGCGCTACTCATCGATAAAACAAATTCAAATCCGCAAATAACAAGGTATAGAGCATCTAAAAATCCCACAATACAATAATAAGAATCCACTAATCTCAAATTCTCTTCAATTAAAACAATAAGTCTCTCAAATTAAAACAACTATCTATCTCGATACTAAAATGAATCTCCAATGCTCTATACATCAAAATAATATAATCTTCTCATTGTATTCTCAAATATTCTTCCCAAAATAATTCACGCTAAAAATCATCCCAATCAAATCCAAAGCGCCCAAAAATCCGGGCTAACCTGCCACTAAAAGAAAGTATGGGGAAGTACACAATACGACAGGGAAGATGCTCAACAAATATTAGCGCTGAATAAAACGTAACAATACGAATACGAATATTCAAGTCAAATGCGAATCTCAGTAGCATTTTATCAATAAATTTCGCAACAACACATTAACCGGGTCACCAGGCCTCACCCCATCCGCATATGCTTTATCAAGTCATAGCCCTTGGAAGAAGGAATTTTGGCGGGTGCCCAACGTCCGTGCCATATTAAAATCTCATACAACGTGATCAACGACAACGTGAATAATACCACATGAATAAAATTAATTCCAACAATTATTTTCCAGATTTCAAAGAAATTAACAATTCAAATATGAGTTCAATTAAACATGAAAGCAACGGAATAACTCTCGAGTGATTTAAAGAGAATATTGTGTAAAACCTCCATACCTTAAACCACCAAAAAGAACCAACATGAATCATCACATAATTTCAGCCTCAAAATCTAATCACATCATCACGTTCTTCTCGCGAAAATAATCAAATCCTGTTCTAGCCCAAACTCGAGAAAACACCAAATAAGCCTTCAAATATAATCTTGGAATCTTGAATAAGTTTGGGGCTATGGTTTGTATATGAAAGGGAGTAATTTTAAAAAGCTCTTCTGGTTGAAAAGTTTGAGAAAAAGTGATTTGAAAAGCCAAGCCACGAATTAGTTGATATATAAAGGATTGAGAGTTTGATTAAGAAAAGAGTTCTAATCAGATACAAACACTAAAACATTTATTCCGGACGATCGGACCGTTGGAATTGGATGAAATTTTATAAGGAATTACCTGAAGACAAGAGGAAGCTATAGAGATAAATTCATCTCGATCGGACCGTTCAATATTTTTAAATATTTTTTTTCCTAGAGAGTTTTATGTTTTGAGGACTCTTCTATATAATAAATATTCAATTAAAACTCCATTTTAATTCCAATTTCGAAACCGTTTCAAGTTATATCTTTTAAAAATAATAACCAAGATAATTGAGCAATAAAAATAATTTTATCTCAAAATTTAATTTTCCTCTTTATTTTGAAAATACCCCAAAATTACGCGGGTTGTTACACTTCCAGACTAAAAATGGAATTTCGCCCTCGAAATTCGTCGAATACCTAACTCTCAAAAATCAGGCCAACAATCTCCAAAAATAATCTCATCTCCAAAATAATTTTCTCACATCTAATCTAGATTCCTAATGCGAAACGATTCTCTAAAAATTTCTATCTCCAAAAATACGCGCCACAAAAACGCAACAGACCCAAAAACCCAAGACCCGAGGGTGGTGGTATACCTTAGCTCTGATACCATTCTGTAAAACCCCGCCCGCCCGGGGAGAGCGAGCAGAGTGCTACTGTCGATAAAACTAACCAAATCCGCAAATAACAAGGTATAGAGCATCTAAAAATCCCACAATACAATAATAAGAATCCACTAATCTCAAATTCTCTTCAATTAAAACAACAAGTCTATCGAATTAAAACAACTATCTATCTCGATACTAAAATGAATCTCCAATGCCCTATACATCAAAATAATATAATCTTCTCATTGTATTCTCGAATATTCTTCCCAAAATAATCCACGCTAAAAATCATCCCAATCAAATCCAAAGCGCCCAAAAATTCGCGCTAACCTGCCACTAAAAGAAAATATGGGGAAGTACACAATACGACAGGGAAGATGCTCAACAAATATTAGCGCTGAATAAAACATAACAATACGAATACAAATATTCAAATCAAATGCGAATCTCAATAGCATTTTATCAATAAATTTCGCAACAACAGATTAACCGGGTCACTAGGCCTCACCCCATCCGCATATGCTTTATCAAGTCATAGCCCTTGGAAGCAGAAATTTTGGCGGGTGCCCAACGTCCGTGCCCTATTAAAATCTCATGACAACGTGCTCAACGACAACATGAATAATACCACATGAATAAAAATAATTCCAATAATTATTTTTCCAGATTTTAAAGAAATTAACAATTCAAATATGAGTTTGATTAAACATGAAATCAACAGAATAACTCTCGAGAGATTTAAAGAGAATATTGTGTAAAACCCCCATACCTTAAACCACCAAAAAGAACCAACATGAATCATCACATAATTTCAGCAACAAAAGCTAATCACATAATCACGTTCTTCTCGCGAAAATAATCAAATCTTGTTCTAGCCCAAACTCGAGAAAACACCAAATAAGCCTATTGATCTAAGGTTGGAATCTTGAATAAGTTTGAGGCTATGGTTTGTATATGAAGGGGAGTAATTTTAAAGAGCTCTTCTGGTTGAAAAGTTTGAGAAAAAGTGATTTGAAAAGCGAAGCCACGAATTAGTTGATATATAAAGGATTAAGAGTTTGATTAAGAAAAGAGTTCTAATCAGATACAAACACTAAAACATTTATTCCGGACGATCGGACCGTTGGAATTGGATGAAATTTTGTAGAGAATTAGCTGAAGACGAGAGGAAGCTACAGAGGCAAATTCCGCTCGATCGGACCAATCAATATTTTTAAATATTTTTTTTCTAGAGAGTTTTATGTTTTGAGGACTGTTCTATATAATAAATATTCAATTAAAACTCCATTTTAATTCCAATTTTGAAACCGTTTGAAATTATATCATTTAAAAATAATAACCAAGATATTTGAGCAATAAAAATAATTTTATCTCAAAATTTAATTTTCCTCTTTATTTTGAAAATACCCCAAAATTACGCCGGTTGTTACACTTCCCCACTAAAAATGGAATTTTGCACTCGAAATTCGCCGAATACCTAACTCTCAAAAATCAAGCCAACAATCTCCAAAAATAATCTCGTCTCCAAAATAATTTCCTCACATCTAATCTAGATGCCTAACGCGAAACGATTCTCTAAAAATTTCTATCCCAAAAATACGCGCCACAAAAACGCAACAGACCCAAAAACCCAAGACCCGAGGGTGGTCGTATACCTAAGCTCTGATCCCATTCTGTAACACCCCGCCTGCCCGGAGAGAGCGAACGGAGCGCTACTCATCGATAAAACAAATTCAAATCCACAAATAACAAGGTATAGAGCATCTAAAAATCCCACAACACAATAATAAGAATCCACTAATCTCAAATTCTCTTCAATTAAAACAACAAGTCTCTCAAATTAAAACAACTATCTATCTAGATACTAAAATGAATCTCCAATGCTCTATACATCAAAATAATACAATCTTCTCATTGTATTCTCGAATATTCTTCCCAAAGTAATTCACGCTAAAAATCATCCCAATCAAATCCAAAGCGCCCAAAAATCCGCGCTAACCTGCCACTAAAAGAAAGTATGGGGAAGTACACAATACGACAGGGAAGATGCTCAACAAATATTAGCGCTGAATAAAATGTAACAATACGAATACGAATATTCAAGTCAAATGCGAATCTCAATAGCATTTTATCAATAAATTTCGCAACAACACATTAACCGGGTCACCGGGCCTCACCCCATCCGCATATGCTTTATCAAGTCATAGCCCTTGGAAGAAGGAATTTTGGCGGGTGCCCAAAGTCTGTGCCATATTAAAATCTCATACAACGTGCTCAACGACAACATGAATAATACCACATGAATAAAAATAATTCCAACAATTATTTTCCAGATTTCAAAGAAATTAACAATTCAAATATGAGTTCAATTAAACATGAAAGCAACGGAATAACTCTCGAGTGATTTAAAGAGAATATTGTGTAAAAGCCCCATACCTTAAACCACCAAAAATAACCAACATGAATCATCACATAATTTCAGCCTCAAAATCTAATCACATCATCACGTTCTTCTCGCGAAAATAATCAAATCCTGTTCTAGCCCAAACTCAAGAAAACACCAAATAAGCCTTCTAATCTAAGGTTGGAATCTTGAATAAGTTTGGGGCTATGGTTTGTATATGAAAAGGAGTAATTTTAAAGAGCTCTTCTGGTTGAAAAGTTTGAGAAAAGGTGATTTGAAAAGCCAAGCCACGAATTAGTTGATATATAAAGGATTGAGAGTTTGATTAAGAAAAGAGTTCTAATCAGATACAAACACTAAAACATTTATTCCGGACGATCGGACCGTTGGAATTGGATGAAATTTTATAAAGAATTAGCTGAAGACGAGAGGAAGCTACAGAGACAAATTCAGCTCAATCGGACCGTTCAATATTTTTAAATATTTTTTTTCCTAGAGAGTTTTATGTTTTCAGCACTCTTCTATATAATAAATATTCAATTAAAACTCCATTTTAATTCCAATTTTGAAACCGTTTGAAGTTATATCCTTTAAAAATAATAACCAAGATAATTGAGCAACAAAAATAATTTTATCTCAAAATTTAATTTTCCTCTTTATTTTGAAAATATCCCAAAATTACGCGGGTTGTTACACTTCCCCACTAAAAATGGAATTTCGCCCTCGAAATTCGTCGAATACCTAACTCCCAAAAATCAGGTCAACAATTTTCAAAAATAATCTCATCTCCAAAATAATTTCCTCACATCTAATCTAGATGCCTAACGCGAAACGATTCTCTAAAAATTTCTATCTCCAAAAATACGCGACACTGAAACGCAATAGACCCAAAAACCCAAGACCCGAGGGTGGTGGTATACCAAAGCTCTGATACCATTCTGTAACACCCCGCCCGCCCAGAGAGAGCGAGCGGAGCGCTACTGTCGATAAAACTAACCAAATCCGCAAATAACAAGGTATAGAGCATCTAAAAATCCCACAATACAATAATAAGAATCCACTAATCTCAAATTCTCTTCAATTAAAACAACAAGTCTATCGAATTAAAACAACTTTCTATCTCGATACTAAAATGAATCTCCAATGCTCTATACATAAAAATAATATAATCTTCTCATTGTATTCTCGAATATTCTTCCCAAAATAATCCACGCTAAAAATCATCCCAATCAAATCCAAAGCGCCCAAAAATTCGCGCTAACCTGCCACTAAAAGAAAATATGGGGAAGTACACAATACGACAGGGAAGATGCTCAACAAATATTAGCGCTGAATAAAACGTAACAATACGAATACGATTATTCAAATCAAATGCGAATCTCAATAGCATTTTATCAATAAATTTCGCAACAACACATTAATCGGGTCACCAGGTCTCACCCCATCCGCATATGCTTTATCAAGTCATAGCCCTTGGAAGCCGAAATTTTGGCAGGTGCCTAACGTCCGTGCCATATTAAAATCTCATGACAACGTGCTCAACGACAACATGAATAATACCACATGAATAAAAATAATTCCAACAATTATTTTTCCAGATTTCAAAGAAATTAACAATTCAAATATGAGTTTAATTAAACATGAAATCAACAGAATAACTCTGGAGAGATTTAAAGAGAATATTGTGTAAAACCCCCATACCTTAAACCACCAAAAAGAACCAACATGAATCATCACATAATTTCAGCCTCAAAATCTAATCACATCATCACGTTCTTCTCGCGAAAATAATCAAATCTTGTTCTAGCCCAAACTCGAGAAAACACCAAATAAGCCTTCTAATCTAAGGTTGGAATCTTGAATAAGTTTGGGGCTATGGTTTGTATATGAAAGGGAGTAATCTTAAAGAGCTCTTCTGGTTGAAAAGTTTGAGAAAAAGTGATTTGAAAAGCCAAGCCACGAATTAGTTGATATATAAAGGATTAAGAGTTTGATTAAGAAAAGAGTTCTAATCAGATACAAACACTAAAACATTTATTCCGGACGATCGGACCGTTGGAATTGGATAAAATTTTATAGAGAATTATCTGAAGACGAGAGGAAACTACAGAGGTAAATTCAGCTCGATCGGACCATTCAATATTTTTAAATATTTTTTTCTAGAGATTTTTATGTTTTGAGGACTCTTCTATATAATAAATATTCAATTAAAACTCCATTTTAATTCCAATTTCGAAACCGTTTGAAATTATATCATTTAAAAATAATAACCAAGATATTTGAGCAATAAAAATAATTTTATCTCAAAATTTAATTTTCCTCTTTATTTTGAAAATACCCCAAAATTACGCGGGTTGTTACACTTCCCCACTAACAATGGAATTTTGCACACGAAATTCGCCGAATACCTAACTCTCAAAAATCAGGCCAACAATCTCCAAAAATAATCTCGTCTCCAAAATAATTTCCTCACATCTAATCTAGATGCCTAACGCAAAATGATTCTCTAAAAATTTCTATCCCAAAAATACGCGCCACAAAAACGCAACAGACCCAAAAACCCAAGACCCGAGGGTGGTCATATACCTAAGCTCTGATACCATTCTGTACCACCCCGCCTGCCCGGAGAGAGCGAACGGAGCGCTACTCATCGATAAAACAAATTCAAATCCACAAATAACAAGGTATAGAGCATCTAAAAATCCCACAACAAAATAATAAGAATACACTAATCTCAAATTCTCTTCAATTAAAACAACAAGTCTCTCAAATTAAAACAACTATCTATCTAGATACTAAAATGAATCTCCAATGCTCTATACATCAAAATAATACAATCTTCTCATTGTATTCTCGAATATTCTTCCCAAAATAATTCACGCTAAAAATCATCCCAATCAAATCCGAAGCGCCCAAAAATCCGCGCTAACCTGCCACTAAAAGAAAGTATGGGGAAGTACACAATACGACAGGGAAGATGCTCAACAAATATTAGCGCTGAATAAAACGTAACAATAGGAATACGAATATTCAAGTCAAATGCGAAGCTCAATAGCTTTTTATCAATAAATTTCGCAACAACACATTAACTGGGTCACCGGGCCTCACCCCATCCGCATATGCTTTATCAAGTCATAGCCCTTGGAAGAAGGAATTTTGGCGGGTGCCCAACGTCCGTGCCATATTAAAATCTCATACAACGTGCTCAACGACAACATGAATAATACCACATGAATAAAAATAATTCCAACAATTATTTTCTAGATTTCAAAGAAATTAACAATTCAAATATGAGTTCAATTAAACATGAAAGCAACGGAATAACTCTCGAGTGATTTAAAGAGAATATTGTGTAAAACCTCCATACCTTAAACCACCAAAAAGAACCAACATGAATCATCACATAATTTCAGCCTCAAAATCTAATTACATCATCACGTTCTTCTCGCGAAAATAATCAAATCCTATTATAGCCCAAACTCGAGAAAACACCAAATAAGCCTTCTAATCTAAGGTTGGAATCTTGAATAAGTTTGGGGCTATGGTTTTTATATTAAAGGGAGTAATTTTAAAGAGCTCTTCTGGTTGAAAAGTTTGAGAAAAAGAGATTTGAAAAGCCAAGCCACGAATTAGTTTATATATAAAGGATTGAGATTTTGATTAAGAAAAGAGTTCTAATTAGATAACTACACTAAAACATTTATTCCGGACGATGGGACCGTTGGAATTGGATGAAATTTTATAGAGAATTAGTTGAAGACGAGAGGAAGCTACAGAGACAAATTCATCTCGATCGGACCGTTCAATATTTTTAAATATTTTTTTTTCTAGAGAGTTTTATGTTTTCAGGACGCTTCTATATAATAAATATTCAATTAAAACTCCATTTTAATTCCTATTTCGAAACCGTTTGAAATTATATCCTTTAAAAATAATAACCAATATATTTGAACAATAAAAATAATTTTATCTCAAAAATTAATTTACCTCTTCATTTTGAAAATACCCCAAAATTACGCGGGTTGTTACACTTCCCCACTAACAATGGAATTTTGCCCTCGAAATTCGCCGAATACCTAACTCTAAAAAATCAGGCCAACAATCTCCAAAAATAATCTCGTCTCCCAAATATTTTCATCAAATCCAATCTAGATGCCTAACGCGAAACGATTCACTAAAAATTTCTCTCTCCAAAAATACGCGCGACGAAAATGCAACAGACCCAAAAACCCAAGACCCGAGGGTGGTCGTATACCTAAGCTCTGATACCATTCTGTAACACCCCGACCGCCCGTGGAGAGCGAGCGGAGCGCTACTATCGATAAAACAAACCAAATCCGCAAATAACAAGGTATAGAGCATCTAAAAATCCCACAATACAATAATAAGAATATACTAATCTCAAATTCTCTTCAATTAAAACAACAAGTCTCTCGAATTAAAACAACTATCTATCTCGATACTAAAATGAATCTCCAATGCTCTATACATCAAAATAATACAATCTTCTCATTGTATTCTAGAATATTCTTCCCAAAATAATCCACGCTAAAAATCATCCCAATCAAATCAAAAGCGCCCAAAAATCCGCTCTAACCTCCCACTAAAAGAAAATATGGGGAAGTACACAATACGACAGGCAAGATGGTCAACAAATATTAGCGCTGAATAAAACGTAAAAATACGAATACGAATATTCAAGTCAAATGCGAATCTCAATAGCATTTTATCAAAAAATTTCGCAACAACACATTAACCGGATCACCAGGCCTCTCCCCATCCGCATATGCTTTATCAAGTCATAGCCCTTGGAAGCCGAAATTTTGGCGGGTGCCCAACGTCCGTGCCATATTAAAATCTCATGACAACGTGCTCAACGACAACATGAATAATACCACATGAATAAAAATAATTCCAACAATTATTTTTCCAGATTTCAAAGAAATTAACAATTCAAATATGAGTTTAATTAAACATGAAATCAATGGAATAACTTTCGAGAGATGTAAAGAGAATATTGTGTAAAACCTCCATACCTTAAACCACCAAAAAGAACCAACATGAATCATCACATAATTTCAGCCTCAAAATCTAATCACATCATCACGTTCTTCTCGCAAAAATAATCAATTCTTGTTCTAGCCCAAACTCGAGAAAACACCAAATAAGCTTTCTAATCTAAGGTTGGAATCTTGAATAAGTTTAAGGGTACGGTTTGTATATGAAAGGGAGTAATTTTAAAGAGCTCTTCTGGTTGAAAAGTTTGAGAAAAAGTTATATGAAAAGTTAAGCTAAGAATTAGTTGATATATAAAGGATTAAGAGTTTGATTAAGAAAAGAGTTCTAATCAGAAACAAACACTAAAACATATATTCCGGACGATCGGACCGTTGGAATTGGATGAAATTTTATAGAGAATTAGCTGAAGACGAGAGGAATCTACAGAGACAAATTCAGCTCGATAGGAGCGTTCGATATTTTTAAATATTTTTTTTAGAGAGTTTTATGTTTTGAGGACTCTTCTATATAATAAATATTCAATTAAAACTCCATTTTAATTCCAATTCCGAAACCGTTTGAAATTCTATCCTTTAAAAATAATAATCCACATATTGAAGCAATACAAATAATTTTATCTCAAAATTTAATTTTCCTCTTTATTTTGAAAATACCCCAAAATTACGCGGGTTGTTACACTTCCCCACTAACAATGGAATTTCACCCTCGAAATTCGTCGAATACCTAACTCTCAAAAATATGGCCAACAATCTCCAAAAATAATCTCGTCTCCAAAATAATTTCCTCACATCTAATCTAGATGCGTAACGCGAAACGATTCTCTAAAAATTTCTATCTCCAAAAATACGTTCCATAAAAACACAACAGACCCAAAAACCCAAGACCCGATGGTGGTCGTATACCTAAGCTCTGATACCATTATGTAACACCCCGCCTGCCCGGGGACAGCGAGCGGAGCGCTACTGTCGATAAAACAAACCAAATTCGAAAATAACAAGGTATAGAGCATCTAAAAATCCCACAATACAATAATAAGAATCCACTAATCTCAAATTCCCTTAAATTAAAACAACAAGTCTCTCGAATTAAAACAACTATCGATCTCGATACTAAAATGAATCTCCAATTCTCTATACATCAAAATAATACAATCTTCTCATTGTATTCTCGAATATTCTTCCCAAAATAATCCACGCTAAAAATCATCCCAAGCAAATCCAAATCCCCCAAAAATCCGCGCTAACCTGCCACTAAAAGAAAATATGGGGAAGTACACAATACGACAGGGAAGATGCTCAACAAATATTAGGGTTGAATAAAACGTAACAATACGAATACGAATATTCAAATCAAATGCGAATCTCAATAGCATTTTATCAATAAATTTCGCAACAACACATTAACCGGGTCACCAGGCCTCACCCCATCCGCATATGCTTTATCAAGTCATAGCCCTTGGAAGCAGGAATTTTGGCGGGTGCCCAACGTCCGTGCCATATTAAAATCTCATGACAACGTGCACAACGACAACATGAATAATACCACATGAATAAAAATAATTCCAACAATTATTTTTCCAAATTTTAAAGAAATTAACAATTCAAATATCAGTTCAATTAAACATGAAATCAACGAAATAACTCTCGAGAGATTTAAAGAGAATATTGTGTAAAACCTCCATACCTTAAACCACCAAAAAGAACCAACATGAATCATCACATAATTTCAGCCCCAAAATCTCATCACATCATCACGTTCTTCTCGCGAAAATAATCAAATCTTGTTCTAGCCCAAACTCGAGAAAACACAAAATAAGCCTTCTAATCTAAGGTTGGAATCTTGAATAAGTTTGGGGCTATGGTTTGTAGATGAAAGGGAGTAATTTTAAAGAGCTCTTCTGGTTGAAAAATTTTAGAAAAGGTTATTTGAAAAGCCAAGCCACGAATTAGTTGATATATAAAGGATTAAGAGTTTGATTAAGAAAAGAGTTTTAATCAAATACAAACACTAAAACATTTATTCCGGACGATCGGATCGTTGGAATTGGATGAAATTTTATAGAGAATTAGCTGAAGACGAGAGGAAGCTACATAGGCAAATTCAGCTCGATCGGACAGCTCAATATTTCTAAATATTTTTTTTCTAGAGAATTTTATGTTTTGAGGACTCTTCTATATAATAAATATTCAATTAAAACTCCATTTTAATTCCAATTTCGAAACCGTTTGAAATTATATCCTTTAAAAATAATTACCAAGATATTTAAGCAATAAAAATAATTTTATCTCAAAATTTAATTTTCCTCTTTATTTTGAAAATACACCAAAATTACGCGGGTTGTTAAACTTCCCCACTAACAATGGAATTTTGCCATCGAAATTCGCCGAATACCGAACTCTCAAAAATCAGGCCAACAATCTCCAAAAATAATCTCGTCTCTAAAATAATTTCCTCACATCTAATCTAGATGCGTAACGCGAAACGATTCTCTAAAAATTTCTATCTACAAAAATACGCGACACTAAAACGCAACAGACCCAAAAACCCAAGACCCGAGGGTGGTGGTATACCAAAGCTCTGATACCATTCTGTAACACCCCGCCCGCCCGGGGAGAGCGAGCGGAGCGCTACTATCGATAAAACAAACCAAATCCGCAAATAACAAGGTATAGAGCATCTAAAAATCCCACAATACAATAATAAGAATCCACTAATCTCAAATTCTCTTCAATTAAAACAACAAGTCTCTCGAATTAAAACAACTATCTATCTCGATTCTAAAATGAATCTCCAATGCTCTATACATAAAAATAATATAATCTTCTCATTGTATTCTCGAATATTCTTCCCAAAATAATCCACGCTAAAAATCATCCCAATCAAATCCAAAGCGCCCAAAAATCCGCGCTAACCTGCCACTAAAAGAAAATATGGGGAAGTACACAATACGATAGGGAAGATGCTCAACAAATATTAGCGCTGAATAAAACGTAACAATACGAATACGATTATTCAAATCAAATGCGAATCTCAATAGCATTTTATCAATAAATTTCGCAACAACACATTAACCGGGTCACCAGGTCTCACCCCATCCGCATATGCTTTATCAAGTCATAGCCCTTGGAAGCCGAAATTTTGGCGGGTGCCCAACGTCCGTGCCATATTAAAATCTCATGACAACGTGCTCAACGACAACATTAATAATACCACATGAATAAAAATAATTCCAACAATTATTTTTCCAGATTTCAAAGAAATTAACAATTCAAATATGAGTTTAATTAAACATGAAATCAACAGAATAACTCTCGAGAGATTTAAAGAGAATATTGTGTAAAACCCCCATACCTTAAACCATCAAAAAGAACCAACATGAATCATCACATAATTTCAGCCTCAAAATCTAATCACATCATCACGTTCTTCTCGCGAAAATAATCAAATCTTGTTCTAGCCCAAACTCGAGAAAACACCAAATAAGCTTTCTAATCTAAGGTTGGAATCTTGAATAAGTTTAAGGGTACGGTTTGTATATGAAAGGGAGTAATTTTAAAGAGCTCTTCTGGTTGAAAAGTTTGAGAAAAAGTTATATGAAAAGTCAAGCTAAGAATTAGTTGATATATAAAGGATTAAGAGTTTGATTAAGAAAAGAGTTCTAATCAGAAACAAACACTAAAACATTTATTCCGGAGGATCGGACCGTTGGAATTGTATGAAATTTTATAGAGAATTAGCTGAAGACGAGAGGAATCTACAGAGACAAATTCAGCTCGATCGGAACGTTCGATATTTTTAAATATTTTTTTTAGAGAGTTTTATGTTTTGAGGACTCTTCTATATAATAAATATTCAATTAAAACTCCATTTTAATTCCAATTCCGAAACCGTTTGAAATTCTATCCTTTAAAAATAATAACCCACATATTTAAGCAATACAAATAATTTTATCTCAAAATTTAATTTTCCTCTTTATTTTGAAAATACCCCAAAATTACGCGGGTTGTTACACTTCCCCACTAACAATGGAATTTCACCCTCGAAATTCGTCGAATACCTAACTCTCAAAAATCAGGACAACAATCTCCAAAAATAATCTCGTCTCCAAAATAATTTCCTCACATCTAATCTAGATGCCTAACGCAAAACGATTCTCTAAAAATTTCTATCCCAAAAATACAAGCCACAAAAACGCAACAGACCCAAAAACCCAAGACCCGAGGGTGGTCGTATACCTAAGCTCTGATACCATTCTGTAACACCCCGCCTGCCCGGAGAGAGCGAACGGAGCGCTACTCATCGATAAAACAAATTCAAATCCACAAATAACAAGGTATAGAGCATCTAAAAATCCCACAACAAAATAATAAGAATCCACTAATCTCAAATTCTCTTCAATTAAAACAACAAGTCTCTCAAATTAAAACAACTATCTATCTAGATACTAAAATGAATCTCCAATGCTCTATACATCAAAATAATACAATCTTCTCATTGTATTCTCGAATATTCTTCCCAAAATAATTCACGCTAAAAATCATCCCAATCAAATCCGAAGCGCCCAAAAATCCGCGCTAACCTGCCACTAAAAGAAAGTATGGGGAAGTACACAATACAACAGGGAAGATGCTCAACAAATATTAGCGCTGAATAAAACGTAACAATAGGAATACGAATATTCAAGTCAAATGCGAAGCTCAATAGCATTTTATCAATAAATTTCGCAACAACACATTAACCGGGTCACCGGGCCTCACCCCATCCGCATATGCTTTATCAAGTCATAACCCTTGGAAGAAGGAATTTTGGCGGGTGCCCAACGTCCGTGCCATATTAAAATCTCATACAACGTGCTCAACGACAACATGAATAATACCACATGAATAAAAATAATTCCAACAATTATTTTCTAGATTTCAAAGAAATTAACAATTCAAATATGAGTTCAATTAAACATGAAAGCAACGGAATAACTCTCGAGTGATTTAAAGAGAATATTGTGTAAAACCTCCATACCTTAAACTTCCAAAAAGAACCAACATGAATCATCACATAATTTCAGCCTCAAAATCTAATTACATCATCACGTTCTTCTCGCGAAAATAATCAAATCCTGTTATAGCCCAAACTCGAGAAAACACCAAATAAGCCTTCTAATCTAAGGTTGGAATCTTGAATAAGTTTGGGGCTATGGTTTTTATATTAAAGGGAGTAATTTTAAAGAGCTCTTCTGGTTGAAAAGTTTGAGAAAAAGTAATTTGAAAAGCCAAGCCACGAATTAGTTTATATATAAAGGATTGAGAGTTTGATTAAGAAAAGAATTCTAATCAGAAACAAACACTAAAACATTTATTCCGGACGATCGGACCGTTGGAATTGGATGAAATTTTATAGAGAATTAGTTGAAGACGAGAGGAAGCTACAGAGACAAATTCATCTCGATCGGACCGTTCAATATTTTTAAATATTTTTTTTTCTAGAGAGTTTTATGTTTTCAGGACGCTTCTATATAATAAATATTCAATTAAAACTCCATTTTAATTCCTATTTCGAAACCGTTAGAAATTATATCATTTAAAAATAATAACCAAGATATTTGAACAATAAAAATAATTTTATCTCAAAAATTAATTTACCTCTTCATTTTGAAAATACCCCAAAATTACGCGGGTTGTTACACTTCCCCACTAACAATGGAATTTTGCCCTCGAAATTCGCCGAATACCTAACTCTAAAAAATCAGGCCAACAATCTCCAAAAATAATCTCGTCTCCCAAATATTTTCATCAAATCCAATCTAGATGCCTAACGCGAAACGATTCTCTAAAAATTTCTCTCTCCAAAAATACGCGCGACGAAAATGCAACAGACCCAAAAACCCAAGACCCGAGGGTGGTCGTATACCTAAGCTCTGATACCATTCTGTAACACCCCGACCGCCCGTGGAGAGCGAGCGGAGCGCTACTATCGATAAAACAAACCAAATCCGCAAATAACAAGGTATAGAGCATCTAAAAATCCCACAATACAATAATAAGAATCCACTAATCTCAAATTCTCTTCAATTAAAACAACAAGTCTTTCGAATTAAAACAACTATCTATCTCGATACTAAAATGAATCTCCAATTCTCTATACATCAAAATAATACAATCTTCTCATTGTATTCTCGAATATTCTTCCCAAAATAATCCACGCTAAAAATCATCCCAATCAAATCAAAAGTGCCCAAAAATCTGCTCTAACCTCCCACTAAAAGAAAATATGGGGAAGTACACAATACGACAGCGAAGATGGTCAACAAATATTAGCGCTGAATAAAACGTAACAATACGAATACGAATATTCAAGTCAAATGAGAATCTCAATAGCATTTTATCAATAAATTTCAAAACAACACATTAACCGGATCACCAGGCCTCTCCCCATCCGCATATGCTTTATCAAGTCATAGCCCTTGGAAGCAGAAATTTTGGCGGGTGCCCAACGTCCGTGCCATATTAAAATCTCATGACAACGTGCTCAACGACAACATGAATAATACCACATGAATAAAAATAAGTCCAACAATTATTTTTCCAGATTTCAAAGAAATTAACAATTCAAATATGAGTTTAATTAAACATGAAATCAATGGAATAACTTTCGAGAGATGTAAAGAGAATATTGTGTAAAACCTCCAGACCTTAAACCACCAAAAAGAACCAACATGAATCATCACATAATTTCAGCCTCAAAATCTAATCACATCATCACGTTCTTCTCGCGAAAATAATCAATTCTTGTTCTAGCCCAAACTCGAGAAAACACCAAATAAGCTTTCTAATCTAAGGTTGGAATCTTAAATAAGTTTAAGGGTACGGTTTGTATATGAAAGGGAGTAATTTTAAAGAGCTCTTCTGGTTGAAAAGTTTGAGAAAAAGTTATATGAAAAGTCAAGCTAAGAATTAGTTGATATATAAAGGATTAAGAGTTTGATTAAGAAAAGAGTTCTAATCAGAAACAAACACTAAAACATTTATTCCGGAGGATCGGACCGTTGGAATTGTATGAAATTTTATAGAGAATTAGCTGAAGACGAGAGGAATCTACAGAGACAAATTCAGCTCGATCGGAACATTCGATATTTTTAAATATTTTTTTTAGAGAGTTTTATGTTTTGAGGACTCTTCTATATAATAAATATTCAATTAAAACTCCATTTTAATTCCAATTCCGAAACCGTTTGAAATTCTATACTTTAAAAATAATAACCCACATATTTAAGCAATACAAATAATTTTATCTCAAAATTTAATTTTCCTCTTTATTTTGAAAATACCCCAAAATTACGCGGGTCGTTACACTTCCCCACTAACAATGGAATTTCACCCTCGAAATTCGTCGAATACCTAACTCTCAAAAATCAGGCCAACAATCTCCAAAAATAATCCCGTCTCCAAAATAATTTCCTCACATCTAATCTAGATGCGTAACGCGAAACGATTCTCTAAAAATTTCTATCTCCAAAAATACGTTCCATAAAAACACAACAGACCCAAAAACCCAAGACCCGATGGTGGTCGTATACCTAAGCTCTGATACGATTATGTAACACCCCGCCTGCCCGGGGAGAGCGAGCGGAGCGCTACTGTCGATAAAACAAACCAAATTCGAAAATAACAAGGTATAGAGCATCTAAAAATCCCACAATACAATAATAAGAATCCACTAATCTCAAATTATCTTAAATTAAAACAACAAGTCTCTCGAATTAAAACAACTATCTATCTCGATACTAAAATGAATCTCCAATTCCCTATACATCAAAATAATACGATCTTCTCATTGTATTCTCGAATATTCTTCCCAAAATAATCCACGCTAAAAATCATCCCAAGCAAATCCAAATCACCCAAAAATCCGAGCTAACCTGCCACTAAAAGAAAATATGGGGAAGTACACAATACGACAGGGAAGATGCTCAACAAATATTAGGGTTGAATAAAACGTAACAATATGAATACGAATATTCAAATCAAATGCGAATCTCAATAGCATTTTATCAATAAATTTCGCAACAACACATTAACCGGGTCACCAGGCCTCACCCCATCCGCATATGCTTTATCAAGTCATAGCCCTTGGAAGCAGGAATTTTGGCGGGTGCCCAACGTCCGTGCCATATTAAAATCTCATGACAACGTGCACAACTACAACATGAATAATACCACATGAATAAAAATAATTCCAACAATTATTTTTCCAAATTTTAAAGAAATTAACAATTCAAATATCAGTTCAATTAAACATGAAATCAACGAAATAACTCTCGAGAGATTTAAAGAGAATATTGTGTAAAACCTCCATACCTTAAACCACCAAAAAGAACCAACATGAATCATCACATAATTTCAGCCTCAAAATCTAATCACATCATCACGTTCTTCTCGCGAAAATAATCAAATCTTGTTCTAGCCCAAACTCGAGAAAACACAAAATAAGCCATCTAATCTAAGGTTGGAATCTTGAATAAGTTTGGGGCTATGGTTTGTAGATGAAAGGGAGTAATTTTAAAGAGCTCTTCTGGTTGAAAAATTTGAGAAAAGGTTATTTGAAAAGCCAAGCCACGAATTAGTTGATATATAAAGGATTAAGAGTTTGATTAAGAAAAGAGTACTTCTAATCAGATACAAACACTAAAACATTTATTCCGGACGATCGGATCGTTGGAATTGGATGAAATTTTATAGAGAATTAGCTGAAGACGAGAGGAAGCTACATAGGAAAATTCAGCTCGATCGGACAGTTCAATATTTCTAAATATTTTTTTTCTAGAGAATTTTATGTTTTGAGGACTCTTCTATATAATAAATATTCAATTAAAACTCCATTTTAATTCCAATTTCGAAACCGTTTGAAATTATATCCTTTAAAAATAATTACCAAGATATTTAAGCAATAAAAATAATTTTATCTCAAAATTTAATTTTCCTCTTTATTTTGAAAATACCCCAAAATTACGCGGGTTGTTACACTTCCCCACTAACAATGGAATTTTGCCATCGAAATTCGCCGAATACCGAACTCTCAAAAATCAAGCCTACAATCTCCAAAAATAATCTCGTCTCTAAAATAATTTCCTCACATCTAATCTAAATGCGTAACGCGAAACGATTCTCTAAAAATTTCTATCTCCAAAAATACGCGCCACAAAAACGCAACAGACCCAAAAACCCAAGACCCGAGGGTGGTCGTATACCTAAGCTCTGATACCATTCTGTAACACCCTGCCTGCCCGGGGAGACCGAGCGGAACGCTACTGTCGATAAAACAAACCAAATTCGCAAATAACAAGGTATAGAGCATCTAAAAATCCCACAATACAATAATAAGAATCTACTAATCTCAAATTCTTTTAAATTAAAACAACAAGTCTCTCGAATTAAAACAACTATCTATCTCGATACTAAAATGAATCTCCAATTCTCTATACATCAAAATAATACAATCTTCTCATTGTATTGTCGAATATTCTTCCCAAAATAATCCACACTAAAAATCATCCCAAGCAAATCCAAATCGCCCAAAAATCCGCGCTAACCTGCCACTAAAAGAAAATATGGGGAAGTACACAATACGACAGGGAAGTTGCTCAACAAATATTAGGGTTGAATAAAACGTAACAATACGAATACGAATATTCAAATCAAATGCGAATCTCAATAGCATTTTATCAATAAATTTCGCAACAACACATTAACCGGGTCACCAGGCCTCACCCCATCCGCATATGCTTTATCAAGTCATAGCCCTTAGAAGCAAGAATTTTGGCGGGTGCCCAACGTCCGTGCCATATTAAAATCTCATGACAACGTACACAACGACAACATGAATAGTACCACATGAATAAAAATAATTCCAGCAATTATTTTTTCAGATTTTAAAGAAATTAACAATTCAAATATGAGTTCAATTAAACATGAAATCAACGAAATTACTCTCGAGAGATTTAAAGAGAATATTGTGTAAAACCTACATACCTTAAACCACCAAAAAGAACTAACATGAATCATCACATAATTTCAGCCTCAAAATCTAATCACATCATCACGTTCTTCTCGCGAAAATAATCAAATCTTGTTCTAGCCCAAACTCGAGAAAACACCAAATAAGCCTTCTAATCTAAGGTTGGAATCTTGAATAAGTTTGGGGGTATGGTTTGTATATGAAAGGGAGTAATTTTAAAGAGCTCTTCTGGTTGAAAAGTTTCAGAAAAGGTGATTTGAAAAGCCAAGCCACGAATTAGTTGATATATAAAGGATTAAGAGTTTGATTAAGAAAAGAGTTCTAATCAGATACAAACACTAAAACATTTATTCCGGACGATCGGACCGTTGGAATTGGATGAAATTTTATAGAGAATTAGCTGAAGACGAGAGGAAGGTACAGAAACAAATTCATCTCGATCGGAACGTTCAATATTATTAAATATTTTTTTCTAGAGAGTTTTTTGTTTTGAGGACTCTTCTATATAATAAATATTCAATTAAAACTCCATTTTAATTCCTATTCCGAAACCGTTTAAAATTCTATCCTTTAAAAATAATAACCAACATATTTGAGCAATAAAAATAATTTTATCTCAAAATTTATTTTTCCTCTTTATTTTGAAAATACCCCATCCCTCTCTTTGTGTTAGTGTGCGGAGGGTCAGCGGGTAATCGATATGCCAGGTAGAGTTAAAAGAGTTTACAAGGGGTCCACATAGACTATTTTGTGCCTAATCTAATAGCTAATGCCAAAACTTCTGTACAGAATGTATCAATCACATCTTTGAAGTACCCCTCACTGAAGATCCATTTCACATCTTCCCAATGTTCTTTGCCCGGATTAGAAAGAAACCTGCTAACAACACCAACGGCATGTGCAATGCAAATTACGCGGGTTGTTACACTTCCCCACTAACAATGGAATTTCGCCCTCGAAATTCGTAGAATCCCTAACTCTAAAAAATCGGGCCAACAATCTCCAAAAATAATCTTGTCTCCAAAATAATTTCCTCACATCTAATCTAGATGCGTAACGCGAAACGATTCTCTAAAAATTTCTATCTCCAAAAATACGCGCCACAAAAACGCAACAGACCCAAAAACCCAAGACCCGAGGGTGGTCGTATACCTAAGCTCTGATACCATTCTGTAACACCCCGCCTGCTCGGGGAGAGCGAGCGGAGCGCTACTGTCGATAAAACAAACCAAATTCGCAAATAACAAGGTATAGAGTATCTAAAAATCCCACAATACAATAATAAGAATCCACTAATCTCAAATTCTCTTAAATTAAAACAACAAGTCTCTCGAATTAAAACAACTATCTATCTCGATACTAAAATGAATCTCCAATTCTCTATACATCAAAATAATACAATCTTCTCATTGTATTCTCGAATATTCTTCCCAAAATAATCCACGCTAAAAATCATCCCAAGCAAATCCAAATCGCCCAAAAATCCGCGCTAACCTGCCACTAAAAGAAAATATGGGGAAGTACACAATACGACAGGGAAGATGCTCAACAAATATTAGGGTTGAATAAAACGTAACAATACGAATACGAATATTCAAACCAAATGAGAATCTCAGTAGCATTTTATCAATAAATTTCGCAACAACACATTAACCGGGTCACCAGGCCTCACCCCATCCGCATATGCTTTATCAAGTCATAGCCCTTGGAAGCATGAATTTTGGCGGGTGCCCAACGTCCATGCCATATTAAAATCTCATGACAACGTCCACAACGACAACATGAATAATACCACATGAATAAAAATAATTCCAACAAGTATTTTTCCAGATTTCAAAGAAATTAACAATTCAAATATGAGTTTAATTAAACATGAAATCAATGGAATAACTTTCGAGAGATGTAAAGAGAATATTGTGTAAAACCTCCAGACCTTAAACCACCAAAAAGAACCAACATGAATCATCACATAATTTCAGCCTCAAAATCTAATCACATCATCACGTTCTTCTCGCGAATATAATCAATTCTTGTTCTAGCCCAAACTCGAGAAAACACCAAATAAGCTTTCTAATCTAAGGTTGGAATCTTAAATAAGTTTAAGGGTACGGTTTGTATATGAAAGGGAGTAATTTTAAAGAGCTCTTCTGGTTGAAAAGTTTGAGAAAAATTTATATGAAAAGTCAAGCTAAGAATTAGTTGATATATAAAGGATTAAGAGTTTGATTAAGAAAAGAGTTCTAATCAGAAACAAACACTAAAACATTTATTCCGGACGATCGGACCGTTGGAATTGGATGAAATTTTATAGAGAATTAGCTGAAGACGAGAGGAATCTACAGAGACAAATTCAGCTCGATCGGAACGTTCGATATTTTTAAATATTTTTTTAGAGAGTTTTATGTTTTGAGGACTCTTCTATATAATAAATATTCAATTAAAACTCCATTTTAATTCCAATTCCGAAACCGTTTGAAATTCTATCCTTTAAAAATAATAACCAACATATATAAGCAATACAAATAATTTTATCTCAAAATTTAATTTTCCTCTTTATTTTGAAAATACCCCAAAATTACGCGGGTTGTTACACTTCCCACTAACAATGGAATTTCACCCTCGAAATTCGTCGAATACCTAACTCTCAAAAATCGGGCCAACAATATCCAAAAATAATGTCATCTCCAAAATAATTTCCTCACATCTAATCTGGATGCGTAACGTGAAACGATTCTCTAAAAATTTCTATCTCCAAAAATACGTTCCATAAAAACGCAACAGACCCAAAAACCCAAGACCCGATGGTGGTCGTATACCTAAGCTCTTATACCATTATGTAACACCCCGCCTGCCCGGGGAGAGCGAGCGGAGCGCTACTGTCGATAAAACAAACCAAATTAAAAAATAACAAGGTATAGAGCATCTAAAAATCCCACAATACAATAATAAGAATCCACTAATCTCAAATTCTCTTAAATTAAAACAACAAGTCTCTCGAATTAAAACAACTATCTATCTCGATACTAAAATGAAACTCCAATTCTCTATACATCAAAATAATACAATCTTCTCATTGTATTCTCGAATATTCTTCCCAAAATAATCCACGCTAAAAATCATCCCAAGCAAATCCAAATCGCCCAAAAATCCGCGCTAACCTTCCACTAAAAGAAAATATGGGGAAGTACACAATACGACAGGGAAAATGCTCAACAAATATTAGGGTTGAATAAAACGTAACAATACGAATACGAATATTCAAATCAAATGCGAATCTCAATAGCATTTTATCAATAAATTTCGCAACAACACATTAACCGGGTCACCAGGCCTCACCCCATCCGCATATGCTTTATCAAGTCATAGCCCTTGGAAGCAGGAATTTTGGCGGGTGCCCAACGTCCGTGCCATATTAAAATCGCATGACAACGTGCACAACGACAACATGAATAATACCACATGAATAAAAATAATTCCAACAATTATTTTTCCAAATTTTAAAGAAATTAACAATTCAAATATCAGTTCAATTAAACATGAAATCAACGAAATAACTCTCGAGAGATTTAAAGAGAATATTGTGTAAAACCTCCATACCTTAAACCACCAAAAAGAACCAACATGAATCATCACATAATTTCAGCCTCAAAATCTAATCACATCATCACGTTCTTCTCGCGAAAATAATCAAATCTTGTTCTAGCCCAAACTCGAGAAATCACAAAATAAGCCTTCTAATCTAAGGTTGGAATCTTGAATAAGTTTGGGGCTATGGTTTGTATATGAAAGGGAGTTATTTTAAAGAGCTCTTCTGGTTGAAAAATTTGAGAAAAAGTTATTTGAAAAGCCAAGCCACGAATTAGTTGATATATAAAGGATTAAGAGTTTGATTAAGAAAAGAGTTCTAATCAGATACAAACACTAAAACATTTATTCCGGACGATCGGATCGTTGGAATTGGATGAAATTTTATAGAGAATTAGCTGAAGACGAGAGGAAGCTACATAGGCAAATTCAGCTCGATCGGACAGTTCAATATTTTTAAATATTTTTTTTCTAGAGAATTTTATGTTTTGAGGACTCTTCTATATAATAAATATTCAATTAAAACTCCATTTTAATTCCAATTTCGAAACCGTTTGAAATTATATCCTTTAAAAATAATTACCAAGATATTTAAGCAATAAAAATAATTTTATCTCAAAATTTAATTTTCCTCTTTATTTTGAAAATACCCCAAAATAACGCGGGTTGTTACACTTCCCCACTAACAATGGAATTTTGCCATCGAAATTCGCCGAATACCGAACTCTCAAAAATCAGGCCAACAATCTCCAAAAATAATCTCGTCTCTAAAATAATTTCCTCACATCTAATCTAGATGCGTAACGCGAAACGATTCTCTAAAAATTTCTATCTCCAAAAATACGCGCAACAAAAACGCAACAGACCCAAAAACCCAAGACCCGAGGGTGGTCGTATACCTAAGCTCTGATACCATTCTGTAACACCCTGCCTACCCGGGGAGACCGAGCGGAACGCTACTGTCGATAAAACAAACCAAATTCGCAAATAACAAGGTATAGAGCATCTAAAAATCCCACAATACAATAATAAGAATCTACTAATCTCAAATTCTCTTAAATTAAAACAACAAGTCTCTCGAATTAAAACAACTATCTATCTCGATACTAAAATGAATCTCCAATTCTCTATACATAAAAATAATACAATCTTCTCATTGTATTCTCGAATATTCTTCCCAAAATAATCCACGCTAAAAATCATCCCAATCATATCCAAAGCGTCCAAAAATCCGCGCTAACCTGCCACTAAAAGAAAATATGGGGAAGTACACAATATGACAGGGAAGATGCTCAACAAATATTACGGTTGAATAAAACGTAACAATACGAATACGAATATTCAAATCAAATGCGAATCTCAATAGCATTTTATCAATAAATTTCGCAACAACACATTAATCGGGTCACCAGGCCTCACCCCAATCGCATATGCTTTATCAAGTCATAGCCCTTGGAAGCAGGAATTTTGGCGGGTGCCCAACGTCCGTGCCATATTAAAATCGCATGACAACGTGCTCAACGACAACATGAATAATACCACACGAATAAAAATAATTCCAACAATTATTTTTCCAGATTTCAAAGAAATTAACAATTCAAATATGAGTTCAAATAAACATGAAATCAATGGAATAACTCTCGAGAGATTTAAAGAACATATTGTGTAAAACCCCATACCTTAAACAACCAAAAAGAACCAACATGAATCATCACATAATTTCAGCCTCAAAATCTAATCACATCATCACGTTCTTCTCGCGAAAATAATCAAATCTTGTTCTAGCCCAAACTCGAGAAAACACCAAATAAGCCTTCTAATCTAAGGTTGGAATCATGAATATGTTTGGGGCTATGGTTTGTATATGAAAGGGAGTAATCTTAAAGATCTCTTCTGGTTGAAAAGTTTGAGAAAAAGAGATTTGAAAAGCCAAGCCACGAATTAGTTGATATATAAAGGATTAAGAGTTTGATTAAGAAAAGAGTTCTAATCAGATACAAACACTAAAACATTTATTCCGGACGATCGGACCGTTGAAATTGGATGAAATTTTATAGAGAATTATCTGAAGACGAGAGGAAGCTACAAAGGTAAATTCAGCTCGATCGGAACCTTCAATATTTTTAAATATTTTTTTCCTAGAGATTTTTATGTTTTGAGGACTCTTCTATATAATAAATATTCAATTAAAACTCCATTTTAATTCCAATTTCGAAACCGTTTGAAATTATATCATTTAAAAATAATAACCAAGATATTTGAGCAATAAAAATAATTTTATCTCAAAATTTAATTTTCCTCTTTATTTTGAAAATACCCCAAAATTACGCGGGTTGTTACACTTCCCCACTAAGAATGGAATTTTGCACTCGAAATTCGCCGAATGCCTAACTCTCAAAAATCAGGCCAACAATCTCCAAAAATAATCTCGTCTCCAAAATAATTTCCTCACATCTAATCTAGATGCCTAACGCGAAACGATTCTCTAAAAATTTCTATCCCAAAATTACGCGCCACAAAAACGCAACAGACCCAAAAACCCAAGACCCGAGGGTGGTCGTATACCTAAGCTCTGATACCATTCTGTAACACCCCGCCTGCCCGGAGAGAGCGAACGGAGCCCTACTCATCGATAAAACAAATTCAAAACCACAAATAACAAGGTATAGAGCATCTAAAAATCCCACAACACAATAATAAGAATCGACTAATCTAAAATTCTCTTCAATTAAAACAACAAGTCTCTCAAATTAAAACAACTATATATCTAGATACTAAAATGAATCTCCAATGCTCTATACATCAAAATAATACAATCTTCTCATTGTATTCTCGAATATTCTTCCCAAAATAATTCACGCTAAAAATCATCCCAATCAAATCCAAAGCGCCCAAAAATCCGCGCTAACCTGCCACTAAAAGAAAGTATGGGGAAGTACACAATACGACAGGGAAGATGCTCAACAAATATTAGCGCTGAATAAAACGTAACAATAGGAATACGAATATTCAAGTCAAATGCGACGCTCAATAGCATTTTATCAATAAATTTTGCAACAACACATTAATCGGGTCACCGGGCCTCACCCCATCCGCATATGCTTTATCAAGTCATAGCCCTTGGAAGCAGGAATTTTGGCGGGTGCCCAACGTCCGTGCCATATTAAAATCTCATACAATGTGCTCAACGACAACATGAATAATACCACATGAATAAAAATAATTCCAACAATTATTTTCCAGATTTCAAAGAAATTAACAATTCAAATATGAGTTCAATTAAACATGAAAGCAACGGAATAACTCTCGAGTGATTTAAAGAGAATATTGTGTAAAACCTCCATACCTTAAACCACCAAAAAGAACCAACATGAATCATCACATAATTTCAGCCTCAAAATCTAATCACATCATCACGTTCTTCTCGCGAAAATAATCAAATCCTGTTATAGCCCAAACTCGAGAAAACACCAAATAAGCCTTCTAATCTAAGGTTGGAATCTTGAATAAGTTTGGGGGTATGGTTTTTATATGAAAGGGAGTAATTTTAAAGAGCTCTTCTGGTTGAAAAGTTTGAGAAAAAGTGACTTGAAAAGCCAAGCCACGAATTAGTTGATATATAAAGGATTGAGAGTTTGATTAAGAAAAGAGTTCTAATTAGATACAAACACTAAAACATTTATTCCGGGCGATGGGACCGTTGGAATTGGATGAAATTTTATAGAGAATTAGTTGAAGACAAGAGGAAGCTACAGAGACAAATTCAGCTCGATCGGACCGTTCAATATTTTTAAATATTTTTTTTTCTAGAGAGTTTTATGTTTTGAGGACTCTTCTATATAATAAATATTCAATTAAAACTTCATTTTAATTCCTATTTCGAAACCGTTTGAAATTATATCATTTAAAAATGATAACCAAGATATTTGAACAATAAAAATAATTTTATCTCGAAAATTAATTTACCTCTTTATTTTTAAAATACCCCAAAATTACGCGGGTTGTTACACTTCCCCAGTAACAATGGAATTTTGCCCTCCAAATTCGCCGAATACCTAACTCTAAAAAATCAGGCCAACAATCTCCAAAAATAATCTCTTCACCCAAATAATTTCATCACATCCAATCTAGATGCCTAACGCGAAACGATTCTCTAAAAATTTCTCTCTCCAAAAATACGCGCCACGAAAACGCAACAGACCCAAAAACCCAAGACCCGAGGGTGGTCGTAAACCTAAGCTCTGATACCATTCTGTAACACCCCGCCCGCCCATGGAGAGCGAGCGGAGTGCTACTATCGATAAAACAAACCAAATCCTCAAATAACAAGGTATAGAGCATCTAAAAATCCCACAATACAATAATAAGAATCCACTAATCTCAAATTCTCTTCAATTAAAACAACAAGTCTCTCGAATTAAAACAACTATCTATCTCGATACTAAAATGAATCTCCAATGCTCTATACATCAAAATAAAACAATCTTCTCATTGTATTCTCGAATATTCTTCCCAAAATAATCCACGCTAAAAATCATCCCAATCAAATCAAAAGCGCCCAAAAATCCGCTCTAACCTCCCACTAAAAGAAAATATGGGGAAGTACACAATACGACAGGGAAGATGGTCAACAAATATTAGCGCTGAATAAAACGTAACAATACGAATACGAATATTCAAGTCAAATGCGAATCTCAATAGCATTTTATCAATAAATTTCGCAACAACACATTAACCGGATCACCAGGCCTCTCCCCATCCGCATATGCTTTATCAAGTCATAGCCCTTGGAAGCAGAAATTTTGGCGGGTGCCCAACGTCCGTGCCATATTAAAATCTCATGACAACGTGCTCAACGACAACATGAATAATACCACATGAATAAAAATAATTCCAACAATTATTTTTCCAGATTTCAAAGAAATTAACAATTCAAATATGAGTTTAATTAAACATGAAATCAATGGAATAACTCTCGAGAGATGTAAAGAGAATATTGATTAAAACCTTCATACCTTAAACCACCAAAAAGAACCAACATGAATCATCACATAATTTCAGCCTCAAAATCTAATCACATCATCACGTTCTTCTCGAGAAAATAATCAATTCTTGTTCTAGCCCAAACTCGAGAAAACACCAAATAAGCTTTCTAATCTAAGGTTGGAATCTTGAATAAGTTTAAGGGTACGGTTTGTATATGAAAGGGAGTAATTTTAAAGAGCTCTTCTGGTTGAAAAGTTTGAGAAAAAGTTATATGAAAAGCCAAGATAAGAATTAGTTGATATATAAAGGATTAAGAGTTTGATTAAGAAAAGAGTTCTAATCAGAAACAAACACTAAAAAATTTATTCCGGACGATCGGACCGTTAGAATTGGATGAAATTCGATAGAGAATTAGCTGAAGACGAGAGGAATCTACAGAGACAAATTCAGCTCGATCGGAACATTCGATATTTTTAAATATTTTTTTCAGAGAGTTTTATGTTTTGAGTACTCTTCTATATAATAAATATTCAATTAAAACTCCATTTTAATTCCAATTCCGAAACCGTTTGAAATTCTATCCTTTAAAAATAATAACCAACATATTTAAGCAATACAAATAATTTTATCTCAAAATTTAATTTTCCTCTTTATTTTGAAAATACCCCAAAATTACGCGGGTTGTTACACTTCCCCAATAACAATGGAATTTCACCCTCGAAATTCGTCGAATACCTAACTCTCAAAAATCGGGCCAACAATCTCCAAAAATAATCTCGTCTCCAAAATAATTTCCTCACATCTAATCTAGATGCGAAACGCGAAACGATTCTCTAAAAATTTCTATCTCCAAAAATACGTTCCATAAAAACGCAACAGACCCAAAAACTCAAGACCCGAGGGTGGTCGTATACCTAAGCTCTGATACCATTATGTAACACCCCGCCTGCCCGGGGAGAGCGAGCGGAGCGCTACTGTCGATAAAACAAACCAAATTCGAAAATAACAAGGTATAGAGCATCTAAAAATCCCACAATACAATAAGAAGAATCCACTAATCTCAAATTCTCTTAAATTAAAACAACAAGTCTCTCGAATTAAAACAACTATCTATCTCGATACTAAAAAGAATCTCCAATTCTCTATACATCAATATAATACAATCTTCTCATTGTATTCTCGAATATTCTTCCCAAAATAATCCACGCTAAAAATCATCCCAAGCAAATCCAAATCGCCCAAAAATCCGCGCTAACCTGCCACAAAAAGAAAATATGGGGAAGTACACAATACGACAGGGAAGATGCTCAACAAATAATAGGGTTGAATAAAACGTAACAATACGAATACGAATATTCAAATCAAATGCGAATCTCAATAGCATTTTATCAATAAATTTCGCAACAACACATTAACCGAGTCACCAGGCCTCACCCCTTCCGCATATGCTTTATCAAGTCAAAGCCCTTGGAAGCAGGAATTTTGGCGGGTGCCCAACGTCCGTGCCATATTAAAATCTCATGACAACGTGCACAACGACAACATGAATAATACCACAAGAATAAAAATAATTCCAACAATTATTTTTCCAAATTTTAAAGAAATTAACAATTCAAATATGAGTTCAATTAAACATGAAATCAACGAAATAACTCTCGAGAGATTTAAAGAGAATATTGTGTAAAACCTCCATACCTTAAACCACCAAAAAGAACCAACATGAATCATCACATAATTTCAGCCTCAAAATCTAATCACATCATCACGTTCTTCTCGCGAAAATAATCAAATCTTGTTCTAGCCCAAACTCGAGAAAACACAAAATAAGCCTTCTAATCTAAGGTTGGAATCTTGAATAAGTTTGGGGCTATGGTTTGTAGATGAAAGGGAGTAATTTTAAAGAGCTCTTCTGGTTGAAAAATTTGAGAAAAAGTTATTTGAAAAGCCAAGCCACGAATTAGTTGATATATAAAGGATTAAGAGTTTGATTAAGAAAAGTGTTCTTATCAGATACAAACACTAAAACATTTATTACGGACGATCGGATGGTTTGAATTGGATGAAATTTTATAGAGAATTAGCTGAAGACGAGAGGAAGCTACATAGGCAAACTCAGCTCGATCGGACAGTTCAATATTTTTTAATATTTTTTTTTCTAGAGAATTTTATGTTTTGAGGACTCTTCTATATAATAAATATTCAATTAAAACTCCAATTTAATTCCAATTTCGAAACCGTTTGAAATTATATCCTTTAAAAATAATTACCAAGATATTTAAGCAATAAAAATAATTTTATCTCAAAATTTAATTTTCCTCTTTATTTTGAAAATACCCCAAATTTACGCGGGTTGTTACACTTCCCCACTAACAATGGAATTTTGCCCTCGAAATTCGCCGAATACCTAACTCTCAAAAAGCAGGCCAACAATCTCCAAAAATAATCTCGTCTCTAAAATAATTTCCTCACATCCAATCTAAATGCGTAACGCGAAACGATTCCCTAAAAATTTCTATCTCCAAAAATACGCGCCACAAAAACGCAACAGACCCAAAAACCCAAGACCCGAGGGTGGTCGTATACCTAAGCTCTGATACCATTCTGTAACACCCCGCCTGCCCGGGGAGACCGATTGGAACGCTACTGTCGATAAAACAAACCAAATTCGCAAATAACAAGGTATAGAGCATCTAAAAATCCCACAATACAATAATAAGAATCAACTAATCTCAAATTCTCTTAAATTAAAACAAAAAGTCTCTCGAATTAAAACAACTATCTATCTAGATACTAAAATGAATCTCCAATTCTCTATACATCAAAATACTACAATCTTCTCATTGTATTCTCGAATATTCTTCCCAAAATAATCCACGCTAAAAATCATCCCAAGAAAATCCAAATCGCCCAAAAATCCGCGCAAACCTGCCACTAAAAGAAAATGTGTGGAAGTACACAATACGACAGGGAAGATGCTCAACAAATATTAGGGTTGAATAAAACGTAACAATACGAATACGAATATTCAAATCAAATGCGAATCTCAGTAGCATTTTATCAATAAATTTCGCAACAACACATTAACCGGGTCACCAGGCCTCACCCCATCCGCATATGCTTTATCAAGTCATAGCCCTTGGAAGTAGGAATTTTTGCGGGTTCCCAACGAACGTGTCATATTAAAATCTCATGACAACGTACACAACGACAACATGAATAATACCACATGAATAAAAATAATTCCAACAATTATTTTTCCATATTTTAAAGAAATTAACAATTCAAATATGAGTTCAATTAAACATGAAATCAACGAAATAACTCTCGAGAGATTTAAAGAGAATATTGTGTAAAACCTCCATACCTTAAACGACCAAAAAGAACCAACATGAATCATCACATAATTTCAGCCTCAAAATCTAATCACATCATCACGTTCTTCTCGCGAAAATAATCAAATCTTGTTCTAGCCCAAACTCGAGAAAAGACCAAATAAGCCTTCAAATCTAAGGTTGGAATCTTGAATAAGTTTGGGGGTATGGTTTGTATATGAAAGGGAGTAATTTTAAAGAGCTCTTCTGGTTGAAAAGTTTGAGAAAAGGTGATTTGAAAAGCCAACCCACGAATTAGTTGATATATAAAGGATTAAGAGTTTAATTAAGAAAAGAGTTCTAATCGGATACAAACACTAAAACATTTATTCCGGACGATCGGACCGTTGGAATTGGATGAAATTTTATAGAGAATTAGCTGAAGACGAGAGGAAGGTACAGAAACAAATTCATCTCGATCGGACCGTTCAATATTATTAAATATTTTTTCCTAGAGAGTTTTTTGTTTTGAGGACTCTTCTATATAATAAATATTCAATTAAAACTCCATTTTAATTCCTATTCCGAAACCGTTTAAAATTCTATCCTTTAAAAATATTAACCAACATATTTGAGCAATAAAAATAATTTTATCTCAAAATTTAATTTTCCTCTTTATTTTGAAAATACCACATCCCTCTCTTTGTGTTAGTGTGCGGAGGGTCAGCGGGTAATCGATATGCTAGGTAGAGTTAAAAGAGTTACAAGGGGTCCACATAGACTATTTTGTGCCTAATCTAATAGCTAATGCCGAAACTTCTGTACAGAATGTATCAAGCACATCTTTGAAGTACCCCTCACTGAAGATCCATTTCACATCTTCCCAATGTTCTTTGCCCGGATTAGAAAGAAACCTGCTAACAACACCAACGGCATGTGCAATGAAAATTGAGCGGGTTGTTACACTTCCCCACTAACAATGGAATTTCGCCCTCGAAATTCGTCGAATACCTAACTCTAAAAAATCGGGCCAACAATCTTCAAAAATAATCTTGTCTCCAAAATAATTTCCTCACATCTAATATAGATGCGTAACGCGAAACGATTCTCTAAAAATTTCTATCTCCAAAAATACGCGCCACAAAAACGCAACAAACCCAAAAACCCAAGACCCGAGGGTGGTCGTATACCTAAGCTCTGATACCATTCTGTAACACCCCGCCTGCCCGGGGAGAGCGGGCAGAGCGCTACTGTCGATAAAACAAACCAAATTCGCAAATAACAAGGTATAGAGTATCTAAAAATCCCACAATACAATAATAAGAATCCACTAATCTCAAATTCTCTTAAATTAAAACAACAAGTCTCTCGAATTAAAACAACTATCTATCTCGATACTAAAATGAATCTCCAATTCTCTATACATCAAAATAATACAATCTTCTCATTGTATTCTCGAATATTCTTCCCAAAATAATCCACGCTAAAAATCATCCCAAGCAAATCCAAATCGCCCAAAAATCCGCGCTAACCTGCCACTAAAAGAAAATATGGGGAAGTACACAATACGACAGGGAAGATGCTCAACAAATATTAGGGTTGAATAAAACGTAACAATACGAATACGAATATTCAAATCAAATGCGAATCTCAATAGCATTTTATCAATAAATTTCGCAACAACACATTAACCGGGTCACCAGGCCTCACCCCATTCGCATATGCTTTATCAAGTCATAGCCCTTGGAAGCAGGAATTTTGGCGGGTGCCCAACGTCCGTGCCATATTAAAATCTCATGACAATGTCCACAACGACAACATGAATAATACCACATGAATAAAAATAATTCCAACAATTATTTTTCCAGATTTCAAAGAAATTAACAATTCAAATATGAGTTCAAATAAACATGAAATCAACGGAATAACTCTCGAGAGATTTAAAGAACATATTGTGTAAAACCCCATACCTTAAAATACCAAAAAGAACCAACATGAATCATCACATAATTTCAGTCTCAAAATCTAATCACATCATCACGTTCTTCTCGGGAAAATAATCAAATCTTGTTTTAGCCCAAACTCGAGAAAACATCAAATAAGCCTTCTAATCGAAGGTTGGAATCTTGAATAAGTTTGGGGCTATGGTTTTTATATGAAAGGGAGTAATTTTAAAGAGCTCTTCTGGTTGAAAAGTTTAAGAAAAAGTGATTTGAAAAGCCAAGCCACGAATTAGTTGATATATGAACGATTGAGAGTTTGATTAAGAAAAGAGTTCTAATCAGATACAAACACTAAAACATTTATTCCAGACGATCGGACCATTGGAATTCAATGATATTTTATAGAGAATTAGCTGATGACGAGAGGAAGCTACAGAGGCAAATTCAGCTCGATCGAACCGTTAAATATTTTTAAATATTTTATTTCTAGAGAGTTTTATGTTTGGAGGACTCTTCCATATAATAAATATTCAATTAAAACTCCATTTTAATTCAAATTCCGAAACCGTTTGAAATTCTCTCCTTTAAAAATAATAACCAACATATTTGAGCAATAAAAATAATTTTATCTCAAAATTTAATTTTCCTCTTTATTTTGAAAATACCCCAAAATTAAGCGGTTGTTACACTTCCCCTATACAATGGAATTTCGCCCTCGAAATTCGTCGAATAACTATCTCTCAAAAATCAGGCCAACAATCTCCAAAAATAATCTCGTCTCCAAAATAATTTCCTCACATCTAATCTAAATGCTTAACGCGAAACGATTCTCTAAAAATTTCTATCTCCAAAAATACGGGCCACAAAAACGCAACAGACACAAAAACCCAAGACCGGAGGGTGGTCGTATACCTAAGCTCTGATACCATTATGTAACACCCCGCCCGCCCGGGGAGAGCGAGCGGAGCGCTACTGTCGATAAAACAAACCAAATCCGCAAATAACAAGGTATAGAGCATCTAAAAATCCCACAATACAATAATAAGAATCCACTAATCTCAAATTCTCTTCAATTAAAACAACAAGTCTCTCGAATTAAAACAACTATCTATCTCGATACTAAAATGAATCTCCAATGCTCTATACATCAAAATAATACAATCTTCTCATTGTATTCTCGAATATTCTTTCCAAAATAATCCACGCTAAAAATCATCCCAATGAAATCCAAAGCGTCCAAAAATCCGCGCTAACCTGCCACTAAAAGAAAATATGGGGAAGTGCACAATACGACATGGAAGATGCTCAACAAATATTAGGGTTGAATAAAACGTAACAATACGAATACGAATATTCAAATCAAATGCGAATCTCAATAGCATTTTATCAATAAATTTCGCAACAACACATTAACCGGGTCACCAGGCCTCACCCCATCCGCATATGCTTTACCAAGTCATAGCCCTTAAAAGCTGGAATTTTGGCGGGTGCCCAACGTCCGTGCCATATTAAAATCTCATGACAACGTGCTCAACGACAACATGAATAATACCACATGAATAAAAATAATTCCAACAATTATTTTTCCAGATTTCAAAGAAATTAACAATTCAAATATGAGTTCAATTAAACATGAAATCAACGGAATAACTCTCGAGAGATTTAAAGAGCATATTGTGTAAAACCCCATACCTTAAACAACCAAAAAGAACCAAGCCACGAATTAGTTGATATATAAAGGATTAAGAGTTTGATTAAGAAAAGAGTTCTAATTAGATACAAACACTAAAACATTTATTCCGAACGATCAGACCGTTGGAATTTAATGAAATTATATAGAGAATTAGTGACGACGAGAGGAAGCTACAGAGACAAATTCTTCTCGATCAGACCGTTCAATATTTTTAAATATTTTTTTTCTAGAGAGCTTTATGTTTTGAGAACTCTTCTATATAATAAATATTCAATTAACACTCTATTTTAATTCAAATTTCGAAACCGTTTGAAATTCTATCCTTTAAAAATAATAACCAACATATTTGAGCAATAAAAATAATTTTATCTCAAAATTTAATTTTCCTCTTTATTTTGAAAATACCCCAAAATTACGCGGGTTGTTACACTTCCCCACTAACAATGGAATTTCGCCCTCGAAATTCGCCGAATACCTAACTCTCAAAAATCAGGCCAACAATCTCCAAAAATACGAATATTCAAATACGAATACGAATATTCAAATCAAATGCGAATCTCAGTAGCATTTTATCAATAAATTTCGCAACAACACATTAACCGGGTCACCAAGCCTCACCCCATCCGCATATGCTTTATCAAGTCATAGCCCTTGGAAGCCGAAATTTTGGCGGGTGCCCAACGTCCGTGCCATATTAAAATCTCATGACAACGTGCTCAACGACAACATGAATAATACCACATGAATAAAAATAATTCCAACAATTATTTTTCTAGATTTCAAAGAAATTAACAATTCAAATATGAGTTCAATTAAACATGAAATCAACGGAATGACTCTCGAGAGATTTAAAGAACATATTGTGTAAAACCCCATACCTTAAACAACCAAAAAGAACCAACATGAATCATCACATAATTTCAGCCTCAAAATCTAATCACATCATCACGTTCTTCTCGCGAAAATAATCAAATCTTGTTCTAGCCCAAACTCGAGAAAACACCAAATTAGCCTTCTAATCGAAGGTGGGAATCTTGAATAAGTTTGGGGCTACGGTTTTTATATGAAAGGGAGTAATTTTAAAGAGCTCTCCTGGTCGAAAAGTTTGAGAAACAATGATTTGAAAAGCCAAGCCACGAATTAGTTGATATATAAAGGATTGAGAGTTTGATTAAGAAAAGAGTTCTAATCAGATACAAACACTAAATCATTTATTCCGGACGATCGGACCGTTGGAATTGGATGAAATTTTATAAAGAATTAACTGAAGACAAGAGGAAGCCACAGAAACAAATTCAGCTCGATCGGACTGTTTCATATTTTTAAATATTTTTTTTCCTTAGAGAGTTTTATGTTTTGAGGACTCTTCTATATAATAAATATTCAATTAAAACTCCATTTTAATTCCAATTCCGAAACCGTTTGAAATTCTCTCCTTTAAAAATAATAACCATCATATTTGAGCAACAAAAATAAATTTGTCTCAAAATTTAATTTTCCTCTTTATTTTGAAAATACCCCAAAATTACGCGGGTTGTTACACTTCCCCACTAACAATGGAATTTCGCCCTCGAAATTCGCCGAATACCTAACTCTCAAAAATCAGGTCAACAATCTCCAAAAATAATCTCGTCTCCAAAATAATTTCCTCACATCTAATCTAGATGCGTAACGGGAAACGATTCTCTAAAAATTTCTATCTCCAAAAATACGCGCCACAAAAACGCAACAGTCCCAAAAACCCAAGATCCGAGGGTGGTCGTATACCTAAGCTCTCATACCATTCTGTAACACCCCGCCCGCCCGGGGAGAGTGAGCAGAGCGCTACTGTCGATAAAACAAACCAAATTCGCAAATAACAAGGTATAGAGCATCTAAAAATCCCACAATACAATAATAAGAATCCACTAATCTCAAATTCTCTTCAATTAAAACAACAAGTCTCTCGAATTAAAACAACTATCTATCTCGATACTAAAATGAATCTCCAATGCTCTATACATCAAAATAATACAATCTTCTCATTGTATTCTCGAATATTCTTCCCAAAATAATCCACGCTAAAAATCACCCTGATCAAATCCAAAGCGTCCAAAAATCCGCGCTAACCTGCCACTAAAAGAAAATATGGGGAAGCACACAATACGACTGGGAAGATGCTCAACAAATATTAGGGTTGAATAAAATGTAACAATACGAATACGAATATTCAAATCAAATGCGAATCTCAATAGCATTTTATCAATAAATTTCGCAATAACACATTAACCGGGTCACCATGCCTCACCCCATCCGCATATGCTTTATCAAGTCATAGCCCTTGGAAGCAGGAATTTTGGCGGGTGCCCAACGTCCGTGCCATATTAAAATCTCATGACAACGTGCTCAATGACAACATGAATAATACAACATGAATAAAAATAATTCCAACAATTATTTTTCCAGATTTCAAAGAAATTAACAATTCAAATATGAGTTCAAATAATCATGAAATCAACGGAATAACTCTCGAGAGATTTAAAGAACATATTGTATAAAACCCCATACCTTAAACAACAAAAAAGAACCAACATGAATCATCACATAATTTCAGCCTCAAAATCTAATCACATCGTCACGTTCTTCTCGCGAAAATAATCAAATCTTGTTCTAGCCCAAACTCGAGAAAACACCAAATAAGCCTTCTAATCTAAGGTTGGAATCTTGAATAAGTTTGGGGCTATGGTTTTTATATGAAAGGGAGTAATTTGAAAGAGCTCTTCTGGTTGAAAAGTTTGACAAAAAAGTGATTTGAAAGCCAAGCCACGAATTAGTTGATATATAAAGGATTGAGAGTTTGATTAAGAAAAGAGTTCTAATCAGATACAAACACTAAAACATTTATTCCAGACGATCGGACCGTTGGAATTGAATGATATTTTATAGAGAATTAGCTGAAGACGAGAGGAAGCTACAGAGGCAAATTCAGCTCGATCGGAACGTTCAATATTTTTAAATATTTTTTTCTAGAGAGTTTTATGTTTGGATGACTCTTCCTTATAATAAATATTCAATTAAAACTCAATTTTAATTCCAATTCCGAAATCGTTTGAAATTCTCTCCTTTAAAAATAATAACCACCATATTTGAGAAATAAAAATAATTTTATCTCAAAATTTAATTTTCCTCTTTATTTTGAAAATACCCCAAAATTACGCGGGTTGTTACACTTCCCCGCAAACAATGGAATTTCGCCCTCGAAATTCGTCGAATACCTAACTCTCAAAAATCAGGCCAACAATCTCCAAAAATAATCTCGTCTCCAAAATCATTTCCTCACATCTAATCTAGATGCGTAACGCGAAACGATTCACTAAAAATTTCTATCTCCAAAAATACGAGCCACAAAAATGCAACAGACCCAAAAACCCAAGACCCGAGGGTGGTCGTATACCTAAGCTCTGATACCATTCTGTAACACCCCGCCCGCCCGGGGAGAGCGAGCGGAGCGCTACTGTCGATAAAACAAACTAAATCCGCAAATAACAAGGTATAGAGCATCTAAAAATCCCATAATAAAATAATAAGAATCCACTAATCTCAAATTCTCTTCAATTAAAACCACAATTCTCTCGAATTAAAACAACTATCTATCTCGATACTAAAATGAATCTCCAATGCTCTATACATCAAAATAATACAATCTTCTCATTGTATTCTCGAATATTCTTCCCAAAATAATCCACGCTAAAAATCATCCCAATCAAATCCAAAGCGTCCAAAAATTCGAGCTAACCTGCCACTAAAAGAAAATATGAGGAAGTACACAATACGACAGGGAAGATGCTCAACAAATATTAGGGTTGAATAAAACGAAACAATACGAATACGAATATTCAAATCAAATGCGAATCTCAATAGCATTTTATCAATAAATTTCGCAACAACACATTAACTGGATCACCAGGGCTCACCCCATCCGCATATGCTTTATCAAGTCATAGTCCTTAAAAGCTGGAATTTTGGCGGGTGCCCAACGTCCGTGCCATATTAAAATCTCATGACAACGTGCTCAACGACAACATGAATAATACCACATGAATAAAAATAATTCCAACAATTATTTTTCCAGATTTCAAAGAAATTAACAATTCAAATATGAGTTTAATTAAACATGAAATCAACGGAATAACTCTCGAGGGATTTAAAGAGAATATTGTGTAAAACCTCCATACCTTAAACCACCAAAAAGAACCAACATGAATCATCACATAATTTCGGCCTCAAAATCTAATCACATCATCACGTTCTTCTCGCGAAAATTATCAAATCTTGTTCTAGCCCAAACTCTAGAAAACACCAAATAATTCTTCTAATCTAAGGTTGGAATCTTGAATAAGTTTGGGGCTATGGTTTGTATATGAAAGGGAGTAATTTTAAAGAGCTCTTCTGGTTGAAAAGTTAAGAAAAAGTGATTTGTAAAGCCATGCCACGAATTAGTTGATGTATAAGGGATTAAGAGTTTGATTAAGAAAAGAGTTCTAATCAGATACAAACACTAAAACATTTATTTCGAACGATCAGACCGTTGGAACTGGATGAAATTTTATAGAGAATTAGCTGAAGATGAGAGGAAGCTACAGAGACAAATTTAGCTCAATCGGACCGTTCAGTATTTTTAAATATTTTTTTTCTAAAGAGCTTTATGTTTTGAGGACTCTTCTATATAATAAATATTCAATTAAAACTCCATTTTAATTCCGATTCCGAAACCGTTTTAAAATTCTATCCTTTAAAAATAATTACCAACATATTTGAGCAATAAAAATAATTTTATCTCAAAATTTAATTTTCCACTTTATTTTGAAAATATCCCAAAATTACGCGGGTTGTTACACTTCCCTACTCACAATGGAATTTCTCCCTCGAAATTCGCCGTATACCTAACTTTCCAAAATCAGGCCAACAATCTCCAAAAATAATCTCGTCTCCAAAATAATTTCCTAACATCTAATCTAGATGCGTAACGCGAAACGATTCTCTAAAAATTTCTGTCTCCAAAAATACGCGCCACAAAAACGCAACAGACCCAAAAACCCAAGACTCGAGGGTGATCGTATACCTAAACTCTGATACCATTCTGTAACACTACGCCAGCCCGGGGAGAGCGAGCGGAGCGCTACTGTCGATAAAACAAACCAAATCCGCAAATGACAAGGTATATAGCATATAAAAATCCCACAATACAATAATAAGAATCCACTAATCTCAAATTCTCTTCAATTAAAACAACAAGTCTCTCGAATTAAAACAATTATCTATCTCGATACTAAAATGAATCTGCAATGCTCTATACATCAAAATAATACAATCTTCTCATTGTATTCTCGAATATTCTTCCCAAAATAATCCGCGCTAAAAATCATCCCAATCAAATCCAAAGCGTCCAAAAATTCGCGCTAACCTGCCACAAAAAGTAAATATGGGGAAGTACACAATACGATAGGGAAGATGCTCAACAAATATTAGGGTTGAATTAAACGTAACAATACGAATACGAATATTCAAATCAAATGTGAATCTCAATAGCATTTTATCAATAAATTTCGCAACAACACATTAACCGGGTCACCAGGCCTCACCCCATCCGCATATGCTTTATCAAGTCATAGCCCTTGGAAGCAGGAATTTTGGCGGGTGCCCAACGTCCCTGCCATATTCAAATCTCATGACAACGTGCTCAACGACAACATGAATAATACCACATGAATAAAAATAATTCCAACAATTATTTTTCCAGATTTCAAAGAAATTAACAATTCAAATATGAGTTCAATTAAACATGAAATCAACGGAATAACTCTCGAGAGATTTAAAGAGCATATTGTGTAAAACCCCATACCTTAAACAACCAAAAAGAACCAACATGAATCATCACATAATTTCAGCCTCAAAATCTAAACACATCATCACGTTCTTCACGCGAAAATAATCAAATCTTGTTCTAGCCCAAACTCGAGAAAAGACCAAATAAGCCTTCTAATCTAAGGTTGGAATCTTGAATAAGTTTGGGGGTATGGTTTTTATATGAAAGGGAGTAATTTTAAAGAGCTCTTCTGGTTGAAAAGTTTGAGAAAAAGTGATTTGAAAAGCCAAGCCACGAATTAGTTGATATATAAAGGATTAAGAGTTTGATTAAGAAAAGAGTTCTAATCAAATACAAACACTAAAACATTTATTCCAAACGATCAGACCGTTGAAATTGGATGAAATTTATAGAGAAATAGCTGAAGACCAGAGGAAGCTACAGAGACAAATTCAGCTCGATCGGACCGTTCAATATTTTTAAATATTTTTTTTCTAGAGAGCTTTATGTTTTGAGGACTCTTCTATATAATAAATATTTAATTAAAACTCCATTTTAATTCCAATTCCGAAACCGTTTGAAATTCTATCCTTTAAAAATAATAACCAACATATTTGAGCAATAAAAATAATTGTATCTCAAAATTTAATTTTCCTCTTTATTTTGAAAATATCCCAAATTTACGTGGGTTGTTACACTTCCCCACTAACAATGGAATTTCGCCCTCGAAATTCGTCGAATACCTAACTCTCAAAAATCAGGCCAACAATCTCCAAAAATAATCCCGTCTCCAAAATAATTTCCTCACATCTAATCTATATGCGTAACGCGAAACGGTTCACTAAAAATTTCTATCTCCAAAAATACGCGCCACAAAAACGCAACAGACCCAAAAACCCAAGACCCGAGGGTGGTCGTATACCTAAGCTCTGATATCATTCTGTAACACCCCGCCCACCCGGGGAGAGCGAGCGGAGCGCTACTGTCGATAAAACAAACCAAATCTGCAAATAACAAGGTATAGAGCATCTAAAAATCCCACAATACAATAATAAGAATCCACTAATCTCAATTTCTCTTCAATTAAAACAACAAGTCTCTCGAATTAAAACAACTATCTATCTCGATACTAAAATGAATCTCCAATGTTCTATACATCAAAATAATACAATCTTCTCATTGTATTCTCGAATATTCTTCCCAAAATAATCCACGCTAAAAATCATCCCAATCAAATCCAAAGCGTCCAAAAATTCGCGCTAACCTGCCACTAAAAGAAAATATGGGGAAGTACACAATATGACAGGAAAGTTGCTCAACAAATATTAGGGTTGAATAAAACGTAACAGTACGAATACGAATATTCAAATCAAATGCGAATCTCTATAGCATTTTATCAATAAATTTCGCAACAACACATTACCTGGGTCACCAGGCCTCACCCCATTCGCATATGCTTTATCAAGTCATAGTCCTTAAAAGCTGGAATTTTGGCGGGTGCCCAACGTTCGTGACATATTGAAATCTCATGACAACGTGCTCAACGACAACATGAATAATACCACATGAATAGAAATAATTCCAACAATTATTTTTCCAGATTTCAAAGAAATTAACAATTCAAATATGAGTTGAATGAAACATGAAATGAACGGAATAACTCTCGAGAGATTTAAAGAGAATATTGTGTAAAACCTCCATACCTTAAACCACCAAAAAGAACCAACATGAATCATAACATAATTTCGGCCTCAAAATCTAATCACATCATCACGTTCTTCTCGCGAAAATAATCAAATCTTGTTCTAGCCCAAACTCGAGAAAACACCAAATAAGTCTTCTAATCTAAGGATGGAATCTTGAATATGTTTGGGGCTATGGTTTGTATATGAAAGGGAGTAATTTTAAAGAGCTCTTCTGGTTGAAAAGTTGAAAAAAAGTGATTTGAAAGCCATGCCATGAATTAGTTGATGTATAAGGGATTAAGAGTTTGATTAAGAAAAGAGTTCTAATCAGATACAAACACTAAAACATTTATTCCGAACGATCAGACCGTTGGAACTGGATGAAATTTTATAGAGAATTAGCTGAAGACGAGAGGAAGCTACAGAGACAAATTTAGCTCGATCGGACAGTTCAATATTTTTAAATATTTTTTTTCTAGAGAGCTTTATGTTTTGAGGACTCTTCTATATAATAAATATTCAATTAAAACTCCATTTTAATTCCGATTCCGAAACCGTTTGAAATTCTATCCTTTAAAAATAATTACAAACATATTTGAGCAATAAAAATAACTTTATCTCAAAATTTTATTTTCCTCTTTATTTTGAAAATATCCCAAAATTACGCGGCTTGTTACACTTCCCTACTAGCAATGGAATTTCGTCCTCGAAATTCGCCGTATTCCTAACTCTCCAAAATCAGGCCCACAATCTCCAAAAATAATCTCGTCTCCAAAATAATTTCCTCACATCTAATCTAGATGCGTAACGCAAAACGATTCTCTAAAAATTTCTATCTCCAAAAATACGCGCCACAAAAATGCAACAGACCCAAAAACCCAAGACTCGAGGGTTGTCGTATACCTAAGCTCTGATACCATTCTGTAACACCCCGCCCGCTCGGGGAGAGCGAGCGGAGCGCTACTGTCGATAAAACAAACCAAATCCGCAAATAACAAGGTATAGAGCATCTAAAAATCCCACAATACAATAATAAGAATCCACTAATCTCAAATTCTCTTCAATTAAAACAACAAGTCTCTCGAATTAAAACAACTATCTATCTCGATACTAAAATGAGTCTCCAATGCTCTATACATCAAAATAATACAATCTTCTCATTCTATTCTCAAATATTCTTCCCAAAATAATCCACGCTAAAAATCATCCCAATCAAATCCAAAGCGTCCAAAAATTCGCGCTAACCTGCCACTAAAAGAAAATATGGGGAAGTACACAATACGACAGGGAAGATGCTCAACAAATATTAGGGTTGAATTAAACGTAACAATACGAATACGAATATTCAAATCAAATGCGAATCTCAATAGCATTTTATCAATAAATTTCGCAACAACACGTTAACCGGGTCACCAGGCCTCACCCCATCCGCATATGCTTTATCAAGTCATAGCCCTTGGAAGCAGGAATTTTGGCGGGTGCTCAACGTCCGTGCCATATTAAAATCTCATGACAACGTGCTCAACGACAACATGAATAATACCACATGAATAAAAATAAATCCAACAATTATTTTTCCAGATTTCAAAGAAATTAACAATTCAAATATGAGTTCAATTAAACATGAAATCAACGAAATAACTCTCGAGAGATTTAAAGAGCATATTGTGTAAAACCCCATACCTTAAACAACCAAAAAGAACCAACATGAATCATCACATAATTTCAGCCTCAAAATCTAATCACATCATCACGTTCTTCTCGCGAAAATAATCAAATCTTGTTCTAGCCCAAACTCGAGAAAAGACCAAATAAGCCTTCTAATCTAAGGTTGGAATCTTGAATAAGTTTAGGGGTATGGTTTTAATATGAAAGGGAGTAATTTTAAAGAGCTCTTCTGGTCAAAAAGTTTGAGAAAAAGTGATTTGAAAAGCCAAGCCACGAATTAGTTGATATATGAAGGATTGAGAGTTTGATTAAGAAAAGAATTCTAATCAGATACAAACACTAAAACATTTATTCCAGACGATAGGACCGTTGGAATTGAATGATATTTTATAGAGAATTAGCTGAAGACGAGAGGAAGCTACAGAGGCAAATTCATCTCGATCGGACAGTTCTATATTTTTAAATATTTTTTTTCTAGAGAGTTTTATGTTTGGAGGACTCTTCCTTACAATAAATATTCAATTAAAACTCCATTTTAATTCCAATTCCGAAATCGTTTGAAATTCTCCCCTTTAAAAATAATAACCAACATATTTGAGAAATAAAAATAATTTTATCTCAAAATTGAATTTTCCTCTTTATTTTGAAAATACCCCAAAATTACGCGGGTTGTTACATTTCCCCACTAACAATGGAATTTCGCCCTCGAAATTCGTCGAATACCTAACTCTCAAAAATCAGGCAAACAATCTCCAAAAATAATCTCGTCTCCAAAATAATTTCCTCACATCTAATCTAGATGCGTAACGCGAAACGATTCACTAAAACTTTCTATCTCCAAAAATACGCGCCACAAAAACGCAACAGACCCAAAAACTCAAGGCCCGAGGGTGGTCGTATACCTAAGCTCTGATACCATTCTGTAACACTCCGCCCGCTCGGGGAGAGCGAGCGGAGCGCTACTGTCGATAAAACAAACCAAATCTGCAAATAACAAGGTATAGAGCATCTAAAAATCCCACAATACAATAATAAGAATCCACTAATCTCAAATTCTCTTCAATTAAAACAACAAGTCTCTCGAATTAAAACAACTATCTATCTCGATACTAAAATGAATCTCCAATGTTCTATACATCAAAATAATACAATCTTCTCATTGTATTCTCGAATATTCTTCCCAAAATAATCCACGCTAAAAATCATCCCAATCAAATCCAAAGCGTCCAAAAATTCGCGCTAACCTGCCACTAAAAGAAAATATGGGGAAGTACACAATATGACAGGAAAGTTGCTCAACAAATATTAGGGTTGAATAAAACGTAACAATACGAATACGAATATTCAAATCAAATGCGAATCTCAATAGCATTTTATCAATAAATTTCGCAACAACACATTACCTGGGTCACCAGGCCTCACCCCATCCGCATATGCTTAATCAAGTCATAGTCCTTAAAAGCTGGAATTTTGGCGGGTGCCCAACGTTCGTGACATATAGAAATCTCATGACAACGTGCTCAACGACAACATGAATAATACCACATGAATAGAAATAATTCCAACAATTATTTTTCCAGATTTCAAAGAAATTAACAACAATTCAAATATGAGTTGAATTAAACATGAAATCAACGGAATAACTCTCGAGAGATTTATAGAGAATATTGTGTAAAACCTCCATACCTTAAACCACCAAAAATAACCAACATGAATCATAACATAATTTCGGCCTCAAAATCTAATCACATCATCACGTTCTTCTCGCGAAAATAATCAAATCTTGTTCTAGCCCAAACTCGAGAAAACACCAAATAAGTCTTCTAATCTAAGGATGGAATCTTGAGTATGTTTGGGGCTATGGTTTGTATATGAAAGGGAGTAATTTTAAAGAGCTCTTCTGGTTGAAAAGTTGAGAAAAAGTGATTTGAAAGCCATGCCACGAATTAGTTGATGTATAAGGGATTAAGAGGTTGATTAAGAAAAGAGTTCTAATCAGATACAAACACTAAAACATTTATTCCGAACGATCAGACCGTTGGAACTGGATGAAATTTTATAGAGAATTAGCTGAAGACGAGAGGAAGCTACAGAGACAAATTTAGCTCGATCGGACAGTTCAATATTTTTAAATATTTTTTTTCTAGAGAGCTTTATGTTTTGAGGACTCTTTTATATAATAAATATTCAATTAAAACTCCATTTTAATTCCGATTCCGAAACCGTTTGAAATTCTATCCTTTAAAAATAATTACAAACATATTTGAGCAATAAAAATAACTTTATCTCAAAATTTTATTTTCCTCTTTATTTTGAAAATATCCCAAAATTACGCGGCTTGTTACACTTCCCTACTAACAATGGAATTTCGTCCTCGAAATTCGCCGTATTCCTAACTCTCCAAAATCAGGCCCACAATCTCCAAAAATAATCTCGTCTCCAAAATAATTTCCTCACATCTAATCTAGATGCGTAACGCAAAACGATTCTCTAAAAATTTCTATCTCCAAAAATACGCGCCACAAAAATGCAACAGACCCAAAAACCCAAGACTCGATGGTTGTCGTATACCTAAGCTCTGATACCATTCTGTAACACCCCGCCCGCTCGGGGAGAGCGAGCGGAGCGCTACTGTCGATAAAACAAACCAAATCCGCAAATAACAAGGTATAGAGCATCTAAAAATCCCACAATACAATAATAAGAATCCACTAATCTCAAATTCTCTTCAATTAAAACAACAAGTCTCTCGAATTAAAACAACTATCTATCTCGATACTAAAATGAGTCTCCAATGCTCTATACATCAAAATAATACAATCTTCTCATTCTATTCTCAAATATTCTTCCCAAAATAATCCACGCTAAAAATCATCCCAATCAAATCCAAAGCGTCCAAAAATTCGCGCTAACCTGCCACTAAAAGAAAATATGGGGAAGAACACAATACGACAGGGAAGATGCTCAACAAATATTAGGGTTGAATTAAACGTAACAATATGAATACGAATATTCAAATCAAATGCGAATCTCAATAGCATTTTATCAATAAATTTCGCAACAACACGTTAACCGGGTCACCAGGCCTCACCCCATCCGCATATGCTTTATCAAGTCATAGCCCTTGGAAGCAGGAATTTTGGCGGGTGCTCAACGTCCGTGCCATATAAAAAATCTCATGACAACGTGCTCAACGACAACATGAATAATACCACATGAATAAAAATAAATCCAACAATTATTTTTCCAGATTTCAAAGAAATTAACAATTCAAATATGAGTTCAATTAAACATGAAATCAACGAAATAACTCTCGAGAGATTTAAAGAGCATATTGTGTAAAACCCCATACCTTAAACAACCAAAAAGAACCAACATGAATCATCACATAATTTCAGCCTCAAAATCTAATCACATCATCACGTTCTTCTAGCGAAAATAATCAAATCTTGTTCTATCCCAAACTCGAGAAAAGACCAAATAAGCCTTCTAATCTAAGGTTGGAATCTTGAATAAGTTTAGGGGTATGGTTTTAATATGAAAGGGAGTAATTTTAAAGAGCTCTTCTGGTCAAAAAGTTTGAGAAAAAGTGATTTGAAAAGCCAAGCCACGAATTAGTTGATATATGAAGGATTGAGAGTTTGATTAAGAAAAGAATTCTAATCAGATACAAACACTAAAACATTTATTCCAGACGATAGGACCGTTGGAATTGAATGATATTTTATAGAGAATTAGCTGAAGACGAGAGGAAGCTACAGAGGCAAATTCATCTCGATCGGACAGTTCAATATTTTTAAATATTTTTTTTCTAGAGAGTTTTATGTTTGGAGGACTCTTCCTTACAATAAATATTCAATTAAAACTCCATTTTAATTCCAATTCCGAATTCGTTTGAAATTCTCTCCTTTAAAAATAATAACCAACATATTTGAGCAATAAAAATAATTTTATCTCAAAATTGAATTTTCCTCTTTATTTTGAAAATACCCCAAAATTACGCGGGTTGTTACATTTCCCCACTAACAATGGAATTTCACCCTCGAAATTCGTCGAATACCTAACTCTCAAAAATCAGGCAAACAATCTCCAAAAATAATCTCGTCTCCAAAATAATTTCCTCACATCTAATCTAGATGCGTAACGCGAAACGATTCACTAAAAATTTCTATCTCCAAAAATACGCGGCACAAAAACGCAACAGAACCAAAAACTCAAGGCCCGAGGGTGGTCGTATACCTAAGCTCTGATACCATTCTGTAACACTCCGCCCGCTCGGGGAGAGCGAGCGGAGCGCTACTGTCGATAAAACAAACCAAATCCGCAAATAACAAGGTATAGAGCATCTAAAAATCCCACAATACAATAATAAGAATCCACTAATCTCAAATTCTCTTCAATTAAAAAAACAAGTCTCTCGAATTAAAACAACTATCTATCTCGATACTAAAATGAATCTCCAATGCTCTATACATCAAAATAATACAATCTTCTCATTGTATCCTCGAATATTCTTCCCAAAATAATCCACGCTAAAAATCATCCCAATCAAATCCAAAGCGTCCAAAAATTCGCGCTAACCTGCCACTAAAAGAAAATATGGGAAAGTACACAATACGACAGGGAAGATGCTCAACAAATATTAGGGTTGAATAAAACGTAACAATATGAATACGTATATTCAAATCAAATGCGAATCTCAAAAGCATTTTATCAATAAATTTCGCAACAACACATTAACTGGGTCATCAGGCCTCACCCCATCCGCATATGCTTTATCAATTCATAGTCCTTAAAAGCTGGAATTTTGGCGGGTGCCCAACGTCCGTGCCATATTAAAATCTCATGACAACGTTCTCAACGACAACATGAATAATACCACATGAATAAAAATTATTCCAACAATTATTTTTCCAGATTTCAAAGAAATTAACAATTCAAATATGAGTTTAATTAAACATGAAATCAACGGAATAACTCTCGAGAGATTTAAAGAGAATATTGTGTAAAACCTCCATACCTTAAACCACCAAAAAGAACCAACATGAATCATCACATAATTTCAGCCTCAAAATCTAATCATATCGTCACGTTCTTCTCACGAAAATAATCAAATCTTGTTGTAACCCAAACTCGAGAAAACACCAAATAAGCCTTCTAATCTAAGGCTGGAATTTTGAATAAGTTTGGGGCTCTGGTTTGTATATGAAAGGGAGTAATTTTAAAGAGCTCTTCTGGTTGAAAATTTTGAGAAAAAGTGATTTGAAAAGCCAAGCCATGAATTAGTTGATATATAAAGGATTAAGAGTTTTATTAAGAAAAGAGTTCTAATCAGATACAAACACTAAAACATTTATTCCGAACGATCAGACCGTTGGAATTGGATGAAATTTATAGAGAATTAGCTGAAGACGAGAGGAAGCTACAGAGACAAATTCAGCTCGATCGGACCGTTCAATATTTTTAAATATTTTTTTTCTAGAGAGCTTTATGTTTTGAGGACTCTTCTATATAATAAATATTCAATTAAAACTCCATTTTAATTCCAATTCTGAAACCGTTTGAAATTCTATCCTTTAAAAATAATAACCAACATATTTGAGCAATAAAAATAATTGTATCTCAAAATTTAATTTTCCTCTTTATTTTGAAAATATTCCAAAATTACGAGGGTTGTTACACTTCCCCACTAACAATGGAATTTCGCCCTCGAAATTCGCCGAATACCTAACTCTAAAAAATCAGGCCAACAATCTCCAAAATTAATCTCGTCTCCAAAATAATTTCCTCATATCTAATCTAGATGCATAACGCGAAACAATTCACTAAAAATTTCTATCTCCAAAAATACGCGCCACAAAAACGCAACAGACCCAAAAACCCAACACCCGTTGGTGGTCGTATACCTAAGCTCTGATACCATTCTGTAACACCCCGCCCGCCCGGGGAGAGCGAGCGGAGCACTACTGTCGATAAAACAAACCAAATCCGCAAATAACAAGGTATAGAGCATCTAAAAATCCCACAATACAATAATAAGAATCCACAAATCTCAAATTCTCTTCAATTAAAACAACAAGTCTCTCGAATTAAAACAACTATCTATCTCGACACTAAAATGAATCTCCAATGCTCTATACATCAAAATAATACAATCTTCTCATTGTATTCTCGAATATTCTTCCCAAAATAATCCACGCTAAAAATCATCCCAATCAAATCCAAAGCGTCCAAAAATCCGCGTTAACCTGCCACTGAAAGAAAATATGGGGAAGTACACAATACGAAAGGAAAGATGCTCAACAAATATTAGGGTTGAATAAAACGTAACAATACGAATACGAATATTCAAATCAAATGCGAATCTCAATAGCATTTTATCAATAAATTTCGCAACAACACATTAACTGGGTCACCAGGCCTCACCCCATCCGCATATGCTTTATCAAGTCATAGTCCTTAAAAGCTGGAATTTTGGCGGGTGACCAACGTCCGTGCCATATTAAAATCTCATGACAACGTGCTCAACGACAACATGAATGATACCACATGAATAAAAATAATTCCAACAATTATTTTTCCAGATTTCTAAGAAATTAACAATTCAAATATGAGTTTAATTAAACATGAAATCAACGGAATAACTCTCGAGAGATTTAAAGAGAATATTGTGTAAAACCTCCATAACTTAAACCACCAAAAAGAACCAACATGAATCATCACATAATTTCGGCCTCAAAATCTAATCACATCATCACGTTCTTCTCGCGAAAATAATCAAATCTTGTTCTAGCCCAAACTCGAGAAAACACCAAATAAGCCTTCTAATCTAAGGTTGGAATCTTGAATAAGTTTGGGGCTATGGTTTGTATATGAAAGGGAGTAATTTTAAAGAGCTCGTCTGGTTGAAAAGTTGAGAAAAAGTGATTTGAAAAGTCATGCCACGAATTAGTTGATGTATAAGGGATTAAGAGTTTGATTAAGAAAAGAGTTCTAATCAGATACAAACACTAAAACATTTATTCCGAACGATCAGACCGTTGGAACTGGATGAAATTTTATAGAGAATTAGCTGAAGATGAGAGGAAGGTACAGAGACAAATTCAGATCGATCAGACCGTTCAATATTTTTAAATATTTATTTTCAAGAGAGCTTTATGTTTTGAGGACTCTTCTATATAATAAATATTCAATTAAAACTAAATTTTAATTCCGATTCCGAAATCGTTTGAAATTCTATCCTTTAAAAATAATTACCAACATATTTGAGCAATAAAAATAATTTTATCTCAAAATTTAATTTTCCTCTTTATTTTGAAAATATCCCAAAATTACGCGGGTTGTTACACTTCCCTACTAACAATGGAATTTCGCCTTCGAAATTCGCCGTATACCTAACTCTCCAAAATCAGGCCAACAATCTCCAAAATTAATCTTATCTCCAAAATAATTTCCTCACATCTAATCTAGATGCGTAACGCGAAACGATTCTCTAAAAATTTCTATCTCCAAAAATACGCGCCACAAAAACGCAACAGACCCAAAAACCCAAGACTCGAGGGTGGTCATATACCTAAACTCTGATACCATTCTGTAACACCCCGCCCGCCCGGGGAGAGCGAGCGGAGCGCTACTGTCGATAAAACAAACCAAATCCGCAAATAACAAGGTATAGAGCATCTAAAAATCCCACAATACAATAATAAGAATCCACTAATCTCAAATTCTCTTCAATTAAAACAACAAGTCTCTCGAATTAAAACAACTATCTATCTCGATACTAAAATGAATCTCCAATGCTCTATACATCAAAATAATACAATCTTCTCATTGTATTCTCGAATATTCTTCCCAAAATAATCCACGCTAAAAATCATCCCAATCAAATCCAAAGCGTCCAAAAATTCGAGCTAACCTGCCACTAAAAGAAAATATAGGGAAGTACACAATACGACAGGGAAGATGCTCAACAAATATTAGGGTTGAATTAAACATAACAATACGAATACGAATATTTAAATCAAATGCGAATCTCAATAGAATTTTATCAATAAATTTCGCAACAACACATTAACCGGGTCACCAGGTCTCACCCCATCCGCATATGCTTTATCAAGTCATAGCCCTTGGAAGCAAGAATTTTGGGGGGTGCCCAACGTCCGTGCCATAGTAAAATTTCATGACAACGTGCTCAACGACAACTTGAATAATACAACATGAATAAAAATAAATCCAACAATTATTTTTCCAGATTTCAAAGAAATTAACAATTCAAATATGAGTTCAATTAAACATGAAATCAACGGAATAACTCTCGAGAGATTTAAAGATCATATTGTGTAAAGCCCCATACCTTAAACAACCAAAAAGAACCAACATGAATCATCACATAATTTCAGCCTCAAAATCTAATCACATCATCACGTTCTTCTCGCGAAAATACTCAAATCTTATTCTAGCACGAACTCGAGAAAAGACCAAATAAGCCGTCTAATCAAACGTTGGAATCTTGAATAAGTTTGGGGGTATGGTTTTTATATGAAAGGGAGTAAATTTAAAGAGCTCTTCTGGTTGAAAAGTTTGAGAAAAAGTGATTTGAAAAGCCAAGCCACGAATTAGTTGATATATAAAGGATTGAGGGTTTGATTAAGAAAAGAATTCTAATCAGATACAAACACTAAAACATTTATTCCAGACGATCGGACCGTTGGAATTGAATGATAATTTATAGAGAATTAGCTGAAGAAGAGAGGAAGCTACAGAGGCAAATTCAGCTCGATCGGACCGTTCAATATTTTTAAACATTTTTTTCTAGAGAGTTTTATGTTTGGAGGACTCTTCTATATAATAAATATTCAATTAAAACTCCATTTTAATTCCAATTCCGAAACCGTTTGAAATTCTCTCCTTTAAAAATAATAACCAACATATTTGAGCAATAAAAATAATTTTATCTCAAAATTTTATTTTCCTCTTTATTTTGAAAATACCCCAAAATTACGCGGGTTGTTACACTTCCCCACTAACAAGGGAATTTCGCCTCGAAATTCGCCGAATACCTAACTCTCAAAAATCAGGCCAACAATCTCCAAAAATAATCTCGTCTCCAAAATAATTTCCTCACATCTAATCTAGATGCGTAACGCGAAACGATTCTCTAAAAATTTCTATCTCCAAAAATACGTGCCACAAAAACGCAACAGACCCAAAAACCCAAGACCCAAGGGTGGTCGTATACCTAAGCTCTGATACCATTCTGTAACACCCCGCCCGCCCGTGGAGAGGGAGCGGAGCGCTACTATCGATAAAACAAATCAAATCCGCAAATAACAAGGTATAAAGCATCTAAAAATCCCACAATATAAAAATAAGAATCCACTAATCTCAAATTCTCTTCAATTAAAACAACAAGTCTCTCGAATTAAAACAACTATCTATCTCGATACTAAAATGAATCTCCAATGCTCTATACATCAAAATAATACAATCTTCTCATTGTATTCTCGAATATTCTTCCCAAAATAATCCACGCTAAAAATCATACCAATCAAATCCAAAGCGTCAAAAAATCCGCGAAAACCTGCCACTAAAAGAAAATATGGGGAAGTACACAATACGATAGGGAAGATGCTCAACAAATATTAGGGTTGAATAAAACGTAACAATACGAATACGAATATTCAAATCAAATGCGAATCTCAATAGAATTTTATCAATAAATTTCGCAACAACACACTAACTGGGTCACCAGGCCTCACCCCATCCGCATATGCTTTATCAAGTCATAGCCCTTGGAAGTTGGAATTTTAGCGGGTGTCTAATGTCCGTGCCACATTAAAATCTCATGACAACGTGCTCAACGACAACATGAATAATACCACATGAATAAATATAATTCCAACAATTATTTTTCTAGATTTCAAAGAAATTAACAGTTCAAATATGAGTTCAATTAAACATGAAATCAACGGAATAACTCTCGAGAGATTTAAAGAGCATATTGTGTGAAACCCCATACCTTAAACCACCAAAAAGAACCAACATGAATCATCACATAATTTCAACCTCAAAATCTAATCACATCATCACGTTCTTCTCGCGAAAATAATCAAATCTTGTTCTCGCCCAAACTCGAGAAAACACCAAATAAGCCTTCTAATCTAAGGTTGGAATCTTAAATAAGTTTGGGGCTATGGTTTGTATATGAAAGGGAGTAATTTTAAAGATCTCTTCTGGTTAAAAAGTTTGAGAAAAAGTGATTTGAAAAGCCAAGCCACGAATTAGTTGATATATAAAGGATTAAGAGTTTGATTAAGAAAAAAGATGTAATGAGATACAAACACTAAAACATTTATTCCGGACGATCCGACTGTTGGAATTGGATGAAATTTGATAGAGAATTAGCTGAAGACGAGAGGAAGCTACAGAGACAAATTTAGCTCGATCGGACCGTTCTATATTTTTAAATATTTTTTTTCCTAGAGAGTTTTATGTTTTGAGGACATTTCTATATAATAAATATTCAATTAAAACTCCATTTTAATTCCTATTCCGAAACCGTTCGAAATTCTATCCTTTAAAAATAATAACCAACATATTTGAGCAATAAAAATAATTTTATCTCAAAATTTAATTTTCCTCTTTATTTTGAAAATACCCCAAAATTACGCGGGTTATTACACTTCCCCGCTAACAAGGGAATTTCGCCCTCGAAATTCGCCGAATACCTAACTCTAAAAAATCAGGCCAACAATCTCCAAAATAATTTCCTCACATCTAATCTATATGCCTAACGCGAAACGATCCTATAAAAATTTCTATCTCCAAAATTACGCGCCACAAAAACGCAACAGACCCAAAAACCCAAGACCCAAGGGTGGTCGTATACCTAAGCTCTGATACCATTCTGTATCACCCCGCCCGCCCGGGGAGAGCGAGCGGAGCGCTACTGTCGATAAAACAAAACAAATCCATAAATAACAAGGTATAGAGCCTCTAAAAATCCCACAATACAATAATAAGAATCCACTAATCTCAAATTCTCTTCAATTAAAACAACTAGTCTCTCGAATTAAAACAACTATCTATCTCGATACTAAAATGAATCTACAATTCTCTATACATCAAAATAATACAATCTTCTCATTGTATTCTCGAATATTCTTCCCAAAATAATCCACGCTAAAAATCATCCCAAGCAAATCCAAAGCGCCCAAAAATCCGCGCTAGCCTGCCACTAAAAGAAAATATGGGGAAGTACACAATACGACAGGGAAGATGCTCAACAAATATTAGCGCTGAATAAAACGTAACAATACGAATACGAATATTCAAGTCAAATGCGAATGTCAATAGCATTTTATCAATAAATTTCGCAACAACACATTACTCGGGTCACCAGGCCTCACCCCATCCGCATATGCTTTATCAAGTCATAGCCCTTGGAAGCAGGAATTTTGGCGGGTGCCCAACGTCCGTGCCATATTAAAATCTCATACAACGTGCTCAACGACAACATGAATAATACCACATGAATACAAATAATTCCAACAATTATTTTCCAGATTTCAAAGAAATTAACAATTCAAATATGAGTTCAATTAAACATGAAAGCAACGAAATAACTCTCGAGAGATTTAAAGAGAATATTGTGTAAAACCTCCATACCTTAAACCGCCAAAAAGAACCAATATGAATCATCACATAATTTCAGCCTCAAAATCTAATCACATCATCACGTTCTTCTCGCAAAAATAATCAAATCTTGTTCTAGCCCAAACTCGAGAAAACACCAAATAAGCCTTTTAATCTAAGGTTGGAATATTGAATAAGTTTGGGCTATGGTTTGTATATGAAAGGGAGTAATTTTAAAGAGCTCTTCTGGTTGAAAAGTTTGAGAAAAAGTGATTTGAAAAGCCAAGCCACGAATTAGTTGATATATAAAGGATTAATAGTTTGATTAAGAAAAGAGTTCTAATCAGATACAAACACTAAAACATTTATTCCGAACGATCGGACCGTTGGAATTGGATGAAAGTTTATAAAGAATTAGCTGAAGACGAGAGGAACCTACAGAGACAAATTCAGCTCGCTTGGACCGTTCAATATTTTTAAATATTTTTTTTTCTAGAGAGTTTTATGTTTTGAGGACTCTTCAATATAATAAATATTAAATTAAAACTCCATTTTAATTCCAATTCCGAAACCGTTTGAAATTTTATCCTTTAAAAATAATAATCAACATATTTGAGCAATAAAAATAATTTTATCTCAAAATTTGATTTTCCTCTTTATTTTGAAAATTCCCCAAAATTACGCGGGTTGTTACACTTCCCCACTAACAATCGAATTTCGCCCTCGAAATTCGCCGAATACCTAACTCTCAAAAATCAGGCCAACAATCTCCAAAAATAATCTCGTCTCCAAAATAGTTTCCTCACATCTAATCTAAATGCCTAACGCGAAACGATTCTCTAAAAATTTCTATCTCCAAAATACGCGCCACAAAAACGCAACAGACCCAAAAACCCAAGACCCGAGGGTGGTCGTATACCTAAGCTCTGATACCATTCTGTAACACCCCGCCCGCCCGAGGAGAGCGCGCGGAGCGCTACTGTCGATAAAACTAACCAAATCCGCAAATAACAAGGCATAGAGCATCTAAAAATCCCACAATACATAATAAGAATCCACTAATCTCAAATTCTCTTCAATTAAAACAACAAGTCTCTCGAATTAAAACAACTATCTATCTCGATACTAAAATGAATCTCCAATGCTCTAAACATCAAAATAATACAAATCTTCTCTTTGTATTCTCGAATATTCTTCCCAAAATAATCTACGCTAAAAATCATCCCAATCAAATCCAAAGCGCCCAAAAATCCGCGCTAACCTGCCACTAAAAGAAAATATGGGGAAGTACACAATAAGACAGGGAAGATGCTCAACAAATATTAGCGCTGAATAAAAGGTAACAATACGAATACGAATATTCAAATCAAATGCGGATCTCAATAGCATTTCATCAATAAATTTCGCAACAACACATTAACCGGGTCACCAGGCCTCACCACATCCGCATATGCTTTATCAAGTCATAGCCCTTGGAAGCAGGAATTTTGGCGGGTGCCCAACGTCCGTGCCATATTAAAATTTCATGACAACGTGCTCAACGACAACATGAATAAAACCACATGACTAAAAATAATTCCAACAATTATTTTTCAAGATTTCAAAGAATTTAACAATTCAAAGATGAGTTCAATTAAACATGAAAACAATGGAATAACTCTCGAGAGATTTAAAGAGCATATTGTGTAAAACCCCATACTTTAAACCACTAAAAAGAACCAACATGAATCATCACATAATTTCAGCCTCAAAATCTAATCACATCATCACGTTCTTCTCGCGAAAATAATCAAATCTTGTTCTAGCCCAAAGTCGAGAAAACACCAAATAAGCCTTTTAATCTAAGGTTGGAATCTTGAATAAGTTTGGGGTTAAGGTTTGTATATGAAGGGGAGTAATTTTAAAGAGCACTTCTGGTTAAAAAGTTTGAGAAAAAGTGATTTGAAAAGCCAAGCCACGAATTAGTTGATATATAAAGGATTGAGAGTTTGATTAAGAAAAGATTTCTAATCGAATACAAACACTAGAACATTTATTCCGGACGATCGGACCGTGGGAATTGGATGAAATTTTATAGAGAATTAGCTGAAGACGAGAGGAAGCTACAGAGACAAATTCAGCCCGATCGGACCCTTCAATATTTTTAAATATTTTTTTTTAGAGAGTTTTATGTTTTGAGGACTCTTCTATATAATAAATATTCAATTAAAACTCCATTTTAATTCCAATTCCGAAACCGTTTGAAATTAACACCTTTAAAAATAATAACCATTATATTTGAGCAACAAAAATAAATTTGTCTCAAAATTTAATTTTCCTCTTTATTTTGAAAATACCCCAAAATTACGCGGGTTGTTACACTTCCCCACTAACAATGGAATTTCGCCCTCGAAATTCGCCGAATACCTAACTCTCAAAAATCAGGCCAACAATCTCCAAAAATAATCTCGTCTCCAAAATAATTTCCACACATCTAATCTATATTATTAACGCGAAACGATTCTCTAAAAATTTTCATCTCCAAAAATACGCGCCACAAAAACGCAACAGACCCAAAAACCCAAGACCCGAGGGTGGTGGTATACCTAAGCTCTGATACCATTCTGTAACACCCCGCCCGCCCGGGGAGAGCGCGCGGAGCGCTACTGTCGATAAAACAAACCAAATCCGCAAATAACAAGGCATAGAGCATCTAAAAATCTCACAATACAATAATAAGAATCCACTAATCTCAAATTCTCTTCAATTAAAACAACAAGTCTCTCGAATTAAAACAACTATCTACCTCGATACTAAAATGAATCTCCAATGCTCTATACATCAAAATAATACAATCTTCTCATTGTATTCTCCAATATTCTTCCCAAAATAATCCACGCTAAAAATCATCCCAATCAAATCCAAAGCGCCCAAAAATCCGCGCTAACCTACCACTAAAAGAAAATATGGGGAAGTACACAATACGACAGGGAAGATGCTCAACAAATATTAGCGCTGAATAAAACGTAACAATACGAATACGAATATTCAAATCAAATGCGGATCTCAATAGAATTTCATCAATAAATTTCGCAACAACACATTAACTGGGTCACCAGGCCTCACCACATCCGCATATGCTTTATCAAGTCATAGCCCTTGGAAGCAGGAATTTTGGCGGGTGCCCAACGTCTGTACCATATTAAAATCTCATGACAACGTGCTCAACGACAACATGAACAATACCACATGAATAAAAATAATTCCAACAATTATTTTTCAAGATTTCAAAGAATTTAACAATTCAAAGATGAGTTCAATTAAACATGAAATCAATGGAATAACTCTCGAGAGATTTAAAGAGCATATTGTGTAAAACCCCATACTTTAAACCACCAAAAAGAACCAACATGAATCATCACATAATTTCAGCCTCAAAATCTAATCACATCATCACGTTCTTCTCGCGAAAATAACCAAATCTTGTTCTAGCCCAAACTCGAGAAAACACCAAATGAGCCTTTTAATCTAAGGTTGGAATCTTGAATAAGTTTGGGGTTAGGGTTTGTATATGAAGGGGAGTAATTTTAAAGAGCTCTTCTGGTTAAAAAGTTTGAGAAAAAGTGATTTGAAAAGCCAAGCCACGAATTAGTTGATATATAAAGGATTGAGAGTTTGATTAAGAAAAGATTTCTAATCGAATACAAACACTAAAACATTTATTCCGGACGATCGGACCGTGGGAATTGGATGAAATTTTATAGAGAATTAGCTGAAGACGAGAGGAAGCTACAGAGACAAATTCAGCCCGATCGGACCCTTCAATATTTTTAAATATATTTTTTCTAGAGAGCTTTATGTTTTGAGGACTCTTTTATATAATAAATATTCAATTAAAACTCCATTTTAATTCCAATTCCGAAACCGTTTGAAATTATCTCCTTTAAAAATAATAACCATCATATTTAAGCAACAAAAATAAATTTGTCTCAAAATTTAATTTTCCTCTTTATTTTGAAAATACCCCAAAATTACGCGGGTTGTTACACTTCCCCACTAACAATGGAATTTCGCCCTCGAAATTCGCCGAATACCTAACTCTCAAAAGTCAGGCCAACAATCTCCAAAAATAATCTCGTCTCCAAAATAATTTCCTCACATCTAATCTATATTCTTAACGCGAAACGATTCTCTAAAAATTTCCATCTCCAAAAATAGGCACCACAAAAACGCAACAGACCCAAAAACTCAAGACCCGAGGGTGGTCGTAGACCTAAGCTCTGATACCATTCTGTAACACCCCGCCCGCACGGGGAGAGCGCGCGGAGCTCTACTGTCGATAAAACAAACCAAATTCGCAAATAACAAGGCATAGAGCATCTAAAAATCCTACAATACAATAATAAGAATCCACTAATCTCAAATTCTCTTCAATTAAAATAACAAGTCTCTCGAATTAAAATAACTATCTATCTCGATACTAAAATGAATCTCCAATGCTCTATACATCAAAATAATACAATCTTCTCATTGTATTCTCCAATATTCTTCCCAAAATAATCCACGCTAAAAATCATCCCAATCAAATCCAAAGCGCCCAAAAATCTACGCTAACCCGCCACTAAAAGAAAATATGGGGAAGTACACAATATGACAGGGAAGATTCTCAACAAATATTAGCGCTGAATAAAACGTAACAATACGAATACGAATATTCAAATCAAATGCGGATCTCAATAGCATTACATCAATAAATTTTGCAACAACACATTAACCTGGTCACCAGGCCTCACCACATCCGCATATGCTTTATCAAGTCATATCCCTTGGAAGCAGGAATTTTGGCGGGTGCCCAACGTCCGTGCCATATTAAAATCTCATGACAACGTGCTCAACGACAACATGAATAAAACCACATGAATAAAAATAATTCCAACAATTATTTTTCAAGATTTCAAAGAATTAAACAATTCAAAGATGAGTTCAATTAAACATGAAATCAATGGAATAACTCTCGAGAGATTTAAAGAGCATATTGTGTAAAACCCCATACTTTAAACCACCAAAAAGAACCAACATGAATCATCACATAATTTCAGCCTCAAAATCTAATCACATCATCACGTTCTTCTCGCGAAAATAATCAAATCTTGTTCTAGCCCAAAGTCGAGAAAACACCAAATAAGCCTTTTAATCTAAGGTTGGAATCTTGAATAAGTTTGGGGTTACGGTTTGTATATGAAGGGGAGTAATTTTAAAGAGCTCTTCTGGTTAAAAAGTTTGAGAAAAAGTGATTTGAAAAGCCAAGCCACGAATTAGTTAATATATAAAGGATTGAGAGTTTGATTAAGAAAAGAGTTCTAATCAGATACAAACACTAAAACATTTATTCCGGACGATCGGACTGTTGGAATTGGATGAAATTTTATAAAGAATTAGCTGAAGACAAGAGGAAGCTACAGAAACAAATTCAGCTCGATCGGACTGTTTCTTATTTTTAAATATTTTTTTTCCTAGAGAGTTTTATGTTTTGATGACTCTTCTATATAATAAATATTCAATTAAAACTCCATTTTAATTCCAATTCCGAAACCGTTTGAAATTTTATCCTTTAAAAATAATAACCTTCATATTTGAGCAACAAAAATAAATTTGTCTCAAAATTTAATTTTTCTCTTTATTTTGAAAATACCCCAAAATTACGCGGGTTGTTACACTTCCCAACTAACAATGGAATTTCGCCCTCGAAATTCGCCGAATACCTAACTCTCAAAAATCAGGCCAACAATCTCCATAAATAATCTCGTCTCCAAAATAATTTCCTCACATCTAATCTACATTCTTAAGGCGAAACGATTCTCTAAAAATTTCCATCTCCAAAAATATGCGCCACAAAAACGCAACAGACCCAAAAACCCAAGACCCGAGGGTGGTCGTCTACCTAAGCTCTAATACCATTCTGTAACACCCCGCCCGCCCGAAGAGAGCGCGCGGAGCGCTACTGTCGATAAAACAAACCAAATCCGCAAATAACAAGGCATAGAGCATCTAAAAATCCCACAATACAATAATAATAATCCACTAATCTCAAATTCTCTTCAATTAAAATAACAAGTCTCTCGAATTAAAACAACTATCTATCTCGATACTAAAATGAATCTCCAATGCTCTATACATCAAAATAATACAATCTTCTCATTGTATTCTCCAATATTCTTCCCAAAATAATCCACGCTAAAAATCATCCCAATCAAATCCAAAGCGCCAAAAAATCCGCGCTGACCTGCCACTAAAAGAAAATATGGGGAAGTACACAATACGACAGGGAAGATGCTCAACGAATATTAGCGCTGAATAAAACGTAACAATACGAATACGAATATTCAAATCAAATGCGAATCTCAATAGCATTTTATCAATAAATTTCGCAACACATTAACCGGCTCACCAGGCCTCACCCCATCCGCATATGCTTTATCAAGTCATAGCCCTTGGAAGCAGGAATTTTGGTGGGTGCCCAACATCCGTGCCATATTAAAATCTCATGACAACGTGCTCAACGACAACATGAACAATAACACATGAATACAAATAATTCCAACAATTATTTTTCCAGATTTCAAAGAAGTTAACAATTCAAATATGAGTTCAATTAAACATGAAATCAACGGAATAACTCTCGAGAGATTTAAAGAGCATATTGTGTAAAACCCCATACCTTAAACCACCAAAAAGAACCAACATGAATCATCACATAATTTCAGCCTCAAAATCTAATCACATCATCACGTTCTTCTCGCTTAAATAATCAAATATTGTTCTAGCCCAAACTCGAGAAAACACCAAATAAGCCTTCTAATCTAAGGTTGGAATCTTTAATAAGTTTGGGGCTATGGTTTTTATATGAAAGGGAGTAATTTTAAAGAGCTCTTCTGACTGAAAAGTTTAAGAAAAAGTGATTTGAAAATCCAAGCCACGAATTAGTTAATATATAAAGGATTAAGAGTTTGATTAAGAAAAGAGTTCTAATTAGATACAAACACTAAAACATTTATTCCGGACGATCGGACCGTTGGAATTGGATGAAATTTTATAAAGAATTAACTGAAGACAAGAGGAAGCCACAGAAACAAATTCAGCTCGATCGGACTGTTTCATATTTTTAAATATTTTTTTTCCTTAGAGAGTTTTATGTTTTGAGGACTCTTCTATATAATAAATATTCAATTAAAACTCCATTTTAATTCCAATTCCGAAACCGTTTGAAATTTTATCCTTTAAAAATAATAACCATCATATTTGAGCAACAAAAATAAATTTGTCTCAAAATTTAATTTTCCTCTTTATTTTGAAAATACCCCAAAATTACGCGGGTTGTTACACTTCCCCACTAACAATGGAATTTCGCCCTCGAAATTCGCCGAATACCTAACTCTCAAAAATCAGGTCAACAATCTCCAAAAATAATCTCGTCTCCAAAATAATTTCCTCACATCTAATCTAGATGCCTAACGCGAAACGATTCTCTAAAAATTTCTATCTCCAAAAATACGCGCCTAAAAAATGCAACAGACCCAAAAACCCAAGACCCAAGGGTGGTCGTATACCTATGCCCTGATACCATTTTGTAACATCCTGCCCGCCCGGGGAGAGCTAGCGGAGCGCTACTGTCGATAAAACTAACCAAATTCGCAAATAACAAGGTATAGAGCATCTAAAAATCCCACAATACAATAATAAGAATCCACTAATCTCAAATTCTCTTCAATTAAAATAACAAGTCTCTCGAATTAAAATAACTATCTATCTCGATACTAAAATGAATCTCCAATGCTCTATACATCAAAATAATACAATCTTCTCATTGTATTCTCGAATATTCTTCCCAAAATAATCCACGCTAAAAATCATCCCAATCAAATCCAAAGCGCCCAAAAATCCGCGCTAACCTGCCACTAAAAGAAAATATGGGGAAGTACACAATACGACAGGGAAGATGCTCAACAAATATTAGCGCTGAATAAAACGTAACAATATGAATACGAATATTCAAATCAAATGCGAATCTCAATAGCATTTTATCAATAAATTTCGCAACAACACATTAACCGGGTCACCAGGCCTCACCCCATCCGCATATGCTTTATCAAGTCATAGCCCTTGGAAGCAGGAATTTTGGCGGGTGCCCAACGTCTGTACCATATTAAAATCTCATGACAACGTGCTCAACGACAACATGAACAATACCACATGAATACAAATAATTCCAACAATTATTTTTCCAGATTTCAAAGAAATTAACAATTCAAATATGATTTCAATTATACATGAAATCAACGAAATAACTCTCGAGAGATTTAAAGAGCATATTGTGTAAAACCCCATACCTTAAACCACCAAAAGAACCAACTTGAATCATCACATAATTTCAGCCTCAAAATCTAATCACATCATCACGTTCTTCTCGCGAAAATAATCAAATCTTGTTCTAGCCCAAACTCGAGAAAACACCAAATAAGCCTTCTAATCTAAGGTTGGAATCTTTAATAAGTTTGGGGCTATGGTTTTTATATGAAAGGGAGTAATTTTACAGATCTCTTCTGACTGAAAAGTTTAAGAAAAAGTGATTTGAAAATCCAAGCCACGAATTAGTTAATATATAAAGGATTAAGAGTTTGATTAAGAAAAGAGTTCTAATCAGATACAAACACTAAAACATTTATTCCGGACGATCGGACCGTTGGAATTGGATGAAATTTTATAAAGAATTAGCTGAAGACAAGAGGAAGCTACAGAAACAAATTCAGCTCGATCGGACTGTTTCATATTTTTAAATATTTTTTTTCCTAGAGAGTTTTATGTTTTGAGGACTCTTCTATATAATAAATATTCAATTGAAACTCCATTTTAATTCCAATTTCGAAACCGTTTGAAATTCTATCCTTTAAAAATAATAACCAACATATTTGAGCAATAAAATTAATTTTATCTCAAAATTTAATTTTCCTCTTTATTTTGAAAATACCCCAAAATTACGCGGGTTGTTACATTCTTCTAAAGATTCCTCGCAGTCATCCTCCAAATATTCTTCAAAGGCAGCCCCTTTGAACCACTACCCCGCCATTAATAGTTCGGCCTCTTCAACGCAAGCGCTGGCCATATGGGCCCCATGGGGTAGTAGAGGGTTATCATTCATATTAGTTTGTGGCAACTCAATGTCTCCATTCATCTAAGACGGTCAATAAACCTCCTCAGCGAGAAACACACTTTGGTAGGGTAGTTTACCCTATTATGAAGTGCGCAATAATGAGGTTTCTCCCTATCCTCCAGGGAGAGTTGCGTTATGTTGACATTAATCGGCCTGCAAAGTTTGTCGCGAACCTTGAGATCTTACAAGTTCAAAGCTTGTTCCACCGTGTAAGGTAGCTCAGGGGGATCTTCTTCAACTTCGAACCTTCTCTTATTATTTATCCCCCTTCTGTCTCCTCGATCGCCACTACTTTCCTCCTTGGCCCCATCGTTTGCATAGTTGACCCTCGAGGGTATTCCCCTCCCCGAGGTAACTTTTGGCCTCAGTAGCAAGCCTGAAAAAGCAGGCGGGGGTGCTACGAGTTTTACCACCAAAGCAATGTTCCACGCTGCCTTAAAAAATTCCGCAAACGTCCCCTCTCGCATTTCATTAATCAGATGACATATGTATTCGGGCAATAAGCCCTTTGTACAGACTTACTAAAGTTTGTCTTCTCGCGTCTCCTCCCTCACGTCTAGAGAGCGCTCGCGAAAACTACTGATATAAGCCACAACATTTTCCCCCGAATTTTATTTCTCACGTGCTAGCTACATGAGTGTAAACTCATCATCAGCTAAAAAGAACGTTTATACGATCAAAACCTGTAATTCTTCCCACGAGCCTACACTACCTCGGGCCAAGTGGGAATACCACGTGTAGGCTTCCTCCGTCAGGGATTTTGAAAGCTCCCTTAGCCTTAGCTTTTTGTCATGCAGTGGGCCCTAAGGCTTTCAATAAACCTCTTCACATGCTCCTTCGAGTTAGCACCTTTCCCCGTGTCCTTCTCAAAAATTAGTGGCATATACCCTATTGGGTAGGGTTCGTTGTTATATGCCTCTAGGTGGGGAGTACGAAAGTCATCATACACCGAAGAACTATCTCCTTTGGATATTATTTTGAACTTTAGCAGTTCGTTCTTCATTTACTCCAAGCTAGCTGGCGAAGGGATAGCCGACTGAAGTGTTGTTACCACTGGGTCCATCGGGGCAGGTGGTGCACTTACTCCTTGGCCGATCATCGCGACTAGAATCTTTGCAGCTTCTCATTTACTTTGCAACGCTGGCCCCATCATCATGGGTGGGGCCGTGGTAGGTGACACACCACCCAAGGTTGGCAAGGTAGTGGATGGGACATTATTAAAAGAGGATGTAACAACACCCCATGTAACAGTAGGAACAGGTATAGTCATAGGTGGCATAGTGAAAGATCTCACTCCCGTGGGAACTCCCAACATCGCCTGGGCTGCCAGAGTTTTAATGAACTCCGCGAACAAACCCATCAGTCCCTTCATTTGAGTCGGGCCTATTCCTGCCTATGCAACCATCATTTCTGTCACGCCAATGTTGGGCGCGCTAGGTTCCGTCCTTACCACCCTTGTCCCATCATGCGACGCATAGTTATTTTCATACTCTTTCACATTGTATGGCGTCAAAGTCAATGATTCTGCGGTTCTATCATATGGCATCTTTTCAAAAGAGAATACCTCCCCAGCGGAGTCGCCAAATGTAAGGCATAACCCCTTATCAAGATCGAGATTATCACCATTCAGTATTAAGTGTTGGTAGTGGCCACGGGTGGATGGGTGATAAGGGAGTTTAATATCAGACTTGTATTAAACGATGTAATATCACAGGAGATACATAACGAGCATAATAAATGGATGGGACCAGCAGGTAGGGTGGTACGAGGGAGAAAGAGCAAGCACTTTAGGCACAATAAAGGCAAGGCAGGAACTTTAAGCTTAATTAATGCTCAATGATAGGGGTATTAAATGGGTGTAAGGGGTTAATGCTCTCACAATAGCTCTCGTGTATGGAGGAATTTGGGCAGCAATTCTAGGCTCAAAATGCTCTCTCTCCTAATTTGTTCATTTGGTGTATTTATATGGGGTAAGGCTGCTCGAGTAAGCTTGCATGTGATTGATCTGATTGGGTGCATTAAATGCAAGAGATATTGCATTAAATGCATGGTATATTGCATTAAATGCATGGTATCTTCTAGTTTTGGCGAGAAGTTGTTCTATTGGCTGGAAATATTATGGGCATTAATGAGGTGCATAATACGTCAGCTTGGGGCTTACTTGAGGATGGCTAAACGGTCAGGTTTGGTGAACTAGACCTTCCATCATAAGGATAAACCCACTTAAGTGCAATATTTTTTAGTCCCTATATGTCAGATGTTATGACGTTAGAGAGTGGTTAAATAGTGACTCTATTAGGTGCACAGTCACATCAGTCAGGTGGGTTGGTATTTGTTCAAAGGTTGCTCGGCTGACAAGCAGCACGAGTAACCTGGTTTCAGTTTGTTGGTTAAAAGTTATCTTAGAATCGATGGCACAATATTGAGGTATCTCGAGGAGTTTCCCTCGAACAGGTAAGAGTTGAGGTGGCTCGGATATAGTGGCTCGAGCAACCATATGTGTTGAATGAAGTTTTTGCCTAAGTGTGCCAAGAGGGTTGGTAAATGTATTCCGAAAGTTGCCTTGCTCTCAATCCTCCAAACCATGTCCCTGCGAAGTTCCCAAAAAGTGGTTACTTGATAGAGCATGATAGCTCTCCCATGCCCTGCCAGGCATGGTCCCTCGTGGGTACCAAATAACCTCACTCAACATACATTTATACGATAAAATAAATGATATAGATTATTCAATTTCTTATTACAAAATATTATCATCCAGGTAACTTTGGTCTACAAGTTGGATCCTTCGAACCAGGTTCGTTAGAGAATCTTCGAGGTAGGTTCTTCAATCCACCTTTGTAAAGGATCTTCGAGGTGGGTACTTCGAGTCACATTCACAGAGGATCTTCGAGGTAATTAGCTCGAGTGGCCTTCACTCTCCCTCTTCGTAGGTCAATCAATATTTTGACTAAGTTAATCACTCTTTGGTGGGGACTCCCCCTATAGTCATTACGCCTTGCATCCTAGTCCCTTAGTTCAATACCCGACTTGATTGGATTATTACGCACGTGATCGGTTTGAACTTGAATCGAAATTAGCACGTATTAGAGACACATTTATAGTCGCATCAAGTTTTTGGCACCGTTGTTGGGGAACTAAGTATATATTATTGATTAGTTGAATTAATCTAATAATCTAACTCAAAAAAATCCAAAAAAAAATTATAAAATTCAAAATCGAAAAAATATTAGAAAATTAAAGAAAAATTACAAAGATACCATATCCATCCCTAAATGCAAAACACTCCTCCTAATCCCTTCATCCCTAGAGTACACGGGAATATTGCAATCGAACTTACCTCTGAGACTCTATGTACTCCAAACGCACTAGGTTTTCGGGTTCCACCTCCCACGCCATCCAAATTCATCACGAGTCAGACAGTTAGTCGCACATCTAGAGCGTTTGGTGAGGAAGTAGAATCTTCAGGAGATTATGTTATGTCGGATCAGGGTAGTTACAACACGGGTGAGGGTGAGTTACCATACTTCCCCATAAGAAACTTCTTATATCCCGAGAGAACCGTCACTCCAGCATGCATCATAATCCCGTATAATGCAGGGAAGTTTCATTTAAGAAATGGGATGATACAAATCGTCCCTACATTCCATGGTATGGAGTCATAAAATCCATATCTTCTCATTAGATAGTTCAAGGAAGCATGTGAAACTTTCAATGACCAAGCTTGCACTCAAGATGTTGTGCGCCTCAAACTTTTCCCCTTCTCCCTGAAGGATAAGGCAAAGATATGGCTATGGTCACTAGCACCGAACTTTATTGGAACGTGGAGGGATATGCAAGTGAAGTTTCCCTAAAAAAAAAATTCTCACGTCGAACCAACTCCATTAGGGCTAAAATTCAAACATTTAGACAAAACGAAATGATCCTTTTGATAGATGTTGGGATCATTACAATGAGTTACTTAATATATACCCGCACCGCGATTTTGAGAAATAAAGACTCATCTCCTTTTTCCATCATGGGCTAAGTTTAAGTTCCAAACAACTCGTTGAAACCATGTGCCCTAGGTAGTTTCTAGAGTTATACATGGACGATGCAGAGGCCCACTTTAAGTATGTCGCCGAAACTACTCAAGCATGGGACACATTGGATCCAAGTACCCAACCCAAGCCTATACAAGCATCCACGACTCCTTCCACATCTAAAATCTATCACTTAGATAAGTAAGTCGAGCTTAAGCTCCAAATTAATCAACTAACAAAGAGGCTAAAAGACATAATCGAGGCTAGGGTGAGAGACACATCCGTCTCCCCTAGAGCATTGAGAGAGGAGGTGTGTGTAATTTGTGAGGGGGGACATTCAACGAAGGAATGTCTGATGATACCCGCCTACAAAGTGATGCTTCAAGAGCAAGTGGAAGCGGTAGAAGCTTTTAAGGGTAATTTTAACGCCCCTCATGGGAATTCTTGTAACCCTTTGTGGCGGAACCATCCTGGTTTTGATTATGGGCAACCACACACAACAATGAATCCTAATTCACATGTTGCCTCGAATCCGCCACCACTCCCGCCTTTCCAACCAGTTCCAACTATGCTAACACCACCTCATGCGCCTTATATTACCCCACTACATAGGAATCTCGAGGACACTTTAAACCAATTCATGAAAGCTCAGACAATGATTAATACTCAAAATGCCCCAAATTTTTCCGAACTAAAGGAGTCATTGTCTAAGTTGCAATCCTCCCTAAGTGTCTAAGAGAAGAGCAAGTATCCCGCCCAAGGACAAAGACCTTCCCAAGGTCAAAATAGTGTTAGCTCTACTTTCGATGATAACAAAGAGCAATGCCAAGCCATTACCACTCTACGTAGTGGGAGAGTCATTGATTTATCACCTCCCCCACACGACGATCTTAAAGATAAGGAGGTTTCGCTCGACATGAAAGAGGCTGAAGATGCACCCTTGAATGAGAGTGACAATGATGATACTAGTAGTCCTGAGGTGGTAATGATACCTCCTAACACCGCTCCTTACCCTCAAAGGTTGGTTCCTCCCCCAAAAGGAGCCACCTATGACGATATCTTAGTACGTAAGTAAGTCAAGATTAATATTCCTTTTCTCGAGGCAATCAAGAAAATTCCTGCTTATGCAAAGTTTCTTAAGGAGTTGCTAACTGTGAAGCATATTCTAAAGGTAAAGAAGAAGGTATTTATAGAAAAAAATGTTAGCTCAGTTCTATTAAATGACCTCTCACCAAAGTTTAAAGATCCGTGTGCACCAACTATTTCGCTCATCATAGGAGAGAGCCGGATTGAGAGAGCGCTTTTAAATTTATGGACGAGTGTTACTATTCTCCCTTATTCCATCTACCGAAAACTCGATTTAGGGGACCTTAAGCCCGCAAAAATCACTCTCCAACTCGTGAATCATTTCGTGAAGATACCCCAAGGGATTATTGAGGACGTGATCGTCCAAGTTGACAATTTCTACTTCCAAGTAGATTTTGTCATTTGGGACACAGAGCCCTCCTCTTCCTCGGGTAATCATGTTATCGTAGTCTTTGGTTTCCCATTCTTAGCTACGGCTAATGCATTGATTAACACGTATAATGGGAAATTTTAACTCACATTCAAGAATATGACTCTCGAGACTAATATCTTCAACATCACCAAGAAAAAGTGTGATGAGGACGATTACCTAGAGTCGGATCTCATAGAGGAGGTAGTAGACGAGTATATTGAGGGTAATTATAGTTGGGGTTCGCTAGGAGCATGCTTTATTTTTACTAATGAGAGTGATGTAACGTATACTGATTTTGAGCGTAAGGTGAGAGAGTTGGGGTAGATTTTGTTTGAGAGTGCGATTGATGAGGATATGAGAGACGGCAACTAGGTTTCTCAATTAAAATAATTAGAACTGAGGGAGTCGCGCACGGTTCCTTCTGATGAGAAATTTCCCACCTTTGAATTGAAGAAACTACCCTTAAACGTAAAGTATGCTTATTTGGTAGAGTAAGAGACATTTCCAGATGTTGTTTCCTCGATCCTAAGTAAAGATCAAGACGGAAAGCTAATAGCTATTTTGAGAAAGCACTATAGTGATTTTGGTTGGAGCATTACAGATTTAAAGGATATAAGTCACCTAATTTGTACCCATAAAATCCACCTCGAGGAGGACGTGAAGCCCTCGAGGGAGATGCAGAGGCATTTGAATCCCACGATGAAAGATGTTGTGAGGGCGGAGATTATTAAATTATTGGATGCGGGCATCATCTACCCCATCTTGGATATCAAGTGGGTGATTCCTATTCAAGTCGTCCCGAAGAAATCGAAAAAACTGTGGTCGAAAACGCAAAGGGTAAGCTTATTCCATAACGTACCACCACCGGGTGGCGCATTTGCATTGACTATCGAAAGATCAATGCTGGCACTAGGAAATATCACTTCCCCTTACTGTTTATTGACCAACTACTAGAACGAGTAGAAGGACACCCATTTTATTTCTTTCTAGACGGTTATTCCAGGTACAACCAAATTGAGGTAGATGTACTAGGTAAAGAAAAGATGACGTTCACATGTCCTTTTGACACATTTGCCTACAAATGTATGCCATTTGGATTATGTAATGCACCCACAACTTTTTAACGATGTATGCTTAGTCTTTTTAATGATATGGTCGAGAGAGGACTAGAGGTTTTTCTGGATGATTTTAGCATTTTCGGCCTCTCTTTTGACCATTGCCTCGCTAATCTTGAGAAGGTATTAGCCCGATGTGTGGAAAAGAACTTAGTACTAAATTGGGTGAAGTTCAATTTCATGGTTATCAAAGGCGTAGTTCTTGGACACATCGTATTGTCCAAAGGTATTGAGGTTAATTGGGAGAAAATAGACGTCATTGCCAATCGTCCCCCAGCTAAGTCACTAAAGGGCGTGCGCTCTTTCTTGGGCCACGCGAGTTTCTATTATTGGATTATTAAGGAATTTAGTTCCATCGCTAGTCCCTTAAGTAACCGACTTATAAAGGACGCCCCCTTTGAATGGAATGAAGCGTGCCAAAGTGCTTTTGAAAAATTGAAAAGCATGCTTGCTTCCACTCACATTATGCAAGCTCCGAATTGGTCCCTTCCATTCGAGCTTATGTGTGATGCGAGTGATTATACAATTGGTTTTATTTTAGGGTTAAGAAAATATTTGAAGGCTCACATCATTTATTAAGGTAGCCGGGCCTTAATCGGACCCCAACTTAACCACTCCACCACAAAGATGGAATCGCTAGTCATAGTCTTTGCCCTAGATAAGTTTCACTCTTACCTCATCAGTTCGCCCATTATATGCTTCACTAACTACGCGGATCTTAAATATATCCTTTCCAAAAAGAATGATAATTCGTGCCTCATAAGGCGGATCCTACTCCTATAAGAATTCAATATGTCCATAAAAGATAAGAAATGAGTAGAAAATGTCATAGCCGACCATTTGTCGAGGCTGTCGTCTAACATACAAAGTGATCCCATACCCATTGACGAGTACTTCCAGGATGAGTAGTTATTTTCCACTTCCTCCATCCCTTGGTTTGCGGACATAGTGAATTACATGGTCACGGGGTTCGTTCCCCCCGATTGGACACCGCAAGAGAAGAGGAAGTTTCTTACTTGGTCACGCATGTTCTTTTACGATGACTCGTATTTATTCAAATATTTTATGGACCAAATCATCCGAAAATGCATGTTGGATGAGGAGATTTCTAGAGTCATCTGCTTTTGTCATACAGAAGCATGTGGAGGCTATTTTTCCACGAATAAGATGGCCTCTAAGATCCTTGAAAGTGGTCTCTACTAGCCCACGATCTTTCGAGATATAAATACTTATTGTAAATCATGCGATAGATGCCAAAGGATAGGAGATATCACTCTACGTTACATGATGTTGTTGATCCCCTATTTTTGTCATTAAAATATTCGATTGTTGGGGCATTGACATCATGGGTCCTTTCCCTCCCTCTATTGGTTTCTTATACATCCACGTCGTGGTCGACTATGTGTCGAAAAGGGTTGAGGCCATAGCTACTAGGATAAATTACAATAAGGTGGTGATAAAGTTCATTTAAAAAGACATAGTTTCTCGCTTCGGTGCTTCGAAGGTGATTATTAGTGACAACAACAAGCACTTTTTTAATAGGCCATTTGAGAAACTTATGAGAAAGCATGGTTTCATCCACAAGGTTGGGATGACATATCACCCTCAAATAAATGGGCAAGCCGAGCAAGAAAATCGTGAGATAAAGAACATTATTGAGAAGATCGTCGATCATAATCGAAAGGATTGGTCTCTTCGATTAAATGATGTGCTATGGCCATACCCGGTTGCCTATAAAAAACCCCTCGGTATGTACCCTTTTCGTTTTGTCTATGGAAAGCGTTTCCATATCCACATGGAGATTGAGCATAAGTCGTATTGGGAAATTAAGTGGTTCAACTTCAATTTAAATAAAGCCAGTGAAATGCAAAAACTTTAACTGCACGAGCTGGAATAAATACGTAATAATGCATATGAGAGCGCCCGAATTTCCAAAGAATGGATGAAACTCGTGCACCGGCGCACTATCCATCGAAAAGAGTTTCACCCTAGTCAAAAGGTGCTCTTTTATAATTCACGCCTACACTTGTTTCTTGAAAAGTTGCGTTCTAGGTGGACCGGTCCATTTGTCATTAAGGAAGTGTTTCCCCATGGTGAAATAATATTAGAGAAATCGAAGGGTGGGAATACATTTAAGGTTAACGGACAATGCTTAAAGCCTTATCTTGAGGCGTTTGTTGAAGAAGCCGACATAATTTCATTATTGGACCCCGCTTACGGGGTGGAGTGAGCTTAAATCAGAGGTCATCGCACCCCTGATGTGTATGGGGTGATTCATGTTGTACCATATCGAGTGAAGTAGGTTAGGTTAGGTCTAGGTCCGTGGGTTGCAAGTTGAGAATGGATAGGAGCATCGTTTCACCATATGTGAAAGCGTAAGGCGATTCGAGGTGAGTTTTTGAGGAGTTTTGAGCTAAATTTTGGGTAGAAAAATGTTGGCCATGGTTTAGGATTCAAGTGGGTAGAGTTCCAACACTTAGTTTTCGAGAGAGTTTGAAAAACGTTAGGGGTCTATACTGCAATCGCGAACTAGTTCGCCCTGACCTTCTTTATAGGGTCGAACCGGTTCGATATTGTAAGCATCCAAATTCATCCCCCTCCTATTTTTCCCTCCATCTTCAATTCCATCATTCATACACCCATCTCATCAAAAATTTCACCCTCCAAAACACCCCTCCACCCAAATCCCAACCTTCCCCCCACATCCATTCCTCTTTCACAACAAATACCAACCCATCCACCAATAAATACCACTCCTGCCATTCCACTCACCACTTCCACACTTTCCAAAAATCTTCTTACTCCCTTCTTACAAATATCATTCCTAATTTCCACCTCATGACCAACCGTGAACCCTCCATTGAGAAATATGACTCCACTGTCATGGAGGAGGAAGAGGCCAACCTTTACTATTCTATCCGAGAAAGAGATTGGGTCTACACTCATTTCATCGCCGCTCGCACCCTGCACATCGAGCGGCAAGTCCTCGAGAAACAGCTTCCCATAAACCTCATTGAACTTTTCAATCGCATCAGGTGGTGCTGCTATTTGGCCACCTTAGAGGAAGAGGTGTGACCCAAGGAGTGTCAGAATTTTTACGGCACTCTTGTTAAAATCAATAGCTATACTTGTGAGGCGCGTGTCGACCGCCAATGAATTCCTTTTTTACGCTTGCTGGTTATCGATAAACTCCGAGAAAAGCCCGCCCCCGCCCCCGCCCCCGCCCCCGCCCAATATGAATACCCCGCCATAGGCGGCGGCATCGATAAACACACTAGTCTAGCCCAAATTTCACCCAACCGTATTTGGGTTAGAGAGTCATTTTCGGTAGGGGAACTTAGCGTGAAGGAGCGCTTCGCATTTCTCATCACTGCGGGTCTATTCTCCAAACCTCGAATAATTTAGCATTGCGGGTTTGCCAAGGCAACTTTCTTTACCAACTCCTAGATGACACATCTCGTATCCACCTCGGTGCACTTATGTACAATGAAATTGTTCATACTGCCTATGATCCGTCTGATAAGGTATCCCTTCCTTATGCACATTTTGTCACTTCTATTGTTAAAGATGCCGGGATTGACCCACCGATTGCCATATGCCATCTCGCGAAGGCCATTGGGAACCAGTCCATTTCTAGGAGTGTTCGACAACTGGAGGTTATTAACCCACCTCCACCAGTGGATGAGGATGAGGATGTCGAGATGGAGGAGGAGGACGATTATGATGAGGCGGTAGACCCAAATTATGAGCCCAATTCAAAGGGGGTCTATCGTCGTCTTGATAACTTGGAGGCTCGTTTTGACACTTTCATGAGTGATTACGGGCGGGACACAAGCATGATGCTTAGGCTCCAGGTAGATATGTATCGAATGCAGGTGAAACCGGATATCTCGCTCCCGAGCTACTTTTATGATCCCTATTCCCCGGACCCCATGCGCCTAGCTCATCCAATGCGCCACCCCCGTAGCTCTTATTTTGTTATGTTGGTGTTTATCTCATTATGTGGTTCTTTGTATGCTTAATTTTCTTATTTTTGGCAAGAACAATGTAATTCTATCTTTCTTTCCTGCATTGTAATTGGTCGTTGTTATTTATACAATCACATGATGCATTTTGATATTTGTTGCTTTTTATTCCCCACTCTTATTTTAGTTTAGATTTTAGCCCTTTTCATTTAGGACGACACAAAGTATAAGTTTGGGGGGGGGGGGGGGTACATGTGCATCCTTTTAAAAATCTCACAAATTTCAAAATGCCGAAAAGTAATAAAAAAATAGAAAATTAAAAAAAATTCCAAAAACGTTGAAAATTTTTGAAAGAGCCAAAAATATTTTTATTCAAAATAAATAAAAACTGGAATTCAAAATTTTTAAGAATAACACTAAAATTTTGAACTAAGCCGAAATTGACCAAAAACGGAAATTAAGCGAAAATTGATAACTTTACGAATAAGTGTGGAGATTGATTAACCCGGTGAGATTTTGAGCCTATCACTTTCTCCAAGTAATTAAATCAATCTGAGTTAATGGTTAACTCAATATTGATTTCAGCGTTAATTAAGTGATTGAAGATCTCTATTTCTTTATTTTGATCGGTTACAGAAGGCAAGTGAGATGTCGTCTTGAAAACGTGCTAAAAGTATCTCTAAATTAAATATAATCTCAAGATACATACGGTAAAATAATTAGTAAATTGGATAAATGATGTTAGGTCATTGTTTGTCACCCAAAAATATGAGCCATAAAAGTTGTGAAAAATATCCCTTTGCAAACCCAATTGAGCCAACTGAATTTTCTATTTTCGTTTGATAAATCGAAAAATCTAATTAGCCCGAAGTTGTGAAAATTGAAAAATTCATCAACTAAGTCCAAATGGTGCAATAAAAAGGGACAAGAAAAAAAAAAGTGCTTAACAAAAATAGAAAAAAAAAGCGCAAATGCCCGAAAAATAGCAACGGACATCATAAGCAAAATTTTCCAACTCCGAATTATCCAGCCATTCCTATCTTTACCGAATACGCCTTACAACCCAATAAAGTCCTAACCAAGTCTGAATAACAAAATTAATTACATCGTGGAGAGCTAAGACCCAAAAGATAATGAGGGAGATTAATTGGTGCAGATCCCGTTTTACAATAATTGTATTTTGATAATGAGATCTATTCACCACAAATGTTCCATCTTTCAAGTTATGTTGGTGAATTTGTGTTCCATTACGTTTACTCTTAAAAATCACGCACACCGATAAAAAGTATCCACATTTTGAGAGATTCATTTGTGATAGAAACCCGTGAGAAATTGAATCAAAATGAATTTTCAAAAAGTAACGTAATGATCAATCGGTGGAAGTTAGTGGTTTAATTCTCGGCTTCGCATACACAGACGCACTACGAATTGATACACTGGAATATGAATTTATGGTGACTATTTTAGGGGAATTTAAGTTGTATAATTTTTAGTATTTTGATCTTTTTTTTAGTCAAAAAATGAATTTTGTGGATATATTCACTACAAACTGTCATGAGACACCACTCCTCCTACTAACAATATCCTGTGAGTACAACATGTTTCGTGTATTTTTCTTACTTTGTGCAGATAGTTGATACACTTGAAAGCGAGAAAGAAACCGGAATGAAGATCGAAAATCAAGAAGTAAAGTCAAGGATAAATACATAAATACACAGCTAGAAATCGGATGCGAAACCCAAAGAGAAGATGAAGTTCATAAGCTCACGAGGTCATAGGAAGAAACTACACCCAAATTCGAGTCCCGATTCTGAAGTTATGAAGATGAGGAGAATTCAAGGAAGAAAAGAAGAAAAAATCAAGGTACGAACCGGTTTGGTCCCTTAGGGAACAGGTTCAGTTTGGCTTAAAAATTTGGCCTCGGTACTGGAATTGCAAACTGGTTCTCCTCTTTATTAAGGCCAGTCCAAACTAGGTCGGCAATTTGACGAATTTTACTCTTTTATTTTTGTAAAAATAGGAGTTATGAATGGTTTAAACTCTTGTAAAAACATGGTATTTTGATGTCTCCTTTATTCTAGAGATAGTTTATATAGTTTTTACCCTAATTTAAGAGCAAGAAGTAGGCAAGAACCTTAGGAGATTTATTTTCATATGCAAGTTACATCAATTTGGATGATATGAAGCCATTCTTCAGTATAAGTTATCTTTTTCTCTCTTGTTCTTCATTGATTATTTAATCTTCTGGTATAATTAATAAAGTTAGTGGTATTGTTCTATCTTTGCATGTGTAGCTCTACTATCATGATGAATTTGATTAAATGCAATGTAAAAATTTTGATAATTAGCAATTTTACCATGTCCAGTTAAGTTTTTAAGGGTTGAGGTGCATGAACCTAACCCGAGGTATTTCGCATGGATATATAACATATTCTGGAATTAAATGAATAATTAAAACGTGATATTTTGTTCGTATAACCGTCGTAAGACTTTTAACTTCGTTTGCCCTAGGTAACCAAAGTGTTTAAGAGTGCGACGTACTTACGAATAATCTCATCACGTGCCTAGATTTTATTCTTGATCATATATCGTGTGGGTTAATTCTCCCATATATGTGATGCTTGAAAGTAATTTAAGTTTTCTTTTCAATTAATCATTAAATTCTTGATATGTTTTATTTCCGGTGAAATTATTAAGGGTCGGAGGAGTGTATCCCAATCTTACCTTTCTCATATAGTTTAAAAGCTTGTTTCTTTAGTCCGTGTATGCATAGTTTGTTTACATCATTTAAGTAGTTTTCTTTTGTTCATTACGAAAATTTTTTCAAACAAATCATCATCTTTCCATTCCATTCGGTGAGTTAAGTGTTAGGTTAATCGTATTCCCTAGTTATTATCAGGCTTTGTGTCTTAGTCCCTGAGTTTGATACCCGACTTTCTTGAATTATTACTTACGTGATCGATTTGCACTTAAACCAAAATTAGCATGCACTAGAGACACATTTAGAGTCGTGTTATGCGTCAACTTGAGGATGTGATATTCATATCTCAGTCCAAATATGCTAGGGAGCTAGTGAAGAAGATTGGTTTCGACTTCATTAAGCATTCACGCACCCCTATGACTATATCGACTAAGCTTAGCAAAAACACTTTAGATAAGGACGTTGAGTAAACCCTTTATAGGAGCACGATAGGTAGTTTTCTCTACTTGACCGCCAGTCTTCCAGATATTGCCTTTAGCATTGGAGTTTGTGTGCGTTATCAAGCGTCCCCAAAAGAGTCTCACTTTCTCGCACTTAAAAGTATCATCAAATTCGTGAGTGGCGCTCTTTTCTGCATTATTTGTAATTCCTTTGATACCGATGACCGTTTACCTTCCTATTCGAATGTCGATTAGGACGGGAATGTTAATTGTTGTAGGATTACCTTGAGTGGGTGTTTCTACTTTAGGAGTTCTCTTGTCTTTTGGTTGAGAAAGAAGTAAAACTCCATATCTTTGTCCACATCGGAGGACGAGAACATAGACACCGGGAGTTGTTGCACACAACTCTTATGGATGAAACAAATGTTGGATGATTATGGAATTTCTTAAGGCACCGTGATTGTTTCATGTGATAATACGAGTGACATTCATATATCCCACAATTTGGTCCAATATTCCCACACAAATCACATTAGGATATGTGGGAATTTCATTCGTGATCTCGTATAGAATAAGGTCGTGTCCTTGAGATTTGTGGGCACCGAATGTCAATTAACCAATATTTTCACGAAACCTTTAGATACACTTAGATTCGATAATTTAGAAAGTCTTTGGGTATTTGTTCCATTGATTGAGTTCGGGTACTTTATCTAGTGTAGGGTGATTATCGTGTTCATATCTTTTATCCCTATTATCAGATTGTATTTTTATATACTTATATGCCTTTTCTCTTTGATAAATTTTGAAAATTCCAAAATGATTTTCATTTTTAAGCAAAAGTTTGAAAAATTCAAAAAGATTTTATTCTGATAATTTTTTTGAAAAAGACAAAAAGAATTTTTTATTTTCATTTTTCACCATATATGCACGTGCATTTAAGATATTCGCATCACCCCTACATTCCATCCATTCATGTGATTTTTTCATGATGATTTGAGACATAGCTTCGTTTCTTTAGCGTGCTTAATAATGTGTGGACAGCATTTTGTTGATCACTGATGATTACTTTCTTCATGCCAGACTCTTTATCACCTTTATTAGACACTTAGACGGATTTTTTGAACATTGTTGTAACAACCCGTATTTTTAATGATTTTAATTATGAGATTTATTTAATTTAAAATGGGAATTAATCCGAAATAAAAAATAGATATTAATTAGCGAGTCAATGATTAATATTTGCTGATGTGAAATATATTGAATATTACTTATAGAATAAATTAATATATGATTATGAATTTATTTTAAATTATCGCAAGTGAGAAATACGACAGTTATGATAATTAAGTCGGGATGCGCGTGTCAGTCGTGTCGGGACTATATTTAATGAGATAAAAAACAAGTAATTTTTAAGTTATTCATATGGTCAATTTGAGTGCGCCATTGAGTTCAAAAGGTTCGAGATATTCAGAAAAGTCTACCCGGGGGTTTAGTTTGGGTCCCGGGGCACTTTTAGGCCAAACTGACACCCTGGAGGTATATTTTAGTCATTTGTAATTTGGGGGTAGTTAGACCTACGAAAATTAGAGAGTTAATATATCTGATAAGAAAAGGGGATTAGGGTTAGAATGTGAGAAACTGTAGAAAGTCCATAGGAGGAAGAAAACAGGAGACCCCAATGCCAAATCATACCATTCTTACACCAAAACAACCATCGTTGCTTAGATCGAGAGGAGAGAAGAACATCCATACCTTTCATCTTCAACAAATCAGACCTACATATAGAGCCAAGTGTTTAAACTTGAGAATTTATGAGCATATGATATATCCATGTTAGATTAGGATGATTTTTATATTAACACCATGTTTTGGAATAATTTGGAGATGATAAAATTATGTTCTTGGATAGGTCTTGCATGTAGACTTGATTCTTATATATTGGGAAACGAAATCAAATTATAGGGAATTATAATGGTGTAATAATTTTGGACTTGTTGATATATAAACCTGGAAGAACACAAATTTAGGGTTTTATTGTTAATTATGGAATAATTTATTCTTGGGAGAAATCGTTAATGTTTTGATGATGTTCTTACATTAAGAATTATCCCCACATGTGTGTTTAATGTTTGGGAACCTTAGACTTAAGTTTGGAGAAGAACTATGTGTTTTGGGACAATTAAAATAGTGGGAAAATGCAGTTTTTCCTGGTAGGAGATGAACTGGGTTAATCTTGTTCGAATGACCTGGGGAAGTCGTTCGAACGGCCTCATTCAAACGAGATTACCAACGAATTATAGATTAAGAATTCAGATTTAAGTTCGTTCAAACGACAATTCTAACGAGATTTCAGAAGTCAAGTTCGTTCGAACAACATTTTGGAAACTTCTAACGAGATTTCAGAAATGGAGAATTTTGTCTGCTTAAGTTTCAAACATCGCGGCCTAGTTACTTCAAGAGAGAAGAAATTATATACAGTGGTTATTATTAGAAATTAGTACTAGAAGATTTGGGCTAACCACTGTGAAAGATTCTTAGGGCTGTGAATCGTATTTTATAAGTTACGATAGAGAGAGTAATCGTAAGTTAAATAATATTGTGAGTATTAGAAAGAAGTATACTATGTACAAATTCATATGCGGGGTGTGTGTATACCAATCGATTTTTAATAGGTCGTGTGAATACCTATAGTATGATTTATTATTTGTATGACATACCTACGTTGGTTGCTATCGCAAGAGGTTTTTGCATCGTGGGCGGTCTTATCCTTATGAGCCTATTGGGAGATTTTAGACTTGTACCCAGAACATAGGACCTTGGATACCTGCTATCTGAGTGTATGATGGTTTCGACGATTGAATGAGAACGTATGTATGTGCGTGACCCATTTGGCTAGGGACTATGTTCGCCTCCAAAGTTGATGTGATTTGTATTTATGGTTCGAGAGAGATACCGAGCCAATTGTCCTTCTTTAGTACGATATGTACTGGGACTTGATAACAGAGTATGCATGCACCAAGAGCTGAGTCTAGGGGTGCAGTATTAGTATATATATATGATGGTGTGCTCAATATATATATACCCTTGTGTTATATTCTACTGTGCAGACCTAATAGCTAGTAAATATGAAGGAATCTGAATTAATGTAAGTTTGGAACACTTAACTATTACATGATAAATTACCACTTGAGTTGGAAAGTTATATAATTATATAATAACTTGTTATATGGGTTATATGGGTGTATAAATTACGGGGTATCTTAGAAGGCTTATGACTACAAACCTGTTAGGTGTGTCAGCATTAACTAGAATGATTTAGAGGGATGTTAAGCGTGCACAATAGTTAAGAGGTGAGAATCTCAAGTGAGAGCGAAAAAGCTAACATGTATATGGTATTTGCTTTTCAGCATTTTAAATACTTGCTAAATGTTTTCAAAGCTTTTTTACACTCGGTCTTTGACCTGTTTTTTGTAAATCTATTTTCCTATGTATATTATTGTAGGTGTCCAGCCACAGGGACATCCAGCTTAGGAGTTCTCTGAAGATTGACATGCTACAGCTATTGTGGAAGTTGCAGGTCCTTGTTATTGGACGCCTCCACTGTCTATCCATTTTGATTATGTTGCAGTTATATCAGTCAGGGCATGTCGCCCACTTTTAGTTTAGCTATCTCAAATATTGTACTTTTTCATTACAGTTATTGGATTTAGTTTTATTCAGATATTATTGTATTGGATTTTAGGCTAGTGTGTCTTATCCAATCACGATTTATTATTCAGTGATTCGTTATTCTTCGTATGGATTAAATGTGGTTTATTATTTAACCTAAATTGTTGCATGTTGGTACAAAAGGATTTAAATTTTTTTGGCACTAGCTTAATTAATTATTATGTGATTAATAAGGTAAATGTTTTTCGACATTGATGCTAAGAATGCACCAATTGGATACTTTGATTTAAATTAATAAATAACCGATCACCCGATATTTAATTGGGTGGGGCGTCACAATTGTAGTTGCTTATTATATGTCGAATACGGTGTTCTCATCTCAATCGTGCTTAATAACGAACCAAATGTACTAGAGATAAGTTATTCTTGTAAGAACCATTGCCCGGATTTCATTTCTCGAAAAATATTGTTATATATTAAGCAATGGGAAGGGGATACGAAAGAGCAAAATTCTCTTTGCAATAAAATCCACTATTTGTAAAAACAGCCTAAAAGATTAATGACACACAAAAACAGAAGTGCCAATGCCAATTTTTTTTATTGATGCATCACAACATAAGAGCATTAGGATATCATCAAAATTTAAGAGTCAATTTATATATATTAGAGATTTTGAGGGTGTTATAAAGTAGAAGATCAACGGGTTTGCACAGCTGCTCCCTTGAAAAGCATTAAATAGTTTGGCGTTATAAGTCGAGTAAGTTTCATTTAAGTTCATGTTTTTTATACCTAAGGTTGAAATTGAGTTCTTTCTTTAGAAGTATCTCTTTAAATTTGTGCACCTATGTTATGAATGTCTATATTGATTTGCTCATGGAAAATCACACAATTACATTTCTCTTTCATGATTCGATTATTTTCGTGATATTTCATGGTGTGATGTATTTTGTACCTTATTTAATTTCCTTAACTATAATTGTTATACTTTAAAATTTAAGAAAATAGTGAGTATGTTTTTTAGAAACTCATCGCATGTGCATAATTTATTATTTGTGTGATGATATTTCTTTTGGATTCATGTGAAGCTTAGTTTCTAACCCTTTGTCTAATACAGACAAAATGGGGGAGAACAAATTTAGGGGGAGTTTCTTTATTTTTCGATACTTGTACGCATCACGATATTCTTTTGTTTCGCGTGTGTAGGTCTCTTATGCTTTGATGATGATATCATGGACTACACAAGATGAATAATTTCAGTTGAAGACAAAGTCTTGAATGTCATTCTGTATTGGGTTGGGGAGGACATTAGAATACATTATCTTAGGGGTTTTATTGTAATTTATATTTTGGTTTTTTTTGTGCCTGAATAGCCAAAGGGGGAGATTTGTAAGAGCAAGATTTTATAATTGCTCATAACTTAGTTATTTTGGTGTATCCCATTACAAATCGTTGCAATAAATCGAAGACAACATTCACTTTTGCCTCCATGATCATTTGAAGATGAGTTGGTGTCCGAGATTCAAGCCATTGGAATCATCATTCTATGGAGTTATAAGAACTTGTGGTTTTGATTTCTCAGTAAAACATATTCTGGGATGTTTTTATTTTTACTCGAAGCATATTTTTTAAAATGACTTTTTAAAAATAATTTTTTTAATCTCGTTAGAACGAGATATAAATGTCATTAAAACGAAATGCCAATTTTATTAGAACGAACTTCTAACGAGCATCTAACGAGATGGTCTCTATTTAACAAAACCACTCTCGTTGAAAAGTCATTAGAAGGTCGATCGAACGAGATAGGCTTATCATTCAAATGAGTTTAGAACGAACCTATAATTTTTATTCGAACGAGACTCTATTTTCATTCGAACGAGATCGCCACCTAGAATTTTGTGTTTTTTTATTTTATAAAAATCATAATTTGATCACTTTTTATAAGACTTTTGGCAAAACTAAATACCCATACCTATTCCAAAAGTGTTCATCTTTTTATTTTTCAAAGAGAAGTTTTTTTCAAATCACTCATCCCCTAGAATGATTTTTTAAGTTTCAAACCCAAGTTTCCTAATGCTACATCAAACCCTTGTACTCTACTGCTGATTTATGGAGCCGAGGCTCTACGACTGAAGAATAAAGGATTCCAATATCCTGAGGCTAATTGGTGGATACCTAAGGAAGAGATGGTTTATGTGGACGATGGTGGACTGTGTCATATCTATTGTAGAATTGAAGACCTGTGCATTATGTTTAGTGGAGCTCTAAGTAGTCTGTAATTCATCGAGTCTGTCAAACTCTTCTACACCACTCAGATCATGTTTTTGCCCGAAAGAGATTTTCCTCTTATTCTTTTTATTCTTTGTTTGGTTTGATTGTGTTGATTGGATCATTTAATTTAGACCTTATCTTGCATGCACACCTTAATCTAACCAAGATAAAATTTGGATTAAAAATTGAATCTTACGTGTTCGTAATCTAAGATATGAACAATTCCATATATCCCCAAACTAATTGTTTTATTATTGAATGAGTCTCCTTATTTTACATAAAAACTTGTAGGATCGCACATGTTGTGATGATATTCTCATAGATAATTTCATGGCATTTGATTCTTTGATGTGGACTAGCAGCTCCACCTCTATCCACTTAGTGAAGTATTCGGTTTTCATAAAGAGAAACTTACGATCGCCTGGGCCCCTTGGGAGTGGGCTAACTATGTCAATGACCCATTTTGAAAATAAGGATTTATCAATGGATTCAAGCTCCCTACTGGACTCCTGATGATTGGGGTGAAATCTTCAAACTTAGACACTTCTGGAAAAAATTCACGATATCCTTTTTCATGAAGAGACACTAGTAACCTATGAAATCCCCTAATATGCTAGTGATATGCCACCAATATTGGAGCCACAACTTTCTTTGTACATCTTTTTAAGAATCTCTTCTACTTTTTTGTGTAGATAAACTTGTAAAAAGGGATAGTGAATGATTGTCGATAATCGTGGCCTTCTGAATTAAGGAAAAACTTGATTAGTTTGATTTTCAACTTGTGGGCTTCCTTTTTATCCGTTCAGAGTTAGCTGTCTCTAATGTAATAAATGATAAGATTCTTCCATCTTAGTATGTAATCATTTTCCAAGGCCACTGTCTCTAGTTAATATTCCGTTATACTTGACACTTAAATGAAATCTACTTTAATTGTCCTTTTAAAATTAATATCAATATCATAGTCTAAAGTATCCAAGGCATCAATATGACTGTTGCAATTCCTCAAAAAAAATTTAATTAATATCGACATTAGGTCTCGACAAGACTTATTAATTTATCTTAGTAGGCCATCATCCTCAAATATCTTTCTTAATATTCTCCATTTAACTTATTGATGATCAAATGTGACTTATAATGGATGATAATATCGTTTTCCCTATCATGGCCTCACACTCTTCTTTTTTATAGAACCCATTGAGCCTTAATAAAACCTCTTTTCATCTATGTATCCCTAAGGGTGATGAATATGATGGTAATGACTATTCCAATCTGACTAGATTCTCTGTCCACGAACAATCTCAACTTGGACAGTTGGTTTGTCCCGTTGAACTAAGATTGTCCTCCTTATTAAAATGATGTTGTACATCTTTAGGGTTGGATTAGGGTGAAATTTTAAAAACTTTGCAACGAATTTATACAACTCCAGACCTCTAATGGAAGTCGTAGGCTTATAGATGATGTCCAACTGGCCCAAATCTAAGGAACGCTTGGTCATTTTATTGGTGAGCTCATCCTTCTTCAGGATCTCCTTTGTAGGAAAAGCAAGTAATTCCTAAGCTATATGGAAGAAATTACCAAGGCCAAGTCTATTTTTTTTTATAAGCATGTACCTCCTTTTAGCATCTTCAAGCTAGACTAGTTTCTTTTCCCCTCCTTCGAATCGGACTAATGCCCCACTGGTAGCATGAAGTAGATTATAAACTTCATCTTTAATTTCTTTCATCTTCGCCGTTGATGACTTTATTAATTTCTTCTTGAATGGTTGGTTAGTAGGATCCATATGCAACTAGTGACAAGAAGCCTTTGGGTCTATTTCGGGAAATCATAAGGCTTATAAGAAAAGACATCGATAATTAGCTTAAGAAATTCAATGGTCTGATTGGCTTATTCCTTTGGAAGCTATGAACCAATAATGAATAGATTATCTATCTGGGATGAATTAAGAGTAACTGTTATTGGTCCCTCTATTTATTGGTCGACAAGGTCCACTATCTAAACCCCTAAAAAAGATTCTTACCACTAATATTTATCCTAGTCGACCTCTTAATCATCATCTCATTTTCCCTTCTTGGATGATGGCATTGAAAAATAACCTTATGGATGCTTTATTATTTCCCTTAATTTCTAGTATTCCTTTATCAATTACGAATTTCAGATTTTGGTGAAGAGTTAAGGGGATAACTCTCATGGTTTGAATCTAAACCCTTCCTAAGATGGATTTGTAAGGAGACTTATACCCAACCACGTGAAATTCAATTTCTCGATTAATCGACCCCACCTTAACTAGTAGTTTAATCTTCTCAATAGGTTTTAACATTGCCATTCCAACAAATCAAAGGGCAAGAATTTGGATCTAGGTCATAAATGGTATGACTAAAATTACACACCAGGTCAATTTATAAGATATTTGAGTAACATCCTTGATCCACAAGTATTATGTTCACATTATGAATGATGACTATGATTATGAGAACCAAAGTTCCCTCATGGGGAGATTTACCACAATTAAGACTTCATCATAGAGCGTGATTACTCTATTCAGCTTGACCCACTTGCATTATATTTTGTTGGGTACTGACTTGGAAACATCAATCGAGAAAGATTCCAAAATATTAGATTAAATTACGACCCTTTCCCGAAGATTTCTTCCTGTGCACTAAGGATTAGTGTATCCACAAACGACAATCACCATTACATATGGAGGCATATCCTTTTCATCCTTCTATTGGTTATTATTGACTCGACCTTCTATTTTATCTCTTTTATGATTACCCACCTGAACAAGGTCCTCCAAGTGATGCTACAAAATTGTCTTGTGACTGTGGTCTAGATGGTAGGTATAGCAAAAAAGTTCTATCTTATTTTTATAAATATCGATCCTCGTATGCACAAGCAAGAAAGCAGATTAACTCCCTCATTATCTTATTGTGCCTCCCCCATCGTGGGTGTCATTTAAAGAAATTATTTTGATTTAAGGTAGGATCTTATAAATGGTCTCCCCTTGATAGGTGTTGGCCCCTCGATAGGTGATAACATTGGTGAGTATCTTTGTTTCTTTCTTTCTTTTCTCCTACTTTCCCACTTTCTTGGTTGGGACTGACTTTGTACCTCTTTTTCCTCCTTTTTTTATTCTCTATTATTTATTCATTTATTGGATTGATTATTTTGGTCACCCATGTTATGGATCCAATCCTCATCATTAGCATATTTATCAATATTCACCATAATGTTATGTATGAATGGCATTGGTTTCCTTTTAATTGGCTGGTATGTATTCTTTGACCGGGCAAGGCTGAACTAGAATTATAAGACAGCTAATCACTAATTAAAATTATAAATCTCTTTTAAATAGATCCTAATACCTTTAGGTATATTTCTTAAGGGATTCCTCCTAAAGTTTGCACAGGGAGATCAATGAATCCCCCTCTTTTATGACTTTGCTACTGGTAATGAAATGGGCGATGAATGTCTCAACTAACTCTATGAACTTTGAGATCAACCTAGGGGTTAGCTTTTCAAATAACTTTATCTGAAAAAATGATACATTAGTGGAACCACGAAGACATTAACTACTAACAATGGTGGATATAATGAACATGATATCATTTCCATCGTACATAGTAGCCTAAGAGGGTGTATCGTGATGACAACTATAATCACTAGGACCAGATCGATGGGGAGAACATACCCTAGACTTTGCATCACTAGGAAAAAATGGTGATCTATTTATGGAATGCTTTTCCTTTTAATTTGGATATTATAATTGATACGATTTTCCTAGTGGGAATGGTATGATTATTAAGCACTCATAATGGAAATCTATCAAATCATGCGGTGCGACTTGAACATTCCCACATACTACGCCAAATAGTAGGGGATTCAAAGCTATAATAATATATTTACTAATTTTTCCTAGAGTGAAATCCTTAAATTAAACGGACACATGATATAATATGGTTCAGTTAGTCATCCTTGCCTATGTCCATGGGGAAAAAGATGTAAACATTTTTCTATTGAAATAATCAAACGTGTAATGCTAGGAGCTAAGACTACACGTACGTATTATCTGACAAATTGTCAATATCTTCCCTCTTGATAATTGGGGGTCTTATTTATATAATTATAAAGTCCTAGAGCCCAATTTTTTTTTATGTAATATGATCTTCTTATATCCTATCTCTATTGGAGTCTATCTAGAGTATAGAATTTGAGTTGTAGTAAAACATTGTCTATTGGGGGAGTTATTCGTTAGGATCTGCCTAAATTTTAGGGATCTGGGGTGAGCCTTCATTAGTTGGCCACATTTCCTATGATCGACTAAGTTTTAAAGATATAGAAGTCAGTAGATAACTATATCCAGGGGTCACTTTAGGAATCATTTCATGGTTTTACTTTGTGGGACAAGACGATTACATCCTCCTTTAATTATTACCATACCTGAAATGTAACTTAAAAAATCTGGTATAAGAGGTAGATATGAAACATGCCATGGTTTCCACCGAAGCACTCCCAAATTGAAAATTTCAAGTTTAATTAAAATAAAGAGACGAGTTAATGACTTCTGATTCCTATGGATCATAAAAAGGACATGTAATAATGCGAGTTGCCCATAAATATCTTTTCCAAACATACAAGTCACCTATAAGATTTATATTTTTATAGATATGTGTGTGTGTGTGTGTGTAGAAAGGCTTAAATGAGGTCCTTGAATAAGGACCATAGAAATACAAAAGCTAATGTTCTTTAGTGAAATTCTATTTTAAGACTAAAAATATCATAGATCTATATTTTAAACCACAAAAAATTAAGAAAGTACACGAAAAATTAAGAAAGTAAAGAAACCTGCCAAATTCCGACCCAAATCCAATTCCGGTATTAGAGCCAAGACGCTCCTTTAAGGCTTACATTAGTAAAAGACTTTAATACCCTTGATATTTATCCCACGCATTTACAAGGATATTTTTGGAACCCATCAAGACTACCAGCCCATCCCTATAACTGATTTAGACCCAGAAGGTTGTTTAACCTTACACATAGATGGCTATTCACACATTGAATACATCCCATCTAAACACGTAGACTACAGACAAGTTACTGCTAGTGCTATCAATAGCAAACTGGACCAAAATAAGTGTATTGTCCTTATTCTAAGACAATTGTCCACATACTTTAAATCTCTTGAAACAGAGACAAAAAAACTATCTCAAAAGAAATACAAGAAATAGATAAGCAAATTCCCATAGACCTTGTACAAAATATAAATACTAAGACTAATCACAATGATGTCCATAATAAGGAAATTTCATAACTTAAAATTCTGACAAGAAACCAAGAAAATCAAAGAACAAGCTAAACTTATTCCAAGATTAGACAATTATCTTCCTAATGGAAATAGTTAAGTCAGACTGGAATGAGGTACCTGGAGACCTATCCATTCAGACCCTAGGATATCTCTACCAAAGAATTCTAAAAAAGATTAGTGATGAAATATTTTATTTCTAGATAAATGAAAATGACATTGCTAATGTTGTTATTGCAACAAGAAGTATAATTGAGAGATTAAATTTAATCTCAACATCTATAGCTGCCACCCAAGACTATAATAGTAGATTTGTTAAAGACTTACAATTAGATTTAAAAGCTAAAACATAAGGGTTAACTACCTTCTATACATAGTTTGTTAAATTTCAAAAAAATTTAGCGAATTATCTTAATAGTATGGACAATCATAACCTATCTAGAATGGATAGTATTATTAATGAACTTAGACTTAATATAGCTCAAGAAGAAGAAAACTATTAATAAATTATTAAGAGAATTAAGTTTATATACAATAAACCTTCCCACGCATAATTAGACTCTTCGTTTATTCTAACACGTTTAGATAAAATAGGAAAATATGTAGAATCTATAGAAGCAAAAATGACACAGGAATCTATACAGTAACAAGAAAAAGATGATGAAGTAAAAGATTATATTGCAAAGGTTGATAAATCTCTTTCTCAGCATAATGAAAAGATTGATGAAAATGCAAGAAGAGATAATAGGCTCTTTAAAGAAAAAATCAGATTATTCAGACTCTTTAGAATGAGTTGAAAAAAGACTTGAACAAAAACAAGTAATCACTTGTAAATTTAGAGAATATCCTTATATAAAAAAGAAAGAAGGAAAAACCATAGTTTGAAGAATTATAAATGATGGATTAGATAAGACTAGTAAGATAGCTAGCCCGATCCCAAATATTGGACATAATAATTTTATGATCAAAAAAATTAAAGACTCATACTCCAATGTTAGAACATGGTGGAAAGAAAGAAACTTTACCAACCCTCTTCAATGGAAAGAGTGGGGTGAAATTGATGAAAAATTGTGGAAGATTCCATACATAATGGACAACTTCCAACAGTTAGATATATAGACTTGTTTAAAGAAGGATCCACTGCCAAGATTCCTAATTATAACACGACTTACCCTTATAGAAATCATATGTTAGACAAGTCCTATACTGAGCTTCAAGTTTTTTATTCATATTGGCTAAAATCAAGAGGAAGAGATAGTAAGTTTCAGTTCCTAACCTTTGGACTCTTTCAAGCAAGAATCCAACGCATACGTAGACCTTAAAATAATATCAACATATTATGTTACTTAATAGATAAAAGATGAAAATATTTTCAGAAAAGCCTCATTGGGATAGCCCAATTAGAAATGTCAGGCAATATAGGATACTTTAATGTCATTCTGGCACTTACGGTAACCGTAGATACAACCAAACATTTTAAGCTCATCCTATATGCAAGTGGATATGAAGACTATATTATCCCAGATGTTAATATTAATATAGAATTCTAAATCTATGTGAAATTCTCCAAATTATCCTATGAAGGAATGCAACCGGGAATTCCTAGTGGTAGACTCAACGAAGAAATATTGGACCAATAAAAGAAAAAGCCAACACTCTTTGACGATTACCAGAATTTCAAAAAACTAAAACTATACAAAATAAACCCTTGTTTATTAACCAAGACAATGTACTGGAAACGTTACTATCCAGTTTGGTCCTCCTAAGACTACTAGCAAGAGTCTCTATACTGAAGAAGTTAGATTTTGAAATATGGGAGAATCCATACTTAGTGATCCCTCAAAGGGAGAATGTAGCAGTAAGGCTATCTCTAGCTTGTTAAGACCAACTCCAACAATTAGACCTAGAAGATCATTTAAACAAAAATATTTAGTTAAAGACAAAGCTAAAATCTAGAACTTTAGGCATGAACCCTTAGAATTAGACATGAAGACATTTAAAGAACATCTTGAAAGAAGCCATTATGTTAGATTCCAAGACAAGGATATATATAATATGATATCCCAAGACCACATATTAAAATTAAAAGAATCTAAGAATACCAAAGAACTTATTAGAAGCCTTAGATTAATGGAAGAAGGAGAAGAAAGATTAATGCTAGCTACACAAGTAGATCCCGCTAACCAATAAATTGGAACTAGTAGTAGGATGAATGATGCTCCTAGACTCTTTAGTAAACCAATAGGAATAAATAGTCCAATTTATTCTAATACTCAAGACTAAACCTAATTATATAAAAGATTTTCCAACCTGTGACAAGAGTTTTACGCCAGTTAGGACCATGACAAGTCAAGCCATAAACACAGTTGAAATCTACCTCAATTTAGATAATGTTCAAGATAAAAATAAAGCCTTATATAAATGGAGTAATCAAGTGAATATGTGTTTTGTGTCTAATGAATAATGGGATGCAAGTTCATGTAAACAATACGCTGAGAAATCCATTAGAGGAATTGCTAAGAATTATTTAGACAACCTTAGACAAGCTACAAATGAAGAATCCGTACTAAAGTTGAGAAAATGAGACAACATCATGATGAAAGATCAATTGAAGAATATATTCAATTATTTATAGTAGAATTCATTGGAGCTGGACATCTAGCTCAAATTAATGAACAAGACTTAGCAAAGCTAAGCTAGTTCTTTTTTGTATTTGCAAATTAGATAAGATCAATGAATATAGCAATAATTACGAATAACTATATTACCAAATTAATGAATTTGGTGAGACCTTAAAAGATGAATATTTTAGAAAAATACGAGCTATTGGACGAATCCTAATTAATGAATACAAGAATTGGCCAGGAGTTGTTGGAATCAATAATAACTCCCTTGGTGAAAGAATCAATTTTGCCAAAGACTATATCATATCTAAAAAACGAGATATAACTCAATGAAAGTTAATTAAAGAAACTTTCAAATAAATTCCTCCAATTAAAGATGAAAGAGACATTGCTCTAATCCAATGGGGATGTGGCAATGAAACTAAAGAAAAGAAATTCAAAAATAATAAACCATATTGGAAACAAAAGGTTAAGCCATTAAGGTTTCCAAGGAAATATAGATTCAAACCATCTACAACCTTTGGAGAAATGAATTTTAGAGATAAGAAAAATAGATTTAACCAAAGATGGTGTTTCAAAAAGAATACCAACAAGCATAAGAAAATTCCTAATTATAGGAAAGAAAAAGAAGTAGCTCAATCTAAGACTTCAACCAAAGAATGTTGGACTTACGGCAAAGAAGGACACTTTGCTAAAGATTGTCCCAACAAGAAAGAAAAATAAAGTATTACGATTATTAATACAATATTAGACTTTACAGATCAAGAAGAATTAGACATATTATATGTTATAGAAATATCAGACATAGAAAATGATGACAATGCTAGTATATATAGTGCATATACATATAGTGTTTCTGAAGATTATAGTAGTGATACTGATGAGTATAAAGACTCCCAAGATACTCTAGACTTATATATGATGAAAATTGATCAAGAATATGATTATATCGATTTTAAAGTAGCTTGGTATAAATGCATATTAATCCCCATTCTTAAAGAAAAGATAAATAGTTAGTAATCATGAGTTACTAACATATATACCTAGATGTTACTACGATAAAGAATATTATTTCACATTCGAAATGAAATGTAGCAAGAAAGACTTTAATTGTGTATAATGTTTTGAGATCATATAAATAGAATTATCTATGGTTTGTGTTATTTGTCAACTATACTACCATAAAGGTTGTTGGAGAATTAGATTTAGAGCAATCTATACTACCCAATATGATGCTCGAATAGACCAAGATATCCAACTCTATTATCAAGACATTGATAAAAATGTATAAAATAAAGACCTAAAAGGAAAGGAAATTTCCTATGATTTAGAAGATAGGTATTCAGAGAGAAATATAGAAGATTTAACACTAATAGATACTATTAATAAACCTCATAAAGGAATATTTGTTCTAGAAAATAATAATTTAATAATTTCTACTAAACCTAATGCTTAATTTGTAGAATTATTTATATAAAATAAAGATTATACTAAAAGTCTGTAATCTTTTATAGATACAGGATGCTCGTAGAGTATTTGTAAGGTTAATGTCTTCTATGAAGAATAATTTTTAGATAATAATCAAGAGATCCATGGTAAGGTAGCTAATGGAGAACCATTTACCTTATATATTCAGACTATTCCTATTTATTTTAAACTAGAAAATCAGACAAACAAAACTGTAAATCATCAGTTTTGGATTATGGATCCCTATATAGTTTCACAGGGAAGATTATTTTATGACAAAACTTTATTAGTAAATATCATCCTTATAATCAGTATAATGATAAGATATTACTTAGTGATAAGGAGGAATTTAATATTAAAGCTCCGCTAATTGATCACAAGACTGCTTTTGACCTCATGCAGGTCAAACCAAATTATAGACCAATAACCCATCAGAGTTCTTCAGTTGAGCATGGTGTACCTAGACATACAAACTAGCAAGAATACCAAGAAATAACTAAAGCCTTACAAAAAGAATGTGAGAGACCAAAAGTGTTATAAGAAAATAACACTTATACAACAAGAAATTCTAGATCAATCCCAATAAGCCTTATTAAAGGCCCAAGCTATATTGAAACAAAAGAAAATGGATATGGAAGAAAAAGAAGAAAAGATTAGGCAATTAGCAGAGCCTACTTTAGGAGAAAATCCCATTACTAAGTGGGATAAAGACCAAAGCTATTGTGAAATCATCCCTATTAACCCATAAGCCACTATTAATGGTGGAACCTATAAGAAATGATATTCACAAGAAGATAGAGAAGACTTAAAAAAAGACATAGACGAAATGCTTAAATAAGGCATTAATAGAGAAAGCAAAAATAGACATAATAGCCTTGCCTTTTATGTTCAAAATGTGTCTGAACGAAATAGAGGAAAAAGACGTATGGTCATAGACTATAAACACCTTAATAAGAATTGTGAATTTGATATTTATAAGATACCACACAAGAATAATTTAATCAATCTAATTAAAGGAAGAATTATATTCAATAAGTTTGATTGCAAATAAGGCATATGGAAAATTAAGACTCACCTAGACAGAATAACCTAAACGGCCTTTAGTGTGCCTCAAGGAAAATATGAATGGTAAGTAATGCCATCTGGATATTTAAATGCCCCTCAAGTATTTTAAAGAATAATGGAAAATATTTTTAGACCTTATTCAGAATTTTATCTTGTGGACATAGAGTATATTTTTGTAGCTAGCAAGACTGAAGTAGAAAATGTAGACCATCCTAAAAAGATTATCTTAGAATTAGATAAACATGGAATTGTTATTTCAGAGAAGAAAATGCTATTATTCCAGACTGAAATAGACTTTATGGGAATGCATATTAATAAAGGAAAATTATCCTTAGCAGAATATATAACCAAGAAGATCTTTGAATTCCCAGACCGACTTAGAGATAGAAAACAATTACAATCATTTTTAGGATTGATTAATTGTGCTATAGAATTTATTAAGAACCTTGCTTCAAAAAGACAATGCTTAACATCCAAATTAAAAGGAACAGATAATACTAATCCTTTTAAATAGACTAAAGATGATTTTGAAGTGATAAGGCAGATCAAAGAAGTAGTAAAAAATATTCTTTTACTTAAACTGTCTAATGTTAAAGACCAGTTTATAGTAGAAACAGATCCTTCTGATAAATGATGGGGAGCAATATACTTTGCCATTGACCATCAAACTAAAAAGAAAAAACTATGTATATATAGTTTTGGAAGTTTTTCTGATCTAGAAATAAGATATACAGCCCATGAAAAGAAGTTTTAGCTATAATTCGGGCTATAGAAAAATATATGCTTTTTCTTAGACCTAAGCATTTTAATGTTTATACCGACTCTTCTTATGCAACAAAATTCAAACTCTCAGACTTATCAAAATCAAGAACGAATAGACTAATTATATGGCAACAACTGCTTAATGGATGCGACTCCTCTATTATACATATTAAGGGAAGTAAAAACACCATTTTATACATCATATCTAGAGAGCCCGTGTTTGCAAATACTAATATTATTTCTTATTTTATGATACAAACAGAAGATCTAGATACAATGAGTTCCTCTATACTGAACAAAGAAGACATTGCAGACTATCTTAGACGCGTAAAACCAAATGCTGGTAAAACGCAAAAATGGACTCATATCGAAGACAATCAAGAAAGACCAATCCTGGAAAACTTCGATGACATTCTTGTTCCTCCTGGAAAATCAAGCAATGAAATTGATGGGAATCCATTGTTATTTTCCTTTTATTTTTCATCTTATTTATATTTTTAGTTCTTTTTAGGTATTTTCTCTCCTTAATTAACCTCCAAGCATGTTTGGGATTAATTAGGTAATCTTTTATTTTTAGTTAGTCATTTTTAGACCTTTTAGGCTATTACTTGATTAGAAAGTAACAACCCACCTACAAAAAGCTTTATAGTCTTTATTTGAAGGTAGCTTCCATTTTTTGAAATATAAGAAATTCTCTCTTTCTCTCTCTTGAAATCATTTTGTCTTGATTTTTGAGTAATTAACGTGTAGTTCATGTTAAAATTGGTATCAGAGTGGGTGTCGCTCTAAATATTGGTGTTAGTGCGTATCGGTATGTCGAGTATCAACAAAAATTGTACACTACATTCTTAATGGCCCCGAAGAAAGCAACGCGAATTCAATATGAGATTAACGAAGAATTACAAGAAAATAATTCAAGAATGGAAGAAAAAATGGGTAGAATAGAAGAACAAATGAAAACCATAATTCAACATTTTGCTAAAATTTCAAAACCCTAACCTCTAAATTAAAAACCTAGTACCAAACCACCATTCAAAACTCAACCCCAAATCGTACCACCTAGAATACCCACTGTTTGAGCAGAAAAGCTCCGGTTGACAGCCTGCGGCTTTAAATTCAGCGCAGGACTGCCAAACCACTACTGTCGAAATGGTCGATAACATGATGCCTTAATTCCTTTTGCCTTTCGCTACTGTAAAACCTCAAGAACCTCCTGCCAAACTGCCCTTATCAATCTGCTGACAACACTGTTGCATTTCAGAACATGTTTCAACACTCGAGGAGTCAAAAAATTGCCAAGATCGCTCCGACGGCTTTAGATCTACTCATCCCTCGGTAGATTACCCTCCACATGGTTTCCCTCCACTCCCCTACTATTGATTTACCCACCCAAGGTCACTAAACACCAACCCCTGCTCAAGAATCAATCCCAAACCCTCTCATCTACCCTATCGACACAAAAGGAAACCAAATACCTGCTATTCATATGGAAACCTTAGGTAGATCCCTCCAAGAAGTTCGAGAACCAGGGTTGGACAACCCAAATGTGGTTTTTGACCTGGGTGGACACTACTTTTGTTGTTTGATAAGAGAGGCAAGAGGAAGATGATGAATCTTGAAGCAAGAATTGAAGAATGGCCCTTTTTCAATTTTTTAAGAAAATATTTTTGGCCTCACAAGTCTTTGCATCTCTTTTCGAGCACAATTTTCGAACTTCTCACGCGATTCTCCAATTTTGCAAGTTCGAGGATGAACTTTTTAAAGACGGGGAGAGTGATGGGAATCCGTTGTTATTTTCCTTCTATTTCTACTTTTAGTTCTTTTTAGATATTTTCTCTCCTTAATTAGCCTCCAAGCGTGTTTGGGACTGATTAGACATTCATTTATTTTTAGTTAGTCCTTTTTAGTCATTTTAGGCCATTACTTGATTAGCAAGTAACAATCCACCGATAAATAGCTTTGTAGTCTTCATTTTAAGGTAGCTTTCATTTTTTAAAATACAATAAATTCTTTATTTCTCTCTCTAGAAATCAGATTGTCTTTATTTTTAGGTCATTAATGTGTAATTCACGTTAGAAATAATTGCCCAGAATAGACTTATTGGAAAAATGTATTTTCCCCAATATAGACAAGATCAAAGATATCCAGACTCAATAAAATATGGCCGGGAATTTTCAAACGATGCAAATACTCTTATAGATGCCATATGGTGGAATGTGAAGAATAAGCTATAGGTAGCATTCAAGCAGAATTTAGTGGATGCTGCTAGATTCATTAGAACCCAAAGACTTGCAGTTACCCAACTCCATGGTACTGTCTATTCCTAGACCTCAGAATCTATAGAAACCTCCAAAGCTAGACCTGTTGATAATTTCTATAATTAGCAAAAGACTTTAAAGACTAAAATTATTATACCATTTGGTAATAATAATCTTCCAATTTTAGAAGACTGTCAGAAAGAGGGTGATAACATTGTTGAGCATTTCAACATCTTATTATCTGAGATTAATGGAGATGACTTAATAATTAGTTACTTATTTAAATAAGTTCCAAAAATTTATCTTTTTAGAGAAACAAAAATGGAACATATAACTCTTGCAGACTATGGGTTCATTGGACTCATCCATATACAGGCTGTAGAAGACACCATGACTCTTGGGGAAAATGTCCACGAGTAATCCAAGAAGATAGAATAATTTTTTCCCTTATTTCCTAGAATTTATCAGATTCCTCGAAATTATTATAGGGGAAAAAGGGTTGAAGGATTTAGACTCGTTAGATTTTCATCATTTGCATTTGAAGACTTTGAGATCCTTTCTAAAGACGATACCAGATACTTATCTATAGACGAGTCCAAATTTTAGATTGCCTAAGCCTTGGAAAAAATCAAGATTATGGAACTTTTAACAAGCCAAAAAAGATGGTATAATATTACCATAATGTAGACTTAATTATTTAAGCTGATGAACCATTCAACGATAAGCTTAGATGATATATCCAAAGAAGTGGTAAATGTATCTTTATCATCCAGTATTAGAGTTGTGGGCATCATTGATGAATATTTTGAAAACAATAATGCTCCACCAAATAAAGACAAAATAAAAAAGACATAAGAAGACAAAGACGAGACATAAAATGGACCCTTTTGATAATACGCAAATATCGCGTATTTCATCCGTCGAACCTACGCATTTTAGCCCCCTCGGGTGCCTTAATCTCTATATTTAAGCCCGTTAACCAGATAACCTCGATTTATATTGTTAACATGCTATATGAGGTATAATTGGGCTTTTGTAGGTATTTAGGTACTAAGTATGAAGTTCGGACGCGTTCCGCTTGATTCCCGTACACAATCGCACGTTCAAGGGCATTTTAGTCATTTTACAGATTGGGCACCTGGTCCAACATCTTCATGGAAGTTGTAGTCCTCCTCGCAAGCTTCGCGTGGCCCCAAACGGTGCGCGATTCCGATTCATAACGAAGAAGTTACGGCGATTTTAGCGGAGAAGAAATGCAAGCCAAAACAGGGGAAAATGCAGTCTGCCCCTGCTTGGTCGATCGATCAACCAAAATGGTAGATCGATCGATCCTTCTTATTTTTGCCACGAATTACACTGTCGATCGATCGACCAAAATGGTAGATCGATCGACCCCCTGTTTTTCAGCAGATATTTTGCATTTTCTTTTCTTTCTTCTTTTCTTTTATTCCCACTTACTATATAAAGGTTTTTTGTTGTAATAATCATATATTCAGTAGATAAAACGTTTTTAGGTTAGAATAGCTTAGGTTTTGAGGGTTTTGAAGAGTTCTTCTTCAATTGTTCTTGGATTGACACACTTTTGGATTGAATGTTGCACTATTCATCATCCCCTCCATTTATATAGTTTGTATTTCCTTCTTTCTTGCCTTGATAGTTAGATTTACATGCTTTGTTAATTAGATTCACATGCTTTCTTTAATCGCTTTCTAGGTAGATTTATCGCGTTTATTTACCGCGTTTATTTATCGCGTTTTTAACATGCTTTCTAGCTAATTTAAATTAGGTTGTGCTTGAATTGAACTCACTCGAGTTGACGCGTTGCTTTGCTTTGGTGATGGAGTTTACGGGTCTATTTCGAGTGTGTTGTCCTAGTTATTATGCCTAGGAGATTTGACGGGGCATATCATGTATGTCCCGTGCTTACGACCTTTCGCGCGTAATTTCCGGGATATTTGTTGACGCCAAAATCTTATTAGGCTTTTATGATGATTTAGGGCGTAACAACCCTTGATTTAATTAACTGTCGAAACGAGACGCATTTGTAATAACTCGTCGACCCATGTGACCATTTTATACAAATTAACTCGGGTGAGGGATATTCGATGCAACCTATAGTCTTACTCGCTTTCATAATCTAGTTTCAATCCCATTGCCTAGAATAATCTTTTCCTTTATGCATCTTTTCTTTTAGTTTGTAATCATCTTTTACACTTTTATTTCGGAGTATTAGACCACTTAAATTCTAACATCTCGTCTCAGTGGATTTTCGATACCCGACTTACCGCTGTGCTTGCCTCGCAAGTGTAGTAGTAACTTAGGTTTTTGTATTGAGTTGGCGAAACGAAAACAACGACTGTGCACTTTACACGCGCACACTTTTCGCACTCGATCACCTTTCTATCCGAAGAATTATTAAAGACTGAAAATTCGTGACATAAGATGACAAGTTTGCTTTCTATGAAAGACTAAGACCTAACCCACGTGGGACATCAGATTGAATTATCTCAAGAAAACAAAGCTACTTTAATACTTGGCTAGAATGATTGGTAGACTCCAATTTTTTTTTATGTAAAGAAAATTATTATATACATTAATAATTATCTTTCTTTCACCGATTTTCTTTTCACAGTCGGTTGCCAGCCATTTCTAAAATCCCTTAAGCTATAAAAGGGAGGGTCTGTATGTTGTGAAGGATATCGAGAAAAAAAGAGTAAGAAAGTTTAGCAAGGAGTGAGACAAAGTAATATGTATATTAGTGAGTAAACCTCTTACAGTTAGGGGAGAGGTTAGAGTTGTATCTACCTACGCAATGCAGTAAATGTTAGTTTCTTGTCCCAAATATCTTATGTTAAGTATTTATTATTCTCCAAACATATACAACTTTACGTTCATAGAGAACTATTGTGTGGAACCTATGGTGTAACACGTAAGTGTTATACTGTTGAATCATCATCAGGTGCCAATTTTTCATGAGCCGTTAGCTAGGTGGGAATTAGGCGTGGAGGCGTACATGAGGGAAATGGGTCCAACGCCAACAGAGGATTGAGGTACGACACATAAAAAGAGAGTTACAGGAGGTATAAACCAAAGAAGGATAATAGAAAACTGAAGAGACATAGGGAAGAAGATAAGGTAATTGCATACCAAAAGGAAGTTATAAACTCGAACCAAACCCCTAGCAATTTCAAAAACTATCGTTAAATTTGAAAAGTAACTGTATGAGCCTTCAAATAACTAAATACTTTTTAAAATTTGTTAATCAAACAAACCCAGACTTAACAAGATAAATCCACGAGTGGACTCTCTCAAACCCCTCAGAAAGACTACTTATAAAAACTACTTTAATATATGGAGGAGGTACCTATAAATATATAGACCATATTATTGAGTGGTTAATACGCGAAGTACCTAGAATAGAAATAATTAGAACAAAAATCCGTGATCTCTTCAAGGAAGATTTAAGAATTGAAGAATTTGCAGAAGAACTTTCAAAACCAGAAAATACCAAGAATACTTAGATATACTATATATATATATATATATATATATATTAAACTATATTAGAAGAAAAAGATTAGTATAAACAAGAACTATCTTGATTAGATCTGGAGGAGTTCGTCCAATCCTTAAATTCTTGAAAACTTCCTCCACTAGAACTTATCGAATATTTTTGTCATCCTACGATGACAGTGAATTAGACGAATTCATAGAAAATGACCTAATCCATATTATTAAGAAAATATATATAGAAACTAAACGGATAAAACCTCAATATCGCATAAGGTGTTTAAAACTAGATTATTTTCCTTCAAAACCACTTAAAATTTCTAGACATCCTGAGAAAAATATTTTAATAGATAATCCGCACTATTTTCAAATACAATATAATAGTGACGGAGAAAGCTTAAGAAGAAGCCCCGAACCATTCTACGCTTAGGCTCCTAGATTAATGAAATTTAAAACAAGTTTAAAAGGTTTTAGAATCTATTAGGGTAAAAAATTCTATTCTGAAAACTTTAGAAAAAGACAAGAATAAAAAAAGACACTGTGGTCCTTAGATTTTTTAGACGGTAGCTAGTCCGCAAACTAGGTCCACACAAGAGCCTCTCTCTCTCTCTCCATATATATATATATATATATATATATATCTTGCATGAGTTACAATTCATTAGAGGGATTTTGTTTTAAATGGATTTGTGCATGGATGGTTAATTTCTTGGGGCTATTTAATAAATAAGTTTAATTAAATTCTAGCTTATGATTATGGTATGTTTGATTTGAATATACTGATTTGTTAATTTTGTCCTTCATTTTATTAAAATAATTAACCAATTTAACAAAGGTTTGTATTGAATCAAATTGATTAGTTAACTTATTACAATTTTACGGTGTCTGTGTTGGGGGGGGGGGGGGGGGGGGGGGATGAGGGGGTCGTTGGTTAAGAGAGAGAGGTGGAATTAAGGGAGATATGGCTGAGGTTGTTTGTTAGAGTAATTTTTAATGGATGAGGCTAGTATTTATGGGTCAATTAAGGAAAGTGTTTATGAGGCTTGAACTCGCTAGTCACTTATTAATAGTTTTGGACGCTTACATCCACCACTCAATAAAATAAATGCTTAAGTCCTTCTAACATAAAATACGTGCCCTATGCAATTTTAATATTTGAAAATCCTCACTGACATTTTTTCATATTCTCCATTTGTCATTTTCGTATTCAAATGATAAGAATCCTCAAAAACCCTATAATATTTCTCTTACTGACATATATGATCTTTTACTACGATTTTCTACTCAAGCAAAAAAGTATTCAAACTATCTTTAACGCGTATTTTATTTATAAGACAATCGAATTCAATCCACGATTAGTTCAAACTAGTAAGTTCATGATCTTATACACTTTTTGAGTAAGATAGTGAAAAATGACTAGAGAGTAATCCAGTATACTATATATTGACGAAAAAAATGTATGAAATATGGAACCCAAGTATACTATTTTGTAAGGACATGATTTTATAAATGTCCATCTAGAATTTAGGAATTTCTGTGATGTCCTAGATCACTGTTATTATGTCATATACTGCTACAATTAGCACGTGTTCATAACGTTCAACCATGACATCCATCATCTAAATTCTACGCTTCATGCATCACCAATTATTGACATCGTGCGTTGTGCATCTTCAACAGGTCTCCACTATCCCCATTAACTCCTATATGCAAAAAGGTATAATGTTTAATTGGAGTTATTAATGTTCACGTATTTATTTGGGACATTTTTATAAAATGTTATTATCAAAAGGAGGCATTTTTTCTAAGTCAAAATTAATTTTTCAAGACCTGTAGACGAGATTTTTAAAATAACATTTTCTCGCTCCTGTCATTCAAACAACTGCTTCTAATGACATCACATGTCATTTGATGGGTCGCTCGAAGGGTCATTTTTTAAATGCATTGAACGACCACGTATTGTTTTGATTTTTAATTGGTCATTTCTTGGATTGTTCCTTACATCTTCTAACGACATGCACATGTCGTTCGAACGACCTGCGATGCCTTTATTTGTTTAATCAACCTATAAATACCTTCTACGAAATTAAGTTTTACAAGTCTTTTACAACTCCGTCTCTACAGATTTGCTGGACTTTTAAACTTCAATGTTTTGGCTTAAAACCCATTTTAGATTCACTTAAACATCCCAAATCATTTATGTGAATCATTCTTAACTCTTTTACTCATAATACCCATTTTGGAGTAAAACTTGTGGAGAAGAAGGTTGTCTCAATTGCTGATCATTGGATCTCTTGCGGGATCTCTTACTGAAGTCTTCGAATCGACACCCGAGGGTATTCGTCGTAACAAACGTGTATTTCTTCTATGTACTTGTAAGTTGGAGATTTATAGTTTATAGAGACATAAAAAGGTTTTTCCCCTGCTGGGGATTTTTCCTCAAACTTGTCTTGTGATTGTTTTGGCTTCAATGCTAGATTATTCATATAGATTTCAATCACAATTAGATGAATGCTTTAGGGTATTAATTAAAACTGGTGATAAAACTGAATTTAATTAAATAAGTTTGGATATTGAATGGAAGGGCACTCTCAAATTGGTATCAGAGTCAATTACACAATTATAAAGTGTAAATTTTTCTAGATATCAATTTTTATTGAAAAAGTTTAAGTTCAGTGGAACACTTATATAATCGAATGCAAATTTTGTATGGAAATAACTATGCTTACTGAAAAGTCCGTATAAAATCTTCTCTAAAAGCAATAGATGAACGTGTTTGGTTAGTGTGTGAAAGAGGTTGGACCCCTCCCTCTATCACCGTAGAAAATGTCACAAATCATAAACCGGTGTCAGACTGGACTGAGGATGAAGTTAAATGGAGCACATATAACTCTCGTGGGCTAAGTGCAATTTCGGGAGCCATCACACCCAACGAGTTCCGTCGCATCATGACGTGTACCATGTCAAAGGAAGCATGTGATGTTCTACAACTTACCCATGAATTCACAAATACAGTTAAATAATCTAAATTGGAAAATTTAACTACTCAATTTAAAATAATAATGATGCTTAAATCTGAATATTTTGATGAGTTTTATGCACGTTTGTCTGATATTGTCAATACTAGTTTCAATCTTGGTGAACATATTCCTAATGCACGAGTAGTTAAAAATATTTTGAGATCATTGCCTAATCGTTTTATCCGTAAAGTCACTGTGTTAAATTCATTTGGAAATTTGAACACCCTTAAATTAGAAAAACTGGTAGGTGACCTCCAAACGTATGAAATTGATATGTTTCCTAAAGCGATTAAATCTAAAGATAAAGGGATAACACTTAAATCCTAGGCTAGAAAAGTTTAGGAGTCATCTAGAAAGAGGGTAGAGCTTGGAGAGAGTAAGAAACATCAAATTCTGAGTTTGATTTTGATTTAGACGATTTGGCACTGTTTGTAAAAAAATTTAAGAAATTTCTCAAATTAAAAAATAATGGAAATTTTAAAGATAAAAAGAATTTTGAGAAAAAAAATCTAGAAAGAAGTTAGATAAAGATAAAAAGTACACTCCTAAAAGTGACAAAGAGAGATGTTATGAGTGTGACAGTAGAGGTCATAAGTCTTTTGAGTGTCCAATCTTGAAGATCTCTCATAAGACTAGCCACTTTGTTGGTCAAGTCACCATTTTCCCTCTCCACTAAAATGACTCTCTCCCCTAAAGAAACTCTCATTGAGGACTCTCTCTCTCTCTTTCTTGACTCTCCCAACTCGTTTTCTTAACCTAAAACCCTAAGTGCCAAACTTTTATTTTTATTTTTCTCGATGTACCAACAATACTATCCATGAATGAGGTGAAGTTACGTCGATTCGTTGATTCATCCCCAAAATCCACTGACTCGACATCTATATCACTAAGCGTGGCATTTAAGGTAGCTTTATCTTTTCCTTGTCTCTTTAACCTCGTAGCAAACTCGTGAGCTTTATGACCCTTACCCTCGCACTCATGGCATCTCTCCTCATATTTCTTACGGTACTCTCCTCTTACTTTTTCAAAACTTTTCTTGCACGATTTTATCCTTTTATCTTTCTCAAAAATTTTGTTTTCTTTGGAAGTATTTTATTTTCTTAGCTTGAGAATTTTTTTAATTTTTTTGCAAAAAGGGAAAGATCATCTAGATCAAAATCATACTCGGAGTCAGAAGAAACCTCCACATTCTTTTTAGATTGTACTTTCAAAGCAATTTCCTTTTTCTTTAGTTTAACAGTTTTTGAAAACATATCGATTTTATAAGATTTAAGGTCTCCTACGAGTTCTTTTAACATAAGCGTATCTAAAATTCCCAAAGAATTAAGAACAGTGACCTTAAGAATAAATCGGGACAGAACAGATCTCAAAATCTTTTTCACAACGCGCGTCTCAGGAATTATCTCCCCCAGATTAAAACTAGAGTTAACGATATCACACAATCGTGCATAAAATTCATCAAATAACTCAGTCTCTAGAATATTAGTGGTATCAAATTGTGATTTCACAGCATTGGTACCCACGTGAATGAGTTGGAGGATATCCCACGCTTCCTTAGACGTGGTGCACATCATGATGCGGTGAAATTCGTCAGAGGTGACTGCTTCTAAAATTACACTTAGGCTGCGGGAGTTAAAATTATTCCATTTTAGTTCATCCTCCCTCTAAGTGGTGACGGTTTTGGGACATATGACGTTGCCATTAGTCACAATAGGTCACAAAGAAGCCAGACATCCTCGTCAATTGCTTTCAGAGCCAACCTCATTCGAGCTTTTCAATAAGCATAATTAGACCCATCAAAAACCGATAGCCTATTATACAAATTATCCATAAAAAGTCAAATTTAAAAGATCACACAAAAACTTAGTGTAACCCGCTCTAATACCAATTTGAAGTTGCTCGTTTGGGGCAATATGGAATTATTCGTATCTTAGGTTATGTGCACACAAGATTTAATTTTTAATCCAAATTTTATCTTGATTAGATTAAGGTGTGCATGCAAGATAAAGTCTAAATTAAATCATCCAATCAACACAGCCAAACCAAACCAAGTCGAAGAAGAATATGAGGAAAAATTCCTTTCGAAAAAAACCTTGATTTCATCACTGTAGAAGAATTTGACGGACTCGATGACTTACAGACTACTTATAGCTCTACTAAATATAATACACAGGTCTTCAAATCTTCAACAAATACGGCATAGTCCAGCACCGTCCACAAGAAGCGGCTCTTTCCTCGTTATCCACCAATCAGGCTCAGGATATTATAATTCTATCTTCTTCAGCCGTAGAGACTCGGCTCCACAAATCAGCAGTAGAGTAAACTCTATAAGGGTTCAATTTAGTATTGGGAAACTAGGGTTTGAAACTCAATAAATCATTTTAGGGGACGAATGATCTGGAAAACAAAAACTTATTTTTGGAAAATAAAAAGGCGAACACTTTTGGAACAAGTATGGGTATTTTTTTCACCCAAAATCTTATAAAAACTTATCAAAATGGGTTTTTTTTATTAAAAAACACGAGGAGTAAGCGTTCTCATTCGAACAAAAAATGAAAATAGGGTCTTGTTCGAATGAAAACTGTAGGTTCGTTCTAACGATGTCAAAACTCGTTCAAACGATAAACCTATCTGGTTCGATCATCCATCTAATGACCTTCCAATGAAAGTGGAACAAAGGTTATCATGTAAGATGCTCGTTAGAAGTCCATTCTAACGAAATTGGCATTTCGTTCTAGTGAGATTAAAAAAAAATATTTTCAAAATATAATTTTATAAAAAAATGCATCGAGTACAAATCAAAACATCCCAGAATATTTTTGACAGATAAATCAAAACCACAAGTTTGTATACCTCCATAAAATTTATGTGGACACGATGCTCGGTCACTAACTCATCTTCAAATGATCGTGGAGGCAAATGCGGAAGTAATGTTCGGTTTGTAGCAACGGTTTGTAATGGGATACACCAAAATAACTAAGCTATGAGAAATTATAAAATCTTTCCTTACAAATAATGATCAGTCCAAAACTTTTGTGCATAATATGGTATTTGCAACCACGATGACTTCGTGGTCTTCCCATGAAACAATGGAAAAACTGAGATCTCCAACAAGAAGATTCTTGTTAGGATCAAGTACTGGCTATTAAAATCCAAAGGGAAGTGGGTTAAAGAAAAATTCAAAATGAACTCCCCTTTGTCCTTTGACCCTATTGGACGACTTCAAGATGATCAACTGAAGAAGCTCCTTATGCTCTCAGATATGATGTTGTCTTACAATAATTTTAGCGGCATTGAGATAGCCCGTTTGAGTGCCACAAAGATGAATAGGGCAAAAAGTTGTCATGATAAATATGCGTAGGAAAGTAGGGATGTCTTATTCTTCAAAGTATGGAGAAGATGAGTTGCAATTACTAATCGATGATTAGTTAGCGATGGATAGAGGTCACTCGGGGTGTTGTTAAACTAGGATATAGCGAGAGTGATATGGGTGATTCTTGTGGTTGGACGAGATATGCATTGGTTTAAGAGTGAGCCAGGGTTTAGGTTTGAGGAGGCCTCAAACTTGACTATAATTCTTCATTAGTTTTGTTTTGGGATAATGGTGAACGTGTTTTTTGGTTATGACTCTAACATTATGGTACTGTCTCAAAATTAAAATTTATAGCCAATTTTTTTAGTAGTTTATAGGAAGTGAACATTTTCTTTGCTAAAACGAAGGTTGACTTCACTGCAATGAAAGTGTTGCAAACACTGAAGGGTCATAGTGAATAATTTGAAACTTGGTTTGGAAGACTATTTTTTAGTCTTCTATATAAGTTTGATGAGGTAGAGATGTGTAGTGTGTGGCTTAATTTTTTCCTCGTGGTGAACCCATGTGCATGAGGCGATGGACAACGTGGGTCTTTGGATAAGCTTGGAGTTTTAGAATCCAAGTCCAATTATTTAGTTTCCTACTTACAGGATAACACTCACATGAGAAAAGACTTTAAGTCTCCAACTTGGTTTTAGTTTAAAGTCTCCTTCATACATGATTGCTCTACTCTACTTGGTCTGTGGTTTTTTGCTCCTTATTTAAGGATATCTCCAAAACCGTGAGTTTTGAGATAAAAGTGGTTTGGCAAACAATTGGGTTTTCTTTCCTTTTGTGAAAATTGGCTATTTATTTTGGGAACCAATTTTGGGTAATCTCTGTTGAAAATTTTGGGTTGAATTTTAAGAGTCTTTTTGTAGATTAATATTTTAAGTCTTACATTATTGCGCATGAGGGTTTAGTTTGGGAGAGAAAAGAGATTATATTACGTGTGAAGGAGATTGTGAGGTATTATCGTTGGACTGAACTCTATGGATATACATATGCAAAGAAAGGTGTCAAACCTAGACATGAGAGGAGTTTTGGAGAGGTCAAAATAAGGTATTTTCAAGCATTAGGAAGCACGTGGAGGATTCAATCAAGGAGACTTCATCTTCCATATTCATGCAAGAAAGGACTTGTTTTACTATGTATTTATTGTAGCTTATTTATGATTAATTTTCCTCATCATCTATTTTGGGGATTATACACTTGCTATGCTTGAATCTGATGCATTATTGGGTTGTGCCTTGGAAATTATAATGACTATATATGATGAGAACTTGAATTTGATGAATTAATGGGTTGTACTTTTGTTATTATAATGATTATATATGATAAGAAATTGAATGTGATGCATTAATAGGTTGTACCATTGTTATTATGATAAAAAATTAAATTTGGTGCATTATTGGGTTATACCTTGGTTATTATGATTACTATATACTATGACAACTTGAATTTGATACATTAATGGGTTGCACCTTGATTATTATGATGATTGTATATGGTGAGAACTTGAATCTGATGCATTAATGGGTTATACCTTGTTTATTATGATGATTATTTGCTTACAACTTATGTAGATTAGTTATAAATCTGATTGGGGTTGATTTATTAAGATAATAATGTATTTAAAATAGAATTTTATGATGAAAGGCCTATTTTATTGTTGAAAACCAAAATTAAGATAAAACCTTATGAAGAACAAGTTGTAAATGAAGCTTTAATCAATATATCTATAAAACTGTTGTAGATTTTGATCCTATACTGATAGAGAATTAATTAAGGACCTTTAGAGATGATTTGGAGGTGTTTTGGGATGGTGTTGGATCTTTGGTTGTCATTAATAAAAAATTGGTATGTTTATAAATTGAATTGAGGTTTGGTTATGGACTGAATTGTAAAGCAACTTCATTTTGGAGCAAAAAAGGGAAGCTCGCAACCGCGGGGTATATCTCGCGACCACACTCTTCAGGGCCGTGATCGGGAGGGGTGGGGAGGGGACTATAGGAAGGCGGTGATGATAAATTTTGTTTAGATTTTGCCTTGATTTAATTTTGGGACCTATGAATGTATCTTAGGGAATTTTAGTTCATGGATTGGGATTATATTCGGGGCGCATTTGTCACGTTTTGTAGAGTTAGGATTGATATATTGTACATAGTTTTGCATATTGGTATATATATGCTTGTTTTGTTATATGTGGACATACCATAGTTGTGTGTGTTCATGGGGAATATATCGATGGGAATTTGATAGGATTGTTGTGCGAGACCATGGACTACTACCCTGGATGATGAGACAAGTTATGTATAGGTTTATATCCTGATCCTTTGCTTAGTTGGTTAACCGTCGGGATACTAAGGAGACTTGATCTGTCATGCGAATCTTAGTATGCAATTGATGATGGTGTGATTCCGTAGTGATTTCCCATTTTTCTGTATGTGGGGATGTATTGCAATCTGTTAGGGTTGGGCTTTCTATGGATTGACCCAATAGAGGAACAAAGGAGGTTCCCAAAGGTTAGGGCCTTCGTGTGGTATTATATATATGTATCTGATCCTACGATGGACGTATTCAAAAGTTGATTTGGTTTGTGCTATTATTATGACTGTTATGTAGTTATTTATCTTATAACGAGGTGGTATATGGGTACTACATATGGTTATGACTATGGGTACATAGTTGAAATTATGTTACTATATTGTATTTGGGTAGATTACTTTATAGTTTTTGGGACGTATGCGTATACATGATAGCTATGACTAGTATAGTTAGATCTTTAGCTATGTAATAGCTTTCAATAGGCAGGGTGAGGTATTTTTGAGGTGAGTGAAGGTAAGACGACATGAGATATAAATGAGCCGCATTTAATTGAGTTAAGTAATGTAACCTATATCTTGCTTATTTGTGGGATCCAACCCGCATTATTTTCTAAAAACTATTTTTCAAGTATTCAGCAATGCAAGAGCATGGATGAGCGGGTCAATTGCATTGTTAGCCATATCTGGTTCTTAAAGAAAGAGAAGTGGGAATATGAGTGCCTTTGAATTTCTTAATCATGGGAGGGGAGTGGTGATCAAGATCACATCCCTAACTCTAAGAAGAAGGGTGAATGGCATGCTCTACATGTAAACTAAAAGGAGATCTAAGCTCCCTTCGCCATTCTCTAAGAGACTCCATTGTTTACTTTGTCAAATCTTTTCACAATCTCCTTCCAAGTTTGTGCACAAAACATTTGGACCTTAACGTCTCCCTTGACTTGATTGTAACATGTTTTAGCGAGCTAGGCCTTATTGTTGGTTCTAGTTGCTCGAAGATTTATCCCCCCCTTCATTTCTAGGTTGAGTAACGTTATTCTACTTATTAAGATGAATGCCTTCTTCTTCCAAGTTGAACAAATAAATCTCTTGTTAATTTCACACCTTGGATCAAAGTAGCTCTCCCCACAATACCCTGGCTTCTCACCTTCCAACTTGTTAGTTGTTGCCTAGCTTTGTGAAGAAAGAACTAATACCTTGCTCAGGTTTGTAGATAATTGGGACCCATGTAACTTTGATCTACTCATATTCACCACTAGACCATATAATTTTACAAATCTAATTCACCACTTAACATTTTGAGTTTTCTTGGTACCAACTCTCGTCAAGGAAAAATGATTAGGACTAGGGCTACCATTGTCACATCCAACTTCGATTTTTCATTTTCTCGTGATTTTCTGAATAATTTTTAAAAGGGGCATTAGCTAATAAATCTCTTAAAAGTCTATTTATATATGATCAGTCCAAGCGATAATTTTGTTGGTATCTTAAATCCATAAACTGTATAATTAATTAATGATAAATCCAAACAATACAATTTTACTTATTAATATAGATATAATTACACTTATTAATGTGGATACAATTATAAGTGTAACTCTATCTACATTAATAAGTGTAATTATGTCTATATTCATATATCTATATTAATAATTATAACACACGTATCCTTATTGAAAAAAATGTTTTTAACTTGTCCTTATCAATTAAAAAATAGTCTAAAGAGTTATCACCATGTTTCCCAATACAAAGCATTAATTAATACCTTTAACTAACTAAACTTTCTTTCTTTGGGGCATGTCCAACTTATAGCCCATTATATTTTTCCATGATTGAAAAATATTCAGCGCTGCTGTGAAAGGCATTTTGACAAATAAGGAAGAAAAAAAATGTTAAAAGGCACTTCTAAAATTACTCTACAAAACCACATGCAATAGCAATATCATTAACCAAGAGGGTTTGGTAGAGCGGAAGGGGCTCTTTCAACCTTAACCAAGGTCGGGGGTTCGACTCCCGCCTTGGGTATGGAGAAGCTTTAAATCTCTTGGCCAGCTGTCCCACCCATCGAGGTGCCTACAAATCAGCGATCGGGGATTAGTCGAGGTGCGCGTATAGCTGCCCGGACACCCCGTGGTATTAACCAAAAAAAAAAAAATAGCAATATCATTTAAAACATGATCGACAGTAACTTTTATTATCTAAAACTGTATATTTTTTTTTCAGCGTGATTATTACTACTTACATACATAGAACAACAGGAATCTTCGAAAGAAAGGGGCAGGCTAAGTAGGTGGTGGATCATGGATCGCATGAAACCGACACCTTGTATGCTGTCAAATCAAATATCCATTTCATAGGAAACTTCTTAAAACAGCAAAAACAAGTATATAAAACCAATTGGGTGATTAAACACCTTTTCATAAATCACTTTCTCACTGCCAATAATTTTACTTCGAGAATTGGAATCCAGGAAACCTTCAAAAGGAATGAGAAAATATTAGGGGTGACCATAGGGGCCCGGCACGCCCACCAAACCCACTCGGAAAAAAAACAAATAGGATTTGAACAAGGTAAGGCCTGTTTGGTTTGCAATTATAATTCTGTTTTCTGTGTTTAAATATAATTCTGATAAAAATCTTCGTTTGGCAACCTGTTTTTAAACACAGAATTATAATATTCCTGTGTTATAATCAAGTTTTTCAGAATACAGATTTTGGGTGTTTTATAACATCTGTTTTTTTTATTTTTCAACTCAGAATTATTCATTCTTAATATTTTAAAGCAATTATACCTTAATATATAATATACATACATAATACATTAATGTGTGTAATTCTTATAAATAAAAAATATATATGTACATATATACACAAAATTACATATGGAATAATATAAAGTTAAATAATATTATCAATAGATACATGATACTTATATATAGTTTTATACATATATTATTAATGTATGGAATAATATAAAATATACATATAGTACATATGTATTAAAAAATATTATCAATTCATGTATGTATATAATTTTATAGTGAATTATATATGCGACATCATTATATATATATATATATATATATATATATATATATATATATATATATATAGAGAGAGAGAGAGAGAGAGAGAGAGAGAGAGAGTTAAACTCCCTAACATACCTCATTAAATATACCTAAAAATACATGATATTAAATGTACGTGTATATAATTTATGATGTATGTATGTATGTATATGTATACATTCATGTATCATGTATGTATGAAAGTTATATATATATATATATATATATAATTAAACTCCACAACATACCTCATTAAATATACCTAAAAATACATGTTATTAAATGTACATGTATATAATTTATGATGTATGTATGTATGTATACATTCATGTATCATGTATGTATGAAAGTTTTATGTATGTTTATATGTACATACATAAATATATATATACACACACACACACACACACACATATGTATGATATAAATATACATATTTGTCAATTTTGTCAAATTTTCAAAAAACTGTATTTAAAAACAATTTTACCAAACGCACACCAATAATTATAAACACAAAAAACTGAATTTTAAAACTGTATTTAAAAACAGTGTTTAAATCGAATTTTCTGAATAGAGAACCAAACGGGCCCTAAATAACCTGCAAATGCAGTTGACAAAATTTTATAAGCCTAACATTTTTCTGGAAGACCTTATGTATGTATTCTTAGGCCCACTTGGGCCCAACCCGACCCAACCCAAGGCCCGAGAATATATATATATATATATATATATAGCTTAGTTTTTATTCCTTTAAGATTAAAAGTTATAAAAAATATAAATGGGGAACATTTAAAAATATTAATTTTACGCTTTATTTACTCTTAATCTTAAAAAGAAATTTAAAATAAATTTGCTAAACAATAAAATGTCATAAAGTTTTTAAAACATAAAATATAGGTAAAAAAAATATTTGTGTCCAGGCCTCGGCAATATGCCTGGACAAGATTTCGGATTTGGGCGGATTTGAAATTACATAATGATGCCTGACTCGGGCCTGGGCGAGCTTGGGATAACTCAACTTTTTAATGACCCAGCCCGAGGTCGACTGGTCCTGCCCAGGCTCGACCCATGGCCACTCCTAGAAAATAATAAGGTTAAAATGCAAGGAAACCCCTCTGAACAAAAAACACTTCTGAAATATTTTATTAATTCTGAATTATTTAAATTACAAATAACCCACACACAGAAAATATATATATATATATATATACACACATTCAGGCTCTCCAACATACCTTACTTAACATACCTATGAACATATTCATTTGAACTTCGTAAATTTAGGACATACTGTAATATGTATTCTGAAAATAGGACAACAAACATTTTATTTATAATTTAAGTCCCTATTTTTTAATAAAACCGCTGGCGCGGACCCATATCCATAAAACGTCAACCAATCACAGCATACCACGTGAACCGATAATTTGAAAATAGGGACTAAAAATGAAAACGAAATGTTTGTTATCCTATATCCATAATCAATATTATTTTAAGTCCTAAATGTTCATAATCTACTTTAAAAATAGTAAAAAAATGTATTTTGCAACCAAATTTGATATACATAATCTATATAGTACGGAGATCATCTACAAAAAAAATATCAAAAAATTCAATCCGAAAGTGCAAAAAGACTCTGTATTTAAAAAAAATCGGAGGGACTTTCTTGCAAAACATACTTAACTCAAGGGAGTCTTTTGCACATTCACCAAATAATAAATCCAAAGCAAGAGTACAAAAGAAAAGTTATGGTACTTTGATTATAACAAAGTTGTAATATTACAAGAAGGTGTAATCTCATGTTGTGTTCTCCCTCGTATGTGTACCTAGTTATATGTTCTTTGGAGGGATACTCAACAGCCATGATTCCAAACTTAATTAGTGATTATTAATTCCCAAAAAATTGACAGGGCTTTACAGGATATAAGAATGTGGGGTTTCTCCCAATGAACTATAAAGAGTTTCTCCACCTTGCACCAGAATTCACGAGTTTGATATAAGCATTCTTAAAGTCCTCAAAGAACAGATTCTGATTGTTGGCATACTTTGAGATCCACCTGTCAGCACATATACACAGGACACATTTACACACCAGACAACTAATGTAAGAAGGCCACCATTTGTAATTATATTGGGGTTTGGCCCAATTCATTTTTCCACTTTCAGTAATACCCCGTAGTTTCCGCTTCTTGGACTTTGGCACCCAAAAGCGACAAAAATACACTTTTACGATATTTTCTGAGAATTTCTTCTGATGGTTTATGGCTCGTAAATTATGAGTATTATTGAACATTTAAGGTACAAAATCCAAGAAGTGGAAATAGTGGGGCCAAACTCAATATAACAATATAAACGAGTGGCCAAAACTCAAATAACCCAATTATATTCAAATTCGAGGCCGTTCGAATTAATGTGTACTATGAAATCATCCAATATCCAAACCCGGTTTTATGGATTTTTGAGAGTGGACAAATATCAAGTTGGGCTGGGATTACATACCACAATCTCAAGCCCAGTCCATCCTGACTCTGGGCCTGTATCTTTTATCTCATGGCCGAACGTACTTACAATTATATGTGAGAACCGAGCCAAGTGCATGTCTGCCAATATGTATATTTTTACTTTTACTAAAAAAAAATTATACATTTCCCGAAAAAGAAAGTAGCGGTTTTGCAATAAAGTAAAATCAAAAAAAAAAACAAGTAAAAAATGCACAACAATAGATCCAAAAAGATTTTCCAAATGGTTCCAGAAAAAATACTCAAATCGATCCAAAAATTAAGACTCCTACAAGTGGTCCTCGATAGAGGCACTTGAAAGAGAATGTGAAAGATGTTCCAAATGGCTCATACATTGTGGATCGATTTTCTTTTGGGGTGGACTTTTTTGATAAAAACATGTTGTGGAGGGATTGTTTTGGCATGAGCCCATATGTAAATTACTAACCGGAAAGTCTTGACCTAGTTGTGTACATCTTTTTTTAATAAAAATGTAGCTTTAACTTGCCTAGAGTTTTAATCAATAAAAAGGTAATACATACAAGTCTTCAATTTCATACGTGTGACGTGTGAAAGGGTACCGGAGCAAATTTAATATATCTAGTTCCCTATCATACCTCATTTAAAATATCTAAAAAAAATGCTGACCATTTTTTAGGGGTTAATAAATGAAATTTGACAGAGATGATCTCGTCACCATAGACATCATCTGTGGCACATTTCATTTACAAAAAACACCAACCATTGACGTGATTGAGATGTTAATCAACAATTTCAACTACCAAAATTGCACATATATATTTGCATTCCACTAACCAAATGGATGGTTTTTTAATTAAATTTGGTGGAGAATCTCCATCAAATTTATTAAAAAAGAATAAAAATAAATTAATTTACCCCTTAAAGAAATGCATTTTTAAACAAATTTAATGAGGTATGCTGAAGGAATTAAGTGCTATATATATGTAAATTAATTTTAGGGAGGTTTTGACTTTACAATATGTGATCATGTTGTATTTAGAGATACCCCCTTAGAAGCTCAACAATTAGACTTACCCTTTGTATGCACAAGGTACAAAAAAAATCAATGCTTAAGGTACAAGCGAGATGATGCACATGCAGGGTGTTAAGTCTAATTTTTTGAAAGGTGGGGGGCAAAGTCAAAAAACCTTAATTAATTATTTATATATACAAGGCAGGATATATGCTTAAGGACCATTTTTATACGGACTAATTTTTTAAAATTGTAAAAAATATTATTTTGAGTTGATTTTTTTGTGGGGTATTTAAACATTTCAGTTTTTACATATTTTGACCGATTTTTTTAAAATAGCAAAAAACTCATTTTGAGCTTATTTTTGTGTGTGTGAGTACCAGGAAATGTTTAAATACCTCCCAAAAAAATCAGCTTAAAATAAATTTTTTTACTATATTAAAAAAAGGGGCCTACATGGAGCGGTCTTTAAGTTGGTCGCCATTGGATCGGCGCCAATATATATATATCAGTCCCGTTTCAATACATGGCTAAAATGAGGTCCTAAGTTGCAGACCAATTTTGAAAAAATAGTAAAAAATTTATTTTGGGCCGAATTTTTTTACATGATATCTAAACATTCCATGAATACCCAATAAAAAAATTCAAGTGAAAATAATTTTTTTTACTATTTAAAAAAACGGTCAATATTTGTCACTTTTTAAGCAACCTAAAACTGAATATTGACCGATTTTAAAAAAAAAAACAGTAAAAAAAAACTATTTTGACCTGAATATTTTTACAGGGTATGAATGGAATGTTTAGATACCCTGTAAAAAAACTAAAATAATTTTTTTTACTATTTTTTCAAAATTGATCCGCAACTTAAGACCTCATTGTGGGCCTAACAAATAAACAAAATTAGATAAAGCCCAACCCAATCTTAGCCATGTTTTAGTTGGTCAGCCTGGGGTCCCCTAAGAGAAACTAGAGGAAGCCACCATCACAGGCAATAATGCACATATAATCCACATACATAAGTTAGATCAACCTCCAACTGGCTTGAATATATGCAAAAGTAAAGTAAGAAAATTGGTGTACACATCATGAAGCAGGTGATACATGTGCACATAATGAAAAATAAAAATCAAAACAAGAAAATTGGTGTCAATTTTGCAAAATTAATCTCGCTAAGTTTCGACTTCTTTTAATAAAACATATAGCACAATCTGAACTTGAAAGATAGATAAATTAATATGTATGTAAATAAATAGTAATCTAGCAACCATAAAATTTGCAAGTAAATGCAGGTGAATCGGGTTTTGATGTTATTATTATACCTCAAGCATTCATCATCCTCAACAAGTGCACGATCTGTAGGCAGCCCAATCATACTCGAAATTCCACCTGCATTGACGAATGATAATAAAGGACGATTAAGTTGATAAAATGGAAATTATCCTGCGATAACTAAACATATACTACTGAAAATTGACACGAGAAATAAGTATACACTTTTCTCAGAAAGATTGTGTTTAATGAAAAACATATTAGGTTCATCACCTGAGGAAGACCATGGCTTGTCCAAGAGTATTTTGAAGTATTCATTATCAAAGGTAGTTGGATTTCCAAAACCTTTACTTCCAAGAGTATGAGCTCCAGACAATGCAACAAGTTCTTGTGCTCTGCCAAGAAAAATCAACTATCAGTGCTCTACAAAAAAAAAAATCAATTATATAGTTCATTCATGAAACAAGTAAAAGAAAAGAAAATGTGTCAAATTTTTATACGTACGAGAAGCCTTTTCTTTGAAAACACTGCTTCAAACCAAAAACATCCAACGATTCCGGGGGAAGTTTCCCTTCAGGATCAGGCACCCTATAAGGCAAAAAATAACTAAAATTTGAGCTGAGAATTCTTTAGCACTACTGTTCATGTTTCAAAAGCATTTAGTAGAAATTCCACATGGCCTTTAGACGACTAATATTTAGCCACAATTAAATTCAAATTAAATATTTTTCATAGGGATGAAAAGTACTTGTATTTACCTGGAATTAAATTTTCTTCATTATTTTGTTCAAAAGTAATAATTAAAGCATCTACACTTAATTTACAATTCTCTATAAGGCAAAATTTTCAACTCTGGCTACGTGAAAATACTCTTAGCGCTGGTGAAAAATATTTCACCCCGAGTGAGGCGAGACCTTAAAAAATTTAACTGAAGTTCAGCTGAGATTGAATAAAGCCGGATCTCATGTTATATAAAGTGTGGCAAACGATTAGACCCTTACATTGAATCTGTTCTGCCTAACTGAATTGGGATTTCTGGACCTCCACACAGAGAAACAGCTTCTGCCCCAGCCAAGGCAATCATATCTGCCCATGATACTAAAATATAAAATAATATAACAGGTTAGCAAGGCACAATAAAAACCCACTAAAGTCAAAATATTTCCACAATTCTAGTTCATATGATAATACCTGGTTGTATCATATCCACTTCAGTCTTCGCTTTCTCTATAATCTAAACAATGCATGCACCGAGTTAGCAGATTGGATGTCATGTTAAATTTTGATCAGTCTCGGTCCGTGTTCAGGCAAGTATGAGGCATAAAATATGACAAGTAAAGAAGCATAATCAGGTGTGTACATACATGCGTATACAAAGACATGTCCTTCAATATAATATACAAGTATACAAGTAAGCAAAAGGGAAGAAAACAGAGTGCAAGAGAAAAAGAGAGCGTGCCTTCACTGGTTTTTTAAGACCTCCATTTTCAGGTCTATCAAGTTCATAAACTATAGAGCCATTCATACCACCTGAAGTAAAAAGAATATTTTGGTTTGTATATCATAAAGATAAGAAAGAGAGGAAAAGGAAAAAGGAATAATAATATATGAATGGGAAGGAGATAATGCGAAAATCCATTTCCAAAGAATATAAGAATAATCTAATTGATGATTTAATGTGATGAAACTTATTTATCAACTCAAAGATTCATTATTCTTACCTCGTTGGGTCCCTCTTAACCCAACTCGGTGCTATCTCGCTAATCCAACTAAGGATCAGTCTCATACCAACACTCTAAAACGGAGTATGTTCTATCCAACAATTAAGACAAAATAGAATGAATGGTGCAGTTATAAAAAAAAATATGTATAGAACCTTTTCTACTCCCTTTTATTCACACAGTTTGTTGCTTTACAAACAACGAGACTCAAATCATATGTTTTCTTGATCTTATGGGTCACAGTAACTAAAAATCTATTGTCATTAGTAACTACAGAAAATCCTTCTAAATGTAGTGGTAAAACTACTAAGCAACTTCTTCAGACAGGCTATATAGCTATATTAGGTGTGCTGAAAAATAATGGCCCTGTTTAGTTAGAGAAAAACAAGACCGATGAGAATCAGGAAATTCGAAAACTGGAGGTTGTTTCTGTAATTATTTATAAGTTCAGGGTGGATTCTAGTAATTCTCCTCCTTTTAATTAATATTCGGATAGGATTAGGGCCAGATGTAAATATAGTTAATTAGGCACTGTTTTTGTCCTTTTTGTTATTATTAGTATTTGCCCTAAGACTTATCCCAAGGTTGATGTGATCTCTTTTAAACTATGAAGCACGGACACTTCATCGGAGGTAACGTACGCGTACCCGTATCGGACACTCTCACGGACACGACACTCGTAAGACACTCTCCCGACACTCCACGTGGCGTGTCGAACTGATTTGTCATTTAAAAAAATCCAGACACTTCTGTGACCCTCCGCAGACACTTCTGGGACACTTATGGGAGTGATGATGAAGTTTTTGGTCTAGCCAGAGATGGTGATAAATGAGGAGTATTAAAGCACTTAGCGCATTGAAATTATTAATATTTTTGTTTAGAATGGGTACTTTTTGAATATTGATTGTTACTTGTTACTTTGCTAGCAATGGAGTTAGTTGTGATACAAGACTTTATGTGAATATATAACTATTGACTTATGGTTTAAATGATTTTATAACACATTTGACCATATTATTTTAGATAATTAGTTTGACTACTACTTTTTTTTAGTGCAAATAGATGGAAGTATACATGGAAAATTATTTAAAAAATCCTTTATGTGTATCCGTGTCCCCCGGCGTGTCGTGTCCAATTTATTTTTTAATTTTCGGTGTCGTCGTGTCCGTGTCGTGTCGGACACGACACTCGTGTCCGTGTTCGTGCTTCATAGCTTTTAAAATATTGAATAATAATGAGAGAAATTTTAATGTAAACGTGGCAGAACTTAATATGCACACTAGAGGAAATAATTTGATAACTCTCACTCAATTTGTACTATTCGTAATAGTTGTTTCGTCCAAATGAGGGAATACAACTTTGCAAGACGTATTTACCCCAATACAATGGAGTTTGGCTCAAAATACCAATTGTGTGGCAGCAGGTTCGCTGCAGCGAAGGGGGATCGCTGAGCGTGGATGTTTCCAGAAGTTTTTGGCGTGTTTCACTTTGGGAAGCGTGACCAGCGAAGGTATTGGTTCGCCGCAGCGAATGGGCCCAGATATGCGAAATAAGGATTTTCAAATGGGGGTATTTTGGAGATTCTGATACTCAATGAGATAGTTACAACATGATAAAGATGTCATTCATCATAATTATGTAGCACAGTGATCAAGAAGATTCACTAGCCAAGGTTCAATTGTTTTTGCGTCAATTGGTGCTCTAATCAAGTGCGGAAGTCCCAACAATGCCCACTTTCTAGATTTATGGAACCAAGAGGGTTCTCATCAAAAAAGGATAAGAGGAAGAAGAACATGTTGATTTTTAATATTTTTCAAGTCTCCAAACTATAAGACTTATTAGTTCCTTAATAGGTTATTATTAATTAATTTTTCTTTATTAATATCACTTTAAAATCATAGAAGATAAATTGAGAGAAAATCGACTTAGATAGTTTGGATACGTCAAATGTAGATCAATTGATGCCCCCGTACGGAAGAGTAATTTAGTTAGTATTGATGGTAACACAAAGGGTAGAGATAAGCTTAAATTGACTTGGTGGGATATAGTAAAAAAAGATATGATATCATGTGGTTTAACTGAAGATATTGCACTGAACAGAATGGAATGAAAAAATAGGATTCATGTAGCCGACCCCAAATAATTGGGAAAATGCTTTGTTGAGTTGAGTTGAGTTGAGTATTACTTTAAAATTATGTGGACTTTGGAATTTTTCATGGACTCTTTACTAATCAAAAGTAATTTTATATAAAAAGTAGTTGACTTTATGTGTTGGTTATAATTAATATGCCAAATATTAAGATAATTTAATAAACATAAAATAATATCATTATAAAATTTGAGCTAGAATCATGGGAATTTTATCTATAATACAAATCCAAAAAAGCGTTCCGCATTCCGGATAAACGTATGTCGTTTCGACTAAGCGATCCGAGAAAGCCTACCCCTAACGTAACACGCTTCGTAACAAGTAGCGATCCGCGTTCCTGTTCACATTCCACGTACCGCAGCGATCTATGCACCTGGTACCCTTGGTAGTAACTATATAATCTTGGTGGCTCAAATCGATAAGATGCACAGGATTGAGTTTCACCTTTATGTGAAGGACGTTGGTGTTTCCTTGTTGGTTTCTTCAAAGATGACGAGTTTCAGGTTGTTGATAGTTCTAATCTTCAGCGAGTGATGAAGCAATTTCACTATGATCAACCTGCCCTAAGTCAGACTCGCCATAGCTCTCGAAGTTCGAAGGATGTTTTTTATGTTGCTTTAGGGAATTATACCTATAGATCAGCTTTCATACCATTCGTTCATCATATTTTCCGTGGGACTGGTGGGCTACGCCTCACGCTACTCACCCAAATTAACTCCCCTGAACACATCTCAACCTCAACTACCCTCTTAGGGTATCAAAAACTTTTCTGATTACATCCATGGAGGACCACCCTGGGAAGACTTTCTCACTAAGGTAAAATGGAATGGAGATGCCAACTTGTTAATCTTCTGAGAAAAGAAAATCGATGCAGGTTCACCTTTGTAGGCACAAGAAAGCTTCAACAGGATCTCTTCTTGTAACACTACGCCATTAAGAACTGACACAAATTACTTCCTCACCAGATTGTGAATATCTGATGGTTTCAAATTAAGGTGTTCAGATGAGCTGCTTGCTGCCATGCAGAAACCCTAACCACTGGTACCAAACCCTAGAAAGCGAAGAATTATTCATAGGTTAAAGATGTTCCAAGAAGGTAGGTTTGATTTTTAATTATAAAACTTGATAACATGCAGGTCTTGCTTCCAATTTCGTGAATGAAATGAATTTTGATGGAATTTTTAAAATTGTAGGTAATGTTGTTTGGGGGATGTTGATGGAAAGGTTTGGGTTAATGTTTGTGATGCTCTGGGAATGCTCAGGGGGCATTGCTTGAAGATGTGAAAGTTGCTAAGGATGGTCTATTTGGTCACTAGCTACAGGCAGTGGGTGAGGGATGATTTGGGATCCTACGGGAAAGAGTTATCTATAGGTGGTTTAAATGTGCAACAAGTAGTGGGACATCTATTGTTTCTGAGTACCCATTGTTGGGTCGTCGTTCTGATTCTGTTAATGCTGATCCTGAGATTACTTACCCCGCGGGGGGGAGGTTATGCTCTGTCCCAGCGTCCTTTGGTCCTCCTGTTTTTAGGTAACTGGTGACGATTCTTGTTGCTTGTCCTACCTATTCAGCCAGAGACCCTACCATATCTTATAATGTGTGGATTTTCTGATGAAGATATTAGCCAGTTCCCCTTCTTACAAGATGCTCCTCTAAAGTCTGGTTCCTTTAAGATTTTTCAAAAGCTACTAGAGAATTAGTCCGAGACTTTCCAATTTTTTTAGTGGAACAACACAAGTATGTGGGACTCGATATTGGGGGAAACTGGTTCAAGTCTTCGAGTACACGGTACATTTCAAGCCCCTGATACTGATGAAGACATTGGGAGGCTGTTGTTTACTCTCAACATGGAGAAGTGCTAGTTTAACATGGAGCAATTTAGAAGTGATTTTGAGAAGTTTCTTAGTAAAACACTCCTGCCATACTTCATTTGTTTGAAGTCAGGTATGCGAATAGGGACCTGGAGTCAAAGACAGTTGATCTTAAGAAGTTAGGGTAATTCAAGAGAAGACAAAAAACATTGATGCTAAGGAGGCTGCGTTGCAGGATCTCTAGATGGCCTGGATGGTATAGTTTCTAATTTTGGCTGAGAAATAGAGATATAAGTTTCCAACTTTAGCCGAGATATAGAGATAGTGTTTGGTGTAGAATACCACGAGTATGTGAATGGGAAGTTAGTTTTCTTTTTTATTTTTTAACTCTGATGTACGTGTGTACGTGTTCATCGATGCTAGTAAATTGGTTAGTTGAACTTGTTGTAACAAAAATTATCTTATGCCTTAATTTTCTCGTGCATTGATCATCCTGTGCCCTGATTGTCCTATGGTTTTATGCCATGTTTGTGTTTGTCTCTGTGTTCTAAAAGGCCCGCCTAGGCTTGAGGCTTGGGAGAAACGCACCGCCCACGCCTTATTACGCCTTATTCTTGGTAAAAGGCTTAAGGCATACTTTTTTTTAAAAAAAACGAAGGATTAGTTGACAAATATTGGTTATGGAGCATGAATATGAAAAAGATGGCTACCAAACATATGAATATATTTTCAAAATTCAAGGTATGTATTATTTTATTATATTACTAGTCTTAGAATAATTAAAATAATAAAAAAAGGAAAAACGCCTTTTTACGCCTAGGCTCCGCCTAGGCGCGCCTAGGCTCCTAAGGCTTGAGGCTTGACCTCTACGCCTCGACCACGCCTCGCGCCTTTTAGAACCTTGGTTTGTCTTATGCCTTAATGGTCTCGAGCCATGTTTGTCTTATGCCCCGAATGTCTTATGCTTCAATTGTCTTATGCCTCAATTGTCTTATGCCCTGATTGTCTTGTGTTTTGATTGTCTTATGCCTTAATTGTTTTTTGTTTTGAATGTCTTATGTCTTGATTGTCTTGTGTTTTGATTTTCTTATGCTTAGATTGTCTAATGCTTCCAATGTCTTATGCCTTAATTGTCCAATGCTTCGACTGTCTTATCTCTTGATTGTCTTATATTTTGATTGTCCTATCCTTGGATTGTCTTATGCATCGAAGGTCGGTGGTCATGAGCTCCTCTACAGATAGCCTGGTTGATCTCCCTATCAAAATGAAAATATCTCCCCAACAAAATCACAAAATGTAGGAGGGTAGTTGCTTTAGGGTAGAGATTAGAGAGAGTGCTCCTCGAGAGCTGAGATGTATTTCATCCTTGAGAGCTTATACTGTAGTGCAATGAGAGAGTCTTGGAGAGTTATGGAGAGGAGAGAGATATTGTAAGTGCAACGTCAAAGGGCAAGTAGGAGAAGCAATCCAAGCAACGGGTGTTCGAGTTTGAAGGTGAAGTAGTGATCTGAGAATGGAGATACGGTGGCGCAGTTAAGGCAACTGAGAGCTAGTGATATCTGGGGAGTTATGAGGTCCTAGGTAGGTGAAAGGGGTTACCATTATTCATGAAGGGGGGATTAGTATTTATAGTGAGGGTGGTTATGATCTCGGTGATTGATATCAATGGTACTGAAGCAACAGTGCTTCCAGTCAGTGCATTAAATGGCAAGTGCTTTGCTTCTCAGATAGTCTTATCTCCTTGATGATTGGTAATGATGTTGTTCCTATGTGCATGGTAGTCTCGAAATATTTATTGAGGGATGGATGTGTGAGTTTACTAGTGTAGATGGATTTCTGGGAGGAATTTCCAAACTGAGGTGCACTTCCTCTCGTTTTGAGGTAGTTAATTGTGTTAGCCTAACAAATCCTTACTCTCAACTCTCCATTCCACATACCCACGATGTTTCCAAGAAGAGTCTGGGCCTCTATATAAGTCCTCAGTTCCCGCCTGCCTGACTTAAGCTAATCAGGTCCTGTTAGAGTCAAGGGACCCTTTGAAATATGAGATCATACCTGGAGCTTTACCTTTCGACTGTGTTTAGCCCTTGTACGCAGTTGGTTCCTTCTTCGAGTAGGTCACTGAACATGTGACAACCTATTGTTATTGTATATGTATAGTAATTCATAGACATTGGAGTGTTTTTTACAAGGTACAGGGCTGGCCTGAGAATGGTGGGCCACTTGAATAGTATGGTTTATACATACTTACCTCAAGCGAAAGAAAGTTTCTACTTTTAAGAAGTATATTGTAAGAGAGTTCCAAAGCACTTGTTAACTGAAGGTATTATCTCCTTCAAACTAAATAATCTCCCTTTTCAAAGCAAACCCAACACTTTTCAACTTCTGACAGAATAAGATAAAGTAAATGCTCTGTCATAACTATTAGATAGTGTCAATCTGAAAAGAAATTTGAGAGTATCTCCAAAGTAGTCATTAAAAACCAGATCACTGGCATTCTATTAACGTCAAATTGTTAAAATTTTGTTATACTGAAGAACTTAACCTTGAGCAAGTGAGCATAAGATATCTTCTCTAAGAGAAAGATCATGGAAGTTGGCTCATGGTAAAATAGCTAGACTAGCTATCACTATTGTGTCATAGATAATTGACCGGTTGGAATGCTTGCACTACTAAAGAGTCAGTTTTACCATGGAAACACAGAAGGCCCATCTTAGTTGTCAAGCAGATATAGTAGTAGAATTATATTATAATCAATTCTAATGTTAAACTCCTGAAAAAATATTTTAACAATTCACCAAGTCTCACTGAACAATTATGTTATTTTGCCACAGAATTATATACATGTAAAGACATGACCACTGAACTCTTAAGAAGGGCTCATAGAAATTCATTCAGCTAGTACATGTACTGTGTGCAAAAGCTACAGGTCAATATGATTCCTTTTGTACTAAGTTTTATCTGAAAAGATATCAGTTACAAGACTTACAACTATATTAGCTGCAAAAGACCAATCTATTTTGGTTTGATTTGTAAATATTTACAATATAAAAATGTCTACCGTGTCTAAACAAATTGGTCAATCAAGGTATTTTCTACCTTTTTCCCTTGCATATTTTATGACTTCACTAATGATCCATACATGAAAAGCAATAAACTATGATTGCAACAACAAAAAAAAAGTTAATAATAATAATAATAATAATAATAATAATAATAATAACAATAATAATAATAATAATAATAATAATAATAAGGACCAATTATGAAAAATTCCCTCAAACTTTTTTTAATACACATTTAATCCAAGCATTTTATTTTGTTCCAAAAAGTCCCTCAAACACCCATTTAACCAATATTTTCTTATTTTTAAAGGTCCGAGCTAGCGGTATTCCCGCCTCCCCACCCTCACCCCCAACTCCCGGAGCTCTAGCGACCCTCACCGGAGCTCCTTTTTTTGAGTGTTTTTATGTGATGAGGGACTTTTTGGAACAAAATAAAAAGGCTTGGACTAAACGTGTATTAAAAAATATTCGAAGGACTATTTGGTATATGCCCCTAATAATAATAATAATGATGATGATGATGATCGCCATCATTATCACCATCATCATCATCATAATAATAATAATAATAACAACAACTGCAACAATCACACCCAAACAATTATTTCAAGAGACAAGTTCCTCAAAACAAATACCTGAATTGTCATCCATTTCAAAAGTTCCTGCATCGTGAAAAACCAAACGAAGGACACCAGCAGCCTTGCCCTTGGACAATACCTTCTTTATCTCGCTCTGTATGAGAAAAAACTCGCTGCCACCCAAATTTCAATGTCAACTTTGGAAAATTTAAGTAATAAACTATGGCACAAACATTTAACTCGATAACTTAATGGTGCAATGATGAAATTATTATTGGAGCAGATGCCTTACTACAAGAGAAGTTAACTCGAGGAATTTCTTCTGAAAAAATTCAAAAAAATTGTCTAAATAATCCATTTTTTTAGAACTTACAGAGAAACTACAATTTTTTATTATTTTCGAAATTTATTCTGCTTCCGGTTTTAACCAATAATTCATAAAACTCAGTTAAATTCAGCAATATAATAAAAAGAATAGAACAAACTTGGGATGTCCAAATTCAATTAGCCTAGTGCAATTACAACAACCTTTTATAACATATAATTAAAGACAAGTTTATTTCCACAGCTTTACGTGGATTCAACTTTCAAGTATAAATATCCAATAATTGCTTGAACAAAGTCGCAACAAACCGGATTTGCAAGGAGAGTCCTTATTCAGTACTCTTAAACAAACTCAGGGGAAAAGAAAAATAACAATTGGTTTCATGGTGGATAATGGATGAATTCGTTACATCTATATTACTACAGGAACAAAATTTGATGTCGCATTTTCGAGGACAGTTAGCACACCATTTTCTTAATTTCCAAAACAAAACTTATATCAGGAACTTTGATAATTTTGTGAACTCTTTATCGTGTGTAATATAATTGCAGTACTCCTCAATTTATTTGAAAGGTCCAACAAAGCTACAACACCCACAATTCTGAACAACTACCTAGAAAATCAATTTTCTATTCTTTTCACCAGCAATTTCTCTTTGCTCCTATAAAAAACTGTCACTTTTAGTGCCACAATTAACCTCTTTTTCAAGTCAATAAAGCGGATAGACTTACAAATATGGACAATACTTTAAACTACACTACCACTCCAACTGCACCTTACATACAAAATTATTAATAACCCCACTCTTTCAAAATTTCCACAACAACTCCACTTAACCGTTTAGCAAAACATCATATCATTGTTACCGGAAAACGCTATTAGCATGGCAACGTACGTATTGGTATGCGCATTATGAAATATAGTACATTTCCATTTTAATACGCTAAAATTAATGATCCGCAAAACATTTTCCTATTCCTTCCCACAGGCTTGTTTATATATATATATATATACAGTAAATTTAGTCACTCTAGAATTTTGAAGTACTTAATTTATGGGTTATTTGGCCTTTGGCCCCCACTCATTTGTCCAGTTTACCTTTAGCACCCACCCATTTTTACTATGTAGGTTTGGCCTCCATTTTGAATGCTTTCCGTCAATCACAAAATTTGACTGTTAGTTGACTATTTTCATCTAGTCAAAATCCAATATTACCCTTGATTTCTTTTGCCAAATATCTAGAGTACCCTTATTAAGTAGCAAATTAGATGGACTCAAGGTGTTTTCATTCCTGATGAACCTGTACTAAAGGGACCTACCATTCTGGTCTCTTATGCATGCTTTCAATACTTGAATACCTTCTTCCCCTTTTTCCGTTGTTGAGAATACAAGAACTCATTGATTATCAACTCAATTTTTACTTTTTTGCCTTTCTCATCAGTATTTCTATGTTTTTTTCCCAATTTGTTCTCGATTTACAATAATCTTATGAAATGACCTAAAAAAGAAAAGATATTTATCCATTGGCAGTAATCTCATTATCCCTCCAAAGCGTTGCTTGTGTAGCACTTCTTTGACTCCGAAACCCAGTCTGAGTTTGCTTCATCTTCTAACATCTTTCCATCCACCTCACAATTTGCTTATATCTTTGCTGTTCACTGTGCATATTTTTTCATCAATGTCGTTAATTGGCGATCCCCAAATTCCCTTTCTTTCTTTTGTTTGTTTTTTTTTTCTTTCCGATACATTCTCTAGATACATGAAAAAACTAAAACTAATTTTTGACTAGTGATCACTATTACTTTATGTATATTTACATTAAATTTAGGTAGGAAAAAATAGGCAAAATGGATAAAAATATGTATTTTTACCTCCACAACTAAAGCACCACATTTTTTTCCACCATCTACGTTGAAAATTTTGATTTTTATAACATCGCAATAAATCACTAATGCAGAGAGGATTTTGTGCAAGGTGAAAAGCTCTAACAAGGGATTTTAACGTTTTGCAATAGCTACATGCATTTGAAATTAGTTGACAATCAATTTGATAGGGGCAAAATAGGGTTTTAATGTAAATGGTGATGTGAGCTAACAGTCAAATACTTTGTAGTGTTTGGCATACTCCGTTCCCGTTCCGTGTACCAAAGCGGCCCGCATTCAAGGTAACATTGCTCCATATTAACTTCTGAGTTTCATAATATCAATTTTCCATTTGCAACTAGGCTCTCACTAAATAACCTATATTATTACGATACACCACTATGGGAAGATTTGTCACATTCACCTGATTTCTATAATTTTTTCTTTTACTTACCGCCCAAGGTACATTTGACGATGAAACTTTTGTTACACCCCTAAAAAATGTTACAGTTTGTCTACAAGCATGTTAACATATTATGCCTTAGTTTCTATTAAAATGTGAATAGCAATTTCTACAATATAATGACAATTTGAAGATGCCCAGTTTAATTGAAAATATTTTGACATATGTAATCAGACGTCTTTAGTTTTTGGTGTGCATTGAAAAAAGAGCGACCCGAAAAATATGAAGTATATAAGAGGAAAATAAGGAGAGAGGAGTATGTGCTTGTCATCGAAAATTCTATAAAATGTATACTGTCAATGACACTGTGATACCAAAACAAAAACAAAATATAAACTTAAACGAAAAAAACACAATGATCAAAATAGAAACAGCTTTTGGGTTGGAGTTGAATGAAATAAAGCATGATAATCGAGAGTTTTATATATCTTTTTAGTTATTTTTCCCAATAGCCAATGGGGAGTAATATAAGGTCAGCTCTCTGGAGGGAGGGAAAAAAGAAAAATGCAGAACTAGAACTATATAAGCAATACATAAGAAATTAAGGTTTTGTAACTAACTCCGCTGCATTAGCACCAAAAGTTTCCATAGATATATGTAGAGGAAGAAGAAATGAAACTGTGGACACAAAGGCAAGTGTTCTCCTCCCATATGATGAGCAGATATGACTCTCACCTATAAATAAAAGAAGCAATTGACAAGAACACAAAATTGATTATTCCAAATTAGTTATTTGCCTACTTTAGAATTACACAAATATATATCAATTCAATGGTGGAACTAGGATTTCTCTTGAATGGGGACGGCACGCCATCCTAGCAAATTTGTATAAAAAATAAATAAATAGGAGTGTCAATTTTTTCCAAACTTCCAAAATTTCCGATTTCCGATCGGATATTCTTAAACTTTGGCATCATATATAAAAGTTCTGATTCCAAACTGTCCAAAAAAGTTACAATAGAATCGGAAAACATTTAGGGCCCGTTTGGCAACCCAATTCCAAGTATGATATTTGTTCAAGTATGATATTTTTCCAAAATGGAAAATAGAAAAAGAGTTTTCCAAATTTTCCAATTTTCCTGGAAATTGGAAAACCACTAGTTCATGTTTTCCACAATTTTCCGAAGTCCCAAAAATATATTTTGACCCTGAACTTTCTATAACTTATATTTAGACCCTTTGTCTTTTCGTAGTTACATTTCTAAAATCATATTTCGGCCCCTTCACTTACTGCAAATTACATTTGGACCCTAAACTTTTTATAAATACATTATAATCTAAACTTTATGTAAATTAGATTTCACACCCAAATTTTCTATAAACTACATTTTGAAAACAATAATTTATTTCTACCAAATGAACGCATTTTCTAGTTTTATAAAATTTTCTATGAAAAATGAAAATTAGAAATGGAGATGAAAAATGGAAATAGAAAATAGAAAATGGAAAACAATTTTCCACAACTACACTGGGCCTTAAATTTTCCAATTTTCCGATCCGACTTCACCAAAATCATGTTGATCCAATTTTTCCAATTTGGACAAAAAAAATGAGCATTTCCGAAAACTTTTCCAAACACCCTTTTTGTATTGAGTGATAATTGAGTATTACAAAAGCAGTAATAAGTTAAAGCAAATAGATGGAATGAAGAATTTGGTGTATTGAATTCTGACCTGAATGATGGTTGGGAATGGTGGATGGTAAGAGAGGTTTGATGGGTGAAGGAGAGTAAGCAGGAAATTTAAAGGTATTTGTAGAGGTCAGAGACCACACCGGCGAGGCCTCGAAGATGGTACTCGTACTCCACATCTTGCTAATCTACTATGGCCGGGTCGGGTTTCTTATCATCAACTACGGTTTTATTTTTCTTTCAACTTTACTCAATATTTTGACTTTTAGGCCGGTCACTCACCCATTTGCCCACGTTTTTTGTGTTTGACAAGCCAAATTAACCGACCCAAACTTTGTTACACTTTGACTCACGTGCCCTCTAATTTGGTAAGGGGCTTTAACGGTCTAATTCTTGGACTAAAAATTTTGAATAAAAAAATCAGGCCCAACAAATTTTAAACGATTAGTTTAAGATATAAATACCCCGAAATTAAAACAAATACGCACTATTCAGAAATCGAAGCGCCAAAAACACTGTATTCTCTCATGAATCAAAACCTTAATCGTACCATCTCTTCGATCAAAACCCCAAAATGAATCTATTTCTCAATCAAATTTTGATCAACAAGAACATATAAATACTCCTGATCGAAGCTCTAGAAACTCTGTTCGATCAAAACCCTAACTCTCTTCGATCAAAACCCTAACTATCTTCAATCAAAACCCTAGCTCTCTTCTTTCAAACCCTAATCGTTGAAGTTTTACATTTTACATTCTAAATCAAATTCTTCCAAACAGCACTAACAAGTATGTATACATTCTCTTATCACCTTTTTGTCCTTGTGTATTTTGTGTTCTCATATGTATAAATTTGTAGACATATGGACTGATGAAATCACATTCTTCTTTTTCATGATATGTATTTCATCATATATTTGTTTCCCTCATTTTAATTGCAAAACACACTTTTTGCATGTTAGATATATGTATTTCATCATTGTACTTTTCCTCCTGTATACATCATTTATCGAGGATTTATCAAGGACTAAGAATATATACATAATTGGAATATGTACATGTACAAGCTCTGTGTTGCGTTTACTATGTGTATTTTGCGTGTACTTTTTAAAAGTACACGCAAAATAAACAGAGTACACGCACATTGAAAATGAATTTCTCAATTCATTATGCGTTTACTTTTATGTTTTATACGTGTACTCTATAGAATATGTACATGTGCAAGACCTGTGTTGCGTGTACTATGTGTATTTTGCGTGTACTTTTTAAAAGTACACGCAAAATACACAGAGTACACGCACATTGAAATTGTATTTCTCAATTCATTATGCGTGTACTTTTATGTTTTATACGTGTGCTTTATAAAATATTAATTTCAAATCCATATTTGATCAATCCTATGTTATTTTGGTCCGCGCCAGCGGCATTTGAATGATATTCCATGAGTTTTTAAGAAGTATTATTATTTTGTTAATATTTAGGAGTGTTTTTTATCCAATAGCCAGCTGCATTTGAATGATATGTTATTAGGTAATAATTAGTTTTATTCACTGTTCTAAAAAACCCGCCTAGGCTTAAGGCTTGGGAGAAACGCCCCGCCTTAAGTTTTTTACGCCTTATTCTTGGTAAAACCCTTAAGGCGCACTTTTTTCTAAAAATAACAATGCTTTAGTGAAATGATATCGCCTTTTAAAGATTTTTTTTTACTAACCGGACCATTATCTCATCCAAACTAATCAAATAGTATTTTAATTTGCATATATTCACACATATTTTTATGATATGTACAATTTTAGTATTTTAATAGCTTTGTTATAGTTAAAAAATATTAAAATATATTAAGAAGGCCTAAACGCCTTTTTACGCCAAGTCCGCCTAGGCTTCTAAGGCTTAAGCACTACACCAAATCTGCCCATTTGTCAAGGTCATTGACCTTGACAAATTCACCTTGTCAAGGTCAATGACCGTGACATTTCGAGGCGAGACAACTTTTTTTGTCACGGTCGTGTCACGGTCATTGACCTTGACAAAAAACTCGCGTTTTGTGTCACGGTCGTGTCAAGGTCAATGACCTTGACACGTTTGTCACGGTTATAAACCGTGACAAAGCCGTGACCCTTTTTTAAAAAAAATGTCACGGGCAATGACCGTGACACGTCCGTGACAACTTTTGTCACGGACTTGTCACGGTCAATGACCGTGACAATTCTGGGCAGAATTTAAAAAAAATCTGTTGGGCAGTATGGCCACTGCCACTGCCCAGCAGTATATTTGTACCTGTTATAGCAACGTTGTACCTGTTCCAAACATCATATATCCAACACAAACTAAAGATAATGCAAATATATATTCATGACAGTATAATCCAAATCTTCAAAGTAAAAATAATATACATGACGATATAATCCAAATATAATTAAAATGGACAAACTAGAAAATAATGTTACTACATGTCTTGGATAAAACTGAGGAGGTGAGTAGGCCACACGACATACGAATTGACGCACCCACTAATATACGTCGTGCCGCATTGTTCGCGCAACCACAATAGGGAGTTCTCCTTCCCGGTTATGACATGCGTGACGAGAACCCTGGACTCCATCTGTTGAAGCACACGTCCATGGACTATTCCACCCTCGACGATATCCGGGTCCCTCAACCCCCGCCCTATCCGCTGGCCATCAAATATGTCCAATATGAACACGCTCGGCCAACTAATTGTCGATAATGGTCTGTTGGAGGGCGTCAAATAGGGAAGTGGATCGTCGAAGTACGAACGTGTCGGTGATGAAGCAGCGAGGTCCACATCCTCGTCCTCCCGCACCTCCTCGTCCTCCCGCACCTCCTCCTCCACCGCCTTCTCCTTCCCTTTCCCTTTACCTTTCTCTTTACGGTCTCCACCCAACGTACGCTTTATGAATGCGTACATATCTTGGACCGTCGCCTCCAAACGAGACAGCTTCGTGTCGTGTGAATCCACCGTTCGAGCCAACCCGGTGTCGCTCGTCTCCAATCCGATGATCCTAGATTTGGCCACCCGCGAGCTCACTCCCCTTGTCCTCCCCTTGCGATCAGAGCCAAGCACTTGGCTGAGTGCGTCTGTGGACAAAGATGCCTTGCCGGCATCAGACTGCGACTCATACACTTCCTTAAGCTTTGCCTGAAACGACAAAAAGCACATGATTAGTAAAATAAGTAAACTAAAAAATTATAACGTAATTAACAATAATTAAACTGTCGGATTACTTACAATCGTGGTCGCGACGCTCGGGGACACCTCCTTGTCCTTCCCCTTCTTCGTCCGAAGAGCCACATAAGTATCGAGCCTATGTGGCTTACCCCCTGGCCCACTCCCTACCCCCTGAAATAAAATAAAGTAAAGTAAAATTAGTATGGGCCCCGCAAAGTAAAATAATATCCAATAATATATTTCTGTAGTTATAGATAAATTAAATATTACCTTCATCCTATGCTCCACCTCAGCGTAAGAGGTCCGGCCGGAGTAGTGCACGTCCGTCTTTTTAGCCCGATTTTCCCTCCCCGATTGGCGAGATGCCAATTTTCGATCCTCGATCTCATTGTCAATGAACTTTTGCCATTGTGCCAATGAGATCGGCTCCTTGGGCGGGACGGATCCGCGCCATTGTAAAATGGTCTCTCGTGTTTTTCCAAAGTACCGTGTCCGCATATTTTTTTTCCACGTCTTGTGTTGCTCCCTCAACTGCTCCAAGACGGAATCGCGTAGCTTTGGATCCAAGTTGAATTGTTCCTGTCCAACAAATACAATGTTAGTTGCGAATAAATATAAATTTAAATATAAATATAAATATAAATATAAATTGAAATTGAAATTGAAATATTCATATAAATATTACCTGTAGTGCAGCCCAAACAGCTAACTTGAGCTCATACGGCACCTCCTTCCAACTCATAAACCCCGGGCCGATGACCGTCTTTAGCAGCTCGAGGGATCTCGCTAAAAGCTCCGACTTGTTTTCGACGGTAATCCCAAATTTTCCATATTTGGGGAGCCTAGGGGCGGAGGAGCCCTCGTCGCCTCCGCTACCACCGAACCCAGACGACGACATCATCATAAACAGCATCATCATCTTCGCCCTAACATCTGAAGGAGACATTTTTGCTGTAAAAAAAATGTTATTAGTACAGATAAAAAAAATGTTATTAGTACAGATAAAAAAATGTTCCGTCTATATTATAACGTATGTGTAAGTTCCGTCAATACCATTTCGTTTCAATTTTGTAATTATAATTGTAGCATAAATTTCATTATCATGGGTTTTACCTAATTGAATTAAATGAACAATACTTTTAGCCCTTGTTATTCATCAAATTTGAGGCAAGTTAATTAGAATATTTGTATCGAGCCTATGTGATTTATATGGATTAATTCTATTACATTTATAATTTAACTAATAGAGTTGAATTTTAATATTAATCCTTTGGTTTATTTAACTAACTTTGGTTTAGTTTATTTCTAGTTGAATCTGAGTTATAATTTTTAGATTATGTATAGGAATTGAATTTTAATATTAATCCTTTATAAATCCCTTGAATACATGCATAAATTTGTAGAGATTGAAATTAAATTGCTTGAGATTGAATTTCTATGTTTCGGGGTCATTATTTGAAAATACTTAATTTTCAACTCCAACAACATATGCTTCAACTTAACCCAATCTTCCCAATAATACCAACTAATCAACACCCAACATCCAAATCCAACAACATAGGTCTAGAACCAAAGTTTGTACATAATAATTTATAGTGTTGTGTATATATTTTTGAATGAAATATTTATTTTGAATGAAAATATCAATTATTTATAAAATTGATGTCTACTTTTAGTGTTGTGTATATATGTTAGTCTACTTTTGCCTTTTTTTTTAAATAATCAATTAACCAAATTTCATGATAGTGAATAAGGGTTAATCCTAGCCATTGATTAAGTGTATTATTAGTAAGTACAAAAATTAAATATGGACTCTTAATCTAGGATATAAGGAGTATTTGTTAGTGAAATAATAATTTAGTGATAAAAACACACTCGAACACTACCAAGTATTGACGACACGGATCTCTAGAAAGAAAAACAAGCATTTCCAAATTAATATGCCCTCTTTCTTGTTTAGTGTCTCGTGAATTGATAGTATGATTTTAAAAATAGTATACAAAACTAGGTGAGATTTTAGAATTACACGTCGAAATAATACATGTTGTATAATAATAATAATACAAGTGCATGCTTTGCAATCAAAGGTATTTATCTTTATAAGGAAAAAATTATCTTAAAATGATTGGTAGGGAATGTCTATGAGGTGGATGATAATTTATTTGATATTTTATTTTATTTCTTTTGGTTAGGTTATTAAGACTTTATTTGAATTGATATCTTAGTAATTATTATTTAATATTTATTTTGAGCAATTATCTTATAGTAGGATTATTATCCTAGAAACAATTCTAACATTCCATGAAGGAAAACTTTAATTGGATGGTTGAAAAGACAATAGTTCCAAATTTATTATATTCCATAACAATTTCATAGTTTCAATTCATTTTCATTTATTCTCTTAGTGCTACAACAATAATTTGAATTCATTTCATATGATTTCCCACCCCACCCCACCCCTCCACCTGCCCCACCCCACCCCCTCCCCCACCACACACCACCTCCACACACACACACACCCCACCCCACCCCCTGCCCCACCCCTCATCCACCCCCTCCTCCACCACACACCACCACACACACACACACACCCCACCCTCCACCACCCCCTCCCCCACCCTGCCCCACCCCACCCCACCCTGCCCCACCCCCTACCCCCCTCCACCACCCCCTCCCCCACCCTGCCCCACCCCACCCCACCCCGCCCCACCCCCTGCCCCCCTCCACGCACACACATACACACATATATATATACACATACACACATAAATATACACACAAATATATATATAAATGCAAGAGAGAGAGAGAGAGAGCAGCGTCGAGAGAGAGAGAGAGAGAGATGGAGGGAACGGCGCGGGAGGGAAAAAAGAAGGGGGATAGGGTTTTTGCTGCGAACATTGTCACGGTCGTGTCAAGGTCTTTGACCGTGACACGAATTATCACGGTCATTGACCGTGACAAGTCCGTGACAAATTTACTTGTCACGGTCAATGACCGTGACAATTCGTTGTCACGGTCGTGTCAAGGTCAATGACCGTGACATAAAACGCGTGTTTTTTTGTCACGGTCAATGACCTTGACAAGGCTGGCCGGCTGAAAGGTGACAATTTGCCCATTTTGGTGTAGTGAAGGCTTGGCCTCCACGCCTTGACCACACCCCGCGTTTTTTAGAACCTTGGTTTTATTGCGTGTACTTTTTCATTTTTTGCGTGTATTTTGTTGAAAGTACACGTAAAAAATTCAGAAAGTACACACACATTGAAATTCAATTTGTTCAATCCAATGTCCATGTACTAATGTGTATTATGAGTGTACTATTTTGTATTGTTGTGTTATTGTTTAGGAATCGTACGATCAAGCATGTTCAACTACAAAACTGCTGCTTGCACGTTCGAAGATCTTAATAATACAAAACCTTTCACATTGATAGTGAATAGTACTAATGATAACGAAATTTATTTTCTCCTTCGCATCAATGATAGAGCTAAAAGGTTACTTGGTTTCTACTACTACTATGAAGACATTTACTGCACTTTTGATGTGCAACAGCTTCAAGTAACTGAATCGAAAGCGAAGGATTTAGCTAAACGAATTGAGCAGTATTGCTTAAGGGGTTTTGATAATGTTGGAGCTTTTAACATTCAGCTATTGTATCACTTCTTTACTGAATATGTTAGGAGTAGAGAATCTTGGTTTTTGACTTGTCGAACAACCTCTGTTAGGTATTACCATGAAACTGACGATATATATTATCGCCTTTAGCATGTATTTTGATGAGACTTGTATAAATTGTTTGTGAGAATATTGCATGTACTTTTGTTAAATACGCTTGTATTTTATTGTTTTAGTCTATGTTTTATTCTAATTCGCATGTATTATATTTTTTGTACATATCATTATAGGTTAGTAATTTAAATTTTGTTTATAGATCAATATAATGGGTGAAAGAGTTGGCGCTTGCGTTCAATTAAGAAATAATATAATAAATACCATTTTAACCCAGATTAACCCTAAGCATGCAACTAGGTGTGATTGAAACAATATGAAATCATGCAAGAATTATTCAACACACAAAGTTAAGGAAAAATCCCCCACAGGGGCAAAACCATTTGTATATCACTATAATTTGTAAGAGAAACGGCTTACAATCGGATTACACTGAAATACAAGTTTTTGACTAAGAATTACCCGCAGGTATCGGATTCTGTAGTCGCGGCTGGAATATCCCTTTCCAGTAGGGTTGGCGGCTGGAACTATCCCTGTCCAGTAGGGCTGCAATGAAGAGGAAGGAACGGTCCACTTCACAAGGGTTTAACAACAGCAATGGTGTTCTTGGGTTACCAAAAGTGACTCACAAATGTATGGAATTTGTGTGAATCAAGGGTATGAATCAATGGACTCAAATACCATGAAGACTTAAGAGTTATGGAACTCAGAAAATCGTGTGTAAGTCTGATCAAACCACTTCCCCGTAGTGGGATTAAATAGAAGCTCTTTGCCCGAGAAAATCTGATACACGATCTGGGAAATTCTATCCAGGGCGGACCGGTCCGGGCCTTAGGCGGATCGGTCCGATAGCGGACCGGTTCTTTTAAATTGAAGCTGATTCGGTTCGCATTCGGTTCGGGGCACACTGGCTTCAAAGTGCAAGGCGGTCCGCTCCGGTATTGGGCGGATCGGTCCGCAGTCGGATCGGTTCTTTTTATATAAAGGCGGACTGGTCCGGGGTAGTCAGAGGCGGATCGGTTCGTTTTAATTTCAGGCGGACCGGTCCGAATGACTGGATTTCTGAATTCTTCCTTTCTTTTGATCTTCGGATTCCGTTGATGATGAGTGAACTTTGAATCTTTGCAACGGTGTTACGGCTAATGACATATACAAGTATGTTGGACAAAAATGTCCTTACAAATCTCCCCCTATGTCTATGCCGGAACAAACATAAAAAATCCGAATTATCTATAATCACAATGCCTATACAAATCTACCCTTCCATGAACCCAAAAACTGAAAGTGGTACAAATGACTAAGGTTGCATCGTTTGTTCTTCGAATCTTCAGAAATCTCACCGCTTTTCTCATCAGGGTGTGCAACATGGGATTATCAAAAGATGTACCTACACACATGAGACAAAGAAAATACCAAGTGACGTATCGAGTTTGAAATGAGATAAACATAAGCATATACATCAATTTAAGATGATATTCTCAGAATTTCAAAACTCCCCCATAATCAGATAATTCATTCTCCCCCTTTTTATGATGTCCCCAAATAGACAAATGAGAGAAATAAATCAAGCAATCAAGTACCGGGGTGACACAAGGCATAAAATCACACCATGAATGAACATAAAACAACCAAGTCAATGATAGCGTAAATGAAGTGGTGTGATCAAATTCGATAGGAAAATCAACTCAATCAATCATATGTGCACGATGCATATGTGTACCCCTAACGAATGAGCATCAAAAGTATCCTTAGGTGTAAAAATTTGTTGAATTTAGATGACATCGTCTTATGCAAATCAACAAATCAAAGTCAAATGATTTCCACACCAATAACGTCCAAAACTATAAAGCGCATTTTCAAGCATATCAAGAACGTGCAAACCCGTTTTAAATTCTCCAACCAAACTCCCTCGAATATATTATCTTTTAGAGGTAATCTAAATTCTCAAACTTTGGATAATTGGTGCAAAAACCTAAATGGCCCATAATTGGCATGAATATCTTTTTATTGCCTTTCAATTTTTTCGAGCTCTTTTAAACCTCTTTGGACCCCGGATAATAAAATTCCTCCATTTTTTAGGTCCTTTCTAACGGTGGCTTTTGCGCAAAGGATAGATAATTACCTTTCACAGCCCCTCCCCGTTCTCAATTAAACACACAAACTCACAAAACGGTTTTTATATGCACAATTTCCTTATCAAAATTTATCGCGCTTGGTTTGTTTTAAGGACAGGATTGAAGTGAAAACACCCAACCAACATGTGATAAGACAAGCACAATAATCAAACAAATCCGTGCATGTGTGCAATAAAGGATAAAGTGAGTCAAACATGTAGGAAGTAACACTTAATTACATCTTAATGACTCCAAACATTATAAAGCACATGAATGAATTGACCTATTATCTCAAAACACTATCAAATAGTCACATGAAGATAATGGAATGATGTTGTGACTCGGTCAACTTAAGTATTCATCTATAAACGGTGCAAACAAACCAAAACACAAATCTTTTTGTATTTTTCACAATTTTTCAAAATAAAATATATACAAAAGGTACATGTCATAACACTAGCAAATATAAATCATGAAACCACAACTAGTGTATGACAAACATGCAAACACAATCATCTATATGATATTGCAAGAGAAGAATCATGTGCAAGCAAATGAGAATCAACTTGTTTAAAATCTTGTGTATCCAAAAGTGATTTCCTAACCCAAATAGATGTGAAACGTCGTGGGGGGGGCTTTGGGAACCACGGAAACACTAGACATAAACTTCCTAGGACTTCTTCCAAGATCAAAACAGAAATGCCTAAGGTGACCTTTCCTACCACAATGTGAACATGTGTAAACGGGAGGAACGACACCTAAAGTGTGATCTTTTCTAACGTCCATGGGATTAATTGACCCTCTAAAACAGATAATGGTCTTGGCTCTAGCACTAGAAGCATGAGAACAATATGAGCCATTACCATTACTGTCAAATCTACTTGAATCATTTAAATCATTTTTTAACTCCAAAATTTTTTATTCAAGCAACAAATTAGACTCTTCCCAAGATAGGGATTGCTTTTTCAAATTTTCAATTATTTCAAAAAGGGTGTCTCTCTCCCCCTTAATTAAAGCAAACTTTTCCCTAAGAGTCTCTTCACGTGACACAAACTCATTGACTAAAATATTTCTTTCATCTTTGGCACAAACACAAACCATCGAGTTTTTAAGGTCTTCTAATTCGTTTTCTAAAGCATGGACCCTATCATCACACTCCTTCTTGGACAATTTTAAAGAATCAAAGTCATGGTCCAAGGAAACAAATTTTTCACGATAAAAATCTCTTTGATTTTGAACCGTTTGCAAAAGATCCATCGCGGATTTAAAACGAGAATTTTCTTTTTCCAAAACTTTAATTCTTTTGCAAAGTTTCAAATTCAAAATTTTTAAATTTTCAGCATGGTCGTGAACTTTTTCAAAAATAGGCACTTTATTATATAACTTCTCCATTTGAACACGCACTTTTTCAAAAATCAATTTTTTTAGAAAATTGATATCTTAGAAAAAATTTTGCGGAAATAAGGAATACGCGATAAGATAGCGTAACCCGCTCTGATACCAATTTGAAAGAGTTGGCGCTTGCGTTCAATTAAGAAATAATATAATAAATACCATTTTTAACCCAGATTAACCCTAAGCATGCAACTAGGTGTGATTGAAACAATATGAAATCATGCAAGAATTATTCAACACACAAAGTTAAGGAAAAATCCCCCACAGGGGCAAAACCATTTGTATATCACTATAATTTGTAAGAGAAACGGCTTACAATCGGATTACACTGAAATACAAGTTTTTGACTAAGAATTACCCGCAGGTATCGGATTCTGTAGTCGCGGCTGGAATATCCCTTTCCAGTAGGGTTGGCGGCTGGAACTATCCCTGTCCAGTAGGGCTGCAATGAAGAGGAAGGAACGGTCCACTTCACAAGGGTTTAACAACAGCAATGGTGTTCTTGGGTTACCAAAAGTGACTCACAAATGTATGGAATTTGTGTGAATCAAGGGTATGAATCAATGGACTCAAATACCATGAAGACTTAAGAGTTATGGAACTCAGAAAATCGTGTGTAAGTCTGATCAAACCACTTCCCCGTAGTGGGATTAAATAGAAGCTCTTTGCCCGAGAAAATCTGATACACGATCTGGGAAATTCTATCCAGGGCGGACCGGTCCGGGCCTTAGGCGGATCGGTCCGATAGCGGACCGGTTCTTTTAAATTGAAGCTGATTCGGTTCGCATTCGGTTCGGGGCACACTGGCTTCAAAGTGCAAGGCGGTCCGGTCCGGTATTGGGCGGATCGGTCCGCAGTCGGATCGGTTCTTTTTATATAAAGGCGGACCGGTCCGGGGTAGTCAGAGGCGGATCGGTTCGTTTTAATTTCAGGCGGACCGGTCCGGATGACTGGATTTCTGAATTCTTCCTTTCTTTTGATCTTCGGATTCCGTTGATGATGAGTGAACTTTGAATCTTTGCAACGGTGTTACGGCTAATGACATATACAAGTATGTTGGACAAAAATGTCCTTACAATGGGGATGAAGATGAAGGCAAGAAGAGGAAAGAAACAAAAAAAGAGCAGTTCTGATGATAGTTCTTCATCCAGTTCCAGTTCCAGTTCTAGTGTGGCATTGAAAGATAAACGTCCTGCAAAGAAGAATGACCAATATCGGTCAAATATTGTTAGCTTTCTCCATGATTTGCATCAGATTAAAGATAAAATAAACAATAGCCATATTGACCTTCTTAAGAAGACTCCATTTTGAGAGCTTTCAATGCCTACTACAGTGAGAAAGTAGTAGAAGTGGACCACAAAAAGACGGATAAAAATATTTTATCAATTATCGAGCTGTACAATACGGAAACCAAAAGTTTTCGTATGAAGAGTAGTATTCCAATAATGCCAATAGATATAAGTGAAATATTTGGCATACCCCTGGTTGAGGGTTTAATATTAATAGAACTGAAAAAGCGATCAAATACTGCAAAAAAAATCTGGATTACAAGCACGATACTTCTCAAAAAGAATAGGAAAGTCAAAAATTTTGAATGGTTTGAAGAAATCAGTTGAATTGGAGACAGATGAAGGAATTGCTGATTTTGTTAAAATTGTGTGTCTCCACTTCTTGAACACATTATTTTTCTCCAACTCAAACTTCACCCTTGGAGAATTTTGGTTGAAATACATTGAAAATATTGAGGAAATGAATAAATATGATTGGGTATCTGCTGTGCAAGAGTTTCTCATACATTCACTTGACAAATCAGCAAGTTCAAAACCTAGCACAGTTACTGGATGTGTCATTTTCCTACTCGTGAGCAAAAAAACATTTTGATATTTCAAAATTTACATACCAATACTCACGTGTATTTTCAAAATACACGTGATATTTTCACGTGTATGTTGAAAATACACGTTTATTTTAACGTGTATTTTCAAAATACACGTGATAAATTCACGTGTATTTTGAAAGTACACGTTTATTTTCACATGTATTTTTAAAATACACTTGATATTCCTGATATTTCAAAATTTACATACCAATACTTACCTGTACTTTGAAAATATTACGTGTATTTTCAAAATACATGTGATATTTTCTCTTGTTATTTCAAAATACACTTGATATTTAACGTGTATTTTGAAAATACACGTCTTAATCACGTGTATTTTGAAAATACACGTCTTATATCATGTGAAAGTACACTTGTATTTTACAAAGTACACGTGTACTATGTTTTGTAAATATAACCAGTGTACTCTCAAAATACTCTTGTTATATCTTCTGTCAATATTATAAATTTACTTTAGAAAGTACACGTGAACTTATATTGACAAAGTATAAGTGTAATTTGAAATGGTAACGTGTACTTTCAATATACAATTGTAAAATTTGTAAAGTACACGTTTAATTTTGCGTGTATTTTGAACAAATCTCTTGTACTTTCCATTATGAATCCCTAGGTAATTCAAGTATTAAATTCGTTTTGTTTTTTGTTTGATCACAGTATTGGGCATGTGAGAAATTTGAAATTATTTCTCTTGTTGAAGAATATAAAGAAAATACTCCAAAATTCCTGAAGTGGAAGTTGTCGTCTTTGAAACAATGGTTTGTGAAGAATGACATCGCAACAGCAACTTTGAAGCAGGCTACAAATAAACCAGCTTGTAAAGACTGTCCTGTACAAAAGGAATATCAGTTTGAAGGGCCAAGTTACTCTTTGAACATATCTACAGAAAGTCCTATACATGCTGATTCATCATCAAAAAAAGTTGCTGAAGATATTAATGACAATGAGTTTTCACATGGTTGGAATATTCCCCTTAAAAACATTATGACTCCAAAGAAAAAGAAGGGAAAAGATCAACCAAAGGTTAATTTGGAGGAACAAATTGCTGTTTTGAAAAGGGAATTGTTGGAAAAAAAAATAACCAACTGTCTAAAGCAGCTGAAGACATTAATGGTGCAATTGAGAAGGTGACCTCTTTGGAAGTCGAGACTGCCATTTTAAATGTACAGAGTCAGGTAGATCGTGATTCACTTTTTGAAGCCCATGAGGAAATGAAGAAGTTAAAGGTGGAGAATTCCAACCTTTTGAAGGAAAAAGAGTTATTAAATAAGTTGGAGGTAGAAAATGCCCAACTAGTTGAGTTAAACAATTCTTTAAAAGAAAAGCTTGATCAAGTCACAATGAGTGACTCAGATAGAATTAAAGAATTGGATGAATCATTGAAAAAATAGGCAGAATCAACACGAATTTTGGAACAAAAGAATGGATATCTGTCTCTGACTAATGAAGATCTAAAAAAAAGTATGATGATACATTGCAACAATGGAAAGATGATGACATAGAAAGGTGACATTGAGGCAGAATCTTGAGGAGTCAGAGTGGAAAAGAACTCAACAGGTACTTTTGAATGCAAAGTACACGCATTTTTCCTAAAGTACACGCAGTTTTCCTATAGTACACGTTTAAAGTACACGCAGTTTTCCAAAGTACACGCAGTTTTCACAAAGTACACGCAGTTTTATTTCATAGTATTTTTAATGCAGTTTTATTTGATATTAGATATAATGCAGAGTACATGCATTATTTTATAATGTAACATTTTTTTGTATTATAGGAAAACAATAATAAAATCCTTAATGACGAAATTTCGGAGTTGAAGAAAATGCTTGAAGAATCAGAATTGAAAAAAACTGACTAGGTATCTATAAAATACAATAGATATATAGTACACGCTACACTTTTTTAATTTTATAATAAATTTATTGTATATTATAAATTTTATAAAGTACACGTATTTTATAATACACGCGTGTATATTATGAAATACACGCGTGTATTAAAATACACGCGTGTACTTTATAAAATACACGCATGTATTAAAATACACGTAAGATAAAATGAATCATTGTTTCAAAAAATGCTTACAATCCAACATTCCTTGTTAAATATATCAGGAAAACATTAATAAACAACTCATGGACGAAATTTCGAGTTTGAAGATTGAACTAGCCTCAAAGAAAGTTCAGGGCAGCCCCAAAATATCCAAAACAAAAGGACCTCTTACTAGAGGGCAGAAGAAAAGAAAAGCTGACGGCGAAATCGAAAAGCATGAACCAATTAAGAAACAAAAATAGTCAAAGCTGAGAAAATGCCGTTTAACAATAGCTGAACAAATGAAGGAAACTCACGTCAAGCTTGAAGCAATCGAAGCATACAAATATCTCGATGAAGCTTCGAAGAAAAAGATTGAAGAGTTTATTAAAATTGCTGTGCCATGGTAAAGTTTATTGTTTTATGATTTATCACTTCGCTAATTTATATTTTTTTTGGTGCAAAAGAATAAGGTTATTATTATTATACAATTCTTATTGATTATATAAAATACAGGGAATTTATTTTCCAAGGGCTGGTTTCGTATGTCCCATGGGAAGATTTACTTGAAGTCCTCAACAATCAAGAAATTTCAAGCCAAGTATGTAGTCCAAATATTAGACATCCATTAAATTTCAACATTATTATTTCCTCACCATTTTATATTGTGTGAAACAGATAATACTTGCCTTTAGTGAAGTATTAAGGTTAAAATTGTCAGAGGAAGGGCTCTCCTACTCACACACTTTTTCTGATTATTGTTGGGTAAGTACAATTAAACCGAAAGTTTTGAGAAACAAAATTTCAGTTTTTTTATTAACACTATGTCTATAATTTTTATTCAGATAGAAACTTGTAGCACAAATGGAGTCAATAAGAAGGGGGAGTTATACAGAGATTTATTTGAATACTTAGGCACTTGTAATAATTTGTTCATTGTACTAAGACATAGTGTAGGACATTTCACATTACTTGTGATATACAAAAAAGAAAATAAAGTGGTCCACATGGATTCCCTTCGACCGAACGACAAGGAAAAAAACACAACATTCTTCGATGATGCAAAAAAATTGGTTAGTGCCTAAACTTAATTAGTAATGTTACTTGTACTTATATTATACACGTGTACACGTGCATTATATAATGCGTGTACTTTGTATTAGTTGTACATAATTACCCAGATTATCAAAGTACACGCATCATATTTTAAAATACACGTGAAATGAACCAATACAAGTTACGTGTACTTTAATATTATGCGTGTACTTTTAACTCTTTAGGAAAAATACACGCATCATATTTTAAAATGCACGTGATAGATAAAAATAAAATATGCATGTACTTTAATATTATGCGTGTACTTTTAACTCATTAGGCAAAGTACACGCATCATATTTTAAAATACACGTGATATTTTAAAATAAAATATGCGTGTACTTTAATATTATGCGTGTATTTTTAACTCATTAGGCAAAGTACACGCATCATATTTTAAAACACACGTGATATGAAAAAATAAAATATGCGTGTACTTTTATATTATGCGTGTACTTTTCACTCTTTAATCTTCATATACTCTTTTATTTGTATACACAAAATATTTGTCTTCTTAACAGTTTTCTGTCTTCCAAAAAACATTGTGCCTATTGAAGACTGAAGCAGAAACAATGAAAAACAATGGTTTCAAAATTCAGAGGAAGTTTGATGAAGGTACACCAAATGAGTTTACATTGGATGATGATCCATTGACAGAGCAAGAAAGAAGGACCGTAGATTTCTTGCTGGAAAGTGATCTCAAATTTGACCTAATAAGAGATCATGAATTCCCTAAACAATATAATGGGTAAGAAAAACTTCATTTCTAAAAATTACTAATTTGTATCCTTTCAAAAAATTTCATCACATCATACTAATTTGTATATTTGTTTTATTGTAATTTCAGGGTTGACTGTGGGGTGTTCTGCATGTACTACATTGAACAAATAAGCAGAAACAAGGAAATGCAAAAATTGTTTCAAGACCCTGACATGCTAAAACAAAGAGCATATGTACTCGGAGAAATTCTTCTGTCAAAATATTTCTTCCCCCGAAAGGAGAAAAAACTTCTATAAATTGTGATTCAAATTCAAAACATATATTTGTAATTTGTTTTGTGTTATATTAGTTATTGTTTACAATATTTATTACACCAAAATGTTTTTTTCCCGCTCGCGCGGACCACAATCCACGTAAGGTTTAGACAAACAATGCATCTGATTGTTATGAAACAATGTACAAGCAGTTTTCACGAAAAATAGAAGTGATAATTACTAAGTACACCAATGAATTCTTCAAAGTACACGCATTTTTACTAAAGTAGACGCACTGGTTAATCTAATAATTACTTATTATTTTAATTGAAAACTACTTTGAAGAATTCATTAAGGACACAATAACCAAAATCAATTTATTAAGCTCAACTACTCACTTCCCAACTACTTCTGGTCAAGAAATAAATAACTTTCACTTTTCCTATAAAAGAGTAATATTTGTTCCTTTCTTAACCATTACATCTAGGGTAAAGATAACATAATGGCTATTCCAGCAGAAAACTTGCGAGAAACTCTTGAGAGAGATGAAAGAAATAAAAAAAAATAAGGCAAATTGAGGAAAATATTTCCTCATATGAAACTGCCTTTGAGCAGTTTTAAACATATGTGAGGGAAGGATATTCTGGACTTCCACCCAATCCCATAGATTTATTTGATGTGGATGAGGACCCTCCTCAAACACATGAAGAACTCATGTCTTTCTATACACAAGAAGTTCCCATGAAAATCGCAAAGCTGAAGGAGAAGAAGGCTCTCCATGAAGGCCTTGTAGCTGTCATAGAAGAAGAAATTCGACACTGGTCGAATTTAATTGACTCTCTCCCTGACACCCTGGATGCCTTTGACAAACATCCCTACTAGAAGCCTTGTTTAGTTTTTTCAGCTTTCTTTATTTGAGAAAATTGTACTTTATTTTTTTATTTTTAATAAAAAATGTATTTATTTCATGAATGTGTTCTAAGTTATGCCATACACCCAATATAGTAAAGTACACGTGAACCCTTATAAACATGATCACGTGTATTGTTAAAAATTTAAACATTAATAACATTTCATGTAAAAAAATTATATAAATGCATGTACTCTATATATTACACGTGTACTTTATAAAGTACATGCATAGTCTATAAAGTACACGCCTATTGAAATACTTGTATAATAATGTGTGTACTCAAGATAATGTCCCAAAACATTATATAAATGCGTGTACTCTATATATTACACGTGTACTTTATAAAGTACATGCATAGTCTATAAAGTACACGCCTGTTGATACCAAAATTGGTCTGCTGACATGCCCCAATTGAACGAAGACACGTGGCAATCTACATGGCAACAACGAATACTTTCTAGGAACTCAGACGCTCCGAGGAACCATGATACAACGAGGAGCACTGCTTCCCCGACCAACTCAGACGCTCCGACTTACAAGATCTCTCCGAGGAACCTCCGAGTACCGAGGAACTCTTGATTACCGAGGACCTTAGACGGTCCGAGCAGCTTAGGCGGTCCGAGCTGCACCTCGAACAAAGCATTAATAGCAGGATAACCAACAGTTTGACTGTTCATTAAATGCTTATCATTCAGATGTATACGCTTAAGGGGCATTTAATATACTACCCTTTCACTTGTACAACATTAAATGTATTACCCTTTCACATTACAACCTCAGGGCTATAAATACATTGTACAATCCTCATTGTAAGGGGGACCGGAATTTCTTGATAGAACTTGTAATCGAGAATTCCCAAAACACTCAGCAATAACATAACAGTGGACGTAGGCCATTCCTATAAGGCTGAACCACTTTAAAAATCTCTTTGTTTCATTTATTTTATCTGTGATTAAATAATTAGATATGATCTAATTTTTTACATCAACAGATTGGCGTCGTCTGTGGAAAACGACTGGTAATATCATTTTTCACCAAAAACAATCCGTTACAAATGGCTGATATTCCGGAATCTAGCAATCGAAACGCTGGAAGCCCTCCAAATCCATCTGCTTCGCTAAATATTCTAGATCTAGCTGGAATAATGACAAATCTGGCTCAGGGCCAGACCGTCATGCAAGAAACTATGCGTCAACTCATACAAACCCTCAATGGCGGTGCACCAACCCATTCAAGACCACGAAGTATTCAAAAAAATACCCGTGCATCTTCTTCGCGTACTAGGCGTACCAATTCATATCACAATGAGGAGTCTGAAGATTTTTCTTATCAACCTGGACGAACTTCATCAGTGCGAGCCACAGATACTGAACAACGTATCACTCTCTCCCCAGAAAGGACCAGTGCGTTAGAAAGATTAAGCAGAGTATCTCCTTTCAATCGATTAGGTCCTAGAAGGAGCAAAAGTCCTCCTAGAGCCCCATCGAGGAATTTTCGACGACCATCAGATTTAAGGGAAGGATCTGCCCAGTCGCGACCAACTGCTCGTCAAGATAGATCCCAAGAAGCCACCTCAACACGATCAGTTGCTCGAATCAATAGGCCCAAGGAAGGAGATGATGCATGGAAAGGTTCTATTCAAAGGCTGGAGGATAGATTGGGGGAAATGGTTAAAGCTAAGAACCCTCTACAATGAACTTTTGTTCGAGGAACACCTTTTGTCCAGGCCATTGTAGATTTTCCAACACCATCAAAATTCAAAGCACCTGTTGTGACCCCCAAATATGATGGAAAAACTGACCCTGTCCTTCATATTAAACAATACCAAGCTGCAGCCGACATCTATGCTGTTCCAGATGAGATGAGATGCAGGGCATTCTCGAGAACTCTTACCGGATATGCTCAAATATGGTATAATAATCTTCCTCAGGGTAAGATCTCAACTTTTCTTCAACTGGCCGAGTTATTCATTGGGAATTTCTATTTTGGAGCAAAGCCAGTTAAACGAGTAGCACATTTGTTAAGTGTTAGACAAAAGGCTGGTGAGAGCACCAGAGATTATATAACTCGTTTCAATAACGAGAAACTTGAAGTCATTAATTACGAGGAGAAGACAACGATTACCGCCTTGATGAGTGGACTACTGCCAAACAAGTTGTACTATACTTTGGCTAAAGATCCACCTAGAACCATGTCAGATCTGATGGAAAAAGCGGCCAAGATCATGAATGCCGAGGAGGCTATGGCTGCGAAGAAGAATATGGATGCCAAAGAAACCAAGGTGGAAGGTGATAAAGCTAAGAAGAAAGAGCATAAGAACAATGGTAATGTCAAACATTCAAGAACAAGGTCGGTATGGGATGCAATGAAGAAATTCGATAATTATACTCCTTTGAAGAAGGATATTAACTATGTTCTAGAAGAAATCAAGAACACCGAGGAATTAAATTGGGCAGAGAAAATGAAGGCAGACCCCAAAAAGAGAAATAAAGCAAAATATTGCGAGTTTCATAAAGATCATGGCCATATGACCAAAAATTGCAAAGCTCTTCAGAATGAGATTGAAACACTCATCAGACGAGGAAAACTGGCAAAGTATGTTGATCGGGTAAATGATAGAAGAAATAACGACCGAGCAAGAGAGAGGTCTAGATCTCCTCGTCGAGCAAAGGAGAAAGAAGATGACCCCGACCTTCCCAAGAGACCAAGACAACTAGAACGAGAGATATTTTCAATACATTTTGGATCATTTGATTGCAATGTTATTACAGGTGGAGATGCAGGAGGAGGAGACCTTACTGCCGAAAGAAAAGCTTACCTCTGTGAGGCTCAAGATTGCTCGTACATTCACAGAATAAATTTAGCTGAGGAGGATCGCCCGAGAAAGGTGAACAAAGAGAAATTGGTCATTGGTTTCTCAAAGAATGACCTCACAGGTGTTCTATATCCTCATGATGACCCATTGGTGATCAAGATGAGAATGAAGGAGGTAATGATTTCAAGAGTATTGGTCGACAATGGTAGCCCGGCAAACATCATGTTCTACTCATGCTTTGACAGTTTAAATCTAAAGCTATCTCAACTAGAGCCTTATCATAGACCCCTCCTCGGTTTTGCTGGCGAGAAAGTATTTCCACTTGGGACGATCAGGTTGGATATATTCATTGGTACGTGGCCTGCTTGTCGAACAAAAAGAATACGTTTCTTCGTGATGGATAAGAATGTTCAATCATCATACAATATCATAATGGGAAGAGTAGGATTGAAGAAGTTCGAAGTTGTACCATCTACAGTGCATCTGTGCCTAAAATTTCCAATAAATTTTGGAGTAGGAGTTGTGAAAGATGACCAGAAAGTAGCTCGGGAATGCTATTATTCATCCGCCGAGCAAGAGGAACTGGAGGAATCAAGGAAAAAGACTACTACCTATCAAGTGGATGAAGGTGCAGAAATTAAAACATTGGATCCTAGAGATGAGTCTCAACTCGTGAAGGGTCAAGTGGTGGAAGTTACTGAAAACATCATCCTGGACGATGAGTACCTTGAACGAACTACTCAAGTAGGTTTGTCGTTGGAAGCCTCACTAAAACAGGAATTGATAACTTTCCTTAGAAGCAGAAAGCAGACTTTTGCATGGAGTCATGAGGATATGCCAGGGATTGACCCAAATTTCTTATCTCACGAACTCAATGTGAATAAGGAGATCAAGCCTGTGAAGCAGAGAAGAAGATTATTCAGCCCCGAGAAGAATAAAGCTATACAGGAGGAAGTCGAGAAGCTCCAAAAAGCTTGCTTCATTAAGGATGTTAAATATCCAGACTGGTTAGCCAATGTGGTGATGGTAAAGAAGAAAAATAACAAGTGGAGGATGTGTGTAGACTTCACCGACCTCAACAAAGCATGCCCAAAGGATCACTTTTCACTGCCCCGAATTGATCAACTGGTGGATGCTACCTCGGGACATGAGCTGCTGAGCTTCATGGATGCTTATTCTGGCTATAATAAGATTAAATGAAACCTGAAGACAGGGAAAGTACTTCTTTCATTACCCTTAGGGGAACTTATTGTTATAATGTTATGCCTTTTGGTTTGAAAAATGTAGGTGAGACATATCAGCGACTGATGAACAAGGTCTTTACTGAACAAATCAGTTGCAATATGGAAGTCTATGTTGACGATATGCTGACAAAAAGCAGGAAAGCTGTCGATCATCTAGGTGACTTAAGTCAGACTTTTGATCAACTGGATAAATATCAAATGAAGCTGAACCCGGCGAAGTGCATACTTGGAGTACGAGAAGGCATGTTTCTCGGGTACATCGTCAATTAACGAGGCATTGAGGCGAATCCTAAAAAGATCAAAGCTCTATTAGGGCTGCGATCTCCAACGACGAAGAAAGAGGTGCAAAGTCTTACAGGACGAGTAGCAGCACTCAACAGATTTGTATCGCGAGCAACTGATTGATATCTCCCATTCTTCAAGACACTCCGAAAGACTTTCGAGTGGAATGATGAATGTGAGAAGGCTTTTCAAGGCTTAAAGAAATATTTGGGAACACCTCCACTGTTGTCCAGGCCGGTGATGGGAGAAAAATTGTACTTGTATCTAGCAGTATCGAAGAATACAGTTAGCTCGGCGTTGATAAGAGTGGAGAATGGAGTATAAAAACCAATCTACTATACAAGTAAGGCCTTCCGAGGAGCAGAGATCAGATATCCAAGGCTGGAAAAGTTAGCACTGGCACTGATTGAAGTGAGTAGAAGAATGAGGCTATACTTCCAGGCTCATATTATAGTAGTATATACTGATATGCCATTGAGGCAAGCCCTTCATAAACTAAAAAAATCAGGGAGATTGATGTAATGGGCAATAGAGCTCGGAGAATACGATATAGTCTATGAACCCAGATCATCGCTTAAAGGGCAAGCTGTAGCGGATTTTATAGCAGAGTTCACCTATCCTGATACCCCCGAGGGGTAAAAGTTTCTCGCTGATCAACCTGTGGATGTTACAGGATCAACAAACACAAGCTCAGACCAACTCCGGTTGGTAAAAGGGCAAGTGGATGTTACAGGATCATCAAATTCGAGCTCAGACCAACTCCGATTGGTAAAAGGGCAAGAAAAGATGATCGACGAAGAGCGAGAAATATCAGGGGAAGATGGAACGAAGCAATAAATATTTCACCGAGGAACTCTGTCAGATCAGAAGCTTGAAGACGAATTACCTATATGGAGGCTATATGTAGATGGCTCATCTTGCACGACAGGCAGTGGGGCAGGGATAGTTTTGAGCACTCCGGACGAGGTCGACATGGAATATGCCCTACGTTTCCAATTCAAAGCTTCCAATAATGAGGCTGAGTATGAGGCCATGATTGCAGGTCTTAATTTGGCAAAAATTATGGAAGTGCGGCAAATTATTGTCTTCAGTGATTCTCAATTAATTGTAAATCAAATGTTGGGAATATATGCAGCCAAAGGAGAATTAATGATCAAATACCATGCAAAGGTGATGGAGTTGGTATCAGAATTTGCTGCTATTCAGCTGGTCAGAATACCAAGAATGGAGAATGCAAGAGCAGATGCCCTAGCTCGATTAGCATCAGCTACTCGTACCGAGCTACGAAGAACAATCCCAATTGAAGTTTTAGCTGGTCGGAGTATAGATGAAGATTTGGCGATGAAATTTATCACCCTTGATTTAGGACCATCTTGGATGGATCCCATCAGGGCATATATTGAGGAGGGATAATTACCAATTGACAAGCTCGCAGCCAAGAAATTGAAGTTTAAAGCTGCTCGGTATGTATTAACTAATGATATTTTATATAGACGAGGAATTATGGCAGGTTTGTAAAGATGTGTACATCCCTCCGAGGTGAAAGACTTGATTGAAGAGATCGATGAAGGGTCCTGTGGAGCCCATGTAGCAGGTCGGACGCTTTTGTAAAGGATGATGACGCAGGGATATTACTGGCCGACGATGAGGGCTGATTGTATAGCCTATGCCAAGAAATGTGACAAGTGCCAGCGCTTTTCCTCCATCCGAAGAACTCCACAAGAATTGTTGACACCCATCACTTTCCCTTGGCTATTTGCCATGTGGGGAATAGATTTAGTCGGACCACTGCCAACGACTAGAGGAAGGTTCAAATACCTCGTCGTCGCAGTGGATTATTTTACTAAGTGGGTAGAAGCTGAGCCTCTCATTGATATGACGTACGAGAAGGTGTACCAATTTATTTGGAAGAACATCATTTGTCGATATGGTCTTCCTCATGGTTTCATCACAGACCATGGAACACAATTTGATAACGAGGAGTTCGCTGCCTATTGTCATCAATCAAATGTGTTGAAGATCCACTCAGCACCAGGCCATCCTCAAAGCAATGGATAAACTGAAGTGACAAATAGAACACTGCTGAATGGTTTGAAGAAAAGACTGGACGATGCGAAAGCAAATTGGATCAACGAGTTACAGTCAGTACTGTGGGCTTATCGAACTACTCCCCGCGTAGCAACTGGAGAATCTCCATATATGCTAGCATTTGGAAGTGAAGCTGTTATACCTGCCGAGTTGGGCCTCCCAACACACAGGGTACTGAATTTCAATTCCCTGCCAGCGACTTAATGAGAAGATTGGATTTAGACATGCTCGAGGAAGTTAGAGAAGAAGCAGCTATCAGAAATACAGCATACCAACAACGAACAACTCTATTTTACAATAAGAGGGTGAAGAAGTGAGACCTGAAAGAAGGAGAATATGTGCTGAAGAAAGTAGTTCAAAAGCACAACAAGTTAGAGGCAAACTGGCATGGACCATACCGAGTTACAGAAGTTGTTCGGCCAGGAACTTACAGAATAGAAACTTTAGAGGGAGAGGAGTTTAAGAATGCATGGAACGCAGAGCACCTGCGCAAGTATTATCAGTGATGTGTATTTTCTCCTTTTATTGAAATTTTTTCGGGGAATACTAGTGCTACACACTACTCGGCGAAACTCGGCAAAACTCGGGCTACTTAAAATTTTTCTCGAAAACGCCAGCTAATGTTGGTCGAGAAACAAATGTTGTATTCCTCCCGGAAGTAAAGCTACCTATATTCCTCCGAGAAGTAAAGCTACCTGTATTCCTCCGGGTAGTAAAGCTACCTATATTCCTCCGGGAAGTAAAGCTACCTGTATTCCTCCGGGAAGTAAAGTCACTTGTATTCCTCCGGGAAGTAAAACTATGTGTTTCTCGGGAAATAAAAATATTCCTAAAAATGCCAACTTATGCTGGTTAGGAAGTAGATATATTATTAAAAACGCCAACTAAAAGCTCCTCGTAGAGGAAAAACCCACTATCTGTAGTTGGTCAAAAAGGAAATTTACCGACCTTGGTTGGTCGGAAACATTTTATGAATACGAGAAAATGATCAAGCAAAATTATTGATACTCGTGACTTTTTAAAATTATTAGTAAGTTGATCGAGAAATAACTTAGTGAGTTGGTCGAGAAACAAACTAGTAAGTTGGTCGAGGAATAACTTAGTAATTTTTTAATGACTACCACAAATTCAAGCTAGTCGACAATAAGTTGATCGAAAAACAACACAAAACAATGCAATATTGTTATCTCTTTAATAGACATACATATACAAATGTAAAGTATTTTACAAGACAATAGCAATTAAGATTGCGAACAAAAATAAAAGTCTTTCATTAAATCCAAAAACAGATTACATTGATAATGAAATGTATAAAAATTTATTACATCGATATTCCTATTCTATTGGTTTTTTCCCCTCTGCTTTTGAAACAGGTTCCTCGCCAGCAGGCGGATCATTTAAAGCAAGAGGAGAGTTTATGAAGTTCAAATCTTTTAACAACCTGATATTCATCACGGATGGTCGATCTAGAAGGTGCTCGGGACGAGATATCTCAACACTTGAATGGAGATTGTAGTTGCTGAGATACTTGGAAATTAAGCATCGAGGAATGGCCCGAGCAGGAATCCAACTCATGTCGAGCTTGAATGGTGGCACTGGAAGGTCGAGCAGCCCAGGATCATGGTAGTCCCACAGGTAATGACCCTGTTCAAGTTGCAACACGCCTAAGGCATTCAACCAGCCTTGCTTGTAGCCCTCATTATTGGCATTCTGGATACGATCGTCCAAGTGGTAGAGAGCCTCGTTGTACCCAGCCATCCAGAACTCCCTGGGCTGTTTGTGGAATTGATATGTCAGTCTTTCCAGCTGCTCGTGGAGATTTTTGATGAAGAGTTCCTTATTCTCCAAGACTGATTTCTGTGCTGAAAGCTGCTCTTCCAGGTCCCTCATCTTTTTTGACATTTCAGCCAACGCCTGGTTCTTTGCCATTAATTGGAAAGCTTGGTTCTCCAAGGCAGATTGAGTCCTCTGTTCCTCGACAGGAATTCGAGCTGCTCTTGCTCGTCCCCGAGGAGCTCTTGCTCGTGCAAGAGGGCAGTGGATTCCTTGTATTGTTATTGAAGGTCTTCAAGGGTTCCTTGGAGATCCTCGATCATATCATAATAAGCCACATTATTGGCTACTGCACGATCAAGCAAACACTTCAAGTATTGATAGGCCTCAATTGCCTGTTCTGAAACATCTTGCACTCAGATCCGTGTAACCAGCTTTAAAATAATCATTGCATTGCCTCAACAGCTTGGTATCATGAGCAGATAGTAATTCCATCCTGGCCAGAAACTAGTAGAGAAAGAAGAAGCAGTAATCAATAAAAGTACCAACTAAGCATGAAGAAGAGACAACAGTATGCAAGAATAAAAGTTCAAGTTTTATTATATCAAGGTTCAGAGTTACATGTTCATGGTTACATTTGATAAAAGAAAAATATAAAGAGAAACCCGAACAACTCTAAACCTTTTCCTTGTCTCCCAAAACCTTCTCGGGAGGCTGGGACGAGGAAGTAGGTTGCTCGGAAGGAACAGATAGTAGCTGGGGAAGTGCTGGAGGTTGCTCGGAGGAAGTAGCGAATTGCTGAAGTTCTTCGGTAGTAGGCTGGATGGCTGGGGGATGATCTACCATCACCATAGAAGACTCTTCGGAGGAAGCTTCGTCCTCTTCTTCATCTTCAGGAGTTGGAGGGGGACCAGGGATGTGTCGCTGGAAGAGTTCAGAATTTTCATCCACTTTTATCTCCTAAAGAGCAGCGACCCATCCCTGAAGTACTTGAGGCTGCCATATTCTACTTGTGACATCATGGCAGCCAACCCCTTGTTCCACCCCTTGTCCCAGCCAGCGCTGAAAGACTTCTTCACAGCCACTTTTCTTTTCAACTTCTACGAGGAAAGCTTCTCGGACAGAAGGTTTTCAGCAATATTCAATTTATTTTCAACCTCCTCCTTCTACCGATTTACCTCCCGAAGCTGACCCAATTCTTCCTCAGCAACCTTGAGCTTATTCTCAAGTTCTCCAGCATTTTTGAGCTTCTCATCGAGCTCTTTATTTTTACCTTCCAAGTCCTTTATTCTCTTCTCCAACTCCTGGGAGACTTCAACAACTCGAGCCTTCTCCTGCTCGGTGGAGGCAAGCTTCTTCTCCCAAGTTGCTTTATCATCAGCATATTTTTGGCCAGACTCTTTCAGAGACTGCCCCAAACCCATCAAAGCTTCCTCTACACCAGACGAGGAGCTTGAAACTTTAATAGCTTCATCCTTCTTCGAAATTGTATTGAAGCAACTCACCAACTGTGAAAAGAAAATAAAAGCAAGTCAGAGACAGATATAATAAGGGAAAGATGAAAAGTTTAAAGTAAAAGGACTTACAGAAGCAATGTGGCGAGCTGTCAAAGAGGTAACCATATCCCGAGAAAGGTTTTCTTTGATACCTTGGATCTCGGGAATGATCCAAGTCTTCACCGAGCTCATGACAGAGCTCGGGGGAATGAAAGTGGGAACTCCACTAGTCGGGGGCTGAGAGATGGTGTCAGCCAGATTGACCGAGGAGCTCTTCTTCAGCTTCCTCGGGGGAGCAGGAATAGATTCAACCAAGGAGGAACTCTTGGTCGGTGATATTACAATCACCTCTCCTGGAGCAGCAGACTTGCTCGGAGCCACTGGGGGTTTCTCGACAATATTCACAACAGGGGCAGTCGAGGAAGGTCCATCAGCTTTCTTTGTCCCCTCCCCTGGGACGTCAATCTTACTTCTTTTTGCCTCTCCAGCACCAGAGGCAGTTTTCTCAAAAAGGGTGGGAGGTCTTCTCTTCTTCATCCTTTCACTTAAAGGAATATGTGATTCAGGCGAAGAACTGGTAGAAGCTGGTACTGGTTCTGCGTCACTTATCACCGGACGAGCAGTGAAAGAAGTGGTGTAGCTCTTGTACTGCAGTAGATACGAGGCTGACCTAATGTGCTCATCGGCAACACTCTGATGCAAACTCCAGATAAGTTTTAAGTGCCTTATATTCACGTCTGCTTCTTTTGGACACTTTCTTTTGCTATCAACTGCAAATAAATAAACATTAAAATATCAGTGGCACATTTTGTCAAACACAGAAGAAACATGATTTCAAAATAAATAAAATGAAATAAAAATAACTTATCCCATTGCCATAGAGAGGGCATCTGGGACCCTGATAAACTTCATCTCCAGATAAAGGAGCATGTTGCCAATTTTTTATAACAACTCCGTGCTCAAAATAGTCCCTATTGGCATCCGGGAGATTGACTACTAAAGCCCTATTTAAAAATCTAGTTTTTAAATAAAAGGTGTTATCACCAACTGCCCATCTATAACAAAACATGATTTCTGAAATTCCTATGCGAGTTCCATGGATTTGATTTAATCTATGAATCCCATTAACTATTCTCCATGTATTTGGGGCTATTCTTGCAGGAACAACGTCAAAATATTGACAGAATTCCAGACATAAGGGATTAGGTGGAAAAGAAAATCCACACTCAGCAACAAAGAGACTGGGGAACCAATGTCCCTCAGCCAAACGAAAATAGTCTGAAGGCTCAGAAAGTTCCTCCAGAATAACCCATGAAGGAATAGCAAAATCAGAACGAAATTTATCAAGAGATTCAACAAGGTAAACCATGATGAATAAAGGAAATGAAGAAGAAGGAAGAAGATCTTACAGAAAAAGAATGGGTCTGTTGACAACGAACGATGGAAGAGATGAGTGCACAAGAGAAACAGAGACGATGGAAAAATCGAAGATACAAATTTGAAAAAGTAGAAAACGATGGGATTTTCTGCAGCGTTTAAATACTCTGCCTTGGGAAAAGGAAAAAGTAATGATTACAAAAAGAAACGATTACGCTACCGGCGGCTAAAAAGACAAAAAGGGCGCGGGAATCGAAGCGAGTAGAAAAGTTCAAAAAAGCCTGGTTCTATGAATTTGGAAGGATAAATAAATACAAAAGACTCCTAAATTTCAGTATGACCATTTAAAACTGACATATTCCGAGAAAGAATGTTCCACACTCCTCAAAGTTCGAACTATGAAACATTGGGAGGCTTTCGTTGATACCAAATTTGGTCTGCTGACATGGCCCAATTGAACGAAGACACATGGCAACAACGAATACTTTCGAGGAACTCAGATGCTCCGAGGAACCATGATACAACGAGGAGCACTTCTTCCCCGACCAACTCAGACGCTCCGACTTACAAGATCTCTCCGAGGAACCTCCGAGTACTGAGGAACTCTTGATTACCGAGGACCTTAGGCGGTCCGAGCAGCTTAGGCAGTCCGAGCTGCACCTCGAACAAAGCATTAATAGCAGGATAACCAACAGTTTGACTGTTCATTAAATGCTTATCATTCAGATGTATACGCTTAAGGGGCATTTAATATACTACCTTTCACTTGTACAACATTAAATGTATTACCCTTTCACATTACAACCTCAGGGCTATGAATACATTGTACAATCCTCATTGTAAGGGGGACCGAAATTTCTTGATAGAACTTGTAATCGAGAATTCCCAAAACACTCAGCAATAACATAACAGTGGACGTAGGCCATTCCTATAAGGCTGAACCACTTTAAAAATCTCTTTGTTTCATTTATTTTATCTGTGATTAAATAATTAGATATGATCTAATTTTTTACATCAACAACGCCTATTGAAATACTTGTATAATAATGCCGCTGGCGCGGACCATAATACCCATAGGAGTTTAAGAATATGAGTGACCCAAATGTCTTTTATAAAGTACAAGCACATTGTAATGTCCAAAACCATTTTCCAAATAGTGCATGCATTTATATACGTCTACTTGATAAAATTACATGCAGAATACATAAAGTACACGTATATTGAATTAGATTTTTGTCATATCAATATGCGTGTACTTTGCTAAAACATGCATGTACAATTATATTTAAATGCGTGTACTTTAATTATCAATGCGTGTACTTTATAAAGTACACGCATATTTCATCAAGTACACGCATATTATATTTATATTATGCGTGTACTTCATGTATGTACATTAAGTAAAGTACACGCATACTTTTATAAAGTACACGCATATTGAACTGACCAAATCCATTTTTAAATGCATGTACTTTATTAATATACGTGTACTTAATAAAGTACACGTATATTTAATCAAGGACACGCATTGATAAAATTTCTTGGGAACTTTGGCATTTAGTCCCAGTTTTGATCATCATCTTGCCTCCGATCCTAGATATATCATTTTTTGTTGTTAGTACTATTCAATGAATGTGGAAATTAAAATGCCTCTGAACAATAATACAATCACACCCCATATAGCAGTCCACGTTTTTCTCGGAATGCAGTTGTAACCATCCACAACTGCTAAATGGGACTAATTATGAATATAAAAGTCAAATGGGATTAGGACAAACAAAACCTTCACAAATGGGACTATTGCTAAAATACCTAAAATTTCTTTGGACATCAAAATGCGCGTGTACTGTACATAACATGCGTATACAAAGGTAAAGTACACGTGACCACAAGGAATAATGATCATGTATGTTTTATGAAAAATATGTGTACAACAACACAAAAAACAAACTAAAGAATGAGACTTAAAAATAAATTACATTCATTTATGTGAAACAAATGGTTTATTAATTAATTTATTCAATCAAATGGTTAAAATGAATGAATTCAACAATTTTAAAAATAGTCAAATGGGTTCCTTGCAATTAGACCTGTAATGACCCGTTTTACTACACCTCGAGCAAGTAACTTCCCTTATTGTGATCTCACCAGAAGACTTTATTCTCTTATTTCTTGGCCTGCCTGTCGGTCTCTTAGTCATTGGTGGAAGGATAGATGGATTTTCAGGAATAGGAATATTTAAGGAAATCAAATCAGGAAGAGGAACTATAGGTATCGAGTATGATTTTATGTAGAAAGATACCTTATAGTACTCCTCAATATAATCATAAATACTGGTCCCTTTCCTCCGCACAACACAAACAGCATGAGAACATGGAAAACATCTAATCTGCCAACTCTTACAAGAATAAGTAATTTCTACTAAGTCAACTGTTGCTCGCACTTCTGAATGAACTTCAAATACATTTTGACTTGAGCGACTAATAGTCCAATGTCGGCTTTTATTCCAATTTTCATTCAGTAACTTTTGAAAAAAAGGACATAGCTCATTTGTCCAAGTGTCAGACTCAACAAGTTTGTTTGCATTGAAATTCATAATCTTCACTCTCAATTTATCAAGCATATTCATTACTGGTAAATGCCTTTCCTCCAATATCCATGAATTGAATGACTCCGCAACACTAGATGCCATGTCACCATACCGTTTACCAGAGAAATATGCACAGGATCAATTCTCGGGAGGCAAACTATCAATGAAATCGAAAATAGCAACTCCTCCTTCCTTCTTCATTGCTTCAATATTCTTGTGAAATACATCTACTGAGACAACATATGCACAAGACAAAAAATCTTTAACAATTTTCTTTCGAAATCCAGCACAATTCCCACAAATTTTCTTTTTTTATATTCCCTTGTAAATGATGTATATAGTAGGAATGTGCAGACAACGAGAATACCCTCGAAACAGCTTCAAGTAATCCATTGTTTCGATATTGCTCAACTACTGCACTATGCAAATTGACTAGAAACCACATCCAGTTATCTTCGGTTTCGGAATCAACAACAGCATATGCAACAGGAAAAAGTCCTGAAATATAAAAATATATTAAAATTAAAATAAATAACATATCCATGTACAACACTTTGTATATTGATGCTGCTGGCGCAGACCCTAAAACACATGGGAAATATATTGTGTTTAATTTAAATTGTTTGTAAATAACAAGACAAAACATAAAAATGTACCGTACACATGATAAAGATAAAAAGACATGCACGTTTACTTTCCAATCTTTTGCTTGGCTTTATTATTAACAAGACTAACATCAACATACACGCATAAAAATGTAAAGTACAGGTGAACTAAACAAAAACATTCAAAGGTACTTTACATTTTTAACATGTACTTTGCTTTATTATTTTTAAATAACAACACCTATCATCAAAGTACACGCATAAAAATGAAAAGTACACGTGAAATTAAGAAAAACATTCACGTGTACTTGACATGTAAAATGCGTGTACTTTAGTTTGTATTCAACATAACATCATCATCAAAGTACACGCATAAAAATAAAAAGTACACGTGAAATTAACAAAAATATTCACGTGTACTTGACATGTAAAATGCGTGTACTTTACTTATTACTACACATAAAATCATCATCATCAAAGTACACGCACAAAAATGAAAAGTACACGTGACATTAACAAAAACATTCACGTGTACTTTACATGCAATATGCGTGTACTTTACTTAGTATTACACATAATAAGACATATCATGACAATACACACAGAAAAATGAAAAGTACGCGTGAACTAAAACAAAGACCTTCAAAGGTATTTTATATTTTTATGCTTGTATATTGATGATATGGAATGGAACAAACAAAATTTCAATGCAATACACAAAATAAAATATTTAAAATTCATTTACCATTGTTCCCATTCCTTGCAGTAGCTGATAGTATTGTTCCATGGTAACGGCTCTTCAAAAAGGCACCATCAAGAAATAAAACAGGTCTGCAGTATTGAAATCCATAAATACATCCTCTAAACATTACAAATATTCTCTTGAATTTTTTACTCTCATGTTCCACGTCAAGGATGCAATGCGACCCAGGATTATACTGCAATAGAAGGTCACGATAATTATTCATTAATGCATAAGAAACCTTTTCATCACCATGTATATCAACAGCAGCCATCTCTTTCGCACGCCATGCATGTTGATAAGCTATATCAAGACCATAATTCTTCTTCATATCTCTAACTACATCAATTGGTCTCAATAGCGGGTTATCTCTAAGATCATCAGCTACCAATGTTGAAATTAACTTGGAGGCTATCATTTTGGCTGACGGACTACGAAAGACACCTCTACATGTATGCTCATTATTCATTGCACGTATGTAAAAGTATCCATTTATTGTAGATAATGAAGCATGAATTCTCCACATGCAATTCTCTGTAGTCTTTTTAGAGCATTCAGCTGTCACTCGAGTTTTATTATTCTTCAAATACATATACTTGAACCCAACCTCAACGGCATACTTTCGCAATTTATCCCGAAATTCCACTACACCTCCTTCAAAACACTGCTGCTCATGACTTATATATGTCTTCCAATAATTCGAAAGATAGACTTTCGACTTACTTGACTCGACACCTCCAAGTTAAAAGTCATTTTTAATGCAACTATTAAAATCATTTTTAGTGCCTGATGATAAAGACTCTAACCTCTGTGTATTTGTATCACCACTGTCAACCCGCTCAAAACTTGTATTACTGCAGTCAACCCCTTCAAAAATTCGATTAGAGCAGTCAACCCGTTCACGACATGTATTACATGGAAATGGTAATGAATCAATGGCATATATCCAAATGAAATTAGATTTCATGATCAATTGGGACCGCAACATACAACAAACATCGTTGTCACAAATCAACATGAACCGACATTCATCACCAAATGAATACCTCAATGAAAAACTCCCACTCCTCAAATTAGTAAACCTAATACACAACTCATTGCATATGAAATCTAATGAGCTATCTTCAAATATTTTAATACAAGCCATATTATCCAAATAACAACACCTTGCTATTACACTACTTACCATAATGTCCCGCAGTAAAACAGAGACGAAAAACTTTTACTTCAAGGTTAACAATTCTAAAAATGTGTGCAATAATTTAATGCATGAAATATCAAAATATATATTTATAATTAATATAAACTTACAGTCACTTTTTAAAAACCTATACATGAAGCAATAAAGCACACACATATTATCAAATAATCAATCACGTGTACTTTATAAACACTGCGTGTACTTTGAAAATTGATATCGAACTGGTTATTTCCGCTGGCGCGGACCTATATCAATAAGTGATTCAATACCAAATCAAAATCAAGGACTCTTAAAATTAGAATGAAACATCAATAATATTCATTCAGCACATTCAACTAACAATTACAAATATTGATAAATATAACTTATTTATTAAGAATCCAAACATAAATGCATAAAAAACACAAATTAAAAGCATATACATATATAACATATAAAAAGCTATTCAATCACATGAATGAATATTACAATGAGTCTCTTGAATCAAAACAAAGGACACATACTTATTGTAATCGATCGAAAATAGAAAAATCAACTGCTGATAAAGATAAACTTACAAATGATAGAGCCAAGTGATACAGGTAGAATCGATTAAGAACACTGTAATCGATTATAGGACAGACGATCAAAGCATAAGATTGATGTTATTTTCGATTTCGGAGAATAGTTGTTAGTTGCAGAGAAAACTCCAATAGCCGATTAGGTTTATGATTTTTTTAAATTGGGGGTATTTATATGTTGTACCTAATCGTTTAAAATTTGGTTCACCGTTTTTTTTGTCCAAAATTGTTAGTCCAAGGACTAGACCGTAAAAACCTATTTGGTTTTAATACACTGTTGCTGATTTCAAAGAGCATGCATCTCATTGATTCTCCCAACACCAAACCATGTAAACGCAAATCCCTTTTCTTCCAAACACTTCATATCTAAGCTTGAAAATTGAGCGGCCCAAACCTCAACTTCGCTCGTTCGTAGATTCATTGTGGATCGAGTTTTTATTTGAATTTGAGTTAAGTCGAATTGAGTTTGAGCTAAAAATTTAAGGTCGCTTTCAAATCAAATTTGAGTCAAACTTTATTAAGCACAAGTTGATTCTAAACTTTGAATAAATAAATAAATAATTTTATATAATATATTATATTTATGTTAACTAATTCTATAGATAATTGAACTTTATAGGGTTTCAATATTACTTCTCTTGTTTTAATTTAATACATGTCATAATTATATATTTTATTTTATGAAATATCAATTAGATTTTAGTGGCAAGGAAAAAAAACACTAATTCAAACTTTTTTAATAAAAAAATTAAAATCGGGTTTACCCGAAATCGGACCCGAAGCTCATAATATTTATGAGTTGAGTTCGGACTTAGGTGAAAAATATTAATTCGAGCCGAGCTCGGGCTTGAGCTTGGGTAAGGTAGTTCGGGCCGAGCCTAAGCAACCCTAACCCGACTCACCCAACCCAATTTACAGCCCTATTCATACCAATCTTCTTCCTCTCCACCCAGCTAGGCCTGTCAACAAGTCGGAGCCGGGTCAGGTTTAGGGAGATTCAGAATCGTGTAATCGGGTCTTCATCGGGTTCGGGTCCGGGTCTTCATCGGGTCTACAATATTGGATCCAGACCCGGATCCGTTCGTGTCTTCGGGTCTCGGGTTCGGGTTCGGGTTCGGGTCTGACCAAATATATATATTTATTTTATATTATCCCCCTTCTTTATTTTTTAATCTTAAATTAAAATATTTTGTAATGTATTATAGAATATTATTAGTATAAATAAAACATATATTATTTATATTTATTATACACATAAATATATTTTTTTATATATATTACTTGCATGTTATATTGATAAGATTTATTAATAAATATATATAAATTTATAGTATATGCATATATATTTAAAAAATAATAATGTACAATTCGGGTCGGGTCTTCAGGTCCGGATCTTGTTTAAGATCCAGACCCTACCCTTTTAATAAACGAGTCTTCGGGTATTCGGGTCTTCGAGTCTCGGGTCCAAAAAAATATGCTCAGACCCTATTATACGAATCAGGTCCGGGTCGGGTCCGGATCATTGACAGGCCTACACCCAGCGACTCCAACATAGAGGTAAACCCGTTTCTTTTTTTTTTCCTTTTTTTTTTAATGTCAGGTTCAGAAAATAAAGGAGCTGCTATACAAAAGTTTTTTTTTTGTGTTTTCCCTAAAAAGCAGTAGATGAAATTTTATAGGGTTTTGTCATCCTTCCTTTTATATCGAATTTTGTGTTTGCACCTTTAGTAAAATCTATTAAATGCTGTCAAAATATTCAAAAAAGATCACTATACCTCTGTTTTAATCCAAAACAATATAAAAAATTCAAAAAAACAAAAATTATATAATAAATTATTAACAAACATTTCGAAATTCAAAAATTATAGAACAATAGTTAAAAAAAATTACAATTAGGGAAAATATTTTTAAAATATGAACATCATGAAAATAAATATAAATTACAAAAAAATATTTAAAATCTTAAAATAATAGAAAATTCATTTTAAATACCAAAAACTCATTAAAAATAGGGGGAAAACTTATAAATATATATTTGAAATTTGAAAATTATGAAAATATATATAAATTATGAAAAAATATTTTAAAATATATAAATAATTGAAAAATATTTTAAATTACAAAAATTGAATAAAATGGGAAAAAACTTATAAAAAAATATTTTTAAATCTGGAAACCATGAAATAAATATAAATTATGAAAAAATATTAAAAATCTATAAATAATATAAAAACATTCTAAATTTAAAAAAAAACTAATAAAAAGTGGCAAAACATGAAAAAAAAACTTAACTCACCTATTAGAAATATTAAAATAAAGAAAAAATAAACACACCTTCCGTTTTTTTCTCTTTTTTTTTTTCTTTTTAGTTTTTGGAAAATAATTAACACATGAGTTATTTTTTTAATTTTAATCATTCTTAGTATTCTCTGGATAATTCATAAGATTATAAAAAAAAAGAAAAAAAGAGGTATTTTTTACAAATCAATTTTCAAACTACATTCATTAAAAATTTACAAGTATTCTTTTACAATCAAAATGAAGAATATTTTGTAAATAAATAATACACATATCCTGATTTTCTTTTTGGTTTTCTTTCATCATTTGGATAAAAAAATTGAATGTGTTTAAGACTTCCATGAGAAATCATTAGGAAATATTCTAGGCGTATTTGTCATGATGCATAATTGTTTTAAGTTTGACATTGTTTCCAGCACATCAACATTTTTTTAACAATATTTTCTCTTTCTAATCTGAATTCAACACGTACCCTTTCGCCGGATTATTGAAGGGTCCTAATTATAAGGAAGCATCTCAATATTTTTTTCCCATATTCCAACGATACCATAAACTGAGAAAGCGAACAAGAAACCAGAAAAATTAACCTATATAAAAATTATTACCAAATAAAAAAAATCCAGATTTTTTAAATATTTTTCTATAATTCTTGAAATATTTTTCTATTATTTTCAGATTTAAGTGAATAATAATAATATTTTTAAATGTTTATTTCGTAATTTATATTTATTTGCATGATTTTCAGATTTTGATAATATGTTTTTACAAGCTTTACCCTATTTTTAATAAAAAAAAATAATTTAAAATCTTTCTCTATTATTTACATTTTTTTAAACAATTTCTTGTAATTTATGTTTATTTTCATGATTTTGAGTTTTTAAAAATATATTTATAAGTTTTCCCTGTTTTTATAAGTTTTTGTTATTTAAAATGATTTTTCTACTATTTTTTATTTTAAAAGTATTTTTTATAATTTATATTTGTTGTCATGATTTTTAGATTTTAAAAATATTTCCTCTAATTTTCCAAATTTTTAACGGATTTTCTTTAATTTTTTATTTTTAGATATTTTTTAATAATTTATTATATAATATTTATATTTTTTAAACTTTTATATTGTTTTGGATTAAAATAGGGGTAGGATGGTATTTTTTTTTTAATTTTGACAGTAGCTAACGAATTTTATTAACGTTTGGGTACAAATGCAAAAGGTTTAAATGTAGAGTGCAAACACAAATTTCGATATAATACGAGGGGTGATGAGTAAAAAAAACCCAAATTTATATTGTTGCTACGATTTTTACCCAAACTTGTAAATCATCTGCTACGAATCATATGACGTCTTCTTTGGTTTTTTTGTTCCACAACAAAACCATATAGATGAAGTTCAAAAAATATAAATCACTTGTTATGCGGTTGTGACACCCCGACTAATTAAATACCGGGTAGCTACTCCTTTATTAAATTTATACAAAATGCCAAGTTGGCTCAGTTCATAGCATCACTGTCGAAAACATTTTAACAATTACTAGCCACCTAATATTTAGAAAGTGAGTTGTTAAATTTTAATTAAGTCCGATTAACATGCAATAAGTAAATTATGAAATGCTAACACAACCACCACAACATAAAGACAAAAGAGTAACTATAAAATAGTAATGAGTCTGGAGGAACACTCCTCACAACAATTCAAATGCTGAAATAAACAAGTACTAAGTCTGCATCACTAAATTAATTACAACCCAAAATTTTGAAGTAACTGAATAAATAAAGTGTCTCTAAAAGGAAATAGGGCGACATGCCCAACAGATGAGAAGATCTGGATATATAGAGTCAAGACCGAAAGTGGTTATGTCTACTGTCAAGGTTCTGTAACTTCCACAGCAGCTACAGCGCGTTACCTGAATGGAGGTTGGGCACCTAAAAGGTTTACAAGAAAATATATTTGAAAGCAAACGGGTCAGAGCCCGATTGTGGAAAACAGTTTAAAATATAGCAAGTGTTTTAATGAGATTAAAACAATGAATGAAAAATACATGTTAGGACGTGAGCTCACATGAAATACTCACCTCTCAACTATTTTTGCACTCCTAACGTACCCGTACCCAATTCTAGTTACTCCTATATCTAACTAGTCCAATCATAATACCTAACATTACTATACAATTCACCCCTTAATTTCGACATTTCCATTTAAACAGAGAGCTTTACATTTATTCTCGGTTTCCCATATTAGTAATACAACTTACTAGAGGATTTCCACTTTTATCTTTATAACAACGTTGCTATTATTTACATTCGCATTTATGCATGACATTGCATATCAATTAACCGTATATCATTCTCATCATAAATATACAATATTAGCACTCCGAGGCTAAGCTGCGGTGCACACATACTCTGCTATCCAATCCCGGTACATCACGTACATAAGGACCACGCATTTCGAATCTCTCAGGAATCGTTCTCAGATAATAACAATCACAAACAATAGAGGCGAACATAGTTCACATCACATGGGTCACGCACATACCTACGCTCCCATGATCAACAGACTTATTAACTTCTCAATAAGTCCTTCTCCGACCTATGTCCTTGAGGTGCCAATCTAAATCCTCCCGTAGGCACACAAAGATTAGATGGCCTTAATCGAACGCAAACCTCCCATGATAGCAAGTATGGTAGGTATGTTATACACATAAAATCACATATACTAAGAATTCGCACATCTTAGATATCTCGTATTATTAATATAGGTATACTTCTCGTTCTTATATCATCATTTAGCGTCATACATTTACAAGTCCCCGATTTATATATATTAGCGTTGCCAACTTTTCTCACGTCATAATTAGGTACTCGTTTCCTAATCCACAATTGTCATCCGGTTCACTCCAAGATTCTACGTTTTACTCCTCACGTACTCCGATCTCTCAATTATACCCACTGGTCAATAAGGGAAGGTTATTACTCCATTAAATAAGTCTACGAAAACATTCGAAATGAAATCAGGCCTAAAAGGCCATTCTGTCAACTCGTTAGAAGTCTCGTTTGAACGAGGTTGTTCGAACGAGTTCGTTCGAACAAAAGGCTTCGAACGAATTACCAACTCGTTAGAAGGGATACTGTCATCTCGTTAGAAGCTCGTTCGAACGAGGTTGTTAGAAGCTCGTTCGAACGACCTGGGCAGGTCTTCTAACGAGATGGCAGTTTCAGCCCAGAAATTCTCTACTTCATTTTTCTCAATTTTTCTCTTCTCTAAACTCATCCTAAGATCATACCAATAGTATTTTAACGTTATTAAAATACTCTAAGTCCTCCTAGGTCACTCTTTAACATATATATGGGGTCAATGCTTCCTAAATTAACATATAATCATCAAAATTCCCAAACCTTGTCCCAAACCCTATAATCATGAACCCATAAATTAATGACTACAATTTCTCCTTATCAATCCGTTTTCACATCCTCAAAAGATATATTTTGTATATGACACTCATCCAATAACATTCTACATGTAATCCCTATATCATATTATGAATCCTACCTCCAATTTCATGGCTTTTCATCAAACTTCCAAAATAAGACAATTATTCAATTCTAAGCATGCAAGGAACATTTGCTTGAAATTAATGTAATTAAACCACTTGCCTTAGATTCGTTTTCCAGATTTGTTGTTGAAGGATGAAGGTTGATTCTCCTATTTCTCTCTATAGATTTCTCCCAAAGATGGTGATGGTGGTTGGAGGTTTCTTTTGGAACCTCTTCAAACTCCCCCTTTAACTCCCGTAGCCCTCTAACTTACAAAATGCTGATAATGGATTTAGTGGGTTCCTAAATAATATAAAATTAACTCCTAAAATTCGTGAGTCTTAATTCCCATATTTTTAAAATTACCAAAATACCCCTCTAGGTAGCCGGTTTGGCCTAAAAGTGCCCCGGGACCCAAACTAAACCCCCGGCTAGTGTTTTTTGACTATTTCGACCCTTCCGAATACGTTGGCGCACTCATAATGACCATTCAGTTGATAAAAAATAAAATTCACTTTTTAATTTATATAATTTCATTCCTGACGCGACTGACACGCGCGTCCCAACTAAATTTTCAATTTATCATATTTCTGCCTCGCGACAAATTTTAATATTTAACATTACTCATATATTACCATACATACTCGGAAATAATAAATTTTAACATCATAGTCAAATACCAACTCACATCTCGTTAGTATTTATACCCGGATTAATTCCCAATTAATTCTCATTTAATTTAATTAATCCCTTAAATAAATATCGATAAAATTACGGGGTATTACATACTTCCCCCCTAATAACAGAATTTCGTCCCGAAATTCGAAACTAAAAATTACCTGGTAAAAATAGCTCTGGATAGCGCTCGCGCATCTCATCCTCGCGCTCCCATGTGGACTCCTCGACATTATGATGCCGCCACTGAACACGTACTAATGGTACTATCTTTGACCTCATTTTCCGCTCGCTTTGGTCCTAAATAGAAATCGGCCCCTCCTCGTAGGAACTATCTGGCTGAAGATCGATGTCCTCTAAAGCAATGTGGGTATGGGCCAAATCATCCCTAAGGTATTTCCTTGGCAAGGAAATATGGAACACATCATGAATCCTATGCAAGTGCTCCGGTAACCCAAGTCTATACGCAACTGGCCCAATCTACTCGATGATAGGAAATGGCCCCACATACCTTGGTTCCAGTTTCCCCTTCTTCCCAAAACGCATATTCTCCTTCATAGGAGATACTCTAAGTAACACCTGGTCCCCCACTTTGAATTCTCTGAAGAATCTCTTGGTATTAGCATAGCTCTTCTGCCGGTCCTGAGCTACCCAAATGCGACTCCGTATCAACTCAATCCTTGCCGAAGTGTCTTGAATCACTTCCAGCCCAAGGAGTTTGTTATCCCCCATCTCTAACCAACATGCTGGGGAACGACAAGGTCTACCGTACAACGACTCAAATGGAGCTATGCCAATGGTGAATTGGTAGGAGTTATTATAAGCAAACTTCACCAGTGGAAGGTACTGCTCCCATCCACCTTCAAAGTCTAGGATGCACATATGCAGCATGTCTTCCAACATCTGATTTGTACGCTCGGTTTGCCCATCAGTCTGCGGGTGATATGCCGTACTCAACCGCAACTCCGTACCCATGGCCTCCTGAAAACTCTCCCAAAACCGTAAAACAAATATCTTGTCTCGGTCAGACACGATATTTAGAGGCACACCGTGAAGTCTCACTATTTCCGCAATGAAAATCTGGGCATACTGTCCCGTAATGTAATCTGTCCTTAAGGGTAGAAAATGAGCAACCTTGGTCAAACTATCCACAATTACCCATATGGAGTCGTGACCCCTCTGTGATGTAGGTAATCCCGTGATAAAATCCATGGATATGCTCTCCCATATCCACGTCGAAACCTCTAATGGCTATAGAAGTCCTGCCGGTTTCTGATGATCCACCTTTACTAGCTGACAAGTGGCGCATTTTGATACAAATACATCGATATCTCTTTTCATCCCGCTCCACCAATACTGTCATCTCATGTCTTGGTACATCTTATCCCCACCAGGGTGTACCGCGAACCGTGAGCCATGCGACTCCGTCATTACCTCGTGTCGCAAGTTCTCCCCTTCCGGAATGACTAGTCTCCCATTGAAGCGTAATCCCCCGTCTGAGCCAACGGTATAGGATTCGGCTCCCTCTACTAGTAATCGAACTATCTGCTTCTGACAGAACGAGTCATTTGCCTGGGCCTTTACCACTCTCGTAACAATCTGAGGTGTAATAGTCATCACAGACATGAATGATCGGGCCACTGCATCCTGGTGTCCTAACTCCTTCCACTTGGCTTTCCACACCCCGGCCACCTCATCTACTGGCCTACGGCTCAACTCGTCTGCTACTACGTTAGCCTTCTCTGGGTGATATTGGATATCGAACTGATAATCCTTCACAAACTCAAGCCACCGTTGTTGGCGCATATTCAGTTCCTTCTGCGTGAAGAGGTATTATAAAGACTTGTGGTCCGTGAACAACCGAAATTTCTCCCCCAGGAGATAGTGTCTCCAAATCCGAAGAGAGAATACGACTGCCGCCAACTCCAAGTCGTGGGTGGCTTAATTCCTCTCCTGAGGCTTAAGCTTACGGGAAGCATAAGCTATGGCCTGACTCTCCTACTGCAGTACACCTTCGAGTCCTTGTAAGGACGCATCGGTGTAAAATAAATACTCAACTCCCGGTCTGGGCAATGCTAACACAGGTGCTGAGGTCAACTTGTCCTTCAACTCATCAAATGCCAACTGACAGGCATCACTCCAGATGAATGACACCCCCTTGCCAGTCAGATGTGTCAAAGGACCCTCTATCTTTGAGAATCCCCGAATAAACCTCATGTAGTATCCTGCTAGGCCCAAGAAACTATGGATCTTAGTCGGTGTCTTGGGCTGTCCCCACTCCCTCACCGTGGATACCTTCCCTGGATCAACAGATATCCCCCGATCCGAAATGATATGCCCCAAAAACTGAACCTCCTTCAGCCAAAACCCGCACTTCTCATATTTGGCATAAAGCTCGTTCTGACGTAGCGTCTGCAAAACCTGTCTCAGATGCTCGGCGTGCTCCTCTCCTGTCTAAGAGTAAACTAGAATGTCATCAATAAAGACGATGATGAACTGATCTAGGAACTCTATGAACACCCTATTCATCAAGTCCATAAACACGGCTGGAGCGTTGGTAAAGCCAAAAGGCATAACCCAAAACTCGTAGGAACCATATCTCGTTAAGAAAGCAGTCTTCAAGACGTTCTGATACGCAACTGATGGTATCCCGATCATAAATAAATATTCGAGAAGAAGCAAGCTCCTCTCAACTGGTCAAATAAGTCATCGATTCGGGGTAACAGATACTTATTCCGTATCGTGACTTTATTTAACTCCCGGTAATCTACACATAACCTCAACGATCCATCCCTCTTCTTTATGAACAACACAGGGGCACCCCACGATGAAGTACTCCTTAGGATAAACCCCTGACCCAACAACTGCTCAATCTGATCCCTTAGCTCTCTCATCTCCACTGGAGCCATACGGTAAGGTGCGCGGGCAATTGGCCGAGTGTTCGGAGCCAAATCGATCACAAAGTCTATCTCTCTACTCGGAGGTAGTCCAGGTATATCCTGAAATACATCAGCAAACTCCCTAACAACTGTAATCGAATCGAGTGGTAGCACCACTTCCTTAGAGGTCTCTTCCTCTATATAGTACAAATGAGTGGACGATCCTCCCTCAGGGCGAGGCATTGCCACTAAAAACATCTCCTACCCGGGAATGGAAAAGATAATACTCCTACTAAAACAATCAATCATGGATCGGTACGTAACTAGCCAATCCATACGAATAATCGCATCATACTCAGTCATATCTAACACTAACATATCAGCGGGTAATGTAAACCTCCCGATCTCTATACCCACACCTCTACAATAAGTAAAATCATGGGGCCCCTCTACTCAACGGTGAATCTACATAAGTAACCGTGCTCTCTGCGGTGTCTAACAACCCAATAGTGCGTGCAAATATCATGGCAACGAAATAATGTGTGGCCCCCGTATCAAACAAAATACGCTCCAAAGTCCCCTGAATAGAGAACATACCCTCAATAGCAGGCGGATACTGTGGGACTGCAGCATGCTGGAGCTGATACACTCTCCCATACTGAAGCTGTCCCTGCTGGACTGGGACCGCTGGAATGGGTGGTAGTGCTGGGAGGGCGGCGGGAAACATAGGCCTCTGTGGCTCGTGTCGAGCACCTTGTTGCTGCTGCTGTGGGGCCCTGCCCCTATCAGGACAATCCTGACATTTGTGACCAATCTTGCCACAAACGAATCACTTCCCCAAGAAGTTTCCCCCTCGCTGTCCCTACTGCCCATGGCCCTATTGGCCGTTACCATTCCTACTTTGACCATGTTGGCCCTGCTGAAACTATTGCTGCTGACCAATCTGGCCCTGATGGACGTTTTGACCCTGATGGCCATGTCTGAAACCTCCCTGACCATTTCTGAAACCCCCATATCTGAATCTCTTATGATCCCCCTGTTGGGAACCCTGGTCACCCTGCCTGTGCTGTCCCTGAGCAGATTGTGCCCCGCTGGCACCATTTCCCCGGTCCTGCCCTAATGGCTGGACTCTCCTGATCTCTTGCTCTCAAACATGTGGAAGCGATGATCCTGGCAGTGAAGTAGTGCAGCGTTAACCACATCAGAATAAGTGGCCAACGAGAGATTCCCCAATAAGTGCTGACGGATCCTCCAAGTCAATCCATCCGTGAACTTCTGAATTTTCTTGTCCTCGGTTGGAATTTCATCCGGAACAATGTTCAAGAAATTGGTGAACTTAGCCTTATACTCAGCTACGGCCTTTCCCTCCTGCTTGAGGTTCATCAACTTCCTCCTCATCTAAGTGTGAACAGCTGACGAAAAATATTTGCGGTCGAACCGCACCCAGAATTCCTGAATAGTGAGAGCGTCCCTCTCCTCCGCGGTGGTAATGGACTCCCACCACTGAAATGCTGATACTACTAGCTTAAAAGTAGCCAATATCTTCTTCTGGACATCTATTCACTCGTACATCCTTAAGTGCTTCTGAATGTCCTTCCTCCACTGACTGGACACAACAACATCGGAGCTACCTACAAACTCTGGAGGGTGTGGTTTCTGAAAAGCATCACGAATGCATTCCCAAGCAGACGGGAATGCATGAGCTTGAACTAGAGCAACTACCGGCGCCTGGGGTGGTGCCTGCTGTACAACTGCTAAGGCGACATTTACTTCTTGGGATACAATAGCTGCAACCTCTGCGGCATTCATGGTGCCCAGAACTGGTGCAGGCTGTGGCTCAGGCTGAGCATCCCTAGGAACTCGCTGTGCACGTCGTGGAGGCATCTGAAATGAGAGTAAAGTCTATAATTTCGCAGTTATTATCTCAAAATAGCTGAAGAGCGAAACATACACAAAAGAATACAACAGTCCTAAAATATAGGGCTCTACATCAAAGAAAGCCCAGCGGAAACATAACAAGCCATACAGATCATAAGGACACTAGAACCTGATGCTCTGATACCACCTGTGACACCCCGACTAATTAAATACCGGGTAGCTACTCCTTTATTAAATTAATACAAAATGCCAAGTTGGCTCAGTTCATAGCATCACTGTCGAAAACGTTTTAACAATTACTTGCCACCTAATATTTAAAAAGTGAGTTGTCAAATTTTAATTAAGTTCGATTAACATGCAATAAGTAAATTATGAAATGCTAACACAACCACCACAACATAAAGACAAAAGAGTAACTATAAAATAGTAATGAGTCTGTAGGAACACTCCTCACATCAATCCAAATGCTGAAATAAACAAGTACTAAGTCTGCATCACTAAATTAATTACAACCCAAAATTTTGAAGTAACTGAATAAATAAAGTGTCTCGAAAAGGAAATAGGGCGACATGCCCAACATATGAGAAGATCTGGATATATAGAGTCAAGAAAGAAAGTGGAGACGTCTACTGTCAAGGTTCTGTAACTTCCACAGCAGCTACAGCGCGTTGCCTGAATGGAACTCCTATGCCTGTTGTCCTTGTGGTTGGGCACCTAAAAGGTTTACAAGAAAATATATTTAAAAGCAAACGGGTCAGAGCCCGATTGTGGAAAACAGTTTAAAATATAGCAAGTGTTTTAATGACATTAAAACAATGAATGAAAAATACATGTTAGGACGTGCGCTCACATGAAATACTCACCTCTCGACTATTTGTGCACTCCTAACGTACCCGTACCCAATTCTAATTACTCCCATATCTAACTAGTCCAATCATAATACCTAACATTACTATACAATTCACCCCTTAATTTCGACATTTCCATTTAAACAGAGAGCTTTACATTTATTCTCGGTTTCCCATATTAGTAATACAACTTACTAGAGGATTTCCACTTTTATCTTTATAACAACGTTGCTATTATTTACATTCGCATTTATGCATGACATTGCATATCAATTAACCATATATCATTCTCATCATAAATATACAGTATTAGCACCCCAAGGCTAAGCTGCGGTGCACACATACTCTGCTATCCGATCCCGGTACATCACGTACATAAGGACCACGCATTTCGAATCTCTCAGGAATTGTTCTCAAATAATAACAATCACAAACAATGGAGGCGAACATAGTTCACATCACATGGGTCACGCACATACCTACGCTCCCATGATCAACAGACTTATTAACTTCTCAATAAGTCCTTCTCCGACCTATGTCCTCGAGGTACCAATCTAAATCCTCCCGTAGGCACACAAAGATTAGATGGCCTTAATCAAACGCAAACCTCCCATGATAGCAAGTATGGTAGGTATGTTATACACATAAAACCACATATACTAAGCATTCGCACATCTTAGATATCTCGTATTATTAATATAGGTATACTTCTCGTTCTTATACCGTTATTTAGCGTCATACATTTACAAGTCCCCGATTTATATATATTAGCGTTGCCAACTCTTCTCACGTCATAATTAGGTACTCGTTTCCTAATCCACAATCGTCATCCGGTTCACTCCAAGATTCTAAGTTTTACTCCTCACGTACTTCGATCTCTCAATTATACCCACTGGTCTATAAGGGAAGGTTATTACTCCATTAAATAAGTCTACGAAAACATTCGAAATGAAATTAGGCCTAAAACGCCATTCTGTCAACTCGTTAGAAGTCTCGTTCGAACGAGGTCATTCGAACGAAAGGCTTCGAATGAACTACCAACTCATTAGAAGGGATATTGTCATCTCGTTAGAAGCTCGTTCGAACGAGGCCGTTTGAACGACCTGGGCAGGTCTTCTAACGAGATGTCAGTTTCAGTCCAGAAATTCTCTACTTCATTTTTCTCAATTTTTCTCTTCTCTAAACTCATCCTAAGATCATCCCAATAGTATTTTAATGCTATTAAACTACTCTAAGTCCCCCTAGGTCACTCTTTAACATATATATGGGGTCAATGCTTCCTAAATTAACATATAATCATCAAAATTCCCAAACCCTATAATCTTGAACCCATAATTTAATGACTATAATTTCTCCTTATCAATCCGTTTTCACATCCTCAAAAGATATATTTTGTATATGACATTCATCCAATAACATTCTACATGTAATCCCTATATCATATTATGAATCCTACCTCAAATTTCATGGGTTTTCATCAAACTTCTAATATAAGACAATTATTCAATTCTAAGCATGCAAGGAACATTCGCTTGAAATTAATGTAATTAAAGAACTTGCCTTAGATTCGTTTTCCAGATTTGTTATCGAAGGATGAAGGTTGATTCTCCTATTTCTCTCTATAGATTTCTCCCAAAGATGGTGATGGTGGTTGGAGGTTTCTTTTGGAACCTCTTCAAACTCCCCCTTTAATTCCTGTAGCCCTCTAACTTACAAAATGCTGATAATGGACTTAGTGGGTTCCTAAATAATATAAAATTAACTCCTAAAATTCGTGAGTCTTAATTCCCATATTTTTAAAATTACCAAAATACCCCTCTAGGTAGCCGGTTTGGCCTAAAAGTACCCCGGGACCCAAACTAAACCCCCGAATAGTGTTTTCTGACTATTTCGACCCTTCCGGACACGTTGACGCACTCAAAATGACCATTCGGTTGATAAAAATAAAATTCACCTTTTAATTTAAATAATTTCATTCCTGATGCGACTGACACGGACGTCCCAACTAAATTTCCAATTTGTCGTATTTCTGCCTCGCGATAAATTTTAATATTTAACGTTACTCATATATTACCATACATACTCGAAAATAATAAATTTTAACATCATAGTCAAATACCAACTCACATCTCGTTAGTATTTATACCCGGATTAATTCTCAATTAATTCTCATTTAATTTAATTAATCCCTTAAATAAATATCGATAAAATTACGGGGTATTACAACTGTAGGGGTTATTTGTTTTTCTCTCACTTCAAACATTTATCTTCAAAAACTTTCTTTTTCTTCTATGATGTCTTTTCTACGCTGTAGATGATTGAAACCATTTGTTTATTTTCCTTTTCTAGCATTTTGGGTGAGGGACCCCCCCAGCTTTCAGCATTTTGTGTGAGGGACCCTCAAGGCCCTCTCCCTAAACTTCCACAACCAGCTAAAAATGTAAGATCTAGTAAAGAAGTCCACAGTAAAGGAATAATCTAGCAAACAGTAAAACACTATTTATTTTATAGTGAGAGGGTCGAAATAGTGACCTAAAGACAAAACAGGCCAGGATGAGGGATGGGCTACCATGAGCAACCCCTCATCATGAAAAGTCATTCTTGTAAAGAACAAAAGTACTAACATTTGTTTACTTTTATAGGTAGCCTAACTGAGCAAGCATGACTCAAATAGGCTAGTTGGGATCTCTTGGGAGTTTTGGCTTGGCGACTGAGGAAAAAGGTTTGTTGAGCAAGCTCAACCACTTAGCACTTTAGGATTGAGAGAATACTAGTACGAAGACCATAGGATTTTGCACAGTCCACACCCAGTCGTAATAAAATTGAGCAACCAAGATGTTGCTCACCAGAAATGATTTTTTTTTGTAAAAACTGATTTTAGAGGAGGGGGTCCTCAAGACCCCCCCCCCCTTCAAGAGAAATGGTTTTAGATGAGGTGGTCCTCGAGGCCTCTCCCCTCAAGTTTACAACATTTGTACCAAAAGTTACCGTTCTAAAAAATATTTACCAAATCATATATTTTGTCTCTGTTGGGAGAATATTTTCTTTATTACTTTTGTTCGTACCAGGTGGCACCTGTCAGAGGGGGCAGACGACTGCACACAGGTAGGGACAAATGGTACATTTCAGACTTTATCCCTCACCAACCCTCTCATTTTTTGCACTCAAAAGTGACAACCCAGCCCTAGTGCTTAACTATAAATAGGACACCTGAGCAAGGTCAAAAGGGGATAAGAACTCATATCCTACTATTACCTTGTCAAAATCACACCAGAACCTCCTAGTATTCTCTCCCTGCTCTCTCTCTAGTGCTAAGTGCTTTGTTCTTTCATTCCCCACTGATAGTCATCACTCTCAGGAATTCTTCTTGAGAAAAGTTACCATTATTGTTGTGAAGTTCATCTTCTTTTAGGGAGTGATCTCTAGCTTGAGTTCCACTTTTACTAAAAGGAGAAGGTTTTACCAGAAGCTACTCCAGAAGTTCTTGAGAACCTTGAAGGCAGAGTTCATTAAAGTGGGTCATGCCTCACCCGATTCAGTATCTTACCAAACCCCAGTCGCACTACCCTCTTACATTTGACCACTCCGTTGGGGAGGTATCCTTACTTTTATAGACAAAGAAGGTTTCAACACTTCTAAGTAGCCATATTTTGAAGACATTCCACCTGGGAATGGAACTCAAAGTGACCCGACCACTCAGGAGGATGTGGTGGTGACCGGAGCAAAGACACTTGCTCCTCCAGGAGGGCATACCAGCTCATCGACAGCAGCTCCAATGGCAAGTATGAGCCTTATGGGCATGTTTTTTAACTTTTTGAAGCAAAACAATGTAGACCTAGCAAGTTTGGGTCAAGGTCGTGTAACACCAGCAGCTGCCCCCTCTGGTGGAACATCCATTCTTGCAGCAATTCCGACGGATGTGGCTCCGCCACGTAAAGTGGATCCGAAGCAAGTTGTGGAACCATCAAGCTCAACAACAACAAAGAGTATGAGTTTTGAAGAGTCACCCTCCAAAGTTGTTACTATGGTGGAAGTAAGGACCTGCTCTCCTCCTCTCAGTTGCAGGACCCCTACCCACAAGAGGTGAATGAGAATCCATACACATAGGGGTATATTCCTCCAAAGTTTATCAAGTTCAGTGGTAAAAGGGAGAATCCAAGAGAGCACATGAAGAGGTTCGTTGAGTACCTAGGAGTGCACGCAAATGAAAAAAATCTGAGGTTAAATGAATTATCCAAGACCCTCACGGGGAAAGCCTACATATGGTACTCCCATTTGGCACGCAACAACATCCCCAAATGGGAGGAAATGCATAGGCAGTTCCTCCAAAAGTTTTTCCCGGTGGAAGATGAGTTTACACTGAGACACCTGGATCAGGAGGTACGAAAGACAGGTGAGGAGTTGATGTAGTATATCAAGCATTTTTGTGAAAGGGAACTGGATGTCCATGAGGATGTAGCAGAGGCCGGGCTATTGCAAATATGTGTTGATGGACTCTTGGAGGAATACAAGTTGCATTTGATTAATGAGACCAGAGATGGAACTTTTAGAGTGTTCACAAGGGCTGCCAATAATATAGCCATCATAATCAAGCCCAGGTCCTCAAGTTGGAGGACGCAAGTGTCACTGACTTCAGGAAGATTTCAAGTCCCAAGGAGTCAAGCAGTCAATTATGTCCATGGAGGTTCAAAGGGAAAGAAAGGAGCCCATGTATCTAAGAACAACAGTCCAGGTAATAAGAGAAAGTTCGGGGAGAATGCCCCACCCCCGCTACCTTACAGCGTAGAGGAAGCAATGGATTATTATCGTACATTAGTACGAGAAGGGGGGTAGCAGGTCCCCCTCATCTGAATGGGGAAATCCCAACCATAGTTGACAAAGCTAATCCTAAGTATTGTGAATTACACCAGCGGGTGTAACACTCCACTAAGGACTGCTACTACTTGAGGAGGATCATTAGAGAGTAAGTGTCCAGTGGTACTTTGTAGATAACTCCAGTGGATTTCAATAAAAATCTACTTCTGACACATCACTCTGGCGCAAGTGGCGTATGATGAAAAAGAATCTCAAGAGCTGATGGAGCTGGAAAGTGGTGAGAAAATATATAAATAGTTGGAAAAGCTAACACTGAACAATAAATAGAGAAGCGAGAAGGAGAGAAGTCGCGAGGAATGGTTATTTACTCCTGACCAAGAAGAGTTTGGATGTGAGGAGGTTAAGCAAGTGAACCTCCCAGAAGGTGAAGTGGACGTCATCCTTACTCTGGATGAAGGAGGGACGTCAGAAGCAGAGTGCGTATGCAATGCTCAAACTTATGAAATGGACCTCGACTCTAAATGTGAAGCCATAGCAAGGAGTCCTAAGTTCAAGTGGTTCTTTAACCAGATAGGAGTGAAATACGACACCAGGGTAGTCATCACAAGGAAAAATTTTGAAGCGATGTAGGAGCGTGGGGACCCCTCACTAAATTGGCAGGGACTAATTTAGAGGTTGATTAAAAGATATACCTCTGAAGTGATTTTCTCCGAGGCAGATGGGCAGGTGCCATATTTCCACAATTGCCCGCTATACGTGACAGCTACGATCCATGGAGTCTCTTTCCCCAGGGCATCTATTAATATCATGCCAATCAGTACGTTGTATGAAATGGGGATCGATCAAGAGAAGATAGTACTTGTGTCGTTGGTGATTTCAGGATTTAACAGTGTTAGCATGCAATCTCTAGGATATGTGAAAGTGGGTATTAAGTTGGGAAACTTCACTTCCCACATCAAGTTCCACATCATCAACGCCAACACCAGCTACCAATTGCTCATAGGAAGGGTGTGGATGCATACCCATGGCATAGTGCCCTCCACATACCACCAATGTGCAAAAGCCAACATTCGAGGAACAAAGATCATAATCAAATCCATGTAAAAGCCATTCTTTATTGTGGAGGCCCACCTGGTGGATGCGACATTCTACACATAACTGGACGAAGAGAGGAAGAACTCTGTAAGAAAGCTATATGAGAGGCAAATGGGTGGAGGAAATGCCCAGCCAAAGAAGTCTGTCCACAATCGCTTGAGGGAAAGGGTGATCGCCCACATTACAAAGGGTAAAAGGAAGGTGGAGGAGGTAGCCAAACCTCCTCAAACTTGCAAAAAATTGGTCTTACCTAATGGGAAAGTCATATACCATTTATAACGGTTGGCGCGGGCGGCATTCTGGGATGAGAGCGTCGACCCGGCAACAGATTTTTTTGTGGTGGATGAGTCCCACATCATTGAGCATGATGAGGAACTAGAAGAAACTCCAACGTGCATGTAAGACGGACCCAAGGAGTAGCTGCAAGAGCTAGAGGGAATCAACTTGGGAGTAGATAGGGTTGAAAGTAGACTTATTCTAATTTCCAAGGGCTTGAACCCAAAACAGAAGGAAGAGCTCATTGGCCTGCTCAAAGAGTTCACCGACATGTTTTCCTGGAAATATACGGAGATAGCAGGAATAGATCCAGGGGTGAGCTCTCATAGATTTAATGTTCTTCCCAGTGCTCGTCCAGTCAGGCAACTACCACGTACGTACAAAACTTATCTCGACCTGAAGATAAAGTCAGAAGTAGAGAAGATGTTGGCAGCAGGTTTCATCAAGCCTATTCAGCATCATGTGTGGCTCTCTAGTATAGTACCAGTGGAAAAGAAGGACAAGATCCAAATCTAAATTTGTGTGGATTTTTGTGACTTGAATCGGGCATGTCTCAAGGACGAGTTTCCTTTACCCAGTATAGACAGCTTAGTTGACGCTACCGCAGGCCATGAGATGTATAGTTTCATGAATGGGTATGTCATCTACAACCAGATTAATATGTATCTGGCGGACGCAGAGAAGACTGCATTCCGCACGCCATTAGGAAACTTTCAACACACAGTTGTGCCATTCGGATTGAAGAACGTCGGGGTTATGTACCAGAGGACCATGATGGTAATTGTTGATGCAAAAAACTGGACTGAATCCCATTTTATGATCACAGATAAATAGATAAAAGCAATCCAATCAAGCACATGAGAGACAAAATTTTTTAAAGTGGTTCGGCTATGAATAAAGCCTACGTCCACTGTTATTTTATTCCCAGGGGTTTATAATAGCACCATAGGGTGTAGAAAGAGAAAGGATGTGTATCTTGTGTATGGGGTTTTTAGTTTTTCTTGGATCTCTTCCCGATCTCCTCCTTTTGGCTAAGGGAATACATGTATTTATAGTGATGGGAGATAAAGAGATTCATCGTATCTAGACATTTATGTCTACATTCAACGAATCTAATTGTTGAATTGCTTGGTATGCTATGTGTTGTCATCTATTAATACAGTATGAATGTACATTAAGGCTCATTAAATGCGCTGCCATCTTCATTAATGCACATTAAATGCATAGTTATCCTTTGATCTTCCTGGTTGATAGGCCGACCAACTCTCCTCGGGTGCCGACTAACACTCCTCGGGTGCCGACCAACTCTCCTCAGGTGCCGACTAATTCTCCTAGGGTACTGACCAACTCTCCTCGGGTGCCGACTAACACTCCTCGGGTGCTGACCAACTCTCCTCGAATGTCGATCAACTCTCCTCGGGTGTCGAATATTGCCATGTAGGATGACATGTGTCCTTTTTTGATTGGTCCTCGTAGATGGAGAATTTTTGCGTTAACAGAAGCCCCCAATGCTCCATGCTTGATGGTTTACTTGAAAGGATGGAGTATTTATTCTGCAGTGTTTCTCCATGCTCATGAAATTCTTGATCTACCTTCTTGATTTGTTCAACATAAAGTGCATTATTTCCTGGACGACATATGATGCAGGCCGATCGATGGTTGCTAATCTTTCTTTAGAGGAACTCCGTGTGCTATATATCACCCCTGGGAATTTGGATGCAGCCATGCCATAGTATGCAGCTTGTAGCTTGTCATAATCTTCAAGTATGTTGATTGGTTTGCTAGCCGACCAACTGCCTCCTGTGCCGAGCAACTGAGTGCTAACTTCACGTGCTTGATTCTTCTGATTTATGATCCTCTGAATACTTTGTCGAGTAACATACTAGCTTTTGAACCCAACTCTTCAATCTGATTAGTACCAAGCTAGTGGTGGACTTCGAAACATTTTCATACAACTTCTTCTTCAATGTTGGTCGGGCAGTAGTAGTAAAGATCTTAGTGCTGTAGATGCTGAATTTGACTTCTGAACTTCAATAGTATGTGAATAATAACTCCTGAATATGCCTCCTGAACTTCTGAATGCCTCCTGAACTTCAATATGCCTCCTGAACTTCAATAGCATGTGCATAATAACTTCTGAGTATGCCTCCTGAACTTCAATAGCCTCCTGAACTTCATAAGCAAAAATAATTCTTGAGCAAGAAAAATAACTCCTGAATGATGATTGGTCGGGGCCCCGATCGTGTGAGTTTGTGGAGTTGAATTTGATGCTCGACTGCATGGTGTTATAAGAATGTGCCACCGAATGAACAAATATATCTGTAATAGAAGCCCCCAAGTGTGGAATGTGAACTTTGAATGCTTTTTGCTTGATCGCTTTCACATACTCATAAAATGTTTTCGACCAACTGTAGTTGACAACTTCTTATTTCCGACCAACCTGAGTTGACATTTTTGGGAATATATTTACTTCCTAACCAACATAAGTTGGCATTTTTAAGAATATATAGTTTTACTTCCCGTAGGAATACATAGTTTTACTTCCCGGAGGAATATAAGTATCTTTACTTCCCGGAGGAATACAAGTTTTACTTCCCGGAGGAATACAAGTTTTACTTCCCGAAGGAATACAAGTTTTACTTCCCGGAGGAATACAAGTTTTGATAATAAATGATAGAGACTTCCTCGGAGCTGACCAACAGATTGTTGGGAATAGAATAAGATATAATAAATGCTGGAGACCTCCTCGGAGCTGACCAACAAATTGTTGGGAATAAGATAATATAAATGCTGGAGACCTCCTCAACAGATTGTTGGGAATAAGATAATATAAATTCTGGAGACATCCTTGGAGCTGAATATGATATAATAAATGCTGGAGACCTCCTCAACAGATTGTTGGGAATAAGATAATATAAATGCTGGAGACCTCCTCGGAGCTGACCAACAGATTGTTGGGAATAAGATAATATAAATGCTGGAGACCTCCTCAACAGATTGTTGGGAATAAGATAATATAAATGCTGGAGACATCCTTAGAGCTGACCAACAGATTGTTGGGAATAAAATATGCTGGAGACCTCATTGGAGCTGAATATATGATTATAAATATTTGTCGAGCTCCATGCTGAAATAAGAATAGAATATGCATCCAAATAGATATAAAGAATAATAATAAAGTGCCTCGTTGATCTGTCGAGGTAGAATTATATAATGCCGAACAAGAATAAGATCTTCCAGAACATAAGAATATGGCCGAGAACGTTGTCAGGCCTGAATATAAATAAGAATTATCCGACCAACTATTCGTTGGGGGTGAAATACAACGAATGTTGTAATTCTCCTTAAAGCTGAATAAGTATCTTGTCGAGGCACAATTGCATAATGCCGAATAAGAATAATATTTTCCAGAACATAAGAATATGGCCGAGAACTTTGCTGGGCCTGCATATAAATAAGAATTACCCCGACCAACTATCCATTGGGGGTGAAATATCATAATTGTTGTAGCTTTTCCTCGGAGTTGAATATATATAGAGAGAAGAAATTTTTTGAGCTCCATGCTGAGATAAATATAAAATATGAATCCGAACGGATATAGAATAATTTGTGCTTGAGCCGATTTCTCCGAGTGAAATGATAATAGTTTCCAGATTGTTTTCGAGCATTCGTCGGTGTTGAATCTTGTACCTGTAAAAATTAATAATTTGCTCTACCATATGTGTAGGCTGAATTGATTAGTCATGAGAATAATTTACTCATCTAATCAATATATGATATGTATATGCTTGAGAAATAAAAATATTAATTTCAAAAAATGAAATAATATATGTTGGCTGATATGTCGAGGTAAAACTGCCTGATGTCGAGCAATAATAGTTTCCAGAGGTTTAAGATTGTGGCTGAGCTTTCGTCGGGATTTAATATCGTCCCTATGAAATCTTAATAAGCTGCCCGAGCACCTGTCGAGACTAGATCAAATAATTATTGTCATGAGAATAATTATTCAGCCAAATAATATGTGATGTGTATCAGCATAAGGCAATAAAAATTTCAAAATATGAAATAATATGTTTTATGCCAAATGTGTGTGAGATGGACAAATTATTATTAGATATGTGCCATAAATAAGACGTAGAGTTTTTTGTAAAGTTATTTAATCTCCAACAACTAATCAGGTATAAGTTGATGTTGGAAAACTATTTATCACTTGGCTTTAAAAATATTTTTTGGGGTGATCACAAGTTTTTAAAAAAAACTTAAGCCCCCTGTTTACCCCCAAGCTGAACTCGTGTTTAAAGAAATATCTGGGGTGCTTCGCATTTTTTAATAGCCTAAGATTCTACTGCTGCCGACAAACGGCATGGATGTTGCCGACCAACATTTAAGGATATCTCAAGTTATAGAATATATGATGTCGACCAAGAAGCAAATGGTCCCCGACCAACTGAGCAATTTCGCCGATCAACAAAAATGGTGCATTGACAGCACCGAACAACATTAGATGTCACCGACCAAAAAGTGGATGGTTGGATAGTTGCCAACCAGTAAATCGAACCCTCCGAACAAGACTGAGATGTCTCCGATCAAGAAGTAGATGATCGTCGACCTACAATTGGTTCCATCGAGCTACAATAAGAGTCTCTGACCAACAATAAGATACCTCGTAGTTGGATAAAATTATTTCAATGTTGCTGATGGATCTTCACATCCTATCTCCGACAAACAAAAATGGTCTGGTTAAGATTATCTTTAATAAAATATGGCCCAAGATGATGTCGACCAACAATATGGATGGCTGGCCAGAATATCTCGAATCCTTAGATCAGAAAAATAACATTCGATGTAAATTTAAGAAGTAAGAATGTTAATTAAATGAATAATTATCTAATCCACTAGATCGTGTGATTTCGACAAAGAAACCCTGTGATGTTATGAACGAGGGGCCAACATATCAAATTTGTACCCAAAGTCTTGATATGGTCATGATTGTTTTGCCGATCCTCTTTTACAAGAGGTGGGTAATGATTTTTTTTTGGTTACATAAAATTATTTTTTATATTGATCCCTTCCTATTCCCCATTTGCATAGATAAAAATATGGTGAATGATCGAAATTATTACCAAATTTATATAAAAAATCAATCAATTTGACTTTATTGACATAGATGGAAGATGAGCCAAATATAGTTCATAAAAATGAATGCAAAGAGACTCAAACTTGAAGAGAGAGAAAGTAGATATGGGTCATGATTTCCATGAGAAAACTTTTTATTGTCTTTAACCTTTTCCCATTCTTTGATTAAAAATGTAATGGGAATTTGAATAGTCATCAAAGATCTTACAAAATTTATAATGAAAATTATCAAATCTTACCACCGTCATATATATTGGTATATGTAATCATTTAAAATATTTATTCCATGATATAAAATTGAAACTTGAGAATCAAGCAAAAAGTTATGATTTATGAAATGCATTATTTTTCAGATTTCTAAATAAGAATTAATCTAACAGTTATGATTTTAAAATCATGATATGCAATATTTTGCAGATAAAAATTGAACAATTAATTTATGTATATAAACATAAAAATCATAACTGAGTCAACAAATGTATGTATAATTGATTATACGTAGAGAAAATAAAAACTTAGCTTTTGATGGAGAACAATGCTTGTAACACGTTCCCACAGACGGCGCCAATCTGTTGATGCAAAAAACTGGACCGAATCCCATTTTTATGATCACAGATAAATAGATAAAAGCAATCCAATCAAGCACATGAGAGACAAAGATTTTTAAAGTGGTTCGGCTATGAATAAAGCCTACGTCCACTGTTATTTTATTCCCAGGGGGTTTACAATAGCACCATAGGGTGTAGAGAGAGAAATGATGTGTATCTTATGTATGGGGTTTATAGGTTCTCTTGGATCTCTTCCCGATCTCCTCCTTTTGGTTAAGGGAATACATGTATTTATAGTGATGGGAGATAAAGAGATTCATTGTATGTAGACATTTATGTCTACATTCAACGAATCTAATTGTTGAATTGCTTGGTATGCTATGTGTTGTCATCTATTAATACAGTATAAATGTACATTAAGGCTCATTAAATGCGCTACCATCTTCATTAATGCACATTAAATGCATAGTTATCCTTTGATCTTCCTGGTTGATATGCCGACCAACTCTCCTCGGGTGCCGACTAACACTCCTCGGGTGCCGACCAACTCTCCTCGGGTGCCGACTAATTCTCCTCGGGTACTGACCAACTCTCCTCGGGTGCCGACTAACACTCCTCGGGTGCCGACCAACTCTCCTCGGATGTCGACCAACTCTTCCCGGGTGTCGAATATTGCCACGTAGGATGACATGTGTCCTTTTCTTATTGGTCCTCGTAGATGGAGAATTTTTGCGTTAACAGTAATCTTCCATGACCTATTTCATGATATACTAGAGTTTTATGTGGACGATCTCGTAGTGAAATCCAAGAAAGAAAGTAAGCACTTATAGGACCTCTGGAAAGTGTTTGAAAGGTGCCACAGGTACAAGATGTGGATGAAACCCTCAAAGTGTGCCTTTGGCGCCACTGCGGGAAAGTTTTTAGGATTTGCCATGAATAGACAGGGGGGGTGCATGATTAGGCATAAATTATTCCAAATTTACCCCTTAATTTAGAGGCTTTTATTACTCCGAACATTGTAAAACGAGTTGGTTTATCTCATATCATTGTTATTGGCTTCCTCGAACAAGTATCCCGAGTTTCGTGCATTTCTTATTGATTTTATAGGTATTTAATACATGAAAGAATGAAGCAAGAGAAAAAGAGGATGAATCAAAAAGGGCAAAAGCGTAATTTCCACCAGGATTCGGTTGAGGACCCAAAATAAAAGTCAAAGATCTCGAGTTTATGAATGCATAGGAAGAAACGACGTTCCAATTCGAGTTCTGGAATAGAAGTTATGAAGACCCAGAGATATGAGATAATCAAGAGATTTTGAAGAGAAAATCAAGAGAAATTTAAAAGTATATTCGGACCAATCCGGATGGCACAAAAAATGGATTGATTCGGGTACTAGAAATCACTGAATAAAAGTGCGTCTTCCAGACTGATCCGTTCATCTAAAAAAACGAATCGATTCGGCCCCCAAAGATCTCTACATAAATTCTGTCTAGCGGACCAATCCGGGTGATATAAAAAACGGATCGATCCGGTTTTCATCCAGACTAATCCGAAATATCTTGATCGGATCGATCCGGGGTTCGAGATTTGGGACTATCTGCTTCAAGATAGAGTTTTGTATGAATCCAACTCTTGTAATTTTCGTAGGGTATAAATTTAAAACACCTCCCAGACATCCGTTTCGAGAAGCATTGTAATTAGTTTAGAGGGGAAAACAACAAGAAACCCTAGTTTTTATATAGCTTTGATTCCAGTTCTGCAATTTAAGTAAATTTGTTTTAATCCTTGCTTTTATTATTGCAGTAATTAATTCATTAGATCATAATTTCATTCTTCCTAAGTTCAAGTTTCTAGTTAAAATGTTTTCTCCCATTCAAAGCATGTTTTCTTCTTGTTTTAATATGTCTGAATGAGTTTTCAAGGGTTGGGGTGCATGAACCCCACCCGATGTAATTCACGATAGTGGAAATAATTGTGTTGAATTAAAATCTTAGATCAATCATGTTGTATAACTCGTGCAACCGTCGTAGGACTTTTGATCTCTTTTGCCCTAGGTAACCAGGATGCTTAAGAGTGTGACGCGCGTATTAGTTAATGCAACACTGCTTTACTCGTCTCTTGCTTACATACTGTGCGGGGTACGATCCCTCATATATGTAATACTTGGGAGTACTAAAGACCGGATCCATTTAAAATTCTAATTCCGATACTAATATTCTACGAAGTGAATTACTAGGGTGTGGGGGATTGTAACCCGACCTATTGTTCTCATTTCATATCTCACTAGTAAAAATTTTCATCAATAGTTCTTCATTTAATTAGAGTAGTTAATTTCATTTATTCATAGTTTCATTTGTTCACGATTTTCAAAATTACATCTAGTTGTAGTTTGTCCCGTATTCCACATCACCTTTTCATTATTTTTTAAGTCAAAGTTAGATTTCTTCATCTTTCCAACGTCGTCAAGACTTAGTTCATCCTGTTTCCCCGAGGATCGATACCCGACTTATCGAATTATTACTTGAGCGACAGGCTTGCACTTAATCCTATATAGTACGCAAACTAGACACATTTTTGGTCGCGTCAGTGCAAGTTGATGCAAAGAATATAAAAGTAATAGTAATGATGCCACCCTCGAAATGTCAGAGGCAGCTTAAGAGCTTCTTAGGAAAGGTATCCTACCTAAGGAGGTTCATACCTGCACTAGCAGAGGTGACTCACCCATTTACACGCCTGATGAAATAAAAAGGCCAGTGGACCTGGGGGAGGATCAGAAGAAAGCCTTCGAGAAGATTAAAGAAGTTTTAGCCTCTCCATCCACGATGATACCCCCGGAGACTAGGGAACCACTGTTGCTTTACCTCACCTCAACGGAGAAGTCTATCGGGGCGTTACTGGCCCAGTAAAAGGAAGGAGTAGAGAAGCCAGTGTACTACTTGTCAAGAGTAATCTAAGGTACAGAATCCAGATACAAAAATGTGGAGAGACACTGTCTTGACTTAGTCTTTGTGACTCAAAAGTTAAGACACTACCTGCTAGCCTTTACGGTTCATATAGTCACTAAGTATGACCCTATCAAGAACCTCCTGGCAAGGACAATACTTGTAGGATGTGTAAAAAGATGGTTCTTAATTTTATCAGAATATGATCGAAAGTGTACAGTGCCCAAAGCCATCAAAAGTCAGGAGGTAGTAGATTTGTTAGCCTATTTTCCAAGCGGAAATTTTGAGCCCCCCCAATGAAGAGTTATTGAGAGAGAATTTCCAAGCATGCATGGTGGAAGAAATGGAAAAATGGGAAATGGAGTTTGATGGCTCATGCGCCCAAGGCACAGGAGGTGTGGGCACCATACTTTTGAACAACAAGGAGAAGGTCACCCTCTATTTCAAGTCAGACATTAAATGCTCAAACAACGAGGCTAAATATGAAGCTCTCATTTTAGGTATGTTGGAAGCTCTCCGAAGGGGTATCAAGGTGTTATGTATCCGGGGGGACTCTAACCTGGTGGTCAAATAAGTTAATGGGGAGTTTTCTCTTAAGAATGCTAACTTGGCACCCTATAAATACATCATCTAGAGGTTGATGGGATAATTCCTGGAGGTAACTATTGAGAGACATGCAAGAACAATGAATAGGCATCCCGACGCACTAGCTACGATAGCATATAAGTTAGATATGGATGAGATAAAAGTAATGATCATCGTACGACAGAGAACAGTGCCTACCATAGTGAAATCTTTGTTCCCAAGTAATGAGTTGAAAGATTGGAGGCACCCGGTTGTCAAGCAGTTAGAGACAAGAGAGGGGACAATAAAAATGTTAGAATTGGCTAACAACCAGCTACTTCAGGGAACACTTTACTTCAGGAGCCCTGGGGGTTTCTTAGCAACATGTGTTGGGGAACAAAAACCTTAAGAGAGGTTGGCAGAGATACATGAAAAGCATTGTGGGGGCACTGATATCCCACTTCATCGCTGGTTTACAATGAGGGGCTGATATTAGCCCACGATGAGTGTGGAGGCTGCTCATTTGCAACAAGTTTGCTTAAAATGACAAACCCATTTTGAACAACCATTATAAGCCAATTTCGTGGAGGCCTTTGAGGATTGGAGGCAACCATACATAGCGTACCTGAAAGATGATAAGAGGAGATGAAATTTATCTCTGGAGGAGGCTAACTCATTTCTATTTGGTAGAATGAGAGATCTACAGGAAAGGATATAATGAGAAGACACTGGAGTGCATAACTAAGGAAGATATAGGGAGAGTGTTGAAAGAAGCTCATGAGCCCTCCCACATGGGAGGTACCAAATTGTATGATCAGCTGATGATGCTGGGGTATTATTGGCCAACTATGGAGGTTGACTCCACTGGTTACATGAAGAAGTGTAGATATTTACAAGTACATGGCAACATGGTGCATGCCCCCTCTGTGATCTTGCAAAGACTAATAGCTCCCTACCCTTTCCATGCATGGGCATTCAATCTGGTAGGAAAGATTAGCCCAACCTCTCGCGGAAAATATTTTATAATTGTAGCTACGAAATTGTATACCAAGTGGGCAGAGGCCATTCCTTTAAGGAGGGTGACCACCTAAGTGGTAACCCAGTTTATCAGGGAGTATATCATATACAAGTCTGGTATACCTAAGGTGATCTTTACAGACAACGAGAAACAATTTGTATGCAAGGAGATGACACTTCTCACTGGCAAGTATAAAATCATGCATAACAGCTAGACCATCTCCTATCCAAAAGTAAATGACCAGGCAGAGGCCACTTACAAAACCTTGATCAATATCCCGAAGAAGATGCTGGAAGACATGTCAGGGGCATGGTATGAGAAGCTACCTATGGTGTTATGGGCTTACCGTACTTCGAAGAGAAAGTTAATCGGGTTTACTCCATTCTCACTCGTATATGGGACTTAAATTGTCCTACCGGTGGAGCTAGCAGTATCCTCAACCAGGGTCGCTCTACTAAATGGACTCATCCCTGACCCACGACACGTGCAGTTGGAGGTGTTGGATGAGAACAGAGATAAGGCAAGTTAGAACTTTAAAGTCTGCACCCAGCAGTTGTCCAGAGCTTATAATAACCTAGTCAATCCCAGAGAGTTTCAAGTAGGAAACTTGGTCCTTCGAGCATCTACTCATCACCTCCGCAGCATGTTAGCGTCGAAATTCAAACCCAACTGGGAAGGTCCCTTTGTGGTAAGAGGGGTATGGAAGTCATGATACTACCATATTTTGGAGCCGGAGAGTGACTGTAAAATATGATTGTGTGATAATTAAATTAATTCGCAAGTTTCCAAGTAAACCTTATTTAATTAGAGTCTATTTTTAGACAAAATTAATTCAGCCCCTAAACATGGATCTAAATGTCATAAATCATTCAAACCATGCATGAAAAATAAAGATGACCGATTCAGGAAAAGAAACCTTTCGGGTAAAACCTTTTATAACACTTTGAAGAATTCACAAGACCTTTGACTTACATACAACTTGATAATCGCCCACAAGTGTGTAATGCACGGTGCCTTTAGCAAACCTTCAAAGATACGTGAGACATCGAAATAACCTCCAGGTGTCAGTTCGTCGTCTTCGGCTCGTCCACACGCAGAATGACTATGCTCGGTATCCACTGATCAAATATGGAGATGCCTTCTCCACTGAGGATTAACAAAAGCAAAGTGTGTTCTTGAACACCAAAACAATTCACCAAAGCATATGGGATTTTTATTAATTGAAAACAAAAAGGGATTAAACCCAAAAAGAAGAATTCAAAAGGATTCTGCCGTTTCACAGTTTTCTGTCTTTCAAAACGCTCTAACTTCTTAATGAAAATGAAACCATTTAATGAGTATTTATAGAAAAAGTCGCTCGAACGAAATAGGGATCTCGCTCGAACGATGCACACGTGTCGTTTAAACGACATCACGCAACATCAACATGTCGCTCGAACGAGATGACATCTCTCTTGAACGACCTGGCATAAAAAACGAGGAATGCTACAGGACTTAAAAAATACTCATTCTCAAATTTTGACGAAAAAGTCCTCTCCAACACTTAGAAAATATTTTGTAAAAAATATCCCAAAGCTCTAAGTGCAAAGTTAAGGCATTAAAAACATAACCTTACCAAAGTAAACTTTGAGGAGGCTTTTTGATGAAGAACCTTGATATATTCGGATCCGTCTTGATGTAGATTGATCTTGAACTTCTTCGACGGTTGTAACGGTATACGACATAATTAATTGATAACGGACTTATAAAATATGTCCTTACAAATCTCCCCTATGTCTATGCCAGTACATACATAAAAACATCCGAATTATCAAATACCAAAATGCCTATACAAATCTACCTCCCATTAATAAATTTGCAAGATCTCAAACTGTTCTTCAAAAATCTTCATCAAATCTCAAAGCTTTTCTCATCAGGGTGTGAAACAAAATGATATTTAATCTTTGTACCTACACACATGAGATTAAGCAAAAACCTTCGTGACGCATCGAATTTGAAATGATATAGAATAAATCAATCAATTTAATAAAATCTCCCCCATAATGCAAAAACTCCCCCATAACATGATAATTCTTTATCTTGTAAAATATGTCCTTACAAATCTCCCCCTATGTCTATGTCGGTACATACATAAAAACATCCGAATGATCAAATACCAAAATGCCTATACAAATCTACCCTCCCATGAATAAATTTTCAAGATATCAAACTATTCTTCAAAAATCTTCATCAAATCTCAAAGCTTTTCTCATCGGGGTGTGCAACATAATGATCTTCAATCTTTGTACCTACACACATGAGATAAAGAAAAAACCTTCGTGACGCATCGAGTTTGAATGATATAGAATAAGTCAATCAATCTAATCAAATCTCCCCCATAATGCAAAAAACTCCGCCATAACATGATAATTCTTTCTCTCCCTTTTTATGATGTCCCTAAATAGACAGATAAGAAGAAACAATCAAAACATGGAGTGTCACGATAAAAATACATAGCAAACAAGGATCAAACTACGCACGCAAAGGTATATCTCAAAATATTATACAAACTATTTTTGATTTTTCAAATTTTTCGTTCAAAAATAAGATACCAAAAATCACACCATGGATTTATACTAAAACAACCAAGACATGGAAGTGGAATGAATAGGTGTGAACACATTAAATAGGTAAATAAACTCAATCAATCATATGTGCACGATGAATACGTGTACTCCTAACGAATGAACATTAAAAGTAACCTTAGGTGTAAAAATTATTGAATTTAGATGACATCGTCGTATGCAAATCAACAAATCAAAGTCAAAGTGATTTCCACACCAATAACGTCCAAAACTATTTAACGCTTTTCAAGACTTTCAAGGACGTGCAAAACCATTTTAATTCTCCATCCAAACTCCCTCATATATATTTTCTTTTAGAGGTGTATAAACTAAATTCTCAAACTTTGGAGAATTGGTGCAAAAACATAATTGGCCCCTTTTTGGCATGAATTTCTTTTTATTGCCTTTAAATTTTTTCGGACTCTTTTAAACCTCTTTGGACCCCTGATAATAAAATTCCTCAATTTTTTAGGTCCGATTTAACGGTGACTTAGTATTCGCAAAGGTCAAATGTGAACCTTTCGCAACCCTTTTCCGTTTTTAAATAAAGCACACAACCTCACAAAACGGCTCTTACATGCACAACTTTCTTATCAAGATTTATCGCGCTTGGTTCGTTTTAAAGATAGGATTGAAGTGAAAACACCCAATCAACATGTGATAAGACAAGCACAATAATCAAACAAATCCGTGCATGTGTGCAATAAAGGAAATTATAAGTCAAACATGTAGGAAGTAACAATGAATTACATCTTAATAACTCCAAACATTATAAAGCACAAAGATGACATGATATATTGTCTCAAAACACTATCAAATAGTCACGTGAACAATGGAATAAGGTTGTGACTCGGTCATCCTAAGTGTCTATCCATAAAAGGTGTAAAACAAAATACAAAACTTCTTTTTGGATTTTCTCAAAATTTTATCAAAATAAAATCTTTTTGCATTTTTCAAAAAACAAAATGAAAAACATACAAAAATGATACATACTAGCAATAGGCAAATAATGTCATCATGGAAAGCATCCTATGCTAGTGAACAAGTCAAACCTCAATCGTTAGGTGCAGAGGGGTTTTCCAAAGGTGGTGCCAACTTATGAAAAACCTCCATCAAATTTTGTGAAGTTTGACCAAAAACTTAACTTGCTCACCTAAATGTGCAAACTCTCTCATGTACTCTCCAGGAGCATGTAAAGTATCATGTGTGGGTGCATGTGTGACAGAAACATGTGTAGTAGCAAAACGTGACACATAACCCAACTTAAAACAAAATTCCCTAAGGTATCCTCTCCTTTTGCAATGGGAACAAACATATATAGGCTTAGGAACACCTCTTTCAAAAACTCTAGGACGCGCTCTCCTAATAGGAATGGGACGCCTAGGTGGGTTAGGGTGAAACTCACGTGAATCTAACGCTAAAGTGGGAACCAGATCGGGTGCTAATTGGGAAGTAGAAGCACCGTCATGACTTATTCCTAACTTCTCACCTTTACCCAAAATGGGATTGAGAACCATCTTTCTAGCCTTCTTAGATGGGTTCTCTAAAGGAACTTTGACCTCCCGGGATCGTTCGAGATCACTCTTGAGTTTGGATACACGTGTCGTCAAACTAGACACCGTATTGGTCAAATCACACTTTTCCCTTTTTAAAACTTCCTTCTCTCTCTCCAAATCGAAAACCCGATGACCCAAATCTCTATTATACCTTTTGTTTTCAAGGTCTCGGTGTATAAATTTCTAAAGGCTTTTTGGAGCTCACTTTCATCTCCACTCTCAAATTCTCTCTCATCTCCACTAGAAACACTCGAGTCATCACCGGTTCTCTCATGACCTCTATCAATGTGAGACAAAGTGGGTGTGCTCACACGACTCGAAAAAGCTACACACATCCCATGTGCTAAACCTTTATCGGACTCATCTCCCACATCACCCTCACTATCACTAAGTGTGGCGAGCATAGTAGTCTCTTTGCCCTTTCTCCTTATCCTAGTAGGACACTCTTTAGCCATGTGCCCTTTGCCCTCACACTCAAAGCACCTAATCTCATCCACCTTTTCACTATCTTTGGCTTCCACTTTCTTTTTATTTGACTCAAAAAATATCTTTTTATTGGAAGAATTTTCTTTATTCATTTTGAGAAACTTTTAAAAAAAATTCATAAGCATGGCCACATCATCAAAATCAAACTCACCCTCATAATCGGACTCACAAACTTTTTCTTTATTTTTCTTAAAATGAGTCTTTAAAGCAACGCCTCTATCCTTAGCGTTAATAGTTTGGGGAAACATGCCTATCTCATAGGTTTGAAGGTCTCCTACAAGTTCTTCCAACTTAAGTGATTTAAAATTTCCCAAAGATGACTGTGTGATAATTAAATTAATTTTCAAGTTTCCAAGTAAACCTTATATAATTAGAGTCTATTTTTAAACAAAATTAATTCAGCCCCTAGACATGCATCTAAATGTCATAAATCATTTAAGCCATGGATGAAAAATAAAGACAACCGATTCAGAAAAAAACCCTTTCGGGTAAAACCTTTTATAACACTTTGAAGAATTCACAAGACCTTTGACTTACATACAACCTGATAATCGCCCACAAGTGTGTAATGAACGGTGCCTTCAGCAAACCTTCAAAGATACGAGAGACAGCGAAATACCCTCCAGGTGTCGATCCGTCGTCTTTAGCTCGTCCACACGCAGAATGACTACGCTCGGTATCACCGGTCAAATATGGAGATGACTTCTCCATAGAGGTTGAACAAAAGCAAAGTGTGCTCTTGAACACCAAAATAATTCAACAAAGCATATGGGATTTTTGTGATTTGAAAAAAAAAAGGGATTAAACCCTAAAAGAGGAAGTCAAAAGGATTCTGCCGTTTCGCAGTTTCTGTCTTTCAAAATGCTGGGACTTCTAATGAAAACGAAACCATTGAATGAATATTTATAGAAAAACGCATCGCCTCAGTCGCTCGAACAAAATAGGGATCTCGCTCGAATGATGCACACGTGTCGTTTGAACGACATCGCGCAACATCAACATGTCGCTCGAACGAGATGACATCTCGCTTGAACGACCTGGCGTAAAAAACGAGGAACGCTACAGGACTTAAAAAATACTCATTCTCAAATTTTGACGAAAAAGTCCGCTCCAACACTTAGAAAATATTTTGTAAAAAATATCCCAAAGATCTAAGTGCAAAGTTAAGGTATTAAAAAAATAACCTTACCAAAGTAAACTTTGCGTAGGCTTTTTGATAAAGAACCTTGATATATTCGGATCCGTCTTGATGTAGATTGGTCTTGAACTTTTTCGACGGTTGTAACGGTATACGACTTAATTAATTGATAACGAACTTATAAAATATGTCCTTATAGTGACTGTCTCCAATCAATTGCAAGTGGCTAAAGAGATACTATGCTTAGCTTAATTAAATTTCATTTCTCTAATAGAACCTAAATGGTTTTCTCTCATACTAGAAATTTTTTTTTTGCAAAAAAACATAATAGAGCAATACCATCTTGTAAACAATACACAATAGAAAAGAAATGAATAGTACTTTTGATCAGTGTTGATGTTTGTTTTGATTACTTACCTACTGAATGAGGTAAACCCAACATAATACTTTTTCTCAGAAATACTCTCTACTAGGCTAGAAGAGAGTGCATGAAAAAAGAGGAAATCTGCTCATTACACTTAGGGGGGAACATCCGTCCTAAAGAGAAAGTATATTGAGCAAAGTCCTCCCACACATAATGCACATACAATTTTATTTTTCTTGTCACCTGACCAATGGGAGGATATCCTTTAAGTTATAATAAAAAAATTATATAAGATTTATATCCTAGAAAACAAGTTTCAATCTCTGTTCTGAAAGAAATGCTTTACTTGACCAGTTCAACAGAAATGTAGAGAGGGAGGCCTAACTCCCCTCTCTAATATCTTTGAGACCATGAAAGCTCTTAAGAGAAATGTAGAGCAAAGAACCCGTAGACCAGGGGTTGTTTTAATTTACAAAACAAAAGAGAGAATCATCTACGATTTACTTATTCTATTTGTAAAAATTCTTCTGGAAAAAGGAAGGAGATGGGGTCATTCTCTCCCTCCAAGTTATTCCTTATAATAATTTGAAAGAGCATCCCCACAGACATCGGAGGTAGCTCAAGAATAGTAGCTCATCGAGATAAAAAGCAAATACCCTGCAGTCATATGGGGTTGCGCTAAAAAAATGTGAATATGTATATGACTTACTCAGATTAATGCAAGTACCCCACAGTATAAGGGGCATCCTAAATTGACTAAATGCTCACAGAAAATTAGAGCAGGTCTCAGTAAATATATGCCAAAAGTATAGATAGAGGCAAAGAAAAAGAAAAGTGAAAGAGAAGTAGAACAATACTTTTTTCTCATTTACAAATAATCAGTTCTTTACACATGGAAAGAAAAAATAGTACAACGAAAGAAACCATCTATCCACGGGATATAATAAAAAACAAGTCGTCGCGGGTGAGGATGTCAGCATATGAGGGACCAGCCTCTAGTATGAACTACTCCCCTAGTATGGATAACTTGGCCTTATCCTCCTGGCCACCAGAATCAAGTCTGTCAAGTCAGAACTGAAGTGATGTAATCTGACCCCCCGATCCTCGTAGCCTCAGTCTGTCACTGATCGACCCGAGTCTGTACAGGAGTGTAAAATCTCACCACCTTTCGAAAATGAATGCTAAAAAATGGCAAACTTCAGTATTAAGCCAATCCAGCTAAAAATGATAGAATTATTGCAAATCACGGAGAGCATCCAAGAACACTAAGGTGGAGGCACTAGTCAATTCGGCAGGAGAGTAGCTAAGAAGTCATGAATATATCTAGAAAGAGCCTTTAGGTTGAACACCGTGAGGCTATCAATATGAAGTAAACTCTGAGAGATGAATGTCTAGGGATGATGCTCCAAAATTAAATCTAAAATCTAGCGCTCATGTGTCCTGAAGCGTCCTGGATGCTCCTTGTGCCACAGTCTACTCATGAAAACTGCAGGAGCCTCTACCTCAGTGTCACCATATGAATGGCGTGACTCTATCTTGAAAGGGAGGAAAGAAGACTCCCCACCATAATCAACATCGCTAGCTGTAGGAGTGGCCTAAAACTCTGATCCCCTTGGTCAGCTACCCCGGTAGACTCACCAATAAGATCCTGAAAATAAGGGTACATGATAAGTTATAGGAGAAAGAAGACAATGACAACTGTATCCAAACTTCGAAAAGGGAGCCAGCTGTCGCCAGTTTGAAGGGAGCCAGCTGAATGGGGGATACCAGGTTAAACGTAAGAAATGACAATGAGTAATATCAATATGCTCATAAGTTAGCAACAAGCAATAGTAACTTGGGTACAATAGTCAAACACCTGAGGAGTGCGAAGCACAAGACTCTTCGTCTGCTGCATGGTTACCAGAGTAGCAGCCTCACTAACCTAAAAATAATGAAACAAGGGTGAAGGTGAGAGACCTTGCACAATAAGAGCAAGTAGAAAAAGGATAATTAAGAAAAGACAGAAGGTATGACAATATAATACCTCCCTCATAGTCATCTCTCCAACATGCTCCACAGTTACCGTAGCAACCACCTCATTCACATAGAAACAATGAAACAAAGGTGAAGGTGAGTGCCCTTGAACAGTAAGAGCAAGTAGAAAAATAAGAAATATAAAAAAAGAGAAGGTATAACAGTATAATACCTCTATCACAGTCATCTCTCTAACATGCTCCACAGTTACCGGAGCAACTACCTCACTCACCTGGAAACAACGAAACAAGGGTGAAGGTGAGAGACCTTTCACATTAAAAGAAAGTAGAAAAAGGAGAAACATAAAAAGAGAGAAGGTATGATAATATAATACTTCTCCCACATCTATTCCCCCAGCATTCTCCACAGTTACCGAAGCAGCTGCCTCGCTATCCTGGTAATAATGAAATAAGGGCGAAGGTAAGCATACTTGCACAGTAAAAGCAAGAAGAAATATAGGAAATGGAAAAGAAGGATGGGTATGACAGTGTAATATCTCTCCCGCAGTCATCTCCTTAATACATTTCGCAATCACTGGAACAATCGCAGCATTAACCTGACAATGGAGAAATAGGTAAGTGTTAGCAAACATTTTCACAGTACAAGTCGATTTAAAAAGTTTAGGCAAACCAAGTATCTACCTAATTGGCTTCATCGGAGGCACCAACTAAAGGACCCTCAATAACAGGGGCAAAACTTGCAATAGGTCTCGGAGATAAGGTGACTTCAGCTATGCTAACTTGATAACAAAAGTTGAAAAATTTAATTTAAAAGAGTGACACAGAAAAGGCTACTCTCATACAAATGTTAGAAATGATACCTGAGTAGTCACCTCCACAGCAGTCAAGGAGGGCGTTGTGAGCAAACCCTGTGGGGCTGCCTCCACAACACTTGCTACAAGAGTGATAGATAAAGAAGCTTCCACAAAGATAGCCTGTAAATAAAGAGGAAGAGGCAAAAGTTATCAAATCACCTACTTTACGAAATAAGTATATAGAAAAGCCTAAAGACCCATGACATAAATAGTTACCGAGAGAGGCACTTTGACAGGACTCTTATTGGAAGCAACAGGGCAAGGTGACTCATCTGCAGCAGGGGCTGCTGGAGGAATACAAAAGAGGCATTGATGAAGTAGTATTATGGGACAACTGAAGAGAATGAAGAAATAGGTTTGTTAGTATAGGCTATCTAGAGAAATACCAAGTAAGAGGTTAGTAGAACACCTGAGCCCCATCTAAGGAGGAAGAGTGAAAGGCAACCAATGGTACAACAGGAGCTGTACTGGTAACCTACTTATCATAAAGGAATTAGAATATGCCATTATCATAACTATGGGAGATGAATCCACTAGTATCTGAATAGAAGAAGAAACCTATGAAATAGGCTCGACAGTTGAAGTTATAGTAAATACGGTCCCATGAGGGATAGGCTGGACCGAAGGTCTACCATCCATAGAAATGTAGACTCGAGGAATAGGAATCCTCCCTGAGGGGGAAAACCCCGAAAGATTGGTCTTAAGAAAAGGCAGAATTCCCCCCACAGAAGAGAGGCCAAGAGATATAGGGTTCTGGGAAATGAAAAGTGATAAAGGATATAAACACCAAAGGCATAGTCATAAAAAAACAAAAAATGCCTAGAGAACAAACAGACCTCTAAAAAGGAGGTAGCCAGGGGCTCGGTCACAGAAGTGCCTAATGTCGAAGTAGGAGAAAAAGAAATAGCATGACTAGAGGGAAACACCCTCTGCAATCATGAACATATAGGGAACACAAAGGAAGAAAGATAAAAAAAAAGAAGCAAAAGGTAACAGTGAGTTTGTCCATTTAAGGGAAATTAAAAAATTACCTGAGTAGAATGAGAGGTCGCAGAAGGGACCCTGGTTCTAGTAGGAAGCACAAATGAAAGCTGCAAAGAAGTAACAATATACAACACTTAGTGAGAGAAGTGTAAATTATGACTATCAAAGTTTTAAAGGCCCCTGGAGGGAGTAACAAACCTCTCTGAAAAGGCCGCGAGAAGAAATAAGCAAAGAATTCCTCTCTCGCTGGAAAAGAGAACGACGCAGCGAGGGAGGTGAAGGACTACTTGCCTCCACAGAAGTAACCTGTGGAAATTTCGCAAGAAAAAGAATCAGTAAACAATTTAATGATGAAAAAGAGAAGAAAATCATATGCATAAAAGTCCCAAGAAAAGAAATACTTACAGCAGCAGTAGTCTTACTATATGGAAGTGGTGTAGTAGAGGAGGTGGCGCCTAAAGGAGAATGGGGTTCATCATCATCGATGGAAGACTCCCTCGAAACTGATAACAAAGTGGAAGCATCAATACTACTTTCACTACAGAAATCCAAGCCATTCGCATCATTCGAAAAAGAACTATGATCATCGTAAGAAGGTGTGCTTCCATAGTCAACTAGTTCTTCTTTTGATGAGGAGGATGGGGAACCATCATGTGAAACTTCATAAGATCCAGTTTCACTAAATAAAGAAGATGTAGGTGTATTACCCTCTGCAATTGAAATGGTTGTGACTAATGTCTCCGGGGAAGAGAGTCCTAGAGCCTCATAACCTCTCTCTCTCTCTCTATGACAGTCTTATAGGTCTCCTCCACTCCAAGATCATCGGTATCTGACCTTTAGTCCAGTAGGGAAGGAGTAACAACATCAACATTAACCCCCTTCTTACTCTTAGCAGATCTGCCCCTCATAGGAGAAGGGGGGGAGAGGGAGATGGAGTAGTAGTAGCAATGAAGGTATACACATCCGTATCTGGATGCTTCCTCTTACCCACTAAAGGATATTTTTCTTTCACTTTACCTTTGTATTGGACTTTAGACTTTTCGAGAGGTACCTCAGTAGGCTGCAGTTGGGTAGACTCATCGAGAAGTGACATCACTAGGATGGGAGTAGCTGGCTCAAGAGTTGTCTTAGGTGTGGTGCTAAGATTCTTTTTGGTCCCGTTTGATTAAGAATTGGGCTTTGATGTACTTAGTGGGAGTGGTCTCATGGGGAGGCCCAACCACACAGTTCTGAACAAGGAGAACCTGTCGTTGTCAGAGTAAGAAATAACAAGGAGTGAATGAACGCAGGTAATCACAGGGAGGTACATACAGTCCCCCCAAATGTCGTACTCTATGAAGCATCCTCTGAAGGGTAAAGTTTCTACATGCCTCTAAATGTAACTCTGAATGGTCATTGCTCGAAGGGTTAGAAGGGATGTAAACACCCTGGTTATAACCAAACTGTCTTCTTACTCTCTCTGAGTGATTAAATTCAACACCTTGATCTAGCTCCATCAGAGAAGGGAGAATGCTTGGTAATATCATTGCCACCACGTTGATAAGTGGGTAAGAAGAAACAGAGTCAACATCAGAAGGGCAATAAAAAGTTATATCGTCACCGAGGAAAGAAAGCCCGCTGAAAACGCCATCGGGGAATTTGCTGTAAGGGAGAAAATGAAACTTCACAATATCATTAATCAAAGGTCCCAGGGGATTCTTGGGGGATTTTTTATGCCACCTCAGAAGACAAGTAACATTGTTGTGGAAGGCCTATGCCTCAGGACCAAAATGGGGAAATGCTCAAATAAGAAAGCCATCAAGAGAAGAGAATTGGCAAAGTTAACGGCATTGTAGCGGTCGCAAGATCTCTCAACATCTATATGGGCACAATCCAGTTAGGAATAAAGATAATCAAAAGCTAAAGCAGCGAGGGGTACTGACCTCCCTCCCGATAGTCTCGCAGCTAATTTAAAAAGGAGCTCACGGGGAGAGTCTTCGAGTTTACCTGGGAACAAGAACCTACTCAGAAAATTAATGAGGAAAGCAGCCAAGTGTGAGGAGGAATGAAGATTGGGACCATCCTGATGTCTGAGAACTTTGCTGTAGGTCTCCCAATTTGGCGGTTGCTCAAAATCTCTAAACCGATATCTCTTTCATTTGGTGAAACAGTGTTTGGTAAGACTGGTTATATTTATGGCCACATATTTTGAACACTTACTAATTATCGTCTGCAATTCTTCCACCATCTTATGCTCAAGGGGGTCCTCATAGCAATCATTAAAAACATGTTCCTCAAGGAAAGTTAGGGCATACAGATCATAGACATCCTCTATAGTAACTGTAAACTCGCCCCAGCCAGTCACAAAAGTGTGAGATTACCTACACCACTGAGACAGTAAGAGATTGAGGGTAGAGTTATGTTTGGCCATAGTATAAGACTTTAAACTATCAATTATAGTAAGAAGGCCAAGTTCCTTCGGGATAGCCTTATATGAAAGAACAGTGAGAATGTAGTCAACCCATGCAGCCCAGTCCTTTGGGGCACCCCCCGCAACCTTGATTTTAATATTGGAGTAAGGGAAGTCACCACGATCAATTCTAACTCTGAGAATAGAGTCGGGAAGAATAATAAGGGAATAAGTAGACTCACCCAATCCCACATGGGTTCACTCGATAACATTGGCAATAAAATCTTCCTCAAATTGAGCAAGAGAAGCTATGAAATTGTCACTTGGTCCAAAACGAGTGCACGTCGATAGAGGCCAAAATCCCTTCCCTAACGAGTGCGCATATAATCTTCCCAAGATTGAGAAGAAGATGAAGTGGTTGAAGAACTACCAATAGCCACTGGTTCAAGTGAGGAACCCACAGTTGCAGAAGGCCCAGACTAGGAACCCCCATTTTTAATACCCCAGGTGGGACACCCACAGTTGCAAAGTGCCCACACGAGGAACCCTCACTACATCTAACTCCAAACTAAGAACCCTCTTCAGTAAACTACGATTGTGAGGAACCCAGGAACGAGGAACCCTCTTCATCTAACGGTGGTTGCGAGGAACCTAAAAACGTGGAACCCTTGTTAGTTCCTTGTGGTCGCGAGGAACCCAGGATCGCGAAAGCTCCCAATAATGAACCCTTCATATTCAAATTGGCAGACGAGGAACCCACAATCATGAAGGCCTCTGACGAGGAACTCATCATATGCGAAGTCTCAGAAAAGGAACCCAAGGTTTTGTAGGCTTCCAACGAGTAACCCCTCATATGCAAAGTGGCGGACGAGGAACCTGCAGTCATGGAAGCCTCTAACGAGGGACCCATCATATGCAAAGTCTCAGACGTGGAACCCAAGGTCGTACAGGCTCCCAACGAGGAACCCCTCATTGTCAAAGTGGAAAATGAGGAACCCACAATCGCAAAATCCTCTGACAAGGAACCCCTCATAAATGAGGCTTCAGACGAGGAACCCAAGGTAGTCAAAGTTCCCAACGAGGATCCCCTCATATTCAAAGTGGAAAATGAGGAACCTGCATTCGTAAAAGCCTCTGACTAGGAACCCCTCGCAGGTGAAGACTCAGACGAGGAACCTAAGGTCGTCAAAACGTCCAACAAGGAAACCCTTATACTTAAAGTGGCAGATGAGAAAGCCGCAGTTGTAAAATCGCCAACGAGGAGCCCAGTCCTAAAATAAATCGAAGAACCGATGGTGATTGGAACTCCACGCGAGGAAGTACCACTGCCAATGGAGACCTTAACTAAGTTGGGTTAAAAAATTACCTATGTAAGAGAAAAAGGCTCGGGTTACGAGGAGCCTAGGGTGACGTCGTCAGCTTGGGCGGTGTTTATGGTGGTGGTTCCAGTGGACACCACTGTAGATAGATAAATAGAGATAGTTAAATAACCAATTACCAGGGGGATAATAGTGGTGGCAATATTAGAATAGGTATTTGGCAATGACGAATCCATTGCTGATATTTTGAAGAAGAAAAAGAAAAGAGATTGAAAGAAAAATATGGAGTTTTTCTCTTACTAGAAAACGCAACTCTCTGTTTTGAGAATGTGGTAAAAGTGAAAGATTTTATTCAAAAATTAGCTTTTATATGAAAATAGGAAAACGTGCAGGAATATCAAAAGGTTATCATATTTTTTTCCCAAATGATGAGATGATAGTTCCCATATCGACGCGTGGCTTCTCGAGAACCCAAAACCTAGAACGAAGGGACAGTGCATTTAATGACCATAGGGGTAATGATGAGGAAGCCCTAGGGTCCCTCAAAAAAATTAAAAATTGAATTTATGGGCTACAAAGCCTTTTGGTCTCCCCAACAAGTTTTAACCTTTATTCTCAAAGAAATGCTTTACTTGACTATTGCAATAGAAATGTAGAGAAGGAGGTCAAACCCCCTTCTCTAATATCCTTGAGACCGTGAAAGCTCTTAAGAAAATGTAGAGCAAGGACCCCATAGAATAGGGGATGCGTTGATTTATAAAACAAAAATTAGAATCAGCTAATATACTCATTTTATTTGTTAAAATTCCTCTGAAAAAAGGAAAGATATGGGGGTCATCCTTTCCCTCCAAGCTATTCCTTATAATAAGTAAAAGAGCACCCCTAGAGACATCGGGGGTAGCTCAAGAATTAGTAACTCACCCAGATAACATGAAAATACCCGCAGTCTCAAGGGGTTGCTCTAACAAAAAAATGTGTATATGTATATGACTTGCTTAGATCAATGCAAGTACCCCACAGTATAAGGGGCAGCCTAAATTGATCGCTCACAGAAAATTAGAGTGGGTCTCAGTAAACAAATGCCAAAGTATAAATAGAGGCAAAGGAAAAGAAAAAGTGCAGGAGAAACAGAATAAAATTTTCTCATTCATAAATAACCAGTTTCTATACATGAGAAACAAAAGTAGTACAAGGCAAGAAATAGCCTATCCACTAGAAATAACAAAAAGCAAGTCAATGCGGGCATGAGTGTCATCATATGATGAACGAGCCACTTGAATGAACTATGCCTCTAGCTTGGTCAACTTCGCCTCATCCTCTTGGTCGACTGATTCAATTATGTCAAGATGGGACTGAAGGGACGCAATATGGCCTCAGATCCTTACAACCTCAAATTATCGCTGATCGACTCTAATTTGTCTGGATGTATGAAGTCTCACCATCTTCCAAAAAGGAATGCTAAGAAAATGATGAACTCTAATGTCAAGCCAGCCTAGCTGAAAATGGTAGCACTACTTCATGTCACGAAAAGCCTCCAAGAACAAAAAAATGGAGGCACTAGTTAGCTCAACGGGAGAAATGGCTGAGAAATCATGAAGGTGACTATCTAGGGTCTTCAGGTTGAACACCGTAAGGCTATAAATATGAAGCACACTTTGAGAGGTGAATGTCTCAGGATGATGCTCCAAAATCAAATCTAGGATCTGGCGCTCGTGTGTCCTGAAGCACCCTAGTTTCTCCTCACGCCACAATCTGATCGTAAAAACTACAGGCACCTCTGCCTCGGGGTCATCCTCTGAATGATGAGACTCTACCTCAGAAGGAAGAAAAGAGGACTCCCCGCCAGAATCAGCATCACCAGTCGTAGGAGTGGCCTCAGAGCTCTCATCCTCCTCCTCATCAGCTACCTCGGTGGACCCACCAAAAAGATCCTGAAAATAAGTGTTCAGGATGAGTTAAAAGATAAAGAAGACAATCATCTAGCTAAAGACAGCTATGATAGAGAGCTTACCCAAAATCTCAAGGAGGTGAGTATACTACCGCTAGTCTAAAAGGAGCCATCTGAAGGGGGATGCCAGGATAAACATAAGAAAAAGCAAAGAGGAATATCAATATGGCTCACAAGTCAGCAATGGGCAATGGTAACTTGGGTATTACAATCAAATACCTGAGGGGTGCACATCACAACACACTCTGTCCACTCCACAGCTATCGTAGCAGTTGCCTCACTCACCTAGAAACAATAAAATAAAGGTGCAGTTGAGAGCACTTGCACAGTAAAAGAAAGAAGAGAAGGGAGAAACAAAAAAAGAGAGAAGTTATGCCAGTATAATATCTCTCTCGCAGCCATCTCTCAAGCATGCTCCATGGTCACCAGAGCAACGGTCTCACTCACCTGAAAACAATGAAACAAGTGTGAGAATGAGAACACTTGCACACTAAAAGCAAGAAGAAAAGGGAGAAATAGAAAAAGAGAAAAGGGATGCCTGTATATTACCTCTCTTGCAGTCATCTCTCTAGCATGCTCCACAGTTACCGGAGCAAGGACCTCACTCACCTGGAAACAATGAAATAAGGGTGAGGGTGAGATCACTTGCATAGTAAAATAAAGAAGAAAAATGGGAGGTAAAAAACTAGGGAAATGTATGACAGTATAATACCTCTCTCACAGCTATCTCTCCAATGTGCTCCATAGTTATCGGAGCAACTGCCTCGCTATCCTGGAAATAATGAAACAAGGGAGGAGGTAAGCATGCTTGCACAGTAAAAGCAAGAAGAAAATTGGAGGGAAAAAAATAGGGAAAGGTATGATAACATAATACCTCTCTCACAGCCATTCCCCCAATGTGTTACGTAGTCACTGGAACGATTGCAACACTAACCTAAGAATAGAGAAACAGGAAAGTGTTAGTAAGCATTGGTAAAGTGCTAAATAATTTTTTTTATTATAGAAGCAAACCAAATATTTACTTGGGTAGCTTCATCCTAAATTTGAGTCGAAAGCCCAACAACTATGGGGAAGAACTAGTAACAGGTCCCGTAGATAAAGGGACCTCAACTATGCTAACCTGATTACAAAAGGTTGAAAAATATAAGTTATAAGAGTGACATAGAAACTCTCATGCAAATGTAAGAAATGATACCTGAGCGGTTACCCCCACAAAAGTCAAGGAGGCACCGTGAATAGAGCCTGAGGGGCTGCCCCCACGACAATTGTTGTAGGGGTGATAAATAAAGAGGCTTCCACAAAACTAGCTTGTAAATGAAGAGAAAGAGACAAGAATTAGCAACATGAAAACAAGCATATAGAAAAGCCCAAAGACATATGGTATAAATAGTTACTGGGAGAGGCACTATGGCAGGACTCTCGCTGGAAGCAACAGACCAAGGCACCTCATTTGTAGCAGGGTCTGATGAAGAAATAGTAGTGGGAGGCACTGATGCAGTGATGCCCCGAACCAACTGAGAAAACAAAGGAAAATGACTTGTCAGTATAAGTAATACCAAGGACAAAAAAGAAAAGTAACGAGGTACCTGAGCCCCCTCTAAAGAAGAAGGTAGGAAGCAGTAGGGGTTGTGATGAAGACGTGTTTATAATAGTGGCATTAGAATATGTCATTGTCATCATAATCATGGGTGAAGCGTATACCAATACTTGAATAAAAACCTGTGAAATAGGCTTAGCAGTTGAAGCTATAGTGAATGTGGTCCAATGAGGGATAAACAGGAGTATAGGTCTCCCATCCATAGAGACATGGACTCGGGAAATAAAAATCATCCCTGATGAAGACAACCCTGAAATAGTGATCTCCAGGAAAGGCAGAGTCCCCCAACAGAAGAAAGGCCAAGAGATACAGGGCCCTGGGGAATGAAAGGTGACAAAGAATATAAGAACCAAAGTCATAGTAATAGAGATAAAAAGGGTCCAAGAGAACAAACAGACCTCTAAGAAGGAGGTAGCCAGGGGCTCAGCTGTAGAAGTGCCCGCTGCAGAAACGGGAGAAGGCGAAGCAACGGGGCTAGGAGGAAGCACCCTCGGGAATCATAAATAAACAAATAACACAAAGGAAAAGAGTTTTAGAAAAAACGAGAACGATAAGACCAACCACTTAAATAAACTTAGAAAGGTACCTGAGTAGAATGTGCGGTCACAGAAGGGACCCTAGTGCTAGTAAGATGCACAGATGAGAGCTGCAAAGACATAGTAAGATATAGCACTGAGTAAAAGAAATGTAAGTTGTCAATGTCAAAGGTCTTAGAAAAACCCTAGGGGAGTGACAAACTTCTTTGAAAATGCCTAAAAAAGAAATGAGCGTATAATTCCTCTCACGCTAAAAAGGAGCATGACGCAGGGGGGAGGTGAAAGTCCACTTGCCTCTACAGAAGTAACCTGTGGAAACATTGCAAGAGAAAGAGTTAGTAAAAAAGTCAATGATGAAAAGAGAAAAAAAATCATATGCATAAAAGTCTCAAGTAAAGAAAGACTAATGGAAGCAGGGCGCATGACCTAACTATACAGAAGGGGCCTGGTGGTGGAGCTAACCCCTGAAGGTAAATGTAATGTCTCATCATCACTGGAAGACTCCCTCAAAACTAATAACAAAGAACAGGTATCAGTAGAACTTTCACCATAGAGATCCAAGCCATCCACATCATTCGAAGAAGAACTATGATCATCGTAGGAAGGCATGATTCCATAGTCAACTAGTTCCTTTTCTAATGAGAGGGAGCGAGAACCAGCATGTGAAACTTCGTAAGATCCAATTTCACTAAGTAAAGAAGATTTGGGTTTAGTATCTTTTGCAATGGGAATAGATGTGATGGATGTCCCCTGGGAAGAAAGGCCCATATCCTCATAACCTCACTCCTGATAGTCCTATAGGTCTCCTCCACCTCGAGATCATCGGTATCTTCCCCTTGGTCTAGTGTGGAGGGAGAGGAAGCATCAATAACAACCCCCTTCTTCCTCTTAGCAGCTTGGGTCCTCATAAGATAAGGGGGAGAGGGAGCAGCAGTAGTGGCAGCAATGAAGTTAGACACATCCATGTATGGGTGTTTTTATTTACCCACAGCATGAGCCCTTACTTTTCCTTTACCCTTGGACTTGCCTTTAGACTTAGCAGAGGGCACCTCGACTTGCTGCGACTGGGTAGAGTCATTGAGGAGCAGATTCACTAGGATGGGAGTAACTCGCTCAAGAGGCGGCCTGGGTGTGGTGATAAGATGCCAAGTGTCTTTCTGGGTACGCCTAATTAAGAATTGGTCTTTGAAGTACTTAGTAGGGTTAGTCTCATGTGGAGGTCCAACCACTCAGTTCTGAATGAGAAGAACCTTCCGCTGCCAGAGTAAGAACCAAGAAGAGGTGAATGAAGGCAAGTAGTCGCGGGGAGGTACATACAGCCCTCCCAAGTGACTCACCCTGTGAAACATTCACTAAAAGGTAAGGTTCCTACATGCCTCCAAGTGTAACTCCGAAGGGTCGCTGCTCGAAGGGTAAGAAGGGGTGTGAACACCCTGGTCATAACCAATCTGCCTCCTCACTCTCTCCGAGTGATAGAACTCAGCACCTCGACTCAGCTTCATCAAAGAAGGAAGAAGACTTGGTAGTATCATTGCCACCACGTTGATACGGGGGCAAGTAAAAACGGAGTCAAGATCAGTAGGGCAATAAAAAGTGCTACCGTCACTAGGGAAAGAAAGACAACTAAACCCACCACCGGGGCATTTGTTGTAAGGGAAAAAGCAAAAATCCTCAATGTCATCAATTAAAGATCCTAGAGGTTTCTTAGGGGATTTCCTATGCCACCCCAGAAGATGAGCACCATTACTGTGGCATGACTACGACTCAGGACCAAAATGGGGAAAATGCTCAAATAAAAAAGCCACCAGGAGAAGAGAATTAGCAAAGTTAGCGGCATCGTAGCGGTAGCAAGACCTCTCGACATCTACATGGTTAAGATGCAACCAAGAATAAAGAGAAATAAGATCCAAAGTGGTGAGGGGTACTGACCTCCCCCGCGACAGCCTCATAGCTAATCTGAAAAGGATCTCACAAGGAGAGTCTTCGAGCTTACCTGGGAACAAGAACCGGATCAGAAAATTGACAAGAAAAGCATCCAAGTGTGAGGAGTGAAGTTTGGGACCATCTTGATGTCAGAGAGCTCTGCTAGAAGTCTCCCCTTTCAATGGCTGCTCAAAATCTCTAACCCAATACCTCTGCCATTTGTTGAAAGAGTGTTTGATACGACCAGTAATATTTATAGCCACATATTTCGAACACTCTGTAAGTGCGAACTGCAACTCCTCCACCATCTCCTGCTCGAGCGGGTCCTCATAACCATCAGTAAAAATAAGCTCCTCGAAGAAAGATAGGGCATACAACTCGTATACATCCTCTATAGTAATAATAAATTCACCCCAGCCAGTCACAAAGGTGTGAGATTCCCTACTCCAGCGAGACAGTAAAAGATCGAGGGAAGAATTATATTTAGCCACAGTGCAAGACTTCAAACTATCAATGGAATTAAGAAGACCACGTCCCTCAAGAATAGCCTTATAAGAAGGAACAACCAGAATATGGTCAACCCACGCAGCCCACTCCTCTAGGGCATCCCCTGCAGCTTTAATCTCAATGTTGGAATAAGGGAAATCATCGTGATCATCTCTAACTCTTAGAATAGAGTCAGGAATAATAATAGGAGAATCAGTAGGCTCACCTAACCCCACATGAGGTCGCTCGATAATGTTGGCGACGAACTTCTCCTCAAATCGATCAAGGGAAGCCACGAAATCATCACTGGCTCCGAAAAAGGGTGCACGGCAGTAGAGGCTAAAATCCCTCCCCTGAAGGGTGTGCATATAATCTTCTCAGGCCTGAGAAGAAGATGAAGTGGTGGAATAACTGTCTATAGCTATTGGTTCAAGCGAGGAACCCACAGTTGTAGAAATCCTGCGCGAAGAACCCTCACTACATATAACCCCAACTGAGAAACCCAACTACGAAGGACTAAACTGAGAGAAACCCTCTCCAGTTTCCAGAAAATATGAAAGACCTATGTCACGAGAAACAGTAGGCCAGGAATCCTTCTCAATCAAATTGGTAGTCGAGGAACTCCCTGTCATCGGAGCCCCGAACAAGGAACTGAATTCATCCAGGCTAAAAAAATAAGGAAACCGAAGTAGTAAACGGGGAGCTCGCCACCACAGGCTCTTCAAAAGAGGAACTTATATCATCTAAAAATGATCACGAGGAACCCTCTATGTTCTAGGAACCCCTCAAAGCCGTGATAGAAAGCGAGGGACTCGGGACAGTCCTTGGTGGTCACGAGGAACACTAAAATATAGAACTCGTGCCAGCCCCTTGTGGTTGTGAGGAACCCATGTTCGAGAGACCCAAAGCGAACAAAATCCCCAACGAGGAACTCGAAGTGGTAAATAAGGAACCCGACACCACAAGTGCTTCAGACAAGGAACCCACTTCGACCAGTGGTGGTCGGGAGGAGCCCTCAGTGTTCGAGGAACCTGGAGTTATGAAATGATTAAATGAGGAACCCATTGTTGGTGGAGACATAATCGAGGAACCCTTAGCTGAATTTGCAAGTTGTGAGGAACCCAAAGTCGCGAATAAATCGAATGAGAAACCCTCGAATATTGAAGAAGTGGGAGAGAAACTCGGAGTCATGAAATAACCAAATGAGGAACTCGTCTTTGCTGAAGGAGAAGGCGAGGAACCCTTAGCTGACTTTGCAAGTGTCAAGGAACCCGTAATAAATTTGGACCCAAACGAGGGACCCGTATGCGAGGAGCCCTCCCTCGTTTCAATTAGTAGCGAGGAACCCTTAGGGGTCCTCGTCCCAAATGTCAATCCGTCACCAACAAATATGTTAATTTTCCCCTATTCAAACAACATCCCATCGAAAGGAAATACCTCCAGTGGCGAGGAGCGCATGGTAGCACCGACAGCCTAAAACAAAATAAAAGGGACTGAAGTGGCGGCGTCAGAAACTGAAACAACATAACCGCCTTGAGGGGTGGTTATGATAGTGGTACCAGTGGCCACCACTATGGATATAGACATGGAAATGGGTAAGGAACCTATCACAACGGGGATAACGGTGGTAGTAGTAACTGAAGAAACATTAGATGTTGGTGAAGTCATTAATGGTATATTGAAGAAACTTGAAAAAAGGGGGTTTATGGAGTCTTTGGAAAAAAAATTCACTAAAAAATTGAAAATCTCTGTGATTGTATTGAGAGTGTGGCGAAGAAAAAGATTTTGTTAAAAAAAAAATTTAGCTTTAGCTTTTACATGAAAATGGGAAAATGTGGAGGAATGCCAAAAGGCTATCAGATTTTTTTCCCAAATGATGACATGTTAGTTCCCACATTTACCCGTGGCTTCTCAAGATCCCAAAACCTAGAACGAAGGGACAGTGCATTTAAGGACCCTTGGGGAAATGTTGAGGAAACCCTAGGGTCCTCAAATTTTTCTTTTTTGTGAAAATTGAATTTAGTGCGTACAAAGCCTTTTAGTCTCCCCAACACAAAAGACTTTGCACGAGGGGCTAATGTAGAAGGGTGTTTCGAGTTTTCTCATTATATTCTGGGGAGAGGAACCCCAAGCTACCTCAACTGTAAGAAAGTATTTCGGCGTTGAACCCCCAAGCTCCCTCAACTACAAGAAAATATTTGGGTGCGGAACCCCCAAGCTCCCTCAATTGCAAAAAAATACTTGGGCACTGAACCCCCAAGATCCCTTAACTGCTATGAAATATTTGGGCGTGGAACCCCCAAGCTCTCTCAACTGTAAGAAAAATATTTGGGCGCAGAACCCTAAGTCTCCCTTCCCTTGACTGCAAGAATATATTGTGTGAGGAACCCTCAAGGTCCTTTCCCCCAGCTCCAAAAAATATTGAGCGTGGAACCCCCAAGGTTCCTTAGCTTTAAGAAAATACTGGGTGAGGAACCCTCAAGGACCTCTCCCTCAGCTTCCAGAAAATATTAAGCGTAGGACCCCCAAGGTTAATCAGCTTCCATAAAATATTAGGTGAGGAACCCTCAAGATCCTGCCCCTCAGTTTCCAGAAAATATGGGACACGAAACCCTCAAGGTCCCTCAGCTTCCAGAAAATAGGCCAGGATGAGGAAGGGCTCCCAGAAGTAATCCCTCATCATGAAAGATTATTCTTCTAAAGAATAAAATACTAATATTTATTTTCTTGTACATGTAGCTTAGTTAAGCAAGCAGGGCTCAAATAGGCCAGTTGGGATCTCTTGGGAGTTTTGACTTGGCGACTGAGGAACAAGTTTTGTTGAGCAATATTAGTCACTTAGAACTTTATGATTGAGAGAATACTAGTAGAAAGACCCTAGGGTCACACAATCCTCACACACACCCCACAGTCAGACACGACCGGGGTGAGCAACCAAAGGGTTGCTCAGAAGAAATGAATAGTTTGTAAAATGATTTTAGATAAAAAGGGGGTCCTCAAGGCCCCACTCAAGTTTTCAAAGATTTTAGAGGAGGTGGTCTTTTATACCCCCCTCAAGTTCACAAAGATTTTAGAAAAGGTGGCCCTTGAAGCCACCCTCTCAAACTTACAAAGTTTGTACCACAAGTTACCGTTAGACATATTTGATTTTTGACTATGGTTTGGACCAAGTGGCACCTGTCTCAGGGGACAGGATACTGCACACAGGTAGGGACAAATGGTACACTGCAGACCTTGTCCCTCACCAACTCTCTAAGTTTTGGCACCCAAAAGTGCCAACTCAACCCTAGTTCCCAAGTATAAATAGGACCCTTAGGCAATGTCAAGACATAGCTAAAAAACTGAATAGCACCGTTACTCTATCAAAATCACACCGGAACCTCCCAGTATTCTCTCCCTGGTCTCTCTCTAAGTGCAAAGTGCCTTGTTCTTTCACTCCCCACTGATAGCCATCACTCTCCGGAGTTCCTCTTGAGAAAAGTTACTATTATTATTGTGAATTTAATATTCTTGGAGGGAGTGAACTCTATCTTGAGTTCTATTTTTACCAAAAAGGGAAGGATTTACCATAAGCTTCTCCAGAAGTTCTTGAGAACCTTGAAGGAAAAGTTTATTGAAGTGGGTCACGCCTAACCTGATTCAGTATTTTACCATACCCCAGTCACACTACCCTCTTACACATTTTGGTCTCCCCAACACAAAAGACTTTTCACGAGGGGATAATGTAGAAGGGAGTTTCAAGCCTACCCACTAAATCTTGGGGTGAGTGACCCTCAAGGCCCTCCCCCTCAACTGCTAGAAATTCTTGGGGCAAGGGACCCTTAAGGCCCTCCCCCCTCAACTTCCATAAATCTTGGGGTGAGGGACCCTCAAGTCCCTCCCCCTTAGCTTCCAGAAATTTTGGGCGAGGGACCCTCAAGGCCCTACCACCTCAACTGCCAAAAATTCTTGGGGTGAGGGACCCTCAAGTACCTCCCCTCAACTTCCAAAAATTTTAGAAGAGGGACTTGTGGCCATCCCGATCAGAAAAAAGAGAGGGAAGGGGTCTGATCCGAAAGGTCTCATGTACTACGTAGGAGCGCTTCGGTCATCGTCGGTATGGGGTAAAATGTGAAGAGATGGAGTCTTCAGTCTATTTTACTCAAAACAGACAAAAGAAAATGTGGCCGCCTCGAGAGACAGCATCAAAGACATACTGATGCAAACGAAACCAATAGTTCGAGGGTTCGGGTGCTAAGTTACGAAATGATAAGGTGTTAGGCACCCATACCGCCCTTTCGGTCTCTCATGGGCTTGTGATATTGTTTTCCTTTATTTCTCCCATTAAATGTGTGAACGAGTATATATAATGGAGATAGGATTTTCTCAACTCATACCACGGATGAGATAGAGTGAGGTCATCTATAGAAATGTTCCCAAAATTATATGTACAAAATACAATTTATGCGTTTATCATAATATTAATCCTTATAACAGAACAATAATATGTATGGGACAAAACTCTAATAAAAAGAATATGTATATATATGCAAAGGTGACAAATGCGGAATTCAGAGAAATTAGATAATTTGGAAATTTAGAAATTAGGAAAATAGAAAAATAAGACTTGAGTCTTGGGTTTTAATCCGAGACGCCTACGTAGCCTATAATGGCATCAAAGTTCACGTAGTTTGCATGCGGCACGAAGGGTGGGGTTTATCCCATACATCATATCGGGGATTTCTCTTATATGTGTGTGTGTGAGTAGAAAAAGGTATTTTAGTGTGAGAAAAATATGAGAATTCCCGTTTGGAATTTATGAGCAAACCCTCCGTTTCTTGGTTTTTGGGCTTTTATATAAAAATAAAGTATGTGCAATAATTCTAATAAAAATATAAAGGTTTGTGATTCAAAGGAATAAAATGTTAAGTAATGAAGTTGTTAAATGCAAAATTAAGAGAATTTATACAGAAAATTAGAGATTTGGACCTTCTTGGAGATCTTGAACTTGATCTTGGAAGTTAAAGGGCTTACCTTGCACTTGAATGAAGATGATGGATGGTTAGTTCACCAAATTTGGTAAAAAGATGATGAAAAGGGAATGTTGAAAAGGAATTTGGATAGGGAAATTGCATTGGTTTCGAGAAAATGTTACTGAGATCAGTGATGCTGATGGATATGAGATGTTTTTCCTTAGAAGTGAGGTCAGGTCATCTTTTTATAAGGCGAGGGGAGGTGCTGATCAGCAACCCCCCAGACCTACCAATCGACAGGTGCCCTTAGGTACACTGCCGGCAGGCAGGGTTTTGGACCTACCAATTGTCAGTCTCGTGCAGATTTTCTCAAAAAAATGGTCATAAAAAGTAATTCGTTATCCAAATCGTGCATGGGTCATATCATTAGAAAGGTAATTTAGATACCTTCAAGAGTCATTGAGACCGCTCCCGGGTCCGAGAGTTTACTTTGGGTTAAACGTGGCTCTAAAGCGCTCGTCGATCCTTTGGACGGGAGATCGTCGGACGATGATGGGTCGTTCATCCAAATAGTAAGTCAGAATCACACTCAAGGTATATCATTGGAAATTTTAGGTGACGTACTTCGACATTCTAAAGATTTTTGTACAATTCGAAGAGTTAACTTTTGTCAAATAGGGCCCGAAAGCGGCCGGTGACCTATCAGAGTTAAACGGATCATTTATCAGCACCGTAAATTAGAATCGCACATGAGGCAGATCATTGGAAAGGTTACTTAATACCATTTGAAGAGTCATTCAGTCTCATTCGATCTAAAAAGTTGACTTTGGTCTGATGGAGGTCGGGAGCGCCGGTGGCCTCTGGATCGATTTTTGGGGAAAACTGATCATTCATCTGAATGATTATGCTGTTTCATGCATGGAGCGAACCATTAAAAAGGGGATTCAGTGCCCTTCAAAGAATCAAAGATCTTTCACTCTGACGATGAAGGTGATAGGATTCAAAACGGGGTTCGGGAGCGCCTGATGGCTTCTAGATCGGTACTCGGAGTATGACCTAGGGTTTATAATGAAATGAGGAGGTGCTAAGGACCTAAGGAGAGACTTAGGGGGGGTTTAAAATGTGGTGTCTACAGGACCCTCAATGCCCTCCCCCGCAGCTATTAAAAATTTTGAGCGAGGGACCCTTAAGGCCCTCCCCCTCAGCTTTAAGCATTTTGGATGAGGGACCCCCAAGCCCCCCAGCTTCCAGCATTTTGTGTGAAGGACCCTCAAGTCCCTCTCCCTCAGCTTCTAGAATTTTTGGCTATGGACCCTCAAGGACCTCTCCCTCAACTTCCACAACCAACTAAAAATGTAAGATATAGTAAAAAAAGTCCACAGTAAAGGACTCCTCTAGCAAATGTTCAAACACTGTTTATTTTACAGTGAGAGGGTCCAAATAGTGACACCAAAGGCAAAACAAGTCAGAATGAGGGAGGGGATACCATGAGCAATCCCTCATCATGAAAATTCATTCTTGTAAAGAACAAAGGTACTAACATTTGTTTACTTATACAGGTATCCTAACTGAGAGAGCATGACTCAAATAGGCCAGTTGGGATCTCTTAGGAGTTTTGGTGGCTGAGGAACAAGGTTTGTTGAGAAAGATCAACCACTTAGCACTTTAGGAATGAGAGAATACTAGTAGGAAGACCATAGGGTTTTGCATAGTTCACACCCAGTCATAATAAAATTGAGCAACCAAGAGGTTGCTCACCAAAAATGAACTTTTTTTTATAAAAATTGATTTTAAATGAGGGGGTTCTCAAGACCCCCCCCCCCTCAAGAGAAATGATTTTAGAGGAGGTGGTCCTCGAGGCCTCCCCCTCAAGTTTACGAAGTTTGTAAAAAAAGTTACCGTTCTAAAAGATATTTACCAATAAGATATTTTGTCTCCATTGGGAGACATATTTTTTTTTACTTTGGTTTGCACCTGGTGGCACCTGTCAGAGGGGACAGACGGATGCACACAAGTAGGGACAAATGTTACATTTCAGACTTTGTCCCTCGCCAACCCTCTCATTTCTGGCGCCCAAAAGTGTCAACTCAATCCTAGTGCCCAAGTATAAATAGGACCCCTGGGTAAGGTAAAAAAGGGATAAGAACTTATATCCTACTGTTACTCTATCAAAATCACACGAGAACCTCCTAGTATTCTCTCCTTGCTCTCTCTAGCGCTAAGTGCTTTATTCTTTCACTCCCCACTAATAGCCATCACTCTCAGGAGTTCCTCTTGAGAAAAGTAACCATTATTATTGTAAAGTTCATCTTCTTACAGGAGTGAGCTCTAGCTTGAGTTCCATTTTTACCAAAATGGGAAGGTTTTACCCGAAGCTGCTCTAAAAGTTCTTGAGAATCTTGAAGGCAGAGTTCATTGAAGTGGGTCACGCCTCACCCGATTAAGTATCTTTCCCGAAACCAGTCATACTACCCTCTTACAGGACCATTTAATGGTGATGTCTCAATTCTGCAATTCAATACCTCACATGATTATAGGGATTTCAATGTAGTTTCTAGCCCAAATGAAAAAAATTGGTGATGATCAAATTGATCACCAATCAGTGGGAGAATTTAATCAAGAAATTGATGATTATGTCTTAGTTTATTTGGGATACAAAGGTACATATATACCTAGAGTAACAATAGAGTTGCTGACGAGGTTATCATGACCAGATTAGATAGGGTCTTCATAAACAACCCCTGGACTAATTTATTTAATAACACCTCTATTGAGCATTTAAATAGGATGTCTTCAGACCATGCCCCCACCCCCTTTTGATTACTGCGAAATCAGTCCAAGACAATGTTCCAAAATATTTTAAATTCCTTAATATGTGGACTTCCCATGTATCATTTAAGGAAACTATTTAGCAATCTTGGAATGTTAACACAAGTTCCTATGGAATGAGGAACTTTGATATGAAGATTCAAAGGCTGAAAGGAGTTTTAAGGTAGTGGAGTAAGGATAACTTTAAGTACATCTTCCAATCAGTTAAATATATTAAAGATGATATCCTAAGGCTTGAGGTGCTATATGAAGTAGACGGGTCTGATGACCTTAGAGATTAGCTGAATCTTGACAAGTCCAATCTTTTGGCAGCTCTTAAGAACCAAGAGGCTTATTGGCATAAAAAAATCCTCCATAAAATGGCTTCAAAGAGGAGATTCAAATAGTAAATTCTTTCATTCTACTAGTAAATCCAAGAATCATAAGTTGTGCATCACCAACAATCAAAACATTCATGGGGTGGAAGCTCAAAATCAAGTGGAGATCAGTAATAACATTGTGAACTTATTTCAGGAGTTACTTATATCTCGTTCTAATTGCAACAGTAAAGATTTGTCTAAAGTCATTCCCAAACTCATATGATGTGTATAAGGCTCTGAATGCCTTAAGTTCTGACTTTGCCCAAGGACCTAATGGATTTTGGGGCAAATTTTACATTGCTTGTTGGGAAATCATAAAAAATGATCTTATGGAATCCATCTGTAGTTTCTTTTATGGTCAAGAGCTCCTCAAGAGCTGATCCAGCACTTCTATAATTCTTATCCCCAAGAAACCTAGTTCTAAAAAATGTCAAGACTTCGGGCCCATAAGCCTTTGTAACCTTTGTTAAAAAATTATTTCCAAAATTCTATCTACTAGATTATCTTCTATTTTTCTTAATTGATATCCCCAAATAAAAGTGTCTTTGTGAAAGGTAGATGCATCTAGGATAATATCCTTCTTGCCCAAGAAATGATTCACAATCTTGGTAAGAAGTCTCATGGAGGAAATGTTATTCTAAAAATTGACATGGAAAAAGCTTATGATAGACTTGATTGGGGTTTTCTAGTAAAAGTTCTAAGGTGTTTTGGGTTTGGTGAAATATGTATAGACTTTATATGGAGGTGCATTCCTAATAACTGGTTTTTTATCATGATCAATGTCCAATTAAAATGATTCTTCCATTCTTCTAGAGGCCTTAGACAAGGGGACCCTTTGTCCCCAAGTCTCTTCAAAATAGCAACATAATATTTAAGTAAGGGACTCAATATGTTGATGTCTAGAGGCCTAATAAAACCATTCTATAATCCTAGAGGTATACTCATCATCTCTCACCTTGCATTTACAGATGATATTGTGATATTCTCTAGAGGTAATAAAAAGTGTCTCAAAAGGTTGATGCATTTTCTTAGCAGGTATGAAATGGAGTCTAGTCAGAAAACAAACATCCTCAAAAGCAACTTTACCACTGATGACAAGCTTTTTCCTAGATCCAATTCTTCAATAGCAGCTTGTACTGGCCTTAACTTTAAGTCTCTTCCCATAAAGTATCCGGGATGGACTTTATTCAAAGGTACGAACAAGATTTTCCTCTATAACAACTTATTTGAGTATATTAGAAGTATATTAGCAGGGTGGCAATCTCAAACATTATCTTCAGGGGTTAAGTTCATTCTTATTAATCATGTTTTATCTTCTATTCTTATTTATTTATTGGTTTCTCTTCAACCTCCAAAAGCAGTTATTCAAAGGCTTCATACAATGTTCAACAAGTTCTTTTGGGGTGGAAATGGATCTAAAGGATGGAAATACCATTGGAAAAGTTGGGAATATTTATGAAGAGATTTAAGTGAAGGAGGCTTTGGATTCCCCAATTTCAATCTCATTTTAAATGCAGCTAGCATGAGGCTGATTTGGAAATTTATTACATAAGACTCTCTATGGGTGAAATTCATGAAGAACGGGTACAAAATCCTTGGACAATCCATCCATAGGTGGTTCTTAGTCTTGGAGAAGAATGATTAAAGTTAAAGACTCATGTCTTAATATCATGGAAATTAAAGAGAATCAATGGCTTTGGCAAAGCTCAAACTCAGGTACTTTCACTTTTAAATCAGCAGTGGATGCAGGTAAAAGTCAATATGCTTCTTCTAAAGTATTCTCTAACATATGGGATCCCTCCATTCCAAAAACATTATCAATTAATTTTTATAGAATCCGTAATAACTATTTTCCTTTAGATGAGAATGTGAAAAGTATTGGGATTTGACTGGCTTCGAGATGTAAAGCCTGTTGTAATTTTGAGGAGTCTATCATTTATATATTTATAGAATGTCCAGAAGCCAAGCCAGTGTGGGATTATTTCTCTATTCTCATGTGTATTAAAGTAAATAGAAATTCTATTTATACTTTGTTTATGAGTTGGTGGCATAATGTAGGCTATAAAGACTACAAGTGATTTCTTGGGAACCTTATTCCTATAGTTATTTGTTCAGATATTTGGAAGCTTAGGAATGAGTCTCTCTTTGAAGCAGGCAAAGTCAATTATCATCACATTATTTCCCAAGCTATTTTTACCGTGGTTAATATCTGTAGAGTCAAGAAGTTCTGTAGTTCTGGTAACTCTTTTGATGAGAGTATATTGAAGTTAGTTAATATGAATATCAATCCTCCTAAGCACAAGGTGAATTTCATTAAATGGAATATGCCTGACAAGGATTGGGTCAAATTAAATATAGACGGAGCTTCAAAAGGGAATCCAGGTCCTAGTGGTTATTGTGGGGTTATTAGAGATTCTAGGGGCCATTTAGTTGTCACTTTTTCCAACTCTAATGGTAATTCTTCAAACACTGAAGTGGAGATATTGGGGTTGAAGACGGGGCTTAATATTTGTTTAAATTACAATATTAACTTTATTCAAATTGAAACAAATTCTTTAATGATCTTCAATATATTAAATAAATACTGAAAACCCCCTTGGAGACATAAAGCTCATATTTAAGAGATATAAGTCATAATGCATCAACTCAAGTTCACAATGAATCATTGCTTCAGACAGATAAACATGGTTGTAGACTGTTTAGCTAAAAATGGTATTGATATGTCATCTCTTCATATTTTCCATGATTTCGAAAGCCTTCCTACTCTTGCCAGGGTGCTCTCAAGTTGGATAAGATTGGTTGTAAATATATTAGGATTCATTCTTAATCTTTTTCTTGTAATGGGTCTATTTATAATGTTCCATATTTCTTTCAAGTTTCTTCCTTTTGGTCATTGACTCCCCAAAAGGGTTATTGGTGTCTTGAGCATGTAATTGCCGCTATGGAGAGGCTTTTTCTCTATCTTATCTAATAATACGTGTGGGGGTTCCATCCCTCTTCCATATAGAAAAAAATACAATGTTGTAACATATTAAAAATAATACAATGTCTTAGACGGTGTAGATGAAGTTCATATATTTGTCGTGATCTGTGGGGCCTCCAGTCCCGATCATATTAAAGGGAATGTTATGAGGATATAGATGAAGAAGGTGGTCATTGTGACAGAGACATTCCGAATATATCAATGGAAACTCGTTAGGGTGATGATGCCCTAGATTTGGGATCAACTTCAATAATAAGAAATAAAGAATAAAACTTAGTATATGAACATAGGCATGAACATTCTGGGTTTATACAAAAAATAATTCCATATTTTTATGAATTAAATAAATTATTTTTTAATAATTAATTAATATTTACTCTCATGGGTTTGTGTGCGACTTATAAAAAAAATACACTTGTTTCAAATATGAATTGAAATTAAATAAAGGATTTAAATAATATAGGAACGACTTGTCAATTTAATAATGTGGTTTTAATTAATTTTATGTGACATCTTAGTACCACTGGACCGAGCTTTGGGGGAATATAGATTCCTGAAGTGGAGTTTTTAATGTGCCGAATTAGGCCCAGGAATGGGTACCCCTTTGGGCTAAGTTTTAGGAGTATAAATTTAGTTCTCTAAGCTTATTCGGGCGTCCAATAGTGAGACCATAGTGGACCTGCAGGATTAAGACTTTAAATAGGTATTTAGGCCTCATTAGTCATCATAACGCATCATAATTTATAACATAGTAGCAAAGGCAAACTTTAGTTGAATATGATATCTAGTAAGAGGGTTCAATTAAGGTTTAATCCCGTTTAAGGCAAGAAATAACTATCTTGCTTAATTTATTAATGTAGTTTTTTTTATGATCATCATTTCTTATCATGTATCAAACACTAGAAGTTTTCTTTTAGGATTGAAATATAATTAATAACTTATAAATTTAATTATTACACATGTAGATGTATATCTGAATTGATTATGATTACAAAGTTTATGTTTAAGTTAATTTTCATGTGTAACTTATAATAATAGTGATTATATTTATGAAAACCATGGAAATCTTTATTGAATCATTAAATCGTTGTAGGGAGGATTGGTTTTATGATTTTGGATTGTGGACTTATTTTCGATCATATGTTTATTGGCCATTATTATTGAATAATTAATTATATCTGTGTTTAAAGATGAATCATGTGAAGAACACATTAATATAAGGACTCTGCCACATACTAATGGAACTAAACAAGTATTTTAATCATTAAAATGAAAGGATTTGATTAAAGTTATTAGAAATCATAATAGGGTGTACTCTTTAATGGTGAACTGGGGATTTTAAATTTGAAAGTTAGGGCTAGTTAAGGAAGAGAGCCTCAACTATGCCATTTTGAGGGGTTGTAAGGGGGTGGCCGCGGTCATGGGTATAAGGGTTCACGGGCACGGGCCTATACCTGCGAACATGGTAGTCCAGGTTGTAGCTGCGGGTAGGGTTGGCTAGCCTTCGGGATGGTTAGTTTAGCCAAGGTTTTTGGTAGGGATTTTAAGGATGGGTTGAAGATTATCTAAAGGATTTTTTTAAATATTAGGATAATGTTATCTAATTTAATTCATAAACATTATGGTATCATAATTCATTTATTATAGGAATATGTTCATTTCGATGGGCACGGTTAGGGTGGTTCACTTTTAGTGTATAATTATTTCAGTACACACATGTGTCAGGGATTATTCATAGAAATATTACAAAAATGTTTATTAATGTTCAAACTTATTCAAGTTTTGTAATTATTGAAGTTAAAATCTACACTTACGATAGATTACTCGATGACATAATAGTAAGAGTAGTTAATCTCTTTGTATGGAATAAGATAGGGACATAGTTGGTTGATTAATCTGACATAGGTCGATAAATGGTTGGTTTATTTGTGTACGCCTTCTAATGATAAGAGTTGGTTGAATACTTTATAATAGGATGATCGAGAGTTGTTTGATTATTCTGTGTCGATATAACGTATAGTGTTATGGAGTTGACTGATTGTTCATGGTGGGACGCTCCGGTTATTAGTTGGTACTTTATGGTATATCAGTCAGGTTATTGCTCTAAGGTAATTAATATGTCTATGGTAGATTTAGGATTTTGGATGTTGTTTAGAGAGTCTTACACCAGTAGCTTTTAACGAACGATTCGACTAAACATAAGTTTACTAGGGGGTACCTTATATGGATTTCATTTATCATGGAGTCTAGTCTGGTCAAGAGTTAGGAAACACTGGGCATGGGGACTTATGTATTATCGTAAGGTTGGGTATTTGATTATGTTCTAGTTATAAATAGTGGTATAGAGATTCGGGTATAGGATCTTAGTAACCAACTAAACTAAAAATAAGTGTATTGGGGGGGGGGGGGGGGGGGGGGCTTATTTGAATATAATTTATGAGATGTCCCACTCATGGAGTTTAGTACCGTTAAGAGTTGAGAGAAAGTGGAAATCTGGGATAGTTGGATTTAACACATGGTTGAATCTTAAGGTTATTAGTTAATATTGATAGATTTATTATGTTTGGATATTTTCGTGAGGAGGGAATTATACGTGGGATGGTAACCTTAGTATGTTTATGTTAAGATGATTGTAAATGGTTAGTAATTCCTTATGTTAGAGGAAAGGTGAAATATCTTTGAGGTATGTGTCGACATGGGATGATATGAGGAATAAATGAGACACATTGAATACTATATAAGTAATTTAGCCATTCCTTTCTTTTTATGGGGTATTACCCACATTATTTTCTAAAAACTATTTTTTAGGTACTCATAATCAGAATCAACAAGTATAAGGAGTTAGACGTACATTCAATTGATTATCTAGTTCACTATCCTTGGAGTAGGAGGCTTATTTCATTTAACATTTAGTTTAAGTTAGACATTCTACTTATTAATTATTTAAGAGTTATTGCTTATGGATATGCATAGATGAAAGGGTTTCATTCTCAAGGCATGCAGTCTTGTTTAGACCCAATTTTATTAATTCAGTTTTGAAACATTTATTTTATCTTGGTTATTTATTTTATACACTTTTATAGTGTGAATGGTTTAAATTATTTATTATCTTATTTTATCATTGATGTTGAGGATGGTATAAATTATTTGACACTCCCCTATCTTTGTTGTATCGGACTGGCCATTCGATATATGGAAAATTTAGGGCATTACAGTTGGTATCAGAGCATCTCAGGTTCTAATATCCTTCGAATCCAGATTACGCCCATTAGGTTTTTTGCATTGCATTCTTTGATGTTAGAGATCTATGGTTAGGTTACTTTGTACTCTTTATTAAAAATATGTATCTTATAAGAATTTCATGGTTTTCTTTCAGACGAAAAACACTCGAGGTAGGAGAGGATGGATATCTGCCGCCGCAGCTGCCAACTAGGGTGTCCGTCTGGAGCAACAACCATCGCAACATGCCCCATTGGAAACGCTAGTTGACTTAGCTACCATTATTGCCTAAGAAATCACAATTACAACACATTCTACAAGTCCAATATAAACAAATATAGTGCTTGTGCCAACTAAGGCATAATTATCTACTTAGGAGAGGGCACGTGGGACCTTTACTAAGGGCAACCCACTAGAGTTTGTGGGGACTATTAACATTGTGGTGGCACATCAGTGGATGAATGCCATTCATAAGCACGTGAGGATGTTGGATTGCATGAAGGTTCATATATAGATTCTTACGAGCTTTAAGTTGGTGGGGGAAGCATTCTTGTAGTGGGAGTCTACTACCACTATAAAGAAAAAAGAATAGTATGACCGTAGCTGAGTTATGGAAGAGGTTCGAGAGTAAATACTTCCCACAATTAGTTAGGGGGACGAAGAAAGGAGAAATTCTGACTTTCTTTTAAGGGATCCACACTAGTTTTGAGTAAGAATAGGAGTTGACAAATCTCTCTTCATTCCAAACTGATGAGGTGAGCACTCTAGAGAAATAAATGGAATGTTTCATCAGGGGATTGACTTAGAGGATCAAGAAAGTATTATTGCATAATCCAGCATACACCACATGTACCTAGGTGGTGAATGTTCTGCTTATGTGTTATCAAAATAATTCAAACTTTAAGAAGTCTAAAAATAGAAAGACAACAGACAAGGGGAGTAACTCTACTCAAGAGAAAATGGGTAAGACAAGGGAGAACCACTTTCATCATGAAGAGGACAAACAACCACAATATAAGGATCGAAAAATGGAGTATACCATGAAAGAAACATAAGGAGGAAGTAGTGGGCCAACAAAAAGGGATTCACAAAAAATCTTTTCAGGGGTGTTGTTATGGAAGCGGGGAGGAAATCCATTCATCTAAGGTGTCCAGAGGTAAACCCAAGACAGTTGGACGAGTAGGTTAATAGAATATAACCACTTCAGATGATTCCATTGGCACTGCATTTTCTAGCACCGATCCATGTTCTGCTAACTCTGTCAACACCATCAGAGTCAGGGAGACAATAATTACCATGCTCGGGAGGGATGGTCAACATGGTAACTCGTCGAATGGGTACCATAGCGGATGGAATATGATATGTTCTTAATGATTAATTTATGTATTACTAATTGTCTTATACATGCATTTGTAAGGGAATGGTAGGTGTCTATGTAGATACACTAGATAAGTTATGTGTAACTACTATGACTGGCGTGGGTGATTTTCTAAGGATGGGATATAAAGTATGGCATGGTTGATTTGTTGTGGCATACGTGATTTGACGACAAGGATGGCATAGTTGATTTGCCACAACATGGGTGATTTGTTGATAGCGATGACATGGGTGATTTTTCATAGCATGGGTGATTTGATGAAGGTAGGACAATTAGGTAGGGCATAGGTGATTTTCCCCGGCATGGTTGATCTTCTATAGCATGATTAAATTTCTTAGAATAAGAAGGTTTAAGTTAGGATGAACTTGTGTGGAGATGTCGTAAGTTATTGGATCCAAAGTTCAAATAGGTAGTCTACGATATATACGAGGCTTTCCTTATTTTGATTATTCCTCTAACATATGAGTTTCCACTATGTGTTTAAATTTGGATCCAACAACCTACATTTTTTTCGTCATTTGGGAGGATATGTTATTAGCAAATTCTAAGAATGGAATTCCATTATTAGGGGAAGAATGTAATACCCATGTTCTTATGAATTAAATAAATGATTATTTAATAATTAATTAATATTTACTTTTGTGGGTTTATGTATAATTTATAAAAAAGATTATTTGGTTCGAAATATTAACTAAAATTAAAGCAAAAATTCAAATAATATGGGAACGACTTGTCAATTTAATAATGAGGTTATGATTAATTTTAAGTTACATGTTAGTACCGTTAAATAGGACTTGGGGGAATACAAACTCTTGGAGTGGTGTTTTTAATTTACTAAATTGAGCGTATTAGGCAAGTCGTACCTACAAATGATGTTTTTCCATATGAATTAGAACCTCAAATCTCTCTGAGGGTCGAGCCTATCAAAGTCTGACCCTCTGCTTAGCCTCTCAAAGGTTGATTGCCTTAGTTCACAGTCTCGGTTGGGCCTGCGCTCTCGGCTGGGCCTCCGTCCTTGGTCTCTACTTTGTCGAATAGGGCGCATAGTTCCTATGGATATCTCATGAAGTTACTAACATTCTAACTCTCCCTCTTCGTTGTCAATGTCATCCCCAATCAAATCATCACGGAGTTCTTGACCTTGCCTCCCCAGGTGTAGACGCCAAGGGTCAGCAATGTCTCTCCGTATCTAACACGGCGAAAGGTCTTTTTCTGGAGCCTAGGGTGGTCCCCTGGCTTGCTGACCTGGTTCACCTTCCCTGGTAGTCGGAGTTACAAAATCTGTCCCTGCGCTGCCAGTCCTGGATGAAAATTTTTGGTTAAGCATAGTGAATTGGTTTTTCATTTACTATTGACTAGCTATGAGGGAGCGGAGCACCATCGCTACCCCATCCATCTCTGACTGGGGGAGGTGCTTGACTGGAACTTACACCACCTCCCTATGGAGGTGCCAGTTGATTCTCAAGTGGAGGAGGTGAATCCATTACCATTGGTGAAATCTGTTTGAGCTATGAGCTAGAGAAGGAGAATTTAATTGCTCAACAAGATATCCTTCAAAGGTGAAATAGCTCCATGAAAGGGGGAGTATTGGTTCACCACCATAGACTCTGATGAGTATTAGCTAAAAGTAGGGAAGAGATGTCTATCCTCATTCCCACAGACGGTGTTAGACTGATGATGCTTAAAATAGCACCACCAGGTCAATGTGAAAAAGAGCTCAAACAGTATAGCAATGGAAAAATGGAACAATCAATGTAATAGTAAGAGAATGGGAGGAGGCAAAGGGAAGATAAGAAAACAATTTAAGTGGTTCTTCCAATCAGGCCTACATTCATTACGTGTGTGTGATCCACTAAATAAGGGCACGAATGGCCATGGATACAATCACTCAAGCTTTTATCTCTCTAATAATCAGTTTGACAGAGTTCTGCTAGGGTTTTTATTATTAGATCCCTTCTCATGGAGAAGAGGGAGTTGATATATAGGGCTTGGGGGTGTAGTGCACCCCCTAAGCATGCAATCAACATGCATATGAAGGGGCTCCTAATCAGGAGAGGACACCTGTCCCTAGTGCATGGATACAATGATGAGGTAATATTCCTTCACATGAGGGGATGATCTTGTTGCAATGTTTTTCCTCACGTGAGACCTTCCATGTTGTAACCTTATATTTCTCGTATAGTGGTCGTCATATTATTGAGCATCGGCTTGGATGGGTATGATGTTGCCAACATTATGGATGCTTCGATGAAGAAAATTAGTAAGCATTTCCTTTTCTGAGTGCCTTCGACCGAGGTTGTCTAGTCGTACATCTCCTAGTATCATCTATACGAGAGGACGAGTGATGACGCCTGGGGCTTTTAACTGATGTATCGGCATGTGAAGTGGATGAGGTTGTACATATGCATATGAGGCCGACCCCATAACTGGACGAGTCTTAGCAACATCTTTCTAGCCCTTTCTGAGAGGGTCGGCGGTCTGGTGTCAGGTGGCCTCATAAATAGACGGGGTCATACTCGGGTATATCATACCCCTTTCGTCAAAGTTTTAGTTGTATACAGTTAGTGTTCTGGTCTTATTTGGGGGTCCAAAAGTGGGTTCATAGTGGACTTAAGGGATTAAGACTTTAAATTGGTATTTAGACCTCATTAGTCCTTATAACACATCATAATTCATAACCTAGAAGCATAGGCAAACGTTGGGGGGAGAGGAGATCTAGTAAGAGGGTTCACTATGGGTTTAATCATGTTTAAGGAAAGAAATAACTACCTTATTACTTTATTAAAATATAATTTATTTATGATCATCATTTCCTATCATGTATCAATTTATAAAACCTTACTTTAAGGATTGAAATCTAATTAATAATTTATAAATCCAATTATTAAACCTACTTAGATGTACATCTGGATTGATTAAGATTACGAACTTTATGTTTATGTTAATTTTCATGTGCAACTTAGAACAATACTGATTATATTTATGAAAACCATGGAACAATATTGATTATATTTATGAAAACCATGGAAATCTTTATTTAATCATTCAATCATTATTGATAGGATTGGTTTTATGATTTAGGATTGTTGATTTATGTTTGATATGTTTAATGGGATTTATTGTTGAATGAATAAAAAAATCGTGTTTAAAGATGAACCATATGAAGAACACTTTAAATTGAGGACTGTACCATATAATAATGGAACTAAACACATATTTTAATCATTAAAAGTCAAGTATTTGATTAAAAGCTATTGGAAATCATAATAGCGTGTTCTAGAATCGTTTGGAGCTTTATAAGAATCTTTAATGGGGAACAAGGGTTTTTAAGCTCGAAAGTTGGGGCTGGTTGATGAAGACATTTTAAGCTACATCGTTTTAAGGGGATGCAAGGGGCAGCCGTGGGCATGGTCCTAGGAGTTGTGGACACGGTAGTCCATGACTGCGACTGTGGGTAGGGTGATCTAGCTTTTGGATTGGTTGGTTTAACGAGGGTTTTTCGTTGGGATTTTAATGATGGGTTTAGGGTTATATAAGTGAGTGGTTGAGATATTAAAATAATGTTATGTAATTTAATTCATATATATTATGGTCTCAGTATTTATTTTTTATGTGAATATGTTAATTTTGATAGGTACGATTAGGATGGTTCACTTTTAGTGTATAAAAATTTAAGTACACATGGGTTCCTAAACTTATTTGTAGAGCTATTATGGAAATGTTTATTTATGTTGATGTTTAGTCAACTTGCGTAATTATTGAATTAATGATGTTTAAATGTATACTTATGGTAAGTTAACCGATAATAGAGTAAAAAGAGTAGTTAGTCTCTTTATATGTTTTAGGATGGGCCAGAGTTGGTTGATTACTTTATCACAGATCGATTAATGGTTAATTTATTTTTATATGCATTAGAGCAGTAAGAGTTGGTTTAATACTCTTCAATAAGACGGTCCAGAGTTATTTGATTACTTAGTATCGATGTAACATCTAAAGTATGTTGTACACTTTATAGCGTAGAATGTGATGGAGCTAGTTAATTGTTTTATGGTAGGATGGTCAGGTTATTGGTTTGGTAATTGTACGGTATATGAGTCAAGGATGGGTTAGTTATCTACAGTAATTGATATGCTTATGGTAGATTTGTGATTTTAGATTTTTTAGGGAGTCTCACACTAATAGAATCAGATGAACGGTTTGGCCAGACAAAAGTGTATCGGGGGGTCCTTGTTTGGATTTTATTTATTAGACGTCCCATGTAGGGGTGGCAATTCGTGTGCGTCGTGTCGTGTTCGGGTCGTGTCATGTCGGGTTCGTGTTAAGTATTAGTCAACCCTAACCCGACCCATTTAACTAATCGTGTCAGATGAGCAAACACTAACCCGACCTATTTATTATCGTGTCGTGTTCGGGTTGACCCGCATAACCCATTAAGTAAAATATAAAATAATTTTTTTCTTCTCTCTTAACCAATCATAGCACTCATAGGCCTACAATAACTTAATTTAATTAATTTCAAATTCTTGCAACACATAAATAATTTATCATCCGATTCTCCATGAATTTTATAGAATACCTATCAAGATATATAAATTATGTAATATATTCTCCATAAAATACGAGTTAAACGGGTCTATTCGTGTCATTTTCGAGTTATACGTGTTTGACACTAACCCAACCCGTTTATTATTCGTGTTGACGGGTCGTGTCATATTCGGGTTCGTGTCAAGAAATCGTCAACCCTAACCCGCTAACTTCGTGTCGAGTTCGTGTCGGGTTATCGTGTCATGTCAAAAATTGCCACCCCTAGTCCCATGCATGGAGTCTAGTTCAGTCAAGAGTTAAGAAATACTGGGAGTGGGGACTTATATATTATCGTAAGGTTGGACATTAGATTATGTTCTAGTTATAAATAGTGGTACGGAGAGTCCCGAGTATCAGATCCTACAACCAACTAAACTAAACAACAGTGTATCGAGGGGTTCCTTATTTGGATTTTATTTATGAGATATCCCATGCATGGAGTTTAGTACGGTTCGGAGTTGAGAGGCGGTGGGCATCTGGGACAATTGGATTTAACATATGGTTGAATCTCAGGGTTGTTAGCTCATATTGGTAGACTTACTATGTTTGGATATTTCCGTGTGAAGAGAATAATATGTGGGATGGTAGCCTAAGTATGTTAAGATTATGATGGCTACAACTGGTTAGGAATACCTTTAGTTAGAGTAAGAGGGTGAGATATATTTGGAGTAAGTGTCAGCAAGGGATAGTGTGAGATGCAAATGAGTCGCATTAAACATTACATAAGTAATTTAGCTATTTATTTCTTATTTATAGGGTATAACCCATGTTATTTAAAAAAAAATATTTTACAGGTATTCATATTATGGAGTAATAGGTCTAAGTAATCACACTTTTATTTAATTGATTATCTATTTCACTATCCTTAGAGTATGAGGATTATTTCATCCAACTTTTTATTTGAGTTAAAATTCCAATTATTTATTATTTTATAGTTATTATTTATGGATTTGTGTGGATGTCAGGGTTTTTTATTGGTTCTTTTTTTAGACATGTAGTTTTTATTCATACCTAATTTTTATATTCAATTTTGGAAACATTTATTTTATACATTTGTATGATGTGAAGGGTTTAAATTATTTACTATTTTATTTTATCATTGATGCTAAGGATAGTATAAATTATTTAACACTCCCTTATCATCGTTGTATCGAAATGGTCACCCGACATGTGGAAAATAGGGGGTGTTACATTAGTCCTACATCCATTCTAAGGATAATTGTATATCACTATGAATAATGGTAAACCACCATTATTTGGAGAGTTTTAGAATATCTCATTATATCTCTCATACAATTTATGCAGAATAAAAATACAATAATGAGTTAATTACCCCAAATCACATAACACATGCTTTTTGTTGTGATCCTCTGATAAAATGACACTTGTCCTTCTAGAATGTTGATTAAAGAATGTTTATTCTTCTTCATGTGGGACTTTTGGTCCAAATACTAGTTGGATGATATGAACCAATTTTGTTTACCCTTTTAAGATAATTTTTCCCAATTAGAGTTGTCTTGGGTATGAAGACGACCCTATAGGTCCAAAGACAACTTAAAATGGAGAAGGCCAATCCAAAGTGAATGAATCCAAATCTGGAATCATCGATTAACCACTAGGATTATGGCTTCTAAAATGTAGGCCAATATATAAGGTGTGGGTTTATATATGAGTTTATCTTTAGAAGATCGAGGGATCAATGCACGACCTAATTTTGGCCAAATATTATGAGAGGAATTACTTTTGTTGAAGATGAATCAATGAGGTCGAACCTTGGATGAGGACTTAATAATGTAGTCTTCGGACCTTAGATGAGACATTAGAAATATTGGCGTCGAATCATTGAGGTTGAACCAAGGATAAGGGCTTAGCAATGCTGAGGTCGAACTTTGGATAGTGCCTTATAGGTGTTATGACCAAACCATGAATGAGGAATTAGAAATGTTACCAGACCTTAGACGAGGCATTGAAAATATTGAGGCCAGACCATTGATGAGTACTTTTAAATATTATGTTCGAACATTAGATGGGGCCTTAGAAATGTTGAGGATGAATTGTTGAGATTGAATCTTGGATAAGGCTTTGGAAATGCTTAGGATTAACTATTGATGAGGACTTAGAAATGTTGAGGCCAATGCGGCCTTCGAAATTATGAGGAAGAACCTTGGTTGAGGCCTTAGAAACTTTGAGGACGAACTATTGAGGTTGAACCTTGGATACGATTTTACAAATTTTAAGGCTGATCTATAGCGGCCAAACCTTGGATGAGGCCTTAGAAATGTTTAGGTCAAAAATATATTTTTTGGTAATTTCAATTCTCAATCAAAATGGTATGGTATGGTAAAAAACCGTACTATAACCATCCCTGTGAGGGACAATTAAATATAGATGGCGCTTCTCACCACTGGCTCAAGTTAACATCAAATGTGGGGAACCAAGGTGCCATTTGATCTACTCTAGGGCTTTACATAATTCTGTTGTCAAATTTTTTGTGTTGTCCTTCTTTAGTGTCTAAAATAATAGTTAACAATTATTTAATGTTCTTTATATGAACAAATTAAGCACTATGAGCATTCTAGTAAGAACCTGCACTTGCTCATTGTGGTCATCCTTTTAATCTCCTGCAAGACTTAGATCTCATTAGAATTAGCCTTTATGCCTATTTGGTGACAAGGTAGCGTAGGATTCTCCCTGAGCTAACTCTAAAGGCACATTTTAAGGCATTGAGCTTCATCTGGTAGTTACTGAGGAACTTAAAAGCGCTTAAGATGTCCTTAATGTGATTATAGTTAAGTGTGCTCTTTATAAGCTTGTCGTCAATGTAGATCACCAATATACTTCTTAAATATCTTGGGTAATAAGTCACTGATAGGTTGCCTCGTTGTTCTTGAATCTGAATGGTATGACTTTTTAACAGTGCAACCCAAGAGCTGTAATGAATGAAATGTTCTAGTGGCCAGGATCGAATAGAGGTATATGATGATACCCGAAGTAGGTATCCATGAAGTTCATTCTTCGATGCCCTATAGTTGAGTCGACGAGCTGATCAATCCTTATCAAAGGAAAAATAGCTTTTTCATGATTTGTTGAGATCTGTGAAGTTCACGTAGAGTTTTAACATGACATTTTTCTTTTCAATGACCATTGTGTTAGAGATTCAATTTGGTAATTAGACCTCTCTAATGGAATTTAAATAAATTATCTTCTCAACTTCATTTTACACTACTTTTACCTTCTCTATGGTTGAGTTATTGACTTTTGATTGTTCGAACGACTAGCAAGATCCACATATAATTGGTGAGAAGTGACCTTTGGGTGTATGCATGGCAAGCCATAAGGCCGTCGATAAAATATATCGATGTTTTTTTCAAGAAATTCAACGAGCTGATCAACTTCCTCCTCTGTTAGATCTGAAGAGGAAGAAATTTTCTAGCTGAGAAGGATCGAGAGTAACCATTCTTAATTTCCCATTGGTCGACCAATAAAAGACACTTTAATGTCTTCAACCTCCGGTCGAGCTCCCTTTTGCTACTATTTAGCCTTGCTGACCTCTGAATTATCATCCTCGTTGTCATTATTTGTTAGCAATTCCTTTTTATTAATGGAGACAATGAAAGAGATCATTGTTGACACCCTATCAACCATGTTTCCACTATGACTTGATCGGTCACGGACTTTCACTTTTAGTGAAGAAATGAGAACCAATGGATTTATTAGATTATAATAGTATATTAAGATCTTTAAATAAATTAATTTTAACAAATTTTTATTAATAGTAACTAAGTATATATTATTCTTGCACTTCTTATTACCAGAATTCTAACAAATAATTAAAATTGACTAAATTTTTTAGTTTACATGGATGATGTCAACTTTATAAGAGAGTTACGCAACTATTAACTTCTATATATGCAATAAGATCACCCACAACTGTGATGCTTAATGATGACAACTCTACTATTTATGCGCTTTCTGTTATCATGAAGTTCACATTTGTGGGGAGTTTAAATAAATGAATATCACTAGGGCCCCTAATGCAATAAGGTAATGTGTTTAAGCCACCATATGGAATACATTAATCCGTTTGAACCTTAAAACACATTCTAAATATAGTGAATTAGCTTATTCTAACAAATTCTCTATTTTCATGCACAAATGTTATCTATTTTATAAGTATAAAACGGAGGTCTCCAATAAAAGCTCTTCAATTTTTAAGTTGTCCACGTAGGATTCAATGTTGAATACCTCTCTCTCTCCTAAAATTCACCCCCCTTTTCCCAACTATCCCCTCAATATATAATGCTTCCTATCTTTCTTTTTATCTTCCATGACCTTTCTCTTCCTTCTCCCCCTTTAAAACCCTTCTGATCCCAGCTACCCCCCTCCTCCACACACACACACATACCACACACAAAAAAAACTTGCGATCCCATTACACTTAATCTGCGAAGTTTCATTTTATAGGCAAAACAGGACATCTCTCCAATCATTCTTCTTTTGCCTTTGGAAATTTCATAATTTCTCTCTCATTGATTTCTTTATTTTTGTTTGTAGGTTAGTCTAGCTACACTTCGAAAAGAAAAGCGGTATAAGAACGTTTAAAAAATGGTTAGCTCATTGGGTCGGTAAGTTTTTGGACCTATAAGACCTATGCAGATGAGAAAAATTCATTTGATTGTGTTTCTTTAATTTATCGACTGATTAATTTTCTTCTTTTTGTCTAACTTTGTTGTAATTCTTATTTTTATTTTATAATTTGGAGATTTTGGATTACTGTCATGGAGTTTTTCGTATTTTGTTTCATGATTTTGTTAATATCTTTTGTTATGCATCATTTTGTAGCGCAAGATATGGTGTTTAGTAAGTATTTTTTTATTTCTTGGTTTTGTGAATTCTACTAGGAGATCTTGAAAAAATGATGTTGGTAGATTGACATCAAGGAGATAGTTTATGTTATTGTGTTGTCGAGGGTGTTATATATATTTTTATTTATTTATATTTTAATTAATAATGTGTCTTGACAGAACCCTGAATCTAATTGAAGATTTCCATTAAATTTTTATCAACTTACACTATAATACATTAGTGTGTTAAAGAACATAGTCGCATTTACCCATATTTTTTTACTTTACCTTTATAGAACATAAAGGGTGAAAAGATAATTTATTGAACTGTCATTTCTGATAAGTTCAATAAATTTTTTATTAACCATTGCTCTCTTCATACTGAAAATTTAAAGTCATGTTATATAGTAGTTCTAAAGTTTAAATAGTCAAACAACATAAAGGGAGCCATTTGAATTTGGAGTATTGATTTCAGATATAAGATTTAATGAAATAAAATTTATAATATACATATTGATAGTGAATGATCTTATTGGATCTATTTATGTTTTCATTGGAACATAAGATTTTACTTAGGTATTTCATTCTAAAACCAGTTGTGTGTGATATATATTTTATTTTATTTTGTATAATATATAACAAGATATTCCTTGGGATTTCATGTTCCAATTAGGGAATAGGTTTCTAATCAACTATTTAGTAGTGTTTTTTTGGTATCTTCTTAGTTTTTTCTTAGTATTAATTGTAAGATTAATTCTTCTTTATGTGATTGGATGAGCTATACGTGTATAAATCCTACAATTAACTCCTTTGCATATAAGAGTTACCCTTTGTAAGTTAGCCAGAGGGTAAATTTAAAAAGTTTGAACCTTATTACCATATCATTTATCATTTTCCATCATGACACTACGAGCTAAAATTTGTTAAATTTACCATTTGTTGCCCCTTTTTACTTCACCATTCTAAATGCACAAAAGGGTATTGTGGGGAATTAAGTGAACTCACATTTCTAGAATAAATATTAAAACTTTCTTGTAGAGCAACTTCCAAAAAATTCATTAAAACTTTAAAGAAATTTATAATAGATTATTTTAACCAAATTTGGTGACATAATTCAACCAATTACCTATATGGTCCCAATGATGTGTTCATGCTCAAAAGATCCCCTTTATAACAATTATTTTGAATTAAAGTTAGGAAAAACTTAATTAAATCCTAACAAATAAAACCAATCACTGTAATAGCATCTAATAACAATATGTATTTAATATGACTTAGTGGCCTAGAAACCGTGGGTTTGTCTTATTTCGGCGTTGTCTTGTGAAGAGGATGGCCTGATTATTGCTTCAAGCAGTTTGTGCGTTGGCCCAGTTAGTTAAGTTTGGTGTCATAACTGTGACTTATGTAAGGAAAAATTTCCAAGGGTGTCAATTTGTATGTATTTAACTTATTCCCGAAATAAAACAAGTTCAAGTCATAGGATGGTATTTTTTAGTGTCGATCCACATAAGCCTATGACATTGCATTGAAGACGTAGCAACCAAGCTTCAAATAAATATTATGCCGTATTTATTGGTTTATGTTTCAACTCTTCATCATGTTCCGATCTCTCAAGTATGAATGCGTAATGATTATGGGACTCATAAATTATTTTAAGGATGTAATTTTTATTTAAAAATGATTTTCAAAGGTTTTAACATTGTTTTTTCTGAGATAAAATATTTAGAGTCGTGTAGATATTTTCCTTGTGTTTAGAAACATCAATGACTTTTGAAGTCATTTGAGAGACATTGCAAGGTCGTGCAAGCGAGATGAACATGTCGTTCGAGCAATATGACTATCTCGTTCAACCGACCCTGCCGACTTAACTATTCTATTTAAAGAGTTTTCCTCTCAAAATTTCAAGGTTTGCAGAACCAAAATACAAAGCAAAATAGTTACTTTTTTCTGCACATGTTTACAAAGGTTTTCTAAGAACAAAAATATCCTTTGTGTTTAAAGATATGAGATTTCATATACATATGTTATAGAGATCTTGTTTGCACCATTGAAGTTTGCTCGTCTCTTTGAACAATTGTTTCATTGGATTTTTACGGTGAAGAAACGGTGAAAGTCGTGTTACTAATCATAGATGTTACCAAAGCTGTATCGGTGGACAACTAGGTACGCGTGGAGTCGTGTGATGTGGACGAGTATCGTGGAAGGATTTATGCATGGGCACAGTGGAGGAGCAGTTAAAGAGAAGAAATGCGTCAAGGCTTGTGAGGATCGAGTCGTTGAGTGCGTATGTCTTTCTTCCTTTGTAAAACCATATCATAGTGATTGTCTGGCTTAGTCCGTCCGAGGTTTTTTTTCCCCTTAGTGGTTTCCTCGTACATCCGGCGTTGTGAACTTGAATTTATTTTACTTACTTTAATCACCTAGATGCATGTTTAGGATTAAATAAGATAAAATTGGTTTAAAGTAAAATTGGTTCACATAACTTGGTGCGTAATTAAAGTTGGTAATTTTTTGGAGAAATTAAGTTTTGCTTAAAACGCACTTTGAAAGAAAAAGGGTCCTACAAATTGGTATCAGAGAAAAAAACACTTTTTATTATTTTTTGATCCCGTGTGTTCTTAATCATTCTTTATTTTCAGTGATTATTTGTTTATCTCTCTTGGTTTGTTTTTCTCTGGATGGATTTTCAAAGTTTTGACGAATTAAATCTTTTGAATTTGAAGTTTGCAAAACGTGTTGAAATTCCTGAAAAAGAAAATTCTCGTTTTAAATATATGATTGCATATTTACAAACGTTTCAAATGTTTCAAACTCATAGAGATGATGATTTTAAATCTTTGAAATTGTCCAAGGAAGAGAGTGAGAATAGAGTCTTTGTTTTGGAAAAAGAATTAGAGGACATTAAAAAATCTAGGGTTTGTGCCATTGAAGAGAATATTTTGATTAATGAATTTAAGGCACGTGAAAAAACTCTTAGGGATAAGTTCGCTCACATTGAGGGGGGAGAGAGATAACCGTCTAGGGATAATTGATAATTTAAATAAGGATTCCCAAAAGTTTGAGGACTCTAGTTCTTTGCTTGAGTCCAAAGTTTTGAAGTTAAACAATGATTTAAACGACTCAACTAGTAATGGTAGTGGCTTATCTTGTTCTAGTGCTTCCGTTGCTAAATCCAAAACCATAGTTAGTTTTAGAGCAACAACCATATCCAAGGGTGTTAGAAAAGTTCAAACCAAAGGTCTTGTTCCTTGTCGTGTTTACACATGTTCGCATTATGGTAGAGAAGGTCGCCTTAGGTGGTTTTGCTATGATCTTAGAAAAGACCCTAGGAAGTTTAAGTAGTGTCTCATCGGTTCCCAAAACCCCTCGAGTTAGGTTTACACTGACTTGGGTTAAGAAATTGGACCTAGAGGCTTTAGGAGTTAAACTTCATGATTCTCTTTTGGTTGCACTTGATTCTTCCCATGATAATTGTAGGAACCTTTTTGTGTGTGTTTTACTAAAACTCAATTTTCTTCAAAAAACTTAATTTCCAACTTTTTAATTACGTACCAAGTTGTGAACCAATTTTATCTTGATTAATCCTAAATATGCATCTAGTGATTAAAGCAAGTAAAATAAAGTAAAGAATACTCACTACGCCGGATGTACGAGGAAACCACTAAAGGGAAAAAACCTCGAACGGCCCAAGCTAGACAATCATTATGATATGGTTTTACAAAGTACCAAGATAGACTTACTCAACGACTCGATCCCCACGAGTCTTGACGCTTCTCTGAATCTTCAACCACTCCTCCACAGTGACCAACTAAAAATTCCTTCTTCCACGATGCTCGTCCACAACACACACGACCACGTATGTCTTCATGTCCACCGATATGGCTTTGATACGTCTACGATGTTGAACACAAAGTCCTTCTCTTCTTCACCATAAAACTTAACTATGTTCTTCAAAGTGTAGAACTAAAACCTCTTTTGGTGCAAGCAAAGATTACGATAGAATATATGAATGAAAACTCGGATCTTTGAAACTCTAAGGATGTTTTTAGACTTAGAAAAACTTAGAAAACAAATGTAGAAAACGTACTGGAAGTATTCTATTTTTTTGAGCTGCACACACGAATTTTTGAGAGAATCACGCCTTAAATAATTTTCTTGAGGCGGCACATCATTCGAACGAGATGGTCTGTCGTTCATACGAAAAGGATATGTCACTCGAACGACATGCATATCTCACTTGAACGACCGTCAATGTCGTTTGAACCACTGAATAACAGAGTTTGTGTTTTACACAACTCTAAACCATATCAGAATAAAATGAAGTGTAAACCTTTTCAAACACTTTAAAAACATTTTAAAATTATTTCTTTAATAAAATAAAATCTTCAAACATATTAAAATATTTTTCGAGTCCCATTAACATTACGCATTCATACCTGAGTGATCTCGAAATGCAATTTGACTGAAGAGGAAATATGCACCATAAACCGACATGATAAATCTTTGAATCTTTATCGCAGCGTCTTCAATAAACTTGATGTCATAGACTGAGTGGGATTGTGACAATATAAATTTTATCTACGACACAAATACAATATTTTGTTCCAGGAATAAGTCAAATACTACAATGGACTCAATTGAAAATTTTGTCCTTACAAATCTCCCCCTTTGACTATTCTCTGACAAAACTAAAATAATGAAATGCCTAAGCCGGGTCGTTAATCCGTATGATGCCTAAATCCCATTCATATGCCCAAAATAAAAAATTATAGGACAAGACTAGTATATAATAGACCGACAAGCATGAAACGTCTGAATGTGATGTGGACTTGAAATCTCGAATATCTGTAAGCATACCTACACACATGAAACAAACAAATACCCAGTGAAGTATGGAGGAACAAATGATGATATAAATCATTATGGTACCAATATGAAATATCAATAGCAATTTGTAAAATCAAACTTAAATCATTTGTTAAACATATGAGCATGAGATACCAATTTATTAAAAACAAGTTTTAAACTCGGATACCAATTTCCAATTTGTGCAAACTGATTAATATCAAAATATAAACTCGAACGACATGCATATCTCGCTTGAATTATAGTTAATGCCATTTGAACCACTGAATATCAGAGTTTTTGTTTTACACAACTCTAAACCATCTTTATCTCAGAATAAAATGAAGTGTAACCTTTTCAAACACTTTAAAAACATTTTAAAATAATTTCTTTAATAAAATAACATCCTTAAACATATTAAAACATTTTTCAAGTCCCATTAACATTACGCATTCATACCTGAGTGATCTCTGAATACAATTTCATTGAAGACAAAATATGCACCATAAATCGGCATGATAAATCTTTGAAGCTTTGTCACAACATCTTCAGTAAACTTGATGTCATAGACTGTGTGGGATCGTGACAATATAAAATCTATCTATGACGCAAATACAATGTTTTGTTCCAAGAACAAGTCAAATACTACAATGGACTTAATTGAAAATTTTGTCATTACAAATCTCCCCCTTTGACTATTCCGGGACAAAACCAAAACAGTGAAATGCCTAAGTCGGGTCATCAAGTCGTATGACTCCTAAATCCCATCTGTAACAACCCGCGTAATTTTGGGGTATTTTCAAAATAAAGAGGAAAAATAAATTTTGAGATAAAACTATTTTTATTTCTCAAATATGTTGGTTATTATTTTTAAAGTCGAGAATTTCAAACGGTTTCGAAATCGGAATTAAAATGGAGTTTTAATTGAATTTTTATTATATAGAAGAGTCCTCAAAACATAAAACTCTCTAAGAGTCCTCGAAACATAAAACTCTATAGTAAAAATAATATTTTTTAGAAATCCGACCGTCCGATCAAGCTGAATTTTTGTCAGAAGTTCTGTTTCACCATTCTCTACAACATACTAAAATTTCAAGCGATTCCAACGGTTTGATCGTCCGGAATAAAATTTTTAGTGTTTGTATCTGATTAGAACTCTTTTCTTAATCAAACACTTAATCATTTATATATCAACAAATTCGTGGCTTGGCTTTTCAAATCACTTTTTCTCAAACTTTTCAACCAGAAGACCTCTCCAAAATTACTCCCTTTCATCTACAAACCATAGCCCCAAACCTATTCAAGATTTCAACCTTAGATTAGAAAGCTTATTTGGTGTTTTCTTGAGTTTGGGCTAGAACGAGATTTGATTATTTTCGCAAGAGGAACGTGATGGTGTGATTAGATTTTGAGGCTGAATTATGCGATGATTCATGTTGGTTCTTTTTGGTGGTTTAAGGTATGGGGTTTTACACAATATGCTCCTGAAATCTCGCGAGTGTTTATTCCGTTGAATTCTTGTTAATTGAACTCATATTTTGAATTGTTAAATTCTTGGAAATCTGGAAAAATAATTGTTGGAATTATTTTCATTCATGAGGTATTATTCATGTTGTTTTGAGCACGCTGTCATGAGATTTTAATATTGCACTGATGTTGGGCACCCGCCAAGACTCCTTTTCCGGCTAATTGATAAAGTATGGCGCGGTATGGTGAGGCCTGATGACTCCGGTTAATGTGTTATTGAGAAATTTATTGATAAAATGCTATTGAGATTTGCATTATTTGATTTGAGTATTCGTAGTCGTATTGTTGCGCTTTGTTCATCGCTAACATCTTTGTTGAGCATATTCCTGTCGTATTGTGTACTTCCCCATCTTTTTCTTAGTTGGCAAGTGAGCACGGATTTGAGCGCTATGGACCAATTGGGATGATTTTAGCGAGGATTATTTGGGAAGAATTTTTAATACAAGAGGCTTGTATTTATTTTTTATGTGTAGAGCATTTGGAGATTTGTTTATTTTTCGAGATAGTTGGATTGTTGTAATTATTTCGAGAGATTTGTTGTATTAATTTGAAGATGAGAATAGTGGTTTCTTATTTTATTGTGGGATTTAGATGCTCTATACCTTGTTATTTGTGGATTAGTTTAGTTTTATCGATAGTAGCGCTCCGTTCGCTCTCACCGGACGGGCGGGGTGTTACACCATCCCATAAACCCAAAATAAAAAATTACAAGACAAGACTATTATATGATAAACATGACAAGCATGAAACATCTGAATGTGATGTGGACTTGAAATCTCGAATCTCTTTAAGCATACCTACACACCTGAAATAGACAAATACCCAGTGAAGTATGGAGGAACAAATGATGATATAAATAATTATGATACCAAATATCAATACCAATTTGTAAAATCAAACTTAAATTATTTGTTAAACATGAGAGCATGAGATACCAATTTATTAAAAACAAGTTTTAAACCCAGATACCATTTTCCAATTTGGGCAAACTAATTAATATCAACATATAATCATGAAGGCATATGATATCAATTTGTAATGCAATAAAAAAAACTATGTGCTCAACAACAAAATCTTCCTCTACATCACTGACTTCTTTCCCATTTTTGTCTCGAATAGACAACCCGATGAAAAGATAAACCAATCTAGCATGAGATAATCAATGAAGTTTAGCTAGATAGACATGAAAGAACCAGATAATAATGATCAAGCAATGTAAAATCCGTAGCTAGCAAACAGGTAATCACACAAAGAATAATCAATCTAAGCAGGTGTAACTAAACGAAAACTAATGCAGCGTATGAATAATCAATGTGAACTGCAGAAAACAAACCCAGTCAGTACAAAAAAATATAACCAAAGGAACTAGGGTACTGAAAGAACAAAAAAAAAATCTCCAGTTATCGCCTGAACAAGACAGCCTTGCCGTTCGAACGACATAGGCTTCTAGCATGAAGGCTTCGCGTGACATCACTTTCTTGCTCGAAACAAGAAAACCAAAAAACTCAGTTCCAGTTCTAAAAATCATGCAGTTTTGCCCAGTGAAAAAATTTCCTAAAAAAATAACTTGAAGGTGCTGAAAGTATCAAAACAGTACCAGTAGCGAAATAAATAAAACAGTGTGAGTTACATGCTAACATAGTTACGATGTGCTCAAACATGAACATGGAATGTATGGACGTGAACTACAAAAAATGAATCACAATTCTAACACACCGAAATGATCACGAAGCTCTAATTGATAGCTATAAATCATCAAATTTTATTTTAGCCATATGTGACAATTAAAGTGTGACATTAATGAACTAAACAAATATCATGCACACAAATCCGAAATTTTGACGATTCTATAAATAATAGTGTCATGACACGATGTTTCAATGATAGGATTCGTGGCGCAAACCTGTTTAAATTTTCTCCAACCAAACACCCTCATTTATATATATTAACTTTTTCAAGCTCTTGTGAGGGTTTTATCATTCTCAACTTAGAGAAAATCCTATTGGCCCCATTTTTGGCATATGAATCTTTTTATTACCTTGATTTTCTTTTGGGCCCTTTTAAACAGTGGCTTTCACGATGAGTCAATTTTACACTCTTCCAGCCCTTTCTCATCAACACTCATCATATTTACAATTTCAATCCTCATAGTAAACGGTTCTTACATGCATACCTCCTCCTTAAGTTTACTTACGCATAGATGACAAGATTGAGATAAAAATGTCTCACCAAACTCAAATATGCAAGATAAGTTAAACATTCATATAAACTTGTGCATATTTGCAAAGATGGCATATATACAAAGTCGAATAAAAATGCAAATCAACTTCGAAACAACCCCATAATACAATGGTTAAGATCATTCTAAGCATTGATAATTATGATAAAATGTCTTAGCCACGTGGATAAATGAAATGATGGGGGTCCAAGAACACCAATATACCATATCAAATATGTAAACCCAAACTCAAATAAATCAAAAATCATTTTGGTTTTTCAAACATATTTTGACTCAAATAAAAATAAAATATTTCTGTATTTTCTCAAAAACATATAAACCAAAAATCTTTTTGTATTTTTCAATAAGACTCAAATAAATGAAAAATATAATACAAAAATGATACACATGTGATCATACTATCAAGAATATATCATGAAGCAAATTAGCATATGACAAACATGCTCTTCCTTGTTGTTATTGAATTTTTCAAATTTCTTGGCATCTTTCGATTGCTTTTGAAACTTAATAAACTTTTTAAATTTCTTTGCCAACAAGACTACATCCTCAAAATCGGAATGGGGATCATCATTCAAAACTTTAGTTTCCTCCTTCCGAACTTTCAAAGCAATGTCCTTTTCTTTCTTTGGCTCTTGCTTGGAGGTAAACATATCAAGTTCATAGGTTTGTAAGTCACCTATAATCTCTTCTAGCTTTGTTGATGCAAGGGCATCTAAGGAGTTCAAAATAGTAACTTTAGGGTCAAATCTACTATGCAATGACCTTAAGATTTTATTTATAACTCGATTATCGGGTATTTTCTCACCTAAGTTAAACGACGAGTTAGCAATATTGAACAACCTAGCGTAAAACTCATCAAAGGACTCACCCTATAACATCTTAATTGTCTTAAATTATGTAGTGATATTTTGAAGTTTAGACTCCATAACCGTGCTAGTACCCTCGTGAGTACGTGAAAGAACATCCCAAGCCTCTTTTGTGGTTTCACGAGTCATGATTCGATTATACTCTTCTGGTGTAACATGTGAGGAAATCATGTGAAGACCTTTAGAATTATATTGTGCAAGTCTATGTTCAATTTCGGTCCATGACTCAACAGGCTTTAAACTAGTGACCTCTCCCTCTATCATGACCGGAGGCGACCAACCTTTTTCAACCGCTAACCAAACATTTCCATCAATTGATTTTAAATCACTTTTCATTCGCATCCTCCAATAAGTGTAGTTTGTGCCATAAAAATTAGGAGTACGAAAACCGTCAAAATTTCTAAAATTCATTTTTGAAAAAACACGGGATCACAAAACAATAAAATAATATTTCTAGCTCTGATACCAATTTGTAGGACCTTTTTGTGTATGTTTTACCAAAACTCAATTTTCTCCAAAAAATAATTTTCTAAATTTTTCATTACGCACCAAGTTGTGAACCAGTTTTACTTTAAACCAATTTTATCTTGATTAATCCTAAACATGCATCTAGTGATTAAAGCAAGTAAAATAAAGTAAAGAATACTCACAATGCCGGATCTACGAGGAAACCACAAAAGAGAAAAAATATTGGACGGTCCAAGATAGACAATCACTATGATATGGTTTTACAAAGCACAAAGATAGACTTACTCAACTACTCGATCCCCACCAGTCTTGCCGCTTCTCTGAATCTTCAACCACTCTTCCACAGTGCCCACGCAGAAATTCCTTCTTCCACAATGCTCGTCCGTAACACACGCGTCCACGTATGTCTCGGTGTCCACTGATATGGCTTTGGTACATCTATGATGTTGAACACAAAGTCCTTCGCTACTTCATCGCAAAATCCAACTATGTTCTTCAAAGTGTAGAACAAAAACCTCTCTTTGTACAAGCAGAGATCAAAATAACATATGTGAATGTAAACTCGGATATTGGAAACTCTAAGTATGTTTTTATACTTAGAAAACCTTAGAAAACATACGAAGAATACGTACTAGAAGTGTTCTATTTTCCTGGACTGCACACACATGAATTTCTGAGAGAACTACGCCCTAAATAATTTTTTAAGGTGGCTCATCATTCGAACAAGATGGCATGTTGTTTGAACAAGATGGAAATGTCGCTCGAATGCATGCATATCTCTCTTGAACGACAGTCAATGTCATTGGGACCGCTGACTATTAGAGTTTGTGTTTTACTGAACTCTAAACCATCTTTATCTCAGAATAAAACGAAGTGTAAACCGTTTCAAACACTTTCAAAACATTTTAAATTATATATTTAATAAAATTACATCCATAAACATATTAAAACATTTTCCGATTCCCATTATCATTACGCATTCATATCTGAGTGATATCGAAATGCAATTTGACAAAAGATGAAGCGTGCACTATAAACTGGTATGATAAATATTTATAGCTTTGTCGCAACGTCTTCAATAAACTTGATGTCATAGACTGTGTGGGATCGTGACATTATAAAATCTATATATGACACAAATAAAATGTTTAGTTCTAGGAATAAGTCAAATGCTACAGTGGACTCAATTGGAAATTTTGTCCTTACACTAAATCTAAAGGATGATTGTGTTGTCATGTTTGTCATATGCTAGTTATTGCTTCATGCTATATATCTTTCTAGTATTATGACATGTGTATCATTTTGTATTATGATTTGATTTTGTTGAGTTTTATGCAAAAAATACAAAAAGATTTTAGTTTTGTTTCATTTTTGAAAAATACAAAGAGTTTTTTATTTGAAATATTTTTTGAAAATACGAAAAGATTTTATTTGAGTCAACTGATGCTTGAGTCAAAAAGATTTTCGTTTTATTTTTTATGTCATGAGTTTACATGTTTGTTATGGAAAATTGGTGTGCTTGAACCCCCGTCATTTCATTATCCATGTGGCTAAGACATTTGGTCATAATTATTGATGCTTAGAATGATATTAACCACTATTTAATGGGGTTGTTTCGAAGTTGATTTGCATTTTGATTCGACTTTATACATATGCCATCTTTGCACACATGCAGGATCTTACATACATGTTTGACTTCTCATGCATATTTTAGTTTGGTGGGACGTTCTCCTCTCAATTTTGTCATTTATGAGCATAATAAACTTAGGAGGAGGTGTGCATATAGTAACCGTTTACCCGTAAGGATTATTAGTGCTAGATTGAAAATATGATGAGTGTGCATGAGAAAGGACCGTGAGAAGATAATAACTATATCGTGAAAGTCACCGTTTGAAAAGGGCCCAAGAAAGAGCTAAGGCATTAAAAAGAATCACATATGCCAAAAAGGGCCACTAGATTTTCTCAAGGGATAATGTATAACCTCAAAAGCTATAGAAAAGAAAACATGATTACATGAGGGTATTTGGATGGAAAAGTACAACGGGTTTGCATCATGAATCCTAACGTTGAATAAAAACATATCATGACTCTATTTGTTTATAAACCTGTTAAAATTCTGGATTTGTGTGCATGCTGTTTGTTTAGTTCATTAAGCTCAATATTTTAATTGTCGCATATGGATAAAATTAAGTTTGATTAAATTTAGCTTTCAAGTAGAGCTTCTTGATCGTTTCAATGTGTTGGAATTGTGATTTATTTATTGTAGTTCACATCCATACATTCCATAACCATGTTCGAGCAAATCGGTACTATGTTAGCATGAAACTCATATGATTTTCGTTTGTTTTATCTTTTTTGTTTTGAGTTTGTTTTAACTACTATTTGGTATTTCCAGTTGCTATTTTCGGGAAACAATTTCGTTGGGCAAAACTTCAACATTTTTAGGACTGGAATAAAAAAGTTTTGATTTTGTTCAAATGACATATGGACTTCGTTCGAGAAACACGTACTTATCAATTGATGATTTGATCTCGCGAGATTCTAACGAGTTGGAGGAAAGTGTCAGGTATAGGTCGCGAGATAGGTCGGGTGAAGGTCGTTTGATAGGTTTCATCGTGTGACAGGCTACTAGTTTACACTATTTTAGGTCGCTTGATGCATGGTTCAAACGACATGCAGATGTCGTTCAAACGATATTGTATGGTCGTTCGAGCGACCTAAGGAAATTTTTTGGGATTCTTCTAATTTTGTACCTAATTTGTATTTATGATAATATTATACTGTTTTGGTACATTTTTTTTTATACATGCAGTTCTATACTTTCATGATTAAATCTTGCACTGTATTGATTTCGTTTAGTCACATCATTACTGATTTTGATGATTCATACTTTGTGACTATTTGCTAGATACAAGTTGGTATATTCTGATCATTATTAGCTGATTACATCTGTTTATCTAGTTATGCTTCATTGTTCATTCTTATGCTAGATACGATGTTGTTTGTTTGTCTTTGTCACTGGTTGTCTATTCAAGATAAAAATGGGGAGAGATGTATGTGATGTAGGGGGAGTTTTTGTTTGATGATGAGCACATGTTTTTACATTGTTATATATTGATATCATGTTTACATGTATAAATTGGTATTATATGTTTTTTCTCACATGTTTAACAAATAATTTGATTTGATTTACAAATTGGTATCGCTATTTCAAATTGATATCATAATGTTTTATATCATTTGTTCCTCCATACTTCACTGGGTATTTGTTTTTTTCATGTGTGTAGGTGTTCTTCAGCGATTGATTCGAGATTTTGAGACTACATCACATTCAAACAGCTCATGCTTGTTGGTCCTATATATACAAGTTCGTGTCCTGTAATTTTTTATTTTGGGTTTATGGGATGGGATTTAGGTGTCATTCGGCTGGATGGCCCAACTTAGCATTCACTGGTTTAGTTTTATCCCGGAATAGTCAAAGGGGGAGATTTGTAAAGACAAATTTTCAAGTGTGTCAATTTGTATGTATTTGACTTATTCTCGGAACAAAACAAGTTTAAGTCGTAGGATGGTATCTTGAGTGTCGATCCACATAAGCTTATGACATTTCATTAAAGACATAGTGGCCAACCTTCAAAGAAATATTATGCCATGTTTATTGGTGCACGTTTCACGTCTTCATCATGTTCGTGTCTCTCAGGTATGAATGCGTAATGTTTATGGGACTAGGAAATTGTTTTAAGGATGTTATTTTTATTTAAAAATGATTTTAAAAGGTTTTAACTTCATTTATTCTGAGTTAAGGATTGTTTAGAGTCGTGTAGATCGTTTCCTTGTGTTTAGAAATATCAAACGACTTTTACAGTCATTCGAGCGACATTGCAAGGTCGTTTAAGTGACATGGCCATCTCGTTCAAATGACCCCGCCGACTCAACTTTTCTATTTAAAGATTTTTCCTCTCAGAATTTAAAGGTGTGCAGAACCAAAATACAAAACATAACAGTTACATTTTTCTTCACAAGTTTACAAAGGTTTTCTAATAACAAAAACATCCTTTGTGTTTAAAGATTTGAGCTTTCATATATATATATATATATATATATATATATATATATATATAGAGAGAGAGAGAGAGAGAGAGAGAGAGAGAGAGAGAGAGGCAGGCTCCTGTGCACACTAAGTTTGCACATTACCTTTTAAAAGTGGTAAAAAAAAATATTTTTGAGTTGATTTTTTTTGTGTGATATTTAAACATTTCAAGGAACCCATATAAAAAAAATCATCTCAAAAAAACGTTTTTTGCTATTTTTAAAAAATCGGTCAAACTTTCGCAGTTTTTAAGCCCTTTAAAAACTGCGAAAGTTTGACCGATTTTTTAAAAATAGCAAAAAAAGTTTTTATGAGCTAATTTTTTTTATGTGAGTCCGTTGGAATGTTAAAATATCACATAAAAAAATTGGTGTGCGCCAACACTAAGTTTGCACACTTTTAAAAGGTAATGTGCAAAGTTAGTGTGCAAACTTAGTGTGCACAGGAGCCTGCCTCTATATATATATATATATATATATATATATATATATATATATATATATATATATATATATATATATATATATATATATATATATGCTATAGAGATATTGTTTTCACCATTGAAGTTTTTTCATCTCTTTGAACAATTGTTTCATTGGATTTTTACGGTGAAGAAATAGTGAAAGTCGTGTTCCTAATCGTAAACATTACTAAAGTCGTATTATTGGACACCTAGGTATGCATGAAGTCGTGTGATGTGGACGAGTATCATGGACGGATTTCTGCGTGGGCACAGTCAGTGGCGAAGCCAGGAATTCTAGCTGGCCTAGGCACTAAAGGAAAATTCCGGGGGTTCGGGGGCGGGAGCCCCTGATTTTTTTTTGTTGAGTAGTACTTATAATAATCTTTTAAATGCATAGAAAATAACATATAAATAGATGCATTACAATGATTTATAAAATTAAACATCAATACAAAATGAATAATTACTACAAACCCAATAATAACAATATTAATTTCAACAACATCATGTCCAAAAAATATTACTACAAACCAATAACAACAACATTTATACTAATATTAAAAGGGATAAAATAAAAAATAAGCATATTTTTAGAATTTCAACAAACTCTCTAACAATGAATATTTGCTACACAAAATTTCAACAAACCCTAACAATGGATATTTACTAAAAAAACAAAACAAGAGGAAGACATATCTTAATGTGATGTAGAGATTTAACTCAAAGAATAGGGAGAGTAAAAAGTGAAAATGTGTATAAATTTTAAGAGTTCTGTTTTTGAACGTGAATAGGAGAACTTTTGTGCTGAATTTTTTTCTTCCTTTAATACCCTTACTAATATATGTGTATATATGTATAAAAAAAAAGGTTGGCCTTACCTGTTCTGGCTTGGGCATATGCCCAAGTCATAGACAAAGTGGCTCCGCCACTGGGCACAGTGGAGACGCTGTTAAAGAGAAGAAGTGCATCAAGGCTTATGAGGATCGAGTCGTTGAGTACATATGTTCGTCTTCTTTTGTAAAATCGTATCATAGTGATTGTCTGGCTTAGTCCGTTCGAGGCTTTTTTCCTTTGTGATTTCCTCGTACATATAGCGTTGTGAACTTGAATTTATTTTACTTGCTTTAATCACGTAGATGCATGTTTGGGATGAAACAAGATAAAAGTGTGTAACAACCCTCACTTTTGATAGCCTATTTTATATTTATTTACAATGTGTAGTAATTAATTATAAAATGATGGATGTTGAGTAAATATTAATTTATTATGAAAAAGGTTAATATTTACTGAATTGTTGTATGATTACGTGATGAGTAGGTAAAAATATCCATGTTGTGATTTATTGTGTCATAAGAATTAAATGACATTTTGGTTAATGAGAAACCGGAACTTAAAATGAGTTATAAAATTTCAAAATGATAATTTGGAGGGTGTAGTTAGTCCCGGTAGGTGCGAGACAGTCAAAATAAGTGCCATATTGTATTTTGGCATTTCGGGCATTTTTGACTGGTTATAGCTTAAATGTGTAGTGCATACCATTTTATCGTGTTTTAGCCACTTAAGTGGGCTTTTCAGATTTAAGCCACGTTTAAGTCCCCCAACCCCATTTCTTTTCTTCCATTTCTTTTACACAATTGAGCCCTAGAGAGAGAGAGAGAAAGGAGAAAGAAGAGAACTTTGGAAAAGAGAGATTGGAGCTTGGATCTTGCTTGCATCTTCCTCAAATCTGACTTTTTCTACATCAAGGCAAGTAACTTACTTGCTATAATATGATTTAAGTGGATTAATTAGCATGATTTGTTGTGGATTGTTATGATTTAGTTTAGTTAGGGTTTTGTTAAATTATTTGGGTATTGACCCTTAGAAATTGATTTGGATGATAAATGTGGTTGATGATGGTATTTAGAGATATTTGTGGTGTAGTAGTTCCATTAAATAATATGGGCTTTGGTTGTTGGAAGAAGAAATAGAGAATTTTGGTCTAGGTCTGCAATGACCGGTCGACCGCGGTTCTCAGACCGGTCGACCGGGCCTTCGGGAGAGGGCACTCTGCTTTCTTTCAAAGGCATAAATGTTGAGGTGCGGTCGACCGCGCCCCTCTTACCGGTCGACCGGACCTGCCGAAGTGAGGTTTCTGCTTTTCTTCTTAGGCAAAAATTTGAGACGCGGTCGACCGCGGTCTTGGGACCGGTCGACCGGTCCCCTGTTTTCTTCCCAAAATATTACTTTTGCTTTTAAATCTTTTCTGTTATAGGGACTTAGGACTCTTCTTGAATGAACTAAACTTTGGCTTTTATAGTCCTAGTTGAGTCTGGTTGTCACCCTAGAGTGAAATGGATTTCACTTGGGGTTAAGTTCCATAAAGGGGAGGGGGCGTGTGTTCCAAAGTGATGTTTAGGCATCACTCTTTTGGTTACTTCTTAATAGGAGGATAGGGGTTGTAGGCCCATGTTTGGAGACTTAAGGGCTTACAAAAATTGGGTTGTAGGCCCATGTTTGGAGACTTAAGGGCTTATCAAAGTTATATGAACTTTGGAGATTTATGGGATCATAATGATCATTTGGAGAGTTTATTGGGACTGGTATATTGAGGAATATTAATTAAAATATTCGATGGGAATTAGGTTCGTATAAAAATGAACCCAATTGGTTTAAGGATGATAGATTTAATTATTATGGACCCGAGCTAGGTTATTTATAATGGATTCAAATAAAATGAACCCGGTTGTTTAATTATGCTAGGTTCGAATAAACAGAACCAAACAAATGGATATTGAAAATGGAAAATTGGAATTGTAAATGAGAAAATTTTGGTAAATGTTAATTTACTTAAACACACCTCTCTAAATGACATCATAAGGGAAGTTCGCGCGCTTGGTTATGCCCCCTGGCTAATGAATGCAGGGTGGATATAGTCCTAGGCCATATGTGGGGTTTTTATATGTTTTTCTGCGCTGGTTAGGGGATTTCGGGTGTGGTCCTGACTTTCCCGCAGGCATATGGCCGCTTCCCGACGTTGCGTTATGATCCCAGGTTGTCTTGTATAGATAGGCCCTGGAAGATGATGGTCATTTAGGAGCGCGCCCAGTGGGGAAACTCGGAGGGGCGGTCTTAGAATCGTTATATGTATATGAATATAACATTTCTGCGTCAAGTGGGACTTGATGGTTATATGTGCCATAAAGAGCACGAAATTGTGATGAATGTGCCATAAAGTGCACTTGATATTAATGGTATTCCTATTAAGGAATGGAAAGACAATTTGGAAAGATAATTATATCTTCTTAAGGTAAACCAAACAAATGGTTTTTAATTCCTACTAAGGAATGTAAGAAGGATATGGTAATTGGATTAATGAGCAAAGGTTTTAAATTTAAATTATTTATTTTTCTTTCTTTTATGTAGACCTTTCATTTCATTTCATAATTAGTTAAATTGTCTTGTAGATAACATGTCATTTTCATTCTTGTCATCCTTATCATTTATGCATAACTGTTCATTTCTATCATGCTTTTTATTTCTTCTGGTAATCATATAGAACCCGACCCTGACCGGTTTACTTTCCTTGTTGCATATATGATTGTATCTGCTCAGGTGCTCCACCGCATGGACGCCCGTTTTGATGTTCCCCTTCCTTTGCCTTTGATGAGCTGTAAGATTTTGCGGGTTATTACAGGACGTTGTATTAGATGCTTTCATTCTTGTTATTCTAGATAAGTTCGGGTCGTAACTCGGGCGAGTGGCCCAAACCTTGATATTTGATTAATGAGTGTCTTATATAAGATATTATAGTGTTGTATGGGGTTTTTTGTAGCTGTGGACCGACAGCTTATTCGGTCCATTTGCTTACTTTCATTTTAGTGGTAATATATACATATTCTTGTGGATTTACACTTGCTTATCAGAGATGGGTTGTTTAAATTTAGTTTTCTTAACTGCATATTTAAAATTTTACACATTTTGGCAACCCGTTTTCTGATATTTTGGGTGGTTCTCCCGTATATTCAGTTTATTTTGTTGATGCTGAGGATGATATCCATCCATGATTCCTGTCACATTTGAGTATATGGTTGGCCACCCCTTATCTCGGATCGGGGGTTGTCACAGATGGTATCAGAGCATCAGGTTCTAGAGTCTTTAGGATCTATGTGGATTCGTCACGTTCTACCGTAGCGTTCTTTGATATAGAGCCTAATGTTAGGACTATGTAGTTATTTATGTTTGTGATCTTCTGCAAGATAGATAATTGCGAATAGTATTTTTAACTCTATTGTTTCTTCATCTCGAACGCCGCCTAGAGAGGTCGCTCAGAGAAACGTAATAGGGTTGGAGAAGAGGGGGTAGATTCTCCGTCGCCACCAAAAGGGACCGTTAATGCTGCGAATGTAGCAAACATAGTAACCCAAGCGGTTAACACCGCCATGATTGCAGAGGTCCAACAATTTTCCACAGGCTCAACAATGGGCCCGCGATGTTTAAGCTCCTACGGGCCTTACTCAGTGAGAAAGGGGTTAGAGAGTCCTTTTTAAAGGGAAATTTCCCCGAATTCGAGGGAGGTATGGATGTTATTAAAGCCAATAAATGGAAATGGGACGTGCAACGCCACCTTCGAATGATAGAGTGTAACGAGAGGAAGAAATAAGTATTTGCCACTTTTAAGCTAGTCGGATCTGCGTTATACTGGTGGGAGATAATAACCGTACCAGAGCAGAGAAACACAATAATGATCACTGAGTCCTGAGCTTTGTTTGATTGTGAGTACGTACCTCCCGCAGTTCTTAGGGAGATGAGAAAGAAGGTCCATGATGTTGTGCAAGGAGTGAGATCTGTGGCGGAATATGTAGAGGAGTTTACAAGGTTGACGAGTTTTAGTGCCGGATGAGGTGACTCCGGAAGATAGGAAGATCTCAAAGATTTTTAGGAGGTCTAAACTGGAGAATCCGGAAACAATTGCTGGGTAATCCAGCTTTACGAACTTTTAGTGAGGTTATGAATGTAGCCTCATACCATTGCCATGAGCATTGGTTATATACATCGGGTAGCAAGAAAGCTATTGTCGTAGGGCAAGCAGGAAAGCTTGGAGAATATGGGATTTGAGGAGGAGCATTTCCCTCATTCCAATCTGCGGATAGTAAGCAGAAAGAGAGGGGCCCTCGATAAAGGGCTTCGTCTAAAAGACAAGGTTTGGAGGGTTTATTGCGGGTGGCAATAACGTTAGGCACGGTGAGGGTGCTTCATAGGGGGTCGAGGTCGAGAGGTCATGAAGGGATGGTGCTTCCTATATGGGGAGACGGGTCACTATAAATGGAGTGTCCTCGGTTGTTTGGGGGTCAGTTTCTAGGTCTCCGCAACAACCGCGTGTTCAGTTCCCACCTCAGTTACCTAATTCGTTTTTTTTTTCCCATGCAGCAGGGACAGTTACTGTATGGGAGAGTTTATCAAATTCAGGAGGTTATATTTCCTCCAGCTTCGTTAGCACCGCCTCCTATTGAGGGTAAGTTTTATTTCGAAGGTACTTGAGTTACGTGTTATTCGATGCGAGTGTTACGCGCTCATTTATTTATAAGCTCTTCTCAGGATACAGATTTGATAAAATCTGCTGAAAGTATTTTCACTAGCGTTGAGTTTTCTACGAGTGATGGTTCGCTCAATTCCTTATTTGTAAGCATATAGGAATTATTGTGGTACTTTGTGCTTTGAGGTCGATTTACTCGTCCTTGACATGGTCGGGTATGATGTGATTGATATGCTTTCTCTCCACGACCGACAAAGTCGAGTAGTAGCGTATAAGAGGGGTTCCTTGTTTGGATTCCGCTTTTGCGGGACGCTCCACGCGTGAACCTCGACGACGTTGGAAGGGGAGAGATGTTGTTCTTGCTTCTTTTAGTTAATTTTATTTTATTTCGCTTTACTTTTTTTTTTTTGGTGGTTGAAAGGTTTAGCCGAGAATCACGTAGAAGAGTTATTAATGGCTATTAAAGTGCAATTAGAAGCACTGTATACAGTTCTCTCCTCTGAACGATGCGAGGGAGACTGGGACGCGAAGTTGGATTTAGACTTCGGGTTATGCCTTGATAAGGAGGCTATCTAAAATGATATATATATATGTTGTGGAGTATATCTATATATATATAAGGCTTTATGAAAGTGAATACTTGAATTGTAAATATTTAGTTATTTGATTGGTAATGTATATAGGTAGAATCTTTCGATCCCGAACATGTGTCTTAGACCTGTATATCTTGATGACCGACAACGCGAGGTAGTAGTGTAACATGAGGGTTCCTTGTTTGGATTTCGTTTCGGCGAGACGTCCCACGCACGAAACCGAGCAAATGTCGGGAGTTGAGAAAGGTCTTGGGCACTAGGGATATACTTAGTATTAAGCGTATACGACTTAGATAGGATATAGGTAGGGAGGCCTTCGGATTGTTTGGATATAAGGCCTTTAGTATGTGACTTTAGTCCAGGAGGGTTGTCACAGATGGAAGTAGGAGATTTCGAGAAGATTTGTTGGTTAGGCCAAAGGAGATGAGGCCTCTCGTAGTTAGAATGTTACGTTGGCAACTCAGCTTTCGAAAGAGAAAGGTGAATTGATTTTCACTCCTAAGCTCATGTTGTTAAGCTCGAGGGTGGATTCAATGGATAAGCCTTTGCCAGGATGGGGAGTGATGATGCTGAAGCATAGACTTGTTGTTTATGCACCTCATAAGTCTAAACTTGTGGGAAGTATTATCCCATGCTTGAATTAAAATTCATGGTGGGGTGGTCGCCGTATAGGAAGGAAGATGCTACTTCCTGGGTAGAATCTAGTCTTTCGTGCGGGCAACACTTCGTTGCAAGATGTCGTGGGAGAGGCAGGGGTGGTTAAGACCACATATACAAGCTGCTGATTTAGGAAACAGAACTCTGCTCTTATGACCTTGAGGGTGGGGTGTGTTTCCATAAGAGAATTTGTGTCCCGGATGAGAAGGACTTGAGAAAGGCATATGGTGAAATCTCGTGGTTCTAAGTTTACGTTTCAGCCGGGTAATGACAAATGTGTCAAGGCATGCGCCGCTAATAGTAGTGGCTGGGCATGGAAAGGTTGTTGGACTGCATGGGGTGTCCTTGATTTTAGTTTCCGACTGAAATTGAATGTTCATTTTCCCATTTGTGGCAAGTTTCTAAACCATGGGAATCGAATTTTGGTTAAGGACTTCTTATCACTTTCCACAGATGGCCAGTCCGAAAGGGTAAACCATATGTTGGGGCACATACTCCTTGTGCGTGCTTGACTTCAAGTATAGTCTGGAACGGTGTCTCCCACTAGTCGAATTCGATTATTATAATTTATATCGATTCACTATTGGGATGGCGCCTTATAAAGCCTTGTATCAGGGGCCTTGTGGATCTCCCACTTGTTGGTTAGAGGTGTGAGATGATAAGTCTCTCGGACCTGGACTAATCCGAGGTACTTCTTCGCAAATTGAGCTCATTCGGAATCTCATTCGTATAACCAAGATCGACAATAGAGTTAAGTCGATGCGGGGAGAAGGCATGTGGAGTTTGAGGTCGGTGGAGCAAGTGTGGGTGCGAGTGTCGCCTATGTAGGGCCTTAAGCGTTTCTATTAGAAGGAAGACTTGCACCACGCTACGTTGGACCTTTCCTAATAAAATGCTAAGGTGGGTCCGGTAGCCTGTTAACTTGCTTTACCGAAACAATTACAGCAAGTTCATGACGTGATCCATATCTCTTTTGTAGAGTAATACGAGGGATGTGATGGTACCTTTAGGCACATTTCTTTCGAAGATTTTTGGATGCAACTTGTTATTCCTTATGCGGAGTAGTCGGTTGCTATTTCGGAGCGTGGTGACCTGCGATTGAGATCACAGGTAGTACCTTTAGTTAGGTTGCAAGGTAGTCACCATAGTGTCTAGGAATCGACATAGGATCGCGAGGATGACATGCGGGAAAAGTATCCGCATTTCTTCTTGTGAGGTATGCCTGAATTTTGGGGGCAAAATTCCCTCCTAAGGGGGGGGGGGGGGAGTATGTAACAACCCTCACTTTTGATAGCCTATTTTATATTTATTTACTATGTGTAGTAATTAATTATAAAATGATGGATGTTGAGTAAATATTAATTTATTATGAAAAAGGTTAATATTTACTGAAATGTTGTATGATTACCTGATGAGTAGGTAAAAATATCCATGTTGTGATTTATTGTGTCATAAGAATTAAATGACATTTTGGTTAATGAGAAATCGGAACTTAAAATGAGTTATAAAATTTCCAAATGATAATTTGGAGGGTGTAGTTAGTTCCGGTAGGTGCGAGACAGTCAAAATAAGTGCCATATTGTATTTTGGCATTTCGGGCATTTTTGACTGGTTATAGCTTAAATGTGTAGTGCATACCATTTTATCGTGTTTTAGCCACTTAAGTGGGCTTTTCAGATTTAAGCCACGTTTAAGTCCCCCAACCCCATTTCTTTTCTTCCATTTCTTTTACACAATTGAGCCCTAGAGAGAGAGAGAGAAAGGAGAAAGAAGAGAACTTTGGAAAAGAGAGATTGGAGCTTGGATCTTGCTTGCATCTTCCTCAAATCTGACTTTTTCTACGTCAAGGCAAGTAACTTACTTGCTATAATATGATTTAAGTGGATTAATTAGCATGATTTGTTGTGGATTGTTATGATTTAGTTTAGTTAGGGTTTTGTTAAATTATTTGGGTATTGACCCTTAGAAATTGATTTGGATGATAAATGTGGTTGATGATGGTATTTAGAGATATTTGTGGTGTAGTAGTTCCATTAAATAATATGGGCTTTGGTTGTTGGAAGAAGAAATAGAGAATTTTGGTCTAGGTCTGCAATGACCGGTCGACCGCGGTTCTCAGACCGGTCGACCGGGCCTTCGGGAGAGGGCACTCTGCTTTCTTTCAAAGGCATAAATGTTGAGGTGCGGTCGACCGCGCCCCTCTTACCGGTCGACCGGACCTGCCGAAGTGAGGTTTCTGCTTTTCTTCTTAGGCAAAAATTTGAGACGCGGTCGACCGCGGTCTTGGGACCGGTCGACCGGTCCCCTGTTTTCTTCCCAAAATATTACTTTTGCTTTTAAATCTTTTCTGTTATAGGGACTTAGGACTCTTCTTGAATGAACTAAACTTTGGCTTTTATAGTCCTAGTTGAGTCTGGTTGTCACCCTAGAGTGAAATGGATTTCACTTGGGGTTAAGTTCCATAAAGGGGAGGGGGCGTGTGTTCCAAAGTGATGTTTAGGCATCACTCTTTTGGTTACTTCTTAATAGGAGGATAGGGGTTGTAGGCCCATGTTTGGAGACTTAAGGGCTTACAAAAATTGGGTTGTAGGCCCATGTTTGGAGACTTAAGGGCTTATCAAAGTTATATGAACTTTGGAGATTTATGGGATCATAATGATCATTTGGAGAGTTTATTGGGACTGGTATATTGAGGAATATTAATTAAAATATTCGATGGGAATTAGGTTCGTATAAAAATGAACCCAATTGGTTTAAGGATGATAGATTTAATTATTATGGACCCGAGCTAGGTTATTTATAATGGATTCAAATAAAATGAACCCGGTTGTTTAATTATGCTAGGTTCGAATAAACAGAACCAAACAAATGGATATTGAAAATGGAAAATTGGAATTGTAAATGAGAAAATTTTGGTAAATGTTAACTTACTTAAACACACCTCTCTAAATGACATCATAAGGGAAGTTCGCGCGCTTGGTGATGCCCCCTGGCTAATGAATGCAGGGTGGATATAGTCCTAGGCCATATGCGGGGTTTTTATATATTTTTCTGCGCTGGTTAGGGGATTCCGGGTGTGGTCCTGACTTTCCCGCAGGCATATGGACGCTTCCCGACGTTGCGTTATGATCCCAGGTTGTCTTGTATAGATAGGCCCTGGAAGATGATGGTCATTTAGGGGCGCGCCCAGTGGGGAAACTCGGAGGGGCGGTCTTAGAATCGTTATATGTATATGAATATAACATTTCTGCATCAAGTGGGACTTGATGGTTATATGTGCCATAAAGAGCACGAAATTGTGATGAATGTGCCATAAAGTGCACTTGATATTAATGGTATTCCTATTAAGGAATGGAATGACAATTTGGAAAGATAATTATATCTTCTTAAGGTAAACCAAACAATTGGTTTTTAATTCCTACTAAGGAATGTAAGAAGGATATGGTAATTGGATTAATGAGCAAAGGTTTTAAATTTAAATTATTTATTTTTCTTTCTTTTATGTAGACCTTTCATTTCATTTCATAATTAGTTAAATTGTCTTGTAGATAACATGTCATTTTCATTCTTGTCATCCTTATCCTTTATGCATAACTGTTCATTTCTATCATGTTTTTTATTTCTTCTGGTAATCATATAGAACCCGGCCCTGACCGGTTTACTTTCCTTGTTGCATATATGATTGTATCTGCTCAGGTGCTCCACCGCATGGACGCCCGTTTTGATGTTCCCCTTCCTTTGCCTTTGACGAGCTGTAAGATTTTGCGGGTTATTACAGGACGTTGTATTAGACGCTTTCATTCTTGTTATTCTAGATAAGTTCGGGTCGTAACTCGGGCGAGTGGACCAAACCTTGATATTTGATTAACGAATGTCTTATATAAGATATTACAGTGTTGTATGGTGTTCTTTGTAGCTGTGGACCGACAGCTTATTCGGTCCATTTGCTTACTTTCGTTTTAGTGGTAATATATACATATTCTTGTGGATTTACACTTGCTTATCAGAGATGGGTTGTTTAAATTTAGTTTTCTTAACTGCATATTTAAAATTTTACACATTTTGGCAACCCGTTTTTTGATATTTTGGGTGGTTCTCCCGTATATTCAGTTTATTTTGTTGATGCTGAGGATGATATCCATCCATGATTCCTGTCACGTTTGAGTATCGGGTTGGCCACCCCTTATCTCGGATCGCGGGTTGTCACAAATTGGTTCACAGAACTTGGTGCGTAAGTAAAGTTGATAATTTTTTGGAGAAATTAAGTTTTGCTTAAAACGTACTTTGAAAGAAAAATGGTCCTACAACTTGTTTAGTTCTGTTGTTGATTTAGCTTTTGGTCCAATTGAGTGACTAGATGGTTAGTTCAAGTATGTTGTCCTTCGAACTTGAATGTAATTTTGTTTAATGATATTCTTACATTATATCCCAAAAAAGAGCTTTCGCAACATAGTGACCTCAATAGCTAAACATAAGGATTAATATGATCTTTTAATATAATTAACTTAAATATGTATAACTCATTAGCTATTGTAGGGTCATTGGTAAATCATTCATGTTTTAACCAATCATATTGCAGCGTTATGTTAATCTGTTTGAACATGATAAACAATTTTATACTCCCCTAAGAGGAGATAATAGAAAGGGATCACTCAATCCGTTGAATTATGATCATTTTATGAGCCCATATAAAAATTCATAAAGTATTAATTTTGTCGCTTTTTTATAATTATCATTAAAAAGAGTTCATAGTGACATAATAAATACATAAAAGTGATATAAAAGCTAGTTATCCCGATTTTATAACTTTTTTACATGGGTCATTTGGCTTTTGACCCCCACTAATTTGTTCAGTTTATAGTTTGAGTCCCGATACTTTCCATATTATACATTTGGCCCCTATCTTGGACGCAATTCATCCGATAAACTATGTTCACCATTAAATGACACTTCTTTTTTATTTGAACCCAAAACTATCCTTATAACCAATAAAAGGAACAACTTATTTTATATTTAAAAAGAGAAATTATTATAAAAACAGTTTTTAACTGAAACATTGCTTTTTAAATTACATTTTCTAACAGTTTAAAAAACACAATTTTTTTTTATCAAAAAAAGGTTTTTATAATCGAAACTGTTAAAAACAGTTTAAAAAAATTATTTTTTCTTTCTAATTTTAATGCTTAAAAAGGAAAATAATTATAACAAAAGTGTGTTAAGACAGTTTTTAAACAAAAAAATAGTTTGTTTTTCATTTATAGTTTTTATGTTTAAAAAGGGAAATACATAAAAGATAGTTTTAAAAAATTGAGAGGCATTAGCTAATAAATCCCTTACAAGTCTATTTATTTAAACTAGTTGATATTTTAAATCTATAAACTTTTTAGTTAATTAATGATAAGTCCAAACGATAGAGTTACACATATTAATATAGATGCAATTACAAACGTGCCCTTTGGACAACCTCATGCAAGCTAAACTGGGGGAACGTTGTGCAGGAATCCAATACCACACACGTTTTGCTTACAATAATAGTATTCGAATCCAACACCGTGCGCCTTATCCACACAGTTTAGATCTATCTTTTACCGCTGGAGCAAGCGAGATTGGGTATAATTACACTTACGTAGATACAATTGCAATTATAACTCTATCTACATTAATAAGTGTAATTTTATTTACATTAATAAATGTAATTGTATCTATATTCATGTATCTACATTAATAATTATAACACATATGGATTTATTAAAAAAAAATTAGTTTTAGCTTGTCCTTATTGTTAGTTTTTAAAGAATCTACGGATTTATCACCATGTTTTTTTTAACATTTAAAACTTCTTTATTTAATAAACATGTATATTTTTTTGAACAAAGTTGTTAAAAAATAGTTTACTATTTTTTATTTAATTATAATTCTTTTGTTTGAAAAGGGGAATAATTATATAAACAGTTTCAAAGCAATATTTTTAATATGAAAAAAATAGTTTTTTGAAACTTATTTTCTAACAGTAAACACGTCTTTACTTTTTTGTTGAAACCCAAACTATTATAAAAAAAGTTTTTTTTACAAAATACGTTTTTATTAATACATAAGTTAGAAAATGTTTTTTTATAGTGTTTTCATTTGTATTTGCTCAATTACAAAATGGTAAAAAAATCCATAAATTTTTTAAAAGTGTTTTATATTTAATTGATTTCTTCTTTGTTTTTTGAACATCTAATAGAATAAATGCAGTCATACAATTTTTTTTGTTTAAAGTTTTTCTATTTAAAAGGGTAAATTTAAAAAAAAAAGATATATTTTTATAGTGTTTAGAACTTTTTAAAACAACCTACTTATGATTTTTCTTGTGCAAGAGGAAAAAATGTTTTTTCATTTACTTATTTTCAATTTAAAATGGGAAATTTAATATATAAAAAACTATTTTAGTGTTTAACAATTTATAATTAAAAAAGATTTTTTGAAGAAACTGATTTGGTTTTAATTTCGTTTCTTTTTCGTTAATTATTGTTTAAAAATTAATAGTGATGCATTTTCTGGAAATGAATTTTATTTTCTATTATATATTTTATCATATTTTCTAGAATAATTTTTATTTTTCAATTTCTGGATTTTACCAAGAGAAAAAGAGGAATAAAATGAATTGGAATAAGAGTAATTGTTTACATTTTTTAAAACTGAAAGTAAAAAAAATCTTGATTAATAAAAAAATTATAGGATTTGTTTTATTTATTTTGCGAGGAATAATCTACTAGACATAAAAAGTTCTAGAATTTTTGTTTGTTTGTATTTTATTTTTTTTCGTTTTGAGGGTCTTATAACCTTGCCCTCCCCCACAAATTTGTCCATTGTAATAAGTTGGTACCCAAAAATTAAGAGTAAAATGGGCATTTACGTAAACTTTAATGGTCAAAGCTTTGAATGGACAAAATTAATCGAAAATGGGGGCCAATGGTATAATATGAAAAATACCAGGTGCCAATCTGTAAACTTGAGAAATTAATGAGGCTAATGGCCAAGTGAACCTTTTTATATTTATTACGCGTTAAAAAAATTATAAAACAATCTTCAAAATTGACATAAGAAGAACCAAAATAAGAGATTAAATATGTTGTTTTGTTTTCAAAATCGTCATAAATTTTTTATTTATTTGGGGATCGAACCCCATTAATTCTTTATAATGGAGTTTAACCCTGTAGTTTTCATTTTGTTGGGTTTAACCCCCAAAACAACTTTTAGCGAGTATTTTTTGCGACATTTTTTTCATGGCTAAAAGTTATTTTGAGGGTCAAATCTTAAAATTTTTAAATGTTGGAGCCGAAGTCAATACCAAAGAATTAGTGAGGGGTAAACCCTAAATAATTTTAATTTTTAGCAATTTTCTTAATATGGGAGCCCTTCAATCGTCTCATGCACCGAAACTGAGGAAACCTTTTTAAATTGGCTTTATATATTAGATCGAAATTACATTAACAAATTTTTTTGGAGGGGGGATGTAACATAAAATATATAAACGCGACATAAATAACATTTGATTATAAGCATTTAATCAAAAATCTATAATACATTTTTGGTTTTGGTCCCCATTTTTTCTATGTTCAATCAAAACCGCATTATCTGATTTTCTTGGCCTTTGGCCCCCATTTGTAATGGAACCGTTAAGTTAAAAAATCAAATCGTTAGCCACATAATCAAATTTGTATTCATACCCCCAAATGCCCCATATTTAATACCTAAAACATTAATTTTGGGTTGGTACCTAAAAATTGGGGGCGAGAGTAAAAAAACTATTGTTTTGACATACATACACGCACACACACACACGCACACACACATATACATTTTGTAGTTATTTTTAAAAAATCCTAAAAAAAGTTGTCAAAATATCTTATTTATAAAGGTCTACGCTAGCATTTATTTATTTTTAAATAGCTACAAAATGTATTTTAGCCTAATTTTTTGAACATTGGTTGATTAGAAGGTTAATTTCAAGTAAAAAATAAAAAATTTAGAGCAAAGATTTCTTAGGATTTAGAAGTAGGTGTGATGTATACATAATGATGTAGGTGAGGCTTTCTCTCTCTCTCTCTCTCTCTCTCTCTCTCTCTCTCTCTATATATATATATATATATATATATATATATATATATATATATATATATATATGCTCTCCAAAATACTTCACTTAACATAACAATGAACATACCCATTTACAATAATAGAATCAAAGTTATTTAACATTATTGTGAGGATTCTATAAACTTATAATAATACAGAAATAATTATATATTTTAAATTTAATTTTTAGGAATATATAACTACATAAATCTAAGTAACTCGTACATAATAAGAACCTACGTTATTTATTTAGACTAAGTAAATAAATCTCAAATTATAGGACATCATGTATTTTAAATTCCAGGGTGTAATCAAAATATTTATTCAAAGTACAAATATTTTTAATAGAATGAGAATATTTTTAAATAATAATAAGTATATTAAAATAAAATAAAAAAGGTTAAGGAAAATAATGAGATTCTTAATTTGTTAGGAGTTTATTCGATTAGCATTCTCATATATATATATATATATATATATATATATATATATATATATATATATATATATATATATATATATATATATCTGTGTGTGTGTGTGTGTGTGTGCGCGCGCGCGCGTGCGTGCGCAAAATAAATTTAAATTTTTTTGACTTTGTCCCCGAAAGTTTAGGTAGCAAACCCGAATCAAACTTTTAGGTATTAAATTAGGGGCATTTTGGGTTTTAAACATAAATTTATTAATGTCGCAAATAGTTTGACCGTTGACTTAACGGTTTCGTTAGAGATGGGGGCTAAATGCTAAGAAAGTCAAATAAAGAGTGCTAAGGGCACCCCAAAAATTATTCCTATATTTTTTAGGTGGGTGCTAAGGTTACTCTAAAAATTACTCCTTAATACCACACTACTTTTTTAACAAATTTTTACTACGGGCCACCACATAGTATAAATAATATTTTCTCATCTATAATGGACCCCACCGCCATTTTTTCCCTCAAACATTTTCCATCTCAAACCTTTTCTCTCTCAAACCCTACCCAAACTTCACCATCAAACTATCCTGAATTTTCACATTAAAAGTCATGATATAAATCAACCAACACCTAAATATACTGAAAACCAGTTTTTCATCCATTTTGCATCATTTTCATCCATTTTTGTTACCAAAATAACCATAATAACCATTACACACCATAGAAGGTGGACACGATATTAACAACAGTTATGACCACCCAAAAATTACTGAAAGAAGCGAAAGTAATTAGTATGAGGTAATTTTATGGATATATATATATATATATATCTTTATTTATTTATTTATTTTGTTTTTTTCAAGGTTTTAAAAGATTAACCCCCCAAAATAGTGTTTAATAGTTGTTCGGTATCGAGCCCCCGAAGAAGATGACTATTTTCGAGGGGAACCTGCCGAATGGAGTATTAATTTTTTTGAACATAATTGTTCATTCGTTATGAAAATATCGAGTTAAGGCATTTAGTTCGGTGTAAAGATAACAAGTGGAAAGCCAATTTTTTTTATGTTCTCAAACTCCATTCAGGGTAATCATCATGAAATTTATACCTTCTTCCGTCATTGTGACCCCAATTATTCTTATGTATTTCTTCATGAAGAGGCCGAATCACCTTTTTTAAAACACCATATATGTTTTTTTGCTCTGAATTTATTTGTACGAGGCTATTATGTATTGATGATAATCTATCTTATAAATTACACATGATTTTACTTATATAATATGCTTTCATCGATTTAATCTCTGTTTTATTCGACGATTCGGTATTTGATGGGGACGGCAAGAACAAACCTGATGATGGTGCTTTAAGAGTCGATGTTAGTGCACGTTTCTTTACAGATCATGTATTTTGAATATTTCGACTTTGGAAAAGTTTAATATTATTTTAGGTTCAATTTTAAGTTATAAAAATGTACTAACTAAATGATGCCTAAATTCTGAGATATTTGTCACACTTCATGAGTTGGTGGACTGGACTCAAAATAAAGCACGATCGGTCAAAACAATTATCATAATCACCATGTATGACGCACCTTTCATGATGCAGAAGAGACGTGTACATTTGGATTATAAGGGGGGAGGAGAGTATAGAGACCATCATAGGAAGAAGAGTGGGAACGAATCATAAAGTTAAGGTAAGAAGAAGCGAAAGAGATATACAAATACTAGGAAGTGCAATTGCCCATGTTTGTTGAAAGGGCATCCCACTTGATGATGGTCGTTGAATGCTACAAGTTGTAATTGGAGTTCACAGCCACTATTTTCCAAAACCATTAGTTGAGCATCCATATGTCAGGCATCTTACTCCAGAGGAAAGAAAAATCGTTGAGATGATATCGTTGAGTGGTGTGAAGACATTCGCCCTTCTAACAACGATAAAACATTTGCACGCCCGCAATGTGTCAATGGTGAAGATAATTTACAACGATAAGTCAAAGCTAAGGATTAAAGAGCGAGATGGGAGAACGAGGATAAACACTTAATAAAATTGCTTAACGACAAGCATTATGTTTACTGATATCGTATGAATCTGCCCACGAGTAAGGTTAAAAAATATTTTGAGCTCATCTGAAATCCATTTTATTGGAAGAGTATTTTTCTTTCGTTGTCATCGTCGATTGCACATACAATACGAACCGATACAAGATGTTGTTGTTTTAAATGGTGGGTGTAGCCTTGTGCTACCGTACCTTTAACATTTCCTTTTCCCTTTTAGTAACAGAGAAAGAAGAGAACTAAATTTGGGTTCTTGTTCGGTTGAAAAGGTTATTCGATCCATTTGTATGCCCCCAAAGTTTTTATTACTGATCGTAAATGCGCATGCATGCATGCATTATGAGTGGTGTTCCCCGAGGCTAGATACATATTATTCAATTTCCACGTTTCCAGTAATGTGAAAAACCATGCTCGCAAAGAGATTCACGATTAGGATTTATTGAAAATATTCTTAAGATATTGGATTATATTAGTTGAATCCCCAACATAGCAAGATTTTAATGAATCTTGGTTTTTATTCAATGTGTATTGGGTGGAATACCCTAATACTTTAAATTACATTGAATCTATGTGGTACAACTTGAGCGAGTTCTTCATTCATGGGTGGACAAATATGATAAAACACCATGGTAACCGAGTAACAAACCAGTGTGATGGTGCACATAACACACTAAAACACCACTTAGATAATTCTCAGTAATCCTTTGACTCGGTGTGGGCCAGTATGGATAATATCATTGCATTGAAAATAACAAAAATTGAGAAGGGCTTTGAGAATTCCTTATAGAAAACGAAGCACTCATACAATATTCCTTTATTACGTGGTCTCATTGGTCGGGCTTCACATTATTCAATAGACTAAATTCTCGAGGAGCTAAATTAATGCGATAATATTGGCATGGATATTAAATCTTTTGACCATGTATTGCACAAGGACGATGGACTACCTTCTGCTCACGAGATGGTCATCACCTAAATGGGTAATCAGGTTATACTTTGGGAGGAGTTTCATGGTCTGGAACAAATTAACATGATATTCGATTTGCCCAAGTGTCGTATGGTTGATTATGAGCTATAAATGATGTTATTCGAAGAGAGGTGGAAAAGGTCAACCGATGATGAGTGCAGAGCCATGTTATATAAGTTAATATAATGGTGTTAAGTTATTAAATTAAGATGATAATCCACTTCAAATTTTAATCTTTTAACCCTAGAACATGCAGCTATGTGATTCAAAACATAAATCAAATAAAGCATGCAATGAAAACAGAGTTTTAGGGAAAATCCCCTAAGGGCAAAACATTTTATTCACTTTATAAAATTTACAAATTCCAACTTACCAATTCTATAAAGGAATCTACTATGATTCTCTCAAGAACGACACAGCCGCAACCTTCCTTCAGTAAAAATTCCCACAAGAATCACCAGAACCGCAGTCCTCTATGTTCAGTAGAGAATACCCTCAGGTTTCACAAATCATCCATGGAGAAGCCTCTCCACAAAGGTTGTATGCAAGATACACATTATAGGGTTTAAACATGATTCACTTAAATTAATTATGGGAATTATTTCTGAATCAAAAAGGTTTTCTAAACATAAAAGGTTGAAAACTTTTGTTATAGACATGCAAAATCAGTTCTGGCAAAAGTCTTAGAGAAATCAAACACGAGACATGTATTTATAAGACAAACACAAATTTTGAGGTGGAGACACTCGTTTGAACAAAAAAGCAGTATCATTTGAACGAGAAAAGAACCTCGTTTGAACGACAGTAAGGTCGTTTGAATGACATCTGAATCTCATTTAAACGAGCTTTGAATGATGTAAAACAGTACGCCCTCGTGAGATATTCGACCGAAGAAACCTACAAACGACCACTTCTAACGAGAATCTAATCTTATTTAAATGAGATTTCCATCTCTTTTGAACGAGATGCAGGTAATTGAAATATTTATAAATAAAGAAAAACTGCCTCAATTTTAAAATAAAAAATCTTGTTTCCAGTTTTGATAAAACAAACATCCCAAAATAAATTCAAGGAATAAATTTAAACTAAATAACATTATAACTTCATGATATGTAGATGCTTGAAAGTTGGAGATGTTGGATCTTCGGACTTCGTCTCAGCTCGAGTCAAACGGTAGCGGGATATGCCAAAAACTTATGCAAGCCTAAGCTATTTGAGCAATGAGAGGAAATATGCTCTTACAAATCCCCCCCGTTTTGGCTATTCCGATACAAATATAAAATCGAAATCCAAATTACAAATAATCCCCTAAGATGAATATAATATCCTAATAGCCTCTTAAACCCTAAAATAGATAGGTACAAGATAGAGTTGTCTTTAAAATACAGTCTTCAAATCTCCACTTCTTCTTGATCTTGTCTTGGGTACTTTGCCTTCATTGAGTGTAATCCAAATATGATCTTGAAAATACCTATACGTATGAAACAAAGAAAAAGCCCTGTGATGCATCGAGTTTGAAATATATTAAATAATATGCATAAATATAAAATCTTCCCTATAAATCAAACTCCCCCCCCCCCCCCCCCCGGTAATTTGTTCTCCCCTTTTTATTTTGTTCGAAATAGAAAATGAGTAAAAACTAATCATGAAAAATAGGGAACATCACAAAGCATAGCAAGATTCATCACAAAAAGATATGAATGAATAATCATGCAATGATAATCTCAAAAGACATCACAAAGTATTTTTGAATTTTCAAATTTTTTCAAGAAACAAATTTTACAAAAAAACACACCATGGAGAAACACAAAAATAAACGAATCATGGAAACGAAATATAGGGGTGTGAACACATTCTATAGGTTAATCACGTAGACAAACATATCATATGTGAATGAAGTAATGAGACACCATTAATGTGAGATCTCAAAGTCTACCTTAGGTGTAAAAATGGTGAACTAAAGTGAAATCAACTTGACCTATTCATCTAATCAAGATCGTGAGTGATTTTTACACCAATAATTCCCAAAATTATGTAATAATTTTAAGAGAATTTTTCAGGATATGCAAACCAAATGATCTTCGACTTTACTCCCTCAAAACACACATACTGAATTTTTTCTCTCAATTATTTTTGAAGAAATCAATGCTTATATGTAGCGAAGCATCAATGTTCTTTGAAATTGGCCTGACACTTTATATTTTTTATTTTTATGTGCCTTTAATCTTTTAGCTCTTTTCTTTTTGCAAATGGTGGCTATTCACACAAAGTCAACCTATCTTTTCACAGCCCGATTCCATTGTTATAAATATACAAAGTTTATCGGAGATACGATTTTTAATTTTTCCAATATGGGCAATTGTTCTTATAAGCACTACTTTCATTATCTCGTTTTTTCACATTTGGATCGTTTCAAAAGAAGGATTGAGATGAAAACACTACAACCGACATGTGAAAGGTAAGTACAATACTCAAATAAGTCCATACTCAAGTGCATTAAAGGTGACAAGGAGTAAAAAATGTAGCAAGTAATCATCATATCACATCTTAATAACTCCACACATTATAAAGCATAAAATGAAATGCTGTCACATCTTAAAACACTACAAAATAATCACAGAGATGTGGAATGAATGGTGACTCAAACATATTTAATGTTCATCCATATGTGGTAAAAACATATACAAAATTATTTTTGGATTTTTCAAAAAAAATATCTTTATCGATTTTTCACTTTTTCTTAAAAAAAAATGAAAATCTTTTTGTATTTTTCCAAAAATTTTCAAGAAAACAAAAATCTTTTGGGATTTTTTTAAAAATATATCAAAATGGAAAAATATAAGTACAATGAGAGTACAGTCTAGCAATAGCATATAAAATATGAATATAAAAAGGATCTTATGCTAGAAACACATCTCAACCTCAATCATTAGTCCCGAAGGAGATCTTCAAAGGATATGACATCCAATGAAAAGCATCCATCAAATCTTGTAAATTTTTGACCAAATACTCCACTTGCTCTTAAAACATCTCAAAATATCTCATGTAATGTGAGGGAGCATGCGAAGTAACATATATGAGAGTGTGTGCAGGAACACGTGTAGTATCATGACGTGAAAGATATCTATGAGACACTCTACCCAAGTTAAAATAAAATTCCCTAAGGTGACCTCTTTGTTTACAATGAGAACAAACATAAACGGGCTTAGGTCTACCTCTCTCAAAATGTCTAGGACGAGCTCTACTACATGGAATCGAACGCCTAAGTGTGTTAGTTCAAAGGCCATATGGATATAACATAAATTCAAGAACCGACTCGAGTGCAACAAGGGAAGTGGACGCACCATTATAACCTATTCCTAACCTATCAACATTACCCAAAGCAGGACCAAGGAACATCTTTTCAACCTTATTAGATGTGTTCTCTAAAGTAAACTTGACCACTCGGGCACCATCGAGATCTCTCTCAAGTTGGGATACACGGGCTTCAAGTTTCTTACGAGTTTCCAATGAAGATTGAAGATCTTTTGTAAGACTAGCCAGGGTGTTAGTCAATTCACTCTTTTCCCGACCTAAGATGATCAACTGATCATACGAAGAAACCTTCACCTTCTCGAGTTGACTCACTGACGCCTCACATACCCTCAAAGCTTTCACCTCTCTCTCCAAATCTAACAACCTAAGAGACAAATCTTTATTCAACTTCTTTATTTTCAACGTCTCTGTGTATAAATCACTAAAATCTTTTTGGAGATCCCCTTCTTCCTCACTTGTGTAACACCCCGTAATTTTGAGGAATCGGTATTTAATTAGTTTTGGGAGATATAAAAATATTTAAATTGGAGAAACTTAAATTTATGATTTGGAGAATTTATTTGAGTGGGAAGGATTATTTATATTTGGCGATTTTAAGTTTAATTGTTCAAAATTTTGTGTCACATTTTGAGGTCAAAATTGAAGAATGTTATAAAGTATTTCGGATGACAATTCTGAGTGCGCTATTGAGTTCGAAAGGGTCGAGATAGTCAAAAAAGAGTACCCGGGATAGTAATCGGGTCTCGGGGAATTTTTGGGCATAGCTGGGCCCACACGATGTGATTCGAACCATTTTAATTAGGCCCATGTGGCCAAAAATGGGATTACGAAGTTTTAAACCTAATTGAGGGAGTGTTAAAAGACAGTTAACAATTCTAAACCTAGGGTTTGAGAGAGACACAGAGGAAACAAATCAAGAAGCAAATTGGGGATCTTTTTGGAGACAAATCGAGGGACAAATTGGGGTTCTTCATCAACACCTTTTCTACACCAACGGATCAGACTCTACGAATAATCCCAGACAAGTGGTTAACTATTGTGATTCTTAAATTGATGATAATCAATTCATATTATGGGAGGTGTAAGCCTAAATTTATTTTTGGGTGGGCTATTGCATGGAATGGGTTTTTATAAATTTAATCGGTTGAGTGATTTGATAGTCCAATCGATGTTATAGAAGTATTCAATATTGATTGACATTAAAACCATAATAGAATACCAGTGTTAGAGATGAATTTATTGAAAGTGTGGGATCAGATTTGTGAGTGATAATTAGGATTTTACCATTGAAATTTGTGTTCTTGAGTGGGTGAAGATTTGTGAAAAATCATTGATGCTAAAAGGTTTAAACGATGATTAGAGTTCGTAGTGAATGTAAAAAGATGATGGATATGATGTATTGGGACTGGAATTTGATACAAGAAAGCTTGAATTTTCGTTAATGGTTGAAACAACAAGCCGAAGAAGAAGAATACCTATTCGATCGATCGATCGACCCAAGGGATCGATCGATCGATGGTCCCAGATTTTTGATAGTTCGCCCAGTTTTATATATAAGGGGGAAATTATATTTAATTTAATTACTATGATTTATTTAGGGATAAGTAAATTGGAGGCACCTACTCCTAACAATTATAAGGGAAAGTAATTGGGATTAGGGAGGATATACGTGAGGTACTTTATGGATAAATTTGGGGAATTAGATTTCAAATTTATTTATATACGGATTGAGTGAGAAAGTTCGGGTATATTGGATTAGCGACGCCAAGGTATTAAATTAATTATGGAGTCAGAATATAGACTCGGGTAATATCATATTAATTAATGTGTAAAGTATTTATATTAGAGTCGGACCAGAAACTCGAGGGAAATATTATATTAATTGATGTGTGAATTAAATAAATTAGAGTCGGACCGTAGACTCGGGACGATGATAAATTAACAAGTGAGAAAAGTAAGTAAGTTGAGTCGGGCCAGAGACTCGAGAAATTTCAGGCTAGTGTTACGGGTTTTTAAGTACACGGTAAAGCTGGGGTATATGTTATATATATACGGTGTGGTGATAGTATATATATATATATATATATGTATGTATGTGTGTGTATGTATGTACTGTGTGTGCTATTAAATATCAGTGACTAGATATTTATTTAATTTATATACTCAAGTGCTATCAAGGGAGGTTGCGCGATGTGGGTGAATCCCCTAGCTTGATGAGTAGGGTGAGTATATCCCTAGGTCATAGCGTCCGGTATATGGGTGAGGGGCTTATGTCACTTTCAGGGAAGGAATATGACCGCTTCCACTGCGATTATATTTTTGGGCCAGGTTGGTGAGCGATTCCAACTTGGGTAACTAGGTTATGTGAGCACATCTAGTGAGATAGCACTTTAGAGGGAATCATCTGGTGAGGGTATACTCGGAGGGATGGATATACATATGAATTATGTGTGGATGTTTTAGTAAAGGTACGTATATAATGAGATGTAATATTATATGCGGATCATAATACAGTGTGTAATGTACTTACTTTTTATAACTTGTGTCATGGTTATATGATATTATTTAAAAGGAATTAATTAAGTTAATCGGTGAGATAAATTATGACCCATGAATTATTATACTCGGGTTAGAGTAGTATGGCAAGGGGAGATTACACCGGGACTAGTTGGATGGGGTAGTACAACTAGGTGGGGTTAAGGTAGCCGTTAGGTGTGCAGATTAGTGGAGGGGTGAGTATGTCCTCAAGAGAGTGCGACACTAACTTAAATATGAAGAGAATTCATGCATTTTAAATTACTGCAGTTAATTCACTTGCTAAATATTTTCAAAATGTTTTGGGTTTTAACCCTTGCTATAAAACTATTTTCAAAACCTTTAGGTGTCCAGCCACAGGGACGCCAGGATTGATATTCTCTTCCAGAGACACGGAACTGCGGCATATGTGGATGCTAGCAGGAGCTTGAATTAGACGCCTCATTCATTCTCTCCTAGAGTAGGAATCATCTATCAGTTTCAGTTTACTTAGGGCATATCGCCCAGACTTTTCAGTACAGTTTTCAGATTGAATTATTTAGGTGTTGGATGTTTGTATTGGATTATTTACTTTGGTGGTCGATGGTTTATTCGGCATGTCATTTTATTATTTGTTCAGTTGATTTAATTCAGTTGTGTAAATGGTTTATATTTATTTCCGCATGTACTGTTTGGTTTAATTAAAAAGATAAAATTTGGCTCTAGATTTTTGGAATACTAGGTGGTTAGTAAGTTTTAAAAAGGTTTTCTACAGTGATGCTAAGGATGAACCAACTGGTATTCCTATTTTAATTTGGTATAGGACTGATCACCCGGTATTTTATTAGGCGGGGTGTCATAATTTGCAATCTCATTCTCACTCTCACTATCTCCCGAATGACTCAAATCATCATCGAGGCTCTCAAATTTACATGTGTCCTCATCGTTATGGGATAAACTATAAATACTCGCGTGTTTAGCCATGAAATCAACGCACTTTTCATGTGGTGATTTTTCCTCGAAATCGACCAACTCGATGTCACTATCGCTAAGAGTGACTTTATTTGCAATATCTTTGCCCTTTCTCTTTCACATAGTGGGACACTAAAATGAATTATACCCTTTACCTTGACACTAAAAAAACCTTATCTCTTCCTCTTTCTCATCGATATCCTTGACCTCATCTTTATTTTTATTTTTCTCAAATATCTTTTTATTGGAAGAATTCTTTTTGGAAAACTTGAGAGATTTTTAAAAAAAATTTGCAAACAAGGTCAAATCATGAAAATAAACCCCATCCTTAGATTCAGACTCGCAAATTCTCTGCTTTTTCTTCTTCTTAGCTTGAGTCTTTAAAGCTAACCCTATATCCTTAGTCTTGATGGTTTTAGAGAACATATATATCTCATAAGTCTAAAGGTCTTCTACGAGTTCTTCTAACCTAAGAGTGTCTAAAATCCCTAAAGAGTTAAGAACGGTTACCTTAGGAATAAAATGGGGGGGGGGGGGGGGGGGGGGGAGGGGGAGTGACCTTAAAATCTTTTTAATGACCCTAGTCTCATGAATTTTCTCACCCAAATTAGAACTAGTGTTTACTATGGCCGACAACCTAGCAGAAAATTCATCAAAATTCTCAAACTTTAATATAGTGATGATCTCAAATTGGGTGGTCAAATTTTGAAGCTTATATGCCTTGACAGTGTTGGTACCCTCATGTGTCAGTTGGAGGATATCCCATGCTTCCTTAGATGTAGTGCACGTTATGATGTCGTGGAACTCGTTAGGGGTGACGTCTCCAGAAATAGCACTAAGGTCACGGGAGTTGTAAGTGCTCCATTTAAATTAATCATCAGTCCAGGAAGAGACTGGTTTAGGATTTGTGACATTATCAACCGTGATCGTGGGAGGAGTCCAACCTCTTTCACATACTAACCAAAGTTTTTTATCTATGGCTTTTAAAGTGGATGTCATACTGGCTTTCCAATAGGCATAGTTCGATCCATTGAAAATTGGCATCCTGTTATATAAGTTATCCACCAGATTGTTTGCAATTTTCCAAAATCAATTTTTCAAAACAATTGATATCACAGAAATTTTTTGCGAAAAATTAGGATCTCACGATAATTTGGTGAAACCTGTTCTGATACCAATTTAAGAGTGCGAAATAATCTAATTGTATTAACTTACTAAATTCAGACGACAATCCACTTCAAATTTTAACCCTTTAATCCTAGAATATGCAACTATGTGATTCAAAATATAAATCAAACCAAGCATGCAATGAAAACCGAGTTTTATAAAAAATCCCCTCAGGGCAAAACCTTTTATTCACTTTATAAAATTTATAAATAATAGCTTACAAATTCTATAAAGGAATATACTATGCTTCTCTCAAGTACCACACATCCGTAGTCTTCCTTCAACAATGATCCTCGCAAGAATCATAAGAACAATAGTCCTATGTCTTCAGTAGTGAATACCCTCGGGTTTCACAAATCATCCATGGAGATGCCTCTCCATAAAGGTTGTATACAAGATACATACTAGAGGATTTAAACTTGATTCACTCAAACAAATTCTAAGAATGATTTATGAATCAAAAGTTTTTCTTTGAAAACTTTTTCTATAGATATGTAAAATCGATTCTGGCAAAAGTCTTTGCGAAATCAAACACGAAAGAAAAATTTATAAGACGGACACAGATTTTAAGGTGGAGAGACTCGTTTGAACGAAAAAGCGGTCTCGATTGAACAATAAAAGAACCTCATTTTAACGACAACAAGGTCATTCTAACGACATCCTAATCTCATTTGAACGAGCTTCCAATGAGCTTCGAACCATGTAAAACATACACCCTCGTGAGATGTTCTCTCGAAGAAACCTTCAAAGGACCACTTCTAACGAGAAGCCAATCTCATTTGAATGATATTTCCATCTCGTTTGAACAAGATGCACGTACTTGAAATATTTTTAAATAAAGAAAAACTTCCCCAATTTTTAAATAAAAAATCATGTTTCCAATTTTAATAAAAATGAACATCCAAAAATAAATTCAAGGAATAAATTTAAACTAAATAGCATTATACCTTCATGATATGGATATGCTTGAAAGTTGGAGATGTTGGATCTTTGGACTTCGTCTCGGTTTGAATAAAATGGTAGCGGGATATGCTAAAAACTTATGTAAGCCTAAGCTATTCGACTAATGAAAGAAAATATGCTCTTACAAAAGACATAACGACTCTCGATACTATGAGGTTTTTTTTATCCATCTTTGCTCAAGCAAGGGAAAGGTCAATTACGTGGTAAAAAACTAATTTCTCATGAGAAAAAATGCGAGAAGTCAACCAAATGGGATCCTTCTCCTTTTGAATATGGTAGGGCATTGAATGATAGGGACAACCGTCCAGTTCAAAGACCTAAAAATTGATTTTACAATGTTCACACGCTTAGCCTCGTGGTTTACTAAATACACACCCACGTCCATGAAGTACGTGAAGGATATACCATTATTTTTGGAGGTTTTGCAAAAGAAAATATGGATGTCAATGTAGATAGAAATTGTGACTTTAGATTTGTGTCTAGCTATTTGAGGAATGGGACAAAGAGTGATGTGTGGAGAAATTTGAGAGGTGGTTTAATGGAAGAATTCCTTAAAAACAATGATTTTTACATATATTGTTTTGGTATTTTGTTTTCGTACACCGTGATAAATCCATTAAACAACTACACTAGACTGTGTCGTAGTAAGTGTTGGTTGCTTACGCCAGAGTGTGGTTAACTTTTGGCTAATGGTTACAACTGTGTTTGCATTTTAATATTACCAAGACATTGCCTTGTATTTCTACCTATGATAAAGGAACCTGGAAAATCTCCTATATTCGTTCAGATGACTCTTGTACGCGGGAATCATTTTGTCATACTAAAGTTGAAGGATGGTTATCCAATGCCACAAGTTGAAAGTTACTGGCATAGTAAAACCTTTCCTATATCCAAGACTTGGATTAATAAATATGTTGACCGAATTTTCCCGAGGGATGTAGCGATACGTGATGTTTCAATTGAAATCAACTATAGTGCACCAGATCCTCATTCTTTTTTGTCTTTTTTGTACACATGTAATTTAATGTGTAGGAACTGGGGGTGATTTTTTGTGCATGTCAATATCAATTTTGAGTTATTTGTTAATATAAATTGTAAATTTGTTAAAATTACATAGAAAAAGATTATGAGTGGAATGATCTTGTTGAACTATGTTATTTTCATTTCAGGGTTAACTTACTTGCATGCTATAACTTTTTTTATGAATAATGGATTAATTCCATAAAACTTGCTGGGTAGTGGAACGCACTTGCCTACTAAAATTATAAAAAGTATGCTAATTCGAGGAATGTATCCCATATGATAGTTAATTACTCAGGATATTCATCCTTAAAAGTATAAATGTTAGGGGGAAAACTCCTATGGGGTACAAATAAAGAGTAATTAAACATTACTCGGGGTACTAATGCCGAGTAATTTTTATTTACTCAGGATGTTCATCCCTAATAGTGTAAGTATCAAATGACAATGAAATTAATTCAAGGTACTGATGATGAGTGAAGATCAACAACTTGGGACAAGAATGTCGTGTAAGAATTAATTAATCATTGTCTTCATACCGAATGGATATTTATAAGTTGGCCTCAGAAATTTCACCTTGTTTGTTGGAGTTATACCGAATGAATTTCTAAGACTTGGGATGTTCAATCACAACAGTATAATTTTGCCACAAGTTTTGTAATAGTTCAATTTTCCCAAATATTTTCACAAGTTTAAATTCAACCAAAAAATTTCAGAAGTTCAAATTCAACCAAAATATATGATAATAAATTAACATCGAAAAAAGTTAACAACTTCAACTTTAACTTCAATATTTAGGAAGTTAAAATTTCCAAATCCATTGAAACAAGTTAACAACTTCAACATTCAACAAGTTAACATAATGTAACTGTAATACCCCGTATTTTTATGACTTTTAATTTTGGGGATTTATTAAATTTAATTAGAGATATTAATTTAATATTAATCCAGAAAAACATTTAAATACTTAATAGCGTGATGGGAGTTAGTAATTATTGGAATTTTGTTGTAAGTTACGTTATGGGTAAAGTAAGTGGTGTAATTAAATTTAGTAAAATTATCACGAGAATCTAATTTGATAATTTTGAAAATTTATCGGGACGTGCTTGAGTCGTGTCGGGATTTAATTCGAATTATTAAAAGTGAATAAATTATAAGTCACCCGTATGGTCACTTTGAGTGCGTCAATGTGTCCGTAAGGGTTGAGATAGTCAAAATAATATACCCGAGGGTTTAGTTTGGGTCTCGAGGCATTTTTAGGCCTAATTAACATCCCGGGAGGGCGTTTTAGACATTTTACATTTTTGGGCATGGAAACCCAAAAAATTTCTAAGAGTATATCAGATAATATGGGTCATCTTCTTGGGTTAGAATAACCATAAACTAAAGACGTCCATTAGAGAGGAAGAGGAGAAGCTTTCCAAGGGGTTCTAGGCCAAGAACTCCACCGTTTACACCGCCGTCGCCGCCAAACTTTAGATCGCGCAACAAGGATCACAACCACACCAATTTTTTCACAAATCTGAGCCAAGAATTCCCAGGTAAGTATCTATCTTGCTCTATTTCAGTTAATGCTTCAATGATATTAGTCTAGGGTTGATTAGGACTAGTTTTTGTGAAAGAAAAACCTATTTTGGGAGACTTGAATTTGCATGATGTATAGGTAAAAGACGTATTCTGGAAATCAAATTCACATGTAGAGGTTGAACCATGAAATTTCATTAAATTAGGAGTATAAAATCTGAGAAAGGAATGGGAAGAAACTAAACAAAGGAAATATTAGGGTTCTTGATATTTTTATGGATTGTGCCCCTTTTAATTCGTTATTCATGATGAAAATTCGCATACCTTACGTAGAATATCAATTAATTGAGGATATAACACTTGTAGTGTAAATTGTTTGGAGTTTGTAAGTAAAATATGTTGGTTAGGATGATTTTGGAAGAATATTTCCGTAACTGGTAATTCTGCAGTTTCGCCATAACTGCTTGATCGATCGATCGACCGAAGAGAATCGATCGATCGAGCCCCTGCCATAGATCGATCGACTCCTCCTGGCAGACTCATACTTCCCTTTTTAAATGGTTGATTTTAATTTAAATGAGTAGTAATCCTTGGACATTCTTATTAAAACATTTTGGGAGATAAAGAGGACTAGTAGGACTTGATAAAAATGGAGCATTTCAAGTAAGACTAAATTAGGATTAACGGGGAGTAAATTACACTTAAGAAATAGTGGGAACATGTGTTTAAAGGGTGAAACTCGTAAGGAAGTTACGTCGTTAAAATAAAAGAGTACCTACTGAAATTACACTTATGAAGATAGGATTTCACGAGTGTTACGAAATAAGTCAGAATAATCCCATAAATAAGAATAAAAGAGACGAACCATTATACGGGATAATCTAGTAATGTGCAATAAGAATAAATATCATAAGTATGGGTCGTGAGAGTGTGCCTAAATTTGCTATGGGAATGGTAGTATACATATATGACTGTGTTTATGCATATACTATATACGTGTAAAAATCATGCCCGCGCTACTTGCTATCACTGAGGTTACCGCACTGGGACAGTCTTATCTCGATGGGACCTTTTTGGGGAATATTGACTTGTACCCTAGAACATAGGAATCCTTGGTACAGGCTATCGAATCGATAGTCAGACGATCCTAAGAGACGTGAGGGTATGTGCTGACATCTTAGTGACTTGGAACTATCCTTCGCCTCAATTTGTTTGTGTTTTGTGTTAATACAGTTCGAGAGTGATTCCAAACTAGTATTTCCCTTAGTACGAGTGATACGGGGACTTGATAGCAGAGTATGCTCGCACCATAAATTTTATGTGGGGTGCCGATAGTATATATATATATAAACTTGAAATTTGGGAACTACCTACTGTGACTAAAGGTAGGTAAATAATGAATAATTATTTCAACTTGGATATAAGTGTTCGAAAAGTTTGAGGCAATACTGAGACACTTTATAATCAAATGAGGCTCATGTGAGGACTTTGCTTTTAAATAAAATTAATTTTCTTAACCCTGGAAATTGTCGGCATGAAATCTTGTGAATAACTTAAGATAAACTAAACGGTTGGGGGTATTAGTGCGGTAGGTGTGCACATTAGAAGAGAGGTGAGAATTTCTCAAGAGAGTGTCGCACTAATATGATTGTTTCATTAGACGGTAAGCATTTTAAATACTTGATAAACTAAATTTAAACTGTTTTACAATCAGGCTCTGACCCGTTTCCTATTTTCTCTCCTCTCTTGTATATATATGTATATATTACAGGTGCCTAGCCACAGGGGCGTCTTGCATAGTATCCTTTGGAAGGAACGTGTTGCAGCTTAGGTGGGAGTTGCAGGCCTCTTGCTTAGACGATCTAATTATTGATTCCACTTCTAGTTTTATTTTATCCAGTTGGGCATGTGTCTCCCTTTTCCATTAATCAGTTGGTTTTATCAGAGATTGTGACTCATTTATTTCCAGTATTTATACTTTGGAATTATTACTGTCTGGATGTTTTTCCTTTGAAGTTTTAAAGTTCGAATTAATTAGTTGGATGCTTAATTTCTTGGATTATATGTTCCAGTATAGTTGTTCGGTGATTCTTAAGCTATGAATTATGAAAAGTTTTAAATGTTGATTTTTAAATGAAATTGGAAATTGATGTGCAGAAACAGCTATGAATTACGAGTGCACAGACGTGCAGAAACAGCTATTGGCTTCCTTCAAGTTAGTGGGGTCCGCTTTGCATTGGTGGGAATCCACCACCACCTTAGAGGAAAGGGATACTATCACTATCCAGTCATTCTGGACGCAGTTTGATAGCAAATACTTTCCATCTATCGTGCAGACTGAGATGAGGTGGAAGTTACTGAGTCTGAAATAGGAGAATTCGACTGTTGCTGAGTACGAAGAGGAGTTCACTAGACTTCTCACTATAGTGCCAGATGAGGAACCCACTGAGGGAAAGAAGATACTGTTGTTTATGGACGGGTTGGCCTAGAGGATCCGTCAATACGTCATAGGCAATCTGTCACTAAGTACCTACACGAATGTACTCAATGCTGCTTTATTACACTGCCAGGATCACCGCTTCCATATGCAGGGAAGCAAGCGAGCAGGAGAGTCCATCCAGCAGGGCAGGACAATGGGTAGTGGTACTAGTGGAACACCGGCATCCCAGGGGCAGACTCGTCAGCATGAGCAGAGTTCCCATCAAGGGGACCCTGCCAAGCGGGTCTGATCAGGTAACTCCAGACAGGGATTTGGGGGATTTAGGCAGGGCCAGTCTAATCAGTAGGGCCAACATAGTCAGTCGTAGGGTCAACAGCATTTTCAGTAGGGCCAATGGCGGGGTGGTAACGGCCAGCAGGGCTGTAATCAGTAGGGACAGAGGGGAGGAAATTTATGTGGATGATGCTTTGGGTGTGGTAAAAATGTCCACAGGCACCATGATTGTCCAGAGGGAGATAAGGCCCCACAGCAGCAGGGTCCCCGTAATGAGCCATAGAGGCCACTTTTTCTAGCTGCCCTCCCAGTGCCAGCTCAGGCACCAGCCCTTCCAGCCATCCCAGCAGCTCCAGTACAGCAGGGGCAGTTACAGTATGGACGTGTCTATAACGTCCACCAGGCAGCAGCTCCACAGGTTCCACCCACAATTGAGGGTACGTTTCCTATCCATGGTACTATGTGTCGAGTTTTATTTAATACTGGGGCGACACACTATTTTATAGCTACTCATTTTGCAAAGGCCTTAGGATTATTAGCCACAGCAGAGAGCACTATGACATGCGTAGACTCACCACTGGGGAATGGATCGTTAATTCTCTTTATATGTCGAGGTGTGGGAGTAGAAATTGGTAGCTTAATCTTACCAGCAGACATGTTAGTCTTAGATATGCATGAGCACGACGTTATCATTGGCATGGATTGACTCGCAGCATACAGAGCCATGATAGATTGTTTCGGTGGGAGTATAGTCTTTGCCATTTCGGGGCAGGAGATGTTTGTGGTGGAGATACCTCGCCCAGAGGGAGGTTCTACTGCTCATTTGTATTACATAGAAGAGGATACCTCTAAGGAGGTCGTGATTCCCTTTGACTCGATCCCAGTTGTTCGTGAGTATTCTGATGTATTTCAGGAGATACCAGGCCTACACCCCAGTCGAGAGATAGATTTTGTCATAGATTTATTATCGGATACTCGATCGATAGCACTCTCTCCATACCGTATGGCCCCGACAGAAATACGAGAGTTACGAGACCAGATAGAGCAGCTGTTAGGTCAGGGCTTCATTCATAGGAGTACCTCACCTTGGGGAGCTCCAGTGTTGTTTGTGAAAAAGAGAGATGGTTCACTAAGGCTATGTGTGGACTAACGGGAGCTGAATAAGGTCATGATACGGAATAAATATCTGTTGCCTCAAATCGATGATCTGTTCGACCAGCTGAGGGGAGCAACCTTCTTTTCGAAAATAGATTTGAGGTCAGGATACCATCAGCTACGTATTAGGGAGCAGGATGTTTCGAAGACTGCTTTCTTGATGAGATATGGGTCTTACGAGTTCAGAGTGATGATATTTGGACTCACAAATGCTCCAACCGTATTCATGGACTTGATGAACCAGGTGTTCAGAGAGTTCTTGGATCAGTTTGTTATCGTCTTCATAGATGACATCCTGATATATTCACACACTGAGGAGCACTTGAGACAGGTTCTTCAGACCCTACGAGAGCATCATATGTATGCTAAGTACGAGAAGTGCGGATTCTGGCTACGAGAAGTGCAGTTCTTAGGACATGTCGTTTCTGAACTGGGAATAGCGATTGAACCGAGTAAAGTGTCAGCAGTGAGGGAGTGGGGACAACCCACAACATCGACGGAAGTGCATAGTTTCCTAGGGTTAGCCGGATACTATAGGAGATTTATCCGAGGGTTCTCCAAGATAGCAGGTCCATTGACGAACCTGACTCGCAAGGGGGTACCATATTTTTGGGACGATACTTGTTAATTGGCTTTTGATGAGCTGAAAGACAAGATGACTTTGACACGAGTCCTTGCTTTACCCAAGCTGGGCGTGGAGTATCTGGTTTATACCGATGCTTCCTTACGGGGACTTGGGGGAGTACTTCAGTAGGAGGAGAAGGCTATCGCTTTTGCCTCCCGCAAGCTTAAGACACACGAGATAAATTACCCTACTCACGACCTAGAGTTAGCAGCGGTCGTCTTCGTATTGAGGATATGGAGACATTATTTATTAGGGGAGAAGTTCCGCTTGTTCATAGACCACAAGTCACTGCAGTACCTGTTCACTCAGCGAGAGCTGAATATGCGTCAGTGCAGGTGGTTAGAGTTTGTGAAGGACTATCAGTTCGACATACAATACCATCCGAGGAAGGCCAACGTAGTTACTGATGCGTTGAGCCGTAGATCGATAGATGATGTAGCGAATGTCTGGAAAGCAAAGTGGAAAGAGTTGGGTCACCAGGTTGCGGTAGCCCGTTCCTTCATATCTGTCATGACAGTGACACCCGAGATTGTTACGAGGGTAATACATGCACAGAAAGCAGACCCATTTTGGCAGGAGCAGATTGTACGGCTTTTAGCTGAGGGTGCTGAATCCTATTCTATTAGTTTCGATGGAGGGTTAAGGTTTAATGGGAGATTAGTGGTCCCAGAAGGAGCAGACTTACGTCATGCAGTGATGACCCAGTCTCATGGGTCCCGATTTGCGGTGCATCCTGGGGGAGATAAGATGTACTAGGATATGAAGCGGCAATACTGGTGGAGTGGGATGAAGAAGGATATTGCTGAGTTCGTGTCCAAGTGTTCTACTTGCCAAATGGTAAAGGTGGATCACCAGAAATCTTCGGGATTGCTTCAGACGTTGGAAATACCCACGTGGAAGTGGGAGAGTATTTCCATGGATTTTATTACTGGGTTGCCTACATCACAGTGGGGCCATGAATCTATCTGGGTGATTGTGGATCGTTCGACCAAGGTGGACCATTTTCTGCCAGTACGAATAGACTATACCACGGGCCAGTACGCTCCGTTGTTCATTGCTGAGATTGTTAGACTACATGGGGTGCCCCTGGATATTGTGTCAGATAGAGATAAGATTTTCGTGTCGCATTTCTGGGAGAGTTTTCAGGAGGCCATGGGTACAGAGTTGAGGTTGAGTTCATCTTATCACCCACAGACGGATGGACAAACAGAGCGTACCAATCAGATGTTGGAGGATATGCTACGCATGTATGTCCTTGATTTTGGGGGTGGTTGGGAGCCACATCTTCCACTGGTGGAGTTTGCTTATAATAATTCCTATCAGTTCATGATTGGCATGGATCCATTTGAGGCATTATATGGCAGGCTTTGTCGTTCTCCAACTTGTTAGTTAGAGGTGGGGGACAACAAATTTCTCGAACCAGAGGTAATTCAGGAAACCTTCGCAAGGATTAAGCTTATCAGGAGCCGCATTCGGGTAGCCCAGGACAGGCAGAAAAGCTAAGCTGATGCAAAACGGTTTTTCAGAGAATTTAATGTGGGGGATAAAGTATTACTACGTGTATCTCCTATGAAAGGAGTGATGAGGCTTGGGAAAAAAGGGAAACTGGCCCCGAGGTACGTGGGACCATTTTCCATTATCGATAGGGTTGGGCCGGTAGCATACCGATTGGGACTGCTAGAGCATCTACACCGCGTTCACGATGTATTCCACATCTCGTCGTTGAGAAGATACCTTCGGGATGACATGGCCCACACCCACATCGCGATTGAGGAGATTGACTTACATCCTGATAGCTCTTACGAAGAGAGACAGTAGCGATTCTAGACCATAGTGAAAGGAGATTGAGGTCGAAAGTAGTCCCACTTGTACGGGTTCAGTGGGAGCATCATAATGTCGAGGAATCTACTTGGGAGCGTGAGGTAGACATGCGTGAGAAGTACCTAGAGTTATTCTTACCTGGTATACCTTACTTTTTCGAATTTCGGAACGAAATTCCGTTATTAGGGGGGGAGTATGTAATACCCCATATTTTTATGACTTTTAATTTTGGGGATTTATTAAATTTAATTAGAGAAATTAATTTAATATTAATTCGGAAAAACATTTAAATACTTACTAGCGTGATGAGATTTAGTAATTATTGGAATTTTGTTGTAAGTTACCTTATGGGTAAGGTAAGTGGTGTAATTGAATTTAGTAAAATTATCACGAGAATCTAATTTGATAATTTTGAAAATTTATTGGGACGTGCTTGTGTCGTGTCGGGATTTAATTCGAATTATTAGAAGTGAATAAATTATAAGTCACCCGTATGGTCACTTTGAGTGTGTCAATGTGTCCGTAAGGGTTGAGATAGTCAAAATAATGTACCCGGGGGTTTAGTTTGGGTCTCGGGGAGTTTTTAGGCCTAATTAACATCCCGGGATGGCGTTTTAGACATTTTACATTTTTGGGCATGGAAACCCACGAAATTTCTAAAAGTATATTAGATAATAGGGGTCATCTTATAGGGTTATAATAACCATAAACTAAAGACGGCCATTGGAGAGGAAGAGGAGAAGCTTTCCAAGGGGTTCTAGGCCAAGAACTCCACCGTTTACACCGCCGTCGTCGCCAAACTTTAGATCTCGCAACAAGGATCACAACCACACCAATTTTTCCACAAATCTGAGCCAAGAATTCCCAGGCAAGTATCTATATTGCTCTATTTCAGTTAATGCTTCAATGATATTAGTCTAGGGTTGATTAGGACTAGTTTTTGTGAAAGAAAAACCTATTTTGGGAGACTTGAATTTGCATGATGTATAGGTAAAAGACGTATTCTGAAAATCAAATTCACATGTAGAGGTTGAACCATGAAATTTCATTAAATTAGGAGTATAAAATCTGAGAAAGGAATGGGAAGAAACTAAACAAAGGAAATATTAGGGTTCTTGATATTTTTATGGATTGTGCCCCTTTTAATTCGTTATTCATGATGAAAATCCGTATGCCTTACGTAGAATATCAATTAATTGAGGATATAACACTTGTAGTGTAAATTGTTTGGAGTTTGGAAGTCAAATATGTTGGTTAGGATGATTTTGCAACAATATTTTCGTAACTGGTAATTCTGTAGTTTCGCCATAACTGCTTGATCGATCGATCGACCACGATGGATCAATCGATCGAGCCCCTGCCATAGATCGATCGACCCCTCTTGGCAGACTCATACTTCCCTTTTTAAATGGTTGATTTTAATTTAAATGAGTAGTAATCCTTGGACATTCTTATTAAAACATTTTGGGAGATAAAGAGGACCAGTAGGACTTGATAAAAATGGAGCATTTCAAGTAAGACTAAATTAGGATTAACGGGGAGTAAATTACACTTAAGAAATAGTGGGAACATGTGTTTAAAGCGTGAGACTCGTAAGGAAGTTACGTCTTTAAAATAAAAGAGTACCTACTGAAATTACACTTATGAAGATATGATTTCACGAGTATTACGAAAAAAGTCAGAATAATCCCATAAATAAGAATAAAAGAGACGAACCGTTATACGGGATAATCTAGTAATGTACAATAAGAATAAATATCATAAGTATGGGTCGTGAGAGTGTGCCTAAATTTGCTATGGGAATGGTAGTATACATATATGACTGTGTTTATGCATATACTATATACGTGTAAAAATCATGCCCGCACTACTTGCTATCACTGAGGTTACCGCACTGGGACAGTCTTATATCGATGGGACCTTTATGGGGGATATTGACTTGTACCCTAGAATATAGGAATCCTTGGTATAGGCTATCAGATCGATAGTCAGACGGTCCTAAGAGACGTGAGGGTATGTGCTGACCTCTTAGTGGCTTGGAACTATCCTTCGCCTCAATTTGTTTGTGTTTTGTGTTAATAGAATTCGAGAGTGGTTCCAAACTAGTATTTTCATTAGTACGAGTGATACGGGGACTTGATAGCAGAGTATGCTCGCACCATAAATTTTATGTGGGGTGCCGATAGTATATATATGTGTATATATATATATATATATATATATATATATATATATATATATATATATATATATTATATGAGTGATTAATATATATATATATATATATAAACTTGAAATTTGGGAACTACCTACTGTGACTAAAGATAGGTAAATAATGAATAATTATTTCAACTTGGATATAAGTGTTCGAAAAGTTTGAGGCAATACTAAGACACTTTATAATCAAATGAGACTCATGTGAGGACTTTGCTTTTAAATAAAATTAATTTTCTTAACCCTAGAAATTGTCGGCATGAAATCTTGTGAATAAATTAAGATAAGCTAAACGGTTGGGGGTATTAGTGCGGTAGGTGTGCACATTAGAAGAGAGGTGAGAATTTCTCAAGAGAGTGTCGCACTAATATGATTGTTGCATTAGCCGGTAAGCATTTTAAATACTTGCTAAACTAAATTTAAACTGTTTTACAATCAGGCTCTGACCCGTTTCCTATTTTCTCTCCTCTCTTGTATATATATGTATATATTACATGTGCCTAGCCACAGGGGCGTCTTGCATAGTATCCTTTGGAAGGAACGTGTTGCAGCTTAGGTGGGAGTTGCAGGCCTCTTGCTTAGACGATCTAATTATTGATTCCACTTCTAGTTTTATTTTATCCAGTTGGGCATGTGTCTCCCTTTTCCATTAATCAGTTGGTTTTATCAGAGATTGTGACTCATTTATTTCCAGTATTTATACTTTGGAATTATTACTGTCTGGATGTTTTTCCTTTGAAGTTTTAAAGTTGGAATTAATTAGTTGGATGCTTAATTTCTTGGATTATATGTTCCAGTATAGTTGTTCGGTGATTCTTAAGCTATGAATTATGAAAAGTTTTAAATGTTGATTTTTAAATGAAATTGGAAATTGATGTCTTAAAATAGTTTTGTCACTTAGCTTAATTATTTAGGGTGTTTAATTGGAAAAGTTATTTTTACGACAGTGATGCTAAGAATGAACCAACCGTTCACCTTGGTTATAATTTAATGAAGGGCTGATCAACCGGTATTTAATTAGGCGGGGTGTCACAGTAACATCATATACATTAATTAGAAATCCAAAATATCATGTCAATGTTCCATATATAAAATATCACGATAGTGTTCCAAGTACACAATCTTCCAAATCCTAAATATCATGGCAATGTCACAAAATAACGACTTCATCTACAATGTTAATGTCACTTTCTCTTTCTTTTCCATCCATGTCTCTTTGGCCCCTCATATTCTTTTTCCTTCCCGTTCTTCTTTTTTCCCCCTTATCCTTATCAGTGTCTTTTCGATGACCCACCCCGTTTGCTACTGGAAGTATTTGGTATGCATCGATATCTCATTCAAGTAATGTAGTGGCATTTGTTGTATCATCTTTTTTTAATATTCTTCGCAAGCGATTCCATTGCTTAGCAAACTTCATCTGCCCATTGAAAAATTTTTACATAGGAGAAATTTCCACAATTGATGTATTTTATAATATTAAGGGATAATTATTCTTACCAGTGAGGGTTTTGATTCACCGGACTAACGATTGACAGGGTTCGGGACTATCGAATGTAAATATGTTAAGAATATAGCACTCTGCCACGGATAGTATTCTACAATACAAATGCTAAGAGTCCACGGCCCTACAAAAATACAGGCCGCGACCCTGTAGAATACAGGGCACGACCCTCCTCATCAAAGGGCGCGGCCCCCATCAAGACGCCACGGAGATGACTGGCACAAGGTACGGCTCTGTCTATTATAGGGCGCGGCACATAGTAATCATTCCCCAAAAAGAAGCCACAGAACTACTCGGTACAGGGCGCGACAACTTTGTCTTCAGCGCCATAGGATACAACACACTTCTTGCCTTTCAAGCCGCATCCCCCTCATTCGCAACTACTCCAGACTTTATATATGTCACGTGCTCAGGGTACGTGACACATCACACATACCACTTATAAATAGAGGACCACACCTCGAAATAAGGGAGGGATTCCATACAGACCAGGGGAAGGTTCTAAAGTGTCGATTCCACACACACCCGGGGCAGGTTCTACAATATAGATTCTCTCTGCACAACCTCAACATACGACTTGGAGGCCACACACCTACATCGCATCCACCTCTCTGGCAAATCGGAATCCTCAATACGGCCATGTACTCTCCTTTATTCTCATACCTTTACGCCTCTTTAGGCACGATTATATTGTACAATGTAACGCATATAATGAGAACGGAGCAACACAGTGGATGTAGGCCTATTTTAAAGGCTGAACCACTCTATATCTTATTTTCTCTCTACTTACTTGCTTGGTTTATTCATTACATATTTTACACTTTGACTTACTAATATGAGAACGACTTGTGGGCGATTTATCATATCATCAACCAGTGCATGTAATCCTCGCTACAATCCCACGGGAATGTGAACAAAGGGGCTTCTGTGATAACATGTGGTCTTTATAATTCTCTTGATACCATTTTTAAATGTCGAAATTTACATTATATCTTGGATCTTTGTTTCCCCTCTCGTCTCTTATAGGGGTCATTGGGTCCCGGGAGATGATTTGCAGACGTCCTAGTTTCTTAATCACTCATTGTGGGTAGTAAGGCTCAATGACATCAAAGAAAATTATAAATTCACTATAAAATGAAACCTCATGGGATTAGTATGCATCCCTCTAATCCTTATAAGGATCCCAAATCATTTACCCATAAACATACAAAATAAGTCGAAGGTTGAAACATAGGTACTTACATAATTACGTAAAATAATGCATAATTAAGTATAAAGAACTTACATTTCTTGCTGCCAAATTGCCAAGATTCTCTCGAAATTTAATGATCTGTGGTAATTCTTTTTTTGCGAAACCCATTGCAAGTCCCAACGCCTAATTCTAGGCATGGTGTCGTTAACTCCATATAATAACTTGAGATACAAATAAAAATTATACTACCCCATTACATCAAGAATAATACTGATTATTTTTACTTGCAATAGGGATAAATAACTGCTCATTTTCCTAACCCTTGGCCTTGATGCAAGGCCAAGCTTTCTACATAGGTGAAAAAGTATTCCCATGTTCCACGCAAGTCATCTCACCTTATTCAAATCCTTTAATACTTGCAGGTAATATATAAAGATCGTGTTTTATGTCTTATCAGGGAATGCGATACATCCAAGTATGTAAAATAGGCATGCCCTTGCACATTAGTCTTACTGCTCTCTAGGGGCATTGGAAAATTTGGCTTTGTTATGAAAATTCCCAGTAATCTAATTCAATATAATCGCATATGTTTCCTTATACTCCTCTTCAACATCTGCTTTGCTAACTCCCAAACACCCAATCAATAAATTAATCGCTTTTGGTATTTCATTCCCACCGTCTTCTCCATATTTTGAGCACAAACTATCGGGACTTACAATATCCGAGCAACATCATCCATAGTAATGGTCATCTCCCCAAATGGCATGTATAAACTATTTGTCTCTGGCTGCCATCACTCAACGAACGCCGAAACCAATGCGTAATCAATATATCGATGGTTGTATTTGATCAAACCCATAATATTTGTCATATCCACCCTATCAAGTACTCCTTTATTGAGACCTTTCAATGACCATTCATTTATCTTCACCCATTGGTTTATACATAACACAACCCCTGGTTCAACCTACAATGTCACAAATGTAATTACTAAATAAGGAAATATGAAATTTTTTGAAAAGTTCAAACTACAATGCCATAAAGGTAATTTACCATTAAAGGAGTCCATATCCCTAATGTGATATGGTACTTGAAGTGATTAAGGAGTATAAGTTCTTTTGGTCCCTCGTAATCATCACTTGTCTTCACCTCAACTGACTTCGTTTTACTAGATGCTGGAATATTTGATGGGCCAGAATTTGAATCAATAGACAATGGAATATTTTATGGCCCATCATCATTTTGTGCGATATCCCCATGTACATCCTCATCCTCATCCTAATCTATATTATTATCCTCTTGTATGCTATCCCCATGAACATCAACCTCCACACTTGCATACTCCACACGTGAAACATCACCGAGCGCCTATGAGCTCACACTATGCAATATAGTATGTAATTCCTCCTGGTCCTTCCTCTCGAAAGCGGTAAGTGGTTTCCTCTTCAAACGTGAACAACATTTCATATTTTCCATGTTTAAACATGCATTAAAACAAAATGTAAAATTTAAGTAACTAGTTTTCATAAATAAAAATAATTATATTATAAATGAAGGTAGTTATATAATCACATGTGTGCGCGCGCGCGCACACACACACATACACATATATATATACATGCACACACACACACACATTAACACACATTCAGGGCACATGTGTTAAGTAACTGAAGTTGAATGAGGTGAAACGTAACGAATGAATAAAACATACTCGAGGAAAAAGGTAAAGAATGAGACAAACATAATGTTTTACCTTGTTCGGGGCAAAGGTAATGCGTATGTAACAATGAATCGGGATGAAGGTGACGAGGTGATGAGTATGTAATAATGAATCGGGCTGAAGGTGATGAATTTGGAATTCAAACTTGGGGGTTATGAACCTAATGAATCCCTTTGTAATTTTCAAAAACTTTATCTTGATTAGGGCAATCGTGACCATTTTTGGTCTTTATTTGGGGTCGTGATACCGAATCACAGTGTACGTAAGTAAGGTTTTTTTCAAACGTGTATGGGTTGATTCTAGGTTATTTTCTCAACCTATCATGGTTTTTTAACGTCGTAAAATGTCTAATATACTATTAATTAAGTTTAACATGTCTAATATACTATTAATTTAATAGTTCAAAGGTTTAACAATTAAAGAACCATATATTTAAATGGTTTAACATGTCTATTATATGCATATGTATGTTTTTGCTTAATGAATAATAAACCCTAGTAATAGTTGATTCGGCGAGTACCAACTTGCTTTTATGGTATTGATGATGATTTGAGGTTGATCTTTGAAGCTTTTGAAATTTAAATAAGGAGAGTAAGTTTACAAATGAAAATTTTGAACTTTAAATAGTGAGGTGCCCTTTGGTGGTATTATAGAGTGCGAAATGTGTTTCTGTGGTAACATGGAATTATTTTATCTTGGTGATACTTAGGAGTAATTTTAAGGATGCCCTTAGCGTTCACCATTTTTTGTTGAGGATAAGACACTGTAAACCCTCAAGTTCAAATAATTTTCAATTCTTATCTCAACATTTCAATTTTGCATAGTAAACCCAGAAGTATATTTAGTAATACAATTAGAACCTCTAAGAATAACTCCATTAGTTGAAGTTAACATGATGTTGACGTGATATTGGCATGACATATAATCTTTTAGGGAAAAAACACATTGTAAATCCTGGAATTTGGGGTAAATTATAATGCTTACCCCCAATATTTTAATTTTGCATGATAAACCCTAAGTACATTTAGTAATGTTATCAGAGCTTCCAAGGATAACTTCATCGTCGAAATTAACGGAATGCTCACACCCCACTCGCCTCCTCCCTCACACAAGCTGTTACATCTCCAACCCTACTTCTCTCTCTCTCTCTCTCTCTCACACACACACACACACACACACAAAACCACTCAAACAAACCCACAATCAATTTAAAAAAAAAAACAGGCCAGCCGACACCACCCACCACCCCACCATCGATTCCAACAAAACTCACAAATCAATTTCAATAAAAATTACAAATTAAAATCCAACCAGGCCCTAGATATTTTTTGAATCAAATCGACGTTTGTTTGTGTGTGGGTGGGTGGGTGGGTGGGTGGGTGGGTGGATGAGAGAGAGAGGTAGGGCAGTTATGGCAGAGGTAATGATTGTAGGTTAGGGTGGGTGAGCATGGAAATGGGGGATGGATTACAATTTTTTTCTTCTTTCTTTTTTCTTATTTTCAAAAACATTCTTGTTTTTTTTATTTTTAAACGGTTTTAGTTTTTTCCCTAATTTTGATTTTTACTATTTTTTTTGTTTTTTTGGTATATTTTATATTTTTGTTTTTTAAATATAATTTCTTCTATTCTGATTATAGCTTTGTTTTTTAGTACTTTTAATAATAATTTATCTAGTATTATAAATTATTTTTGTAGGTTTCAACATTTTTAGTATTTTTCAAACTTTTTAGTATCCTTTTCCATTTTTAATAGTTTTTTGTTTTTATTTTCTTGTAATTTTTTTCTAATTGTTAAATACATTTTCAATAGTTTTAGTTTTTTATATAATTTTTCTTGTTTTTGTTTTTTTCCTTATTTTTTTAGTTGTTAAAAATATTTTTGTGTATTTTTTATTTTTTCTAGGTTTTTAGTTTTAAATAAATTTTCATAATTTTAAATTATATTTTTTTGTATTTTATGATTTTATTATAATTTTTTCATTTTTTAAAAGTTCATGTTGTTTCCACACAACATTATTTTATTAGTCAATTGTGAATTTGTTCCACATCATTCGCCACATAAGCTCCTACATATGATTGGTGCTAATTTAAATTAAAGATGTTAGACCTGAATCCTGATGATCCAATTGGTATTGTTAATATTTTTTACGATTTGCCATATTAAATTGAAATATAACGAAGAATTACAAATTACCTCTTGCTCCCTTTTTTTAATTTCATTTTTATCAATATATTTCTAGAAATAATGTTGTCTTTGAAAATGACATGAGCTATGCTTTCAAAGACCCAAGCTGAGAGTTGCCTGCCGGCATTTGGTGTGACGTTTGAAGACATTATTGATTACCTCTTTGCTCTGGCAAAGACCACCATCAAAAGTTGTTTTCACGGGAACTCTGATGGTCGATGTAACATTAAAACTCCATCATCTTTTTACATTCTTCCACAAGAATTCTAAATGTCTTCTTCACTTTATTTATCAAACTTGATGCCACTTTGGAATTTGTGAGAGAAATTTGTATTTGGGAATATACACAATTAACAATGAAAAAACATTTCCATGCAAAATTTAACAATCTTCTTGAGTGAAGGTTTCCATTGGAAGGAAATGGCGGTAATTGTATCTTGACAAAAAGAATTTGTAGGTCGAAAGGCCTTCACCCCAATAAAAATACTCAAATCAGTCTAAATTAAGGATAATTTTGAATTCATCCACCCATTCCGAAACAAAATCCACTAAAACAATTATTAAATTAATTCACCAAATTGAGATATCTTAAAAAGTGGATGTCTACAAATACATGTTTAATTTTGGTGAAGTAAATTAATAATCTATTTGAATGGATGTACTTATAAAATTTGTGAATGGATTCAATATCACCCTAAATTAAAAGTTCTTTTTTCTATTTTTTGATCGTCCAAAATTAATATTCGTTTTCCTTTTTGAGATTTAGTCAACGGATGAAATTCCACGGTAATGAACAAGTCTTGATATAATTGTCGTTTTCAAATGACGACTATTAAGGGTTAATTATACATTGACTCCTCCAACGTTGCTTTCATTTTTACTTCATCACCCGTACTTTTATTTTTTAAACTTAATCCCCTCAACTTATTAAAGTGCATTACTTTACCCCTAAACACTAAGCGTCCTATATTTTTTAACAAAAAATTGATCAAGTGCGCACCATATCAGGGTATTTTGTCTAATCACTTGTGTAAATGATTAACTTAATACCGTTACGGTCAGGGGTAAAATGATGCGCTTTTAAAAGTTGAGAGGGTTAAAGCTAAAAAATGAAAGTACAAACAGTAAAGTAAAAATATGTGCAAAATTAAAAATAAGCGCACTATATTAGGGTATTTTGTCTAAATACTTGTGCAAATGACCATTTTTTGTACCGAAAACTTAATAGGGTAAAATAATGCATTTTTAAAAGTTGAGGAGGTTAATAATAGAAAATAAAAGTACGGACGGTGAAGTGAAAACATGTGCAAAATTAAAGGGGTCAAGATGTAATTAATCCGACTATTAAATTGACGGAGGTTGTAAAATGTCATTGCCATCTTTTGAGGGAAATGTTTCGAAAGGATAGCTGTCAAGCATAAGCCTCACAAAACGGCCATAAACAGTACGGAAGTAGGACAAAATAAAAAAGAATCAATAAAATATGGGAACCCTTATTCCCACTCCAAAAAATATTTCCCCCACTCCACCTTTAACTCTAAACACAAAAATGACTAAAATGTCCTTCTATACATATTACTTAGGTTAAACAATTTATTAATACATTTATTTATAAAAGAAAATTATTTTGAACAAATATAATATTTTATAAAAAAATCTATTATTTATTTTTAAATACATAATATTCTGAAAATAAAAAAAACATAATATTTTGAATATAAACAAATCTAATATTCTGAAAAATAATTTTAAATATTCTGGAAATAAAATTATTAATATTTTTTTATAGAAGTGGAAGTTAATAAAAAAACTCCGATATTATTTATTTAAAAAATTGAACATTCTTTTTCATACAAAAATACTGGACAACATTGTTTTTAAAAGAAAAAATAGTTGGAATTTTTATTATAAACTCTATTTTTTATAATTTCTTATAAAACATAATTTTTTAATAAAACTGTATCTTTTTTGTAAAAAATTAAGAAGTGACTTTGACACATTACTACTTTTGTATTTTATACTTTAACACGACATGAGATAAATAGCAGGTTTTATAATTTTCACACCACATTAAATACAACATACCACAAATAACACGAGTAAACTAATTAATTTAATATTGTGTCATTGACACCAAATTATTCGTGATATATTATATTCAATTTGGTGTGAAAATTATAAATCACACTATTCGTGTTGTGTGTCGTACATTAAATTACAAAATGCAAAAGATATTAATTTATCAAAATCACAACTTAGTTTTTACAAAATGCAATAAAAACAGTGTATTTTTTTTTGTAAAAAATTAAGTTGTGATTTTGATAAATTAATATTTTTTGCATTTTTTAATTTAATGTACGACACATAACACGAATAGTGTGATTTATAATTTTCACACCAAATTGAATATAATATATCACGAATAATTTGGTGTCAATGACACAATATTAAATTTATTAGTTTACTCATGTTATTTGTGTTATGTTGTATATAATGTGGTGTGAAAATTATAAAACCTGTTATTTATCTCATGTCGTGTTAAAGTATAAAATACAAAAGTAGTAATGTGTCAAAGTCACTTATTAATTTTTTACCAAAAAAAATACAGTTTTATTAAAAAATTATGTTTTATAAGAAATTATAAAAAATAGAGTTTTGAAAAAATATAGTTTATAGTAAAAGTTCTGACCATTTTTTCTTTTAAAAACAATGTTGTCCAGTATTTTTGTTTGAAAAAGAATGTTCATTTTTTTAAATAAATAATATCGCATTTTTTTTATTAACTTCCACTTCTATACAAAATAATAATAAGTTTTTTTTCAGAATATTAGATTTGTTTATATTAGGGGTGTTCGCGGTCCGGTCCGGTTCGGTTTTGAGTTTTTTTTGGACCGGACCGACTTGGTCGGTCCTCTAAAAAAATGGACCGAGATCGGACCGATAATGTCGGTTAACCGACCCTAGTCGGTTCGGTTTTTTATAGGGTCGGTCCGGTCTAACCAGTCGGTCCTCACATTAACGAATTACATCATTTATAATAATAAAAATATACCCGAGTCTAATTTTTTCAAACATTAAAAATTAAAAACTATCAAATTTGCAATTAAAACAAACCTACTATTGGATTAAACTATAATTTAAACTAGTCAAATATTAAAATATATACTTTTACTATTTATTTATGTTATATATATACATATATATGTAAAAATATATTATTTTATATAGAGTCGGTCCGGGTCGGTCCTACCAGGGTTTTTGAAACTGTAAACCGTGGACCGGACCGATTAGGTCGGTCCACCAAAAAAATAAACCGAGACCGGACCGATTAAGAAAAAAGACCGAAAAAAAAGGGTCGGTTCGGCTCGGCTCGGTTCGGTCCGTCGGTCCAGTCGGTTTTTTGAACACCCCTAGTTTATATTCAAAATGTTATGCTTTTTTATTTTCAGAATATTATGTATTTAAAAATAAATAATAGATTTTTTTATAAAATATTATATTTGTTCAAAATAAGTTTTTTTTTTTTGATAAATAAGTTTATTACTACTTTGTTCAACCTAAGTTATATATATATATAGAAGGACATTTTGGTTATTTTAATGTTTAAAGTTAAAAGTGGAGTAGGGGAAATTTTGTTTGGAGTGGGAATAGTGGTTCCCTAAAATATACAAACACAGAATTGCTACAGTTATCGTGCAAGACAATATATCATAGCATATTTTTTTTGAGATCCAAACAAAATTAACTCAAGTTAAATGAATGGATTGCGTCGCTTTTTTAAAATCATTCTAAAAGGGTTAATCCTAGGAAAAAAATGATTTTTGTGGCGCCAATTTTGTACTGCATGGTGATTGCAGTAGCCACATTGATATGGGTTTTACATACGATGTTAGAAGAATTATATGTTTTTCATTCATCTCATATAATTTTTTCGCATGAAATCAAAATTTTGATGCATGGAACATTCTTCATCACCTTTGGCATTCCCCACTACAGCTGATACAAATGGAATCCTATCAAAACATAGTAATGAAGAATTCAAATCCAACTTCATTCTAAAACGGAAAAACAAATATATATGCAACCCATCATCATCATATATACATGAAAATAAAATCCCAAGAGCTATCAAAACTAAGATTAACAAAAGTTTTGAAGGATTTGATCAGTTGTGCCTCATTCAGTGGATTTGATTTAGTTGTGCACAAATCATGGGATTCCATTTCATTCTGCATAAAACACGGTTGTTTTGATATTTTCCTAGTTAAATTTTTTTTGTAGGTTCTTCCATCCCCAATTCCTTGTTGTATTCTACAGGTTCCCTCAGATTCAGTGCAGTGGCATAACTAATAAAAAAAACTTAGAATGCAAAAGTTTAAATTATCTTATCTCTATAGTGGAAATTTCAATTTAACCATGCAACCCCAATTCATGTGCCCACCAATATTATTCTTATTCAATTAAAAACCTCAAATATTATACTAACTCCATCCCAAATTAATAGTCGTTGCTATTTGAAAACGACATTTTTTAAGGATTAGATCTTGTCAGATCGACACTTATTTACTATCGTTGAATTTGATTATGTCCAAAAAATGGAAAACAAATACTAATTTGGGACGGCCCAAAAAGAAAAGCATACGGAGGAGTATTCGAACCTTAAAGACCCATCATTTAAAAGAAAAATTAACTAACACCTACGAATTGGTGAATGAAATCAATATCACTTGAAAGAAGGCTCATTAATCATTATGATCAGTATTGCTCATTTACAGAACAAGCAAAAATTGCAAAATACATAACCATGCTTGTAATAACTATAATACTACAAAATTTCAGCAATTTAACAAATATACAGGCACAAAGCACGAGAGATCCACCCACCACTCAGCAGCTGTTATCTTGGGCCCGAAAGCCTTACAGCAGAGAGATATGCGTCGCTGTTGCAGTCCGATGGACCTGATGAAGTTCCCTCATCGCTCATCGACTTGAAGAAAGTCGAATAAAGTCGAGGCCCCGTATGAGAAGAAGTTGGCGGTGTAGGCACAGGACATAAACCTTCAAGCATTTGGACCACTTTTGTCATTGGAGGCCTTAAAGCCATATCATCCTGTATGCACCACAAAGCTACCTTAATTGCTATGTGCACCCTCTCATCCTCTTCCTTCGCTTTCAGCTTCGAGTCAATAATCTCCCTCATCTTCCCTTCTTCCACCATTTTAAACGCGTAGGATGGAAAATGCGATTTTTCTGATGTTTCCGCTGCGTCAAAGTTTTTTCTCCCCCCAATTATCTCAAGCAACACCATCCCGTAACTATAAACGTCACTCTTTTCTGATATAGCGTAGTTTGTGATCCACTCGGGGGCTAAATACCCGCGGGTCCCCCTTAGCGTCGTGAAAACATGGCTCTGCTCTCGTGTCATCAGCTTGGCGAGTCCAAAATCGGAAACTTTAGCGAGATAGTTATCGTCGAGAAGGACATTTTCGGGCTTTATATCGCAATGGACGATTTTCACGTCGCAGTCCTCGTGGAGATAAGCGAGCCCTTTGGCCGTGCCCACAGCTATATTGTACCTAGTATCCCAATCCAATAAGAAACCATCTTTATTTTTCTTGAAAATCAATTTTTCGAGTGACCCGTTTGCCATGTACTCATAAACAAGGAGGCGGTGGGCCCCTTCTGCACAAAAGCCTTTGAGCCTCACCAAATGAAGGTGATGAATGCTACCAATTATACTAACTTCGGCTCGAAACTCCTTCTTTCCTTGACCAATCCCTTCTAGTTGTTTGACCGCCAAACGGGTCCCATCTCGGAGGACCCCTTGATAAACCGACCCGAACCCTCCTTGACCGAGTTTGACCGAGAAGTTATCGGTCGCGGTTTGAAGATCCTTGTAGCTAAAACGAACCGGCATACCTGATATACACTCCAGAAAATTATCCTCGTCAGAGGCTTCTTTAGGGGACTCGGGGAATTTCTTCTTCTTCCGATAGTAACGAATGCCCATATAAAGCAGGCCAACAACAATCAAAGCTGTCACGATAACAATGATAATAACAATCTGAATGTGTTTGCTAGTGCTTCCGCCCCCTCCAGAGTTCGATCTGGTACTGGACACCTTAATGTATGAAACTATACCAGCAGCCTTTACAGACCCTTGCAAACTTCCAATCCGGTCAAACATAAAGCAATTCCCCGAAGTTTTATCAAAAAACAAAGCGACACACGAGCAGTTACTTTCACAAGAGGTCTTGCATTTGTCTAAATCCGTGTTTGAGGAGGGAGGAACAAATTCGAGGGCGAAATAACCGAGCCCATCTCCGGGATTAACAAGCTCCATCGAATGGGCCGACCCATTACACGGAGGGTTAACCTGTGGCTGGCAACTCGCTCTGGAGGCAAGGACAGAAGGGCACTCACACCTGTTGTCACTATAACATATTGAATACGGGTCACACGGTTCGGGCCGCATACACCAATCATTTGGGATTTTCGTGGGGCCTGGATTCTGTGAACTTCCGCTCTGGAGATTGTAGAAAGAGATAAACCCATCATTTCCTAATACAGTAACCCAAGTGGAGTTTGAGTCGGTGCCATCATCGAAGACAAATTGCCAGATTAAGACATTGTTTGGACCATAAAACCTCCACGAGTTGGCATTTATAGTTGCCAAATTCACCTCCCTGCCGACTTCGTCTATGATTTTGCGGTTATCCTTCCCCATAGACCAATAAGGCTGGGGCGTTTGGTATCCCGCGTAAAGAATCATATCCCCAGAATTGATTTCTAGAAAAAAACTTATGTTATTGCTGTTGGGATTACTCACAAGCTTCATTCCATCACGAAATTCTTGATTGGACAAAAGGGTATCTGTGGGGTGGCTAAAACTCTGCCAGATTATACTACCATTCTTCCCAAGCAAAACAAGATTCCCAGAATTCTGCAATTCCATTGCAATAACCCCTTTTCGGGCTGTATTTGTAGACCAAACATCAGTTCCCCTACTTCTTAAATAAGCATTGCCAGTATCATCAAACATAAAGTAATCCGAATTTGCAACCGGTAAGGCTCTATTTGCTGACCAAACTTTTGTTGAGCTTCTCCTGTGAATGATAGAAACTATAAACAAAGTGACATCTTCTTCGGTTGGGGTGAAACCAAAAGCAAAATTCGAATCATTGGATAATAAAAACAACCCATTATTATCTATCCAAGTCATCTGAGACCCTTGAAAACCCAGACTCAACTGGCCAATATTCTGAACACTAGCCAAACAGGCCTCAGGAAGAAAGAATATGAACAAGCAAAATCCCATATAATAGAAGAATGCCCAAGTCTCCATGGAAGCACCAAGAATTGAAAATTCAGGTAAATTTAGAAGAACTGAATCCTTACAAGGAAGAAAACAGTAGATGAAGATTAAACTAGAATCCAATTTCAAATTATAAAATCTCAATCCACAGTAGAATCTTGCCTACACCCAAAAAATTGTAAAAGTGTTATAGCAAATAAGGAGGCATGTAAAGTTGAATTATGGATATTGTAAACACCAAATCTATGAGAATCTCAGAAGGTCCCCCATATCACCAAATCTAACAAAGACACAATTGAAAAGGACACGAAAAGGAGAGGCTCATCAATAACAACTCATGGGTAAAACTGTATCCTATAAAAACACAAGCTTTAGGCAAATAAAATGATCAAGAACACCAAACTGAACAAAATTAAGACTACCCAAGAAGAAAATCACCCGAAACAATAAATGGGTAATTTTGATTCAGCCAAGAAATGAGTCCCTTTAGAGCAACGGTGTCTAAAACTGATAAACAAAACAAGTTGACTTGCAGACATGGGTCTCTGGCCTTTTTTATGTTCCTGAAATCAGGATGGAAAAATACAAAGAGAAACAGATGAGTCGGTTTAGATGAATCTGTTTCTGCTTATGTCAAAGAACTGGAAAGATGTGAGGTGGGTTCATAAGGACTGTCAAAGAAGAGTCTTATTATGCGGATGACAGATCCATAGTTAACTTGTTTAATCAAATAATGAATTGATTATACATATTTGGGTGTGTGGATATAAATTATAATATACTTAAAACTTATATAACCTTAGTGTTGATGAAGGTAGATGGGGAGGTACCAAAAGGAAATGAATGCTGGTTGGGTATAATTAAATGGGAAGTTGGACGAATGTGAGGAAAGAGTCAACCCATTAACAACCAACTTTGTACCAGCTGTTTCAGGACTTCAGCCACATGAGACTGTGGGTCCAATATTATCTTCAAACTCGCAGGTACGTGCGTTTTATAATTTTCATAAAAACATATTTAAATTTGTGGTAATAAATATATAGTAAAGATAATTAGATAAATAAATATACTTCAGCGCAAAAAATATAAAATTTAAGTATAAACATATAATTTTTTTATGAATGGAGGAAAATAATTTAAATGAGTAAGAAATCATAAATTATTAAAGTTCATAAGGAAAAAAAAAAGATAAACCATTTTTTTTGAAAAAAAATAGATACATGAAAATATTTTTCTCTCTCCCAATCTATCAAATCAAAATCATAAAAAAAATAAGTACAATTAAAATTTATTTTAATTGCATAGAAATTTAAAAATGAATTATATTTGACTTATGATTTTAATCAACTACACAAAGACTAAGATATGTATATGAGTTGCATATTTCTAACAAACAAAATATACTTATGGTATATCAAATTTTACCAATAAACTTATTCAATTACTACTAAAATTAAGTCAAAATTTCTCATTACACTATTAATATCCCTCATTATAGAAAGATTAGAAACAACCCAACAATATTTGTAATAGGCACAATTACAATTAAATTTAACGGTCATTTACTGTTTGGGTACATTTGTTAGTAATAATTAGTGTTTGGGGTACGTTAGTTTACATTATAGTTGCATGAGTGTTATTCTAACGTTTACTGTCCCTGTCGTTTCAAAACTTTATCTCCTACTATCAAATACCCTTGATGTTTAAATACACAACACTCTTTTTAAACCCTTAAAAAACATTCTCTCTCTCTCTCTCTCTCTCTCTCTTTGTCAGAGCCACTAGCCGATCGATTCGAAACGATCCAAACCTCTCACCCTTCTGCCTCTCCACGCCGCCCCACCCCGCTACACCTCCATCTAACAGCTACTAACCGATCGAGGCCACAGAAAATGAGAGTTCGATTTGGAGGTAAATAGGTTGCTATTGGATTATTTTTTTTGTGGTTGGGTGGATTTTGTTGAAATCTTTTCTTTTAGTGAAATGTGTTCTAACAAAATAGGTGGATCATCGTTTTTGTTGAAAATCAGTTTTATTTCTTTTATTTATTTTTCTGGAGGTTTTTGTAGCTGGGGAGGTTTTTTTGTAGGTGGAAATCTTTTTTGGGATGAAAAAAAAATTTCCTTTGTTGAAAATCATTTTTTTTGTGGCAAATGTCTTTTTTTTCAGAAGATATATTTTCTTTTGTTGAAAATCAAATTTTTATAACTCGAATTTATAATCAATTCATTTGTTGGATTTTTTTCCTTGGGAATATTTTTTCTTGGTAGAATTTTTTTTTTCCTAGAAATAATATTTTTAACTGAGAATCCTTTTTAAATAGTTTTTTTAAATCACTTTATAAACTATTTTTTAAAGGGAAATTCTTTTTTAAAAAATTATTTTATTAAGTGAAAAATGGTATTTTCTAAAAATAATTTCTTTAAACTGAAATCATTTTTATTTTCATATTTTTTTGGCTGAAAATGCATTTTTTTGGCTGAAAATATTTTCTTTAGAAATCTCTTTTTTTTCACAATTATTTTATTTTGTAAATAATTTTTTTCTGGAAAAACTGTTTAAAAAAGTTTTTAAAATACTTTTAGATATAAAAACAATTTATATATATATATATATATATATATATATATATAAAGTATCTTGTAATGACTTTTAATGGTGCAGACCTCGGTACATACCATTTTTTTAAAATAGTAAAAGGAAGAATTTTTTTATGAAACTTCATGGATATGATATCCACAATTAGAAGATCATCTCCAATTTTTTTCATCAAAAAATAAAATAAAAAAATCGTTGAAATGAGGTGATATGTAACAAAATGGTATAAACATTCATTTTCAACCGTTAAAATGTTGGGTCGTCGTTAGCTACTTTATTGATTGATTTTTTTTATGAAACTTCATGAATATGATCTTCTCACCGTCGACATCATATCTATGAAGTTTCATTAAAAAAATTCAATCAAAGTGGGTGACATGATCGTCAACATTTCAACGGTCTAAAATGCATATTTGTACCTTTTTTTACATATTACCTCATTTTGTGAAATTTTTTGATGAAAAAAATTAGAGATGATCTTCTCACTTTCGAGATCATATCCATGAAGTTTCATAAAAAAATTAATTTTTTTACTATTTTAAAAAAATGGTATGTACCGAGGTCTGCACCATAAGGAGTCCTTACAAGAAGGGGTCTGTCTCTCTCTCTCTCTCTCTCTCTCTCTCTCTCTCTCTCTCTCTCTCTCTCTCTCTCTCTATATATATATATATATATATATATATACAGTCCTTCTCTTGTGCGGACCGGATATGTGTCACCTGCCGATTGTAACACCCCGCATTTTTGTGCATTTAATATTTAATTAATTCAAAAAATTTTGAATTACTTGTGTGTCGTAATTTAATTGAATTAATTATGATAATATTTATTTAAATATTAATCGGAGAGTAAATGGTTAATATTTAGGGAAATTTAATTACTAAGTGAATAGTAATAAATAACTTACGTCATTACGGGTATTAGTGACGGATCATTTAGTTAGCTCAGCCAGGAGTCGATATAGACTAATTTGGGTGCGAGATAAGAATTTTTATAAATTAATTTGGATGCCAATTCTGAGTGGACGGTTGAGTCCGGATGGACCGAGATAGTCAGAAAAGTGTACCCGAGGTAGTAAACAGGTCACAGGACGTTTTTAGGCATAGCCGGGCCCACACGGGAGTAATTGGGTCACTTGGGCTTGGCCCATTAGGCAAAAAATGGGACTAACCCTAATTACTTAATTAAAAGGAAAAGGGTAACGACTGATGGGAGATTGGAAAACACTTAGTGGGAGAGAAAATCCTAGGAAGTAGTTAAAGGCAATTTAGGGGACAAAGGAAACAGCCAAAAGAGGGGATTTCATCTTCAACCTTGAGAATCACAACTTCAGATCAGACCCTACGAAACCATAAGGCAAGTGGTTAACTTGCTGTAGCATTTAATTATGTTTTCAATTCATATTTATGTGATGTGAATACCTAAAATTCGTTTTGGGGATAAATGGGCAAAAAATGGGGTTTTTGTAATTGGAACACAAGATGAGAATTGGTGTAAGAAATTATGGTGTAACATGATTACGATTAAATATTTGCCTTAGTTGTAATAAACCCAGACGAATTTGGAATGAAATCAAGTTAGTAATTTGATGTTATGCCTGATATACGAATACCCCGGCTTTTCCCTAATTTAGAACAAAACAGTAGAGAACGAAAATCAAACGAAGTTGGGGACTTTATGGGGGTCCCTTATGGTGTTCTTGACGTGTTATATTGATGAGAAGCCTTGGGTTGGACTGTAGAAGGAGTTGGGTATTTAAGGTTTCCATCCATGGCTGAAACAGAGTCTCGGAGAAGACGAAGACTTGTTCGATCGATCAATCGATGGTTGGGGATCGATCAATCGATGGTCGAGGATTTTTGACAGTTCGTCCAGTTTATATATATAAGGCGAATTTAATTAAAAATTTCTTCCCATACCTTATTTAATGAGAAATAAATATAGGACAGACAATCAAATTAATTATGCGTAAAAAATAATTGGGATTGGAGGGAATTTATGTGTGACACAATATGGTTAAATTTTGGGAAGAATATTTCGAAATAATTAAATACGGATAAAGTGGGCGAGTCCGAATATATTAGTTGAGTGATACCGAGGAGTTGAATTAATTTAGAGTGAAAGCTAAATAATTTGGAGTCGAGGACTTAGACTCGGGTAATGGTTTATTTCGGGCCACGAGAGCGAGTCCGAATATATTGGTTGGAGCGATACCAAAAGTAATTAAATTAATTAATGTGCAATTAATTAATAATCAGGGTTGGGCCATAAAATCATGATAATTTGTATAGGCTTGTGTTACGGAATTAGTACACGGTATTGTCGGGGTGTTTTATTTTATTATAAATACGGTGTACGATAGTGTATATATATATATATATATATATGGTGTGTGCATTAATATCAGTGGCTAGATGTTATTATTATATATACTCTAGTACTTTCAAGGGAGGTTGCGCGTAGAGGGTGAGGGGCATCTCACTTTCAGGTCATAGCGTAGATGGTATATCCCCAGGTCATAGCGTCCATTATATGGGTGAGAGGCATCTCACTTTCAGGAAAGGAATATGACCGCCTCTAATAATTATGTTATTTTACCAAGTTAGTGAGAAATTCTGACTTGGGGTAACTAGGTTATATGAATACACCTAGTGGGATAGTACTTTAGAGAATATACATCCGGTGAGTTATTACTCAGGAGGATATCTATTATTAATTATTATTTCAACATATGTGTGAATGTTGTAATATGACTATACGTATATAATGAACTAAATAATTATATACAGGTAAATTAATACAGGCTATGGATTGTATCATATATAATGGATGTGAAAGTTATATGAACATAAAAGGGGAAATGATTAATTAAGTTAGTGTTGATAATAACTTAGAAATCCTAATTTTTGCATACTCGGTTAGAGTAGGGTGATTGCAAGGGGTTATATCGATTATCTAGTTATGGGATAAATGACTAGGAAAATTAATTAAGGCGTTAATAGTGCACAGTAGAGGAGGGATGAGGAGGTCCTCAAGGGAGTACGACACTAACTAAAATATGAAGAGCATGCATACATATTTATTAATGCAAGTTAATCATTTTCTAAATATTTTTTAAATGTTTTGGGTACTAAACCTTGCTATAAAAAAACTTTTAAAAACCTTTTAGGTGTCCAGCCATAGGGACGCCAGACTTGACTCATTCCAGGGATCCGTTGCTGCAGCACATGTGGATGTTGCAGGAGGTTGATAGGCGCTTCGTTCTTTTCATTTCTAGTATAGAAATTACCTATCAGTTACTCGAGCATATTGCTCACTGTTTTATTGAGTACTTATGTCAGACTTGTTGAGATTTATTACTTGTCTTTACTTTTGTTGGTTTTGAGTCGATGGTTTATTTGGTCAGTTATTTAGATGCAAATGGTTGGTTTCAGTTAATTATGATTATTTAAATTATTTTATTTCCACAAGACTATTTCATTAAATCTATGAAAGATAAAACTTGGCACCAGTCTAATTTTCTCACTTAGGTGGTTAGTAATTAAAAAGGCGACAGTGATTCTAAGAATGAACTAACTGAGAAACCTGTTCTAATTTAATTTAGGACTGATCACCCGGGGTTAATTAGGCGGGGTGTCACAGATGGTATCAGAGCATCAGGTTCTAGTGTCCTTAGGATCTGTGCGGCTTACTACGTTTTAGCGTAGCGTTCGGTTGATATAGAGCCCTATTATTAGGACTGTTGATTCATTTTCCGCTTTTGAGATATCTTATTCCTGTTATTAGATTTTTGTATAAATTATGTACATATACAATTCACTCTATTTTTAGATGCCACTGAAGAGGCAGAGAGCGGAGAGGGCTGAGGCTAGGGATAAGTTAAGGGAGGCTCATCAGGAGCCACAGGTACTGCCACCCCAACCCCGACCAGAGTTGATCTCCATTACTCAGGTGGCCGTGATAGTGGCCCAGACAGTTGAGACAGCAATGAGGGCTATGGCAACCCATTTTCCTCAGGCCCAGACACCACCTCCAATGGCACCAGCAGTTTAGGCTCCAGTGGGGCCACCATCTTGGCAGCGAGTTAGGGAGACATTTCAGAAGGGTCACCCACTCGAGTTTTGAGGTAGTACCGGTGTAGTAGAGGCTTGTGACTGGAAGAAGAATATTCAGGCCATCTGTGCATGCTGGAGTGTACCTATGTGCAGAAATAGATGCTTGCTACTTTACGTCTGTCCGTCTGTCGGGGGAAGCCTTATAGTGGTGGGAGTTAGTTACCACTACTGAGGAGAGGAATTTGATGATGATATCCGAGTTCTGGGTGTGGTTCGATCGAAAATAATTCCCACCAGCGGTAGAGGCTGAAATGAGGAAGAAGTTCAGCGAGTTAGTACAAGGTGACCGTTCAGTGGCAGATTATGAGGAAGAGTTTACCCGTTTGGCGAACTTTGTGATAGATGAGGTGAGCGACGAGGAGCGAAAGAAGTCGAAGTTCATGGATGGCCTGGCCTGGAGGATTAGGCAGAACTTGATTGGTAATCCGACGTTGGTGACATATATATATGTCGTTAATGCCTACCTTGTACATTGCCAGGATCATCGCTTTCATGCGAAGGGGAGCAAGAGGGTAGGGGAGCCAAGCCAGCAGGGCAAGGCAGTTGTTGGTAGTGACACAAGTGGTACTCAGCAACAGACTAACATTCAGCAAGGGAATCAGGCTAAGAAATTTAGGCCTGGTGGGTTTCGATTGGGAGGATAGGGATTCAGGCAGGGCCAGCCGGTCCCAAATCAGTAGCAGCAGGTTCCTCAGGGCCGTCAGGGCCAAGGGAATAATGGGGGAGGCCAACAGGGTCAGCCACATCAAGGCCAACAACAGGGGGACGGTCAAAGACGCTACTTTGTTTGTGGCCAGACAGACCACTTCAAGAGGGAGTTCCCACAGAGGGGTAGAGGCCAATAACAGGGTGCCCAACAGGGGTAGCAGGGTCAGATGATGCCAGCAGCACCGGCTCCACCAGCCCCACAGCAACAGGGGAAAATGCACTATGGGCGTGTGTATAACATCCGGGATGTTCCCAATCCTCCATCACAGCAGGCGCCACCAGCGGCTAAGGGTATGTTTCTCATCCATGGTCATGAGGGTAATATACTTTTTGATACGGGGGCATATCATTCATTCGTTAAATCTAAATTTGCTAAACGGGTCGAGTTACTAGAGATCGCGAATAGTCTTCGTATGTGTGTAGAATCACTAGTAGGCAGCGAGGCATTGATTCACTCGATTTGTCGAGGGGTAGACATTTTGATTGGGAGGCTTAGTTTAGCAGCGAACCTCTTAGTGTTAGATATGGAGGGGTACGATGTCATCCTAGGTATGGACTGGTTGGCAGGTTATCGGGAGATTGTGATTGTTACGAAAGGATAATCGTGTTCTCCATTTCGGGATAGGATATGTTCCTAATAGCGATGCCTCTACCCGAGGGAGGGTCACGCACACAATTATATTATATCGAGGAGGAGACCTCACAGGAGGTGGTAATTCCGTTAGATTCGATTCCGGTAGTGAGGGATTTCGAGGATGTGTTCTAGGAAATACCAGGGTTGCCACCCAGCAGGGAAATCGAGTTTGTAATCGATTTAGCATCGGGGATGAGGCCGATTGCTCGAGCACCTTACCGTATGAACCCTTCAGATATGCGTGAGTTGACAGACCAGATTCAGCAGCTCCTGGGTCAGGGTTTCATTCGGCGGAATACATCGTCGTGGGGTGCACCGGTGTTATTTGTAAAGAAACGGAATGGTTCACTTCAATTGTGCGTGGACTAGAAGGAGCTGAACATGGTGACGATACAGAATAAATATCCGTTGCCTAGAATTGATGATTTATGTGACCAATTGAGAGGGGCGTCTTACTTCTCTAAGATCGATTTGAGGTCAGGGTATCATCAGCTGTGTATCTGAGAGGAGGATGTTCCTAAGACTGCTTTCTTATCGCGATATAGATCTTACGAGTTCAGGGTGATGCCATTCGGGCTCACAAATGCGCCAGCAGTGTTTATGGATCTCATAAATAGGGTTTTTAGAGAGTATCTCGATCAGTTTATCATTATGTTCATTGATGACATCTTGATCTACTTGCACACTGAGGGGGAACACTCAGAGCATCTGCATATGGTCCTACAGACGCTGAGGAATCACCAGCTTTATGCCAAATTCAAGAAGTGTTGATTTTGGCTGCGGGAGGTACAGTTTCATGGTCATGTGGTATCAGACCAGGGTATTGCGGAGAATCTGAGTAAGGTGTCGGCGGTGAGGGAGTGGGGATAGCCCACGACACCGACCGAGGTGCGTAATTTTTTGGGATTCGCAGGCTATTACAGGCGGTTCATTAAGGGGTTCTCAAAGATTGTGGCCCCTTTATGACGAATCTGACTCAGAAGGGGTGCCTTTTATTTGGAGTGATCATTGTCAATTAGCTTTCGACGAGCTCAAGGACAAGTTGACATCCACCAGTACTTGCCTTGCCGAGGGGAGGATTAGAGTATCGGGTTTACACCGACGCATCCTTACAGGGACTTGGGGGTGTACTCCAGCAGGAGGAGAGGGCTATATCTTATGCGTCCAGAAAGTTAAAGTTCCATGAGAGGAATTACCCCACTCACGACCTAGATCTAGCAGCGATCGTTTTTTCCTCGAGGATATGGAGACACTATCTGCTGGGGGAACAATTCACCTTATTCACGGATCACAAGTCACTTCAGTATCTCTTCACACATAACGATCTGAATATGAGGCAGAGGCGGTGGCTGGAATTCGTGAAAGACTACCATTTTGATATTCAGTATCATCCTGGTAAGGCTAATGTGGTGGCAGACGCATTAAGCTGGAGACCAACTGGGGAAATATCAGAAGTTTGGAAAACGAAGTGAAGAGAGCTTCGATATGAGGACGATATAGCTAGGGCCTGCATGTCAAGCTTTATCCATCACATCGGAGATCATTATGCGAGTGGTGAGGGATCAGGCAGAGGACCAGATCTGCTAGGATAGGGTACGCCAACTGTTAGCTAAGGTAGCATAGGGTTACTCGATCAGCTCGGAAGGAGGCCTATGCCTAAATGGGAGGTTAATTGTGCCAGAGGATGAGGAGTTGAGGCACCCTGTTATGACAGAGTCCCATGGTTCAAGATTTGCGGTACATCCCAGTGGGGATAAAATGTACCAGGATATGAGGAGGCAGTATTGGTGGGAAGGAATGAAACGGGACATAACAGAATTTATCTTGAAATGTGCCACGTGTCAGCTCGTGAAAGTTGACCATCAGAGACCACCAGGGATGCTACAACCACTAGAGATTCCCGTGTGGAAGTGGGAGAGAATATCTATGGATTTTATTACAGGGTTACCTGCATCGCAGAGAGGTCACGATTCCATATGGGTCATTGTGGATTGGTTGACCAAGGTGGCCCACTTCCTTCCAGTTCGCACAGACTTTGAGACGATGCGTTATGCGTAGCTATTCATAGCAGAGATTATTAAGTTGCATGGGGTGCCGATAAATATTGTGTCTGACAGAGACAAAATTTTTGTGGCCCATTTTTAGTAGAGCTTTCAGGAGTCCATGGGCATAAAGTTACGTTTGAGTACAACATATCACCCACAGATCGACTGGCAGACTAAGAGAGTCAATCAGATGCTAGAAGACATGCTCAGGATGTGTATTTTAGACTTTGGGGGAGGATGGGAGAGATATCTTCCTTTGGTAGAGTTAGCGTATAACAACTCTTACCAATTCATGATGGGAATGGACCCGTTCGAGGCACTGTACGAGAGACCTTATCATCACCTGATTGTTGATTAGAGTTGGGGGACAATAAACTATTGGGGTCGGAGATTGTCCAAGAGACGTCTGCCAAGATAGAGTTGATCCGAGGCGGATTCGGATAGCTCAGGATAGGTAAAAGAGTTATGTTGATGCTTCACGAAGACATGTGGAGTTAGAGGTTGGGGATCAGGTATTAGTCCGGGTGTCCCCTATGAAAGGGGTGATGAGGTTCGACAAGAAGGGTAAATTAGCACGGAGGTACGTGGGACCTTTTCCTATTATTGAGAGGGTGGGACCGGTAGCATATAGACTGGGATTACCAGAGCATCTTCAACAGATACACGACGTGTTCCATGTGGCATCGTTGAAGAAATATCGAAGGAGCAAGAGGGCATTCTGGCACATTCCACTCGAGGAAATTGATTTACATCCAGACATCTCGTATGAGGAGAGACCGGTGGCTGTTCTGGACCGTAACGAGCGCAAGTTACGATCCAAGGTTATTCCACTAGTTAGAGTACAGAGGGGTCATCACAAAGTTGACGAGTCTACCTGAGAGCGGGAACAATATCCAGAGCTATTCACCACAAGTACAACCTAATTTCGAGGATAAAATTCCTTTGTAAGGGGGGGAGTATGTAACACCCCGTATTTTTGTGCTTTTAATATTTAATTAATTCCGAAAATTTTGAATTACTTGTGTGTCGTAATTTAATTGAATTAATTATGATAATATTTATTTAAATATTAATCAGAGAGTAAATGCTTAATATTTAGGGAAATTTAATTACTAAGTGAATAGTAAAAAATTACTCACGTCTTACAGATATTAGTGACGGATCATTTAGTTATCTCAGTCGGGAGTCGGTATAGACTAATTTGGGTGCGAGATAAGGATTTTTATAAATTAATTCAGATGTCAATTCTGAGTATACGGTTGAGTTCGGATGGGCCTAGATAGTCGAAAAAGTGTACCCGGGGGTAGTAAACGGGTCACAAAACGTTTTTAGGCATAGCCGGGCCCACACGGACACGGGGATAATTGGGTCACTTGGGCTTGGCCCATTAGGCAAAAAATGGGATTAAGCCTAATTACTTAATTAAAAGGAAAAGGGGAACGACTGATGGGAGATTAGAAAACACTTAGTGGGAGAGAAAACCCTAGGATGCAGTAAGAGGAATATATTCTGAGGTCATAGCGTCCATTATATGGGTGAGGGGCATCTCACTTTGAGGGAAGGAATATGACCGTCTCCAATAATTATGTTATTTTACCAAGTTAGTGAGAAATTCTGACTTGGGGTAACTAGGTTATATGAATACACTTAATGGGATAGTACTTTAAAGAATATACATCCGGTGAGTTATTACTCAGGAGGATATCCATTATTAATTATTATTTCAACATATGTGTGAATGTTGTAATATGACTATACATATATAATGAGCTAAATAATTATATACGGGTAAATTAATACAAGATGTGGATTGTATCATATATAATGGATGTGAAAGTTATATGAATATAAAAGGGAAAATGATTAATTAAGTTAATGTTGATAATAACTTAAAAATCCTAATTTTGGCATACTCGGTTCGAGTAGGGTGATTGCAAGGGGTTATATCAGTTATCTAGTTATGGTATAAATGACTAGGGAAATTAATTAAGGCGTTAATAGTGCACAGTAGATGAGGGGTGAAGAGGTCCTCAAGGGAGTACGACACTAACTAAAATATGAAGAGCATGCATACATATTTATTACTGTAAGTTAATCATTTGCTAAATGTTTTCCAAATATTTTGGGTACTAACCCTTGCTATAAAAAAAACTTTTAAAAACCTTTTAGGTGTCCAGCCAGAGGGACGTCAGACTTGACTCATTCCAGGGATCCGTTGCGGCAGAACATGTGGATGTTGCAGGAGGTTGATAGGCGCTTAGTTCTTTTTATTTCTAGTGTAGAGATTTCCTATCAGTTACTCGAGCATGTCGCTCACTGTTTTATTCAGTACTTATGTCAGACTTGTTGCGATTTATTACTTGTTTTTGCTTTTGTTGGTTTTCAGCCGATGGTTTATTCGGTCAGTTATTTAGATGTTAATGGTTGATTTCAGTTAGTTGTGATTGTTTAAATTATTTTGTTTCCGCATGAGTATTTCATTAAATCTATGAAAGATAAAACTTGGCACCAGTCTAATTTTCTCACTTAGGTAGTTAGTAATTAAAAAGGCAACAGTGATGCTAAGAATGAACCAACTGAGAAACCTGTTCTAATTTAATTTAGGACTAATCACCCGGGGTTAATTAGTCAGGGTGTCACAGCGGTGAGCTCAGAAAAAAGAGAGAGTGTGCCTATAATTTCGACAATAATTTATAGATGCACCATTAGGTGACACATGTCCAGTCCGCACAAGAGCATTATTTTTTTTTTATATATATATATCTGGGGTTAAAATTGTCTTTTTAGTTAAAAAAAATTTAATTAACTAATGGTCAAGTGAGTCAACTGACGTTTTCCTTTAGTTTTGGACCCCAACGAACTAATACGGAAACTAACGTATCCTAAACATCCATTATTATAAACAAACGTACCACAAACGGTAAATGACCCTTAACTTAATTGTATAAAATTAAATTAATATATTACAGTGGACTTTTTAAATTGATCTTTTTTTTATTATCATATATAACAAAAAAACTTTTTATTTAAATTTTTTTAAGAAACCTTGTTTATACACCCTTTTTTACAACAAGTATTTATTTTATTTTTTTATAAATATGTTATTTACCTTTTTATAAAACCTTGTTTTATAAGAATTTAGTTTCTAAAAAATGTTATGTCCAACTATTTTTTTTAAATTAAGAAAATAGTTTTCAAAATAACTTTAACACAGAATAATTTTTTTATAAGCGGATCTTTTTTATTAAATATATATATCAACTATAGTTTTTTCTAATTTTTTTACAAAAACAGTTATTTTATAAAGACACAATATTGATAGTAGTAATTATGTTATTACTTCAACCAATGTGAAAATGTAATAAATTCAGTATTGAAAAAAACTAATTCACAACTTAAAATCATTGTAAAAATTTATAAGTCAATACTATAAGAAAACTAATTAAGACCTTTGAAGGTTATTAACAACTTCAAAGAAAACAGTCTAAGGATGCAAAGACCCTCTTCACACATTCTAAGAAATCATCCAACTTACTTAAGTCACCTAATAGTTTCAATTTCATACAGAATAAAAAAAACTATTATGAAATCATTGGAGTTATTTCTTTCATGTTGATTGGTCATTATTTATGTTCACAAAAGACTGAGAGCTAACAACTTTTTAACTTTATATATATATATATATATATATATATATATATATATATATATATATGTCAACCAATCCAAACATATATGCACATAAACAAATTTACTCATTTGAGTCCCGTAATGTAATCTGTGGGTTGTCCAATGTCCATCCAGAAACTCAGCAAGACCATTACATACAGCTTTTTCCCTAGTGCGATTTTTGAGAAGATTGGGAAGATCTCTTTTTCGATTAGGATAACCTTTAGTTCAATTCGATCATGAACATATTGATTCAGCAGATATATCCTAGGATTGATTTTGTTACCCACAAATATTTTAGTAGGTAAGCCACGAAAGCTAGAGGGTAGTCTTCCATCAATTTATAGGGAAGAGAGACAGTGTTGGGGTTTTAAACAGGAGAGCGGAAGGGCAGTGTAGAACAATGAGAAAGGGCAAGGTATTCAAAGGTTTTAGAAGTGAAGGAAACGTTTAGAAGTGAGAGAAAAGAGTGAGTCTTTTTAGAATTAGTTGGATATTAACAGGGTATTGTGTAAACGTGGTGTTGCATTAATTAGTATTTATACCTCTAATACTATCGCATTAGAGGTATAATATATATTCTTGTGTTACTCCATTAGATGATAACTCATCAAGCACCTATCATATTTTTCAGTTGGATTCTTAATTTCTCACTTTTAATTTCATGCGACATTTATATTTGGCCCGACTTAGTATGAATTTAAATTTATAATCCACTTTAAAAATGAGTCATGATAACTCTCTCACAACTACAAATTTAAATAATTCACTCAATATAATAAGACGGTTACAAATTTAAAATGTTACATACTCAAAATATCATTTTAGTGTGTGTGTGTGTGTGTATATATATATATATATGTGAAAAGGATCAAGTGATGTCCTAGTTTGAGAACCCTGAATGATGTCCATTTTTTTTAAAATAGTAAAAAAAATATTTTTGGACTAATTTTTTATATGGTTTTTAAACATTTTAATAGGACTATAAAAAATAATCAACTCAAAATGAATTTTTTTGCTATTTTAAAAAAATCGGTCAAACTATATCAGTTTTTAAGGAGTTAAAAACTGACAAAGTTTGACCGATTTTTTTAAAATAGTAAAAAATTTCATTTTAAGCTGATTATTTTTTAATAGGCCTACTGAAATGTTTAAAAACTATAGAAAAAAAATCAACTCCAAAATATTTTTTTTACTATTTTAAAAAAATGGACCTCATTCAGGGTCCTCAAACTGAGGGACCTCTCTCTCTCTCTCTCTCTCTCTCTCTCTCTCTCTCTCTCTCTCTCTCTATATATATATATATATATATATATATATATATATATATATATCACGAGGTCCCAGTTTGAGGATTCTGAATGCGGACCATTTTTTTAAAATAGTAAAAAAATTATTTTTGGGCTAAATTTTTTTATGGTTTTTAAATATTTCAGTAGGACCATAAAAAAATCAGTACTAAATGAATTTTTTTTGCTATTTTAAAAATATCGGTCAAACTTTGTCAGTTTTTAATTAAAAACTGACAAGGTTTGATCGAAATTTTTGAAATAGCAAAAAAAATCATTTTGCATTGATTTTTTTTAAAAAACTGACAAAGTTTGACCGATTTTTTTAAAATTGCCAAAAAAATCATTTTGTGCTGATTTTTTTTTATGGTCCTAATGAAATGTTTAAAAACCATAAAAAAAATTTAGCCCAAAAATATTTTTTTTACTATTTTATCAAAATTGGTCAACGCCAACGGTATGCAAACTGAGGCCCTCACTTGATCCGTGAGGACCTCAATTTGCATACTGCTGGCGCGGACCAATTTTGAAAAATAGTAAAAAAAAATTGCACTAAATGCCACGTGTGTGTGTGTATATATATATATATATTCTATTTTTTGACATTTACTAAAGTACAACTGTATAAAACATTTTTATAACTATATGAATTAAAATATGCTTGTAAACAAAAATTGTATTAAGGCTTGTCATTGTACAAAAAACAAATAATTTATCATGTTCTATAAAATGCCATGTGTATGTTGTAGACGTAATCAAATTACTTCATATGAGTAAAAAATAAAAAAATTGTATAAACAAAACAATGTGCGAGTTCTAATCTATTACAAACCGAAATAATCAAAATTATCTTTACCAAAAAGATATTTATCTCTTAAGGTTCTCTTTATAATTAAATATATTTTTATGACATTTTTTTCGTCTTCATTTTACATATTTTTTGGGATTCCCATGGAAAAATAGGGATTTATCTACATTGGATGAATTTTCATAGCACTCATGTCCTCACAAAGGAGTTAATTGACTTACATTCTCAAGCAACGATGTTTAACCAACCTTAATGTACACCCATAATCTAACAATTTTTTTCCCTTCAATATTCCATCATTTAAGGTTGCGGAGAGTGTGAGGCTGTGAAATCATGTAGCATATGAAGATGATATTTTTTAGACTAAGACGTGGAATCTTTATGTATAAGCTGGGGAGATTTAAGTTTTTTGTAAGGACAAGGTGATAATAGATGAAGGAGTTGAGTTCGTGATGATTAGATTTGGTTTAGACAAAATAACAACTTCATAATGTGAATGGATAAGTAACATTAGGTTTGCCGACTCTAGATAGCTCGCCAAGAGTTTTTATTTTTTATTTATATCATTTGGAGTTAGTGACATGGACCAAAAAAATTAATAATCAAAGAGAAAGAAATATATGCTACAATATTATAGGATGTGGTTTCATGGCCCAAAAATAACCCAAGAGGTAAGAGTTAATTGGATTTAAGAAAATCTTTAGCAAATTATAATTCACAAAAGTTAATATTGGATAATGTAATAGGATGAGTAATAAGAAAAATATGAGGAAAATTAAAGTAATGCGAGATAAATGATGAGAGAGTAAGTTAAGAAATCTTGCAAACCCAAGTTTTACGTGGTTCAACTCTCTAGCCTAGATCCACGCTCGGGACAAATAACTGAGGAATTCTATTATCGCGGTCTTTAGGGATGACCAACCCCACAATACAAATGTGAGCGAGAATGTGCAATCATCCTCTAGACATGACCTTGAGGCCTCACTATAGTTCTTAAGCAATGCAGATGAGAAAGTTTTGTTATCCCCTCAACTTTGGCCTTAAGACCAACTTGTTCCTCAATTAATCTCTCCCCCTAACCATCCTTTTTAAATCCCCAAATATTTAACCCATCTTGAAATAAACGACTAAGGTCTTTAAATTAATTTTCATATAACCCCAAGGCTTTTAACAGTCTATGAATAATGATATAAGAGTACGAATGTAAAAGCTGAAGCACAAGATATTTTTCATTATTCAAAACAAACAAATAGTTGTATGTAAATAGCGTGTCACTAAAAAATATTTGGATTAGGCTTAGGTGTGAAGAAATTTGATCTGAGTATGATGGACATTGAAGTTTATGTAAAAATAGGCTAGGTAGGCACTGAGTATCCCGAATTTGTGTTCTCAATTTATTTGGACATGTATTTATAGTCCCTAGGTGAAATGTAGTTATTTAGGGCATTTGGGTAAATGTAAGAGTGCATGAAAGGAAAAAACCAATCGCGATTTTTTGAATTTCATAACTTTCAAGAACCTCACTAATTAAATTTAGTCCTTATTTAAAGACTTAGGCTCCCCATTTGAAGACATAGACAAAAGAACTCATAACAATGTATTTCAGTCTCACTGGTTCAATCTTCACCCTTGAAACACCTTTTGTTCCTCTCTTTGCATATTGTTTATATAATACACAAATGGTCTATTCTCCATACATAACTAAACTCCTTCTCCCCCTCCACGAAGCCCTAGACTGCCAAAACCTCTCTAAAAGATTCCACACACACCCATTCCACTCTGAATATGGAGTACATTATCTCCCACAATACCCTAACCACCTAACAGTGCAACAACAATTGATTTACAATATCCTCGACTTTCTTACAAATCCAACACCTACTTGTCAAGCGTCTACCTCTTTTATTTAACTCGTCTGTCATCATAATAACCCGTGCAATATTGTCCTTGAAAAAAGTAACTTTTAGCGAAGCATGAGTATGCCAGATGCTCTTCCAAGGAAACTCAATCCCTCTTCTCCCCATCAAATCCGTATAATAAGATCTCATAGAGAATTCCCCTTCTTTATACCCCGCCACCACAAACGATTATACCCCTAAGGAAAAATCCTACCGCCCAACCAATTAGACAACTCCCCACCTCCTCTAATTCCCAATAACGTATGCTCCTTCTAAATCTAGGGTTCCATCGTAACCTATCCCCCTCCTTCCAAATATTATGAGCCACCGATCATTCCCTTTCACTCGTAATACGAAACTACACAGGAAACTAATCCTCTAAAGATCGGTCTCCCCCCACATATCCCTCCAAAACCTTACCATATCTCTGTTCCCCAAGTACAAAGACGTATATCTGAGGAACTCCCCCAACCTAATATGATATGCTTCCACAACCCTACCCCATGTGAAAAACTCCATTTCCCATAACCCCAATAATTGTGGTTTAGCCCAAATCTCGCCACCACCACCCTTCTGCACAACCAACCCGCCTCAGTCGAAAGCCTCCACAAACACTTATCTAAAAGAGCTTTATTAAAAACACCCAAATTTCTAGCCCTCCCTCACTCACTGGTTTGCACACCTCCTCCAAATGCACCAGACCATGCTTAAAGCTATCCTCATTATTATTCCATAAAAAGTTTCTCATAATCTTACCCAACTTTCACTGGATAGAAACTGTCATCGAAAGAATGAAAATATAATAAAAGGGTAAGCTAGAAAGTGTGCTATTAATTTATGTCAATCTGCCACCTTTATACAAATAGCCCTTCTTCCACCCCCTATAACCTCCTCTCCTCCCTCTCAATAATCGGATCCCAAATGGCCTTAAATTTTAACAAAGCACTGAGTGACAGACCCAAGTAAGTGGAAAGTAGTGATCCCACTTTACACCCAATGATCTCGGCCATATCAATACCCACCTTTACATTCCCAACCGAAATTATCTCACACTTACCCATATTGATGTCTAACCCTAAAACTACCTCGAACATCAACATGATCTTTAACCTCCGAACTTGAACTGTGACACCCCGCCTATTCTAATATTGGGTGATCAATCCTTTATTAAAATAAAACAGGAATCCAATATGATTTCATTCTCATCATCACTGTTACAACAAGTAATATAAATCTAAAATGAATAAAACCATACACATAATAAAATGATAGAGTAACTGATTAGCATAAATAAATAACGTGAGCCGAATAAACCATCGGTCACAACAAGTAATCATCCAACGTAAATAAAAACTGATAAATAATAAGTATTCATGATATGAAAAAAATCCTATCCACTACGGGCAACACGCCCAAAAGGAAAATACTAAAAGGAAACTAAGTCCTATCTAGATATAAAGAAGTTTAGGAGGCTAAACCAATCTCGTAGCATCCACAACTACTGCTTGCAACGACATGAAAGATCTAACCCTACTGCTGCTACACACTTGGGGTTTTAAAACTAAAATAGATTTTTCAGCTGGCCAAAAGCCCGAAAAATGTTTGAAAATATTATGCAAGTATTTAAATGCTTTAAATGAAAATTTACAGTGTATTACTTTCACAATTAATTTACCAATCGCACTCACATGAGATTATATCCTCACCTTTCATCTATAGTGCGCACCTAACGCATTCATTTTATTATCCTTATTATACTACCCAGACTAACTAGGACAATAATCACTATCAAAGCCCATCCCGCTAATAATCACCATTAACTAAGTATATATTACCCTCACAAGGTATACTTTCATAAATACTAACATAGCTACACATGTGCTATAGATAAGTACTCACACAACATATTAACATAGCCACACCCGTGCTTTAAATAGATATACAATTCATATCTCGTATACACTTATATATATATATATATATATATATATATATATATATATATATATATATATATATATATATATATATCACCCACTATAAACGTATAATTGCATCCTCATAGTTGGGATCTCGCAGATGCATCTCTTGGTGCTATCAGGCTCTAGGCATATCATACATCACACTGAGCCGCCACCTGTGACACCCCACTTATTAAAATAGCCGGTGGCCAGGCCTCTACTAAAATAAAATAGGAATCTCATTTGTCTCATTCTTAGCATCATTGTAAAAAATCCAGTTAATTACTAATAACCTATTAATCCATCCCGATATCAATTTAAAACTTTATTTAAATTATCATAAATAAAACCATTCACCATAAGCCATGCCAGATAAATAATTAAATACACAATCACAATAATTAAATACACGATCATAATAATTAAATATGACTACTGGAATAAAATAAAATCCAACTAACCGAATAAACCATCGGTATACAATCCCATACAAAATCCATAATAATTGAACAAAATAAAAACTGAATATCAAAGTCTGACCATGGGCGACGTTCCTGAATAATAAATGAAAGAGTTCTATCTAGAGTATTAAAGATAGAATCGACTAAATAAATACCTACAACATTCCACAACGGTTGCAGCTCCGATGACATGGAAATGACACTCATGCTTGGCGTCCCTGTGGCTGGACACCTAAAAGTATTGAAAATATTTTGATATGGGTCAGAGCCCAAAACCTTTTAAAAATATTTTGCAAGTAATTAAAATGCATTAATAAACATGTATTCCACTCTTCCATATTTAAACTGGTGTTTCACTCCCATAAGATAATCCTCACCCCTAAACTATAGTGCGCATCTAACGCATCCATTTTAACATCCTAGTTACGCTATCCTGTTTAACTAGTATCAATGTAAACCTTAGTCACATACGCTACCCTATGTCATGCGTATTTTATATAATTAGCTTTCACATTCTCTATGTAATTATAATTCTCAATTATAATTTATCAATCCATTTCACATAACTTTCACTAGTTATTAATTCATTATCCACACTCTAGTATCTTATGAACGTATATATTTTCTTCACATTTATATACATATTTTCATATCACATCAAGTATACATACATATATATCAATCGCTATATACGTATAATCTCAATCCCAAAGAGTATTAACTCATTGGATGCAAATCTCTAGCATGATATCACGCTCCAGTGAATACACGTCTCATCCTGGGCCACCGGGTCGGAATTGCACCACCGAACCCAAAGCGTAAACGTAATTGGAGGCAGTCATAGTCTTGAGTCAGTGGGTCATAACCATACCATGTTACTCCACTTGGACTCCAAACTCACATAGGGTGGTTACGCACAAACCTATGACCCCGGGGATCGGTACTACACATGCTGGAATTCGCCAGGAGAGACCGCTCACTACGCTCAACCTTCACCGATAGCATCCCCCTAGAGTAGGTATGTTTCATATATATATATATATATATATAATCATACACATAGATACTGTCTCTATACCCGTATATATATACACATAAACACGGCAAATCGTGTATGTCGCTCGGAGCACTAGCCTATAATCCACTAGTCCAATCCCGACTCCTGAATATTTAAATAATCACTTATTTAATTAATTCACCCTTATAATAATAATAATTTTGGACACTAAGCCATTCCCAACCATCCCGTATCCATGTCTAACCGAATTTTCAACCCAAATTCATTACTTTATTTTCCGTGTGTTACTTATCTTAAACACCCTAAATTTCACCTTAGATTTATTCCCGATTGATCCCAAGGCATTTTAATAACCCACATAATTTCCAGATGCTTAATCATTCATTTACAGATCCTATACACTTATCAAAACCCGAAACGGTTCTCCCAATTAATTTAATCGCTCAAGCTATTTCTTACAATAGGTTCGAATCAATTCAACTTCCAGGCCTTAATCGATTCGCATGCCACATCGATTCGATTCTGGGCAGTAGCCCAGTTCTTGTTACCAAAACGGGATTTCATATATCTTCATAATCTAATTCATTTTGTAAATCCAATATAACCAAATTTTCTCATTCTCCATCAATCCTATATATGAATTTAATCACTTTTCATATTTAATTTCACTTACACATCATCAATTTCATGAGATTAATTATTCTAACAAGAATTGTATAGTTTCTCAATAAAATTACAAGAATTCATAATTTCTAAATATTTTCATTCAAAACTACATCTTTCTACATGTATTCCTATTTTCAGATTTCATATAATATAACCCTCATTCAAATTCTATGAGATCATGTCTGAAAACCCATTTGTTCATATAAACTCCACCAAAAACATATTTGTCACTAACTATAATATGAGTTAAATTACATGCATAAAATATTAAGAAAATTAATCACTTGCCTCAATAGCATTGTAGAGTCTGAATTTGTAGAGTATGAATTGCCTTCACTGTGTGATGATCCTTGCCGAGAAAGATCTCCAAAATCCTTTCAACTCTTTCCTTCTCTGAATCACCCTTTGGATTTCCTTCTCTTTTCTCTCTCTCCTTTCTCTATTAAGTTTTTAGAATAATAAGGTGTCTATCCATTCTCACCCAACCTCTCATTTTATAAGCCTAAACCCTAAATTAGGTTAATATTCTAATGTAAAATGACCCATATACCCCTATGTGGGTCTCGTCCAGTGTAAAAAGCCCCTGGAATTCAATCACTACCCCGGGTATTTAATTCTGATTATATCGACCCATTTTGGATCAACCGCGCACTCAAAATCATCATCTAAGTCATCAATCATAAATATCCCATCTCAACCTAATATAACCCCACACTTGTGTCCCGGTTGAGATACCGTAAAATCTTGTCCCTTTTACCCACTTACGCCGTAATACCATTTGACATTATTTTATTTACTTTATCACACTAGTAAATATATAATCACATAAATATTAATCCATTTCTCACTAATTAATATTTATTTAAATACTCATTACTTCTCAATTTATTTAAATTACATGCACACGGGTAATTTAAATGCTATATTATATATATTAAAAATTACGGGGCATTACATACTTCCCCCCCTTGCAAAGAAATTTTGTCCTCGAACTTCGGGCATGCCTGGTATAAAAAGCTCGGGATATTTCTCTTTCATATCATCATTCCGCTTTCACATCAACTCGTCAGCATTGTGATGCCCCCACTGAACATGAACCAAGGGTACCACCTTAGACCGTAGCTTGCGCTCACTATAATCCAAAATAGCAACCGATCTCTCCTTATATGAGATGTCGGGTTGCAAATCTATCTCCTTAAGTGGAATGTGACAATAAGCCATCTCAGTCCGCTGATACTTCTTCAATGACAATACATGAAACACGTCGTGAATTCGCTATAGATGCTTTGGCAAGGCGAGCCTCTATGCCATCGACCCTATCCTCTCGATGATCGGGAAAGGCCCCACGTACCTCAGTGAGAGCTTCCCATTCTTCCTAAACCCCATAACGCCTTTCATAGGACACGCCCTTAATGACACTTGGTCACCCTTATTCAGCTCTACATGTCTCATATCCGCATCCGGATAGCTCTTCTGCCTATCCCGAGAAATCTGTATACGACACCAAATAAGCTCTATCTAGGCAGAAGTATCCTGGATCATATTTGGTCCAAGGAGCTTGTTGTCCCCCACCTCTAACCAACATGCAGGAGAACGACAAGTTTGTCCATATAATGCCTCATAAGGCGCCGTACCGATAGTGAACAGGTAAGAATTATTATATGCAAACTCCCCCAGTGGAAGGTACTACTCCGAACCTCCCCTAAAATCAAGTATACACATCCTGAACATATCCTCCATTATTTGATTAACCCCCTCAGCCTGCCCATCGATCTGCGGGTGATAAGTTGTACTCAACCGCAATTTAGTCCCCATCACCTCCTGGAAACTCTGCCAAAAATGGGATATATAGATCTTGTCCCGATCGAACACAGTATTAATTGACACCTCGTGTAGCCTTACTATCTCGGCTATAAAGAACTGGGTGTACTGTGGCATCGTATAGTCCGTCCGTACTAGAAAACACTGAGCCACCTTAGTCAAATAATCCACGATCACCTATGTGGAATCATGACCCCTCTGTGATGTCGGTAGCCCGTGTTAAAGTCCATCAATACACTCTCCGAATTCCATATCGAAATCTATAATGACTACAACATCCCAGTAGGACTCTAGTGGTCTACCTTAACTAACTGACACGTGGAACACTTCGAGACGAACTCAGTTATGTCCCGCTTCATAACCGCCCACCAATACTGTCTATGCATATCCTGGTACATCTTATCCTCGTCGGGATGTACCGTAAATCTTGACCCGTAGGAATTTATCATAACAACATGTCTCAAATCCCCATCATCTAGGACTATAAGTCTCCCATTAAAGCATAAGCCTCCCTCTGAACTGATCGAGTAAGACTCCGATCCCTCTGCTAATAACTGGTGCACCCTGTCCTGAAAAAACTGATCCCCGGCCTGCGCCTTCAGAACCCGCATCATAATCTCGGGTGTGATAATCAATACCACCATACATGCCCTAGCAACCTCATCACACTACCGAATCTCACCCCACTTTGCTTTCCATACTGCCGCTAACTTCCCTATAGGTCATCGGCTCAATGCGTCTACTACAAAATTAGCCTTCCTCAAGTGGTACTGAATATCAAACTGATAGTCCTTCACGAATTCCAACCATCTACGCTTTCGCATATTAATATCCTTCTGAGTGAACAGATACTGCAGCGACTTATAATCCGTTAATAGACTAAATCCGTAAAGCAAAAATTACTGCAACTAACTCCAAATCATGTGTGGGATAGTTCCACTCGTGGGGCTTAAGCTTGTGATAAGCGTACGCTATAGCCCAATCCTTCTATTGTAGAACACCGCCAAGTCCTTGTAAGGACGCATTGGTAAATACAAGGTACTCCACTCTTACACTAGTCAGTGTGAGCACAGGTGCTGAAGTCAACTTGTCCTTTAGCTCATCGAAAACTAATTGAGAGTAATCATCCCACACAAATGGATCCCCCTTGCGAGTCAGATTCTTCAATGGACCAGTAATCTTCAAAAATTCCTTTATAAAACAACGATAAACCTTACTAATCCTAAAAACTTCGAATCTCTATCGGTATCGTGGGATGAACCCACTTGCTCACCGTTGTAACCTTACTCAAGTCCACTCAAATGCTTCCGTCAGACACAATATGACCCAAGAACTGCTGAATATAGTCCCTCAACTCCGATATCTCTGATGGGGCCATGCAATACGATGCATGTGCAATTGGCCTAGTCCCAGGCACTAAATCGATAACAAACTTTATTTCTCGACTCGACGAAAAACCCAGTATCTCTTAAAACACGTCTGCAAACTCCCTAACCACTGGGATTGATTTTAATGATATAACCACCTCCTCTGAGGTCTCGTCCTCAATATAGTACAGTTGAGTGCTCCACCCTCCCTCAGGAAGAGGCATCGCCACCAAGAACATCTCCTGCCCTGGAATGGCTAACACAATGGTCCTACCAAAATAATCTACCATTACCCTATACTCTACCAACCAGTCCATGCCGAAAATGATGTCATACCCAATAATATCTAATACGAGTAAGTCGGCTGCTAAACACAATCTCCTGATATCTATCCCCATCTTTCTACAAACTGAGTGTATAAGGGCCCCACAACCCAAAGGTGAATCGACACACATGATGATACTGCCGTCTGTGGTTAATAAATCGGTCGTGCATGAAAATATAGTCGCTATAGAAGAATGCAATGCTACCGTATCAAATAATACCCAACCCATATGCCCATGGCTAGGAAACGTACGTACCCTCAATTGCAGGTGGCGCTTGCGGTGACTGTGGTATCATTGCATTTTGGACATTATAGACACGCCCATACTGCATCTGTCCCTGCTATTACGGGACTGTTGGAATTTGTACTATAGGTGGTAACTGCGCTTGTTGCTTCTGCTGGGCACCCTACTACTATCCCCGACCCTACTGTTGGCAATCTTTCTTACTGTGACCCGTCTCTCCACACTGAAAACTACTACCTGTGAAATCCCCCTGCCTCTAACCCTGTCGGCCGTGTCGAGGCTGTCCTGGTCACTGGCCCTGGTGGCCTCAGTCCTCCTGGCCACCCCTATTATTCCCTTGCCCCTGCTTTTCATGGCCCCAACCCAAAATAGTAGTAGGGAACGAGTGTCTTTACATGACACCAAGGCAACAAATATTCTGACTTAAATTTTTTCCTTAAATAAATGTAACGAAAAATACAATCACATGGTTATTAATCGTAAAACACTGAAAGTGAAGGAATTACGTCGTCAGATCTTTCTAAAAGGAAACTTCATATATTTTAAAAGTAACAACAAGTTACAACTTAAGACAAAATTTAAAACTTATTACAAGAGAGCCAAACATACTATATATGATAAAACAAACATTTTACTTAAAGTAACAAAAAGAGCTTTAAAAGCTAAATCTTCAACATAGTTCTTTTACGTTCCATCCGCGAGCCTAATTATTTCCTAAAAAATGGTTATTTGTACAACATCAGCTAAAAGACAAATGAGGTTCAATCTCCAGACATTACAGAGTTTTTCAGAAAATTGACACATATTCAATTTAGAACAAAAGGAATATATATATAGATAGGAATTTGCAGTAATATATATAAAGTAACATATAGTATATATTTTCATAATAAATAATTCATAATAGAACATATAAAATAATTGAGCAATATGTCAATTATTCAGTTTTTGTGGCCATGTACACTCCAATACCCAGACATATAATGTTACTAAATATTTCCAACCGGTAACATCACAGACAGAAAATCATGATCTCTGGAACAACGCCTTGTTTAGGGCACACCAGCGATAAACCAACCGAGAAGGTACCACCCAAATATTTCCACCCGGTAGTCATGGCCAACATAGTAAGAGAGTTTCCATAGGCCGAATCAATAATTTCAGAATTCAAATCAGATGTTTATATCAAGAGATATACACATATAAAAAACGAAGAAATCATCAATATTAGATGTATTTTGAGAATAAAATCATTTCACAAAATATATATAGTTTGCATAATATCATAAAGACAAAATGCGCAAGAAATGGTATAAAGTAATCACTTAAACAGAGGTTCGAAATTAAGATATTGAGTCTTGGATCACTTGTTAATCTTAACATGGAACTTCTTAAACTTTCCCGCACTTTCCCTCACTATTTCTTCCTAAAATTTTCAAGGAATTTCGTGTGAATAAACGATCCCAAAATTCATATTTATAGTTTTCCAAAGATATCACGGTGTTGAACCGTGTCTAGGTGACCAAGCTTTAACAACGGCGAGTCCGTGTTGAAGTGTCGCATAATGGAGGGGTCTTGCAGTCTTGTTTCATCGAACGATGACACATGTTTAAGCTTTATCTATATGGATGACACATGTAAGGTGGTGGTGGAAAATAAAGCACGAGGTGGAAAGGTTTTAAGGGTATAAGGGTCATTTTACACATGAAGGGTATTTTGGTAATTTCACACTATATTTTCAATATTTCGTAGAGGTCCCTAAAAATATTTATTTACAAAAGGTTCCTTTTTATTTTTTATTTTGGCCCCTGAAACTTTCTTTATTAAAATCAAGTCCCTAAAGTTTAATAAAATTATATTTTCTTCCCTGAAACTTATCATTTAGCTTAGGATGTGTCATAAAACTTCAACTTGATCCAATTCACAGTTGATTCTTCATATTTAAAAAAATGGGTTTTAGTATAGAGCTTAGAAGACCACATATCTAATTATATAACATTCATTAGATAGTAAGTAAGATGCAATTGCAAAAACAACTATATATGAACAAATAAAAATGGGGTCATTACATCCTCCTCAAACTTAACTTACATTAATTTTCAAACAAGTATGGATATCGCTCCTTTATTTCATCTTCCCACTCCCATGTTGCTTCTTCAACATAATGATTATGCTATAATACTTTGACTAGTTAGAATAACCTTGGTTCGTAATAGTTTATCTTTATGGTCCAAAATTTCTACTGGATGCTCAATGTATGATAAATATTCTCTAACATGAAGAGATTCGTAACTTAAGATATCTGTTGGATTTAGGACGTATATATTCATCATTGATACATGAAATACATTATACACGCTAGAGAGTTCAGGGGTAAAGCTATTCTATACGCAACAACTCCTATCCTTTCAAAGATTTCAAAAGTACCTATGTATCTTGGGCTCAACTTCCATTTCTTCCAAAATCGGATTACTCCCTTTACCGGTGATACTTGCACAAACACATAATCTCTTATTTTGAATTCTAACTGTCGGTGTCAATTGTTGACATAACTCTTTTGAAGGTTTTGAACGATTCGAATTCGATTTTGTATCAATTTCACTTTCTCTGTTGTGATCTGGATCATTCTGATCCCAATAATTTTCTTTGCCCAACTTCTACCCAACATGTAGGAGAACAGCACCTTCTACTATAGAGCACATCATACGGAGCCATTTGAATACTTGCTTGATAAATATTATTATATGCAAATTCCACTAACGGTAAATGATAATCCCAATTCCCTTTTAGATCAAGTACACATGCCCTAAGCATATCCTCTAACGTTTGAATGGTTCTCTCAGATTATCGATCTGTTTGAGGATAAAAGGTGGTGCTGAAATTCAATTTTGTTCCCATGGCTTCTTCTAGGTTTCTCCACAAGCGAGACACAAATCGAGGATCACTATTAGAAACAATGGGAATTGGGGTTCCATGAAGCCTAATAACTTCCCATACATACAACTTATCTAACTTTTCTAAATAATGGGTAATCTTAATGGCAAGAAAATGAGCGTATTTAGTTAACCTATCAATAATTACCCAAATTGAATCATTACCACTTGAACTCCTTGGTAAACATGTCACAAAATCCATAGTGATATACTCCCATTTCCATACAGGGATAGGTAGGGCTTGTAGTAATCTTGATGGTTTCTGATGTTCAGCTTTTACTTATTGGAAAACCAAACACTGAGTTATAAATTCCGCTGTCTCCCTTTTCATGTTATTCCACAAAAACACTTCTCGAAGATCTCTATACATCTGGGTATTTTTGGGATGAAACGTGAATCTCAAGTAATGACTTTCCTCCAAAATTTGCCTCTTTAGTTGGGCATCACGTGGCACACACACTATATTTCCAAACCTCAATATATCATCTCATATCGCAAATTCAATTCTCTTCCCTTAGATAACTTCTTCTCTAATCTTCTTCAGTTGTGGGCCATTTACTTGTGCAATTTTGATCCTTTCCATTAACATGGGGTTGTACTTATAAGTTTGCGATTATTCATCCTTTACTCTAAATACGTAAATCTATTTCCATGCCTCTTAAATCATAAAAAAGGTTCCTGATTTGTAATGAGACGTGTTAAATTTATTGTAGACTTCCTACTTAAAGTGTCAGCTACTACATTAGCTTTTCTTGGGTGATAATGAATATTTAAATCACAATCCTTCATTAATTCTAACCACCTCCTTTGACTCCTGTTCAATTATTTTTGGGTAAAAATATATTTCAAACTATTACGATCGATATAAATCTCATAAGTCTCATCATACAAATAATGTCTCCAAATCTTGAGGGAAAAAATTACAACAACTAATTATAATTCATGGGTTGGATAATTCTATTTATGAAATTTTAATTATCTCAAGGCATAAGCCACGAGTTTTCCATTTTTCATTAGCACACATCCAAAACCATTTTTAGAAGTATCACTATAAATCACTAATCCGCCTATCCCATAAGGAATAGTCAAAATTGGGGCGTTACTAATGTATTCTTAAGTTCTTGAAAACTACTCTCAACTTCCTCAGACCATTCATATTTCACCTTCTTTTGTGTTAACCTGGATATAGGTTTGACAATACGAAAAAATCCTTCAATAAATCTTCGATAATAACCTACTAATCCAAGGAAACTACGAATGTCTGTCACATTAGTTGGTATAAGCCAATCTAGTATAGCCTCAATCTTGTAAGGGTCAACCGACACTCCCTCCTTGAAAATGACATGTCCTAGAAAAGAAACACTAAGCAACAAAAACTCACATTTAGTTAATATCGCATATAGTTTCTCTTTCCTAAGGATTTGTAATACTATCTCTAAATGTTTCTCATGTTCTTCAATACTCTTAGAATAAATAAGAATGTCATAAATGAAAACAACAACAAATTGATCCAAAAATTTCCAAAACACTCTGTTCATCATATCCATAAAAATGGATGGTGCATTAGTAAGTCCAAATGGAATCATAAGAAATTCATAGTGACCATATCTAGTACGAAAGCTGATTTCGAAATGTCATCTTCCTTAATCTTCAATTGGTGATAGCCTGACCTAAGGTCAATCTTAGAAAATACTTGCTCATCTTACAGTTGGTCAAACAAATCATCTATATAAGGTAGGGTTATTTATTCTTAATGGTCATCGTATTTAGTTCACAATAATTTATACATAGTCCCATCGTCCCTTTTTCTTTTTAACAAATAACACCGGAGCACCCTAAGGCGATATAATTGGTCTGATAAAGACTTTGTATAAAAGGTCTTCTAATTGAACTTTTAACTCTATTAGTCCTAAAGGTTCCATACGATATGGTGGTTATGAGATTGGTATAGTTCCAGGAATAAGGTCAATCGTAAACTCTATTTCTCTACTAGGAGGTAGACTGGGCAAATCATCGAGAAAAACATCAGGAAAATTTTTAACTATAGGAATATCTTCTAATCTAATCTCTAATGTTTGCAAGCTGGTAACAGTTGCAAAAAATCCTTGGCATCCTTTCTCAAGAAAATTATAGGCTTGCATTGCAGAAATAATACACATCAGAGATATGATGTCAGTTGCTTCAAAACTAAATTTTGGTTGGTGAGGGATATGAAAAGTAACACTCTTCTCAAAATAATCTACCTTAGCATGATATGATACTAAGAATCCATCACCAAAATGACTTCAAAATCTCTTATGTCTAAAACTATCAAATCAGCAAATAGCTTATGATTCTTAATATCTATAGGGCAAGACTTATATACTAATGTACCCGTTAATAAATCACCATAAGGAGTAGAAATATGTATGATATGATTCAAGGGTTCAGGCATATTAGGAAAGTGGTTAACACAACGTACATACACAAATGAATGGGTAGAACCAGGGTCTATTAAAACTTGAAATGGTTTTGCACATATAGAAAGTATACCAGACACTATTGTGTTAGAAGCTTGGGTATCAGAAAGTGCAAAAACTCTACCCTGTCTACCTTGATCCTTCGTTTCACCTACAGGCTTTATCGGAACTCTTGCTGGGTTAGTCAGTCTTTTATCTGATGTCCTTTCTATCCACATAAAAAATAAGCTCCCAAATCCTTGTAACAAGTCTTCCTCTATGCATCTTCCCACATCGCTAACATATCTTGTTATTATATTGTTTGTTATCACTAGCTGCCCCAGCATTGGATGTACTCCTAAATTTTTTTTATTATTCAGGTTCTTACCTATTTGTTTCCCAAATTTCCTCTTACCATCTCTAATTTGATTTTACTTCTCGCCATCCCTCTCGTCTATTGTACCCCTAATCACGATGTTAATATATGATATCGACTTTAGGATGGAAATTTTACTACAAATATTCAACCTTAAGCCACGTTTAAACTTCTTGGATTTTAAAACATCATTTACCACAACATGAGGTGCAAAAGGGGATAACTCGATAAACTTTGCCTTGTATTGACTAACTGTCATATTCCCTTCCACTAAACCATGAAGTCATCTTCCATTTTATCTTTCACCATTTCAGGAAAATATATTTCATAAAAGATCACTAAGAAATCATGCCAACCTATGTTAGTATTCCTTTCCTCGTGTATTCTCTTTGTTATTCTCCACCAATGTTTGGCTTCACCTTTAAATATAAACATTGCAAATAAAACCCTTTGTTCATCTGTACACTTAAGAACATCGAGTATCTTTTCCATTTGCATCATCCAGCTTTCTGTTTCGGTGGGGTTATGAGTACCTTTTAAAGATAACGGATTCAAAATTTTGAACTGTTCAATAGTACATCTAATTAGTTCAGGATTATTTGGTGCTCCATTATTCACATGATGCTCCATAATATTTTCTAGACTTTCAATCGCCTTGTATGTACCTTTCAGTCATTCCATAATTGAACCACTAGTTCCCGTAGTTGATCTTGTCTTTGTCATTTTCTATAGTCATGGACTAACGTAAGATGTATTATACTATCCCAAGATTGCAATTTAGAAAAACAATTATATATATATATACAGTAAAACATATGGAGGGTTATCACATAAGTAAGATATTTAATCTTATACCTATGTATGGAAACCTAAAATCTATAACATTCGAAACTTTTCTTCAGTAGTCTACGGGTTCATAACATATTCTCTGACACAACCTCTGTCACGACCCCGACCAAAAATAGTAGTAGCGAATGAGTGTCTTGACATGCCACCAACACATATTCTGACTTAAATTGTTTCCTTCAATAAATGCAACAAAAATACAATCACATGGTTATGAATCATAAAATACTGAAAGTGAAGGAATTACGTCATCAGAGCTTTCTAAAAGGAAACTTAACAATGAGTTACAACTTAAGACAAAATTTAAAACTTATTACAAGAGAACCAAACATGCTCTATATAATAAAACAAACATTTTCCTTAAAGTAACAAAAAGATATCTAAAAGCTAAATCTTTAACATAGTCCTTTTACTTTCCATTCACGAGACTAATTATTTCCTGAGAAATGGTTATTTATACAACATCAGCTAAAATATGAATGAGGTTCAATCTCCAGACATTCCAGGTTTTTTTCAAAAATTGATACCTATTAAATTTAGAACGTAAGGCATATATATAGAGATAGGAATTTGCAGTAATATTTATAAAGTAACAGATAGTATATATTTTCAGAATAAATAGTTCATAATAGAATAGATAAAATAATTGAACAATATGTCAATTATTCAATTTTAGCAGTCATGCACGCTCTAATACCCAGACATATAGTGTTACCAAATGTTTCCACCTAGTAACATCAGAGACATAAAATCATGATCTCTGGAACAACGCCTTTTTTAGGGAACACAAACGAGAAACCATTTGGGAAGGCGCCGCCTAAATATTTCCACCCTGTAATCAAGGCCAACATAGTAAGTGAGTTTCCATAGGTCGAATCAATAATTTCAGAATTCAAATCAGATGTTTATATCGAGAGATATACACATATAACAAATGACGGAATCATCGGTATCAGATGTATTTTGAGAATAAAAGCATTTCACAAAATATATATAGTTTTCATAATATCATACAATCAAAATACACAAGAAATGTCATATAGTACTCACCTAAAACAGAGGTTCGAAGTGACAGATATTGAGTCTTGGATCACTTGTTAATCTTAAAATGAAACTTCTTCTTAAACATTCCCACATTTTCTCTCACTGTTTCTTTCTAAACTTTTCAAAGAATTTCATGTGAATAAAGGATCCCAAAAGCCCTGTATATAGTTTTTCAAAGATATCATGGTGTTGACATGTGTCTAGGGACCAAACATTTACAAAGACGAGTCAGCCTTGAAGTGTCGCGTAACGGAGGGGTCTTGCAGTCTTATTTCACCGAACGACGATACGCCACATGTTTAAGCTTTATCTATATGGACGACACGTGTATGGTGGTGGTGACAAATAAATAACGAGATGTCAAACACGAGGTGGAAAGGTATTAAGAGTGTAAGAGTTATTTTACACATCAAGGGTATTTTGGTAATTTCACACTATATATTTTCAATATTTCTTAGAGGTCCCTAAAATATTTTATTTAAAAAAAGGTCCTTTTTTCATTTTAGTCCCTGAAACTTTCTTTATTAAAACCAAGTCCCTAAAGTTTCATAAAATTATATTTTCTACCCTGAAACTTAGCATTTAGCTTAGGATGTGTCATAAAACTTCAATTTGATCCAATTCACAGTTGATTCTTCATATTTAAAAAAATGGGTTTTATTATATAAAGATCTCAGAATACCACATATGTAATTATATAACATTTATTAGATTGTAAGAAGATGCAATTGAAAAAATAACTATATATGAACATATAAAAATAAGGTCATTACACTGTTGGCCCTGAGTAACACGCTCCTGCTGCTGATGCTGCGGGCCTTACTGACCCTGTTTAAAACCACTGTCATCTAGCTTGAAACCCCCTGAATTGAATCTCTTAGTAAAATCCCCCAGTTGGGAATCCTGCTCTTGCTGCCTACTAGTACCATTACCACTTGTCTTGCCTAACTGGATAGACTCCCCTGATCTCTTGATCCCCTTCACATGGAAGCGATGATCCTGATAGTGTAACAATGCGGCATTGATGACCTCAATATACGTCTTCAATGTCGAATTACCCAACAAGTGAAACTTGATCCTCTAATTCAGCATTTTCTTATCCTCAGTGTTCACCTCGTCGGGCACAAAGTTCACCAGATGAGTGAAATCCTCCTCATACTCAGCCACAAATCGATGCTCCTATGCAACATCTAAAAATCTCCTTCGCATCTCAGTCTGAATCACCGAAGGAAAATAACTGCTATCAAATTGCACTCGTAACTCGACTGTAGTCATCGTGTCCTTATCATCGAATGTAGTCACCGACACCCACCATTGTAGTGATGCACCTACTAACTTAAATGTGGGTAGTATTTGCTTCTGGGTGTTGCTACACTCAACCATGCGAAGGTGACCCTGAATGTCCTTCTTCCACTAACTGGTAACTACTACATCTGCACTGCCCTAAAACTCGGGTGGATGCCCGTTCTGAAAGGCCTCCTGAACCCTCTCCCACACTTATGGTCCTTGGTGGCCTAGATGATCGGTGCCACCATCTTCTGTAAGGATAAATTTACAATTGAGTCAATTTATAGTGTTGGCTTAATTTCGGAAAAAACTATTTCAGTCATAGGATGGACGGTTGTTATGTCTTTTAAGCCTGTGATGCTTAAGTTGAAGACGTAGCGACCAAGAGTTTGAAGATTACATCATTTTTCGTTTATATGCCATGTTTATATGTCATCACCATAAGAATATCAAGGTCTCTAAGGTATGAAGGCATTTAATATATATAGAGTCTTGGATATATTTTTATGGCTGTCAAACTTTTCTTATAATGACTTTTTTATTTTTCTCAGAAAACCATTTTAAAAATATTCTTAAAAGTTTTTGGGCTTAAAAAGCATTTTTGGATTTTTTTAAAAGTTGTTCGAACGAAATTGGGACCTCGTTCTAATGAGATGCCCGGGTCATTCGAACGAACCACGAACGAACCACGAACGAGATATCGAACGAGATTCGTATCCATTTTCTGAAATGTCATAAGAACGACATCGTTCGAACGAGTTTTGTCTAACAAAATTTTTTCCTATTTGTACTCTGAAATCTAGTTCGAATGACCTGACATTTTTTGCACAGTTTCGCCAGTTTTCATTTTTAACCACCAAGTTCCCAACTAACTTTTTACCTGATTTAATATGTGTGGGAATAACATTTTTTTGACGGACTTTTTGCTACTTTTCAAAGGTTTTTGAGAGCAAATTCACTTAGTAAAAAAATCCCATTTTGTGTGTTGATCTTTGATGATTTAATTTTTCCAAAAACACATGTATACACCCAAGTTTTTAGTTTGATCCAAGTTCATATATATATTATATTATTTGAGATCATTTTGTTGACCTCGGGTTTCATCTCTACCCCCAAAGGGGAAGTTTCCTATGGAGGAGTCCATTTTGTTGAGTTTCGTGGTGTGCATACGAAGAAAGGCTTCGTGTGTAGTTAACAGTAGCCGAGACCCATTGGTAGATTCTGAGACTGCGGTGGATAACGCAGTTATCAACTAGGTGGAGGTGGAAGCAAGAATAAGCGTCAAGGCTTAATAGGGAATTGAGTCGAGGAAGTAATTTTTTTGTCTTATTTTTAAAAAACCATACCTAGTGGATTTATTAGCTGGGCCATCCGGAGTTTTTACCGTTGTGGGTTTTCCTCGTACATCGCGACGTTGTGTGTTTGTTTCTATTTTTATCTTGTAAAAATAACTTAGATGCATGATTAGGTTAATAAGATAAAAATTGGTTTATTCACAATAATGGTGTAATTTTAGTGCTAATTAAGTTTGGGTAATTTTAGTTTAATTTAATTCAAGTCGGCTTAATTAATTTTGCAAAATTCATATTTGTTTTATTTGGGCTAATTTAGAACTCGAATTGAATTAATTTAATTTTAATGTTGTTGAAATTAAAATTTTGGAACCTTAATTGTTAAATTTGAAAGAAATTTGAAGTTTGGTATATTGTGTGAACCATATCATATTTCGAGTTTAAAATTGTGGTATTCAAGAACATATCTTATAATTTAAAGGAAATTGACATTTTCAGATTGGTATCTGAGCGTATAAGCTAAGAAATCACATTTTCAGATTGGTATCAGAGCATATAAGCTAAGAAATCACATTTTCAAATTGGTATCAGAGCAGGAACGCTAAATTATAGTGATAAGATCATTTTTGGGTTTGAATATGGAAAATATGACTTTTCCTGAACGGCATCACTCCCTTCATGGGAGATACCGACAACAACACCTGGTGACCCACGTCAAACTCTAAGAATCTCTAGTTTGCATCGGTGTAACTCTTCTTCCGGTCATGAGCAACCAAAATATGACTCCTGATCAACTCAATCTTCGCTGACATCTCTTGAATCAAGTTTGGCTCAAGAAGCTTGTTATCCCCTACCTCTAACTAACATGAGGGAAAATGAAAATGCCTCCCATACAAATCCTCAAAAGGTGTTATGACAATAGTAAACTGGTACGAGCTATTATAGGAAAACTCCATCAATGGTAAATACAACTCCCAACTATCCTAAAAATCCAAAATATGCATCCTCAACATATCGTTCAGCATATGATTCACCCTCTTCATCTGCCCATCGATTTATGGCTAATACGCTGTGCTCAAACGTAACTCCATCCCCATCGCCCCCTAAAAACTCTATCAGAGAGCGAACACAAAGATTTGATCCCGATCTAAAATAATATTGAGCGGCACTCCGTGCACTCTTAATATCTCTGCAATGAAAAGTTGGGCATACTGCCCCGTCGTGTAATCCACCCAAACTAATAATAAATGAGCTGCCTTGGTCAACTGATCCTTAATAATCCAGATGGAATCGTGACACCTTTACAATGTCTATAATCTTATGATGAATCCCACCTATATACTCTCCCATTTCAATTTAGGAATCTCCAATGGATGCAAAACCTTGACTGTCCTCTGATGATCAACCTTCACCATGTGACAAGTAGTGCACCTGGGGACAAACTCGGATATGTCTTGCTTCATATTAGCCCATTAATACTGCCTCCTCATATCCTAGTGCATCTTATCCCTTCTAGATGCATTGAGAATCGTGACCCATGCGCCTCCTCCATAACTGCGCGTCGTAGGTCCTCATCATCTAGGACAATCAACTGCCCATTAAAGCGTAAGACACCCTCAGCACTGACTGAGTAAGATTCTGCTCCACTTGCCAATAATTAATGTATCCTTTATTGATAAGAAAGATCCCCATGTGCCTTCATAATCCTAAAAATAATCTCGGGTGTGATGGTCATTGCTACTAAATAGGCTCGGATCAACTCATCCTCTTGACGAAGCTCAACCCACTTTGCCTTCCACACTGCTACCAACTTCCTTACCACCATACGGCTCAATGCATCTGCCACCACGTTAGCCTTCCTCGAATGATACTGAATATAGAAATTATAATCCTTCACGAACTTAATCCAAATACACCGCCTCATATTCAACTCCTTCTACGCAAATAAATAATGTAGCGAGTTATGGTCCGTGAACAATAAAAACTTCTCCACCAATAAATAGTGTCTCCAAATCCTCAAGGAAAAAACAACCGTTATTAATTACAACTCATGAGTGGGATAGTTTTTTTCATGGGGCTTAAGCTTGCAAGATGAAAAAGCTATGGCCCGCTTCTCATGTTGTAGAACTCTCCAAAGTCTTTATAAGGATGCATCGGTAAAAACAAAGAACTCCACTCCTCCCCTAAGAAACGCGAGCATAGGTGCTGAAGTCAACTTGTCCTTTAGATCATAAAAACCTAACTGATACTGATCATCCCAAACAAAAGGTACTTCCTTACGAGTGAAATTTTCCAAGGACATATTATCTTAAAATATCCTCTGGTAAATCGACGGTAGTACCTTACTAACCCCAAAAAACTACGAACCTCCGTTGGTGTCATGGGTTGGCTCCACTCCCTCACTGCTGACATCTTAATCGGATAAATAAAAATCCCTCTCTCAGAGACTATGTGACCCAATAGCTGCACATCCTGTAACAAGAATCAACACTTATCGAACTTGGCATACAACTAATGGTCTCTTAAAGTCTGAAGAACCATACAAAAATGATCTACGTGCTAGCCCTCTGTCCTAGAATAAACCAAGATGTCATTTATGAAGGCAATGATAAACTGATCCAAGAAATTCCTGAACACATTTTTCATGAGATCCATGAAAACTGTCGGTGCATTGGTTAGCCCAAACAACATAACCATAAATTCATAAGACTCGCATCTCATAAAAAATGTAGTCTTAGGGACATCCTATTCCCTGATACATAACTGATGGTAGCCTAATCTCAAATCAATTTTCAAGAAGTAGGTTTCTCCTCTCAGCTAATCGAAAAAGTCATCGATATGCGAAAATGAATACTTGTTTCAAATTGTGACTTTGTTTAACTCCCGATAGTTGATATACCACCTCAACGACCTATCTTTCTTTTTCACAAACAGTACTGGGGCACCCCAAGGTGATGTAATTCTGCGAATAAAATCCTACCCCAAAATCTTCTGAATCTAGTCTTTCAACTCCCTCCTCTCTAAAGGAGCCATACGACATGATGCACATGCTATCAGCCTAGTCCTCAATGCTAAGTCAATCACAAACTCAATCCCCCGATTCGACGATAACCCTGAAATCTCCTAAAATACGTCAGCAAAGTTCTTAACCATATGTGTCATTTCTAGCGAGATAAATATACCCTTCGAAGTCTCCTCCTCTATATAATATAAATGGGTGCTCGACCCTCCCCCAGGATAAGTCATCGCTACAAGAAACCAATCCTGCCCTAGAATAGCAAACACGGTAGTCCAACTATAACAGTCCACCATTGCTATGTACGTCACTAACCAGTCCATTCCCATAATAACCTCATACTCATATATATCTAAGATTAGAAAATCCTCTATAAAGTATAACCTCCTAATGTCCACACCTACTCCCCTGCAAATGGAATAAATGAGAACCCCGCTATTCAATGGTAAATCTATGATCATAATGATATTTGACGTCGTGTCCAATAAACCCGTCTGACGCGTGAATCTAGTGCTAACAAAAGAGTGTGATGCTCTCGTGTTAAATATTACCCACCCCATATGCCCATTAATAGGAAACATACCCTTAACTATGGCGGCACTGACAATAAAATTGGCCCACGAACATTATAAAATGCCAAAACTGTAACTGCCCCTGCGAAGGTGGCAATGTTAGAATTTTTGGTGGGGCTAGAAGCTATGGTTGTTGATGCCCCTCTTGGGTGTCCTGCTGCTGAACCCTAGACCTATTTGGGCATACATTCCATATGTGGCCCTGGTCCCCACATACGAAACATCACCCGATAAAATTTATCGACCTCTGGCCCTGGCGAAACTACCCCTGTCTCTGGAACCAGCTAGCCCTGATAACTATGACCTTGCTCACCTCAAGTCTAGTTTCCCTAGCCCTACTGGCACTGAGGAGTATTTTGCTGGACTTAATGGCCCTACCTGTAACTATCATTACCTGACCACAGTCTCTAAACTGAGTTTCCCTCCTGGTAACCCCGCTCCTACTATCTACCCTACTGCTACAACGCCTTGCTGGCACTGTTACCTCCAGTCTTACCTTACTGGCTAGTACATGCTTTTGAGTGTTTTTCACTAAACCATACGAAGATGAATCTAGATGTCTTTCTTCCATTGGATCACTGTAACTACGTTCTCACTGCCCTAAAACTCTAACGGATGACCCTTTTGGAAGGCCTCCCCGGCTCACTTCCACAATGACGGCACTAGGTGAGTCTGTATTGGTGCTGCCACTGGTGGTTGCGGCTGTGCCTAGGGAAAGCACTGTGTCATGGAGGTCATGGCAGCATTAACCACATGTGCTACTATAGCTGCGACCTCTGCTGCAGTCACAGTCCCCTGAGCGGCCTGTGGCTTTGGCTGAGCCTCTCCCTATGTAGTCCTCTTCACTGCACGAGATGGTCTACCTCTCTTGGTGTTTGGCATATGAAACCAAACCAAAATTGTATGATATTCCTCTAAACTATATACAATAGTAGAAGAACGTAAATGCCCAATACAAAGCAACAATCCTAAGCATAGGGATCTATATTAAAGAAATGCAATGCTGACAACGTAGCAAGTTTTCACAGATCGTAAAGGACTCTAGAACCTGATGCTTTGTTACCAATTGTGACACCCCGCCTATTCAAATATCGGGATATCAATCCTTTTATTAAAATAAAATGGGAATCTAGTATTATTTCATTCTCTACATCACTGTCGCAACATGTAATATAAATCTAAAACGAATAAAACCATACATATAATAAAATGATAGAATAACTGATAAGCATAAATAAATAATCTGAGCCTAATAAACCATTAGTCACAACAAGAAATCATAGAAAGTAAATAAAAATTGATAAATAATAATTATCTATGACTAAAAAAAATCCTATCCACTATGGACAGCACGCCCAAAAGGAAAATACTGAAAGGGAAACTGAGTCGTATCTAGATAGAAAGAAGCTGAGGCGGCTACATCAATCTCCTAACATCCATAGTTACTGATCGAAATAGCATGAAAGTTCTAACCATGTTGTCCCTCCTGCTGCTGCACACCTGGGGGGATTTTGAAAACAAAATGCATTTTCCATCGAGTTAAAGCTCGAAAAATGTTTTAAAATATTTTTCAAGTATTTAAATGCTTTAAGTTAAAACGTGCAGTGTATTACTTTCATAATTAATTTAGTAGTCGCACTCACATGAGATTCCTCACCTTTCATCTACAGTTCACACCTAACGCATTCGTTTTATTATCCTAATTATAATACCTAGTTTAACTAGGACAATAAGCACTATCAAAGCCTATCTCGCTAATAATCACCATTAGCTAAGTATATATTTCTCTCACTGGGTATACTTTCATAAATACTAATATAGCTACACAAATGTTATAAATAGGTATTCTTACAACATAATAATATAGCTACACCCGTGCTATAAATAGGTGTAGACACCACATTCCAGTACCCCCTAAACTCTCCTTAGGACCCTAGCACCTCCCTTCATTGCTACAAACCTAAGTCATACCCCGGGTACTGTCTTAGAGGCCATCGAGCACTCACAGGCTCTGTTTGACCAAAAATCTAACTCTTCATCTCGACTTAGACTGAATGAATCTTCAAAGGGCACTGAAACCCATTTCCAACGGTCCGTCCCGTGGGCGATTCTTACTTACGGTACGGATGAACGACCCATTTATCCTCGAAACTTGATCAGGAGGTCATCAGACGCTCCCAGGCTCTATTTGACCAAAGTCAACTCTTCAGCTCGACTGAGACTGAATGAATCTTCGAAGGGCACTAAAATCCCTTTCCAACAGTCCGCTTCGAGCCCAATTCTGACTTACAATACGGACGAACGATCCGTTTTACTCTGAAAGATCACCGAACGCTTCTAAGCCCCGATTGACTAAATTCAACTTCCCAAACCGAGTCAAACTCTTTGGAATGTCAAAGTACATCTTCTAACCTTTCCAATGATCCACCCCATGCGCAATTCTGACTTACCATGCGGACGAACGATCCGTTTGCGTCCGACGATCCCCCGTCCAAAGGATCGACGAACGCTTCCGAGTCACATTTGACCCAAATTCAGCTCCCGGACCCGGGAGTAGTCCAAATACTTTCAAAGGTCTCTGAAGTACCTTTCTAACGGTTCACCCCATACGCGATTGAGATCAATGGTTTGCGCTCTACGATCGATTTTCTGAAGGAACCTGAAAGAGACTGCCAAATGGCAGGTTCCAAACCCTGCCTATCGGTAGTGTTCCTAAACACACCTGCCGATTGGCTGGACCAGGACTATGCCGATCGAAAATGCCCTGGGCCTATAAAAAGGTGGGCCTGGCCTCATTTCAAAAGAGACAAGATCTGAAATCCATCACTCTCAGCAAGCTCAGAAAACCTCTCTCGAAGTCAGCGTAATTTCCACACCCAAATCCCTTTCCAACCCTCACTTCTCATCATAATTTTCATCAAACTTGGTGAATTAACTACCCTCCATCATCACCCAAGTGCAAGGGCTTCTTTCCAACATGCAAGATCAAGCTCAAGATCTTCAAGAAGGTCTAATTTTCTGAACTCTCTCTCTAAATCCCCCTAAATTCGCATTAATTTGTTTTATTACTTAGCATTTTTATCCTCTCATCTCACATATCCTAATATACTTTTTATTTAGTGTTATTGCACATCTCTTATTTTCATATAAATAAAAGCCGAAAAATAAGAAAAAGAGAGTTTGCTCATAAATTCCAAGCGGGAATTCTCACACTTTTCTCACAACTAAAACACTTTTTTACACGCACACACATATAAGAGAAGTCCCGATTGGATTTATGGGATAAATCCCACCCCTTGTTTTGCATATGAACTACGTGGACTTTGATGACTCTATAGGCTATGTAGACATCTCGGGGTAAAACCCGAGACTCGAGTCCAATTCCTACTTTTCTGTCATTTTCTTCTCTTTTTATATTCTTTAAACTTAATTCTCCTAAAATCTATATATTTATATATACATATATTTTTTCTTAGTGGCATATTATCCCACATGCGCTATCGTTACGTTATAACGATCAACGCTAGGATAATCGCGTATATCCTATTTTCTAATATTCCTTTTAGGAACATTCTTATGGATGACTCGCTTTATCTCTTCCATGATACAAGTCGATGATTCCTATATCCACTACATATACACATGCACACATGTCACGTGGAAATAAAGGAAAATAACAATAACCCATGAGAGATCGTAAGGGTGGAATGGGTACCTAACACCTTCCTATTTCGTAACTTAGCCTCCGGACCCTTTTTTCGAATCATTTTTGGTTTCGTATGTATCAGTATGTCTTTGGATGTTATCCTTCGGGATGGCTCCCTTTTCTTTTGTCTGTTTTGAGTAAAATAGACTGGCAACTCCATCTCTCTACATTTTTTTCACCTCATCACCGACGCCGGCCGAAGCGCTCCCCAAGAGGGATGCGCGGGACCAAGATCCTCTCGACATTGAATACACCTATTTCTTTGTCCCTCCCGCCGCGAGGATTAAGGATGGCCATAGTGGAGACTCTTCTGGGGATACTATTTTGAGGGCTAGACTCTATTTACATGGGTGTTTTATTTTCTTATATTTTCCCTATTTTTCATGCCCCTTTTACTATTCATGTGTACCTCATGCTTATGCTTCTATTCACACACTTGTAGAAGGTTCTCCATGTACAATTCACACCACGTGCACCTAGGATCACATATGTCCACATGTTGCACGCATCACCCATCCATACTTGGTATACCATTGGTACTTGTACTCTGCTCCTTGTTTGGCATGATCAAGAAAGTTACTCTCATCATAAGATACTAATAAAAAAATCACGCATGATTCACACGACATCTCCAAAGAGCATTATGATTGACCAAATTTTGTCTAGTAATTGGAGGCTCACTTCGTGATGTACGCTGGTCTAGCAGGGTGTAGTTAGCCTAAGCGATATGACTCTCACCTTTCATTGGCTAAGTACCTTCGATGTATATCGAACGGTTCCCCCGCATCGTACCGCTTGACGGAAGTCATGGTGGGAGGTATATAACATGGAACTCATTCATGTATGCCGAGTATATCGAATTCGCTCTCACACGTACCGTCCCCACGAGGTATATAGTGAGGCAATTCACGTACACTCAGGTATATCAAATGGCTTGTCCACACGTACCGATTGCCCTTAAAACCAAGACATCTATAGTGGAAGCCACGCCAAGGGGGGAACACTTTTTGATTCACCCAACCAACTGCATACCGGCATATAGGTGTCAAGCCTAAGACACACATGTTAGATTGCCGGTTTTGACCCGAAACTCTGCCGAAATTCCGGGTCGTCCTGCCGCATAAATTTTTGCGCATTTTTAAAACAGGACCCTACCCGTGGGCCTGCTTACAAGTCTAACCATAGCTTTTCATATGTTACAAACCCAACTTTTCCAGGCTCGGGTCCCGTCCGACATTTCATTTTTTTCATTTATGAGAGTTTAATACAAGTGAGAAGATACTTATAATAATCATGCGGAGACCCATCTCCCAAAAACATTTCTCTTTTCTTTATCAAAAATCCAAAAATATTTCTCCCTTCTTTATGAAAAATCCAAAAACATTTCTCCTTTCTTTATCAAAAATCTAAAAATATTTCTCCTTTCTTTATCAAAAATCCAAAATTTTTGTGTCTTTCAATCTCAAAAATAAAAAAATGTCAAAAATATTTTCATCATTTTTTGTCAGAAATAAATCCCATTTTACGCCTTCTCAGGTCGATCGCACGCCCTTGGCCTGGCTCCTTATTGGCTTCGGTCTTCAGTTAAATCACCCCGGAGTTCCATCCGTTCCCCTACTACTTCTTTTGAGTCCGGTATCCATCCACTTTCTATGGAGAACACAGATCAAGTACTAGTTGCGCAGCCAGATCTGACGGCAGATGCAACGAAACTGAGGTTCCTATTCCTCAAGATCCCGAGGCCCTATTTTCTCTCGCCATGGGTCCACCCGAGCCTATTTGGGTTCCTGAAGAGTATCAGCACGCTCCACATGCCCCTCCTGTTAATGGGCCGCCGCCTTCCCAGCTTCCTATGCCAAAGCTTACCCAGCCTGGGGCTAACTTGCCTATGATCATTGATCCAAAAGAGGAAAAGCTAAACAAGGTCAAATAAGATCTCAAGATGCTAACTAAGAAGTTCAACCAAGTCAGAATTTCTAGGAATTACATGGACTACACCCACATGTCTCCTTATCCTAAGGCAAGGTTACTCGAGAAGTTCAAGATGCCAAATATCGAGAAATTCGAAGGAAGTGGACCCCCGATTGTTCATCTTCACAATTATCACCGTTCCATGACTCTCCTAGGGGATTTTAAAGAAGTGATGGCCTAATTATTTCAGCAAACTTTGAAGGATAGCGCCCTCCGATGGCTTTTGTCTCTCGAGAAATCCAGAATCCGTAGCTGGGAGGATGTAGCCCAAGAATTCACGTCGCAGTATAAATACAACGAAGATCTTGAGGTCACCCGCCGTGATTTAGAGCTGCTCAAATAGAACTCTGGGCAATCAGTCAGTAACTTCATAGCTCGATGGAGGGAAAAAGCAGCCACTATGACCAATCGGCCATCCGAGGAAGAACAAGTCAACATAGTGAAGAAGAACTTCTTGCCCCATGTCCAAGCAACAATAGGGGACAATACTATCCCCACTTCTAAGCTCCCAGAGAAGAAGGAGTAGAAATCAAGGAAGGTCTTGCTAAAATAGAAGTTGAACTAAAGAAAGTGTCCGGACAGTTCACCCCCAGAAAATATGACAAACCTGCCAATGCTGCAGTCTCAACCATCAACGACATCTCTCAACCAACCGCCTCGTGTTTACTAGAAAGCTGCCCTGTCCCATTCTGAGAGGAATATACCGAGCTCCATGCACCCCTCTCCAAAGTTTATCAAACCTTATTAAGCTGAAACCTTATCAAACCCTTGGACCCCCGTCCATTGCCAAATCCAGTCCCAAGAAAATTCAAGGCAGATGCCCATTATGCCTTTCACCAAACTGCTGGCCATACCACTGACCAATTCTTTCACTTTTGAAACATAATCCAAGGTCTAATTGATCGGGTACCATCCCCCCACCAGCCAATCCTAAGCCAAACACTACTCACAACTCACTCCCGAATCATGCCAATGCCATCTTCTTAGAAGAGAGCCCAGGGTTTGATCCCTCAACTCAAATCACAGCCATATACTCTCCCAAACCTCTCCAAACTTGCCCATATTTCCTCCTACACCCTGTTAGCCTCGCTGATCAGGCATTGTCACTCCTTACCAGAGCATACATCGATATCCGTACCCGTTCTGAAAATGGAAGTATGGAATTATCAAAAGTGTTAAACCAACTCCTAGAGTTCGGGCTGAAATTTCCCCCATAGATGATCATTGATTGCCAGAGGTTCAGTACGCTGTTCTTGGAAGCACAGAATTGGGCCCGAGAGTCAGACAGTTGGGTGGTACCAACCGATGAAGTTAGCCTAAATGACGTTGTTTAGATCGTGGCAGAATCATTCAGGTAAACCAATGATATTTGCAGTATGATCGAGTTACTTGATACTATGAAGCTACAAGGGCGCCTGGTCCCTTCACCCTTACTTATACCCACAAAATGGGAAGACATCTATGAAGAAGCCATTGAATTTTTGGAATGCATTGACTTTACATGGAAAGATGAAATTGTTGCCACCGGATGGGGGGAAGAATTTAAAGTTTCGAATAAAGAGCAAGCTTTAAAGAAAACTGGCCCGATAGCCGACATGTGTTGGATGATATCATTTGAGGAGCTCCTCGAAGAAATAAACAAGATGGCAGAACAACCCGAGATTAATAAAGAAACATGGCTCATGTTCTTCCCTTCTTCAGTAAATCACATGACCAGATCAGGGAGGCATTAACAGATCCCAAACTTACCACCAGCCAATGACAAAGGGAAGGGAGTTGAAAACCTTCCTATGCCAGAAATGACCCTCGAGGAAAGCAAGATCCTCGATTAACTGAAGAAAACTCAAGCCAACATCACTTTATGGGGGATTTTCATGTTTTCCCAGCTACACATAAATGCTTTGATCAAATTGCTCATTCGATCCATAGTTCCTCCTTCTACCACACCAACAGAAGCGATGAATTTAGTCGGATCCTTGACCTCTACCCTAATGATATCCTTTTCCGGAGAAAAAATCCCCAGAATTGGGCCAAACCACAATCATGCACTCAACATCTCCATCGAAGTTATGGGGAAGATCGTAGCACTCTCTCTTGTTGATAATGGATCCTCCTTAAATGTCTTCCCATTAAGAACCTTCAAATTCTTAAGACTGAAGGAAAGTGACCTCGCTCCAACCTCCGCTGTTGTACGTGCCTACGATAATACTCGTCGAGAGGTGATGGGATCCATAAAACTTGTAATAGGGGATGGCCTTATAAACCCTGTCATTGAATTCCAAGTTATTGACATCCCATCCTATTTCAACATGTTGCTCAGACGACCTTGCTCTACAGTATCAAGGGTGTGTCTTCCTCACTCCATCAGAAATTGAAGTTTTTCACCGAAGGACAAGTCATCACCTTTTTGGGCGACGACGATAATACCAAGGGTGTAAGTAGGGGTGGCCGTGGGCCGGGCCTGGGCAGGCCCGGTCGGGCTCGGGCTCGGGCCGGGCTTGAAAAATTAAGTGTTATCCCAAGCCCGCTCGGGCCTAGATCGGGCCTTATTATGTAATCCCAAGCCCGCCCAAATTTGAAAGATCTTTACCCAGGCCCGCCCGATCGGGCCCTATTATGTTAATTAAAAGATTTTTTTTTTAAATTAAAATACCTATTTTTTTATTTAAAGACCAATTTTTTTAATTAAAAATCTGTTTTAAACTCCATATATTACAAAGTCCATTTATAAAGTTTCTCACTTTACATGAAAAGACTTGGTATACGTTTTTATATTTATAGAAGTCCCCCCTCCCCCCACATACACACACACACACACACACATATATATATATATATTTCAGCCCTCTGGCCAGGCCGGGCCTCATCGGGTTTAAGAACTCATGCCCAATCCCGCCCGAAAAAAAATCGGGCCTATAAAATTTTGCCAAGCCCGCTTTGCGGGCCTATTTACCTTACCCAAGCCCTATTTTTTTATTGGGCGGGTTGCGCGGGTTTGGCGGGCCTCGGGCTTATGGCCACCCCTAGGTGTAAGTACCAGCAATCCAATCCTTGAGATACAGCGCGGGTAAAATGATATGCTCCTATAGGGATTCCGAGTTGAACCACTTCTAATCCTGACAGGGGACGATTTTAGAAAAAGGTTTTGTCCAAAATACGACCCTCATAGCAACGTCAATATGATTCAAATGTTCAAAAACATGCACTTCATGCCCGAACTGGGGCTAAGGCAAAGACAACAAGGGATACTTGAGCCCATTATGCTGAAAAAGGCTTTCCCTCCTTGTGGTTTGGGGTATCAACCATCAGAACATGAGCTAAGAATGATCCGCCAATCTCGACCAAAGAGAAGACTAGACTGCATCCAGACTATCCCAGGCGACTCCTTGAATGGACGATTCATCAAAGAGGGAGAAGACTTCCCATTTTATGGATTTCTGGAACCATAGTATGACCATACAGATAAGAAGATGAAGAACAGAATGGAGATCTTTTTCTAGGATAGCTACCCATGGGCCGAAAGTTCCCAACACCATGTACAACTGCTCATCAGAGATACCGAAGATTCTGAAGGAAGTGACCCTGAAGATTGCTTCAACTTATAGACATTGGGGATGACACTCTACTTGGTTCATTCAAGCACTGCATCACTGGATACATTCCACCTGATTAAAGCTGCTGATACACCTCTCCTCAACTGGCATGCTGCACCAGTTCAAACTGTTGAAATCCTACCTAACCCAAATATTTACCCTATTTATTCTTCTATTATCTATCCTTGATCAAATGTAATCGATACCTCCTTTGATGAGGTTCTCAATGTTATTTTTCCTATCAATGAAATAAACGAAGATTTTGAGTATCTTGTTGTGCCTTACATTAACTGTTTGGATTCTAATCAAACTTTTAATGATGATGATTTTGCAAATGAACAATTCTTAACTGATCTAAATAAGGTTAATAACAAATAACATAACCGCGTTCAAGTTAATGAAGAAGAAACTGTTATTATTAACCTCGGTTCTAATAGCCAACTACGTGAGATTAGGATAGGGGCTATCCTCGACGAGCATGAGCGTGCACAACTCGAAGAATTATTAAAGGAATTCGTGGATGTCTTCGCATGGTCCTACGACGATATGCCCGACGTTGACCCTGAATAGATTAACATGAGATCCCCACTCTCCCAGATTACAATCTGGTTAAACAAAAGTTGAGAAAGCTCCGCACCGAATGGTCGCTCAAAGTCAAAGAAGAGGTGGTCAAACAGTTGAAAGTGGACTTCATTCGTGTGATAGAATATCCCACATGTCTAGCCAATATAGTGCCTCGGATGTGTGTAGACTACCATGACTTGAACAAAACCTCTCCAAAGGATGATTACTCGCTACCCAATATCGATATGATCATGGACAACACATCCAGTCATGTTCTCAAGTCATTCGTTGACGGGTTTATCGGATACGACCAAATCAAAATGCACCCGGATCACCAAGAAAAAATCATGTTCATCACATCGCGGGGAACCTTTGGCTACACTGTTATGCTATTTGGTCTCAAGAATGTTGGGACTACCTACCAGAGGGCTTCCACAACCATCCGGCATGATCTGATTCACAAAGAAGTCGAGGTATATGTGGATGATAAGATTATCAAATCCAAAACTAGAGAAGTTCATGTTCCCGCCCTCCGAAAGTTCTTCGAACGATTGCGACGATATCAGATGAGACTCAATCCACAGAAATGTGTCTTTGGTGTTACAAAAGGAAAACTCTTAGGATTCATGGGCAGTGAGAAAGGGATAGAAGCATATCCTGCCAAGCTAAAAGCCATACTTGAGATGCCACCTCCTCGAATGGAAAAATAAGTCAGTGGTTTCCTTAGGAAGTTGCAATACATCAGCTGGTTCATCAGCCGGCTAACCTCTATCTGTGAATCAATTTTTTGAAAGGATTCAACCAAAGTTTGGAATGAGGCCTGCCAAGAATATTTTGACCAAATCAAATAATATCTAACCCAGCCTCCGGTACTCATGCCACCATAGCCTGGTCTTCCCTTGCATCTATACCTAACCATAGCCGACACCGCAGTTGGGGCTTTACTTGACCAATACCTTAAAGATTCCGGCAAAGAAAGAGCCATATATTACGCCAGTCGCAAATCGGATGGGTACGAAGTCAACTACACTACTTTGGAAAAAGCATGCGTCATGCATGTTTGGGTCACCCAAAAGTTGTGACACTACATGCTTGACTTCCCCATTAAACTTGTATCCCGAATGGACCCCATCAAGTACCTACTTGAGAAACCTGCCTTATCTAGTTGAATGGCCTGGTGGTTGATGCTCCTAGATGAGTTTGATATCGTGTAAGTCATGCAGAAAGCCATAAAAGGTAGAGCCATCTCTAACTACCTCGCTGACTACCCCACAAAATAATCTGATGACTAGATCTCTGAATTCCCAGATGAAAACATCCTTTGCACCGCTCAAGACGACCTTCGATGGCAAACATTCTTTGACCGCGCTGCCAACAAAAAGGGATATGGCATTGGGATACTTCTGATCGCCCCAGATGACTCCCACACTCCCATCGCCATCAAATTGGATTTCCTCTGCACCAAAAACATGATTGAATAAGAGGCGTGTATGGTAGGCCTCAAAGTTTCTCTCAAAAAAGGAATTCAATGCCTAGATGTCTACGGGGATTCCACCCTCATCATGGGTCAAGGGCTCATAAAATGGAAAGTCAAGGACGAGAAACTCTAACCTTTCCATGCCTGCTTAGAAGAACTAGCCTCCCAATTCCAAGATATCACCTTCCATTACCAACGTCGAGCAAAGAATAACCTAGTCGATGCCCTTGCTACCCTAGCCTCCATAGTCGACATGCCCGAAGGAATAATAATGGCCCCCTTCCTAATTCAAAAGCAAGATAAACCAACCCATTGCTACCATATTGAGCTCATCACCAAAGAAGACCCCGAGCTAGCCAATTGCTGGTATTTGTATATCTGGTACCTCCTCAAGCATGGTAGGTATCCCGAGGGTTCCAATAAGAATGACCGTGCAACCTTCCGAAGACTGGACACCCAGTACATCATCTGTCACAAAACATTGTTCAAAAGGAACTTCGATGGAACTCATCTACACTCAATCGCAGGGGCTGGCATTGAAGAGATAATGCAGAAGATCCACAGCGGGGAATGTGGGCCATACATGAACGGTCAGATGCTTACCAAAAAGATCATTCGACAAGGCTACTACTCGACCACTATGATCCAGGATTACACTGCCTATGTCCGGAGATGCCTCAAATGCCAATAGTTTTCCAACCTTCAACACCTGCCTCTGCGTGAATTGTACAACACGACTTCTCCCTAGCCGCTCTCCACCTGAGGCATCGACATTATAAGGAAAGTTACACCCAAGTCCTCTAACGGGATTGAATTACTCCTAGTTGCCATTGATTACTTCTCCAAATGGGTCAAAGATGAGTCATACGCAGTCCTGAACGCTAAGAAAGTGGCCAAATTCATCAAGAAAAACATCATCTGCCAATATGGGGTCTCGCACGAGATAGTTACAGGTAACTGGTTGCATTTCGAGGCAGAAGTCACAGAAGTGGTCAACGAGTATGGGATTAAGAGACAAAAATCTTCTCCCCACCGACCTCAGACCAACGGTGCAGTCGAAGTTGCCAACAAAAAACTCAAAGCCATCATCAGTAAGATGACCAAAAGCTTTCGAGATTGGGCCGACCGAATCTCTTATGCCCTCTGGGGATACCGAACCTCTACTGGAGCTACCCCTTACTCTCTAGTATATAAAATGGAAGTAGTCCTACCCATGGAGTTAGAAATCCCTTCATTTCGCATCATGCTAGAAAGCCAAGTCAGTGAGGAGGACTGCCATCAAAGCTGCCTCGACGAGCTATCACTCTTGGACGAGAGGAGATTGAAAGCACTATATCACATATATGGGTACCATCGCCGAATAGCGCATTCATTTAATAAGAGAGTCAAAGACCGTGGTGTCCAAGAATGGGATTTAGCCCTCAAAGAAATAGTAGAGCCCATCTGGGACCCCAGAGGGAAATTCAAACCCAATTGGAGCGGCCCATACATCGTCAAGAAAATCTTATCCGGCGATACCGCCATGCTCACCGACCTAGATGGAGAAGAAACGGCTCGTCCAGTCAACTTGGACCATCTTAAAAAGTTTTACCCCTAATCTAAAATCTTGGCGCGCTACGACTCTTCCCATCTCCCTTCTATTCTGGAAAAAAATCTCTTTATTTCCCTCTACCCAGAACTACGCGGGCTTGATCCTCTACAAAAACCATTCTCAGAAAAATTAAAAATTATCAAAAACCACCAGAGGTACGTAGGTAGCTCATACATCTTACATGAGCACGACACTTTATTCTTCATAAAAAACTATTCTTTTCTTATCTCCGAGAACATCACTTCATTCTAACATATACTTGAACAAAAGGATTATGCATACCTTAGCGATCAATATAGATAATTCAAAATACAAAATTCATCAAAAGGCACCTTTGGATGATCAAAAACTTATTTATTTCACTAATAAGAAAGTACGGTATAATTACATAAGAAAAGGAACGAATAACTCCCTTCCCCCTACCTTCCTAAAAAGCCAAATAAAATTCCCAAATTTATTCCCCATTATAAAATAAACTCTCTGAGTGTTCTACCCACAACTACCAGAGGAGCCCACTCCATCATCATCATCATCTACATCCTGGGGTCCCCAAGCTTCCCCTGCCTGAATAGTGCCACAGACGCTCCATGGACCGATAAGCTCGAACAAGCCTCGGAAAAACTACCACACCTCCCTCCATGGTATCGAATAAGACAAGCCACCGTTGTCCATTCTCCGCTACTAACATCTTGTTGACCACTCTTATCTACAACCACTTCATATAATCCCATGGGATGAGCCAAACTCTCCCAACAGACTGAGAAGGACGGGTCGACGGACACCGACTCTCCCACAAAGATCTAAGCCTCATGCGCAGACGCTTTGTCAAATCTTGTACCGAAAATAAATCTAGTGTCCGAGGTGGCAAAATCTTCTCCCAGCCAAATTTGCGCACAAGCTGCTAAGGGAAATAGAAAAAGGTCTGTCTAAGACCAACTAGCCAAACGTACGGGTATTATACCAGTTCCAGAATAGGCAACAGCTGTCCCCACTAAGGCACTGACCAATACAAATTTAGAGCCCCATGCTCCACAAACTAGTTCTCCTAGCTCTCCTTATCCAGACCCACACTGATGAAATGGCGTGAAAAGAAGTTGGGTATAGCTAACAAATGATATTCTGGAGAAGTCACCAGGTGAAACCTTTCAGACATGAACAACATCATAAGGCTACCCCTCAGAAAGTCAGAATGACCTTCTCGCCAGGCATCTAGGCCATTCAGAGTCTCCGCCAGTATCATTTCCGCGGGATTATGACGGTAGGACATCCATGAAGTAATAGCTGCAAGGGGTCCACCAGCAGTTCCCCAGTCACCAATAGTAATTTCGAAATCAATCCCAGAACGACATCTCCAACATATCCAGCATCACCCTCCTGCAAATTCACAGATCGCAACATCACCAGAAGAGAAATCATTCCTCTAGTAATCAAGGATCTACCCACCAAGGGAGATACGCAGAGAAGTCTAGCCAACAACTCCCGAGGAGACCGAGAAAATTCAGGCATAGTAGCTGCCACAGTAGGATTTACACCCAATATGGTAGAAAATTCCTCATAAGTTGGACAGACTTCTTCCAAGCCAAAGCGGAATACATGGTCTTTGGGGTACCAAATTTGTATCGCCATCATCAGCATGTTCCATTCTATGGGATAATTACGCCATAAAGAGACTCTACGCATGTTGAAAGCATCGTAGTCGATGTTATAGGAGCACATCGCCTCCAAAGTCTCGAGGTAGTTGGCAAACTCAACACTACCAGGGAGAGCCATCTCACAGAATAAGAAAGTAGGAATGTGAAGGTGTGATGAAAACAGTCCACCCCTACCCCCTTTTTATACTTCAAAACCCTCACAAAAGACATAACTCCTGCAAAGATTGTAAGAAATCCTGCCCCACAAGGTACCAAAGGCTGAAGAGGGTACCAACCAAAGCTTTGAATTGATGGGACTGGACTGACCTGCCGATAGGCAGAACAAGGTGCTTGCCGATCGACAACCCTCTGTTTTTAGAAACTTACCTTTTTCCTCTTTTGTCAAAATCAGAAAACTCAAGAAAAATAAATCGATATTCTCAATAGAATTTCAAAAATCCCTTTTCCATCTTTATATAATTTCTCATTATGAATTAAACTTTCTTTCAGAATTTCAAAAATATTTTATGGTCTCAACTACAAAGTAAAAAAGCACATATGCATTCATGCATTACTAGCAGAAGATAATAAAGAACTCCATTGCATTTCATAGATATTTTTTTTCTGTGTTACATCATTTTTGCAGGAAAATAAAAAAAAGCAGAAAAATAATAGGACTCGACCCAAACCCACATTCTCTCTCTCTCTCCCTTATCCTTCCCCCTCTCTCTCCTAAGAGCTTCCACCCCTGCGACAAGCTATGTTTCCCCTGCGATGAGATGATGCGCCACCACTACCTGAACCAGACTCCTCCATGGATGAGGCAGACGGCACCAAGCAAGAAGGAACAGGAACCGTCTCCCGAATATGGGTACTCGCCGAAGATATCCAGTCTCAAATATCCCTCATCCAAGTGGTGGACACCCGGACTTGCTGCAAGAAAAGGCAAAATCAGTATCAAATAGAACAAATAAAAAAAACAAAAAGAAGGAAAGTAAAAGAACAGAAAGATATACCAAAAGTCAAAGGACCTCCTTTGTCAAGCCCAACTCCTCCGGGTCCATCGGATGAGGACGATGCAACATAGGCATCATCCCTTCATCTGCCCATCGTATGTTGTATGAAGGGGTTTGCAACCACACAAAGGGAACCTCCGAAGTTGTCGCTGCCGCAGATGTCGACGGACCGCCACCGCTATGCGAGGACCCCACTGGCCGACTCGAACCCGCAGGAGGGAAAGGGAGTGCATCATATATACTGGGCTCCATCACCCCACTTGTCGCGAAGTCCATATAATCATACGGCACAGCCGTATCGGTGTACAGCAGATAGGCCTCGCCAATCATGGCAGCGATCCTTGCATCCTCTGGTAACAATCGCTCCCACCTCATAGACATAGGGGGCCTCGCAGGAGGCACCACCACCTCCTCCTCAGCAATCTTCCAAACCACCATCTCCCCGAGATACCAAGAGTGGCCAAACTCATGCGCCAGCAAACTCCTCATCTGCGCATTCACTCTAGTCAACCCCGTGTCCTGAACGGTCGTCCCCCAAGGGTAAAAAGTCACCTAAAAAATCCCTAGCAAGATATAAGGCAATAGGGAATCAGAGCGCACAAAGTTCTTAAACTGAAGAAATGAAAAGTCTTACCCTATCACTGGTCAGGCCATTCAAGACCTGACGCACCGCCTCGAGAGAGAGAGACTTCCTCGACTGCCGATTGGCCTTCCGCCACCGATACAACCGTAAAAAGTCCCCAACAGTCTCATCCTTCAGAGAAATCAGCTGGGTATTACACCCAATCACCTCATAGAACCACGTCTGCCAAAGACAAGAGTTCGCAATAAAAAAGAGACGCATAAGGAAAATACGAATGCATGAAAGGAAAATGCGCAAATTAAATAATACCTCAAAAAGATACATGGCTCTAGTGAAAGACTGCCGACAGCACCGTCTGAAAGCATCCAGAGAAAAATAAAGGGTCGCCAAAGTCAAGCTCCCACAATCATAGAGAGGGATGTTCGAAAACATCCTCAAGTATGATAAGAACCATAAGTGGACAACGTCGCGGCTAGACGCCACCAAAAATCACCCCTGCACCAGCAGAATGAACAACCAGGCCTTCTGCCTCACCTGCAGCCCATCCTCTACATCAATCACCCTACCCAACAAAACATCCCTCACCAGGGACAGCCAGATAGGATCCCTAGATACTATCCTTCCCACATCACCTAGCGCCGCCCGCACCGCCTCCGGCCTCACCCGTAAAGAGCGATCCACCTCTATCTACTCTCCATCACAATCCAGCCCCAGTAGCTTCTCCACGTCTATGGGAGTCACAGTCATCTCCCCAATGCCAAAATGAAAGGTATGGGTTGTGTGCCACCACCTTTCCCCCAGAGCGCATAAAACCGCCGTCGAACGAGGCGTCTCATCCAACACAGATGCCAACCTCCCAAAACCTGCTGATGATACCACCCAATGCACCACAGGTGGAAGGTGCTCCCAGACATCCTTAAGCCCCATCGTCCCGCGGGCACGCATAGTCAACAAAGAAACATCCGACTGTCAAAGAAAAGCCTTGTCAGAATCCAAGATAAAAATGAAAACCACCAAAAAATAATGCCAAAAGTCATTTTACTTACATAACCACCAGGGTTCACCACCCTCGAAGAGAGATGACGCGACAGCTCCCGAAGCAAAGTCTGTGTAATACCCCGTATTTTTATGTCTTTTAAAATTGGGGATTTATTAATTTTAATTGAGATATTAATTTAATATTAATCTAGAATTTTATTTTAAATATTTACTAGCGTGATGAGAGTTAGTAATTATTAGGAATTTGTTGAATATTACTAGATGAGTAAAGTAAGATATACGATTGGTTTTATTACAATTGTCATGAGTGAATAAAATGAAAATTATGGCAATTTAAGTTGGGACGCGCCTGTGTCGTGTCAGGACTAAATTATTATTATAAAAGTGAATGAATTACAAGTCACCCGTATGGTCGATTTGAGTGCGGCAAAGTGTTTGGAAGGGTCGAGATAGTTAGAAAAGTGTACCCGGGGGTTTAGTTTGGGTCTTGGGGAGTTTTTAGGCCTAATTGACATCCCGGGAGGGGATTATAAACATTTTGTATTTTTGGGAAGTTAAACCCACGAATTTTCTTAGGATATATCAGCCATTAGGAGTTTTCTTTTAGAGTTAACAAACACAAAACCTAAGAACGGTTGTGGCCATCCCCGATCCCCGTCGCGGAGGGAGAAAGGATCCTTCGGGTCTTGTGCGTCCCCTCTTGGGAGAGCGCTTCGGCCGGCGTCGATTTGTGAGGTGTGAAAATATAGAGAGATTCAGAGTCCCAAGTCTATTTTACTCAAAATAGACAAAAGAAAAAAAAAGGGGAAGCCACCCCGAAGGATGGCATCCAAAGACATACTGGTGCGTGCGAAACCAAAATGATTCGAGAAGGGTTCAGAGGCTTAGTTACGAAATGGGAAGGTGTTAGGCACCCATTCCGCCCTTTCGGTCTCTCATGGATATTTGCTATTTTCCTTTATATTTCCCCCCGTGATATGTGTGCATGTGTATATATAGAATGGAGGTAGGAATCCTCGACTTGTATCATGGAAGAGATAAGCGAGTCATCCGTAGGAACATGAGATTAATGTAGAAAATAGGATTTGCGCGATTACCCTTGCGTTGATCGTTATAAGGGAACGATAACGCGTGTGGAATAATACGTCACTAAGAACGAATGTATAGAATATAATAGAAAATGAGATAAAGAGAAGATAGAAAATAAGAGAAAAAGTGAGAAAAGGACTCGAGTCTCGGGTTTCACCCCGAGACGCCTACGTAGCCTATAAAGGTATCAAAGTCCACGTAGTTCGCATACAAAACGAGGGGTGGGGTTTAACCCATAAATCCAAATGGAGAAATATCTTATTTGTAAATGTGTGTGTGTGTGTGTAGAAAAAGTGTTTTAGTTGTGAGAAAAGTGTGAGAATCCCTATTTGGAATTTATGAGCAAACCCTCTTTTTCTTATTTTTTGGGTTTTATTTATATGAAAATAGGAGATGTGCAATAATACTAAATAAAAAGTATATTTAGGATGTGTGAAATATGATAATAAAAGTGCTAAATAAGAAAACAAGTTATTGCAAATTTAAGAGAATTTAGGAGAGAGTTTGAGAGAGTTGGACCTTCTTGAAGATCTTAAGCTTGATCTTTAATGTTGGAGAGCAGCCCTTGCACTTTGAATGATGATGGAGAATGGTTAATTCACCAAGTTTGATGAAAAGTGGAAGTAAAAGGAGGATTTGGAAGTTAAAATCACGCTGCCTTCGAGAGAGGTTTCTGGGATTCGTTGAGAGTGATTTTCTTCTGATCTGAACTCTCCTCGCAAATGAGGCCAAGGCCTCCTTTTATAGGCCCAGGGGCCTGCCGATCGGCATTGCCATGGCACTACCTATCGGCAGGTACCGATAGGCAGGGTCTGGGACCTGCCAATTGGTAGTGCGCTTCAGGCTTTTTCAAAAAATTAGCCGCTGAGGGATAACCGCTGGTAAGAATCGTGCACGGGGCATACCATTGGAAAGGTCTTTTAGAGACCTTCGAAAGTCCTTTGGACCGCTCCCGAGTTCGGGAGTTGACTTTAGGTCAAATGTGGCTCGGAAGCGTTTGTCGGTCCGTTGGACGGGGAATCGTTCGGACGCAAATGGATCGTTCGTCCGCATGGTAGGTCCGAATCACGCATGGGGTGGACCGTTAGAAAGGTTAGGAGATGTACTTTGACATTCCAAAGAGTTTGACCCGGTTCGAGGATTTGACTTTGATCAACCGGGCCCGAGAAGCATTTGGTGACCTATTGGAGTTAAACTGATCGTTTGTCCGCATAGAAAGTCGAAATCGAGCACGAGACGGACCTTTGGAAAGGGTTTTCAGTTCCCTTTGAAGATTCATTCAGCATCGGTCGAGCCAAAGAGTTGACTTAGGTCAAACAGAGCCCGGGAGCGCCCGATGGCCTCTAGGTTGGGCTTCGGACACAAACGGATCGTTCGTCCGCATGGTAAGTCAGAATCGCGCATGGGATGGACCGTTGGAAAGGGTATTCAGTGCCCTTCGAAGATTCATTCTGTCTCGATCGAGATGAAGAGTTTGACTTTGGGTCAAACTGAGTCGGGGAGTGCCCGATGGCTTTCAGGTCAGTACTCGGGACGTGACCAGGGTTTACAGTGATGAGTGGAGGTACTAGTGACCTAAGGAGAGTTAGGGGGTAACAGAATGAGGTGTCTACAACGGCCATTAGAGAAGAAGGTGGAGAGTTTTCCAAGTAATCCAAGGTTTAGAACTCACTCAATCGCACTACCACCACCACCAAAACGTAGATCGCATGACGAGGAGCGCAACCATATCTTTTTCATCAACAAATCAGACCCTTGAATTACAGGCAAGTATCTATCTTGCTTTTTTTTGTTAATGTTTCACCCATGTTAGTTTAAGATTGTTAATAACATATTTTATGGAAGAAATTAATAATTTAGAGACTTTAAATCGTATGTTTTAGAGGAACTAAATATATTCTGGACATCTAATTCATATGTAGAGGATTACCCACGAATTTGTATGGATTTAGAAGCAAGAAATCTGGAAAAGAATTAAAAGAATGGTAATTTCAAGAAAAATTAGGGTTCTTGATAATTATGTTAATTTACCCCATTAATTCAATACCTTTGATGAATTTGGACATGTTTCACATAGGAAATCATGTATATAGGTATATATAACTATTTGTAATCTTGTTTGGGAGTTTAGGGATCATTGTTGATACCAAATTTAATCTGCTGACGTAGACCAATCGCACAAAGACACGTGTCAACTTACATGGCAAATATGAAGACTTTCGACGAGCAGTATACTTAAAGCGCTCCGAGCTGCAGAGCAACTTAAGCGGTGCAAGCAACTAAAGCGTGCCGAGCAACTTAAGCGGTGCAAGCGGCTAAAGCGTGCCGAGCAACTTAAGCACGCATAGCGTACACATCAAGAAAACCAAAAGGCCACTACGCATTAAATGTGCATTATTATTGTACAGATGTATATGTCTGCTAGATAATAGCACATTATCCTTTGATATGTACAGCCTCAAGGCTATAAATACATTGTAACCTCCTCAAAAGAAGGGGATGGGGGATTTCTTGGTAAACCCTATTGTTGATACCAAAATTAATATGCTGATGTGGACGAATAATATGAAGACACGTGTCAATCTACATGGCACAATAGCAGTGAGGAAGTTCATTTCCCGACCAACTATGATTCTTGCCGAGCAACGAGGATACACCGAGGAACTCTAGCGCACCGAGGAACTCTAGTGCTCCGAGGTACTCTAGTGCTCCGAGGAACTCTTGATCAACGAGCAACTAAGGCGGTCCGAGCTGCATCTCGGTCGTATCATTAATTACCAGACGGACAACTGTTCAACTATTCATTGAATGTTTATATTCTTGACGCGCACGCTGCATTAAATGTATTACCCTTTCACGTGTATACCATTTAATGTATCGAACCTTTCAGGTACAGCCTCAAGGCTATAAATACCTTGTATCAACCCCATTCAAAGGGACCGGAATTTCTGGAGAGAACTTGTAATCAAGAATTCTGCAAACACTTAGCAATAACATAACAGTGGATGTAGGCTTTATTCCTAGCTGAACCACTTTAAAAATCTTTGTCTTATTTATTTATCTGTGATTGAATAATTAGAGCAATCTAGTTTTTTACATCAAAAGATTGGCGCCGTCTGTGGGAAACGACTGTTATTATCGTTTTTTGCAAAAATCATTTGTTATCAATGGCAGATAATCCAGAATCCAGTAATCGAAATGCTGGAAATGCTGGAAATCCTCTAAATCCATCTGCAACTCCAGATCTGGCTGGAATTATGACAAATCTGGCTCAAGGACAAACCGCCATGCAAGAATCTATGAAGCAACTCATTCAAACTCTTCAAGGCGGTGCACCTACCTATTCAGGACAACGAAGTGATCGTGGGCAATCACAATCCAGACGTACTGCGTCATATCGCAATGGGGAATCTAATGATTCTTCTTATCAACCTGGGCGAACTTCATCGATACGGGCTACGGATACAAATCAACCTATATCTCTCTCTTCGGAGAGAACCAGCGCTTTGGAAAGATTAAGCAGGGCGTCTCCTTTCAGTCGATTAGGACCAAGGAGGAATAAGAGTCCACCTAGAGCTCCATCGAGAAGTTTTCGGCCGCCATCAGGTTTGAGAGAAGGATCAGCACAATCACGACCAGCTACTCGTCGAGATAAATCTCAGGAAGCTACGTCAGAACAATCAGTTGCTCGGAAGGTAATGGTGATGACAAGCATTACAGGAATAATAGGACAACGTTGGAAGTCCTAAAGAAGTACGATAATTATACCCCATTGAAAATGGGTATTAATCATGTTTTGGAAGAAATTAAGAACAGCGAGGAAATCAAGTGGCCAGAGAAACTGAAGACAAATATCGATCTGAGGAATAAGGCCAAATATTGCGAGTTTCACAAAGATCATGGCCATATGACTAAAAATTGCATAGCCCTTCAGAACGAGATTGAAACACTCATCCGAAGAGGAAAGTTGTCAAAGTATGTAGATCGTAGAGGTGAAAGGAAGAATGATGACAGAACTAGAGAGAGATCTAGATCTCCTCGTCGTGCAGAGGATAAAAAGAAGAGGGATCATGAAGATGATCCAGATAATGACCCTGATCTTCCCAAGAAGCCAAGGCAGCCTGAACGAGAGGTATTTTCCATTCGTTTTGGGTCATTTGATTGTAATGTTATTACAGGAGGAGATGCAGGAGGAGGAGACCTTACTGCAGAAAGAAAAGCTTACCTCGGAGAGGCTCAAGCTTGTTCATATATTCAGCGAATAAATCTGGCCGAGGATGATCGTCCGAGGAAGGTAAACAAAGAAAAGCTGGTGATTGGTTTTTCAAAAAACGACATGGCAGGTGTTCTTTACCCTCATGATGATCCTTTGGTGATCAAAATGAGGATGAAGGATGTGGTCATTTCAAGGGTGTTAGTAGACAATGGTAGTTCGGCAGACATCATGTACTATTCATGCTTTGATAGCTTGAATTTAAAATTATCTCAATTGGAACCTTATCACAGACCCCTTCTGGGTTTTGCTGGCGAGAAAGTTTTTCCACTTGGGACGATCAAGTTGGATATACTCATCGGAACTTGGCCTGCTTGTCGAACATAAAGAATACGCTTCTTTGTGATGGATAAGAATGTGCAGTCAGCCTACAACATCATCATGGGAAGAGTTGGATTGAAGAAGTTCGAGGCAGTTCCATCTACAGTACATCAGTGTTTGAAATTCCCAACGAATTTTGGAGTTGGAATTATGAAAGGTGATCAAAAAGTAGCTCGGGAATGCTATTATTCGTCTGCCGAGCAAGAGGAACTTGAAGAGTCAAGGAAAAAGACTACTACTTACCAAGTGGAGGAAGGTACAGAAATTGAAACTCTTGACCCTAGAGATGAATCTCAACTCGTAAAAGGGCAAGTGGTGGAATCTACAGAAAATGTTATTCTGGACGACGAGCATCCTGAACGAGTAACCCAGATAGGATCGTCGTTGGATGTTTCAATAAAACAGGAGTTGATAACTTTCTTGTGAAACAGGAAGAATACTTTTGCTTGGAGTCATGAAGACATGCCAGGAATAGATCCAAACTTCTTATGTCATGAACTCAATGTGAATAAGGAGATCAAGCCTGTGAAGCAGAGAAGAAGAGTGTTTAGTCCCGAGAAGAACCAGGCCATACAAGAGGAGGTCGAGAAACTCCAGAAATCCCAATTCATTGAAGATGTGAAATATCCAGATTGGTTGGCAAATGTGGTGATGGTAAAGAAGAAGAACAACAAATGGAGAATGTGTGTTGATTTCACTGATCTTAACAAGGCATGCCCCAAAGATCATTTTCCATTGCCCAGAATTGATCAACTAGTGGATGCTACCTCGGGACATGAGCTACTCAGCTTTATGGATGCATATTCTGGCTACAATCAGATCAAAATGAAACCTAAAGACAGGGAAAGTACTTCTTTTATTACCCCAAGGGGAACTTATTGTTATAATGTTATGCCTTTTGGTTTAAAAAATGCAGGTGCAACATATCAGCGGCTGATGAACAAGGTTTTTTTCGAACAAATCAGTTGCAATATGGAAGTCTATGTCGACGACATGCTCACCAAAAGCAAGAGAGCTACTGATCATCTAGTTGACTTAGGCCAAACCTTTGATCAACTGGATAAATACCAGATGAAGCTCAACCCGACGAAGTGTACCTTTGGAGTACGAGAAGGAATGTTCCTCGGATACATCGTCAATCAACGAGGTATTGAGGCAAATCCAGAAAAGATCAAAGCTCTTTTAGGGCTGCGATCTCCAACGACGAGGAAAGAAGTGCAGAGTCTTACCGGACGAGTTGCAGCGCTCAACAGATTTGTATCCCGAGCAACTGATAAGTGCCTCCCATTCTTCAAAACACTGCGAAAAAGTTTTGAGTGGACTGATGAATGTGAAAAGGCTTTTCAAGACTTGAAAAAATATTTGGGAGCACCACCATTGTTGTCTAGGCCAATAACTGGAGAGAAGCTGTACTTGTATCTAGCAGTATCAGAGAATGCAGTCAGCTCGGCGTTGATCAGGTTAGAGAATGGAGTTCAGAAACCTATCTACTACACAAGTAAAGCTTTCCGAGGTGCAGAAATCAGGTACCCAAAGCTAGAAAAATTGGCACTGGCACTAATCGAAGCAAGTAGAAGAATGAGGCCATATTTCCAGGCCCATACAATCATTGTGTATACCGACATGCCATTAAGACAAGCCCTTCACAAGCCAGAAAAGTCAGGAAGATTGATGTATTGGGCAATAGAACTCGGAGAATATGATATTGTGTATGAACCCAGATCATCATTAAAGGGGCAAGCTGTAGCAGATTTTATAGCGGAATTCACATACCCTGATACCCCCGAGGAACAAAAGGTCCTTACTGACCTACCTGTGGACGATACAGGATCAACAGACACAGATCCCGACCAACCAAGGTTGGTAAAAGGACTTTTGGATGTAGAAAAATCATCATACCCAGATCCACTACGGTTGGTAAAAGGGCGCGAACAGCTGACCGACGAGGAACGAAGAATACCCGGGGATGATGAAACAAAACAGTAGATATTTTACCGAGGAACTCTGACGGACAAGAAATTTGAAGACGAGGTACCTACATGGAAATTATATGTAGATGGATCATCGTGCACAGCTGGTTGTGGAGCAGGAATTATTTTAAACACCCCAGATGATATTGACATGGAGTATGCCTTGAGATTCCAATTCAAAGCCTCCAATAATGAGGCTGAGTATGAGGCTATGATAGCAGGTTTTCATTTGGCGAAAGTTATGGAGGCACGGCAAATAATTGTTTTCAGTGATTCTCAAATAATTGTAAATCAAATGATGGGAGTATATGCAGTTAAGGGAGAATTAATGGTGAAGTACCATGCAAAGGCGATGGAGTTATTGGCAGAATTTGATGCTATTCAATTGGTGAGAATACCGAGGATGGAGAATGCTAGAGCAGAAGCATTGGCCCGATTAGCGTCAGCTACGCGCACCGAGCTGCGAAGAACGATACCAATTGAAGTATTAGAAAATCGGAGTATAGATGAAGATCTGATGATAAATATAATTACCCTTGATTTGGGACCATCTTGGATGGATCCTATCAGGGCATACATTGAAGAAGGAGAATTACCGGAGGACAAACTAGCTACCAAGAAATTGAAGTATAAAGTTGCTCGATATGTGTTAACTAATGGTGTTTTGTATAGACGAGGAATTATGGCAGGGTTACAAAGATGTGTGCATCCATCAGAAGTCAAAGAATTGATTGAAGAAATCCATGAAGGATCTTGTGGAGCTCATGTAGCAGGTCGGACACTTTTACAAAGGGTAATGACACAGGGATATTACTGGCCGACGATGAGGGCTGATTGTATAGCCTATGCTAAGAAGTGTGACAAGTGCCAACGTTTTTCCTCCATCCGAAGAACTCCACAAGCATTGTTGACACCCATAACTTCACCTTGGCCATTTGCCATGTGGGGGGTTGATCTGGTTGGACCACTGCCGATGACCCGAGGAAGGTTCAAGTATCTCGTGATGGCAGTAGATTATTTTACTAAGTGGGTGGAAGCTGAACCACTAATTGATATGACGTATGAGAAGGTATATCAGTTCATTTGGAAGAACATCATTTGTCGATATGGTCTCCCCCATGCTTTCATCACAGACCATGGAACATAATTTGATAATGAAGAATTTGCTGCCTATTGTCATCAGTCGAACATTTTGAAGTATCATTCAGCACCAGGCCATCCCCAAAGCAATGGACAGACTGAGGTGATAAACAGAACATTACTAAATGGTTTAAAGAAGAGGTTAAGTGAAGCTAAAGCAAATTGGATCAATGAGCTCCAATCAGTACTATGGGCTTACCGAACAACTCCCCGAGCAACAACTAGAGAATCACCATATATGTTAGCATTTGGAAGTGAAGCTGTGATACCTGCCGAGTTGGGTCTCCCAACTCATAGAGTGCTGAATTTTAACTCCCCAGTCAGCGATTTGATGAGAAGACTGGATTTGGATATGCTCGAGGAGGTTAGAGAAGAGGCAGCAATTAGGAATGCTGCTTACCAACAACGTACAGCTCTATTCTACAACAAAAAGGTGAAGAAATGTGACTTAAAAGAAGGGGATTATGTGCTAAAGAAAGTCATTCAGAAGCAAAATAAGTTGGAAGCAAACTGGCATGGACCTTACCGAGTTACAGAGGTTGTTCGTCCAGGAACTTACAGAATAGCAACTCTAGAGGGAGAAGAATTTAAGAATGCGTGGAATGCTGAACACCTACGCAAGTATTATCAGTAATGTAAAATGTAAAGATTTTCCTTCAGTATGAATAAAACGAGGATGTTTCACCATTTTCTTTCTGTTGAAAGTTTTTCGGGGAATACTAGTGCAATACACTACCAATACAAAAAGTGCTCTAAGGAGCCAAATGCTCTAAGGAGCCAAAAAGTGCTCTAAGGAGCCAAATGCTCTAAGGAGCCAAAAAGTGCTCTAAGGAGCCAAAAAGCGCTCTAAGGAGCCAAAAGCTCTAAGGAGCCAAAAAATACTCCTTTGGTTAGGAAAAACAAAATATTCCAAAATACACCAAGTATAGTTGGTCGGGGATAAAGACCCACTAACTGTAGTTGGTCGACGAGGACAGATTATTGACCTTAGTTGGTCGGACACATTTTTATATTTGAAATTGAACCAAGTATGGCTGGTTAGGGATGAAAATCCATCAACTGTAGTTGGTTGACAAACATTATTTATCCACCTTGGTTGGTTGGAAACAGTTTGAACATTTTTATACTCATTACTTTATTATTAAGTAATCGAGAAACGTTACCAATACTTGTAACTTTTTATTAAGTTGCTCAATGAACAATATTATTGTTATCTTTTTAACAGATACATATGCATAAGTGTAAAGTGTTTGATAAACACGAGATAATACCAATACAGATTTACAAACAAAAATGAAGTCTTTCATTAAAAATTGAAAATAAGTTACAAGTTACATGAATGTACTAACTGTTACATTGAAAACATATTCTATTGGTTTCTTTCCTTTATTTTTTGAAACAGACTCCTCGCCAGCAGGAGGATCCTCTAGGCAAAGAGGAGAATTAATGAAATTAACATCCCTGAGCATTCTGACGTTCATCACTGTTGATACCAAAATTAATGTGCTGATGTGGACGAAGAAAATGAAGACACGTGTCAATCTACATGGCACAATAGCATCGAGGAAGATCATTTCCCGACCAACCGTGTTCTTTCTGAGAAACTATATCACACCGAGGAACTCTATCATCCCGAGATACTCTAAGTACTCCGAGGAACTCTTGATCAATAAGCAACTAAGGCGGTCCGAACTGCATCTCGGCCGCATCATTAATTACCAGGCGGACAACTATTCAACTATCCATTGTATTCTTGACGCACACGCTGCATTAAATGTATTACCCTTTCATATGTAAATCATTTAATGTATTGGACCTTTCATGTACAGCCTCAGGGCTATAAATACATTGTACAATCCTCATTGTAAGGGACCGGAATTTCTTGAGAGAACTTGTAATCAAGAATTCCACAAACACTCAGCAATAACATAACAGTGGACGTAGGCTTTATTCCTAGCCGAACCACTTCAAAAATCTTTGTCTTATTTATTTATCTGTGATTGAAAAATTAGAGCGATCTAGTTTTTTACATCAACAGATTGGCGCCGTCTGTGGGAAACGACTGTTATTATCGTTTTTCATAAAAATCATTTGTCACCAACGGCAGATAATCCAGAATCCAGTAATCGAAATGTTGGAAATACTGGAAATCATCCAAATCCATCTGCATCCCCAGATCTGGCTGGAATTATGACGAATCTGGCTCAAGGACAAACCGCCATGCAAGAATCTATGAGGCAACTCATTCAAACTCTTCAGGGCGGTGCATCTACTTATTCAGGGCAAAGGAGTGGTCATAGGCAATCGCAATCTAGACGTACTGGATCATATCACAATGAGGAGTTTAATGATTTTTCTTATCAACCTGGGCGAACTTCATCGATACGGGCTTCGGATACAGATCAACGTATCACTCTCTCTCCGGAGAGAACTAGCGCTTTGGAACGGCTAAGTAGAGTGTCTCCTTTCAGTCGGTTAGGACCAAGGAGGAACATGAGTCCACCTAGGGAACCATCAAGAAGTTTTCGACCACCACCAGGTTTGAGAGAAGGATCTGCGCAGTCGCGACCAACCACTCGTCGAGATAAATCTCAGGAAGCTACGTCAGAACAATCAGTTGCTCGGACTAAGCGGCCCGAGGAAGGGAATGAAGCATGGAAAGGTTCCATTCAACGGTTGGAGGATAGACTGGGAGAAATGGCTAAGGCGAGAAATCCCTTACAGAGAACTTTTGTTCAAGGAACACCTTTTGTGCAAGCCATTGTGGATTTCCCTACACCGTCGAAATTCAAAGCACCCGTAGTGACTCCCAAGTACAATGGAAAGACAGATCCCGTACTTCATATAGAACAGTACCAAGCTGCTGCAGATATCTACGTTGTCCCCGACGAGATGAGGTGTAGAGCATTCTCGGGAACTCTTACCGGATCTGCACAGATATGGTATAATAATCTTCCTCGGGGAAAGATTTCAACTTTTGTTCAGTTAGCCGAGCTGTTTATTGGCAATTTTTGTTTTGGAGCAAAGCCGGTAAAACGAGTAGCACACTTGCTAAGTGTTAGACAAAAATCAGGTGAAAGTACTAGAGATTACATAACTCGTTTCAATAACGAAAACCCAATAACTGTAGTTGGTCGGCAAGGACAAATTACTGATCTTAGTTGGTCGGACGCAATTTTATAAATAAACCAAGTATAGCTGGTCGGGAATAAAAACCCATCAACTGTAATTGGTCGACAAACATTATTCACCCACCTTGGTTGGTTGGAAACAGTTTGAACATTTTTACTCATTACTTTATTATTAAGTGATCGAGAAACGTTACTAATACTTGTAACTTTTCCCAAGTTGCTTACTGAACAATAATATTGTTATCTTTTTAACCGATACATAGATACATATGTACAAATATAAATGTGCTTGATAAACACAAGACTAACAAAATTGGCAAACAGAAAATGAAAATCTTTTCATTAATCTAGAATAAATTACAAATTACAAGAAGGTACTAAATTGTTACATGGATATTACTATTCTATTGGTTTTTTGCCTTGTGCTTTAGAAACAGGTTCCTCGCCGGCAGGAGGGTCTTCTAGGCAAAGGGGAGAATTGATGAAATTAACATCTCTGAGCATTCTGACGTTCATAACAGAAGGTGTATCCAAAAGATGCTCAGGACGAGATAATTCAGCTTGGGAGTGAAGGCTATAATCACCAAGATATTTTGAAATTAGACTGCGAGGAATGGAACGAGCTGGAATCCATGCCATATCCAATTTGAAAGGTGGTACAGGCAGGTCTAATAATGATGGAGCATGATAGTCCCATAAAAAATGCCCTTGCTCCAACTTTAATACACCCAATGCATTTAACCATCCTTGCTTGTAACCTTCATTATTAGCATGTTCAATGCGAGCATCCAGATGAACGAGAGCTTCATTGTATCCTGCCATCCAGAATTCTCTTGGCTGTTTATGGAATTGGAAGGTTAATCTATCCAATTGTTCATGAAGGCTTTTGGCAAAGAGATCTTTGTTATGCAAGGCAGATTTCGTTGACGCCAGCTGATCTTCCAAAGACAAATTTTTATTGGACATTTCAGTCAGAGCACGGTCTTTTACTTTCAACTGGAATGCTTGAGTTTCCAGAGTAGATTGAGTGCAAGCCTCTTTAACATTTTGGCTGACTTTTCCTCGCCCCCGAGAACCTCTTCCTCGTCCCCGAGCAGTTCCAGAAATGGCAGATCTTCTTAAGTCCTCCAGCTCTTGCCTCAGTTTGGCATTTTCGACCTCTAAGAACGAGAAGCCTTCATCAGTAACTGGTATTAATGCAGTAGAGGATGAAGCAGCAGATTCATATTGAGCTAATTTCTTCTGCAAATTATTATTTTCTTGCTCCAGGATCTCGGCGATTTGTCTACAGGCTTCAATTTCACCTTTTAGGGTCCTCTCCCTGACATCATACCCAGCAATGATCTTCTTGTGGCCTGTTTCTGAAGAGAGCTGCTGGTATCTATTTTCATAATCTACATGTAACAAAGCCATTGATTCGTTATGTTGATTTTGAAGATCCTCTAAGGAACCATGAAGCTCTTCAATCAACTCATAGTAAGCGACATTGTTGGCCACTGCTCGGTCGAGTAAAGCTTTCAAGTACTGATAAGCTCCAATAGCCTGCTCTGAAACACCGTGACCAAGGATATCAGCAATTTCCGATGTACTAAGATCTGTATGACCAGCCTTATAGTATTGATGACATTGCTGCATCAGCTCGGTATCATGAGAAGAGATCAATTCCATTCTAGCAACAAACTAATGACAAGAAAAAGACAACAATCAACAAAAACAAGTTATCAACAACAGAGATAAGCAAAGATATATTTTATTAGATCATCAAAAAGTTACATCGTTCGATTACAAGGAAATACAGAAAGGCTACCGAACAACTTCACACCTTTTCCTTGTCTCCCAAGACTTTCTCGGGAGGCTGGGACGAGGAGCTCGGTTGCTCGGTGATAACTACAGCTTGATCGGTAGGAATCTTCTCAGGAGGAGGAGGCATGGAGGAAACGTCCTCGGTGGCAGAGGGTTGAGAGGCAGAAACTTGATCGCCCATAGTCATGGAAGACTCATCTGAAGCAGGTTCATCTTCTTCTTCTTCCACAATTGGTGGAGGAGGACCAGGGAGATGCCGTTGGTATAGCTCAGAATTGTCTTGGACTTTTAGCTCTTGCAGAGCAGCTACCCAACCATCATGGAAGTATTTCAACTCCCCATATTGGACTTGGGACGTCATTGCAGCTATCCCTTTCTCCCATCCTTTCTCCCAACCAACGCTGAAATGTTTCTTGATTGCAACTTTTCTCCTCGATTTCTCCGAGGAGAGCTTCACCTCCAGTTCCTCTTTCTTAACCTTAATATCTCGCAGAGTAGATATTTCTTCTTCTGCTTTCTTCAATTTATCATCAGATTCCTGATGTTTAACCTCCAAATCTTTAATTTTCTCCTCCAAATTCTTGGAGGTTTCAGCCATCTTCATCTTATCAGCCTCAGCCACAGCCAATTTTTTCTCCCAAACAGTTTTCTCCTCGATGTACTGTTGGCGAGACTCCTTCACAGATTGGGTTAAACCCAACAAAGCATCATCAACATCGAACGAGGAAGTGGAAGCTTTAATAACTTGATCTTTCTTCACGATGGAATTGAAGCAGTTCACCAGCTGAAAGATAAGAAAAACAATAGAGTCAACACAAATATAAGAATTCAAGAAAAAGAAAGAAAGACCAAAGGTATGAGAAATTTACTGAAGAAAGATGGCGAGCAGCTAGGGATGTCAGTGTATCCCTAGGAATTTTTTCATCAACCCCGAGAACCTCGGGTATAACTGAGCTCGTTGAAGAACTTGGAAGAATGCTTTTTGAGACACTACTACCACCAGCGGGTAGAGAAGATGTAATTCCAGCAAGATTAACTGAGGATGATTTCCTCAATCTCTTCAAAGGACGGTCAGCAGCATCAACCAAGGAAGAAGTCTTGGTCGGAGAGATGGCAATTACATCAGCAGGAGCATCTTTCTTGCTCGGGGCCACTGGGGGCTTCTCAGCAACTTTGGACGAACCAGCATCTACTTTTTTAGTCCCCTCTGGGACATTAATTTTGCCTTTCTGGGCTCCAACAGCAGAAGAAGTGTCGCCAAATAGAGCAGGAGGAGCTCTTTTCTTGCCCATTCTCTGAGATAGGGGGATATGAGAATCTGAAGATGAACTTTCTGGTGTTGAAGCTGGTTCAACAGGGCGAGCAGTATAAGAGGTTGTGTAACTCTTATACTGTAGTAAATATGAAGCAGATCTAATATGCTCGTCAGCAATGGTCTTATGCAAATTCCAGATAAGTTTCAAATGCTTGATATTCACTTCTGACTCTTTTGGAGTTTTCCTTTTGCTATCAACTGCAAATAAATACATAATGGAATATCAGTCATACATTTTGTCAAACATGATGAAAGCGTAATTTCATAAGTAAAATAAAATGAAAAATAGACCTATCCCATTGCCGTATGGGGGGCATCTGGGACCGTTGTATACTTTATTCCCAGATAAAGGCGCATGTTGCCAATTTTTTATGACCAACCCATGCTCAAAATAATCCCTATTTGAGTCAGGGAGATTAACTACAAGAGCCCTATTCAAATATCTAGTTTTTAAATAATAAATATTATCTAGAACGGCCCATTTATAACAAAACATAATTTCAGGGATCCCAATACGAGTCCCATGAGTTAGATTTAATTTGTGCACCCCGTTAATTATTCTCCATGAATTGGGGGCTATTTTTGCAGGAACAAGATCAAAATATTGACAAAACTCAAGACATAATGGGTTTGGTGGAAAGGAAAAACCGCATTCAGCAACAAAAAGACTGGGGAACCAATGTCCCTCAGCCAATCGAAAGTAATCTAAAGGCTCAGAAAGAACCTCTAGAGTTACCCACGAAGGAATGGAAAAATCAGAACGGAATTTCTCAACAGATTCCACAATATAAACCATATTGAATAAAAGAGATACAGAAGAAAGAAAGAAGATCTTACAGAAAGAAAGGAGATGTGTTGACAACGAACGGAAACAAAGATGAACGCACAAGAGAAGAAGAGAAGAGAAAGCTTGAATGCAGAGAATGAAAAACGTAGACGACGGTATGATTACCAAAGAAGTTTAAATACTTTGCATTGGGAAGCGGCGAAAGAAATGATTACCAAAAAGAAACTACTAAACTTCCGGCGGCTAAAAGGACAAAACTTGCACGAATATCAAAGCGCTTATCAAAAAGGCGAAAACTGCAAAATAAGAAGGAAATTTGAATACAATGTTCCTAAAACCCGGGAATTATATTTAATATTGCCATATATCGAGAAAGAATGTTCCATACTCTTCAAAGTTCAAAATATGAAACATTGGGGGCTTCTGTTGATACCAAAATTAATGTGCTGATGTGGACGAAGAAAATGAAGACACGTGTCAATCTACATGGCACAATAGCATCGAGGAAGATCATTTCCTGACCAACCGTGTTCTTTCCGAGAAACTATATCACACCGAGGAACTCTATCATCCCGAGATACTCTAAGTACTCCGAGGAACTCTTGATCAATAAGCAACTAAGGGGGTCCGAACTGCATCTCGGCCGCATCATTAATTACCAGGCGGACAACTGTTCAACTATCCATTGTATTCTTGACGCACACGCTGCATTAAATGTATTACCCTTTCATATGTAAATCATTTAATGTATTGGACCTTTCATGTACAGCCTCAGGGCTATAAATACATTGTACAATCCTCATTGTAAGGGACCGAAATTTCTTGAGAGAACTTGTAATCAAGAATTCCACAAACACTCAGCAATAACATAACAGTGGACGTAGGCTTTATTCCTAGCCGAACCACTTTAAAAATATTTGTCTTATTTATTTATCTGTGATTGAAAAATTAGAGCGATCTAGTTTTTTACATCAACAATCACAGAAGGTGTATCCAAGAGATGCTCAGGACGAGACAATTCAACTTGAGAATGAAGGCTAGAATCACCAAGGTACTTTGAAATCAAGCTACGAGGAATGGAACGAGCTGGGATCCATGCCATGTCCAATTTGAAAGGTGGTACAGGCAAGTCTAATAATGATGGGGCATGATAATCCCATAAATAATGCCCTTGCTCCAATTTTAACACACCCAGTGCATTCAACCATCCTTGCTTGTAACCTTCATTGTTGGCATGTTCAATACGAGCATCCAGATGAACAAGAGCTTCATTATATCCTGCCATCCAAAATTCCCTGGGCTGCTTGTGAAATTGAAAGATTAATCTATCCAACTGTTCGAGAAGATTTTTGGCAAAAAGATCCTTGCTATGAAGAGCAGATTTCGTTGCAGTAAGTTGATCTTCCAACGATAGATTTTTCTTGGACATTTCTGACAGAGCACGATCCTTAGCATTCAATTGAAATGCTTGAGTTTCCAAAGTGGACTGAGTACGAGCCTCTTCAACATTGCGACTAAGAACTCTTGATCGGCTCCGAGAAGCGACTGGAGAACTTTGCTCCTCGGTAACATTTTGAGCAGCTCTTCCTCACCCCCGAGAACCTCTTCCTCGTCCACGAGCAGTCCCAGAAACAGCAGATCCTCTCAAATCATCCAGTTCTTGCCTTAATTTAGCATTTTCGACTTCTAAGAAAGAGAAACCTTCATCAGTAACGGGCACTAGAGCAGCGAAAGATGACGCTGCAGATTCATATTGAGCCAACTTTTTCTGTAAATTATTATTTTCTTGTTCCAGGATCTCGGCAATCTGCCTGCAAGCTTCAACTTCACCTTTTAGGGTCTTTTCCCTAATATCATATCCAGCAATGATCTTCTTATGGCCTGTTTCAGAAGAAAGTTGTTGGTATCTATTTTCATAATCTTTGTGTAACAAAACCATTGATTCATTGTGCTGACCTTGGAGATCCTCTATGGAACCATGAAGTTCCTCGATCAACTCGTAGTATGCCACATTGTTGGCCACAGATCTATCAAGTAAATCTTTCAGATATCGGTAAGCCTCAACTGCTTGTTCTGAGGCATCGTGACCAAGAATGTCAACAATCTCTGATACACTTAGGTCTGTATGACCAGCTTTATAATAGCCATTGCATTGTCGCATCAATTCAGTATCAGGAGCAGATATCAATTCCATTCTGGCCAAAAACTAATAAAGAAGAGGAAGCAGGAGTTAATAAATAAGAGCAGACAGAGTATCAACAAAGAAGAGAAACGAAGATGTATTTTATTAGATTATCAAAAAGTTACATTGTTCGATTACAAGAAAGGAAATATAGAAATGATACCGAACAACTTCACACCTTTTCCTTGTCCCCCAAGACTTTCTCGGGAGGCTGGGACTAGGAGCTCGGTTGCTCGGTGGTAACAACGGTTTGATCAGCAGGAATCTTCTCGGCAGGAGGAGGCATAGAAGAAACGTCCTCGACGACAGAGGGTTGAGAAGCAGAGACTGGGTCACCCGTAGCCATAGAAGATTCATCTGAGACAGGCTCATCTTCTTCTTCTTCCACAATTGCTGGAGGAGGACCAGGGAGGTGTTGTTGGAATAACTCAGAATCGTCTTGGACCTTCAACTCTTGCAAAGCAGCTACCCAGCCTTCTTGGAAGTATTTCAATTTCCCATATTGGACTTGGGATGTCATTGCGGCAATCCCTTTATCCCATCCTTTCTCCGAACCAGCACTGGAATGTTTCTTGATTGCGACCTTTCTTCTCAACTTCTCCGAGGAGAGTTTCACATCCAATTCCTCTTTTTTGACCTTGATATCTCGCAGGGTAGATAACTCTTCCTCTGCCTTTTTCAGTTGGCCATCATATTCCTGATGTTTAACCTCTAAACCTTTTACTTTCTCCTCCAAATTCTTGGAGGTTTCGTCCATTTTCACCTTCTCAGCTTCAGCCTCCGCTAATTTCTTCTCCCAAACAGCTTTTTCGTCAACATACTGTTGACGAGATTCCTTTAAAGACTGGGTCAAACCCAATAGAGCATCCTCTACACCTGACGAGGAGCTTGAAGCTTTAATAGCTTCATCCTTCTTCACAATATTATTAAAACAGTTCACCAACTGAAAGATGAGAAAAATAGTAAAGTCAGTCCAAAATGCAAGTATTCAGAGAAAGAAAGAAAAACCAAAAGTATGAGAAATTTACTGAAGCAAGGTGACGAGCAGCTAAGGATGTCAGCATATCCCTAGGAATTCTTCCATCAATACCATGGACCTCGGATACGACCGAGCTCATTGCAGAATTTGGAAGAATGATGTTTGGAACATCAGTACCACCAGTAGGTAGAGAAGAGGCAGTTTCAGCCGGAGTAACTGAGGATGATTTCCTCAATCTCCTCAACGGGAGTTCAGAACTTTCAACCAAAGAGGTCTTGGTCGGAGAGATTGTAATTACATCTACAGGAGCATTTTTTTTGCTCGGAACCATTGGGGGCTTCTCGGTAGCTTTAGAAGACCCATCATCCACCTTTTTAGTCCCCTCTGGGACATCAGCTTTGCTTTTCTTGGCCCCAACAACAGAAGTAACATCATCAAAGAGAGCAGGAGGAGCTCTTTTCTTACCCATCCTTTGACTTAAAGGAAGATGAGAATCTGAAGATGAACCTTCTGGAGTTGAAGCTGGTTCAACAGGACGAGTAGTATAAGAGGTTGTGTAACTCTTATACTGCAGCAGATATGAGGCAGACCTGATGTGTTCGTCTGCAATGTTCTTGTGCAAACCCCAGATAAGTTTCAGATGCTTGATATTAACCTCTGATTCTTTTGGAGTTCTTCTTTTGCTATCAACTGCAAATAAATACATAATGAGATATCAGTCATACATTTTGTCAAACATGATGAAAGCATAATTTCATAAGTAAAATAAAATGAAAAATAAACCTATCCCATTGCCATATGGGGGGCATCTGGGACCGTTGTATACTTCATTTCTAGCTAAAGGGGCATATTGCCAATTTTTTATAACCAACCCATGTTCAAAATAATCTCTATTTGAGTCAGGGAGGTTAACTACAAGAGCCCTATTCAGAAACCTAGTTTTTAAATAATATATATTATTTAGAGTGGCCCACTTATAGCAGTACATAATCTTAGGGATCCCAATACGAGTCCCATGAGTTAGATTTAATTTGTGCACCCCATTAATTATTCTCCATGAATTGGGGGCTATTTTTGCAGGGACAAGATCAAAATATTGACAAAACTCAAGACACAATGGATTTGGTGGAAAGGAAAAACCACATTCAGCAATAAAAAGACTGGGGAACCAATGTCCCTCAGGCAATCGGAAGTAATCTAAAGGCTCAGAAAGAACCTCTAGAATTACCCATGAAGGAATGGAAAAATCAGAACGAAATTTCTCAACAGACTCTACAATATAAACCATATTGAATAAAAGAGATACAGAAGAAAGGAAGAAGATCTTACAGGAAGAAAGGAGGAATGTTGACAACGAACGAAAACAAGGATGAACGCACAAGAGAGAAGGAGAGAATAGAAAGATTGAATGCAAAAAATTGGAAAACGTAGAAGACGGTATGATTACCCAAGAAGTTTAAATACTTTGCATTGGGAAGCGGCGAAAGAAATGATTACCAAAAAGAAACTACTGAACTTCCGGCGGCGAAAAGGACAAAAACTGCACGGAGATCGAAGCGCTTATAAAAAATTCAAAAAAGGGCGGAAGCTGCGAAATGAGAAGGAAATTTGAACACAATGTTCCTGAAATCCAGGAAAGTCATTTAATATTGCCATATACCGAGAAAGAATGTTCCATACTCCTCAAAGTTCGAAATATGAAACATTGGGGGCTTCTGTTGATACCAAAATTAATATGCTGATGTGGACGAATAATATGAAGACACGTGTCAATGTACATGGCACAATAGCAGCGAGGAAGTTCATTTCCCGACCAACTATGATTCTTGCCGAGCAACGAGGATACACCGAGGAACTCTAGCGCACCGAGGAACTCTAGCGCTCCGAGGTACTCTAGTGCTCCGAGGAACTCTTGATCAACGAGCAACTAAAGCGGTCCGAGCTGCATCTCGGCCGTATCATTAATTACCAGACGGAGAACTGTTCAACTATTCATTGAATGTTTATATTCTTGACGCGCACGCTGCATTAAATGTATTACCCTTTCACGTGTATACCATTTAATGTATCGAACCTTTCATGTACAGCCTCAAGGCTATAAATACCTTGTATCAAACCCATTCAAAGGGACCGGAATTTCTGGAGAGAACTTGTAATCAAGAATTCTGCAAACACTCAGCAATAACATAACAGTGGATGTAGGCTTTATTCCTAGCTGAACCACTTTAAAAATCTTTGTCTTATTTATTTATCTGTGATTGAATAATTAGAGCAATCTAGTTTTTTACATCAACACCTATTATCAAGACTCAAGGCAAACAGTCAGCAATACAAAATAGTGGACGTAGTCCATTTTCACAAGGATGAACCACTTTAAAAATCCTTTGTCTTATTTATTTCATTTTTATCTGTGATTAATTAATTAGATATAATCTAGTTTTTTACATCAAAAGATTGGCGCCGTCTGTGGGAAACGATTACAATTAGCATTTTTCACCAATAGACTCATCATCTATGGCTGAGATCCTGGAATCCAGTAATCGAAACACAGGGGTCCCTCCAAACCCATCTACTCCACCAAATATTCAAGATCTAGCTGGTATAATGGCTAATTTAACCCAAGGGCAAACGGCCATGCAAGAAACCATGCGTCAACTTATACAAACTGTTCAAGGCGGAGTATCGACTCAACCAGGCAACAAAATACTCAGTGGAATACCCATCTGCCATCTTCAAGAACTAGATGAATGCTATTCCCGGAAGTCTCTCAATCTGGACGTACTGACTCATATCGTACTGAAGGATCTAATGATCCTTCGTATCAGCCTGGCCGGACCTCATCAGTACGAGCTACAAATTCTCAACGGAATGTCACTCAAACTCCAGGAAGGACTAGTGCTCTGGAAAGGTTTAGTAGAGCCTCTCTTTTTGATCATTTGGGTCCTAGAAGGAATAGAAATCCTCCCAGGACTGCGTCAAGGAATTCTCGATGACCATTCGATCGACGGGAAGGCTCTGCCCAGTCATGCCCAACCGCCCGTAATGAAAGGTTCCAAGAGGAAAACTCAATACGATCAGTCGCTTGAACAAATAGATCCGAGGTGGGAAATGAAGCATGGAAAGGCTCGATTCAAAGGTTGGAGAACCGGTTAGGTGAAATGGATAAGGCCAAGAATCCTCTACAATGAACTTTTGTCCAAGGGACACCGTTTGTACAGGCAATTATGGACTTTCCCACACCATCAAAATTCAAAGCTCCTGTGGTGACACCTAAATATGATAGAAAAATTGATCCTGTCCTCCATATAGAACAATACCAAGCTACTGCCGATATCTATGCAGTTCCAGACGAGATGAGATGCAGGGCGTTTTTAGGAACTCTCACTGGGTCATCTCAGATATGGTACAACAACCTTCCTCGGGGGAAGATTGCGACTTTCCTTCAACTGGCAGAGCTCTTCATAGGGAATTTCTATTTTGGAGCAAAATCGGTTAAACGAGTAGCACATTTACTGAGTGTTAGACAAAAGACATGCGAAAGTACCAAAGACTACATTACTCGTTTCAATAATGAGAAACTTGAAGTAATTGATTACGAGGAGAAGACAACAATTACTGCCCTGATGAGTGGACTGTTACCATACAAATTGTATTATACTTTAGCCAAATATCCCCCTAGAACCATGGAGGAACTGATGGCAAAAGCAGCTAAAATCATGAATGCTGAGGAAGCCATGGATGCGAAAAAGAATTCAGACACTAAGGAGACTAAGGTTGAGGCTGGTAAAGCTGAGAAGAAGGAATAAAAGAATAATGGTGGTGACAGGCAGTCGAAGGATAAACAAGCACTGGAGCAGATGAGGAAATATGGAAATTATACTCCCTTGAAGGTAGATATAAATCACATTCTGAAGGAGATCAAGAACAGTGAGGAATTAGCCTGGCCAGGGAAAATGAAGGCAGATCCTGACAAAAGGGACAAGTCCAAATATTGCAAATTCCACAAAGACCATGGTCACACGACCAAACGTTGCATAGTTCTCCAGAATGAAATTGAAGCACTCATCAGGCGAGAAAAATTGACTAAGTATATTGATCGCCAAAATCGTGGAAAGATCAGCGATCGAGGAAGACAAAGATCTAAGTCTCCTCGCCGAGCAAAAGAAGATAAAAAGAGAGATCACGAAGATGATCCAGAAGATGACCCCGATCTTCCCAAAAGACCAAGACAACCAGAACGTGAGGTATTTTCAATCCATTTTGGTTCATTTGAATGTAATGTCATTACTGGTGGAGATGCATGAGGAGGAGATCTGACTGCGGAGAGAAAATCTTACCTCAATGAGGCCCAAGCTTGCTCTTACATACAGCGAATAAACTTAGCTGAAGATGATCGCCCGAAAAGGTGAATAAAGACAAATTAGTCATCGGTTTTTCCAAAAATGACCTGGCAGGTGTATTATACCCTCATGATGACCCATTGTGATCAAGATGAGAATGAAAGAAGTGGTGATTTCAAGAGTACTGGTAGATAACGGTAGCTCTGCAGATATCATATTCTACCCATGTTTTGACAGTTTGAATTTGAAGCTAGCCCAATTGGAGCCATATCATAGGCCCCTCCTTAGTTTTACTGGGAAAAAGTTTTTCCACTTGGGACGATCAAGTTGGATATTCTTATTGGTACATAATCTGCTTGTCGAATAGAAAGAGTACGCTTTTTCGTAATGGAAAAAAATGTCCTATCAGCTTACAACATCATCATGGGAAGGGTAGGTCTGAAGAAGTTCGAAGCAGTACCATCTACTGTACATCAATGCTAAAAATTCCCAACTAATTTCGGAGTGGGAGTTGTGAAAGGCGACCAGAAAGTAGCTCAGGAATGTTACTATTCATCTGCCGAACAGCAAGTACTAGAAGAATCTAGGAAGAAGACTATTACGTATCAAGTGGATGAAACAGAAGATGCAGAAATTGAAACATTAGACCCTAGAGACGAGTCTCATCTCGTGATTGGCCAGGTCGTGGAAGCAACCAAAAATATTATTCTGGACGACGAACACCCAAAACGAACAACCAAGATTGGTGTGTCATTGGATGTATCACTAAAACAGGAATTGGTAGCATTTTTAAGGCGCAGAAAAAAAAACTTTTGCATGGAGTCATGAAGATATGCCAGGGATAGACCTGAGTTTCCTCTATCACGAGCTCAACGTGAACAAGGAAATCAAGCCAGTGAAGCAGCGAAGAAGAGTGTTTAGTCCTGAAAAGAACCAAGCTATACAGGAAGAAGTCGAGAAACTACAAAAATCCTTTTTTATTCAGGACGTTAAATATCCAGATTGTCTAGCAAATGTGGTGATGGTAAAGAAGAAGAACAACAAGTGGAGGATGTGTGTGGACTTCACTGATCTTAATAAAGCCTCCCCAAAGGATCATTTTCATTTGCCTCGAATCGATCAACTGGTGGATGCTACCTCGGGGCATGAATTGTTGAGTTTCATGGATGCTTACTCTGGTTACAACCAGATCAAAATGAAGCCAGAGGACAGGAAAAGTACCTTTTTTATCACCCCAAGAGGAACTTATTGCTATAATGTTATGCCTTTTGGACTTAAAAATGCAGGTGCAATATATTAGAGGCTGATGAATAAGGTGTTTGCAGAAAAAATTGATCATAACATAGAGGTTTATGTTGACAATATGCTGGCGAAAAGTAAGAAAGCTGCGGATCATTTAGTTGACCTGGGCCAGACTTTTGATCAACTAGAGAAATATCAAATGAAGTTGAATCCCACCAAATGCATATTTAGAGTACGAGAAGGTATGTTTCTCGGATATATTATAAATCAATGAGGTATCGAGGCGAATACTGAAAAGATCAAGGCCCTATTAGAACTAAAATCTCCAGCTACGAAGAAGGAGGTGCAAAGTCTCACAGGGAGAGTTGCAGCACTTAACAGATTTATATCACGAGCAATAGATAGATGCCTCCCTTTCTTCAAAACACTTCAAAAAACTTTTGAGTGGAATGATGAATGCGAGAAGGCCTTTCAAGAATTGAAGAAATATCTGGGGACACCTCCGTTGTTATCTAGACTAGTGATGGGAGAAAGACTATACTTGTATCTGGTAGTTTGAGAGAACGCAGTTAGCTCGGCATTGATAAGAATGGAGAATGGAGTGCAGAAACCAGTCTACTACACCAGCAAAGCCTTTCGAGGAGCAGAGATTAGATATCCAAGACTGGAGAAGTTAGTACTAGCACTAATCGAAGCGAGCAGAAGGATGAGGACATACTTCCAAGCCCATATTATTGTGGTGTATACTGATATGCCATTAAGACAGGCTCTGCATAAACCGAAGAAATCGGGAAGATTGATGTACTGGGCAGTAGAGCTTGGTGAATATGACATAGTTTATGAGCCTAGGTCATCACTGAAGGGGTAGGCAGTAGCATATTTTATAGCAGAGTTTACTCACTCTGATACATCCAAAGAGCAGGAGTTTAATACAGACCAACTTGTGGACGTTACGAGATCATCGAAGATAAGACCCGACCAACTTCCATCAAGGGACGAACAAGAAAAGATGATCAACGAGCAACGAGAAGTGCCGAAGGAAGATAAAAAGAAGAATCAGATATTCCATCGAGGAAATCTATCAGACCAAGAATTTGATAATGAAGTACCCGTATGGAACCTATATGTGGATGGTTCTTCGTGCGCCAGGAGCAGCGGAGCAGGAATAGTTTTAAACAGTCCTGATGAAATTGATATGGAGTATGCTTTACGCTTTCAATTTAAAGATTCCAATAATGAGGCTGAATATGAAGCTATGATAGTGGGTCTAAATCTAGAAAAAACCATGAAAGGAGAGCAACTTGTTGTATTCAGTGATTCATAATTAATCATAAATCAAATTCTCGGATTGTATGCAGCGAAGGGAGAGCTAATGGTCAAGTATCATACAAAAGCTATGGAGGTGGTCTCAACTTTTACCGCAGTATAAATGATCAGAATACCGATATTAGAGAATGCAAGAGCCGACGCCCTAGCTCAACTGGCATCAGCAACGCGCACCGAGCTACGAAGAACAATCCCAATAGAAATTCTTATAGATCGGAGTGTGGATGAAGACTTGATGATAAAATTCATCGCCCTCGACTTGAGACCATCATGGATGGATCCCATCAGCGCTTATATCGAAGAAGGGATTGTGCCACCTGACAAGCTCGCAGCCAAAAAATTGAAGTTTAAAGTTGCTCGTTACGTATTGACCAATGGCGTTTTGTATAGAAGAGGCGTCATAGTAGCACTACAAAGATGTGTCCATCCCTCTGAAGTTAAAGATCTGATTGAAGAGGTTCATGAAGGGTCTTGCGGAGCACATATAACAGGTCAGACACTTTTGCAGAGAATAACAATACAAGGGTATTACTGGCCAACGATGAGGGCTGACTGCGCAACTTATGCTAAGAAGTGCGATAAATGCCAACATTTCTCTTCCATCCGAAGAACTCCCCAAGCATTGTTAACACCCATTACATCCCCTTGGCTATTCGCCATGTGGGGGATAGACTTGGTAGGACCACTACCAACGACCAAAGGAAGATTCAAATACCTCGTGGTTGCTGTGGATTATTTTACTAAATGGGTGGAAGCTGAACCTCTCATTGATATGACGTATGACAAAGTCTATTAATTCATCCGGAAGATTATTATTTGTATATATGGCCTCCCACATGCATTCATTACTGATCATGGGACCCAATTTGACAACGAAGAATTAGCTGCATATTATCACCAATCCAATGTACAAAAGATCCATTCTGTACTAGGCCATCCTTAGAGCAACGGGCAAACTAAAGTGACAAACAGGATCTTACTGAACGATTTAAAAAAATGGCTAAATAATGCAAAGGGAAACTGGATTAATGAGCTACACTCTGTATTGTGGGCTTATCGCACTATACCGCGAACAACAACTGGGGAGTCTCCATACATGTTGACATTCGGGAGTGAAGCTGTCATACCTGCTGAATTGGGTCTACCTACACATAGAGTACTTAATTTAAATTCTCCCATAAGCAACTTGATGAGGCGTCTAGACTTGGACATGCTCGAAGAAGTTAGGGAAGAAGCAGCAATCAGGAATGCTGTATACCAACAACGAACAACTTTGTTTTACAACAAAAGGGTGAAGAAGTGCGATCTAAAAGAAGGGAATTATGTGCTGAAGAAAGTGATCCAAAAGCATAACAAACTGGAGGTCAACTGGCATGGACCTTACAGGGTAATTGAAGTTGTGTGTCATGGGACATACAGAATTGAAACTTTGGAGGGAGAAGAATTCAAGAACGCATGGAATGCAGAGCATCTGCGCAATTACTATCAGTAGTTAAAATCCATGTGTAACACAGTTCTTTTAGTATAAATAAAAGGAGTTTTTTCCCATATTTCTTCCTTGGTTGAATTTTTTTTGAAATATTAGTGCTACACACTACACAAACACAAGTTCAGATCAATTCAATAACCACCAACTCCGGTTGGTCGGCAGTCCACTAACCAGCAACTTCAGTTGGTCGGTAATTTAATTACCACTAACTCCGGTTGGTCGGCAATTCAATTACCACCAACTTCGATTGGTCGGCAATTCAATAACCACCAACTTCGGTTGGTCGGAAATTTAATAACCACCAACTGCGGTTGGTTGGTATCGAACTAGGCAAGAAGATGGATGACCTCCCGAGGCATCCACTATCTAGGAAACAAGGTAATCTTAACAGGATTACTACAACTGAGCAGGAACATAGGATGGAAATCATTCTATTGCTTAGGCCCAAAGAGTGACAAGTCACTATAACCACCAACTCCGATTGGTCGGTAATACAATAACCAAGCAGGACATTTCATTCTTCTACAGATATATATATATATATATATACATATTCACCAGTGAATAACAAATATATTTTACAAAATATTTCCAAGAAAATGAAATTGTAAAAGAAACTAAATCATTTCTCTTTATTAAAACCAAGCAGATTACATACGATTGGATTCATTACATACAAATATCCTATTCTATGGATTTTTTCCCTTCTTCTTTTGACACACGTTCCACCCCAGCTGGAGGATCATCTAATGCATAAGGAGAGTTGATGAAGTTTAGATCTCGCAGCATTCTAACATTAGTTATGGATGTTCGATCAAGCAGGTGCTCTGGGTGAGATATCTCAAAGTTTGAATGAAGACTATAGTCACCAAGATACTTGGAGATCAAAACACGAGGAATGGCACGGGCTGGAATCCAATTAAGGTCAAGTTTGAAAGGAGGCACATGTAAATCAAGAACTCCATGTTCATAATAATCCCACAAGAAATGACCTTGCTCCAGTTTAGAACACATAAAGCATTCAAACACCCCTGCTTATATCCTTCGTTGTTCGACTGTTCCAAACGAGCATCAAGATGATACAGTGCCTCATTATACCGAGCCATCCAAAACTCCCTGGGCTATTTATGGAATTAATAAGTTAATCTTTCAAGTTGCTCGTGGAGTTTTTTCACCACAATTTCTTTACTTTCCAGTGCAGAACTCTGATTGGAGAGTTGTTCGGTGAGACCCTGAATTTTGTTAGAAATTTCTGCCAAAGCCTAATTCTTCGCCGTCAACTGAACTGCTTGATTTTTTAAGGCCAATTGGGTTCTTATCTCGTCAATAGTAACCCGACCAGCCCTTGCTCGTCCACGAGAAGAAGATCTTGCTCTGCCACGAGCAGGTATGGAAAGCCCAGATCATCTCAAGGTTTTTAACTCATCCCGTAAGTTAGCATTTTCTACTTCTAGAAAGGAAAAAACATCATCATTAATAATGACCAAGGCTCCCGAAGACGAAAAGGCAGTATATTTGAGCTATTTTATTTCCTCCTGCAAAGTGATGTTCTCTTGCTCTAATAGCTTTGCAATATGTCTGTGCTCTTCAACCTCAAGCTTTAACACACTTTCCTTTTTCTCGTAAGCTAAAATATACTTATCATATCCTTTGTCAGCACTCAGTTGTTGATAATTTTTCTCATAACCCTGATGCAAGAGTGTGGTGGATTCTTTATACTGCTGCTGAAGATCTTCGATCGTTCCTTGAAGATCATCAATCATTTCGTAATAACCTACGTTGTTAGCTACAGCACGATCAAGTAAGCACTTCAAATATTGATAAGCATCAGTTGCTCGTTCAAAAGCATCAGATCTGAGGATGTCAATTATCTGGGCCTCAGTCAGGTTGGCATGACCAGCTTTGAAATAGTCATTACACTTCTTCATCCACTCTGTATCATTAACTGATAAGAGTTTCATCCTGGCTACAAACTAGCAAAGAGAAGATGAAAAACAAAATCAACAATCATGCGAACAGAGTAAGTAAGAGAGAAATTCCAAACAAACCACAAAAGCTCATTTTTTATTCATCATGATAAAGGAAAACACTGTTCAGAGTTACATTCAAGAAAATAACAAAATAAAATACCCAAATAACTTTAAACCTTCTCCTTATTTCTTACGACTTCTTCGAACGGTTTGGAGGAGGGGGTTGGTTGCTCGGACAGTGATGGCAGTTGCTCGGTAGGTGCACTTGCTCGTTCTATTTGCTCGACTGGTTGAATGACAACAACAATAGGGACTTACTCTCCTATCATAGAAGACTCATCTGATGCAGCCTCGTCTTCTTCTTTTTCTTCTCCAGGAGAGGGAGGAGGGCCATGAGTATGCTCCTGGAACAACTCAGAATCTTCAGCAACCTTCAATCTCTTTAAGGCTGCTACCCATCCATCCCTAAAATATTTAACACTAGCGTATTCCATTTGAGAAGTCATAACAGCCAGGCCTTTATTCCAACCCTTGTCCCAACCAGCACTAAATGATTTTTTAACAGCATTTTTCCTTTTTGCTCTCTCAAAAGAAGTCTTTTCCTTGAGGAGCTCTTCAGTATATTTCAATTTCTCTTCTACCTCTGTTTTATGTCGTTCAACATCTTACAACTTAACAACATTTTCCTCTGCAGATTTAAGCTTGGCTTCAAGCTCTTTTTCACGTTGTTCGGCGGCCTTTAAGTTCTTCTCCAACTCTTTGGAGGCAGCCACAGCTTGATCTCAAGTTAATTTAACAGACTGGAATTATTTCTCCCAGTCACTTTTGTCTTCCTCGTACTTCTGACGAGATTCCTTCAAAGATCGAGTTAACCCAGCCAAAGATTCTTCTACCCCACCCGAGGAGGTGGAAGCTCGGATGGCTTCATATTTTTTCAAAATACTATTGAAACACATCACGGGATGAAAAAAGAAAGAAGTTTAATTCAACATATGAACATAATACTAGAAGATAAATTACTTAGGCTAACGATACTTACTGATGTAATGTGTTGAGCAGCCAATGTAGTGATTCTCTCACGAGAAAGGGTATCTTCAATACTTTGGAATTCTAGGACAGTCCAAGATCTAATCAAGCACACAGCAGAGCTCGAAGGCATAAGAGTTGGAACATTACCCTCATCATTTGAAGGCTGAGGAACAGGGTCCACAGGTTTCTCAAGAGGACATCTTTTCAATCTCCTGAGAGGAGCATTTTCAATTAAGGATGTTGTCTCTCCTTATGAGATAACAACAGTCTCATTCGAAGAAGATACCTCTTTGGCAGGCACAGGGGGCTTCTTGCCAATTTCCTTAGCAGCAGTAGATGGGGGTACATTCACATTCTTTGTCCCCTCATCTGAGGCATCCTGCTTACTTTTATTTAGATCTTCAGCAGCAAGGGCAGACTTATCAAAAAATACAGGAGCTTTCCTCTTCTTCATTATATCAGTAATAGGAGCACTTTAGTCAGAACAAGATCCTTCCACACAAGGTTCAGAAATTGGAATCTGATCAATATCAACCACCACAGGATGAGCAATGAAAGACGAGGTGGAAGTTTTGTATCGCAACAAGTAAGAAGAAGATCTAATGTGGTCCCCAAAAACTGATTGATGCAAATCCCAGATAAGTTTTAAATCTTTTATGTTAACGTCAATCTCCTTTGGGGGTTTCCTTTTACTGTCAACTGTAACAAACAAAATTAATGTCAGTGATACATTTCATCGAACACAAAGAAAACAAGATTTCAAAAAATAAAAACAACCTATCACATTGCCATAAGGTGGACAATTGGGACCTCGGTACACATCATTTCCCTCTAATGGGGGGTGTTGCCAATTTTTCATTACTACCCCATGATCAAAATAGTCTTTATTAGCATCGGGAAGATTGACAACTAAAGCTCTATTCAAAAATCTAGTTTTTGAATAGAAAGTAGCGTCACTGGTAACCCATCTATAGCAATACACAATTTCTGTAATTCCCAAACGAGTTCCATGAAGTTGATTCAACCTATGTACGCCATTAACTACCCTTCATGAATTGGAGCTACTCTTGCAGGTACAATATCAAAATATTGGCAAAACTCCAAACACAGGGGATTTGACGGGAAAGAAAAGCCACACACAACTACAAAAATACTTGGGAAACAGTGTCCCTCCGCCAAAGAAAGTAAATCAGAATGACCAAAAAGTTCTTCCAAAATAACCCACGAAGGTATTGAAAACTCAGACCGAAATTTATCCAACGATTCAAAAAAATAAACCATGGTGAATAAAATAAATAGAAAATAGGGAAGAAAATCTTACATAAGAAAGAGAAATCGATTGATAATGAAGGATGAAAGGAACGAAGGTACAAAAGAGAGAGAAAATGAAGAGTTCAGAAGTACAGATTTAAAAAGTAGAAGACGACTGGATTTCTATCTTTTTTAAAGAATTTACCTCGAGAATAGAGAAAAGCAATGATTACCAGGAAAGACGCTTGCGTTTCCGACGGTTGAAAGAGAAAAAGGGCACAAATATCGAAGTGATCATGGAAATTCAAAATATTTATGAAAGTAAGTAATCCGAGCAGTTTTCTAGCAAAATGTTCCACACTCCTCCTTAACACCGAACTGTGAAATATTGGGGGCTTCTGTTGATAGCAAATTTAATCTGCTGAAGTAGACCAATCGCACAAAGACACGTGTTAACTTACATGGGAAATATGAAGACTTTTGACGAGCACTATACTTGAAGCGCTCTGAGCTTTCGAGCAACTTAAGCTGTGCGAGCAACTAAAGCATGCCGAGCAACTTAAGTGGTGCCGAGGAACTTAAGTGGTCCGAGCAACTTAAGCACGCATAGCGTACACATCAAGAAAACCAAAAGGAAACTACACATTAAATGTGCATTATTATCATACAGACGTATATGTCTGCTAGATAACAGCGTATTATCCTTTGATATGTACTGCCTCAAGGCTATAAATACATTGTAACCTCCACATAAGAAGGGGACGGGGGATTTCTTGGTAAACCCTATTATCAAGACTCAAGGCAAACAGTCAGCAATATAAAATAGTGGATGTTGGCCATTTTAACAAGGCTGAACCGCTTTAAAAATACTTTGTCTTATTTATTTCATTTTTATCTGTGATTAATTAATTATATATAATCTAGTTTTTTACATCAACAATCATTAATGGTATTTTGGAGACAAGTTTTGGGATGAAACGCATAGGATGAATTTTGCAGATTCTGGGCAAGAACTGCGTGATCGATCGATCGACCAAGAGCATCGATCGATCGACCCCATTCCTCGATCGATCGATCCCTCCCAGAAAACTGCATATTTTGCCCTTTTTTGTTTAATCCGGTTAAAATGCATAGGAACCCTTGATTATTATTGATAGAGTATAATGGGTTATGAAGAGGACCAGTAGGGTCTAGGTAGACTCCGTTGAGTGAAATTTAATATGGAATGAAAGTGTGGGTTAATAGGGAGTTATTCGTACATAGGAATTTGTGCGTACGTTCACTAAAAGATTGGGACTCATAAAAGCATTATACCAGAAGGTAAGCGAGGGTGTACCTACTGAAATTCTACTTAGTGAGATAGAATACTTTGAGATATGAGAAGTAAGTATGAAATAAATTATAATTGATAATAAAAGAGACGAATCCGTTATGTGACATAGTTGAGTAAAAGTTGTGCTAAGAATGGATAATCATAATTATGGGTCGTGGGCGAACCTAATTTGGAAAACATGAATATTTATGTATATGACTGTGTGATTGTGCATATATTATGTATCTGTGTAAAAATCATACCCGAGCTACTTGCTATCATGGAGGTTTTCGCGCCAGGACAGTCTTATCTCGATTGGACCTTTATGGGGGATATTGACTCGTACCCTAGAAGATATTATCCACGATACAGGCTATCTAAAAATGATAGTCAGATGGTTTTAAGAGTGAGGGTATGTGGTGACCTCTTAGGACTTGGGACTATGCTTCACCTCCATTTGTATGTGTATTGTGTTAATAGAGTTCGAGAGTGATTCTGAACTAGTATTTCCCTTAGTATGAGTGATACGGGACTTGATAGCAGAGTATGCCAGCACCATGAATTTATGTGGGGTGCAGATAGTGTGTATATATATATATATATATATATATATATATATATACTTATATATATGGAAACCTTCTACTGTGCGTATAAGTAGTTAAGTAATGAATAAATGCTTCAACTTTATAACAAGTGTTCATGACTTTTATAACGACATTGAGTGGTTCTAAGTAACATAAGAAAATGGAAGAGTTTAATTTTCTAAAACTAAATATCATGGCCTTAGTATTTCTCGAGATAAATTTCATGGGAATAAGTTAGATAGACTTTTGAGATCAGTAGTACGGTAGGCATGCACACTAGATGAGAGGTGAGGATTCTCAAGAGAGTGTCGCATACTAACATGTTTATCACATTAGCCGGTAAGCATTTTAAATACTTGCGAAACTATTTTTAAACTGTTTTACACTGGGCATTTGACCCATTTTCTGTCATATTTCTCTCTCTTGTATATATATGTATGTATTATAGGTGCCCAGCCACAGGGGCGTCATGCGTAGGTTCTTTGGATTTCACGTACTGCAGCTTATGTGGGAGTTGCAGGACTTTGCTTTAGACGACCTCGTCATTGATTCTGTTCCTACTTTAGTTCTGCTTAGTTAGGGCATGTGTCGCCTGAATTCCTATTCCTTTTGGATTTGTCAAAGATTTATGTTAAGTTATATTTCCAGTATTCAGTACTCCTTCGGAGTTACCTATTGTCCGAATGATTTCATTTATGGTTCTTAAACTTGGTTTGTTTTATCTAGATGGTTTAATTCTTGTGTGTTAACTACCATCCGTAGTACTTATGTGATTCTTACACTATTGGTTATCAATAGAGGTTTTTGTATTGGAATTTAATAAAATGAAAAGAAGACTTTAAATTGTTTTGACATTTAGCTTAATTATTTAGGGTGTTTAAATTAGAAACACTATTTTGCGACAGTGATGCTGAGAATGAACTAACCATTCACCTTGATTTTAATTTAATAAAGGACTGATCACCGGGTATTTAATTAGGCAGGGTGTTATAGGTGGTATCAGAGCATCCGGTTCTAGTGTCCTTTAGGATCTGTATGGCTTATTTCTTTCCCAACTTAGCGTCTTTGATTTAAAGCCCTAATATTAGGAATGTTGTATTCATCTTTATGCGTTGGAAATTCGTGCTTCTGTGATTTGTCTATGTGAATGTTGAACTTATCCTGATTATTTAAACTTTTAGATGGCTCGTTAAGATGAACAAGCTAATGCCGTTGGGGAAGTCAATGAGCAAGAACAACTCACAGCTCAGGTGTCTTCGGAGAGGGTATCAATCGTCGAATTAGCAGGTATTGTGGCACAGGTAGTCACCACTGCAGTCTTACAGTACCACGATTGCAGTATGCACCTTAGAGGAGCCAAAAGACCTAGAGAGATTAGTCAATTTGATATAACTAGAGTTGACAATTGTGCGAAGACACCAAAATCACAACAACAAACTCCTCAAGACCGTAAAAGTCACGAAGGTAACAAAATATGCATGGAGAGCCAAAAGCGTCAGGGCCAACAAAGTCGGGGTCAGAATGGAGTCATAAAAAGGTGTTTCAAATGTGGAATGGATGGCCATAAACTTTAAACTTATCCGGATCAGACTAGAGAGAAACTCCGACCCGACCAGCGAGAACTTTTAAGACTCTGTTATAAGTGTGTTCAACCGGGTCATAAGTGGAAGGACTATCCTCAACCTGATATCTTTTTTCATCAAGATGCTCAAAAAGGCCAAGAAAGAGGTGAAACTGGACAACAGAGTCGTAAAATGAAGCAGTTTAGAGGTAAATGCTTCAATTATAGGAGGATTGGTCATAGGAGGCAGGACTGCCTAGATAAGGGTAAGATACCCCAGCAGCAGGGACAAAAACAGTACGATTGTGTGTACAACGTCCAGCATACTGAAATTTTACAACCACTATTGGCCATAGAGGATACGTTTCTTCTCCCTAGTACTATGGGTCATATTTTAGTAAATACTAGGGCGTCGCACTGTTTTATAGCTACTCATTTTACACAGGCCTTAGGGTTATTAGACACGACAGAAAGTACAGTGTCATGCGTAGACTCACCACTAGGGAATGGGTCTTTGATTTTCTTTATATACCGGGGTGTAAATATAGAGATTGGTAGCTTGATTTTACCTGCGGACATGCTAGTGTTACATATGCATGAGCATGATGCCATTATTGGCATGCATTGGCTCGCTGCGTACAAAGCCATAATAGATTATTTCGGTACGAGTATTGTCTTTGCCATTCCGGGGCAGGAGATGTTTTTTGGTGGCGATGCCTCACCCAGAGGGATGATCTCCCACCCATTTGTATTACATGGAGGAGGATACCTCTAAGGAGATTGTGATTCTCCTGGATTCGATTCCAGTCGTTCGTGAGCTTCTGAATGTATTTCAGGAGATAAGTGGGTTATGTGTTGAGGTATTTTGCGGAGAGTAAAACCACACGAGTTAAAAATTTTCGAAGTGAGAAAAAGGACAAGGGTATAGTGCTTGTAAGGTAAATGGTTAATGTAATTTTTGATTTGGTTCAGACAGACGCATTATGTCCGGAAGACCATTAAGTAGCAAAGGCGATTGGAAAAGTAGAAGTATGAGTTTTATCCTCGGAGGATGAGGCATTTTTTATGTGACGCGAGCGAGTCACTACATTTTTATTTATTACTAGGTTCGCGTGTGTGAAGAATTTAGTGCATATATCTATAGTGTTAGATTATGTGCATGTTTTCCCGGGTATAGCGGGGTTGTCTTTAGTGCTATCCGCGGAGGATAAATGGGTGCATTGTTTTTGTTATATACTTTATTGAGATTAATCGTTTTAGAGATGTGATATGCGATTATATTATTATTACTGATTATGGTTTTAGATAAATGGTTACAAAGATAGTGGGCAGTGATTGCATGACTTGGGAATGTTGCCCTAGTGCAACATGTTTTGTTCGGGGAAAAAACCTCACCTGCAAAAGGGTCGTTATTGCACTCATTATATATTATAGAGACTTCGAGAGGTATAGTGGTACGAAAATGTTTAATCCTAGGGTGTTTAGGGACTTTGTTATTATGATTCAGTGTGTATTGGGTTTACCGTTGGGTGGAAAGATTTCACTCATTATTATGGGTAGCACTCAGGACTTAGTATTAGGAGGAACACATTGTTATATTTATCCTTTGGGAATGTGAAAGTTAGGACTTATATTCATATGTTTGGGAATGGGATTTTGAGATCCCCGATTGTATACATACGAGGTTTATGGAATGTGATTACCACCAATACTGAGCAATAGTGCAATTAGTGAAACGTTCTTTGTTTCATTAAAATTACGGGAGGAGATGTAGTTTTTCTATCAAGAGACAGAATAGAAGAGTATAGGTTATGGACAGAGGACTCAACGGATTTTGATAACCGACTATGCTAGGTAGTAATGTATCGGGGGGTTCCTTGTTGGGATTTCGCTTTGTAAGACATCCCACACATGAAACTTAGCGTAAAGTTAGAAGTAGAAAGATGTTTGGTCACTAGTCCATGAGTCTAGTACCTCGGTCGTCGTAGGAGCCGATAATTATGACTCTGAGTTAGAGTTAAGTGACAATTGAAGGCCAGTGGAGCCAGTTGTGTGGTAAGGAAACATTGGATGTTTTGTTTTATCACCTAATTGAAGGGTGGAACGATGATAAGGAGGTTTGGGAGTAACCAAGTGTTGTAACCACGTTGTGCCACAAGGGAAATAAAGAATTGGGTGTTATATGTGAATCATAGGTGATGCTTACACTAGTATACACAGTTTATAGTGTGTGTGAGCATCCTGGTTAGCTGTTGCTTGAATCGTTCGAGTTGAAGAGACGTGGCAATGGACACATGGAATATATGTTTGTGAGAATGACATAACAAAGTTGAACTAGTAGAGTGGATTAAGCGTGGTGCGAAGGATGATAATCCATATATACATGTACGATCAGAGTAGCGAACACGAATTTAGTTGGAAGGTTACGGGAAGTCATTTAGGGGTATTCCTTGAGAAGGATAAAAATTAACTATTATAGAAAACACTTTGAGCGGAGTTTTACCTAGTCAAGTGTGGAAAGAGACTTGCGCGTAGGTTGAATGATGATGTCAATAAGGTATAAAGGTTCAACAATGCACATTGTGGAGAAAATTACACGGGTCGGAACTTTCGGTATACGCTAAGGAAAGAAGGGGAGTGTTAAGTGTCACTTAATGTGAGTCATTACAAGTACAAGTCAATGTTGAGTGGGACATAGCGAGTAGTATCTGTGGGCACCACTCATAGTTAGAAATCAGTTGGAACGAGAGGATCAACTAGAGAATTTTGTAGCAAACCTACGATTCCTAAAATAGGAGAGAGCAATTGTGTGAAATTTCTTGGATGGGGTGCCAACTTCAAGGTAAGGTCACGAGTTCCTTAGAATGTTTGGAACAAGTTGACCTAAAAGAAAGTGATTATTATTATTTTGGGTGGTATTCACTATTAGACAGTGTGCCCCAACCTTTCTTCAAAAATAATAATCTCGTCAGTAAGAGGTTCTTCCCGGTATTATTCTGAACTAGACTGGGATCATTGAACCCCACTTTCAAACTAGAATTTCAGAAAGCAGTGGGGATAACATTTCGTTTTGAGTAGGTTGTATCACCCTTAGCCAGGGATTAGGCGAGGTGATTAAAGATTAGTGGAACCACATGAAAGTAATTTTAAATTCATGGTGATCATTTTATTTCCACAACGGATGTATCTAGAAAGTGACGTTTAGCACAGTAGAGTTCCGTGGAAGCACTCGTACCAGTTTATTGTGGCAAACTGCTTATTGAAATTTTGTGTGGAAAAAAAACTTAACTATTCCCCCTATGGTTGTTTTAGGTGACTTTTGAATGTCGTAAGAGTTACGTCGCCAAAAATCAAGATTCGAAGAAATGACAAGAGTGGTCAAATGTTCGCGCGGTTTCTCTCAAAAAGGGGGTTTTGTGATTAGATAAATACGAGTAATTGTTGCGTAGTGAGGTGCGACCTCCTAATAATATTGAGACAATGGGGGCCAATGTTGTGTAGGCTCGTCTTATTTGAATAGCAACGGATTAGAGCACAATGTGAAGTGTCGTTATTAAGGTGTGACTCTATAACTGATAGTATTGAGAGTGTTAAATAAGCTTATTGTGAGGCGGGGGGGGGGGGGGGGGGGGTTATAGAAATTCGCCTTAACTTGAAAGTACGTTTTGAGATTGATAAAGTACCCAGATCTATTTTTGCTAGGCATACCTTATTTTCTGAATTTCGGGACAAAATTCCATTATTAGGGGGGATGTATGTAATACCCCGTATTATTATTGCTTTTAAAATTGGGGATTTATTAATTTTAATTGAGATATTAATTTAATACTAATCCGAAATTTTATTTTAAATATTTACTAGCGTGATGAGAGTTAGTAATCATTGGGAATTTGTTGAATATTACTAGATGAGTAAAGTAATATATACGATTGATTTTATTACAATTGTCATGAGTGAATAAAATGGCAATTATGACAATTTAAGTCGGGACGCGCCTATGTCGTGTCAGGACTATATAATTATTATAAAATTGAATGAATTATAAGTCGCCTGTATGGTCATTTCGAGTGCCCCAAAGTGTCCGTAAGGGTTGAGGTAGTCAGAAAAGTGTACTCGAGAATTTAGTTTGGGTCTCGGGGCATTTTTAGGCCTAATTGACATCCCGGGAGGGTATTGTAAACATTTTGTATTTTTGGGTAATTAAACCCACGAATTTTCTTAGGATATATCAGCCATTAGGAGTTATCTTTTAGAGTTAACAAACACAAAACCTAAGAACGACCATTAGAGAAGAAGTTGGAGAGTTTTCCAAGCAATCCAAGGCCTAGAACTCACTCAATCGCACCGCCACCACCACCAAAACGTAGATAGCACGACGAGGAGCGCAACCGTATCTTTTTTAATTATTGAATTCCAGGAAAGTATCTATCTTGCTTTGTTTTTTGTTAATGTTTCACCCATGTTAGTTTAGGATTGTTAAGAACATGTTTTATGGAAGAAATTGATAATTTAGAGACTTTAAATCGCATGTTTTAGAGGAACTAAATATATTATAGACATCTCAATCATCTGTAGAGGATTACCCACGAATTTGTAAGGATTTAGAAGAAAGAAATCTGAAAAATAATTAGAAGAATGGTAATTTCATGAAAAATTAGGGTTCTTGATAATTATGTTAATTTACCCCATTAATTCAATACCTTTGATGAATTTTGACATGTTTCACGTAGGAAATCATGTATATAGGTATATATAACTATTAGTAATCTTGTTTGGGAGTTTAGGGATCATTAATGGCATTTTGGAGACAAGTTTTGGGATGAAACTCGTAGGATGGATTTTGCAGATTCTGGGCAAGAATTGCTTGATCGATCGATCGACCAAGAGCATCGATCGATCGATCCCTCCTAGAAAACTGCATATTTTGACCTTTTTTGTTTAATCCGGTTAAAATGCATAGGAACCCTTGATTATTATTGATAGAATATAATGGGTTATGAAGAGGACCAGTAGGGTCTAGGTAGACTCCGTTGAGTGAAATTAAATATGGAATGAAATTGTGGGTTAACGGGGAGTTATTCATACATAGGAAATTGTGTGTATGTTCACTAAAAGATTGGGACTCGTAAAAGATTTAGACCAGAAGGTAAGTGAGGGTATACCTACTAAAATTCTGCTGACTGGGATAGAATACTTTGAGAGATGAGAAGTAAGTATGAAATAAATTATAAATGAGAATAAAAGAGACGAATCCGTTTTGAGAGATAATTGAGTAAAAGTTGTGTTAAGAAGGGATAATCATAATTATGTGTCGTGGGCGAACCTAATTTGGAAAACATGAATATTTATATATATATGACTGTGTGATTGTGCATATATTATGTATCTGTGTAAAAATCATACCCGAGCTACTTGCTATCACGGAGGTTTCTACGCCGGAATAGTCTTATCTCGATTGGACCTTTATGGGGGATATTGACTCGTACCCAAGAAGATAGTATCTACGATACTGGCTATCTGAAAATGATAGTCAGATGGTTCTAAGAGACGTGAGGGTATGTGCTGACCTCTTAGGACTTGGAACTATGCTTCGCCTCCATTTGTATGTGTATTGTGTTAATAAAGTTCGAGAGTGATTCCGAACTAGTGTTTCCCTTAGTATGAGTGATACGGGGACTTGATAGCAGTGTATGCCAGCACCATAGATTTATGTGGGGTACAGATAGTATATATATATATATATATATATATATATATATATATATATATACCTTCTACTGTGTGTATAAGTAGTTAAGTAATGAATAAATGCTTCAACTTTATAACAAGTGTTTGTGACTTTTGTAATGATACTGAGTGGTTCAAGTAACATAAGAAAATGGAAGAGATTAATTTTCTAAAACTAAATATCATGGCCTTAGTATTTCTAGAGATAAACTTCATGGGAATAACTTAGATAGACTTTTGAGATCAGTAGTACGGTAGGCGTGCGCACTATATCAGAGGTGAGGATTCTCAAGAGAGTGTCGCATACTAACATGGTTATCACATTAACCGGTAAGCATTTAAATACTTGCTAAACTATTTTTAAACTGTTTTACACTCAGGCTTTGACCCGTTTTCTGTCATATTTATCTCTCTTGTATATATATGTATGTATTATAGGTTCACAGCCACAGGGGCGTCATGCATAGGTTCTTTGAATTTGACGTGTTGCAGCTTATGTGGGAGTTGAAGGACTTTGCTTTAGACGAACTCGTCATTGATTCTGTTCCTACTTTATTTCTTCTTAGTTAGGTCGTGTGTCGCCCGAATTCCTATTCCGTTTGGATTTGTCAGAGATTTATGTTCAGTTATATTTCCAGTATTCAGTACTCCTTGGGAGTTAACTATTGTCAGGATGATTTCATTTATGGTTCTTAAACTTGGTTTGTTTTATCTAGATGGTTTAATTCTTGTGTGTTAACTACCATCCGTAGTACTTATGTGATTCTTACACTGTTGGTTATCAATAGAGGTTTTCGTATTGGAATTTAATGAAATGAAAAGAAGACTTTAAATTGTTTTGACACTTAGCTTAATTATTTAGGGTGTTTTAATTGGAAATACTATTTTACGACAGTGATGCTAAGAATGAACCAACCATTCACCTTGATTTTAATTTAATAAAGGACTGATCACCCGGTATTTAATTAGGTGGGGTGTTACAGTCCTCTCATCCGCAACCGGCTCGAATACATCAAAAGATTTCTCACTCCCCAAAGAAAGAGGCGCCCTAGCCCTCCACTGCACATTTGCCCAGTCGTCAAAAACCAACCACTCTTGGCTACGTCCCTGGAGGACCCCTAAAGCATCCCAAACTTCAGGATCATCTCCTATTCCCCAAAGGTCTCAAATTTCCCCGAGCAATACGTCCAAACCCTGGACACCTAATCACTTCCCCAGTGGAATCCACGGCATCAAATTTGCTATTCCCCCACAACATCTCCAGAAGATACGAAAGTTTCCCCAGCAATCGGTTCCCCAGCTCAAATCAAAATCACGAGGTAATTTCCCCGGCAGAGTTCCCGGAGAACATCTCAATTTAAGCCCTCAGAATTGGCTCCGACCCACAGAATTATTCATGTAAATTTAAACCCTTAGAATTACAGAATTGGTCATTTCAATTTAAAGCTCCAGAATTGGCTTCGACCCGCAAAATTGGTCATCTCAACCTAAGCCCTCAGAATCGGCTTCGACCCGTAGAATTGGTCATCCCAACTTAAGCCCTTTGAATTGGCTTTGACCTGGAGAATTGGTTATCTCAACTTAAGCCCTCAGAATTGGCTTCGACCCGCAGAATTGGTCATCTCAATTGAAGCTCTTAGAATTGGCTCCGACCCGCAGAATTGGTCATCTCAACTTAAGCCCTCAGAATTGGTTCTGACCCGCAGAATTGTTCATCTCAACTTAAGCCCTCAGAATTGGCTTCGACCCGTAGAATTGGTTATCCCAACTTAAGCCCTCAGAATTGGCTTTGACCCGCAGAATTGGTCATCTCAATTTAAGCTCTCAGAATCGGCTTCAACCCGTAGAATTGGCTTCGAACTGCAAAATTGGTCACGCTCATCTTCAAGCCCTCAGAATTGGCTTTGACCCAAAGAATTGGTCATCTCAACTTAAGCCCTCAGAATCGACTTCGACCCGTAGAATTTGTCATCTCAATTTAAGCCTTTAGAATTGGGTTCGACCCGTAGAATCGACCACCCTCATCTTCAAGCCCTCAGAATTGGCCTCGACCCTCTGAATTGTTCATACTTTTTCAAAGGCATCATGCAGTGTCTATTCGACGGCTATCGTTTATTACAAACTCACCCATCGAGGGGCTTTGTAGACACACCATTCTAGTACCCCCTAAACTCTTCTTAGGTCCCTAGCACCTCCCCTCATCACTACAAACCTAAATCATACCCCGGGTACTTACCTAAAGGCCATCGGGCACTCCCACGCTCCGTTTGACAAAAAATCAAACTCTTCATCTCGACTGAGAATGAATGAATCTTTGAAGGGTACTAAAACCCCTTTCCAACGGTCTACCCCGTGCATGATTCTGACTTACGATATGGACGAACGACCCGTTTTCCCTTGAAACTTGATCAAGAGGTCACCAGATGCTCCCAGACTCCGTTTGACCAAATTCAACTCTTCATCTCTACTGAGACTGAATGAATCTTCAAAGGGTACTAAAACCCCTTTCCAATGGTCTGCTCTGTGCTCAATTCTGACTTACGATACGGACGAACGATCTGTTTTACTCTAAAAGGTCACTGAACGCTTCCTGGCCCCGGTTGACCGAAGTCAACTTCCTAAACAGAGTCAAAATCTTTGGAATGTCGAAGTAAATCTCCTAACCTTTCGAACAATCTACCCTGCGCACGATTCTGACTTACCATGCGGACGAACGATCCGTTTGCGTCCGACGATCCCCCGTCCAAAGGACCAATGAACGCTTTCGAGTCACATTTGATGCAAAGTCAACTCCCGAATCTGGGAGAAGTCTAAAATACTTTCAAATGTCTCAAAAGTACCTTTCCAATGGTTCACCCCGTGTGCAATTCAGATCAATGGTTTGCGCACTACGGTTTATTTTCTGAAGGAACCTAAAAGAGACTGCCAAACGGTAGCTTCCAAACCCTACCTATCGGCAGTGTGCCTAAGCACACCTGATGATTGGCAGGCCTAGGACTAAGCTGATCGGCAATTCCCTGGGCCTATAAAAAGGAGGGCCTGACCTCATTTCAAAAGAGACAAGATCTGAAATCCATCACTCTCAGCAAGCTCAGAAAACCTCTCTCGAAGTCAACGTGAGTTTCACATCCAAATCCCTTTCCAACCCTTACTTTTCATCATATTTTTCATCAAACTTGGTGAATTAAGTACCCTCCATCGTCACCCAAGTGCAAGGGCTGCTCTCCAACATCCAAGATCAAGCTCAAGATCTTCAAGAAGGTCCAATATTCTCAACTCTCTCTCTAAATCACCCTAAATTCGCATTAATATGTTTTATTACTTAGCACTTTTATCCTCTCATCTAACGTATCCTAATATACTTTTTATTTAGTATTATTGCACATCTCTTATTTTCATATAAATAAAACTCGAAAAACAAGAAAAATAGGGTTTGCTCATAAATTCCAAACAAGAATTATCACACTTTTCTCACACTTTTCTCACAACTAAAACACTCTTTTACACGCACACACACGTAAGAGAAGACCCGGTTGGATTTATGGGATAAATCTCACCCCTCATTTTGCATATGAACTACGTGGACTTTGATGCCTCTATAGGCTACATAGGCGTCTCGGGGTACAATCCGAGACTCGAGTCCTATTCCTACTTTTCTCTCATATTCTTCTGTTTCTATATTCTTTAAACTTAATTCTCCTAAAATCCATTTATTTATATATACATATATTTATTCTTAGTGGCGTATTATTCCACATGCGTTATCATTCTGTTATAACGATCAACGCTAGGATAATCGCGTATATCCTATTTTCTAATATTACTTTTAGGAACATTCCTATGGATGACTCGCTTTATCTCTTCCATGATAGAAGTCGATGATTCCTATCTCCACTTCATATACACATGCACACATATCATGTGGAAATAAAGGAAAATAGCAATAACCCATGAGAGACCGTAAGGGCGGAATGGGTGCCTAACACCTTCCCATTTCGTAACTTAGCCTCCGGACCCTTTTTTTCAAATCATTTTTGATTTCGTATGTATCAGTATGTCTTTGGATGCTGTCCTTCGGGATGGATCCCTTTTCTTTTATCTGTTTTGAGTAAAATAGAATGGCGACTCCATCTCTCTACATTTTTTTCACCTCATCACCAACGCTGGCCGAAGCGCTCCCGAGAAGGATGCACGGGACCAAGATCCTCTCGACATTGAAGACACCCTCTTCTTCGTCCCTCCTTCCGCCAGGATCGGGGATGACCACAATAGGTATACACATCATATCTCATACACACATAAATATATATCGCTCTCTATATACGTATAATCTCATCCTTAGAGCTAGGACCTCACAGATGCATCCCTCGGGTGCTATCAGGCTCCATGCATATCACGCATCACACTGAGCCACCGGGTCAGAATCTCACCATCGAACTCGAACGTAAAGACAAACAGATGGAGGCAGTCATAAATATACGTCAGGGGGTCGCAACCATACCATATAGCACCCCACCGGACTTCAAACCAATACCTATACTCACATATGGATATTGGCCATGCAATAGTTCTATGACTTGGGGAATTAATCCAACACGTGCTGGTCAAAGCCAGGGTGGATTGCCCACTATGTGTAACCTACTAACGATAGCACTACTGAGTAGGTATGTTCAACATAAACGAGTATCTCACACACACACACATAAACACACATATATACAATAAATACCACAATACTTATATATATAAAGTACTGACTATCCCACAGTGTACTAGTCTACTAAATCCCAAAGTCCGAACCGACTTTTCGATTATACAAGTAGGTGTTCACTCACTTAAATTCTGGTTTGTCACACCCGAGCCCATCTAACCTTTGGCCTAACACACATACAAAACCCTGAAAATATTTCCCAGTAGTCCCAATCTACCTCGAAAGCCCATATATCAATTTATCAAACTCTAACGGATTAAAACAGTACGTAATAAAAATTTGGACAGGCCATCAAACTGAACCGATTCACTCCCCTGGCGAACTGATTTGGTTTGTTGGGCTACCAATCGTCTTCTTCCTTGGGTTTTCACCTCTAAAACCCTCCAATGGAGGTCCCAAGCCTCACAAAACCTCAAATTGATAACCCACATGAATACACAATCAATCCATATTCATCCTGACACCGAAATATAATTGAATCCATAATCAAAACAATAGGATTCTTAATCATTCATTAATATAAAAATATAGAATTAATCAAACCTTTGAATTTCATTTATTCTAACACCCTATCAATATTCTCAAGTTCATAATCATAAACCCAGAATTATATCACGAATTTCCCATCTATTCATAATGAATCAGTCCCAAATAAAATCAGAGGTTAAACACAACTTATACACCTATTAAGTCTTAGATTTGTTCTAAATCACTTAAGAATGTAATTAAACACAGTAATTGGAATATAAAGCAAGTAAACACTTTCCTTTTGGATTTGAATCCAAAGTCTCATCACGTTAGAATGGATTTGAATTTCGGAGATGCGCTTCTCCTCTCTTCTCTCTTTTCTTCCTTTTTCTCTTCTCTTAATCTCTTCCTTAATCAGAATTATGCATAGGACAAAGGCGAGGCTATCATATACCTCCTTAATCTTTATATACTCCTTAATTACACCCTAATATAGTTTTTAGGTCTAGCCCTAAGGATAAAAAGACACCCATACCCCTAACGGGCCCTACTACATCAAAAAAGCTCCCGGAACCAGGTACCTATTCTGGACTATTTAGACCCATTTCGGATCACCGGTGCAATCAAAAAGGTCATCCGAGTCACCCAACTAAAAATATACCAACATCTCGCTAGCTGGGTCCGACACGTGCATACAGTACGCGTCGCCCACAAATTATATAAATCCGTCAATGTAACTCTCTATCGACATAATATAATAAATCATCGATTTTCAATCATAAATGACATATAATAATTCACATCTTTATTTACTTATCACACGCAAGTAAATAATAATAGTAAGAAATATTAATCCTTAACTCGCAAATTAATATTTATCGAAACCAATTTAATTTCCATAATTAAATTAATAATTTAAAGCGCTCGTGGAAATTAAATAATCATAAAAGTATGGGGTATTACATGAACCTCCTCTGATAAAAAAAAATAATAGTGTCATCGACCAATAAAAGTTGGGACACTCTACACTGGACACCCCTTGGAATACCACTTTAAAATTGCTCAATATGCCTGCTGCATTCACTCTCACCAAAAGCCTACTCAACCCCTCCATAACCAAACGAAGAGAAATGGAGAAAGAGTGTCCCCTTGGCATAGTCCTGTGGTACTAAAAAGAAAGTCCTCTTGTGAACCATTCACCATCACTGAATATCTAATAGTGGAAACATAACTCTCAATCCACAAACACCACCTTTGATCGAACCCCACTCTCTTAGGCAAATATGATAAGAAATGATAATTTACATGATCACAAGCCTTATATATATCAATCTTGCGTATTAATCACGACTCACTACCCCTCAATCTCTCCTCCATAAATTCATTAGCCATCAAAATTGCATCTAAGATTTGCCTTCCCCCACTGAACATATTTTGGGCCTCCAACACAGTAGGATCTAAATCCTTACTCAATATGACCAACAACACCTTGGATAATATCTTATAAACCCTCCCAAATAAATTAATCAATCTGAAGTCCCTCACATCCACCGCCCCGCCTTTTTTAGGGATAATGAAATAAATGAATCATTCAAGCTTCGCTGAAATATGCATCTCTCATGGAAATCCATGAGAAAGGAAAGAACATATTCCCTCACAACTGATTAACACTCTTAAAAAATCCATCTAGATCCCAAGTGGGCCCCGACGTATTATCTCCCTTCATGGACTTCAAAGCTAAAACCACCTCTCCCTTCGAAAATGATCTTTCCAATTACTCACTACTTTCCCTTGAAATAACCCCATACTCCAACCCTTGTAATGTAGGTCTCCACTCTTCATCTTCAGTGAATAAATATTGATAAAACTCCTTAACTTTCGCTCTAATCTCACTACACTCTTAATACTCCACCCCATCCACCACTATTTGACATATATGATAAACTTTATTATGAGAGTTTTTTGTTCTATAACAAAACTTGGTGGTTTTATCTCCTTCCTTCAACCAAAGCGCTCTTGATTTACGTCTTCAACAAATCTCCTCTTGAATCATTTTCCTCCCCACTTCATATTTCAACTTTTCCCTCCTCAACCACTCCTCTCTAGATGACGTACCCTCCTATTACTTCTTGCATGGATACTTAATCTCTTCTAACCCTCTAATAATGTACTCCCTCACATTTATAAAGTGCTTCTTATTCCATCTATTTAAGTCCTCCTTCAGAAGATAGAGATTTTCTCCAATCTAAATCCAGTTGAACCTTCTACATGGTAACCATCCCACCACACCCCTACTCTTTCAATGAAATCACCCTCCTTTATACATATATTCCCTTGAAATAACCCCTTCTCACCCCTCCACACTCCATAATAATTGAAGAATCATCAGATACTCGAGGCAAATTGAATTTCACCATGCCCGGGAAGTGCTTCTCCCAATCAATTGACACTAAAAATGAATCCAGTTGAGATCGAAAATGTCTCTCCCTATGACTAGACCATGTGAAAGGACCTCCCCCCCCCCCCCCACTAGAGGCAAATCCATCAACTCCACATCATCAATGAACTTTGAGAACTCCCTCATCATTTTGGTTAATTATCTTCCCCTTCTTAGTTCCCCTATAGAACAAATAGCATTAAAGTCCCTTCCCACGTACCAAGGAACCCCCATACTCACCTCAACCCACCTAACTCCTCCCATAATTCCTATCTAACGACGCCATCCACTGGACCCTACACCCTTGAAAAGCACCACGCAAACCCATCATCCACTCCCTAAATAAACAAGACAATGAGTGAATCCAAATAAACCTATCTAACACCCCCTATTTTTAAAGCATTTTAAATTACACATGTGCACGTAACTTTAATTTAACTAGAAGGTAAACTAGCTTAGATAAATATTAATTGTCTAATAAAAAGGATTTATATTTATGTATATTTATATTTACTTGTGTGATAAGTAAATGATAACATATTAAATTATGTTACATAGTAAGTGAGTTAAGGCGACGAATTTAGCGGTATTTCATTCGGGACACGCGGGTAGAGTCATGTCGGGTATGAGACAAAATTTTATGTTAGGTGACTCGGATGGTATTTTAGAGTACATCGATAGTCTGAAATGGGTTGAAATAGTCCAAAATAGGTACCTGGGGGGTTACAATTGGGTTCCGGGGACTTTTTAGACTAAATATGAACCGTAGGAGGGCATACGAGTCATTTTACCAGAGGGGACTGACCCTAATTAGAGTTTAGAACATTTAAGGATGATAGTTATTGAAGGTGGATAGAGGAGGAATGCTATCCATCCACCCAAAACGTCTAGGGTTTGTTAGAGAGTGAGAAAAAAGAATCGAAAGTGGGAAAAGAGGAAAATTAAAGGATTTGGGAAGGAAAGCTGTCATCTTTGGGTTGTAGATCGTCACCATAAGAAGAATTTCAGAAGGTGGAACTCTGATTTCATCATATTTAAGGAAAGTATTTACTTACTTTGATAATCTTTTGTAGTTATATTTATTCATGCAAATCTTGGTGTAGAATAACATTTGAAAAATATGATTTTCGGGTTGGGAAACTAAGATAAATTCGGGTTTGAAAACATATGAATGATGGGAGATGAATCTAATAATGTTTTTTAATGAATATGATGTAAATCTATAAATAAGGGTAAGTTCTTAAATAAATTAAGAGGAATAAACCAAATCTTGAAACTAGGGTTTGATATGGTGTTGATTCTTGATTAAACCTGTTATTCGAATGATTGGAGATTGTTTTGGGGATGATTTTTATATAGAAAATTGCTAGAATACATTTGGGTATGATTCAGGGTTCGTGTGTGGGAGTTGGGTGGAGGTTTGAACTACCATGGATAGTGGTTGGGGGTGAAATCCCATCAAAAGTTCGTTTTGGTAGCCTAGTAAACCGAATCGATTCGTTGGTAGAATTGAACTAGTTCGCTGTTCTACTGGTCTCCCACTTTTTTATGTTGGTTTTTTGGACCATTTGAGGATTGGATGTTAAATTTTGGGTCCGAGGATGAGTTTAGGTTTTTGGAAATTCATTGTGAGGGTTAGTAAAAGTCGTAGGCTAACCGGTGATGGATCCCAAGATAGGGATAAACGTGAATAAGCGAGTGAACATTTATAAGTGGTTATCGAGAAATCAAGTTAAGATTTTGGGATGACTAGGTTAGTGTTTTATGCGATTAGCATGTTGGCTATAAGTGTATAATCAGCGAGTTAAATTATAATTGAGGAAATACTTAGATAAATCAGGAAGTCATATTAGACTTTGGGATTTGGTAGGCTGGTGCTACGGGAGATGTTGTATATGTTAACTGACTTTATATATATATATATATATATATATATATATGTGTGTGTGTGTGTGTGTGTGTGTGTGTGTGTGTGATTAATTTTATGTGAACATACCTACTATAATATGCTATCGTTGGAGGTTTCACTTATTGGGTGGTCCACTCTAGCATTGACCAACAGGTGTTGGATTGTTTTCCCTAGATCATAGTACTGTTTCATGGACACTATTCATGCGCGAGGATAGCTATTGGTTTCGAGTCCAGTTCAACCCATGTATGCATGTTTATGACCGCCTCCGTTATGTGTTTATGTTTTAATATTGATGGTGAGATTCTGACCCGGTGGCCTAGGAGTGGCACGTGATGTACATGGGGCCTGATAGCATGGTAGTGATGCATCCAGGAGCTCACTCTCGGGGATACCATGTATATATGTATAAATAGTGATATATGTATATGTGCTTAAATGGTTGTGTTAATATCAAGTTATAGCTAGTGTATGGTTACGTTGCCTATGTAGTGATATGAATACAATTGAGGACCCTAAGTTATAGCTTATGTGTTGGCTACATAATACATAGTATCAGATATTGTATTAGCAGTATGGATAGGCTAGATGTTTAGCAGATTAAAGTATGTTAAGGATGGTTAGACTGGTTAAACGAGGTAGCGTAACTAGGTGAACAAAATAGATACGTTAGGTGCACACTTTAGATGAGAGGTGAGGATAATCTCATGCGAGTGTGACACTAAGTTAACATGAATATTTCATACTACTTTATTATTATTACATTTAAGTACTTGAAACTGTTTTCCAAATGTTTTGGGGACTAACCCGTATCAAAAATATTTTCAAAACCTTTTAGGTGCTCAGCCACAAGTTGACCAGTGATAGCCATTTCATTACAGTCAGACGATGTTGTATCAACTGTGGATGCATTCAAGACTTGATTAGAAGCTTCACTTCATTCTATCTAGATAGGATTCTATTTCAGTACTTTCTCCTTGGGCATTTTGCCCGTAGTTGGATAGTTTTTTTTATTAGGCATTATTTACATTTCTCAATTTTACCATTTGGATTATTGCATTCTTGAGACCGTGGATTTATTCGATTTATTTATTTATTTATGATATAAGTATTTTTTGCGTTTCATCCATTGTGGATGTTTATGTATATATTATTGAATGGTTTCAATTATGCATGTTATCAAGGTTTAAAATTGACATCGGACTTAATAGGTTATTAGTTTAATTAATTGGTTTTCAATAATGATGCTAACAATGAAATCAGATATGATTCTCGTTTAATTTAATAAAGGCTTGATAGATCGATATTATTTAGGCAGGGTGTCACACTCCACTACTCTTTTATCCTACATAATCATCACCCCCGAAGCCCTATAAGAATCAACAGTGCACCACTCCACTCAGCGACCTCCCCAAAAACTTAAAGCACCATCTCTACTCATCTTACCAATCTTAGTATCCTACAAGCACAATAAATCTTATCTCTATAATGAAATTTCCCTCCTAATAATACCTCTCTTGTCAAGGTCATTAATCCCCCAAACATTAATGAAATGATATGCAGTTGCATTAATAGTAATTTCACCCTCTCTCCTACCATCGCTCCCCTTCCTCCCGATACCTTCTCATAATTAATGGACCATTGCAATCTCCTAATCTCTCTCTATCTCTCTCTATCTCTCTCTCTTTCTCTCTGATTACCCCCTCCATAATGTTCAACCCCTCCTCTTCCTTCAGAACATCCCTCCTCTAATTATTCTATATCTTCCTAAATAACTTCCATGCTTTCTTTTAATTCCCCATATATGACATTTCTAAAAAACTTCCAAACCCTTTTATCATCTTTTTGAGCTAATGTTCCACCCCATTAAACTCGTTACGCACCACCTCGTCTCATATGGATAAAAAACACCAATCGGTGACTCAAGCTGAGACATATCACCATCACAAAAAAATATTGGCTATTTTGAAAGACCCAACAAATGGATATTACTATCCTCCCAAAATATAATTTTTTATAAGTTATTTACATCTTCCAATAAAAGTTGCACCTCGCTAAAATGATAATATCCACTTCCCTTCAAACCCTCATAATCATTTTCCTCCCATCGATTCTTGGACTCTCCACAAATTGGAAAGTAAACATCATACCCACCCGCCCCGCTCGACTCTCCCACTTCAAAAGAAAATATCTCCCATTCCTTCCTCTTATCAAATTTGGCAAAAGCTAAGGGATAACACCAATTCCATCACTCCTACCACATCCTTCTCGATATCTTGCACTCCTCATAAGACTTTCTTAGATTTAGAAAAATGGTTCATATTGATTTTTTTCCTAAAAAATCGCTCGCTTATCCTTTTTAAACGGGGCTAAAGACCTCTTATATGCCATTCTTGGGCTATGAACCTTGCTCTTATTTTAAAATGGCCCCTTTTGAGATTGCCTTAATATCCTCTTCTAACAAAACATTTTCCCACTGATCGAAATATTTACAATTATTATTAAACCAAATAGTACCATAATATTTCCCTAGCCCAATCCCACACTTTCCACCTCAATTGCTCTCGGCTTGAGCATGTAAAACTTCCCTCTTAAAATTCGACTCAGACTCTTCCCCATTAATTAGCCCATTTGTATATGCTTAAGGGTTTCACATAATCAATTTTAAATCCACCCCCTTAATTTGACACGTGGCCTACTTTCTGACGCTTCTTCCCCACCAGTTGTATCAACATCGAAAGCTTTACGTAGAGACTCAACTCCCCTCTCACTCACTCCTTCCAAACGTGCCCTAGGCTGCCCCTTCCCCTTGCTTCCCTCTCCCCACCATCTTCCCTCTTCCTAACTCAACTATTAACTCACCAATTCCTCTACCCACACCGCCACTTCAAACTCCAAACCTCCCACCTCCAATTTCACTCGATTTGGAATCGTAGACCCACTTTTTACCTTGATTCTTTCCCACCGGAGCTCTGACCCATCTCCAGTTTCTTTAACCACTGCTAAATCCCCTGTACCCATAGATTTTTTATGGCCAAAAAAACCTCTTCACGCCATAAATCAAGTGGGAAACCCAGTAATTGGACCCACCTATAATCAATGAAACTCATGGGTTTACCACAATCGCTAAATGGGTGCCACCAGTCTAACATCATCGTTGCACCATTGAAAGCCCATTTTTTTCAATTTGAGTATTCTCCCATCCTCCTCTTTAGAGGAAAACACGAATAAAAATATTGAATATACTAATGGGTTGATTTTCACTCCACCTAGGGGCTTCCACATGTACTTCACCCACTAACCCAAAGCTTTTAAAGAAATTGTCCTTTTATAATTCCCTTCCACATGTCCAACCAAAGCTTACTGAAAAAAACCTAGCCTTGGATGGAAAGGCTCGATATCCAAACCCACTCCGCTAGTTCTTCCTAACAACCACCTTAACCTTTACTTGTGGCATAGGTATTATTGTCGCAACCTGAAGATAATACCTTCTTCCATTCCCACTCCTCTTTAGATATTCTCCACTCTCCACTGTGATTGACCTCGCTAATGGGTTACACAACACAACAGGCTCAACCTTTTTGAATACATTACAAGCATATCCCCACTCGTCTTTTTCGTTCAACTCCAACATCTGAAATTCAATCTGGAAAACCTTATATTTAACCAAAATAACAAAGCAAACCACCCTATTTCTTGACCATGTACAAGCAATCACTTCTATTGACTTGTTCCATCATTTATTATAGAATATTATGTTGCATTTTGAAGTTTCAACCATGAAACAACGCAACCAAAAATCTTCTCCTATAACCAAAAAAACCTTCCACATAGTATCCTCTTCATCTTTTACTCAATTTAAACTCGTGACTCCATATGGCTCTTTAGTAACCTCAAATCTCTTCCAACCCGCTTGGAAAATTCTCTTTCTAGTAGTTGTGAAATCTTCTAAGTTATCTGTCTCTCTAATTAATCCCTCCTAAAATTTTACTAACTTGCCATTAAAGATCCTCCACTATCATACATAAACCCTCACAAAGTTACTCAAAATCCTAGATCTTGTGTCAATAACACAACCAAAGTGCTCATTAACAATAAAGAATGTATGATCTCCTTGACCATTTGACATTTTTTGTGCATTTAATTGAGTCTTGGATAATTTGTCAACCATGGAATACCTTAACTCACAAACAATTACGAGGATGATAATGAGTGAAACACAATTTTATTTGAATTGTTAACATCAAAATTAATTAATTATTCTTTGAAAAACATTTGGATTCACAACTTTATAAAATAATGTAATTTAGTGATAAATTACAGAGAAATCCTTTTTTGAACTAGAAAATGAAACATACACCAACAGAAATATTTGGAAGTCAATCTTTCAATGCAAAACACAGTTCATCATTTAGACCTTTGTAGAGCGATTTATAACCATTTTACTAATACATATTTTGGTGACAGCACGAAACGTTGTAGTAGTCCGAATGTTTGGTACGAGTTCCCGAACATGGCGTTCTCTGTGTATCTTGAACCAGAAACCTAGTCAGGTACCAAAATAACGCTATATAAGTCAAGCTTCGATTACAAAAAATAGTTCATCATTTGGACCTCTGTACATAGAGTTATGACTATATACTAAAATGAATTTTTAGTGACTGTACAACCCAAAAATTAAATCAAAGTTGTTATCAAGCCAATAAGATTCTAATTCTTAGTGTTCATATTCATTCCCCATGACCATGGCTTTATATTTATCAATCCAATTGGTTTATAAATATTATAAAAATAACATCCTACTCAATTCCTACCAACCTCTGTTGTATTTCACCATCCATGAGGGCCGATTCGAATGACAAACATCGTGGGGCATGACTGAGATTTTCATTGTCTTCGAAACACATATTTTGGGTAATTTTTTAGTGCGACTCTTCATATATTTGAGCATTTTCTTGATGCACAAAATATGGTTTGAACACCAATTTTTTGGACCCCCAAAGTTTTGAAATCTTTTGATGATATTCTAATGGGATTACGATTTTTTAATACAAAAGGTTGAGGATGATCATCACATTTCCTCAATAAATCCATGACATTTTATTTTCCAGTAGTTCTTTTCCAAAATAGCTTCTTGGTAGAAATTTGGTTTGACAGGGACTGTTATAATCGAATTGCAAAGAATTTGAGCAAAATGTTGTAAACTTTGAGACAAATCATTGAGACTTTTGACCGTTTGTCTCATACACTATTAAAAATCACCATTTACTAAATATTGGTCTAAATTGTGATTGAAAAAGATTCGTTCTCTAATTCATTTATTTTTTTTCCCCTCCCTCTAGGACCGAAAGATGTTTCTTGAAAGTGAAATCATCCACGCACAACATTTGTAGGTTCATAGGTATGCCTAACTTAACAGGACCTTTTTGTATGACAAAACAAGTAATGTAAATTGCTTGAGATTAAAGGCTAAACTATGAATACTAGAATGTAAAGGAAGGAACGTAAATAAACTTGCATTGAGTTGATGGAAAGTAAGATTACATTATTGAAAATTATAGGATAAAAGATACAAAAAAGGTGTTGAAATTTGAAGGATAAAATGTGATGACATAGGTTTGTTTGATCATTTATAGATCTTCTTTGTCTTCCTCAAGGGATGAGTTTACAGTTGTTTTCAATTGCTAACTTTCTTTGGATCCAAGTAACTTTCGATTTGAATTTGGTCTCCAAGTAACTTTCAATTTGAACTCAAATAATTCTCTACAATAACAACCCATGCTTGCCTCCAAATAACTTATAATTCAAAACTTTCCAATGCTTCCACCAAATATGACCACTTTAAACCACTCACCACTTTCACCAAAATTTCCTATAATAACCGCCACTAACTTCCTACGTCAAAAAGTGTAACGAAATAAACCTGAGAAAATATGATACAAAACTGTCAAATAATTTCCACGATAAATGAGTCAAGAATTCACAGCAAATATAAATGAAGAGGTTAAAAGGCCGGACTCATTACAAAAGTTATGTTTAATGGATCTCTAACATAGAGATAATTTTTAAGAAAATGGCAAGTTAAGAGTGTGAAGTGATTTAAAAATTTTAATGTTTACACTCCAAAAGATATCCAATCCCAGTGGTAGGCCTATCGGTTGACATATATGCTAGTAATGTTATCATGTCTGTTATGGATGGTCATTCAGGCTACAATAAAATATGTATAGCTGAAGAATATGTGAATAAGGATTCTTTTAAGTGCCCTGGTAATCTGGGAACCTTTGAATGGATAAAAATGCCATTTGGGTTAATGAATAGATGGTCCACTTAACAAAGGGGAATGATGACATTTTTCATGACATGATTGTAAACTTTTGATAGTGTTATGTTAATAATACAATTATAAAGTCAAAAACAGTAATTGATAATATAACACATATGAAAAAAAATCCTTCGAAAGAATGAGACTTTATCAACTTAAATTGAATCCTTTGAAATGTGCCTTTGGAGTTTTTGTAGGAAATTTCCTAAGCTATTTGGTACACCAAAAGGGAACATAAGTTGATCAAAATAAATATAAAGCTATAATTTAAAGCACAACTCCCCAAAACAAGAAAGAATTATAATGGTTTTTGGGTTAATTTAATTTCCATTGTAGATTTATATCTAATGCATCAGAAAAAGTTGAAGTATTTTCTCCTTTCTTGATGGAAAAAGATCAAGAGGAAATGGATTCGAAGGAAGAGCACGAGCTATATTTAGAGAAACTTCAGATGTTCAAACACCCCGTATTTTTATATCATCTAAATTGGTTAATTTAAAATAAATAAATTAGGTGAAAAAATGGCTTAAATATGATTGTGCATGATTATGTGATTCGATTATACCGAATGTGTGCATTAGTAGAAAATTAATTTGCATGCTACGTGAATTATTATTATCACATGATTAGCATAATAAAATATGTAATTTGTAGTAGACATTGTTTAAGTACTTTTCAGAGTGATTTAGGAACTCGTGTAGGCACTTTAATTATCTTAAGTTAGGCTTGGGGGATAGGTATACCCTTGGGGGGATTTTAGACCAATCCGAGTGTTATTATGGGCTTATTTGGTGGCCCAAAATTGGGTATTAATGGAAGATACGGGATTAAGGGTTTAATAGGCTAATAACCCATCTTAATTACATATTCTACCCACTTTCGAGTTAACCTAGCAGCCCTAAACCTTCTGGAAAAGTTACCAATGTTGGAGAAGAAGAGAAGAACTAAGGCTCAAGGGAGGAGGCTTCTATCATCCCTAAAAGGCAAGAAATTTCTTGCAAAACTTTTAATAATATGTTTCTTGATTCATGTGCATGTCTCTCATACGGATTCCGGGTTATAAATCCAATTGGAGATTGATTATAAATGGATTTGGATCTAGAGCTGTTTAGAATTAATTAATGATTAAATGTGTTTTGAGAATTAAATACCTTAGTGACAAACCCATAATTGATATTGTTTCATTGGAAAAACTACTACTAGAATTCATGTCATAGGATTAATATTTATAACGGAATTCAAAACATGTATTGATCTTACTATTTAGGAAATTTTTAGATGAGCATTATGAACTTGTTGGGTTAGAAAACTTGTGACTTTTATGACCTAATAATTTGAATTAGTGAGGATTATCATGCGTAGATTGGTTATAGAATGATATAGACGTTTTTGCTTGACTACAATAGAGTTATGGTTATTGGTATTGAAATGTATAAAGACTTAGAAAATTATATGGAATTTTGGGGAAGAAATACGAAATTAAAAAAAGTTAGCAAATCTGGCCTCATTGCCCGAAGAGAATCGATTTGGGCTCTAGGCCAAATCGATTCGGTCCGGGGAGAATCAATTCGGCTCTAGGGGTGAATTGATTCGATGCCTGGAGCTTGGGTTAAGGTTAGATGGCGGAAACGTTTGGGGGATTTTTACGAGTTCATGCGAGTATATGGGAGGTTACCAAGTGAATGAATAGTTAATTAAAAATGGATTTTTGTTTTTATGCAATAAATGGTGAATTTAATAATTATCTAGAGTGTTAATTTTCGAGACAAAGATTTGTATTTCGAGAATGATGAAATCAAGTTAAGGTAATTATAAGAATGATAATCTATACATATTGTTTGCTATATGTATGTATTTTGTAATTGCGTGAACATACCCGTGTTCGTGGAAGGCCAATCGGTTGGGTTCGCATTAGTCATCGAACTGATACCACGCACCGGCATAGGTGGGCTAGGCATAGTGTATGTAATTATTTTAGGTCATACGTTCAGGGGCACCGCTTCATGATGAGAGAACTGGGATGGCCGGATCCATTCTTATAGTCGGGGGTATGGGCGTGAGATGGTGTATTGCGTAGTGATCTCCCCACTTATGTTTGTTTTATTTACGTTCGTTTGGTGAGGGACTCCTTCAGACTTACCGATAGAGCACAAGCTAGACATTAGAGGTAGATGCCTTCGTGTGTCGTATATATATAAAGGTTTATACATATATATATTTATATAAATTGATTAAGAATAAATCAATGTAGTCTAATGATGTAGACAACTGTTAATGAACACAATGCTATGTAAAATAAATAATGTGATGTTGTAGACACCCCATCCTAGGACCCCCCCTAAGCACCTCTTTTGGTCCCTAACACTCATTCACTCACCATAAAACTTAGGTCATACTCTGAGTACTGATCTGGAGGCCACCAGAAGTTCACGGTCCCATTTGACTCCGATCAACTCTTTGACCTGAGCGAAGCTCAACGAAACCTCGAAGGGCTCTAAATCCCATTTCCAACGGTCTGTCATGTGCACTAATTAGCCTACGATATGCACGAACGATCCATTTCACTCCGACCACTGTGAACGTACCCATGCTCATGGAAGGCCTAACAGTTGGGGTTGCGTACGTCATCGGATCGGTACCATGCACCGGCATCGGTGGGCTAGGTGTAGTATAGGTCATACATTCAGGGGCACGGTTTCGTGATGAGAGAAGTGATATATCAAATCCATTCTCTTAGACGGGGGTATGGGCCTGAGATGATGTGCTACGCAATGATGGCCCCACTTATGTGTATTTTATTTATGTCTGTTTGTTGAGGGACTCATCCGAACTTACCGATAGAGCACGATCTGGACACCGGAGGTAGATGCCTTTGTGTACCATATATATATATATATATATATATATATATATATATATATATATATATATATATATATATATATATATATATATATATATATATATATATATATAGAGAGAGAGAGAGAGAGAGAGAAATTAATTAAGAATAAATCAATGCAGTCCAATGATGTAGATAACTGATAATGAACATAATGCTATTTAAAATACATAATGTGATGCGATTATATTTTTGTGGGGTAGTATTGTGGGATTAGTCTTTGGGAGTGAGATCACATGTGTAAATATTTACCTGTCGATTATATATGGGCTAGTTTCCCTAGATATTGTTATATTAGTGTAGCGACTGAATCACATGTTTGGGCTTGGGATGGAAATGAGTATAGTATTACACTTAGAAGAGGGGTGAGATGCATACAACATGTGAGATTCGATGGGTGGTATGTAATGTGAATTGACTGCATTATTTTTATTGATTTTCTAAGTTAATTATTGCAACGTTAGGGCACTTACCCAATTATAAAATGTTTATTCCCCTAGGTTATCCTAGGCTAGAACAGTAAGGTTGCCACAGGATCAGACTTGCAGTTATATTTGCTTTGTAGCGGATTCAACTTTTTTATTCTAGCATCGGTTGCTACTCTTTATTTCATTCAGTTTTTATATTCCGAGATTGTATGGGCATAAGCCCGAGACTTATTGATTTCAGTTATTTTTTTCCAGTTATGTTGGGATGGATGTTTCATGATTTATGAGAGTTGGGATAAATTCACTATCGGTTATTATTTTATATTGTTTTATTGTCCGTGGATGATTTAAATTATATTTTTTTTTACGATTTAATGCTAAGAATTGTGTGAATTGTTAGACAAGCCCCATCGTTGGCGTATTGTGTCTGGCTAACCTTTATGTGGAAAACAAGGGTTCTTACAACTGGTATCAGAGCATCAAGGTTCTAGCGTCCTTAGGATATGTGTTGCGCTCATTACATTATGCGTTGCAATTCTTTGATATGTACAGACCTATGTTTAGGAATCGTTGTACTCTTTACGATTTGTTACTGATACGAACCTTGTTTGCTTTCAGATGGAAAATAGTCAAAGCGATAGATGACACCGCACTACTAATGATGCTGCAGATGATAGGGCTCAGCATGATCCAGAACCACTACCAGTACCACCCATGGTTACTCTGGCAGAGATAGCTACAATAGTGACTCAGGCAGTCACTACAACGATGACTTCCATGCTACAACACTTTCAGCCACAGTAGTAGACACCATTATCACCACCCCCGCAGTTGGTGGTGCTACCCGTTCAGATACAAGGCTCAGTTTGGGAGAGAGACAAGGAGGACTTCACTAAAGGGCACCTGCCAGAGTTTGTTGGAAGTATAGATATCTTAATGGTAAGTTAGTGGAAGATGGATATTAAGAGACATTTGAGGATGGTTGAGTGCACAACGATGCACAAGAAGATATTAGATTTGTTCCTATTGGTAGGAGAACCCCTACAATTGTGGGAGCTTGTCATCACCCTAGAAGAGTGGGAAAGGGTGGCCATTCATGAGTTATAGGTAAAGTATGAGAGAAAGTATTTTTCACCCGCCATGAAATCAGAGATGAGGTGGGAATTTATTGACCTGGAGCAGGAGGGTTGTACCATAGCATAGTATGAGGAGGAGTTTACTAAAATGTCAGTATTTACTAAAGATGAGGTAAACGCTGAGGAAAAGAAAATGGCTAAGTTTACGTCAGGGAAAACTTGGCGCATTAGGAAATATCTATTGGGGAACCCGACTTTTACCACCTGCACTCAAATGGTGAATGTCACTTTATTGCATTATCAAGATCACAAGTCATTCCAGAAGAGTAATTATGAGAATAGATCCAATTAAAAGTCGTCTAGATAGTATGGTAAGATAGGTGGAAATGGTAATCAAGGGGTTCAGCAATTTAAAGGGTCCTAGGCGGGAAATTAGTTCAAGAAGCATGGCCAATAGGGCCAAGGACAACAGTCGAGGGGCCAACAGGCACAGTGGCAGCAGGGACAAGGACAACAGAGCCAACAGGGGAAATAATATGATAGGTGTCGATTTTATGGTAACTTTTACCTCTGGGGAAAGAAGGGAAACCCAGAGGAGAGGTGCCCTCGGGCGATCGAAGGGCACATGAAATGGCAGGTCAACGTGGGAATCAGACACCTCAGGGGCAACATCAGCAGTTTCCAGCCATGCATGTGGTAACAGTGCGAGCACTACCAACTCTAACCATAGTGATAGTATAAGCATGTGTATCATATCGCACTTATACAGGGACTAGCACCAACATAGGCAGTGGAAGGTATGTTTCATATCTTGGGCATGTAGGGTGCATTTTATTTGATACTGGTGCATTGCACTCATTTGTTAATACTATTTTTTCTCAGTCTTCATGGATGGTAGACTTAGCGTCTAATATAGTTATTTACATTGATCACCCATGGGTAGAGGATCTCTTATAGGTTCCGTGTGCAGAGGTATAGGGATAGACATTGGGAGACTTGGGTTCGTGGCAGAATTACTTATGTTAGATATGTCAGAATACAACATTATCCTAGGAATCGATTGGTTATCTACTTACAGGGCTTGTGTTGATTATTATAGGAGGTCCATCATCTTTTCCATTAGAAGGAAAGAGATGTACTTGGTTACGACGCCTGCCGAAGGGAGGGTTGAGAAAGTATTTGTATTACATTGAGGAAGAGACTTCTTATAAGGTCATTGTTTCTTTAGATTCAATTCCAATTGTTAGGGAGTTTTCCAACGTGTTTGGAGAGATTGAAGGGTTACCATCGAGTAGGGAGATCTAGTTTGTGATTGACTTGATTTTATGTACGAGACCCATCGCCTGTGCACCGCATCGTATGGATCCTTTGGAGATGAGAGAGCTTAGGGACCAGATTTACTAGTTACTCAGATAGTGATTCATTTAGATTACATCACTATAGAGTGATCCCATCATGTTCGTGAAGAAGAAGGATGGATCATTGCGAATGTTTATCGATTATAGGGAGTTAAATAGGAAAAATGTACTGAACAAGTATCCATTGCCCTGTGTTGATGATCTATTCGACCAGTTGGGGGTGCTTTGTATTTTTCTAAGATTGATTTGAGGTTGGGGTACCATCAGTTGGGGATTCAGGATCAGGATGTTCCAAAGATAATATTTTTGACGAGATATGGGTCTTAGGAGTTCACGGTTATGCCTTTTGGTCTAACCAATGCACATGAAGTGTTTATGGACCTGATAGATATGGTGTTCAGGGACTTCCTAAATTAGTTTGTTATCATGTTCATAGATGACATATTGATTTATTCTCGGACCATAAATGTGCGCACGCAACACTTGCGGAGTCTTATAGACATTACGGGACCCTCGACTCTATGCCAAGTTTGATAAATGCTTTTTTTGGTTGAGGGATGTTCACTTATTAGGACACGTTGTATTTGATAGAGGGATATCAGTGGATCCAGGAAAAGTTTCAGCGATGATGCACTGGGGACAACCCACTACACCTACGGAGGTGCACAGTTTTCTGGGTTTACTAGGGTACTACCGATAATTCATTCAGGGGCTCTATAAGATAGTCTTGCGTCAAACGAATTTGATGTGGAAGGATGTACCATTTGTTTGGGATGATGCATGTCAGCAGGCTTTTGACTAACTAAAGGTAAGGTTGACTTTGGCTCGGATACTTGCTTTACCTCGTGTAGTAATAGACTATAAAGTCTTGACTGATCTGTCCTTGCAAGGACTTAGAGGTGTATTAATGTAGAAGGAGATCCCAATAGCTTACAATTCACAAAATATTAAGCCTCGTGAGGGAATTATCCCACCCATGATTTGGATTTCGCTGACATAGTGCTTGCATTAGGCATTTGGAGGTATTATCTCTTAGCGAAAAAATTTCAGTTGTTCGCAGACCACAAAACATCACAATATTTTTTCACACAAAGGGAGTTGAACATGAGACGTCGGTGGCTTGAGTTTGTAAAGGACTACCAATTTGATATCCAGTATCACCGGGCAAGGCAAATATAGTGGAAGATGCCTTGATTCGTAAGTCGACAGTCGAGTTAGAAGTAGTGTGAAAGGTGAAGTTAGGTTTTCTTCGTATAGACAATGAGTTGTCGTGTGCTTTTATGGCAATTCTTACCATGACACCTGAAATCATCATTCAGGTCGTGAAGGCATATGCATGAGATCTTATTTTCTAGGAGAAGGTCAGGAAGTTATTGAAAGAGGGGGAAGATCATTATTCAATTAGTTTGTATGGGGGATTGAGATTCCATAATACGTTAGTAGTTCCATAAGATGAGGAATTATGACGAGAAGTTATGACAGAGGCACAAGGATCACATTTTTCAATACATCCCAATAGAGATAAGATGTAATAGGACATGAGATGCTAGTATTGGTGGGCAGGCATGAAGAAGGATATAGCCATTTTTATGTTTCAGTGTTCCATATGTTAATTGGAGAAGGTGGTCCATCAATTACCAATATGTATTGTAAAACCTCTCGAGATTTTAATATGGAAATGGGAGAGCATTTCCATGGACTTTATTATCGGGTTACCTATGTCACAAGGGGGACACGATGCTAACTGGGTGATCGTTGACCGTTTGACAAAGGAGGCTCACTTTTTTCCATCTCGAACAGATTATACTTCGGACTAGTACGCCAGAATATTCCTTTAAGAGATTGTGAATTTGTGTGGTGTACCACTCAATATTGTGTCGGACATGGACAGGACATTTTTCTCCCACTTTTAGAGGAGTTTCCAACAGGCTTTGGGGGCGGAATTGAGGTTTAGTACCTAGTATCACCCCGAGACGGATGGTCAGACGGAGAGGGTGAATCAAATGTCGGAGGGCATGTTGCGGATGTGTATTTTGGACTTTAAAGGTAGTCAAGAGCAGTACTTACCCTTGGTGGAATTTTTTTAGAACAGTTACCAATTTACTATCGGGATGTCACCTTTCGAGGCTCTGTACGAGAAGCCTTGCCATTCGTTCTCTTATTAGTTAGAAGGAGGGGAGAACATCCTTCTCAGATCAGAGTTCATTTAGGACACATCAGAGAAGGTGAAGATGATCAGGGCTAGGATTTGGATTTCCCAGGATAGACAGAAGATTTATGTTGATGCAGACATGACGCATTTATATTTTGAGGATTGTAATCAGGTTCTACTCAGGGTGTCTCCCATGAAGGGAGTGAAGCAATTTGGGAACAAAGAGAGGTTGGCTCCTCGGTATGTGGAACCATTCCCTATTATTGAGAATATTAGGCCAGTAGCGTATCGGTTAGCTTTATTAGGACATTTGCAAAGGATCCACGATATTTTCAATATTTTGGCATTACGAAGATTCCTTATAGACGAGATAGCTTATTAGCACATAGATCTTGACAGGATAGAAATCTAGCCCGATGTGAGTTATGATGAGAGACCTATAAACATTCTGAACTGTAGGAAGCGTAGACTTCGTTCTAAGGTTGTTCCTTTAGTGTGCGTGCATTAGGGACACCACAACGAGGTTGAGTTGACGTGGGAGAGGCATGGTGACATGCGAGAGAAGTATCTAGAACTCTTCGAGTCAAGAACGTTTTTAATTTCGAGGACGGAATTCCATTATTTTGGGGGAGAATGTAACACCCTTTATTTTTATATCATTTAAATTGGTGAATTTAAAATAAATAAATTGCATGAATAAATTTCTTGAATATAATTGCGCATAATTATGTGATTCGATTATATCGAATGTGTGTATTAGTAGATAATTAATTTACGTGTTACGTAAATTATTATTATCACATGATTAGCATGACTAAAATGTGTAATTTCTGGTAAACATTATTCGAGTAATTGTGCATAATCATGTGATTCGATTATACCGAATGTGTGTATTAGTAGATAATTAATTTACATGTTACGTAAATTAATATTATCACATGATTAGCATGACTAAAATGTGTAATTTCTGGTAAACATTATTCGAGTACGTTCCAGAGTGATTTAGTAACTCATTTAGGCATTTTAACATCTTAAGTTGAGTTCAGAGGATATGTATACCCTTAGGGGAGATTTCGGACCAATCCGAGTGTTATTCTGGGCTTATTTGGGGGGCCCAAAATTGGGTATTAAGGGGGAAATACGGGATTGAGGGTTTTAATAGGATAATAACCCAACTTAATTACACATTCCATCCACTTTTGAGTTAACCTAGCATCCCTACACCTTCTCAGGAAGTTACCAAAGTTGGAGAAGAAGAGAAGAACTAAGGCTCAAGGGAGGAGACTTTTATCATCTCTAAAAGGACTGAATTTCCTTAAAAAACTTTTAATACTATGTTTCTACATTCATATGCATGTCTCACATACCAATTCTGGATTATAAACCTGATTGGAAATTAATTATAATTGGATTTGGATCTAGGGTTTTTAGAATTAATTAATGATTAATTATGTTTTGAGATTTAAATCCCTTGGTGACAAACCCCGAATTGATATCGTTTGGTTGGAGAAGCTACTACTAGAATCCAAGTTATAGGATTAATGTTTTTGACGGAATTCAAATCATGTATTGATCTTACTATTCCGGGATTTTTTTATGAGAATTATGAACTTGTTGGGTTAGACAACTTGTGATTTTTATGATCTAATAACTTTAATTACCTGGGATTATTTTGAATAGATTGGTTATAGAATGATGTAGACACGTTTTCTTGACTATAATACAGTTATTGTTAATAAGATTGAAATGTATAAAGCCTTAAAAATGAGTATGGAATTTTGGTGAAGAAACCCGTATTAAAAAAATTAACAAATCTGGGCTTACTTCTCGAAGAAAATCTATTCGGCCTCCAGGGTGAATCGATTCGGCCCGGGATGAATCGATTCGGCTCCTGGGGCCTGGGTCAGGGTTAGATCATGGAAAAGTTCGAGGGATTTTTATGAGTTCATGAGAGTATATGGGAGGTTGTCCAAGTGAATGTATAATTAATTAAAAATGGATTTGTGTTGTTATCCCATAAATGGTGAATTTAATAATTAACTAGAGCGTTAATTTTCAAGACAAGGATTTATATTTCGAGAATAATGAAATAAAGTTAAGGTATCTATAATAATAATTACCTATACATATGGAGTGCTATATGTATGTATTTTATTTTTGTGTGGACATACCCTTTCTCATTGAAGGCCGGTCGGTTGGGGTTGTGTACGTCATCGGATCGATACCACGCATTGGCACAATGGGCTAGGCGTAGTGTAGGTCATTATTTCAGGTCCTATGTTCAAGGACACCACTTCATGATGACATAAGTTAGATGTCCAGATCCATTCTCATACTTCGGAGTATAGGTGTAAGATGGTGTATTGTGTAGTGATTTCCCCACTTATGTGTGTTTTGTGTATGTCCGTTTGGTGAGGGACTCCTTCGAACTTACGGATAGAGCTCAATCTAGACACCAAAGGTAGATACCTTTGTGTGATATATATATACTAGCGGATGCCCGTGCCCGAGGGCACGACGATAAATTTGCTCCCGTAATAAAACCCAAACCATAATAACCCATTTTTTTTTAAAAAAAAAAATTTTAAAAAAATTTAAAAAATTTTTAATAAAAAAATAATAATCTATGTATGTATGCATGCAAGTATGCAACACATAAAATGCCATGCATGTTTATCATGCATGAGTTACTATTCATAACACCATTGTCCCATATATATATATATATATATATATATATATATATATATATATATATATATATATATATATATATATATATATATATATATATATATATATATATATATATATTGATTAAGAATGAATCAATGTAGTCTAATGATGTAGAAGACTGTTAATGAACACAATGCTACGTAAAATACATAATGTGATGCGATTGTATTTCTGTGGAGTAGTATTGTGGGGTTAGTCTTTGGGACTGAGATCATATGTGGGATAGTTGCCATTGATACTATTATGTTAGTGTAGAAACCTAATCATATATTTGGGCTTGGGTTGGAAATGCATATAGTATTATATTTATATTTGGGGTGAGATACTTACTGCATGTGAGAGCCGATGGGCGGTATGTAATGTTAATTGACTGCATTATTATCTATTGGTTTTGTAAGTTAATTCTCGCAACTTTAGGGCGCTAACCCAAATTATAAAATGTTTCCCCCAAGGTTATCCTAGTAAGGAATAGTAGGGTTGATGGAGGATTAGATCTGCAGTTGCATTTGCTTAGTAGCAGATTTAAATTTTTCATTCTAGCATAAGTTGCTACTCTTTATTTCATTCATTTTTTATATTCCAGAGATTGTATGGGCATAAAACCGAGACTTATTGATTTTAGTTATTTGTTTCCAGTTATATTAGGACATATGTTTCATAATTTATGAGAGGTTGGATTCATCCACTATCAGCTATTATTTTAGATTGCTTTATTGTGCGTGGATGATTTAAATTAAAATTTTATTTTTATGGTTTAATGATGTGAATTGTCAGACAAGCCCTATCTTTGGCGTATTGTGTCTGGCCAACCTTTACGTGGAAAATAGAGGTTGTTACAGTTGGTATCAGAGCATCCAGATTCTAGCGTCCTTAGCATCTGTGTTGCACTTGTTACGTTTCGCGTTACGTTTCTTTGATATGTAGAGCCATATTTTATGAATTAGTGTACTCTTTACGATCTGTTACTAATATGAACCTTATTTGCTTTCATATGGAAAATAGTCAAGGCGATTGACCACGACGTGCTACTAATGAGGCTGCAGAGGATAGGGCTCGGTAGGATCCGTAACCACCACTAGTGACACCCATGGCTATTCAAGTAGACATATCTACGATAGTGATTCAGGCAATCTCTACAAATATGGATGCCATGTTACATCATTTTCATCTATTGTAGTAATCCCCCCTCCTGCATAATCGGTGGTGTTACCCGTTCAGTCATGAGCTCAGTTTGGGAGAGAGTTAGGGAGGCCTTCACTAAAGGCCACCTGCCAGAGTTTACTGGGAGTGCAGATATCTTAGTGGCAAGTTAGTTGAAGAAGGATATTCAGAGACATTTGAGGACGATAGAGTGAACAATGGTGCATAAGCATATTTTAGCTTCGTTCCGATTGGTAAGAGCAACCGTATAGTGGTGGGAATCTGTCACCACCCTGAAGGAGCTACACATGATGACCATTGATGAGTTTTGGGTAAAGATGAGGTAATTTATGGGCCTGGGGTATGAGGGAAAGTATTTTTCACCCGCCATGAAATCAGAGACGAGGATGAAATTTATAGACCTGAGGTAGGAGGGTTGTACCATAGCAGAGTTTGAAGAGGAATTTATCGCATTGTCATTATTTGCTAAAGATGAGGTAAACACCGAGGAGAAGAAAATGGTGAAGTTTAAGTCAGGAACAACTTATCACAACAAGAAATCCATATTGGGGAACCTGAGTTTTACCATATTAACTATGATAGTGAATGTCGCTTTATTACATTGTCAAGATCACTAGTCATTCCAGAAGAGTAAGGGCGAGAAGAAATTTAATTCAAATTCATTGAGCCGGCATAGCAAGACAGGTGGAAATGGTAATCAAGGGGTAGAATAGTTAAGGGGTCCTAGACGAGAGATCAGTTCAAGAAGCACAGGGGTTCCAATGATCGAAATAAGAAAGGCCAGGGACAATAGTCGAGGGGCTATTAAGACCAGGGGCAGTGGGGACGAGGCCAACAACACAAATAGGGGAAAAAGTAGGATATGCATTAGTTTTATGGAAATAGTTACGTTTGTGGAGAGAAGGGCCATCCAACGATAGTGGTTACCTCGGGGAAATCAAGGCCACAAGAGCAGCCACGTCAATGTGGATATCAAGCATCTCAGGGAAAGCATTAGAAGTTTCCAGCCCCTCCAGTGGTCTCACTACTTGCTCAATCAACCCCACCTCATGGTAAACAACCTTAGTTATAGTATGGGCTTGTGTATCATGAAGAGAATCGATTTGGCCTCCAGGAAGAATTGAATGGATTCGGTTCTTGGGGCCTCGATCAGGGTTAGCCTGTAAAAACGTTTAGGATATTTTTACGAGTTCATGAGAGTATATGTGAAGTTTTCCAAGTGAATGGATATTTAATTAAAAATGGATTTGTGTTGTTGTCTAATAAATTATGAACTTGATAATTAACTAAAGTGTTGATTTTCCAGACAAGGATTTATATTTCGAGAATGATGAAATCATGTTAGGGTAATTGTAAGAATAATTACCTATAAATATTGTGTTATATGGATGTATTTTTTAATTGCGTGGACATACCCATGTTCGTGGAAAGACTATCGGTGAGTTTTGCATACGTCGTCGGACCGGTACCACGCGCCAGCATAGGTGGGCTAGGCATAATGTATGTCATTATTTTATGTCATACGTTCAAGGCACCACTTCGTGATGAGAGAAGTGGGATTGCCAGATCCATTCTTATAGTCGTTGGTATGTAATGAGATGGTGTACTGCGTAATGATGTCCCCACTTATGTTTGTTTTATTTACGTCCGTTTGGTGAGGAACTCCTTCAGACTTACCGATAGAGCACGAGCTGGACACCAGAGGTAGATGACTTCGTGTGCCGTATAAGTATAAAGGTTTATACATATATATATATATATATATATATATATATAAATTGATTAAGTATAAATCAATGTAGTCTAACACTCATTCACTCACTATAAACCCTAGGTCATACTCCGAGTACTAATTTGGAGGCCACCGAACTCTCCTGGGTGCCATTTGACTCCGGTAAACTCTTTGACCTGAGAGAAGCTCAACGAAACCTTAAAGGGATCTAAATCCCATTTCCAACGGTCCGTCCAGTGCGCGAATCTCCTAACAGTCCGCAAGACCAATCCATTTCACTTCGAAAATTGATCTAGAGGCCACTAGGAGATCTCCGAATTTATTTGACTTTGGTCAACTCTCTAACTCGATTTAAGCTCAATGAAACCTTTAAGGACATTGGATCCCATTTTCAACGGTCCATCTTGTGTGCAAATCGGCCTCACGGTCTGCACGTACAATCCGTTTCACTCAGAGTGCTAATTTGGAGTCCACCAAGTATTCTTGGGCCCTGTTTGACTCCATTAAACTCTCCAAACCGGGTAAATCTCAATAAAATACCTAAGAGATCTTAATTATCTTTCCAATGATCCATCCCGTGCACAAATCATCCTCACATTTTGCACGAACGATCCATTTTACTCCGAAGGGCCACCAGGCGCTTTTCTGCCCCGTTTGACCTTTGTAATCTCTTTGAATCGAGTGAATCTCAATGAAACCTCAAAGGCTAAAAATTCCATTTCCAATAAACCATGCAGTGCATGAATTGGCCTCATGATTTGTACGAACGAATCGTTTTCCTCCGAAACCCTTGTCTAGTAACCATCGAGCACTTCTGAGCCCCGTTTGACTTCGATAAACTCCCAGAATGGAGAGTGGCTCAATGTATTCTTGAAGTTATATGAATTCCCTTTCTAGTGATCATGATCATGAACGATTCGGACTTACGGTCCGCATTTTGGGCCCATTTTACTAAAAATGTTTGTTCCGGACTGCCAATTGACACCCAGACCCCCTATCAGCAGGGTGTACTTTTCCTTGCCGGCAAGGCAACCATTGTGACAATATGTGGGCCAAGGGGAATTCCGATTGATACCCCTAACATTAAAGAGAATAATAAAAGGAGGCATTAACTCACCCTTAAGGGAGGTCCCTTTTAGCAGTCGACAAACGTTCTCTCGAAATTAGATCCTTCTCTTTTCCAGAAAAGACCATTTTCCAACATTCTCTCACCTCACTTTCTTACCACACTTGGTCACCCACCTCATCCTACCATATTACCTTCATACAACAAATATCTACAAGGAGTTCCATTCCTCACCCTTTTTCTAGTGTACTCATTTTAGTGTTATTATCCACTTTATTCTCATTTTGTGATATCTTCTAGTTTTGTTTCGTTATCTCACATCAAATAATATTCATCTTTTTATTATTAGTATTGAACACAACTTATTTTCATAAAATTCTCAGAACAGATAGAAAGAGAGTTCATTCATAAATTCCAAAAGTAAGACTTTCATTTTCTCACACTTTTACACTTGAACATATTTCTCTCCAAAAATACCTAAGAGGAGTCCTATATATGGATTTATGGGTTGAACCCCACCCCTACGCTATTTTTGAACTATGTGGACTTTGATGCTCCTTGGACTACGTAATCATCTTGGGCCAATCCTGAGATTCGAGTCCTCTCCTTTCATTTTTATATCTTTTATATTATATTGTATACATTTTATGAGTCTTGGATTCCTACATATTTGTGTATCGTCTGACAAATACATTCACGCTTTCATAGCGATTCGTGATTTGGCGAACACTTACATCATATGTTTATCATTATTTTCAGGTACACTCCTACGGATGAGTCCACTCCATCCATTCCATGAAGAAAGTAGGATAATTCCATTCTCTTATCATTTATATTACACACATGTTCAGACACAACATGGAGAAAAAAGGATAATATCAACATAGCATAGGAGAGATCGAAAGGGCAGAATGGATGCCTAACACCTTTCTATTCCATAACTTAGTGCATAAACCTTCGAATCACTTGGTTTCGTATGCATCAGTTTGACCTTGATGTCGTTCTCTCGAGTTAGTGGCATTCTTTTGCCTATTTTAAGCAAAATAGGATGGCGACTCCATCTCTTTGTGTTACTCCCATTTGACGATAACCAATTTTATATTTGAGGCAGACCATTGAGACGCTAAAACGAGTGGCAAAAAAAGAACCTGCATATCCTCGAATCATCCACACGTGCATGGCGAAAAAGGAAGAGAGAGAGAGAGAGAGAAAGGGGATCTTTTCCTCATTCTTCTCCTCTCGTCCCAACTTCAAGGACGAACCCACACCGGAGGAATTCGACCCGGATGGCCACAATGGCGACTCCACTAGGGACTTTCTAGAGGACTAGACTCCATTTCTACATTGGTTTTACTTCTTTACTCTCCATATTTTCGACACGTGTACATATGCCTCCACTTATATGTGCCCTATACTGCTTTGCTTACTTCTTGTATATTTATCTCATGCTTATCTCCACCATGCTCTATTCTCATGTATATATCACTCTTCACTCACTTGTATATGCTCACTATTTTTCACCTTACACCCACTTGTATATATTCTCGATGCTCACTTCACACACTTGCACTTGTATATAGTCTCACCTTTACTTACATGCTCACATACCACTTATATATTATCAATGCTTAGCCTCACTAGCACACACCCTCACCTTTTCTAGCTCGTATATATCTCCATGCTCACTTATACATCTCACACACCACTTGTAGATGATCCATGCTTAGTCTCACTAGCATACACCTTCACTTGTATATATTCACATGATCACTTACACAATTCCCATGTCATTCTCTCACCTTAAACATCTCAGTCACTTATCTATTCACATGCTTCCCTATCACCATGATTAGTATTGTCTTCATGCTCTATGATAGCTTTACTTTTCATATTATTTGTATATTATCCCTCATAACAGTAGTACTCACCTTACATAGCATGCAAATAGAAATCTACATAAAATTTCAATCAAGACTCGTGCATTCTTGCGCACTACATCACTAGAGCATGGAAATATTGACCAAAACATTGTCCCATACTGAGGAGTCACTTCATGATGGATGTCGGTCCTACAAGATGCGGTTAAGCTAAGCAATATGATTCTCACCTTCCCCGCATCGTTTCGCTTAACCGAACTCACGATGGGAGGTATATAGAAGGGAAATCGTTCTCGTACCTCGATTATATCGAATTCACTCTCACATATATCATCTACACGAGTTATATCGTGAGCCAATTCATGTACAATCAGGTATATCAAATGTCTTGTTAACACATACAGATGAATGATTTCCCTTATAGGCAAGATGAATATTGTGGAAGTCATGCAAAAGGGGGGGACCCTTCTACTAACCCATCAAATGCATAAATCTCATATAGGAGTCAGCCTTACGACACTCATAATTAGTTTGTTGGTTACTATATGAAACCCTATAGAAATGCCGCGTCTCTTATTTTGCCCATTTTTAAAATAGGACCCTGTCTGTGAGCCTGAAAACAAGTCAAACCGTGTCTTACATTTTATACCCTATTTTCCCCCTAGGTTTAGATCTTGTCTGGAATTTTCTTTGCATTTAGGCAAACATAATATAAGTGAAACCTAATAATAAAAATAATCATTCCGTGGATTTTTCCTTTTTTACTCTTTTCAAAAACAAAAATACCAAAAATATATTTCCTCCTTTTTTCCAAAAAAAGAAAATAACAAAAATACTCTCTATTTCCTCCAAAAATAAACCAAAACCAATTTTCCCTCTCAGGTTGATCGCATACCCAACTTTGGCCTGGCTCCCTATTGGCTTCAGTCTCCTATCAAATCACCCCAAAGCTCCATCGCTTTTTCTGCTGCTTTGACCAAATTCGAGATATACCTATGCAAGTTGTTCATGGAGAACGCAAACCAAGCACCAAATGTTCATCCATATCAAATGGCCATCCTTGTGTAGCTTAGTGCCAAGATTGATAACCTTCAAGCTGATGTCTAAGAGATGCAGCAATATCGAGCCCAAACCTTTGAAGCCCATGAACCTGAAATCCTCTTTCCCCGTCCCGTGGGTCCACCTATCCCCGAACCTGTTTGGGTCACAAAGGAGTACCAACATGCCCCGTGTGCCCCGCATGCAAACTTGTCGCCACCTGCTCAACTCCCAATATTGGACGTTGCCTAACTAGGGGCTAATATGCTAGTGCCTGTGGACCCTAAAGAAAAATAGCTGAACAAGGTCAAGGACGACCTCGAACTGATGTCAAAGAAGTTTTACCAAGCCAAGATCTCCGGAAACTATTTGAATTACACCCACATGTCTCCTTATCATAAGGCCAGATTGCTAGAAAAGTTCACGATACAGAACATAGAGAAGTTTGGGGGCAACGGGACCCCGATTGTGTATCTACATAACTACAACAGAGCCATGACCCATCTTGGAGCTTCAAAAGAAAGAATGGCTCATATGTTTGAACAAAGCTTGAAAAAGAGTGTTGTTCGATGGTTCTTATTCCATAAAGAATTTAAAATTCATAGTTATAAATATGTAGCCAAGAAGTTCATGTCCCAATATAAATATAATGAAGAATTAGAGGTCACGCGCAGAGACCTAAAGCTACTCAAGAAAAACCTCAGAGAATCAGTTAGTAGTTTCATTGGGAGGTGGAGAGAGAAACCCGTCACTCTGACCAATAGGCCCTCAGAGGAAGAACAAGTGAGCATAGTGAAAAAGAACTTCCCACCCCATATCTGAGAATCAATGGGAGGATAGTACTACCTACACTTTAGAGCCCTCCTAGTGACTGGTGTGGAAATTGAAGAAAGGGTTACCAAAGTGGAGTCTGGATAACAAAAGTTGATCGAAAATTTCATGCCACGAAAGTATGACAAGATCGCCAAGGCCTCAGCCTCAACCATCAAAAACATATCCCAACCTGCCCCTTTTTAGGCACCTAAAAGTCGCTATGCTCCCCTGTCGAAGGTATACCAAGCCCTGCTAGCCCGAAACGTCATCAAACCATTATAACCCCATCCATTACCAAATCCTCTTCCAAAAAACTTCAATCATGATGCCCACTGCGACTTTCATTAAGTCGCAGGACACACCACTGAGAGTACAGCTACAGCGGAAATATTGCGAATTCTCAAATAAAATCCAGTTTTAATTAAATTCCTTTTAACCCAAATTAACCCTAAACATGCAACTAGGTGTGATTGAAACAATATGAAATCATGCAAGAATTATTCAACACACAAAGTTTAAGGAAAAATCCCCCACAGGGGCAAAACCATTTGTATATCACTATAATTTGTAAGAGAAACGGCTTACAATCGGATTACACTGAAATACAAGATTTTTGACTAAGAATTACCCTCGGGTATCGGATTCTGTAGTCGCGGCTGGAATATCCCTTTCCAGTAGGGTTGGCGGATGGAACTATCCCTGTCCAGTAGGGCTGCAATGAAGAAGAGAACGGCTTCTCCACAAGGGTTGAACAATAGCAAAGCTTGTGTTCTAGGGTTCTAAAAGATTCACAAAAGTAATTGGGAATTTTTGTGTGAATCAAAAAGATGTTTTGGGACTCAAAAAGATGAAGACTTAGAGTATTTAGGACTCTGAAAATCGTGTTTAAAAGTCTTAAAAAATAACTCCCCGAAGTTGGCTTTAAATAAGAAAACCAAGGAAAGAGTTTACAAAAACTGGGACTGCTCGTAATTATCCCAGGCGGATCGGTCCGGATTGAGGGCGGATCGGTCCGATTAGACCGGATCGGTTCTGTTATCCTGAGGCGGATTGGTCCGGTTGGGATCGGATCGGTTCGATCATTCAGGCTTCATCGGTTCGCATTCGGTCCGGGGTCTACTGGACTTCGAGCTAGCGGATCGGTCCGGTATGGGGCCGGATCGGTCCGATTTTCCTAGAAAAATAAAATCCTTTTAAAAGCCTCATTTTTCTTTAAAAAACTTACTTCTTATTTTTATAAAAAACATTTTATAAAAATTTCCCAATACTAAATATGAACTTTAAGGAACGTAAAAACAAAATTTTACCAAGTTCATTCTCGCAGACGCTATGATGTTGAAGACGCTTTGATATTCGGATCCGTTGATGTAGATGCGATCTTGAGTTTCTTCAACGGTGTAACGGCGTACGACATACAAATTGATAATGGACAAAAATGTCCTTACAAATCTCCCCCTATGTCTATGCCGGTACATACATAAAAAATATCCGAATTATCAACTTTATGACCTATACAAATCTACCCTCCCATGAACCCTAAAGATGGAAAGATACAAAGGTATAAATCTTCATCGTTTGTTCTTCAATCTTCAACAATCATCAAATCTCAAAGCTTTTCTCATCAGGGTGTGCAACGTATTGATCTTCAATCTTTATACCTACACACATGAGACAAAGCAAATACCACGTGACATATCGAGTTTGAAATGAGATAAACATGGATACCAATATATGATAAAAACATAAGCTACATAAACATGGATACCAATATATGATAAAAACATAAGCTACATCTCAAAAACTCCCAAAATTCAAACTCCCCCATAATATGATAATTCTTTCTCCCCCTTTTTATGATGTCCCCAAATAGACAAATGAGAAGAATGAATCAAATAAGCAAAATCAGGGTGACACGGTACACAACAAATACAAATTATTTTTGATTTTTCAAATTTTTCATACAAAGATAGGAAACCAATTTGAACAAATATGATACAAAAATCACACCATGGATTTAGACTCAAACAACCAAGTCATGGGAACGGAATGTATGGGTGTGAACACATTCGATAGGTAAATCAACTCAATCAATCATATGTGCACGATGCATATGTGTACCCCTAACGAATGAGCATCAAAAGTATCCTTAGGTGTAAAAAAATTTGTTGAATTTAGATGACATCGTCTTATACAAATCAACAAATCAAAGTCAAAATGATTTTCACCCCAATAACGTCCAAAACTATTTAGCGCATTTTAAGCATTTCAAGGACGTGCAAACCCGTTTTAATTCTCCAACCAAACTCCCTCATATATATTTTCTTTTAGAGGTGATCTAAATTCTCAAACTTTGGAGAATTGGTGCAAAAACCTAAATGGCCCATAATTGGCATGAATTTATTTTTATTGCCTTGTAATTTTTTTCGGGCTCTTTTAACCTCTTTGGACCTCGGATAATAAAATTCCTCAATTTTTTAGGTCCTTTTTAACGGTGGCTTTTGCGCAAAGGATAGATGATTACCTTTCGCAGCCCCTCCCCGTTTTTAAAATAAAGCACACAAACTCACAAAACGGTTCTTATATGCACAATTTCCTTATCAAAAAATTATCGCGCTTGGTTCGTTTTAAGGACAGGATTGAAGAGAAAACACCCAACCAACATGTGATAAGACAAGCACAATAATCAAACAAATCCGTGCATGTGTGCAATAAAGGAAACATGAGTCAAACATGTAGGAAGAAACACTCAAATACATCTTAATGACTCCAAACATTATAAAGCACATGGATGAATTGATCTATTTTCTCAAAACACTATCAAATAGTCACATGAAAATAATGGAATGATGTTGTGACTCGGTCATCCACAGTGTTCATCCATAAACGGTGTAAACTAAAAAATAAAAATCTTTTTGGATTTTTCAAAAGTTTTATCAAAATAAAATCTTTTTGTATTTTTCAAAAAAAATCAAAAACAAGAATTTATACAAAAAGTACAAGTCATCACACTAGTAAAAATATATCATGAACCTACAACTAGTGTATGACAAACATGCAATCACAATCAACCAAAAGATTTCACATGGGGTGAATCACGTGCAAGCAAACGGGAATCATGGACAAATAAACCATAAGCCTCTAAATCCGATTTTCTAACCCAAATAGATTTGTAATGAAGTGTGGGGGTTTTGGGAATCGAATTTATTCTTTCATTAACCTTCCTAGGTCCATTTAAAAGCTTGTAACAAAATCTCCTAAGATGACCTTGCCTACCGCAATGTGTGCAAGTGTAAATCGGGCGGTGTGTGTTACCTAAAGGTGGCCCTCTCCTCAATTTCCTAGGTGGCGCTTTCTGAATTTGCTTAGGAGGATCTCTCCTAATGATCCTAGTAGGTTCTCTCACGATGTTCCTATGGGGCTCTTTCCTAACAACCTTAGGTGTCTCTTTCTTAACAATCCTAGGGGTCTCTCTAACATGTGTGGGAATGGGTGCACCATGTTTTTCAAAACCAATCCCACCCCTATCCTTTTTAATCTCAATAGTGCCTAAAATCTTATCAAGTTTTTCAGACCTAGACTCAAAATCAAATTTTACTTTACTTGAATCTTTCAATTTCACCTCAAGTTCACCTATCCTAGATTCAAGTACTCGTTTAGAATCCTCAAACTCTAAAAGCTCCTTTTTCATACTCTCCATCAACCCTCTAAGACTATCTCTCTCACCCTCGACGTACTCAAACTTGTCTTTCAAAATTTTCACATGATCCCTAAGTTCTTTAACTAAAAAATCATTATTTTTTATGGCACACTCTTTCAACTGAGCTTTCAATTTCAAATTTTCTTTCTTTGTTTTCAAAGTTTCAGCGTAAAGTTCATTGAAAGCAGTTTGCAAGTCATGCTCATCTACACTTTCCTCCTCACTTTCATCCACACTCCCATCACCTTCACTATCATCACTAATCACACGGATGGGAAACTCTCGCCTAGAAGCATAAAAAACTTCTTCTTTCGAATCACAATCACTAAGGGTAGAAACATGAGAAATCGATTTATTCAATTTCTTCTTTAAATTTGTGGTACACTCATGTAACGTGTGACCAACACCCTCACAACAAGGACACCTCTCAGATTCGTTTTCAACAGAAGATTTAAAACAAGAGTTCGTGTGAATTTTCCAATTAATTTTTTCAAAAATTTGACATCGAAGATCATCAAAACCATCAAAAGCCATTTTTGCAAAAACAGGATCAAAACACAATAACTTAGTGCAACAGGCTCTGATACCAATTTGACGACGTGAGAAGTCAAATTGTATCAAAAAAAATCCTCGAAAAATCAGGATCACGCGATAAATTAGCGTAACCTGCTCTGATACCAATTTGAGAGTGCAGCAGCAGCGGAAATATTGCGACTTCTCAAATAAAAACCAATTTTAATTAAATTCCTTTTAACCCAAAGTAACCCTAAACATGCAACTAGGTGTGATTGAAACAATATGAAATCATGCAAGAATTATTCAACACACAAAGTTTAAGGAAAAATCCCCCACAGGGGCAAAACCATTTGTATATCACTATAATTTGTAAGAGAAACGGCTTACAATCGGATTACACTGAAATACAAGATTTTTGACTAAGAATTACCCTCGGGTATCGGATTCTGTAGTCGCGGCTGGAATATCCCTTTCCAGTAGGGTTGGCGGCTGGAACTATCCCTGTCCAGTAGGGCTGCAATGAAGAAGAGAACGGCTTCTCCACAAGGGTTGAACAATAGCAAAGCTTGTGTTCTAGGGTTCTAAAAGATTCACAAAAGTAATTGGGAATTTTTGTGTGAATCAAAAAGATGTTTTGGGACTCAAAAAGATGAAGACTTAGAGTATTTAGGACTCTGAAAATCGTGTTTAAAAGTCTTAAAAAATAACTCCCCGAAGTTGGCTTTAAATAAGAAAACCAAGGAAAGAGTTTACAAAAATTGGGACTGCTCGTAATTATCCCAGGCGGATCGGTCCGGATTGAGGGCGGATCGGTCCGATTAGACCGGATCGGTTCTGTTATCCTGAGGCGGATCGGTCCGGTTGGGATCGGATCGGTTCGATCATTCAGGCTTCATCGGTTCGCATTCGGTCCGGGGTCTACTGGACTTCGAGCTAGCGGATCGGTCCGGTATGGGGCCGGATCGGTCCGATTTTCCCAGAAAAATAAAATCCTTTTAAAAGCCTCATTTTTCTTTAAAAAACTTACTTCTTATTTTTATAAAAAACATTTTATAAAAATTTCCCAATACTAAATATGAACTTTAAGGAACGTAAAAACAAAATTTTACCAAGTTCATTCTCGCAGACGCTATGATGTTGAAGACGCTTTGATATTCGGATCCGTTGATGTAGATGCGATCTTGAGTTTCTTCAACGGTGTAACGGCGTACGACATACAAATTGATAATGGACAAAAATGTCCTTACAACCACTGACTAATGCTTTCACCTAAAAATGTAATCCAAGGCCATATAGATCGGGGGATCATCGCTCCACCAACCAATCCCAAACCCATTACCACTCATAACCCTCTCCCAATACATGAAATCGGAGTAAATGTCCTCTCCTTGGAAAATAACCCTGAATTTGACCCGCTTACCCAAATTGTGCCTACCAAAATATATGGAACCTACACAATATCACCCAAGCCCCTCAAAGTTTTCCCATCTTTTCCCCTACACCCCATAAGCTATGTTGATTGATTCGTTTCGAATATTGTATTTATTTACCATTTTTACTTATGCATTTTAGTCCCCTTGAGTACCTTAATTCCTATTTTTATGATCATTAACTAGACAACCTCTTTTATATATATTTATATGCTTTGCGATGTATATTTGAGCTTTTGTATGTATTAATGTGCTTAGCATGAAGTTTGGTCACATTTCAAGAAAATTCCTTCATAAAGGGCACATTCAAGGGCATTTTAGTCATTCATCATTTGGGTTTATGTCCCAATGCATTTATGGAATTTTTATTCCTCTGAACTAGCTTCGCGTAGCCTCTGACCGCACCTAATTCTAATTTATACCGAAAAAGTTATGGAATTTTTCGTATGTTAATCCACGAAGAAGAATGCAGACCTGAAGGGGCGAATCGATTCATCCATATAGGGAGAATGTATTCAGATTATACCATAATCCAATTTCCCCTATAGTATAATCAATTCAACCCTTGGCCAGAATCGATTCGGCCCTGCAGATTTTGACTTTTTGATTTACAAGTTTGCCCCTAGAGTTTTGTTTAAATAGGTTTTTACTCTCATTTGTTGAGAAGATCATTTTTTTGGTAGTTTAGAGTAGGTTTATGGGCTTGGGAGCTCTTTCTTTCTCCCTTATAGGGTTTCACCCCTTTGTTTCTAAGTACCCATTTTATTCATCTTCTTCCTTTTTATATATGTTGTTAGAGTTCAATTTCTTATTCCAAGCTTTGTTTATTTAGTTTCTTTACTTTGTTACATAGTTATTGTTGTTTAATTAGTTATTTCCATTGCTTAATTAGTCTTATTTATTGTTCTTGTTATTTTTAGTATCTAGTTTAAAGGTGGGATCATATTTTCACCATTAATGGGTATTGATATTTAAAAGCTAGGGTTTGGTTTGAATGACTTTTAATTAAAGCCTTGTGTATTAATGTTGGAATATTAAGCGTTTAATTTCCTCCGTCATGCAACAATATTGTTTATAGCGATATTCTGACAATAATCCATTTGTGACCATATTCGAGCAAAAGTTTAATCTTTTATTTATGAATTGAATTTCTCCATGTTTCACGTTTATAATCAATTGAGTATGCTCGGTTAAATGTTTTCAAACCATAATCCCTCTTACGTGTTGTTAGACCATTGTGGGGATATGATCCTAATCTCGTTTTTCTTAATCTTTATTTTATTTTAATTGTACAGTTAACTTTTTTTCCTCTTTATACAATCACCCATATAATCTTTTACACTGCTCCCTTTTTTAAGTACCAAACCAATCTAATCCTAAATATCGTTCCCTGTGGATTCGATCCATACTTGTCACTACACTTTCATATATAGTGTGCCAAGTTGTGGTATCTTTTTTTATAGGGCGTAAACACCCAATGACATATTTTACATACGAATTTTATGCCTCATCACTGATCAAGCTTTGTCGCTCTTGTATCACCACCCACACTCTATTAGAGAGGGGAGGCATGGAACTGCCTACAGTACTAGATCAACTCTAAAGGTTTTGGATGAAATTGCCCATAGAGATGACCATTGACTATGAGAGGTTCAATATCCTGTTTATGGAAGCTCGAAAGTGGGCAAGAGAATCAGAAGAATGGGTGGTACCCGTAAAAGAAATCATCTTGGATGATGTCATGCAGACCATGTCAGATATGTTCACCTAAAAGGGGAGATATGCAGAATCCCTAAGTTTCTCTCAGCCTTGAAACTTCTAGTACATTTGGTCCCTTCACTCCTACACTTCCCCACTGAGTGGGAAGACATGTTTGACAAAGTCGTGGAGGTTATCTAATGCATCGATTCCTCTTGGCAGGAGGACATCGTCACTACCAGCTAGGGTGATGACTTTGAAAGATCAAATGACGAATCAGAAGATGAAGACTTCCCCTTTTGTAGATTCTCTGAACCATACCCCACTGAGAAAAAGATAAAATCGGGGTTGTAGATCTTCTTCCAAGATAAAAATACCTGGGGCGAGGAATAAAAGCACGAGGTGATAACTCTGACTGATGGGACCATGGAAAACACAACAAACTCTGAAGGTAGCGACACTGAGGAGCCATTTGACTTACATACATTAGGACTGAGTCTTTGCATGATTCACCAAGATGCTTCACCGTCATACCCATCCGCCAGGATTGCAACTGCTGAAGTACCTCTCCTAAACTCGTATTCCATTATGATCCAGCCTTCTCAAACCCAGCCAAACCCTGTTGTTTACCCCATTCAATAATCCCTACAGCTGTTATTGTTTCTCCTATTTCTGATATCAATGTAAAAGATGACTCTTTTAACGAGGTTCTCAACGCTAGATTCCCTGATAATGAAATAAATAAAGATATCGAGTATCTTGGTATGCCTTATATTAATTTCATTTATTCTAATCAAACTTTTGATGATGATTTTGTAAATGAACAATTCTTAACTAATCTCAATAAGGAAAATAATACACAATATAATCGCGTTCAAACTAATAATGATGAGACTGTTGTTATTAACCTCAGTTCTAATAGCCATATGCATGAGATTAGGATAGGATCCACCTTCAACGAGCATGAGCGAGCATAATTTTAGGAGTTTCTGAAAGAGTTTATGGACGTCTCCACCTGGTCCTATAACGATATACTCGATATCGACCCAGAGATAACTCAACACAAGATCCCGTCATTCCTAGAAAGCAAGCATGTTAAGCATAAACTAAGGAAGCTCAAAATATAATGGTCCCTCAATGTCAAAGAAGATTAGTCAAATAGATGAATATGGGTTTCATTTACATGGTCGAATACCCCATATGGCTTACAAATATCGGCCCCATGCTGAAATCAGGAGGGAAAGTCCGCATGTGCGTCGACTATCAGGATCTGAAAAAAGCACCCCCGAAAGATGATTACCCATTACCCAACATTAACATGATAGTGGACAATATGTCCCGCCACGCCCTCAATTCATTTGTTAATGGATTTATCGTCTACAACCAAATCAATATGCACCCAGACCATCAAGATTAAAGTGCCTTCATCACCCCATAGGAGACTTTTTGCTACATTATCATGCCATTTAGGCTAAAAAATAATGGAGATGCCTACATAAGAGCCACCACAACTATCCTACATGACCTAATCCATAAACAAGTCAAGGTCTATGTCGATAACATGATCATCAAGTCCAAGACACTATGGGGTCCCATATGGGTTCTACAATTTCTTTGAGGGCAAGGTCTCATTCTTGGACACCGCAGTCCTTAACTTTCATGTTGAATGATCTCGCAATCCGATGATGATACCCTTGTATGTGGTATAGATCTTTGAGTCTTCTTTCATCTAGAAGTGAGAGCTTATCGTATCGACTCTGATGCCAGTCTTCCTCACTGACTTTGCTTTTGAGCATGACACATAAATAATGCACTTCGAATTCTACCTTAGTCCCTACAATGTGATTGAATTCTCTTAAGTCCTTCATATCAAACTAACTAGACAACCACACTTTTAGAATATACACTGCACCCACATGTTCCTAATTAGGAGGATATCATATATGTAAACTACTAGAAATATCACCACATTTCCGTTATTCTTCTTATACACACAAGTCTCGTCCATACATTGATAAAAACTAATATATTTGATTGCGTGGTCAAATCGGATGTTCCAACACCGTGATGCTTTCTTAAGTCCATAAATGGATCTCTTAAGCTTGCACACCTTTCTTTCTTATCCCTTTGATTGGAATCTCGTGGGTTCCACTATATATATGCACTCTTTAAAATTACCATTCAAGAACACAGTATTTACATTCATTTTCCAAATTTTGTAATCAAGATGCGTGATAATGGATAAGAGAATCTAGATAGACTTAATCATGACTACCGATGAAAAAAGTCTCCTCATGTTTAATCCCCTCTTTTTGAGCGAACCCTTTCGCAACAAGTCGTGCCTTGAATGTTTCAACCTTCATGTCTACCCTTCTCTTCCTCTTATATATTCACTTGCATCTGATGGGTTTTATCCCATCTGAAAAGTCTGTAAGTTACCATACTTAGTTCGAATACATTAAATCCATCTCGGTATTTATAGCCTTTATCCAAAGCTCGGTGTCTTTATCCTGGAGTGCCTCATCGTAGTTAATAGGGCCAAGTTTGTGTTCCTTTAGTACTTCATCGAAGTGCTCTCCCAAATCACAAACTCTCAGGTTGATGCTTGACCCTCCCACTACGACGTGGCTCCAATTGTGGTCTATTATAAGTGACACGTGTATCCTAATCGTCTACAATACTGCCACTACGATTAGGCAGTGTAGTGTCGACATTAGGTTGTATTTCACCCTATAGGGGCGGTGCCGAAGCATTTTCATGCTCTTGTCCTCCATTTTCTTATGAAATAGTCTTATTATTGGGCTTATGATTTAACATATAATCTTCCTATAATTATCAGGAATTTGTGCTAAAAAATACCCTTTGGTCATTAGGATTATAAAATAACCACCCTTTGTTCCTTTTAGGTAGCCTATAATGACACATAATTTTATCCTCGATTCTAACTTTCCAGGATCCATTATCAGCACGTGTTTCAAGCAACCTCAAATCTGAGTGTGCCCTACAATAGGTTTGCACCCAGTTCACATATATGTGGGAGTTGTTGAGACAAATTTGGAAGGAACTAAGTTCTGTAAGTAAGGGCCTCTAATTCATAACCCCAAAAATAATTCGTCGAATACGAATAACTCATCATGGATCTAACCATATCCAAAAGAGTCTCATTCCTTCTTTTTTCTGCACCATTTTAGTGTGGACTGCTCAGTGTAGATAATTGGGTTATAATGCATAACTCTAAAAGGTGTTGCCTAAACTTTCCAAGGAGGTATTTACCTCCATGATCAGATCATTGAGCATTGAATAATTTATCGTGCCTACGCTCCACCTCAGCCTTTTACTCTTTGAACTTATTAAAGGCTTCATACATGTGGTGCATAAGGTAAACATATCCATACCGCGTCTAGAGGGGTACATAAGAAACCCCTCATCTGCCAAAGGCTTATGCGAGCAAGGCCTAAGTAAGGAGGTTACACGAGAAAATCCTCAAGTGTCAGGGGGGTATGGGAGAAATTTCCAAGCGAGGAGGTTATACTAACAGCCCCCAATTCATAAGGAGAATGAGTGCATCTCCTCAAAAGAGGAACATATGCATGAGCAGCCAGTCTCCAAGAAAATATGGAAGTGCGCGAGCAGTTCCCTATAAGCATAGATGAGAATGGGAAATCACTTTATTCACTAATATTTATCAGTGTTATCTTTAAGATGTTTGCTTATTAAGATGCCTTGGTTGAGTAAGCAAGGCTCGAGGAGATGGCCTGTTGGGACCTATTAAGAGTTTTGGTTTGAAGGCTGGGAGATAAGTCTTGTGGAGAAAGCTAAGTCCCAACCACTTCAATATCTTGGGAAATAGAGAATATTGAGGCGAGGGATCTAATAGGTCACTCGTACTCACACATTATACATAATTTACATTGTAAAACAACGAGCATCCCCTTGGATGATCGTAAGACATTTTAACACTATAAAATTCGTGTAACACTCAAGGTCACTCATAAGTTTTCAAACTTATCCAACAAGAAATTTTGAAAACAAACAAAATAGCACTTTTTGGCAACATGGACAACAAGATTACCTTTTTGTCCCCTATTTCCCTCCGTGTCATACCACAATTGACAGATCATGGTATACATTGATAAATAGCAATAAAGACAAAACATTTTTAGATATTTTATTACATGGGAATATTCCCAGGCACACAACTGCCATGTTTACCCTGGAATTTTTTTATAAATAGAGAACTTTGGGAACATCTATTAACAATGACATAACAATCATTGTTATGCTACACAAACTCCCACATAGCATTCTCTCCCTGGCCTGTACTAGATATTGAGGCGCTTATCTACACTCTCAAAGAATGATTATCTCAAGAGTGTCCATCTCGTTATTTATTTTTGAAAATATGTATTCAATTATTAGTTGTTCATTCTTGTAATTAGATTTTCATTGTTATACTGGAAAAGTTTATTCTGTCTCTCCTTTTGTTCTTGAAACATTTTTACTTCATAGAAAATTTTCTATTGGAGTGGGTTACGTCTCACCCATTTACACATATTCATAGACCCTAATACCACTTCCCTCCTATATTTGGAGACTCCATTGAGGAAGTAACCTCCCTGCCATTGATAAATAAGGTCACAACGTTTCTAAACAACTAGTTTTTGAAAACTCCGGTAGGAAATAGAGGTCAAAATGACAAAACTACCAATAAAGATGTTGTTTTTACAGGGATGCAAGGTCCTGGTCCTTTTGTGGGCCAAACGGGAAACCAAGTCGCTCAATAGCTGGCCGGAATGAACATTATGAGTTTATTGTTTAATTATCTGAAGTGTCACAACGCAGATATGGAGAGTTTGGGCCAAGTTTGTGTGACACTAGTGGTGGCTACTGGAGGAGTGGTGCTGGAGAAAAAAGTGGAAGTCGAGCAGAGCCCTACTCCTATTGCATTTCTTACAGAAAAAAAAAAGCTTAGGTTGAAGAGTCACCTTCTGGAGGATGTGAAAAATCTCCTATCATTCATGCAAATTGAATCTCCTATCTTATACAAGGAGTTAAAGAATCCCTACCCATACAGTATCAATGAGATACAATACCCTGAGGGGTATGTCCCACCAAATGTCATTAAGTTTAATAGCAAAGGAGAGAACCCCAAATAACATGTCAAGGTAGTTGTGGAGTAGATCGGTGTACACCTCAATGACAAGAACCTAATGATGGAAAAGTTTTTGAAAACTTTCACTGGTAAGGCTTACTCATGGTATTCCCACTTGGCACCAAAAAACCCATTTGGGAAGAGATGCACAGGCAGTTCCTTCAGAATTTTTTTATGGATGAAGATGAGTTTAATCTTAGGTACTTAGCTCAAGAAGTGCAAAAACCTAGTGAGGAGTTGATGCAGTATATCAAGCATTTTAAAGAGAGATCTTTAAATGTCCACGAGGAAGCTATATAAGCAAAATTGTTTTATATTTGCATGAAAGGTTTTTCTCGAGGAGTACAATGTTAACATGAATAATGAAAAATGAGAGGGCGCATTCAGGGAATTCACTCGAGCAGCAAGGAAAATTGCGGTGATCATAAAAACCGAAATCATGGAGCTAGAGGACCCATGTTTTGCCTCAACTAGGAAAGTTTCAAATTGCTCAGTGAAACATTGTTAACTCGAAAGATAATAGTTCTAAATCAAAGAACAATGGTCAAGGAACGTCAAAGAATGGCGCTCCAATAAAAAGGAAATTTGGAAATGATGTTCCTCCACCACTGTCATGCAATGTTATTGAAGACATGGATTGTTATCAAACTTTGGTACGATAAGTAGTGGAAGGTCCACCCCACTCAAACGGTCCAATAATCATAGTTGCATATAAAGATGATGCAAAGATTTATGAGTTGCACAAAAGGGTCCAACACTCAACAAATGACTATTATTATCTACGAAAGATAGTAAATGAGTAAGTTTCTAATGACACTCTTCAAATTCCTCTTATGGATGTTAACAAGAATCCATTGCCCACCCATCAATACGGGTCTGCCCACATGGTTGTAGACCATAACTTATAATAAAATCTGAAGAATGGATTGAGAATGACAAAGCGTGTAGTGATTGGTATGAGGAGCTAGATATTAAGTAGTCTAACGTTAGTGTGGACCTAGATCTTGATGAAGGTGAAACCTATGAAGTTGAGTATATTTTCAATGCACTAACCTACGAGGTAGAGATTTTGATTCTAAGTGCACGACAATTGCGAAAATTCCAAAGTTGAAGTATTTTCTTGAAAACAATTGGAGTCAAGTCTGAGACTAGACTGGAAATTACCAAAAATTTTTGGAAGCAGTACAAAATAGTGGAAATCCATCCATCAATTGCACGGGACCATTGGAAGGCTCATCAAAAAGTACACTTCAAAAGTGGTGTTTTATGATAGACAGTAAACATTTTTTCACAACAAACATTTGTATGTAACTATTCTAGTAAATGGGATTAGTTTCCCACGAGCATTACTGAATGGAAAGGCATCGATCAACATTATGTCCATAACCACTATTTATGAAATTGGGATCTCAGAGGAGAATATTGTCTCAGTCCCTTTGATGATTTCAGGTTTTGATAATGCCGGATGTAGTCGCTCAGATATGTGAATATTGGGATAAAGTTATGGAAATTTATTTTCCATATAAAATTCCATTTCATCAATGCCAATACAAGTTACCGGTTGCTTATAGGAAGGGTGTGGATGCACACTCATGGCATCGTGCCTTCCATATTTCAACAGTGAGTGTGGAACAAAAATAGTGATCAAGATTATAAAGAGGCATTTATCGGTGGAAGAGGTTCAATTGATTGATGCAAACTTTTACATTGAGCTTGATGAAGAATGAAAATTTTGTATGATTAAAGGAGGTGAGGAGCCCCGAGAAGTTCATAAAGGGGGCTAGTCAAAGAAGTCAATGAATGATAGGTTGGGTCCACAAGTGACACCTAATGAAATGAAAGATGGAGTAAAAAATAGGGAGGAACATTCTAGGCCATCTCGAACTTTTATTAAAGTGGTTTTGCCCAATGTCAAAGTGATTTACTATTTGTAGTAGTGCGCTGGGTGGAGTTCTAGGATGAGATCATCGACCCACCACATAACACTTTATAATTGGTGATTCCCACATAGTCAATCATGTTGAAGAGCTAAAAGAAGACCCATAGTTCATGCAATATGGACCCATGGAGAAGCTGCAAGAGCTAGATGCGTTAAAATTGGGATAAAAGACTAGTGATGAGAGCCCATCTTCATTTCCAATGGATTAAGCCAAAAGAAGAGAGAAAAAATTGTCCACTTTCTCAAAAAGTTCACAGATGTGTTTATATGGAAGTATAAGAAAATATCTAGGATTGACCCATAGGTAATCTCTCATAAGCTGGACATTTTGCCTAATGCTTTGACTGTGAGACAGACTACTCGAACTTACAAGGTTGAGCTAGATTTGAAGATAAAAGTGGAGGTAGAGAAGATGCTCGCAGTTGGTTTTATTAAAAGCATACAACATCCTATTTGTCTTTTGATCATTATGTCAGTTGCTAAAAAGGACAAGAAGAAAATATAAATTTATGTGGACTATAGAAACTTGAATCGTGCATATCCAAAGGATGAAATTTTATTATCGAGCACTGACAGCTTGGTGTACGCGACTTTCAACCACGAAATGTACAATTTTATGGATGGGTATGTGACATATAACCATATTAAAATAGATCGCGCTGAAGCAAAAAATACAACTTTTTGAACCCCGCTTGGTAATTTTTACTACACAGTCATGCCATTTGTCTTGAAGAATACTGGGGAGACATATCAGAGAATAATTATGGCAATATTTCATGATTTATTTCATGAAATATTATAATTATATATATATGACCTAGTGGTGAATTACAAAATAGAGAGCAAACACATTCAAGATTTGGGAAAAGTCTTTGAACAATACCGAAAATACAATATGTGGGTGAACCTCATGAAGTGTACCTTTGGGGTTACAGCAGGTAAGTTCCTCGGCTTATTTGTCAACAGATAAGGAGTGAAAACAAAAATAAATTTTGATGATGCCGTCGTCGAGGAACCAAACGTGTCTCATTTGTTTTTTGGGAAAAGTTTCTTTTTTGAAGAGATTTATACCAAGTTTGACGGATATTACCCATCCTTTCTCACTGATAATAAAGGACAAGATGAAGTGGGTGTGGGGTAACAAAAAATAAAAGGCAATTGACAGGATCAAGGAGATTATAAACTCTCCTTCAACTATGATTACCCCAGAAGCAATTAAGCCTTTTCTCTTATATTTAACTTCTACCTAAAGGTCTATTGAGGATTTGCTTGCCCAGGAGAAGGAATGGCAGGAAAAGCTTGTATATTACTTATCTCGAATGATATCTGGGATTAAGTTCAGGTACATAAGCATAGAAAGTAATTATTTGGGATTGGTATTTATAGCTTAGAAGTTAAGGCACTACTACCTTGTCACATTCACAGTGCATATCATTACCAAGTGTGACCCCATCAAATACTCTCAAGAACCAATTTAGCAGGGCGGTCAGTGAGATGGTTTCTCAGACTCTCATAATATGATCTGAAATGTCTTGGACCTAACACTATGAAAATTCAAGCTTTGGCTGATCTTTTAGGCAACTTCCTAAGTTAACTTTTTGAACCTCCCAGCAAGGAGTTACCAGGGGATATCGAAAGAAATGGAAGAGTATACGATGGAATTTGATGGCTCGTCTACATAAGGAACTCGAGGATAAGGAATTATATTCTCCAATACCAAATAAAATATCACTCTTTACTACAATCTAGACTTAAAGTGATTGAACAGCGAAGCATATTATGAAATACTCATACTTGGATTATTGGAAGCTTTTGGAAGAGGAGTTAGATTTTTGTGTATATGAGGAGATTCCAGCCTCGTAGTAAAACATGTCAATGGAGAATTTTCTCTCAAACGTGCCAACTTTCTCCTTACCAAATAATCATCCATCGGTTATAGAATCAATTTCTAGTTATCAAAGTAGAAAAGCACCCCCAAATGATGAACAGACATCCGAATGCTCCAGAAAAAATTACTCAGAAGTTATAATTATCAATCGAAAAAGGAAAGATCCTATAATAGTAAATTTTTTACTTCTAATGAGGAGCCTAAAGACTGGAGAGCCTCAATAGTTAAGTGAGAAGTGAAGTTATAAAAAAAAGTGAATTTCTATATGGTCTAAGTAACTCTATAATTTAAAGATCCTGGGGGATACTTGATAAGGTGTGTAGGAGAAGAAGAAGCCCACAAGAAGTTACGAGCGCTGCATGCAACGCATTGTGGTGACACAGATATTCCACTTTAGGTCTTTTATAATGAGAAGGTTACTATTGGACCAACATGAGCACATATGTTATTAGATTGTAGCAACGTTGTTTAAAATTCCAAACCCAGTTTGACCATCCAACTGAAGCAAATTTTGTAGAGGTTTTAGACAATTGGAGGAAGCCATACATTGCCTATCTAAAAGACAAAGAATTTCCTGTCGAGCAGACGGATCACATTTACTCGAAGAATAGGGTTGCCCGCTTTTACCTAGTCAAAGGAGAGTTGGACAACAAAGGATACAATGAGAAGGCCTTGAAGTTTGTTGCCAAAGAATAAATAACAAAGGTGTTTAAAGAAGCTCCCGAACCCTCGCATATGGGTGGAGCAAAGTTATATGATCATTTGATGACTCTAGGGTATTATTGGCCTATAATGAAAGAAGACTCCATTAATTTTGTGAAAATATGTAGAGCATATCCGGTGCATGGGAACATAGTTTATGCCCCATCAGTGAGCTTGCAGAGTTTGATCGCTCCTTACCCATTCCACACTTATGCGATTGATCTAGTGGGAGAGATTACACTAGCTGCTCATGGAAAATCTTTCATTTTAGTTACTACTGATTTGTAAACTAAATGGGCAGAGTCAAACCCTTTAAGGATTATAACTTATCAAGTAGTCACTCAATTCATTCGAGAGTACATCATATGAAGATTTGGCACCCAAAGGTTATCCTCACTAATAATGGAAAATAATTCTTGTGAAAGGAAGTGGGACTGCTCATAGAGAAGTATAAGATCATCCAAAATTGCTCAACTATTTCATATCCAAAAAGGAATGGACAGGTAGAGGCAACCAACAAAACCTTGATCAACATGTTGAAGAAAATTCTAGGAGATCTTCCTGAAACATGGGATATCAAATTGCTAATGATTTTATGGGCCAACAGAACTTCAAAGAGAAAGCTAAAGTGGTGCATTACTTTTTTATTAATTTATGGAACATAAGTTGTCCTGCTGGTGGAATTGGGAGTACCCTCTGTGAGAATTTCTTTAAAGCGTGATTTTCTACAAAACCTAAGTCATGTGAAATTAGAGGCCTTGGATGAGCATCCAAGGAGAATTTCAAAGTCTATGCCCTGTAACTTTTGAGGGTCTATGAGAGCTTAGTCAAGCCAAGGTAATTACAAGTAGGAGACTTAGTTCTTAGATCATCCACTCATCACTTGAGTATCATGTCATCCTCAAAGTTCAAACCCAACTAGGCAGGACCATTCGTGGTTAGAGGAGTGGGTAAGTCAGGGTATTGCTAGATTTCAAAACCTAAGAGTGATTGTATATATTAAATCACTTACAAATGGCTGAAGAAGGACTACGCATGAGGTATCTTAGTGTTTACCTCTTTTATCATTTTTGAAGATTAAAGTTTCTTGTATGAAAAAGAAACCCCTTTTATATGTAAAATATCTAAGAATATCAAGTTTGTTATGATGAATACAATGACTCATTTTTAATTATAACAAGTTTTCCTCAAAGTTTTATAATAATGATTATACTACGTATATGCTCTGCACTATATAACCAACAAGATTTTTTATGTATCTTCTCGCAAGATTGTACGGGGGGGTACATTTCAAAATTGTGATTATACTGCTACAGTTAACAAAATATAATGAGTAGAATAGTTTCAGGATTATGAGGGAAAATATATTTTCTAAAAGAAAAAATCGTTGCTCGCTATATTTTGAGGGGATATACTTTCAAGTTAATGTCCACTTAAAAACAAATGACAAAATATAGGGAGCAAGACACCTCAGAATTTCCAAAGTATAAGGAAACACTTTCATTCATGTAACAAGTTTGTATTTCTCGCAATATTTTAAGGGGATACACTTGTTTAATTTTCATTTCAAAACTCAAAAGAAAAATAAAGAGAGCATATCAATAAATCCCCAAAGCATAAGGGAAAATGTTTTACTTTATCAAAGCTTAGTCACCCACTAATGTTTTATAAGACAATATAAAATATTGCGAACAGATAATTCCAAGTTATAAGGGAAAGAAAAAAATATTTCAGAGATTAATATCATTTTCTTCAGGTAAATGAAAGAAAAGGTGAAAAGTACAAACAAAATATATATATATATATATATATATATATATATATATATATATATATATATATATATATATATATATATGTGTGTGTGTGTGTGTGTGTGTGTGTGTGTGTGTGTATAATTGACATCCCATTTCACAAAATAGCCTACTCAAAAGATAGGCAAAAATATTTGTTCAAAAAAGAAAAATAAAAGTACACAATTTTCAATTATTGAACATTGATGATGATGTTGAATGGAAAAGTACACACTTTCTATTTTTGTTGTTGTTGAAGAAAACTTATTCTTATTGAACTTGAAGATAAAGATTTTTTGTTGATACTTTTATTGTTTCCTTAAAAGATCTCTTCTTGTATTTGATGAACTCTTCTTGTTTTGTTGGAGATTTGATGATATTGTCGTTAATGAAAATCTTAAAGATTGATCCTCATTTTTTGTGTTTATTGATCTTTATCAATACTACTTATGTTATAGATTTTTATTTACTACTGAAAATTCGATGATGATGTGATCACCCAAGTCTTCACATGGAGGAATAAAAAATTCATTTCTCTATTTGGAATTTCACTCTTCATTTCAATTAATTTGGACCTTATCATTGATGACATTTGTGGTGAGGTATTTTTTCTATTTGGTGTGTGATTGAATACTCAAAGTTAAGTTCCTTCGAAGTTCTAAGTTTCGTACGTATTCCCTAAAAGAAAACTAGTCATTTAGAGTCAATCCAACAAATTTACAAGAGGTTAATTAAAAAACTAGTCGTTATGTGATGAGTTTGACTGATATAATCGACTATAAAATGTTTAGTTGACTAAAATATATTTATTTGATTGAGTCGGATTTTTAGTGGATTAGAACTTCCAAAGATTTTGTTTAAGCCAGTGCTAATCAGATTTACATTTATTTAGTTGACCAAATAAGGTTTAGTCGACTATAAAAGTTTTGGTTGTTACTTTGGTTTGAAAAACATGTTTTAACTGTTTTTAGAATTTCCAGAGGTTTTATTTGTGTGTGAATAATTTTTAGATCTAAGTAATATTAGCTGAGAGAGTTTCCAACCTTATATCGAATCCGAACTCTCTCAAAAGTGAAGTTACTTTGTGTGCTAATCTTCTTCAATATATGATGAAGACTTACTTGAGTGTTTTGATCTTGTTGAGATAATCTTAAACTTTTTTTTTATTTTTGAAAGGTTGTACACACTTAAAGGAAGATAGTTAGTAAGAAATATACGATGAGTGCATTATTTTGTTTATTTTATACCCAAAATTATACTTTGTTAGATGCATTTTTATTTTATTTAATAAGTTCTTAGGACCATTTTGTTAAATAAACAAAAAATGCAAGAATAATTGAATTCGAATTCAAAATGATAATGTTAAAGGGAAGAAGGGGTATTTCAATAACTTTATAACTTTTTTAAGATAATTTGTGAAAAAGTAGCTTAGTGAAAATTTTGTAGGTAATGGTGGAATTTGGTGTAAATCGACAATCAACTGGAAAAAAGCGCAAAAAAACTGATTTTTGCGGTCGTTCGAAAATTGCGTGTTCGTCAATAAAAAAAATAAGAGTCCCCGTAAGGGGGATTAAAGACCTCATTCTGATCCAAAACTAAAAGAGTTGAAGCGATCGATTTCAAAATCGTTATTTGGGTGGATGCAAAAGACTTTTTGACCAATCAAACATAGACTCACTTCACCTCAACTTTCTCCTCTTAATCTTTATAAATAGAGGGCAAGGCAAGACGTTTTAAGGAGTTTGGTGGTGCAATTTTTAGCACCGAAATTCTATCGAAATATAATATGAGTGTTTATGAAATGTATGCCACTTTTTGGAGAGGATTATTCGTGATTGTAATAGCGTTTTGAATCAATGTTTTGTAAGTTGATTATTATAATGAGAATTTTTTTTCTTTATCTTGCAATATCTTGTTATTATTTATACTAGATTAGATTTAATTGCTAGGATTAAGTTTAGTTTACTATGTGTTATTAGTGAGTGTTTGATTAGATTAATTCGTATAAATTCCCTACTTGTTTTAAAAAATATTTTAAAAATTCGTTATTCATTAAAATAGTCACGAGAGTGATATTTTAAACCTTCGAAATTAATTATTTTATTCTTATTCTTTGATTTTATGTAATTACATTTAATGGATTACGCTTACATTAAATTATTTGATAACCCATACTCACATTTGACATAAAGTTCTTAGAAGTGATAAATTATATTCATAGCCTATAATTAAATGTGCTTACGTTTGATGAGCAATGCTTATGTTAATTCATTTGATAGTTCATGCTTATGTTTGATATTTAATGCTTAGGAGTTATACTTTCAAGGGAATGCAATTTTTTGCCATATAAAAGAGATATAAAATATTTCATTTGAACTTTAACGTTTTCATCTTCCGAAATTTATGCGACGAGAGTCGGTATAATTTTGAGTTATAAAGGGGAATTTTGAGTTATAATCATAATCTAGTAAAAATGGTATAATCATAATCTAGTAAAAACGGTAAACGGATCTAAAATCCTAGTAATCTCTCCATATTTGTTACATACTTTGTGTTCACTCCTTATTTGTGTTTATTATATTTCTTCTCTTCATCTTATTTCTACAGAAATTTTGCCTAGTTCGAAAGTCGATAATTTATCAAAATTAATCAAATCCTTATGGGTTCGACCCTTACTTACACTAGTTATGTTACAATAGCCCGTGCACTTGCGAAACTTTTATAAATTTGACAAACAATATATCCTCATTTGAATTGTGATCATCAAAATCAATAAGTAATTCTTTTATTCTCATTTAGATTCACAATATATATATAACTTCATAGGAATTTTACTCGATTCCAAATAACCTTAATTAACCTTTTTATTCAAGCATTCTTTGTACACCTTATAATTTCCCTTGAAATGCATAAAAAATTGTAACAAAAATAGTTTGAAATTATCCTCGAAACAACCATTTATCGCAAAGTTCAACACATACAAAAATTTGGAAATATCGTTTGACGTCAATTTACGTGAATTATTAAAAACGAACATATTTAGGGCCTCAAGATCTGATTTTACTACAACACCATTTGTGTTTGCTAAATCTATTTTTTCAAATTTCATCAATTACATGTCCTAAACAACCATTTTAGGAGAAACCTAAATCAACAAAGTTGGTTGGAATTATGTTTTACATTCTTTTACAAATATTCATAAATTTCAAAGGTCCCTAACAATTTTTGAAGTATATAAAAAATGATTTGAAAGGTAACTCAAATTTCAAGCATAAATGGTACCATTATTATGATGGACTATTGAGGATATTCTTACAATAATAGAAAATGATGAATTCCAAAGACAATGGTGCTCAGGGTGAAAAGGGGAGTTCATGTTTCACATGGTGTTGTATAGATTTTATGCGACTCATTAATAATATATTAGAAATAAAGTGCCCATGTTTAGAAAAAATTTCTATTGTTCTCATAAATAGCGAGCGGGGTGTATGTTTCCATGGAGGAAGATGGTGAGAAAAAACCTTTCTAGAGAAGGTCTTGAATCGATATCTCTCTTCAGATTCAATAAGTATATTAGAGGGGTTGGAGAAACATTTAGGTATTGACCCATATGTTCAGGAGAAGGTCAAAAATACTAGTTGAAATTTTTAAGGTACAATGGCTATATTTTCAAGGAGAGTTACATACTCCAAGATAACTTTTTTTTTGGAAAATTGGATCTTATAATGTTGGTTTGAACGGTGTAAGAATAACTGAAATAGGTATATGGAATGATAATGACAGATATTTTGGTTGGTATATAAAATGAGGATATTCGTCATGAGGAGTAATTGTAAATCTCATTAGGAAGCGAAAATATATTTCACTTTGCGATGTTTTCTCGCTGAGGTGGAGAATTGTCGGGCTTGGGCTTGAAATTTTAGTGCCGTGAGTTTTTTGGTAGGGGCTCGTAGGTGTGACACCCCGCTTAAAATAATAATGGGTGACCAGCCCTATACTACATTTACCAGGAATCTCATATGGATCATTCTTAGCATCTACTGATAATACTAAAATAAATATGGATAACAACCCAAAATTATAAAAAAAGCGGATGTCAAAACTTAAAACATAATATAAACATCTAGCCAATAACAAAATGACTATTAACATGAATAAAAGGTTACATGCACAATATGATAAAAGGACATACACAATTAATACATCTTAAGTACATACAAGAAAATATACTCGAATATGTTGTCGGGTCACAGACAATACAACATCTAAGGGGAAGAAATATAAAATGCTACATATAACTCTTGGGCATAAGCCCGATATACAAAAATGAATCCTATCTAGATTTACGAGGAAGTAGGAAACGACTACAATACAAATCCTACAACAGTCCGCATTTGTCACGGCTCCAAGAACACTGGATGGAAAAAGCTTCATTGGCTCCCTTGCGGTGGGACACCTGTAGTACACAATATATACATATACAGCAAGAAATAAATATATAAGGGTCAGAGCCCGAGATGTAAAAATGTTTATAGCTAGTGTATAATATGCATAATAATTAATAAATGCTCAATTTCATAAATAAAGTGGAGTCACACTCTCATAGAGCCCCCAAACTCACCCCTCAACTAAAGCGCGCACCTAATCGTATCCCTGAGACTTAATTATGCTACCCCATACATTTTAGGGATAATCTACCTAATTGTACGCATGGCCTAGACCCGCATGACCCACCATACTAAGATAACCCAAAATCCTATTCATCCTAATTACATATAATTATATACACACATACATATACCTTATTAGGCTTTATCGGCTATAATTAATAGCTTAACCCAGTTATTAGTCTTAGGACGTCATACATTATCTTTAGTTTTCATCTAAAGAATTTATTCTCCAAACAACATACCAACGAGTGCTAAGGACAAAACTTCTCTCCACTCCCAACATTGCACTATGTTTAGTGCGTGGGGCGTCTCGCAAAGCGAAATCCAAACAAGGAACCCCCCCGATACACTACTCCTTGACAATATTGATCGTCGGGATCCATTATGTCCTCCACACACATCCTAACCTCAGATACTTATTTTGAGTACCATCTATATTACTCAAGTAAGAACTCTATTTAAATCCTTGGGGGTCAACAAATCAGCGATAATCTCTAAGTGCGATTGTCCGACCCTAATAAACTAGTACACCAAAATCACACAAGATGTACATCTTAGAGAACTCATATCTCCTTCACCTATAGGATATATATATATATATATATATATATATATATATATATATATATATGCAATCTTTCAATCCTATAACCACGTATACATACACACATAATGCACACTTTGCAATACTCATAACATAAACGGTTATAGGATACAAATATACTGCACAATGCTATCATCTTCCAGGAATTACTCACTTTATCCCGGGTTACCATACACGGGGCTATTATCACACCACCATGGTAATAAAATAAAACACAACGTATGGGAAGCGGTCATAGTTCCTAACCGAAAAGTGAGAACGAATCATACCCAAGACTTCTCACCCCCAAATAAAATCACACAAACAATAATGGACGACTATGACCTGGGGACTATACGCACCCTGCTCCTCAAGCCAGGGGCCTCACCCACATCGCACAACCTCCCATGATAGCACTGCCGAGTATGCTCACACAATAAGTATATATATATAATTCACACCATATATACATACATATGATGACATCATTATATACAAACCATCGCATACGGTATATACCTTCTCGACATATACACGCACGTATAAATACATCTATATATACCTACAAACTAATTCCAATACGTATGTATAAAGGTATTAAAATCGGGTATGTGTAGATAATTCTCACTATACTAACTAACGCCGTAACGCATACCTACCTAATTCATTTCCTTATACGATCCCTCACTTGCAACTCACCCATCCATCATACTTATTTTGTGAATAATCTCCCGATATATCCAACATTAAAGATACTATCTCAAAATTGAACGCACATTACAATAATAATACACATACCCTCAGTATTCGGATGCATACCATCATCCCTTAATCATTCCGGCTATAAGTATTAACACAACCTAATAGTCGGTAACCTACAAGATCCATCCTAATTTATTTCTTATAACCCCTTCATACCTCGGAACTTCTATTATTAATTGTGCATAAATGTGTAATAACTATCTCGGCTAGAGGTACACACATAACTATTCTATTCGGTAATAATCTAAAGCATATACCGCAATACCTCTTGACTTCAAACGCACATAAACAAAAAAGGACTATCTCTACAACTTATAACTATTACAAGATAGCCCACCACCATTATATTAATATAATCCGCCTATCTTTCAGTCCCACAATCATTTCCTTACTAAAAGAGGCATCATACTCTCATAATCCATTTCTAAAATAGGTCTGAATGCCGCCTAAGCATCCTAAGGCACAAATCTCTTGATATTATAACCCAACCCTCTATAATACATCCACTAAGAAGGTCACTACGTTTTAAACCCAAAAGAAAAGGTGGTAAAAGAAAATCCCATTCCTGGGCTAAAAACAGAGGACCGGTCGACCGCAGTTCTAAAATTTATCCTTCGAAGAAAGCAGTAGGCTTTTCCTTTGAGGCGTGGTCGACCGGCCCCCTGGTCGCGGTCGACCGGCCATACCAGATAACTCGGTTGTTTTCCATTTTTTAACGTAACCAAACTTTCTAAATACAAACCATCACACACGGTATATACCTTCTTGCCGTATACACGCATTTATGAATACATCTATATATACGTACAAACTATTTCCAATACGTATGTATAAAGGTACTAAAATCGGGTATGTGAAGATAATTCTTACTTTACTAACTAACGCCGTAACGCATACCTACCCAATTCATTTCCTTATACGATACCTCACTTGCAACTTACCCATCCATCATACTTATTTTGTGAATAATCTCCCAATATATCCAACATTAAGGATAATATCTCAAAATTGAACGCACATCTCAATCATAATACACATATCATCAATATCCGGATGCATACCAGCATCCCTTAATCATTCCGGCTATAAGTATACACACAACCTAATAGTCGGTAACCTACGAGCTCCATCCTAATTTATTTCTTATAACCCCTTCATACCTCGGAACTTCTATTATTAATTGCGCTTAAATGTATAATAACTATCTTCGCTAGAGGTACACACATAACTATTCTATTCGATAATAATCTAAAACATATACCGCAATACCTCTTGACTTCAAACGCACATAAACAAAAAGGGACTATCTTTACAACTTATAGCTATTACAGGATAGCGCACCACCATTATATTAATATAATCTACCTATCTTTCAGTCCCACAATCATTTCCTTACTAAAGGAGGCATCATACTCTCATAACCCATTTCTAAAATAGGTCCAAATTCCGCCTAAGAATCCAAAGTCACAAATCTCTTGATATTATAACCCAACCCTCTATAATACATCCATTAAGAAGGTCACTAAGTTTTAAACCCAAAAGAAAAGGTGGTAAAAGAAAATCCCATTCTTGGGCTAAAAACAGAGGACCGATCGACCGGCCCCTGACCCCCGGTCGACCGCGGTTCTAAAGTTTGTCCTTTGAAGAAAGCAGTAGGCTTTTCCTTTAAGTCACGGTCGACCGGCCCCCTGCTCGCGATCGACCGGACATACCAGATAACTCGACTGTTTTCCATTTTTGAACGAAACCAAACTGTCCAAAAAAAAAACCTATTTCGTTTTCTAACCACAAATTTTCAACCCAAACATGTTCCTAACATCAAAACTCATCCTACATCTCATTCCATCAATTTATGTGTCATCAATCCCATGTATAAACATCAAATTTAAGATTTAGTCCCAAAAGTCTAGGTTTTGACATAAAACCTAAAATCCAATTCTCTTGTCCACAATTTATGAAATAAAATACACAAATGAATTATTTAGCAAGATTAAACACTTGCCTAGAGAATGTAGAGGTTGAATCATCTTCGAGATCATGTATTGGCCGAAAATCTCCAAGCTTTCTCCTCTTTCTTTTCCTCTTCTCTTTATCTCTCTAGGGTTTTCTCTCCCTCTCTCTTAATCTCAAAAATGAGATTTTCAATCTCCCAAAGTCTTTATAAGCCTAATATCTAAAAAACCCAACTTTAAATGGTAATACACACTTTAAAGGACTCGTTTACTCCAATTCGAGTCAAACTAACTTAAAATATTTCAGAATCGAAATAAACCCAATGACAGTTATTTTGACTATCTCGACCCATCCGGAATCAACCACACACTCAGATTCATCATCAGAAATACTTTATAACATCCTCAAATTTAGACCTCAATTGCCAAATTTTAAAATTCTCCGATTTAAATCAATTTTATTTCTCCCAAAAATTTTAAATGCTCAGTCCCAAAAATATCGGGGTAATACAGACTTCCCCCCTTACAAAAATTTTATCCTCAAAATTTAAGTTATGCCTAGGACTCCGAACCTCAACTTGTTCTCACGTCTACCTTCAAGATCGCTATACCTATCTCTCCCACTTCTCACGGCGAATCGCCTTAACCATAAAATCAAGTTAACTATCCGGGGTGTCCATACACCCTGTACCCGAGCTCAACTCGTAAAAACATAACCCAGCACCACTAGTCGCAAATCGCAATATAACTCTCAACCGTATAACCTACTGTAACATACTAAATATATAAAAAAAAAATTAGATTTACAATGGTTGAACTCTTCTCAATTACTGACATTCGCTACTTTCATGTGGGGGAGGTCTCGCAAAGAAAAATCCAAACAAGGAACCCTCCCAATACACTACTGTGTAGCTATGTCGGGAATTGAGATCAGTTGAACCATGATTAAGGTTTCGTAAAATATTTTCGAATCATAGATATGGCCCAGAGACCTATATAATAATATAATATAATTCCATGTCTTTCGACACACCAAACAAACACCTTATGTTCAAGACACAAGGTCCCAACAAATGCAATACTCTCACCGACACCTAGTTCTCAAAGCTAGCATAACCATGAGCTAAATTCGTCGCTCAATAACGAATCTGCTAAACTCTGAACCTCCCCAGTAATACAAATATTTACATCACATCAGAGCATTGCCGCAATATAAGTCCTTCCACAACTGGATTACTACAAATACCTGCACCTAGCCTAACTATAAAACGATAACCTTATCTTAACTACTCAACAAACTTTAACAGCCCACACTTTCAAAAATCATGAAGCATAACTCTCGACTAGCCCATCGTAAAACAACCTATTCTCCCAAAAGATACCATCCAAATGCCACATATGCTCACTCCTTCCTCTAAGGAAGTTCTATACACACTTATAGTTATAGCGAATAACTTCTCATTCACCCCTTACAAGCAACGCTCCCAAGACCGCGTAAAGTATGACCTAAGCCCCAAAAGAAGGTATTCTACATTATACCTCCATATTCCAACCGCTTCACTTCATCCATGCGTCCCTGGTCAAAGTCCTCTACTTCTTCCATGTAAATCCTTCTTCCTAAGGCCTATTTCTCCACAAAAGAAACATCTTTTCGAAAATCCTTCCTAGCCATCCTGAAGGACAAAGCGCTATTGCGACCCACGACAATCCCACCTAATACCCCATCGCGGCGATGATCTTACTCTGCTGTATCAACTCCTTTAGTCCTACTTGATGAACCCAAGTCTCCAAATTTCTTACTCTCTTCATAAATGAAGACGACACTCCTGACAGTGTGACAAGGCCACACACCCCACATTAGTAAAAGTCAGCAACACCGGTTTCTCTAACAGGTGCTGATGAATTTCTCAATCTGAACCTCCCAAGGACTTCACTATTCACTTCTTCTCCATACGTACCTCGTTGAACGCAAAGTTCTCCAATCGAGTAAATTCTTCTTCGTACTCAACCACCATTAAAATCACCTTGAGTCACATCCAGTAAACCTCTTCCTCATCAATTGACTCTAGCATCACTGCCTCAAAAGGCACATGAGCAAAAAGAAAAGGACTACCACAATTGGCATCAATCGTTCTCTCCTCCTCATTTCCATCTGAATCATGGAAAGAAAATACTTCTAGTCAAAGTGTACCCAAAATCTATTATGGGCATTACATCACTATGCACTCAACCTTCCAAAGATGCCTTTGTACATCCGACTTCCACTGACTTGCCACTATTGCATCAAATCCCTCCGAAGAGCTTGAAGGGTGTCCTTTCCTAAAGGCTTATAGTACTCTTTCCCACGAAAATGGTCCTGGGTGGTCTTGAGCCATCGAAACTGCAGGATGGCGTGCCACCGTAGAAATGGCGAAATCTACTATTCATGCCACAAAATTGGCAGCTTCTGCTGCAGTCACAGTCCCTATGGGCATTTTGGGTTCCACATTCTCAGCCCCTCTACTTACCCCTTTCCTGGACGATTTTTCTCGGTGACGTCTGAGATGAGAACAACTGTATCAGAACGTCGTTCAAGCAATTTCACATCGCAGAAGAAAATAAACGTAGTGAACACAACAATCCTAATAGTAGGGCTTTACATAAAAAATGCTTACGAAAGAATGCAGAAAACCCGCACAGATCCTAAGGACACTAGAACCTGATGCTCTGATACCAACTATGATACCCCGCTTAAAATAATAATGGGTGGCCAGCCCTATACTACATTTAACCAGGAATCTCAGATGGATCATTCTTAGCATCTACTGACAATACTAAAATAAATATGGATAACTACCCAAAATTATAAAAAAAACGGATGTCAAAATTTAAAACATAATATAAACATCCAGCCAATAACAAAATGACTATTAACATGAATAAAAGGTTACATGCACAATATGATAAAAGGACATACACAATTAATACATCTTAAGTACATACAAGAAAATATACTCGAATATGTTGTCGAGTCATAGACAATACAACATCTAAGGGGAAGAAATATAAAATCCTACATATAACTCTTGGGCAGAAGCCCGATATACAAAAATGAATCCTATCTAGATTTATGAGGAAGTAGGAAACGGCTACAATACAAATCCTGCAACAGTCCGCATTTGTCACGGCTCCGAGAACACTGGATGGAAAAAGCTTCATTGGCTCCCTTGCGGTGGGACACCTGTAGTACACAATATATACATATACAGCAAGAAATAAATATATATGGGTCAGATCCCGAGATGTAAAAATGTTTATAGCAAGTGTATAATATGCATAATAATTAATAAATGCTCAATTTCATAAATAAAGTGGAGTCACACTCTCATAGAGCCCCCAAACTCACCCCTCAACTAAAGCGCGCACCTAATCGTATCCCTGAGCCTTAATTATGCTACCCCATACATTTTAGGGATAATCTACCTAATTGTACGCATGGCCTAGACCCGCATGACCCACCATACTAAGATAACCCAAAATCATATTCATCCTAATTACATATAATTATATACACACATACATATACCTTACTAGGCTTTATCGGCTATAATTAATAGCTTAACCCAGTTATTAGTCTTAGGACGTCATACATTATCTTTAGTTTTCATCTAAAGAATTTATTCTCCAAACAACATACCAACGAGTGCTAAGGACAAAACTTCTCTCCACTCCCAACATTGCACTATGTTTAGTGCGTGGGGCGTCTCGCAAAGCGAAATTTAAACAAGGAACCCCCCCGATACACTACTCCTTGACAATATTGATCGTCGGTATCCATTATATTCTCCACACACATCCTAACCTCAGATACTTATTTTGAGTACCATCTATATTACTCAAGTAATAACTTTATTTATATCCTTGGGGGTCAACAAATCAGTGATAGTCTCTAAGTGCGATTGTCTGACCCTAATAAACTAGTACACCAAAATCACATAAGATGTACATCTTAGAGAACTCATATCTCCTTCACCTATAGGATATATATATATATATATATATATATATATATATATATATATATATATATATATCCTAAATATATATACAATCATTCAATCATATAACCACGTATACATACACACATAATGCACACTTTGCAATACTCATAACATAAACGGTTATAGGATATAAATATACTGCACATTTCTATCATCTTCCAGGAATTACTCACTTTATCCTGGGTTACCATACACCGGACTATTATTACACCGCCATGGTAATAGAATAAAACACAATGTATGGGAAGCGGTCATAGTTCCTAATCGAAAAGTGAGAACGAATCATACCCAAGACTTCTCACCGCTAAATAAAATCACACAAACAATAATGTATGACTATGACCTGGGGACTATACGCACCCTACTCCTCAAGCCAGGGGCCTCGCCCACATCGCGCAACCTCCCATGATAGCATGTGTTGGGTATGCTCACACAATAAGTATATATATATCATTCACACCATATATACATACATATGATCGGATCATATAAATACAAACCATCACACACGGTATATACCTTCTCGCCGTATACACGCACATATGAATACATCTACATATACGTACAAACTATTTCCAATACGTATGTATAAAGGTACTAAAATCGGGTATGTGAAGATAATTCTCACTATACTAACTAACGCCGTAACGCATACCTACCCAATTCATTTCCTTATACGATACCTCACTTGCAACTCACCCATCCATCATACTTATTTTGTGAATAATCTCCCAATATATCCAACATTAAGGATAATATCTCAAAATTGAACGCACATCTCAATCATAATACACATATCATCAATATCCAGATGCATACCAGCATCCCTTAATCATTCCGGCTATAAGTATACACATAACCTAATAGTCGGTAACCTACGAGCTCCATCCTAATTTATTTCTTATAACCCCTTCATACCTCGGAACTTCTATTATTAATTGCGCTTAAATGTATAATAACTATCTTCGCTAGAGGTACACACATAACTATTTTATTCGATAATAATCTAAAACATATACCGCAATACCTCTTGACTTCAAATGCACATAAACAAAAAGGGATTATCTCTACAACTTATAACTATTACAGGATAGCCCACCACCATTATATTAATATAATCTGCCTATCTTTCAGTCCCACAATCATTTCCTTACTAAAAGAGGCATCATACTCTCATAATCCATTTCTAAAATAGGTCCAAATTCCGCCTAATAATCCAAAGTCACAAATCTCTTGATATTATAACCCAACCCTCCATTAAGAAGGTCACTAAGTTTTAAACCCAAAAGAAAAGGTGGTAAAAGAAAATCCCATTCTTGGGCTAAAAACAGAGGACCGATCGACCGGCCCCTGACCCCCGGTCGACCGCGGTTCTAAAGTTTGTCCTTTGAAGAAAGCAGTAGGATTTTCCTTTAAGGCACGGTCGACCGGCCCCCTGCTCGCGATCGACCGGACATACCAGATAACTCGACTGTTTTCCATTTTTGAACGAAACCAAACTGTCCAAAAAAAAAACCTATTTCGTTTTCTAACCACAAATTTTCAACCCAAACATGTTCCTAACATCAAAACTCATCCTACATCTCATTCCATCAATTTATGTGTCATCAATCCCATGTATAAACATCAAATTTAAGATTTAGTCCCAAAAGTCTAGGTTTTGACATAAAACCTAAAATCCAATTCTCTTGTCCACAATTTATGAAATAAAATACACAAATGAATTATTTAGCAAGATTAAACACTTGCCTCGAAAATGTAGAGGTTGAATCATCTTCGAGATCGTGTATTGGCCGAAAATCTCCAAGCTTTCTCCTCTTTCTTTTCCTCTTCTCTTTATCTCTCTAGGGTTTTCTCTCCCTCTCTCTTAATCTCAAAAATGAGATTTTCAATCTCCCAAAGTCTTTATAAGCCTAATATCTAAAAAACCCAACTTTAAATGGTAATACACACTTTAAAGGACTCGTTTACTCCAATTCGAGTCAAACTAACTTAAAATATTTCAGAATCGAAATAAAACCCAATGACAGTCATTTTGACTATCTCGACCCATCCAAAATCAATCACATACTCAGATTCATCATCCGAAAGACTTTATAACATCCTCAAATTTAGACCTCAATTGCCAAATTATAAAATTCTCGTATTTAAATCAATTTTATTTCTCCCAAAAATTTTAAATTCTCAATCCGAAAAATCTCGGGGGATTACAGCATGCACTTACTATATGAGAGAAGTTCGTTGGGAGGTTTGTAGCCCACGTAGTTTAGACAAAACTTTGGGTATTGTAGAATTTGGAGTAGTCAGGAAATTAAAGGATTTTTTTTAGTGAACTCTTTGGTTGCAGGAAACATGCAGCAAAAGGGCATCTAATGAGTGCACCAACTGAGTTAATGAAAGGTATTTGGGGGGTCCACATGTTCTTCTCCCACCTATATAAATCGTTTGAGGTTCTTTAACTTTAAAATTTTTCCAACTCTTTGAGAGAATGAGAGAGATTTAAGACTATGGCTCTTAAGATGTGCTTTTAGGGTGATAGGTTAGGTATCGACCTCTCACCTATGGGTTTTCTTAGAGGTTATATAGTAGGGGTGATAAATAGACGAATACGAATACACAGTGGATACTATGTTATTTATTATCCATGTTCGTTAAATGCACTATCCTTATTCGTATCCGCCCAGATAGTTAATCTTACCATCCTTATCAGTATCCTCTCGAAGAATTACAATGTTTATCCATTACAACTAACTCACACTAATTTTGAAATTAGATAAAATGCATGTTGAATAAAAATTAGATAATCAAACTATAAGATAATTTTTGTATAACAAACTACAAAAAATTAGATATTTTAAACTGTAGTAGAAATAGAGACCTTTAATACAAATATTCAAGAGTAGTAACTTCTAATGTGCCTACCAGAGATAGAGAAGAAAAAAACAAACCAAAAAAAAAATTATAAGCACAGAAAAATTATCGAATAGAGGATCCGCAATTTTGGAGAGAGGGGTGAGAGCACAAGTTGGTGAACAACGCCGGTTGTGGGCTTCAAGAATTCAATGGTGGGTGAGACCAGATGTCTTGGACTCTTGGTTCAACTTTGGCGGTTGAAGGGTTCGAGTGGGGATAAAAGAGAGTTAGGGTTCGAGAAGATTTTATTTTAATTTTTTTTCCATTCGTGTAGTACAATAGTGGTTGTACTTTAGTTTGTTTAGTTTTAATTGTTGATTTTATACCCTTTAAATTAAGTGGTTCAGAAAATTTAATTTTTTTTTAAAAATGTAGATATTTTAATTATAAAAATTAAACCTATTAAATATTAATACGGATATGGATTTACAGAAAAATGGATACATACACATATGAATGCTCCGCCTTTAATACGAATTCTTTGTCATGGATACACACTACTTATATCGGTATCAGTATCGTTTTTCTCGGATAATTTAACAAAATATTTGTATCCATCCTTTCATATATTTTGTGGATAATATCCACATCGGACTTGGATACCTTACTGATTTGAATATTTGAATATTCGTTTTCACTCATAGGGAATATAGTTTTGTGTTTACTTGACATATTGAGGATATGTTTTATATGTGTTGCGTGAGGGGTTTCTCACCATATTACATTTGGAGCAGAACACATCTGGTTCGGTAGATGGAAAGCACTTTGAAGCATGATATTAAGAGAATTCTTGGTTTAAAACTTTGGTTGACTTGGTTGGAGAGTTAGAGTACAATGACTATCCGATAATTGGGTAGGAGATTAAATGGTATGTGATTTATTTTGGTTATATTCTCTATTGTAATTTGTAATTTCTTCTAATATAGTGGAATCGATTTTCTCTATGAATTTAGCCAAATTTGTGAACCACATACATTTTGATGTGGTTTTTGCATGTTCTCACTTGATTTCATCTTTTTTATTGTTGTTTATCAATATCATTACATATTGATTATATCTTAACCATGGTTGGTGGACAATTTACACAACATAACTTTAGGTTCAATAGTACTAAGAGGCGTTTATTCCACCCAGCACACGACCGACATAGTTAAATTTTTATTGCCTTGAGATGGTAGGCATGAGGCGTTTATGTAAAACCATTTTCAAGAACAACATAATATTAATCAAGAATACATTAATTTGATTAAATTTTCACATACAAATATTCTTAATAAAGGACCTTGGATCTTCATGATAATCACATATAATCATTATATGGAACATAAAATGGTATTTAAATAACATACCTTCATCATGTCACAACTAGAGAGATTGGTGATGGGTTTCATGAGTTTATTCCAATTGGGTTGTCCTAGTTATTATGCCTAGGAGATTTAACGAGGTATATCACGTATGCTCCGTATTTACGACCTTACGTGCATAATTTCTGGGGTATTTGTTGATGCCAAAATCATATTAGGCTTTTATACAAATTTAGGGGGTGACGACTCTGGATTTAATCAAATGTTGAAAAGAGACTCAATCTTAATAACTTGTGAACCCATGTAACCATTTATACTAATTAACTCGGGGTGAGGGATATCTGTCACAACCTATAGTTTTCCTTCTGTTTGTTTATTTTAGTTTAAATACACTAGCCTAGTTATCTTTTACTTTTTATTACAATTATCTTTTACACTTTTATTTTTGAAGTATTAAATCAATTAATATTCTAAAAACTTGTCTCTGTGGATTTTCGATACCCAGACTAGCCGATGTACTCCCTTAAAAGAGTGTAGTCAAAAGTTCAGGTTTTCGCATAGCGGTGGGATCCGAGCATAACGTCCAGCGTATATCTTTATACACATGCGCCGTGGTTTTCCCCTGGTATCAATGGGAAAATTAATTAAATTTACACAATCATTTCTTTATAACATGTATAAAATATCATAAGAATAATAGTTTTCATACACTATATGTAACTCTCATCATAATGAGTTACTCCTCTCATAAGAATTTTACGTCATTAAAAAAAATTACGTCCTTGGAAAAGGGGAGAAGGTTCATTTATAACCATTTTTTCTCATTATACATAAAATATTTGACTACAATTTAACTTTATTCATTTAATCATAATTAACATCGTGTTTGGTCTTAATGACCTCTTCATATTCAACTTACATATATATCAACGAGATCTCAAGGTCCAGTAAGTTTACTTCTTATGATTTGCGAAAACAAAACCAAATATTTATTTATTCTTATACCAAATTCATATTCATGTAGATACACCACATAATTATTTAGGATAGTAGACTCCATTTAGGATTTTCTTAATATTATTCCTTATGATTTTATCTTCATTTTTCTCACAGAAATAATACCATAATTTAATGGTTGATCATTTATTTGTTCTTTGTTGTTTAAGCAATCCAACAACTAAAAGAATAAGTATTAAAGAAAGTTACCGTTAATGGGATAAGTGTCCTACCTTCCTTTATTACCATATTTCATGATTTTCAACTCCCACTAATTTCACTATTCATAATGAATTTGACATTCGATTTTCTTTAATGCAATAAGTACATGTCAATGATGATTATATGACCTATGTTGGTCCACTTGGGAATTTTCTTATAATCTCCCACTTGGGCCACATAGGTCGTCATTATATTAGATATTGTAATACATTAAGGGCATAACTCGACTATCAATATGGATAAGAGATATTACAAAAATCTTATCCATAAATAATTATCAAAGGGAGTCAGATTTAATTTGGTACAAGATTAAAGAGTTTCATCAATAATACTATGTTTATGATGCAGGATTAAAACAATCTTTAAAATAAAAATATTCAGTCACATGTATTTTATACAAAATACCAAATGAATACCATAACCTTTGAGAATGACTAAAAGATGTTCTAAAATATATCTCTCACAATCAAGTCTAGACAAATATTTTTCAAGAAAATTGGATGCATTGAGGGTTTATGAAAAACAAATGGCTTGATTCCCCAAGAATAAAATAGAAGGAATCTTATTTTCATTTCTAGTGTATTTTGTAAACAATACTTGCATCAAAAGTAAATACTTTATGTAACACAGTAAGTTTAACTTGCAAACTCTACTAAGATGAAAACTCGTTGCAAACCATAAAAGATACAAGTTATCTCTATCATTATTAGTTCGAGTGTGCAACATGTAAACAAACTTAATTTGTTTAATTTTGCCAAACTTTATATGGAGTGTTCCACACAATATTGATCATCGGTAGTGGGCTAAAAAAATAATTCAAATAATAATTGAGAGAAACAAAATCATACCATAACATGTTAAAGATATGAGATAAATTGCTCACTATATTAATGTTTTGATTTGCCAACACATACTTTAATATCCTTTTAATGCCTAATGTGCATTTTATTTCTCATTAGTAACCATTGATTAGCAATTATATGATGCTTGTAGATACTTGAGTATTAAATATACATGATATATACTTAAATAATGTATATGATATATAGAGTTCATTCAATCGGTCAAAATCAACTCCATTTAAGGAATAATCTTGTTTGATGATTAAACTCAGTATACTGCACAGTTATAAGCATCAAAGGGTACTAGTGCTATCATCTTTATATTTAATATTCATTTTCATTATAGTTAGGTCACTGTGGTGACTACCAAATATTTCATAATATGAATATGACATTAAGTAAAGACTTACATACACAAGTCAATTAATTATCCACTTATGTTCATTAAATATCGCATGAGCAATGAACTAAATTATTCATGTTTGAGTTTCATAAACTTAATTGGTGATATTATGATGAAAGAACCAATGACATCTGTATTTAATGACCATTATTTCCTTCCCAAAAAATATATATATATCACGACTTAATTTGTTACTCAATAATTATAATTGGACCTGTAGGCTACCAAATCACAATAATTGAATAAATAATAATGTGTGCAACATCATAAATTTTAGCATTCAGTGTCACACATGGGCCGATAATTAACCAAAATATGCATGATATGAATGCATTAGTCCAATATTTATTTGTTATGGAATGACATACTTTAAGGAACACCAATCCTTATATTATATAAATATTAGAGATAGGCATACATGTGTAAAATACCCGTAATACATGAATAAATTATATAATTATATATTTCTTAATTTAAAATTCACTAAAAATTAGACATAATGTGAAAATCAAATAGACAGAGAGTTTGCATGAGATATTACACGAATAATAGTAAATGAAAAACATGAATCATTTACTTTCATTTCATCATTTATAACATCAAAACTTATGTATGACGAGCAAATTATAAATATTGACCCAAATCATTCATGGTCATACTAATGCACAATATGGTTATACCATAAATCTAGTATCCACACATATGAATTGTAGCATTTGTTTAACATTTAATTCAATTTAATGGGAATACTAGCGTTAGAATAAACAGTAATTTTGATATTTAACTACATGAATCCTTGGCATGTGTTTTGCACGAGACTCATCAAAACATGAATATCAATGATATAATACTCAACAATATGAATCGTTGGCCTGTGTTTGGCATGAGGCTCATCAAAAATATTAACATTAACAATAACATAATATTCATTAATATGAATCGTTGACCTATGTTTGGCACGAGACTCATCAAAATATGAATCGTTGGCATATGTTTGACACGAGACTCATCAAAATATGAATATTAACAATAACATAATATTTAATAATATGAATCGTTGGCCTGTGTTTGGCACGAGACTCGTCAAAATATGAATATTAATAATAACACAAGTTTAATATCCTATCATATGATATATGTTGACTCGTGTTTAGCATTTAAATCCACATAAAGCAAGAATATTAGTATCAAAAATATAATCATACATTCAATATTCACGAAATACGAAATGATCATAACATATGTTTGGTTTATAATCCAATACAAACATAAATTCATGAATAAACAAAATAATTCTCATAATGAAAACACACGCATAATATTTGACAAAATCGTAACTTTTTATAAAAAATTTGAGTTAACACTATAAGGATATAGATAATTACTTCAAAATCTCAAAATAAATTGTGGAATTCGAAAACCAATTTTCTGGAATGAGATATTGTCGTAAACATTATTTATGTAAAATCAATGCCCCCAAAATATTATACTTAAGACTTAATGTATAGGGTCCAATATATATGCATACACGATAATATAATATTTACGACTATAGATTAAGAAACTTCAATGTCTTCCCCATCTAACATCATATAAATATTAGTGTCGAAACATTAATTACATTAGGACATTTGCGCTACCAAATATAAATTATGCACAATAATCTAATTTTACTGAAACGTTATGCTCAAACACATAATCATACATCTAATATTCAAAATTTTATATTGAACCTTTGGTCAATACAAATAATACATAACATAAATATTAGAACAACCATTTAACCAAAAAAAATATATGTAGTGATTTATACCATAAAATACCAAAAAAATAATTTATTTTTCCAAAAATGAAAAATTTTGAGTTATCACTACAGTAACATAAACAATCTTTTCAAGATCACTCTACAATTTGAAGAATCATAAAATCAAATTCTAAGCGAGAGTTATGAGCGTTGACATTATTATCAAAAATGACAAAAATGTAATTTTAAAGGTCTAAATGGTGTCAAAAAACAAAACTGGGGTGGGGCCCATTGTATACAATAAGTTTTGTTTATTTCGACGTTTCCAGTTGACCATGTGAGTTTCAGGAAATTCCGGTCAAGTTTTGACTATTCATTTCGACTAGTGAATATAAGCGACAGAAAAAAAACGTCACAAAAAAAAATTCCATGCACACACAATAATTGATTTAATGTAGACTCCATTATAGGCAAACACCAATAAAGAAAAATTATGAGATCATAAACTTTAGCGCTCATACCATATGTAAAATCATTTTAAAGAACACAATAATATTAATCAAGAATACATTAATTTGATTAAATTTTCACATACAAATGTTCTTAATAAAGCCCTTGGATCATCATGATAATCACATATAATCATTATGTGAAATATAAAATGGTATTTAAGTAACATACCTTCATCATTTCACAACTAGAGAGATTGGTGGAGTAATAAACCTTAACATGTCCGATCGGGCTGAATTTCGGAGCATGGCTTCATCATTTATATGGTAAGAACATGCTTCAATTTCAACGCATTCCAACGGTTAGATCTCCTTGTATAGCCAAAATACTATTTCGAAATTTACTCTCATTGAGAATTTGATTTTTCTTCCTTTCCTATAATTTCATTATGTTGTCTTTCAGTGTCTGAATGGTGGAAATCAGTCACTTATTTATAGGCAGGGACATGATCAAAATCTCCAGCAGTTACTTAATATCAACCGTCTATCAATGTAGATGCCCAAAAATCATTTTCTCTATTGATATTTGGAGTATCCTTTCATTAACCAAAGTGACTCTTAGTATTAATATAATTATGAAGCACAATATATAAAATTATATAAAATAATACTAACAATTTATGTTAAAATTCTTGAGTTTGATCATCCTTTTTCTCTTAATCTTAATGTATTGTTGTATTGAGATAATTTATTGTGAATATATTTAATTTATTAATTTTTCAAGTTTCTCAAAAATCCAATTAGCCCATTCGCGGGTGCTGTGGAGAGGGGGGAAAATTTGAATACAATTACATTAATATGTTTGAGAGAGAGAGAGAGAGATTTTAATTATCGTTGATGCTTAAATATGATAGATGACAGCGGTACTCATCTAGAAAACCAAATAGTTTTGATAAATATCCCAGTGACTTTAAAGAAAAAAAAGCAAGCACATGCATGTGAGTGTAGGAGCAAAAACCTTAAAATCTGGTTAAGCTGTCGTGGTGAGCGTACAATCCTAATTTTATTAATTTATTTAGGAAATCATAATAGTGGTCACTTAGACAAGGGGATAAATTTGAGATATGGTGAGATAAACTAATTTGGAGAAGATCTTAACCAATAAAATTCCACTCACATAATTTCAGACGGGCCCACACAATCAATTCATTAATGAAAGTGGTTATGATATTTCCTTCAACCACTTCCTTGAATATTCCTGCATGATCTTTCTATTCCTGTACAGTAGTATTAAGTAACAATTTGTTATGATTCGATAAGATAATATGACCACAAAGAAATAAGATTGTAATATATCTTAAGTAACTGGAATAGAATTTCACAGATTTAATACCTAACACGCATGAATTTTCAAATTTCTCTTAGTTTTACATAGAATATTTTTCAATTAGGGTGCGAAATAATAGTATATATTTAAAATTATGATTATTATAAGAAGAGGAAGTGCATTTGGTCTAGGGATTAAGAAATAAACGTGAAAAAAACATTATCAATACTTGTAATTTTTTATTCACAACAATGAGCATTTTCAGACATTAGGATTGGTTGATAGCTTGTGAGCAGTGTACGAGGGAGTTATTTATTATAACATTAAAACATAAGAAAAGTACAAAATAAAAATTGATAAAATTCGGCAAGAGTTATTATTGCTAATAAGTTAACAAAGAATTGTCATTTGGAATATAAAATTTCGAATTAGCGAGTAATTGAGTTGATTGTCATTGATTTTAAACTATTATGTTCCTCCATCATCATCAGTAATTAATTTCTAATTTATTTGAAAATTTCTTTCCAGCTTAAGGATGATGATGCTTGTTAATGGGGACATTAATGAAAAAAAAAACGCTTAGTCAAAAGGGGTCATGAATTACATCTTTTGTTGCTTTTGTTTCCCATACAAACATATGCTTTACGCCTTGAAAGGGACTGCTTTGGTCTCTTTCTAATGAAAAAGGGGTGGGTTGTTTGCCTTGTCAGGCTACACAAGAAATTCCGTCATCTGAATATGATGAATTTGTGAGGTTTGCCTCTATTTTTTTTTCGTTTTTTATTTTTATTTTTAATTTTGCCCAAGATAATATCGTAACTAAACTTAATCTCTCACTTTCCAAAAAATTAGATTTAACGTGTTCATACTTTATACATTGACTCGCTTGTACCTTATAATTATACCCACGAATGATAAGTCTAATTAAGATTAATTGGGTCTTGGCCTCTATTTATTATTAATATTGAATTAAACACCCAATATTTTTCATTCTTAAGTTTGACCCCAAACTAACAATTTTCGGTAATTGAACGTGAACTTATTCTTATTGTCACTTGTTTTTCTTCCAAAATGAACCTCATACCCACTAATAAATAATAGGAGCATTCCGTTTAGATCATATTAGACTTTCTTTTAGACATTATAATCTCATCATGTTTTTCCCTTACATATAAGTCCTATTCCTAATTTTTTGGAACTTCTTTTAACAATTTTACCTTTTTAAAACCAACCATCCGTAACTTCCTTGAGGAAGTTACATAAATCTTTAAATGATCATAACTTTTGATTCACAAGTCCGTCTTTTGCAAAATTACTATTTTTGAAATCTGCTCGACGAGATCTATCAAATAAGATCCATGAAGGGTATAAAATTCCAAAGAAAAAAATTTACACAAACAGTAAACTTTATTGTATGCACTAGAATATGAAATAGTTTTATATGTGTCATTTTCACAAACAGACGGTAACATTTACTCTGATAATATTACAGAGTATATATATATATATATATATATATATATATATATATATATATATATATATATATATATATATATATATATATATATATATATCCGGTGGATCTAAACCCTCTTTTTTCAAAATTACCTTATATTTAAAGGTTCGCGCTAGCGGTATCCAATCCTTACCACCATTGTTGGATCTTCAACGACCTTCGTCAGAGCTCCGATTTGGGGTGGGTAAGGGTGACATGTGGTGCGGTTAGTGCGAACCTTTGAAAATAAGAGACTTTTGAATAAATGGCTTTTGAATCCACCGGAGTATCATGGGGTGCCGCTGGCGCGGACCTTTGAAAATAAGATTAGATAAATGGGATCGGGATCATCTGGAGCGCCGATTTGGGGTGAGTAGGAGTGGCACAGAACTTTAAAAATAGGAGCATATTGGATATATATATATATATATAATGTGATAACACAATAAATGCTATTGTTTGTAAAAATGTCATATATATTAAACTTTGTATACACCAGAAAATGAAATAGTTTTATATTTGTGACATTTTCATAAACAATAACATTTACTGTGTTAATATATTTATGAAACAGTTTTATATATATAATATTTTCACAAACAGTAACATTTACTGAGTTAATATTACACAATATATATATATATATATAACATTTTCGCAAACAGTAACATTTACTGAGTTAAACTTTAATATAAAATATTATCTTATACATTGTGATATTCTAGCTGAATGATTTGGAATAGAGGTTTAAACTTTAATATAAAATATTATCTTATACATTGTGAAAAATTGTACGTTTCATATCTTTAAGAAATAAATTGTGTTATCTATATGTAGCTTTCAAACCCTTGAAAATTTGAACGTATGACTAGAACGAATGAACATGCATTTTTTTAATAGGGTACACATGAACACATGAAGGATGTATCGATTTAATGATTAATATCAATTCTTATTTAATGATGAAACACTATGAGTTTATATTTCATTTTTATGAATTGAAGATATAGTGGGAGCGCATTATATGTTGATTCTCAATGCTATACGTAAATATTAGTGGCGGCACTCAAGCGAGTACCTCTCAATTATAATTGAAGAATAATTTAATAGAATCTAAAGCTTTGATGTTCAGGAGAAATATTAATTTTTTTAGTTGTGATTCAAAAATAAAAACTTGCTTATGCTATTAAAAAGGATTTCAAAAATCGTTAGAGAATTCATGTCATAAATGATTTATTGAATTCCCTCGAACAAACTATAAATTAGTGTGTTGATGTAAAAAACTAGATTACTCTAATTATTCAATCACAGATAAATAAATGAGACAAAGAATTTTAAAGTGGTTCAGCCTTGTAGGAATGGCCTACGTCCACTGTTATGTTATTGCTGAGCGTTTGGGAATTCTCGATTACAAGTTCTATCCAGAAATTCGAGGGTGATATAAGGTTTTTATAGCCCTTAGGCTGTACATGAAAGGGTGTTACATTAAATGATCCACATATGAAAGGGTAATTCATTTAATGCTCTTCAAACGTGTGCGTCAAGATGATAAGCATTCAATGAATAGTTGAACTGTTGATTATCTGGCAATCAATGCTGCGGTCGAGATGCAGCTCGAACCGCCTTAGTTGTTCGTCGTCCAAGAGTTCCTCGGAACGCTGGAGTTCCTCGGAGAGCTGGAGTTCCTCGGAGTATACTTGTTGCTCGGAGTGAGTCTGACTTGGTCGGGGGAATGAACTTACTCGTTGCTATTATGCCACGTAGATTGACACGTGTCTTCTTATTATTCGTCCACATCAGCATACTAATTTTGGTATCAACAGAAGCCCCCAATGTTTCATATTTCGAACTTTGAGGAGTATGGAACATTCTTTCTCGGTATATGACAATATTAAATGACCTTCCTGGGTTTTAGGAGCCTTTTCTTCGTATTTGAATTTTCTTCCAAATTCGCAGAATCTGCCTTTTTTGCATTTTTATAAGCGCTTCGATCTTCGTGCCCTTTTTGTCCTTTTAGCTGTCGGTAGCGTACTAGTTTCTTTTTTGTAATCATTTCTTTCGCCGTTTCCCAAGGCAAAGTATTTAAGCTTCAGAAGCAATCCCATCGTCTTCTACCTTTTCAATTTCTGCTTTCGAGTTTTCTATAGCTTTTTTCTCTCCTGTGCGTTCATCCCTTTCTTCGTTTGTTTGTCAACAAATCTCCTCTTTCCTGTAAGATTTTCTTCCTTCTTCTTCATTTCTTTTTATTCACCATGGTTTATATTATCGAATCTCTTGAGAAGTTCCGTTCTGACTTCTCTATTCCTTCTTGGGTAACTTTGGAGAGTCTTTCTGAGCCTTCAAGTTATTTTGATTTGGCTGAGGGACATTGGTTCCCTAGCCTCTTTATTGCTGAATGTGGATTTTCTTTTCCAGTAAACCCTTTATGTTTAGAGTTATGTCAGTATTTCGATGTTGTACCTGCAAAAATAGCCCCCAACACATGGAGAATAGTTAATGGGGTGTATAGGTTAAATCAAACTCATGGAACTCGTATAGGAATTCCTGAGATTATGTACTATTATAGATGGGCTGTTTTAGACAATGTTTTTTATTTGAAAACTAGGTTTTTGAATAGGGCCTTAGTAGTCAACCTCCCTGATGCAAACAGGGATTATTTTGAACATGGGGTAGTTATAAAAAATTGGCAACATGCCCCTTTGGTTGGAGATGCAGTATATGAGGGTCCCAGATGCCCCCCATATGGCAATGGGATAGGTTATTTTCATTTTATTTCATTTCTGAAATTATGATTTCATTATGTTTGAATAAATGCATGATTGACATTTCAATATGCTTTTATTTGCAGTTGACAGTAAGAGAAAAACTCCCAAAGAATTTGAAGTTAATATAAAGCATCTGAAACATATCTGGAATTTGCATCGAAGAGTTGCAGACCAGCACATCAGGTCTGCTTCATATTTGTTGCAGAACAGGAGCTACACATCATCCTTTACTGCTCATCCTGTGGTCAGCATTAGTGACCCATTGCCAGCTTCTGAGGAATCTTCACCAGAATCTCACATTCCTCTAAGTCAGAAGATGGGCAAGAGAAGAGTTCCTGCTATCTTCGAGGAGACTTCCTCTACCAGGGATGGAAAAAGAAACAAGGCTGAAGTCCCAAAGGGGACAAAGAAAGTAGATGGTGCCCCTTCTGTTGCTCCTCAGAAAGCTGCCGAGAATCCCCCAGTGGCTCCGAGCAAGAAGAATGCACCTGTGGAAGTGGTCCCAACCAAAAGTTCTTTGGTTGAAACTGCTGAAGTGCCACTGAGGAGATTGAAGAAATCATCCTCGGTCACTTTGACTGAGACCATTCCCCAGCTCCAAGCTAGTGGAGCTGGTGTTCCCACCATTATTCCCCCGAGTTCTGCGATGAGCTCGGTAAAGACTTGGATTATTCCTGAAGTCCAAGGGATAGAAGAAAACATGTCTAGGGATATGCTGACATCCCTAGCTACTCGTCACATTGCTTCAGTAAGTTTCTCTTATCTTGAATTTTTCTTTCTTTCCATCAATTCATGTATCTCGATATTGACTTATCATTACCTTCTTTTTCAGCTGGTGAGTTGCTTTAACACCATAGTGAAGAAAGATGAAGCACTCAGGGCTTCCAGTTACTCGTCTGGAGTGGAGGATGCCTTTGTGGGTTTGGCCCAATCTCTGAAGGAATCCCGTCAAAAATACGACGAGGATAAGGGTGAATGGGAGAAGAAGTTGACTGCGTCTGAGGCAGAGAAAGTGCAGTTGGGAAAGAAGGTAAAGGACTTGGAGATAGAGAATAAAAAATACGCCGAGAAGCTCACAAGTTTTGGGGAGCTTGAGAATAAGTTGAAATCGGCCGAGGAAGAGCTGTCCCTTCTGCGAGAGGTAAATCGCCAGAAAGAGGAGGTGGAAGCCAAATTGAAAGCCACCGGGGATCTTCTATCCGAGAAGCTCTCCTCGGAGAAAATGAATAGAAAAATGGCTGTTAAAAAATCCTTTCGAACCGATTGGGACAAAGGATGGGATAGGGGGGTAACTGCAATGATGGCTCAGGTGCAGTATGGGAGTTTGAAATACTTCCGAGATGGTTGGGTTGCTGCCTTGTAAGAATTTAAGGTGAGCGAGGACTCTGAACTATTTCAACAACATCTTCCTGGTCCTCCTCCAGCTATTGAAGATGAAGAAGAGGATGAACCTGCATCCGAGGAGTCTTCACTGATAGTGGGTGATCAAGTCATTGCTACACAACCCAACCAGACATCTGCTGAGGAGATTTCTTCTTTGCCTGCTCCTTCTGAACAAATCCTAACTCCAGCCGACCAGATTATTGTTCCCACCGAGCAACCAAGCTCCTCGTCCCAGCCTCCCGAGAAAGTCTTGGGAGACAAGGAAAAGGTGTGAAGTTGTTCGGTATTCTCTTTTATTTTTCCTTTTGCTTGTACTTTGTATTCTGAACGATGTACTCTTTTTGATGATGTAATAAAATCACCTCTTTTTGCTCCTCTATATTGTTGATGCTCTGTCTGCTTTTTATTAACTCTTGCCTTCTCTTCTTTACTAGTTTGTGGCTAGAATGGAATTATTATCTGCCAATGATACAAAGTTGATGCAGCAATGCCATGAATATTATAAGGCTGGTCACACAGAATTGAGTGTATCAGAAGTTGTTGACATCCTCGGTCATGATGCTTCAGAGCAGGCAGTAGAAGCTTATCAATATCTGAAGGGCTTACTTGATCGAGCTGTGGCCAATAACGTGGCTTACTATGACATGATCGAGGAGCTTTAGTATACTCTAGAAGATCTTCAGACTCAGTACAAAGAATCAACTGACCTTCTGCATGAGGGGTATGAAAAGAGGTATCAACAGCTTTCTGCCGAGACATGCCACAAAAAGATCCTTGCTGGGTACGATGTCAGGGAGAGAACCCTAAAGGGTGAAGTTGAAGCTTGTAGACAGATTGCCGAACTGCTAGAGTAAGAAAATAACAATTTGCAGAAAGAGCTGGCACAATATAAGTCTGCAGCATCTTCTTCAACAGTTGTAATCCCAGTGACTGACGAGGGATTTTCCTTTCTAGAGGTTGAGAATGTCAAATTAAGGCAAGAGTTGGATACCTTGAGAAGATCTGGTACTTCTGCTGCTACTCGGGGACGAGGAAGAGGTTCTCGTGGGCGAGGAAGAGTTGCCCAGGATGTTGTCGAGGAACGAAGTACTCCACCTGCTCGGGGTCGATCAAGAACTCCTCGTAGTATTGAAGAAGCTCGTACTCTGTCAACATTGGAAACTCAAGCGTACCAATTGAATGCAAAAGATCGGGCTTTATCTGAAATGTCTAAGAAAATACTAACTCTGGAGGATCAACTTGCTTCGACCAAGTCTGCTCTGAAGAATAAGGATGTTTTTGCCAGGAACCTTCATGAGCAGTTAGAGAGAATAACTTTCCAATTCCATAAACAACCTCGTGAGTTCTGGAATACAGGCTACAATGAGGCCCTTTATCACTTGGATGCTCGCATTGAAAATGCCAATAATGAAGGTTATAAACAGGGATGGTTGAACGCCCTGGGTGTATTGAAACTAGAGCAGGGCCATTATTTATGGGATTATCATGCTCTTGGGCTACTAGACTTGCCTGTGCCACCTTATAAATTGGACATGGAATGGATCCCAGCTCGTGCCATTCCTCAGAGATTAATTGCAAAATACCTCGGTGACTATAATCTTCATTCTCAGATTGAGGTATCTCGTCCCGAGCATCTACTGGACACACCTTCTGTGATGAACATTAGGATGCTGAAGGATTTGAACTTCATTAACTCTGCTCAGACTTTAAATGATTCGCCTGCTGGCGAGGAACCTATTTCAAAAGCGGAGGGAAAGAAACCAATAGAGTAGGGATCTCAATGTAATAGTTAGTACACATATGTAACTTGTAATTCGTTTTGAATTTTAATGAAAGACCTTCATTTTCTGTTTGCAAATCTGTATTGCTATTGTTTTATGCTTGTCAAACACTTTATATTTGTGCTTGCATAATAATATTGTGTGGTTCCTCGACCAACTTGGTAATAAAAATTTACAAGTATTAGTAATGTTGCTCGATCACTTAATAATAAAGTAATGAGTATAAAAATGTTAAAATTTCTTCCAACCAACCAAGGTTGTTAAGTTGAGCTCGTCGACCAATTATAGTTAATGGATTTTTATCCCCGACCAGCTATACTTGGTAAATTTTGTTTTTTTCATAAAATGTGCCCGACCAACCAAGGTCAAAGATTTTTCCTCGTCGACCAACTACAGTGAGTGGGTTTTTATCCCCGACCAACTATACTTGGTTCAGTTTGGAACTTTTATGTAATAAACTTACTTCCCGACCAACATAAGTTGGCATTTTGAGATAATATTTTGTTCTCGCCCTTTTACCAACCGGAGTTGGTCGTGGGTTTGAACTATCATGTCCACTAGATCTTTTACCAACCTTAGTTGGTCACACTAGTGTACGCCTCCTAACCAAAGGAGTATAGTTTGTTCTCACCCTTTTACCAACCGGAGTTGGTCGTGGGTCTGAACTATCATGTCCACTAGTTCTTTTACCAACCTTAGTTGGTTACGCTAGTGTACGCCTCCTAACCAAAGGAGTATAGTTTGTTCTCGCCCTTTTACCAACCGGAGTTGGTCGTGGGTCTGAACTATCATGTCCACTAGTTCTTTTACCAACCTTAGTTGGTCACGCTAGTGTACGCCTCCTAACCAAAGGAGTGTAGTTTGTTCTCGCCCTTTTACCAATCGGAGTTGGTCGTGGGTTTGAACTATCGTCTTCTTTTTACTGCCGAGCAGCGTTGCGTACCGAGCAGCAACTATCGTCTTCTTTTTACTGCCGAACAGCGTTGCGTACCGAGCAGCGTAGTGTTAAACACACTAGTATTCCCCGAAAAACTTTCAATAAAAGGAGAGAAGATTGCGAAATATCATCGTTTTATTCATATTGATGGAACTGCTTTACATTTTACATCACTGATAATACTTGCGTAGGTGTTCCGCATTCCATGCATTCTTAAATTCTTCTCCTTCTAGAGTTGCTATTCGGTAAGTTCCTGGTCGGACAACTGCAGTAACTCGGTAAGATCCATGCCAGTTTGCTTCCAACTTATTGTGCTTCTGAATAACCTTCTTTAGCACGTAATCTCCTTCTTTTAAGTCGCATTTTTTCACCCTCTTGTTGTAGAATAGGGTTGTTCGTTGTTGATAAGCAGCATTCCTAATGGCTGCCTCTTCTCTAACTTCCTCGAGCATGTCCAAATCTAATCTCCTCATCAGGTCGCTGACTGGGGAATTGAAATTCAGCACTCTGTGTGTTGGAAGACCCAACTCGGCAGGTATTACAGCCTCACTTCCAAATGCCAGCATATATGGTGATTCTCCAGTCGCTGCTCGGGGAGTTGTTCGGTAAGCCCACAATACTGACTGTAGCTCATTAATCCAATTAGCTTTAGCCTCACTTAGCCTCTTCTTCAAACCATTTAATAATGTTATGTTCGTCACTTCAGTCTGCCCATTGCTTTGAGGATGGCTTGGTGCTGAATGAACCTTCAAAATGTTTGACTGATGATAATAGGCGGCAAACTCCTCGTTATCAAATTGTGTTCCATGGTCTGTGATGAAGGCATGAGGGAGACCATATCGACAGATGATGTTCTTCCAAACGAATTAGTACACCTTCTCGTATGTCATATCAAATCCATTCCCCACATGGCAAAAGGCCAAGGAGAAGTTATGGGTGTCAACAATGCTTGTGGAGTTCGTCGGATGGAGGAAAAACGTTGGCATTTATCACATCTCTTAGCATAGGCTATACAATCAGCCCTCATTGTTGGCCAATAGTATCCTTGAGTCATTACCCTTTGTAAAAGCGTTCGACTTGCTACATGAGCTCCACAAGACCCTTTATGGATTTCTTCAATCAATTCTTTCACCTCGGAGGGATGTACACATCTCTGCAAACCTGCCATGATTCCTCGTCTATACAAAATACCATTAGTTAACACATACCGAGCAGCTTTATACTTCAGTTTCTTGGCAGCGAGCTTGTCCTCCGGCAATTCTCCCTCCTCAATATATGCCCTGATGGGATCCATCCAAGATGGTCCTAAATCAAGAGTAATAACATTCATCGTCAGGTCTTCATCTATGCTCCGAGCTTCTAATACTTCAATTGGTATCGTTCTTCGCAGCTCAGTACGAGTAGCTGATGCTAATCGGGCCAGTGCGTCTACTTGTGCATTCTCCATTCTTGGTATTCTGATCAACTGAATGGCATCAAATTCTACCAACAACTTCATCGCCTTTACATGATACTTGATCATTAATTCTCCTTTAACTGCATATGTTCCCATCATTTGATTCACAATTAATTGAGAATCACTGAATACTATCACTTGTTGCGCTTCCATAATCTTTGCTAAATTAAGACCTGCTATCAAGGCTTCATACTCAGCCTTATTATTGGAAGCTTTGAATTGGAATCGCAAGGCATATTCCATGTCAATCTCGTCTGGGGTTTTCAAAACAATCCCTGCCCCACAACCTGTTGTGCAAGATGACCCATCTACATCGAATCTCCATGTAGGTAACTCGTCTTCAAATTTCTTATTTGACAGAGTTCCTCGTTGAAATATCTGTTGTTTCCTTTCATCCTCCCCTGGTATTTTTCGTTCCTCGTCGACCATCTCTTCTCGCCCTTTTACCAACCGGAGTTGGTCTGGGTTTGAATTTGATGATCTTTCTACATCCACAAGTCCTTTTACCAACCGGAGTTGATCTGGACTTATGTCTGTTGATCCTGTAACATCCACAGGTTGGTCAACGAGCGACTTTTATTCCTCGGGGGTATTAGGATATGTAAATTCTTCTATAAAGTCTGCTACAGTCTGCCCTTTTAATGATGATCTGGGTTCATACACAATATCATATTCACCGAGCTCTATTGCCCAATACATCAATCTCCCTGATTTTTCTGGTTTATGAAGGGCTTGTCTCAATGGCATGTCGGTATACACGACGATGGTATGGGCTTGGAAATAAGGCCTCATTCTTCTACTTGCTTCAATTAATGCCAATGCCAATTTTTCCAGCTTTGGGTACCTGATCTCTGCACCTCGGAAAGCCTTACTTGTGTAATAAATTGGCTTCTGGACTCCATTCTCCAATCTGATCAATGCCGAGCTGACTGCATTCTCTGATACTGCCAGGTACAAGTACAATTTCTCTCCCATTACTGGTCTGGATAACAATGGAGGTGCTCCCAAATATTTCTTCAAGTCTTGAAAGGCTTTCTCACATTCATCATTCCACTCGAAAGTTTTTTGAAGCGTTTTGAAGAATGGGAGGCATCTATCAGTTGCTCGAGATACAAATATGTTGAGCGCTGCAACTCGTCCTGTAAGACTCTGCACTTCTTTCTTCGTCGTTGGAGATCGCAACCCTAAAAGAGCTTTGATCTTTGCTGGATTTGCCTCAATGCCTCGCTGGTTGACGATGTACCCGAGGAACATTCCTTCTCATACTCCAAAAGTGCACTTCGTCGGGTTGAGCTTCATTTGGTATTTATCCAGTTGATCAAAGGTCTGACCTAAGTCAACTAGATGATCAACAGCTTTTTTGCTCTTTGTCAGCATATCGTCGACATAGACTTCCATATTGCAACTGATTTGTTCGGCAAAAACCTTTTTCATTAGCCGCTGATATGTCGAACCTGCATTTTTTAAACCAAAAGGCATAACATTATAACAATAAGTTCCCCTAGGGGTAATAAAAGAAGTGCTTTCCCTGTCTTCAGGTTTCATTTTGATCTAGTTGTAACCAGAGTAAGCATCCATGAAGCTGAGCAGCTCGTGTCCCGAGGTAGCATCCACTAGTTGGTCAATTCTGGGCAATGGGAAATGATCCTTTGGGCAGGCCTTGTTGAGATCAGTGAAATCAACACACATTCTCCATTTATTGTTTTTCTTCTTTACCATCACCATATTTGCTAACCAGTCTGGATATTTCACATCTTCAATGAATTGGGCTTTCTGGAGCTTCTCGACCTCCTCTTGTATAGCCTGATTCTTCTCGGGACTAAATACTCTTCTTCTCTGCTTTACATGCTTGATCTCCTTATTCGCATTGAGTTCATGGCATAAGAAGTTTGGATCTATTCCTGGCATGTCTTCATGACTCCATGCAAAAGTTTTCTTTCTGTCTCTCAAGAAAGTTATCAACTCCTATTTTATTGAAACATCCAATGATGAACCTATCTGGGTTACTCGTTCAGGGTGCTCGTCGTCCAGAATAACATTTTCTGTAGATTCCACCACCTGTCCTTTTACCAGTTGAAATTCATCTCTGGTGTTGATGTAAAAAATTAGATCGCTCTAATTATTCAATCACAGATAAATAAAATGAGACAAAGATTTTTAAAGTGGTTCAGCCTTATAAGAATGGCCTACGTCCACTGTTATGTTATTGCTGAGTGTTTGGAAATTCTCGATTACAAGTTCAATCCAGAAATTCCCGTCCCTTTGAATGAGGGTGATACAAGGTATTTATAGCCCTTAGGTTGTACATGAATGGGCCGATACATTAAATGAGAATACATATGAAAGGGTAATACATTTAATGCAGCGTGTGCGTCAAGATGATGAACATTCAATGAATAGTTAAACTGTTGACATTCTGGCAATTAATACTACGACCGAGGTGCAGCTCGGACCGCCTTAGTTGCTCGTTGCTCAGGAGTTCCTCGGAGCGCTAGAGTACCTCGGAGTGTTGCAGTTCCTCGGTATATCCTCGTTGCTCGGGGAGAACATGAGTTGGTCGAGGAAATGAACTTCCTCGTTGTTATTGTCCTCCGTAGACTGACAAGTGTCTTCGTATGATTCGTCCACATCAGCATATTAATTTTGGTATCAAAAGAAGCCCCCAATGTTTCATATTTCGAACTTTGAGGAGTATGGAACATTCTTTCTTGGTTTATGGTAATATTGAATGATCTTCCTGGGTTTTAGGAGCATCGTATTTGAATTCATTTCCAAATTCAAAGAATCCGCCTTTTTTCGAACTTTTAAGAGCGCTTCGATCTTAGTGCCCTTTTTATCCTTTTAGCCGCCGAAAGTTCAATAGTTTCTTTTTTGTAATCATTTCCTTCGCCGCTTCCCAAGGCAAAGTATTTAAACTTCTTAGGTAACCATACCGTCTTCTTCTTTTTCCAATATCCTGCATTCAAGCTTTCTATTCTCTCCTTCTCTCTTGTGCGTTCATCCTAGTTTTCGTTCGTTGTCAATATACCTCATTTCTTCCTGTAAGATCTTATTCCTTTCTTCTGTATCTCTTTTATTCAGTATGGTTTATATTGTGGAGTCTGTTGAGAAGTTTCGTTCCGATTTTTCCATTCCTTCTTGGGTAACTCTGGAGGTTCTTTCTGAGCCTTTAGATTATTTTCGATTGGCTGAGGGACATTGGTTCCCCAGTCTATTCATTGCTGAATGTGGATTTTCTTTTCCACCAAACCCATTGTGTCTTGAGTTTTGTCAGTATTTTGATCTTGTCCCTGCAAAAATAGCCCCCAATTCATGGAGAATAATTAATGGGGTGCACAAATTAAATCTAACTCATGGGACTCGTATAGGGATCCCTGAAATTATGTATTGCTATAAATGGGCCACTCTAGATAATATTTATTACTTAAAAACTAGGTTTCTGAATAGGGCTCTTGTAGTTAACCTCCCTGACTCAAATAGAGATTATTTTGAACATGGGTTGGTTATTAAAAATTGGCAATATGCCCCTTTAGTTGGAGATGGAGTATACAACGGTCCCAGATGCCCCCCATATGGCAATGGGATAGGTTTATTTTTCATTTTATTTTACTTATGAAGTTATGCTTTTATCATGTTTGACAAAATGTATGACTGATATTTCATTATGTGTTTGTTTGCAGTTGATAGTAAAAGAAAAACTCCAAAAGAATCAGAGGTTAATATTAAGCATCTGAAACTTATCTGGGGTTTGCATAAGAACGTTGCAGACGAGCACATTAGGTCTGCATCATATCTGCTACAGTATAAGAGTTACACAACCTCTTATACTGCTCGCCCTGTTGAACCAGCTTCAACTCCAGAGGATTCTTCTTCAGATTCTCATCTTCCTTTAAGTCAAAGAATGGGCAAGAAAAGAGCTCCTCCTGCTCTCTTTGATGACATTACTTCTACTGTTGGGGCTAAGAAAAGCAAAACTGATGTCCCAGAGGGGACTAAGAAGGTGGATGATGCACCCTCCAAAGCTGTCGAGAAGCCCCCAGTGGCTCCGAGCAAGAAAGTTGCTCCTATGGAAGTGATTACTATCTCTCCGACCAAGAGTTCTTCCTTGGTTGAAGCTGCTGAAGTTCCTTTGAGAAGATTGAGGAAATCATCCTCAGTCAATTTGGCTGAAACTGTCCCTTCTCTACCAGCTGGTGGTGTTGGTATTCCAACCATCATTCCTCCGAGTTCTGCAATGAGCTCGATAAAAACTTGGATCATACCCGAGGTCCAAGGAATTGATGAAAAATTTTCTAGGGATATGCTGATATCCCTAGCTACTCGTCATCTTGCTTCGGTAAATTTCTCACACTCTGAATTTTCTTTCTTTCTCTGAATGCTTGCATTTTGTATTGACTTTACTGTTTTTCTCATCTTTCAGCTGGTGAATTGTTTCAATAATATCGTGAAAAAAGATGAAGCTATTAAAGCTTCAAGCTCCTCGTCAGGTGTAGAGGATGCTCTGCTGGGTTTGACCCAATCCTTGAAGGAATCTCGCCAACAGTATAGTGAGGATAAGGCTGTTTGGGAGAAAAAGTTGTCTGCAGTTGAGGCCGAGAAGGTGAAGATGGCTGAGATCTCCAAGAGTTTGGAGGATAAAGTAAAAGGTTTAGAGGTCGAACATCAGAAGTATGATGTCAAGCTCAAGAACTTTGGAGAGCTTGAAGATAAGTTGAAGAAGGCAGAGGAGAAGTTGTCCGCCCTGCAAGATATCAAGGTCCAAAAGGAAGAATTGGATGTGAAGCTCTCCTCGGAGAAACTGAGAAGAAAAGTCGCAGTCAAAAAATCCTTCAGCGCTGGCTGGGATAAAGGATGGGATAAGGGAATTGATGCGATGACATCCCAAGTTCAATACGGGAAGTTGAAATACTTCCACGATGGCTGGGTAGCTGCTCTGCAGGAACTGAAGATCAAGGACGACTCTGAGCTATTCCAACTACACCTCCTGGTCCTCCTCCACCAATTGTGGAAGAAAAAGAAGATGAGCCTGTCTCTGATGAATCTTCTATGGCCATAGGTGATCAAGTCCCTGCATCTCTATCCTCTGCCAACGAGGACATTTCTTCCATGCCTCCTCCTCCTGAAAAATTTTCAACTCCTGCAGACCAAGTCGCCATTACCACCGAGCAGCCGAGCTCCTCATCCCAGCCTCCCGACAAAGTCTTGGGAGACAAGGAAAAGGTGTGAAGTTGTTCGGTATCATTTCTATCTTTCATTATTTGTAATCAAACAATGTAATCTTTTGATGATCTAATAAAATACATCTTCGTTCCTCTTCATTGTTGATACTCTGTCTGCTTTTATTTATTAACTCCTGCCTTCTTCTTTATTAGTTTTTGGCCAGAATGGAATTGATATCTGCCCCTGATACCGAGTTGATGAAACAATGCAATGGATATTATAAAGCTGGTCATACAGACCTGAGTGTATCAGAGATTGTCGACATCCTTGGCCACGATGCCTCAGAGCAAGCAGTTGAGGCTTACCGGTACTTGAAGGATCTACTTGATAGATCTATGGCCAATAATGTGGCATACTACGAATTGATCGAGGAACTTCATCATTCTTTAGAAGATCTACAAGGTCAACACAATGAATCAATGGCTTTGTTGCACAAGGAATATGAAAATAGATACCAACAGCTTTCTTCTGACACAGGCCATAAAAAGATCCTAGCTGGATACGATGTTAGGGAAAGAACTTTAAAAGGTGAAGTTGAAGCTTGCAGGCAGATTGCTGAGTTGCTGGAACAGGAGAACAATAATTTGCAAAAAAAGTTGGCATAGTATGAATCTGCAGCGTCATCTTCTACTGCTTTAGTGCAAGTTACCGACGAAGGTTTCTCGTTCTTAGAGGTTGAGAATGCCAAATTAAGGCAGAAACTGGACAACTTAAGAAAATCTGTTATTCCTTTGACTGCTCGGGGATGAGGAAGAGGTTCTCGCGGACGAGGAAGAGCTGTTCAAAATATTGCCGAGGAGCAAAGTTCTCCAGTCGCTGCTCGGAGTCGATCAAGAGTTCTTAGCCGCAATGTTGAAGAAGCTCGTACTCAGTCGACGTTAGAAACTCAAGCATTCCAATTGAACGCAAAAGACCGAGCTCTGTCTGAAATTTCCAAGAAGAATCTATCCTTAGAGGATCAACTTACTGCGATGAAGTCTACTCTGGATAATAAGGATGTTTTTGCCAGGAGCCTTCACGAACAACTGGATAGATTAACCTTCCAATTCCATAAACAGCCCAGGGAATTATGGCAGGGTACAATGAGGCCCTTTGTCATTTGGATGCTCGTATTGAACATGCCAATAATGAAGGTTATAAGCAAGGGTGGTTGAATGCCCTGGGTGTACTGAAATTGGAGCAAGGGCATTTTCTATGGGATTATCATGCTCCAGGGTTATTAGATTTGCCTGTGCCACCTTTCAAATTGGACATGGAATGGATCCCAGCTCGTTCCATTCCTCGGAGTTTAATTTCAAAATATCTCGGCGACTATAGTCTTCATTCTCAGACTGAATTATCTCATCCAGAGCATCTCTTGGATACACCTTCTGTGATGAACGTCAGAATGCTCAGAGATATTAATTTCATCAACTCTCCTCTTTGCTTAGAAGATCCTCCTGCTGGCGAAGAACCTGTTTCAAAAGCTAAAGGAAAGAAACCAATAGAATAGGTTTTTCAGTGTAATAATTGGAACATATGTATAGCTTGTAATACATTTTTATCTTAATGAAAGAATTTCATTTTCTGTTTGCAAATTTGTATTGCGATTGTCTTGTGTTTATCAAACATTTTTACATTTGTGTATATGTATCTGTTAAAAAGATAACAATATGATGTTGTTCATCAACCAACTTAGTAATCAAAATTACAAGTATCAATGCTGCTCAATCACTTAATAATAAAGTAATGAGTTATAAAATGTTTAAAATGTTTCCAACCAACCAAGGTTGTTAAATCGTGTTTGTCGACCAACTACAGTTTATGGGTTTTTATCCCCGACCAACCATACTTGGTAAATTTTTTTCATAAAATGTGCCCGACCAACCATGGTCGATAATTTATCCTCGTTGACTAAGTATAGTTGATCACCGACTAACTATACTTGGTTCAGTTTGCAATTCTTTGTATTTTCTGGAATGATTTTACCTTCCGACCAACTTGTTGGCCTATTTTCAAAATGATATCGTTCTTCCCTCAACCGTAGTTGATTATTGAACTATCAAGTTCCTTCGAACTATCTTGTGCACTAGTTATCTTACCAACCTTAGTTGGTCACACTAGTGTACGCCTCCTAACCAAAGGAGTATATTTTTTGGTTCTTTCGAACTTTATGTCCACTAGTTATCTTACCAACCTTAGTTGGTCACGCTAGTGTACGCCTCCTAACCAAAGGAGTATATTTTTTGGTTCTTTCGAACTTTTCGTCCACTAGTTATCTTACCAACCTTAGTTGGTCACGCTAGTGTACGCCTCCTAACCAAAGGAGTATATTTTTTGGTTCTTTCGAACTATTGTCTTCTTTTTGCTGTCGAGCAGCGTAGTGTACAACACTAGTATTCCCCGAAAAACTTTCAATAGAAAGAAAATGGTGAAACATCCTCGTTTTATTCATAATGAAGGAACTGCTTTACATTTTACATTACTGATAATACTTGCGAAGGTGTTCAGCATTCCAAGCATTCTTGAATTCTTCTCCTTCTAAAGTTGCTATTCGGTAAGTTCATGGTCGAACAACTTCTGTAACTCAGTAAGGCCCATGCCAGTTTGCCTCCAATTTATTGTGTTTCTGAATTACCTTCTTTAGCACATAATCTCCATCTTTTAAATCGCATTTCCTCACCCTTTTGTTGTAGAAAAGAGCTGTTCGTTGTTGATAAGCAGCATTCCTAATGGCTGCCTCTTCTCTGACCTCCTCGAGCATATTCAAATCCAGTCTTCTCATCAAGTCACTGACTGGGGAACTGAAATTCAGCACTCTGTGTGTTGGGAGACCTAACTCGGCAGGTATTACAGCCTCACTTCCAAATGCTAGCATATATGGTGATTCTCCAGTCGCTGCTCGAGGAGTTGTTCGGTAAGCCCATAATACTGATTGTAGCTCGTTAATCCAGTTAGCTTTAGCTTCACTTAACCTTTTCTTCAAACCATTTAGCAGTGTTCTATTCGTCACTTCAGTCTGTCCATTGCTTTGAGGATGGCCTGGTGCTGAATGGACCTTCAAAATGTTCGACTGATGACAATAAGCAGCAAATTCCTCGTTATCAAATTGGGTTCCATGGTCTGTGATGAAGGCATGAGGGAGACCATATCGACAGATGATATTCTTCCAAACGAACTGGTATACCTTCTCGTACGTCATGTCGATGAGGGGTTCAGCTTCTACCCACTTAGTAAAATAGTCTACTGCGACGACGAGGTACTTGAATCTTCCTCGGGTGGTCGGCAATGGTCCCACCAAATCAATTCCCCACATGGCGAATGGCCAAGGGGAAGTTATGGGTGTCAACAATGCTTGTGGAGTTCGTCGGATAGAGGAAAAACGTTGGCACTTGTCACATTTCTTAGCATAGGCTATACAATCAGCCCTCATTGTTGGCCAATAGTATCCTTGAGTCATTACCCTTTGTAAAAGCGTTCGACTTGCTACATGAGCTCCACAAGACCCTTTATGGATTTCTTCAATCAATTCTTTCACCTCGGAGGGATGTACACATCTCTGCAAACCTGCCATAATTCCTCGTCTATACAAAATACCATTAATTAACACATACCGAGCAGCTTTATACTTCAGTTTCTTGGCAGCGAGCTTGTCCTCCGGCAATCCTCCCTCTTCAATATATGCCCTGATGGGATCCATCCAAGATGGTCCTAAATCAGGTAATTACATTCATTGTCAGGTCTTCATCTATGCTCCGACTTTCCAATACTTCAATTGGTATCGTTCTTCGCAGCTCGGTACGAGTAGCTGATGCTAGTCGGGCCAGTGCGTCTGCTTGTGCATTCTCCATCCTCGGTATTCTTACCAATTGAATGGCATCAAATTCTGTCAGTAACTCCATCACCTTTGCATGATATTTGATCATTAACTCTCCTTTAACCGCATATATTCCCGTCATCTGATTCACAATTAATTGAGAATCACTGAATACCATCACTTGTTGTGCTTCCATAACTTTTGCTAAGTTTAACCCCGCTATCATGGCCTCATACTCAGCTTCATTATTAGAGGCTTTGAATTGGAATCGTAAAGCGTATTCCATGTCAATCTTATCTGGGGTGCTCAAAACAATTCCTGCGCCGCAACCTGCTGTGCAAGATGAGCCATCTACATATAATCTCCATATGGGTAATCCGTCTTCAAATTCTTTATCTGACAGGGTTCCTCGGTGAAATATTTGTTGCTTCTTTTCATCCTCCCCTAACACTTTTCGATCCTCGTCGATCATTTCTTCTCGCTCTTTTACCAATGGAAGCTGGTCTGAGTTTGAAGTCGATGATCCTTCTATATCCATAAGTCCTTTTACCAACTGGGGTTGGTCCGAATTTATGTCTGTTGATCCTGTAACATCCACAGGTTGGTCAACGAGCAATTTTTGTTCCTCGGGGGTATCAGGGTATGTAAACTCTGCTATAAAATCTGCTACAGCCTGCCCTTTCAATGATGATCTGGGCTCATATACAAGATCATATTCATCGAGTTCTATTGCCCAGTACATCAATCTTCCTGATTCTTCTGGCTTGTGAAGGGCTTGTCTCAATGGCATGTCGGTATACACAATGATGGTATGGGCCTGGAAATATGGCCTCATTCTTCTACTTGCTTCAATTAATGCCAATGCCAATTTTTCTAACTTTGGGTACCTGATCTCTGCACCTCGGAAAGCCTTACTTGTGTAATAAATTGGTTTTTGGATTCCATTCTCCAATCTGATCAATGCCGAGCTAACTGCATTCTCTGATACTGCTAGATATAAGTACAACTTCTCTCCTGTTATTGGCCTAGACAACAATGGAGGTGCTCCTAAATACTTTTTCAAGTCTTGAAAGGCCTTTTCACATTCATCAGTCCACTCAAAAGTTTTTCGAAGTGTTTTGAAGAATGGGAGGCATTTGTCAGTTGCTCGAGATACAAATCTGTTGAGCGCTGCAACTCGTCCTGTAAGACTCTGCACTTCTTTCTTTGTTGTTGGAGATCGCAATCCTAAAAGAGCTTTGATCTTATCTGGATTTGCTTCAATGCCCCGCTGGTTGACAATGTATCCGAGAAACATTCCTTCTCGTACTCCAAATGTGCACTTCGTCGGGTTGAGTTTCATCTGGTATTTATCCAGCTGATCAAATGTCTGAGCTAAATCAACTAAATGATTTGCAGCTTTCTTGCTTTTTGTCAGCATATCATAGACATAGACTTCCATGTTGCAACTGATTTGTTCGGTGAAGACCTTGTTCATCAGCCGCTGGTATGTCGCTCCTGCATTTTTCAAACCAAAAGGCATAACATTATAGCAATAAGTTCCCCTAAGGGTAATAAAAGAATTACTTTCCCTGTCTTCAGGTTTCATTTTGATCTGGTTGTAGCCAGAGTAAGCATCCATGAAGCTGAGCAGCTCATGTCCCGAGGTAGCATCCAAGTTGGTCAATTCTGGGCAATGGAAAATGATCTTTTGGGCATGCCTTGTTGAGATCAGTGAAATCAACACACATTCTCCATTTATTGTTCTTCTTCTTTACCATCACCACATTTGCTAGCCAGTCTGGATATTTCACATCTTCAATGAATTGGGCTTTCTGGAGCTTCTCGACCTCCTCTTGTATGGATTGATTCTTCTCGGGGCTAAATACCCTTCTTCTCTGCTTCACAGGCTTGATCTCCTTATTCACATTGAGTTCATGACATAAAAAATTTGGATCTATTCCTGGCGTGTCCTCATGACTCCATGCGAAAGTTTTCTTCCTATTTCTCAAGAACATTATTAACTCTTGTTTTATTGAAGCATCCAACGACGAACCTATCTGGGTTACTCGTTCAGGGTGCTCCTCGTCCAGAATAACATTTTCTGTAGATTCTACCACCTGTCCTTTTACAAGTTGGGATTCATCCCTGGGATCAAGAGTTTCAATTTCTGTACCTTCCTCCACTTAGTAGGTAATAGTCTTTTTCCTTGATTCTTCAAGCTCCTCTTGCTCGGCAGATGTATAATAGCATTCCCGAGCTATTTTTTGATCGCCTTTCACAATTCCTACTCCGAAGTTTGTTAGGAATTTTAAGCATTGATGCACTGTAGATGGAACTGCTTCGAACTTCTTCAAACCAACTCTTCCCATGATGATGTTGTAGGCTGACTGCACATTCTTATCCATCACAAAGAAGCGTATTCTTTCTGTTCGACAAGCGGGCCAAGTTCCAATGAATATGTCCAACTTGATCGTCCCAAGTGGAAAAACTTTCTCGCCAGCAAAACCCAGAAGGGGTCTGTGATAAGGTTCCAATTGAGATAGTTTCAAATTCAAACTATCAAAACATGAATAGTACATGATGTCTGCCGAACTACCATTGTCCACCAACACCCTTGAAATCACCACATCTTTCATCCTCATTTTGATCACCAAGGGATCGTCGTGAGGGTAAAGAACACCGGCCAAATCGTTTTTTGAAAAACCAATAACTAGCTTCTCTTTATTTACCTTCCTCGGACGATCATCCTCGGCAAGATTTATTCGTTGAATATATGAGCAGGCTTGGGCCTCTCCGAGATAGGCCTTTCTTTCTGCAGTAAGGTCTCCCCCTCCAGCATCTCCTCCTGTTATAACATTACAATCAATTGACCCAAAACGTATGGAAAATACCTCTCGTTCAGGCTGTCTTGGCTTCTTTGGAAGATCGGGGTCTTCATCTGGATCATCTTCATGATTTCTTTTCTTTTTCTCCTCCGTCCGACGAGGAGATCTGGAACGATCTCTGGTTCTATCATCATTCTTCCTTTCACCTCTGCGATCTACATACTTTGACAACTTTCCTCTTCGGATGAGCGTTTCAATCTCATTCTGAAGGGCTATGCAATTTTTGGTCGTATGGCCATGATCTTTATGGAACTCGCAATATTTTGCCCTATTCCTCAATTCAGGATTGGTCCTCAGTTTATCTGGCCACTTGATTTCTTCGTTATTCTTGATTTCTTCTAAAACATGATTAATACCCATCTTTAATGGAGTATAATTATCATATTTCTTCAGGACTTCCCATGACGTCCTATTATTCTTGGAGTGCTTATCACCACCATTACCTTTTTTCTCTTTCTTCTTAGATTTGTCAACCTCCACCTTGGTTTCTTTATCCATATTCTTCTTCGCAGCCATAGCCTCCTCGTCATTCATGATTTTGGCTGCTTTTGCTATCAACTCCGACATAGTTTTAGGTGGATCTTTGGACAAAGTATAATATAACTTATTAGGCAACAATCCACTCATCAAAGCAGTGATCGCTGTCTTTTCTTCGTAATCTATGACTTCCAACTTCTCATTATTGAAACGAGTTATGTAATTTCTAGTACTTTCACCAGACTTTTGTCTAACACTTAAGTGTGCTACTCGTTTTACTGGCTTTGCTCCAAAATAGAAATTGCCAATAAACAACTCGGCTAACTGAATAAACGTCGAAATCTTACCCCGGGGAAGATTATTGTACCATATCTGTGCAGATCCGGTAAGAGTTCCCGAGAATGCTCTACATCTCATCTCGTCGGGGACGACATATATGTCGGCAACAGCTTGGTATTGTTCAATATGAAGAACAGGATCTGTCTTTCCATCATACTTAGGGGTCACTACAGGTGCTTTGAATTTCGATGGTGTAGGAAAATTCACAATGGCCTGCACAAAAGGTGTCCCTTGAACAAAAGTTCTCTGTAAGGGATTCCTTTCTTTAACCATTTCTCCAAGTCTATCCTCCAATCGCTGAATGGAACCCTTCCATGCTTCATTTCCTTCCTCGGGCTGCTTAGTCCGAGCAATTGATTGTTCTGACGTAGCTTCCTGAGATCTATCTTGACGAGTAACTGGTCTTGATTGTACTGATCCTTCTCTCAAACCTGATGGTGGTCGGAAGCTTCTCGATGGGGCTCTAGGCGGACTCATATTTCTCCTTGGTCCTAACCGACTGAAAGGAGATGCCCTGCTTAATCTTTCCAGGGCGCTAGTTCTCTCCGGAGAGAGGGTAATATGTTGATCTGTATCCGTAGCCCGTATCGATGAAGTTCGCCCAGGTTGATAAGAAAAATCATCAGATTCTTCATTATGATATGAATCAGTACGCCTGGATCGCGATTGCCCACGATCACTCCTTTGCCTTGAATGGGTAGGTGCACCGCCATGAAGAGTTTGAATGAGTTGCCTCATTGTTTATTGCATAGCGGTTTGTCCTTCGGCCAGATTCGTCATAATTCCAGCCAGATCTGGAGGTGCAGATGGATTCGGAGGATTTTTAGTATTTCTAGCATTTCGATTACTGGATTCTGGATTATCTGCCATTGATGATAAATGATTTTTGGTGAAAAATGATAGCAACAGTCGCTTCCCACAGACGGCGCCAATCTGTTGATGTAAAAAATTAGATCGCTCTAATTATTCAATCACAGATAAATAAAATGAGACAAAGATTTTTAAAGTGATTCAGCCTTATAAGAATGGCCTACGTCCACTGTTATGTTATTGCTGAGTGTTTGGAAATTCTCGATTACAAGTTCAATCCAGAAATTCCCGTCCCTTTGAATGAGGGTGATACAAGGTATTTATAGCCCTTAGGCTGTACATGAATGGGCCGATACATTAAATGAGAATACATATGAAAGGATAATACATTTAATGCAGCGTGTGCGTCAAGATGATGAACATTCAATGAATAGTTGAACTGTTGACATTCTAGCAATTAATACTACGATCGAGGTGCAGCTCGGACCGCCTTAGTTGCTCGTTGCTCAGGAGTTCCTCGGAGCGCTAGAGTACCTCGGAGTGTTGCAGTTCCTCGGTATATCCTCGTTGCTCGGGGAGAACATGAGTTGGTCGAGGAAATGAACTTCCTCGTTGTTATTGTACTCCATAGACTGACAAGTGTCTTCGTATGATTCGTCCACATCAGCATATTAATTTTGGTATCAACATCTGGGATCCAGTGTTTCAATTTCTGTACCTTCATCCACCTGGTAGGTAGCAGTCTTTTTCCTTGATTCTTCAAGCTCCTCTTGCTCGGCAGACGAATAATAGCATTTCCGAGCTACTTTCTGATCACCTTTCACAACTCCTACTCCGAAATTTATTGGGAATTTTAAGCACTGATGTACTGTAGATGGGACTGCTTCGAACTTCTTCAAACCAACTCTTCCCATGATGATGTTGTAAGCTGATTGCACATTCTTATCTATCACAAAAAAGCGTATTTTTTCTGTTCGACAAGCAGGCCAAGTTCCAATAAATATATCCAACTTGATCGTCCCAAGTGGAAAGACTTTCTCGCCAGCAAAACCCAATAGAGGTCTGTGATAAGGTTCCAATTGAGATAATTTCAAATTTAAACTGTCAAAGCATGAATAGTACATAATGTCTGCCGAACTACCGTTATCTACCAGCACCCTTGAAATCACTACTTCTTTCATCCTCATTTTGATCACCAAAGGGTCGTCGTGAGGGTAAAGAACACCTGCCAGGTCGTTTTTTGAAAAACCGATGACTAGCTTCTCTTTGTTTACCTTCCTCGGGCGATCCTCTTCAGCCAAATTTATCCATTGAATGTATGAGCAAGCCTGAGCCTCACCGAGGTAAGCTTTTCTTTCTGCAGTAAGGTCTCCTCCTCCTGCATCTCCTCCTGTAATGACATTACAATCAAATGATCCAAAGCGTATTGAAAATACCTCTCGTTCTGGCTGCCTTGGTTTCTTGGGAAGATCGGGGTCATCATTTGTATCATCTTCATGATCCATTTTCTTTTTCTCCTCTGCTCGATGAGGAGATCTAGACCTTTCTCTAGTTCGATCATTATTTCTTCTTTCGCCTCCCCGATCAACATACTTTGCTAGTTTCCCTCTTCGGATGAGTGTTTCAATCTCGTTCTGAAGAGCTATGCAGTTTTTGGTCATATGGCCGTGATCTTTATGAAACTCGCAATATTTATCCCTGTTCCTCAGTTCAGGGCCTGACCTCGGTTTCTTTGACCACTTTACTTCCTCGTTATTCTTGATTTCTTCCAAGACATGATTAATACCCATTTTCAAAGGAGTATAATTATCGAATTTCTTCCGGACTTCCCATGACGATTTATTATTCTTGGAATGCTTGTCACCGCCATTGCCCTTATGCTCTTTCTTCTTGGATTTGTCATCTTCCACCTTGGTTTCTTTATCCATATTCTTCTTCGCAGCCATGGCCTCCTTGGCATTCATGATTTTGGCCGCTTTTGCCATCAACTCTGACATAGTTGTAGGTGGATCTTTGGCCAAAGTGTAATACAACTTGTTAGGCAACAACCCACTCATGAAGGCGGTGATTGCTGTCTTTTCTTCATAATCTATGACCTCCAGCTTCTCGTTATTGAAACGAGTTATGTAATCTCTAGTACTCTCACCAGATTTTTGTCTAACACTTAACAAGTGTGCTACTCTTTTTACTGGCTTTGCTCCAAAACAGAAATTGTCGATGAACAACTCGGCCAACTAAAAGAAAGTTGAAATCTTACCCCGAGGAAGATTGTTGTACCATATCTGGGCAGGTCCAATAAGAGTTCCTGAGAATGCTCTACATCTCATCTCGTCGGGGACAGCATAGATATCGACGGCAGCTTGATATTGCTCTATGTGAAGAACAGGATCCGTCTTTCCATCATATTTGGGAGTCACTACTGGTGCTTTAAACTTCGACGGGGTAGGAAAACCCACAATGGCCTGGACAAAAGGTGTCCCTTGAACAAAAGTTCATTGTAAGGGATTCTTCGCCTTAGCCATTTCTCCCAATCTATCCTCCAAGCGCTGAATGGAACCCTTCCACGCATCGTTTCCTTCCTCGGGCTTATTAGTTCGAGCAATTGATCGTTCTGATGTGGCCTCTTGAGATCTATCTTGACGAGCAACTGGTCGTGATTGTGCTGATCCTTCTCTTAGATCTGATGGTCGTCGAAAACTCCTCGACATGGTCTTAGGTGGACTCCTATTCCTCCTAGGGCCTAATCGACTGAAAGGAGACACTCTACTCAGTCTTTCCAAGGCACTGGGTCTTTCTGGAGAGAGAGTGATACGTTAATCAGTATCTGTAGCCCTTATTGGCTAAGTTCGCCCAGGTTGATAAGAAAAATCATCAGATTCCTCATTACGATATGACTCAGTACGCCTGGATCGTGAAGAAAGTAAGTAGGTTTACCTCTGACTACTTCGCTGTCCTGAACGCGCAGGTGCACCGCCATGAAGGGTCTGTATGAGTTGTCGCATTGTTTCTTGCATGGCGGTTTGTCCTTGAGCCAGATTCGTCATAATCCCAGCCAGATCTGGAGGTGCAGAGGGATTCGGAGGATTTCCAGCATTTCCAGCGTTTCGATTGCTGGATTCCGGCTTATCTGCCATTGATGATGAATGATTTTTGGTGAAAAACGATAATAACAATCGTTCCCACAGACGGCGTCAATCTGTTGATGTAAAAAACTAGATTACTCTAATTATTCAATCACAGATAAATAAATGAGACAAAGAATTTTAAAGTGGTCCAGCTTTGTATGAATGGCCTACGTCCACTGTTATGTTATTGCTGAGCGTTTGGGAATTCTCGATTACAAGTTCTATCCAGAAAATTCGATCCCTTTGAATGAGGGTGATACAAGGTTTTTATAGCCCTTAGGCTGTACATGAAAGGGTGTTACATTAAATGATCCACATATGAAAGGGTAATTCATTTAATGTTCTTCAAACGTGTGCGTCAAGATGATAAGCATTCAATGAATAGTTGAACTGTTGATTATCTGGCAATCAATGCTGCGGTCGAGATGCAGCTCGAACCGCCTTAGTTGTTCGTCGTCCAAGAGTTCCTCGGAGCGCTGGAGTTCCTCGGAGAGCTGGAGTTCCTCGGAGTATACTTGTTGCTCGGAGTGAGTCTGACTTGGTCGGGGGAATGAACTTCCTCGTTGCTATTATGCCACGTAGATTGACACGTGTCTTCTTATTATTCGTCCACATCAGCATACTAATTTTGGTATCAACATAGTGTATAATTGACTTATCTTATAACTTTAAGATAATAAGGAGTATACATTTTCGTTGAAAGAATAATGAAACCGTTATAATTTATGAATATAAGTTTTGCTTAATAGCCTAGATTTATCGATAGTATAATAACTCAGTTATACATGATGTATGTCAAATTATTCTCATAAAAATGGAGTAGCATCATTTAATTTGACTCACATTGATATTATGCATGATGTTGAGTTAAAATTAAATGTATATAATATCTCTTTTCGAATGGTTACCTAGGCAAGGCAGCTTACTTAAACCAACCTAAATGTGAAAAAATTTATGAATATGGAAGACACTAATAAATAAAATGATATGTTGACAAATCATCAAATGAGAATGAATTGAAAATAATATGAATTGTGTTTATCACTAAACATGTTGAAATATAAATACACTATTATTTCTTTATCCAAAAATGATTAGCTAATATTCGGTTATGATATCTTATTATCTAGAAAACAAAATGTAAGCTAAGTCATAGTGTTGTCATAATGAGTTTGAATGAAACAAAAATATTGCTTGTTAGTATTACAAATGTGGATCATTAATAGATCGAGTAACTTGAAATACAAGAATATCTATTTATTAGATATATGATTATTGTGAACCATCTTATATTTTATATGACCCAAGTATGAAATTGTTCAAGAACACTGTATATAATGTTAAGAAAGATGAATATGTGAACATCTTAATTAACTTTCACTGAACTACTAAATACAATTACCTAGAATTATTTATTTTGTACGAGTATTATGCAAGTTTATAATTAAAAAAATATATATTTATGAGAAAGGTAATGTGATTTGATATATAAGAGCATCCGTAATGGTGGAATAAAACGACAACAAAAATAGTAAAGATACAAACTCGCACTGATACAGTGGTGGACGAAATGTTACAAAATTTGCAAACGAAATGGTAGCCGTTTGCTAGTTTTACTGAACCCTTACTGAATTTGTAAATAGTTCTTACGAACTTCATTTGTTCGTAGGAATTCGTACGAACAAATGAAGTTCGTAAGAAATATAAATATTGACTTTTATTATATATGTGGGTTCTTACGAACAACATTTGTCCGTAACATTTTCCTACGAACAACTTAAGTTAGTAAGAAAAGTCTTTTTAATTCCTACGAACAACTTAAGTTCGTAGGAAGTCATCTATACACTTTTATCATTTTCACCACTGTGTGCTGCCTTCTTAGACGAAACGCTAACTGACTTTTAATTTGATAATTCTACTGATCTTGAACATCCACCGCTGTGGATGCTCTAATAGGTTGTTTTGTTGTTTTAGAAAATACAATCATTATATTTTTTAGTTCTCTGATGGGATATAACTTGTGTATTTTGATATTATCTTTTTCTATGTATCAATGTAATTATTATTTTTATGTACCTCTAATGATTGTATTTGTCAATACATCTGTTTATCACTTTTTAAAAGTTTTTTGGACTGCTTTTCAAATTGTAAACATATGAACGTCATTATGAAGTAGGATAAAGCGATCAATGTTGTATTAGTCATGAAACAGTAACCTAAAAGTTAGATAGTTTTGTTTGAACTCGCCCTTCTTCTTTTTTTCTTTTTACTTTCTGTGATCCCAAACTATTAGGTTAAGGTTTAACATATTTTAATACACAACCATGAAGTGAGAGGTGTGCATAAGAATTTACTGTATTTCTATTACTTTGAAAATTGAAAGTGTACATACTTCTTGGGAATTGCCCAAAAACGTTTTAAAAATTGACATACAAAAATGTGACAATTTGATGGACTAAATATGCATAGATAAAAGTATAAGGACCCAACTAAAGTAAAACTAATTTTGTAACAGTCAACCTTTAAACGGACTAAAGTGTTAAACGAAGAAAAACACAATTAGACAAAGACGATGGTCATGAGTCATGGGCACACATGGCCAGCCAACTAGGGATCTTTGACCGAGTGGTCATAAGGTTACAGCTATGGAGACGTCACACACGCCACGTGTGAACCGTCGTAAAGCTGACGTGCGGCGTTATGGCTATCTGGCTAAGTAGTTTATAAGTATTTGTTATGGGTGCTATTAGGGCTGTGTTTTTTTTCCGAACATTTTGATTTTTCCGATGTCCGATCCGATATTTTTCGATTTTGGAACATATATAAGGTTTTCGATTTCCGATTTTCCGATTTCCAATTTTTTCGAATTAAATTGGATAAGAAATTGGAACTATGTTTTAAATTCCGATTTTCCGATTTTTCCGATATAATTTCCGAATCTTTTTTCCGATTAATATTCCGAATATATCTTCCGATTAATATTTCGAATATTTTTTCCGAATATTTTCTATATATATTTTTTTACCTTATAAGTTATATCCTTATGTAATAAGAATGTGTACAATTTAGATTTCCTTTATTTTTTACCTTACCCCATATATATATTCCGTTAGTAGAGAGCAACTAGGGTTGTATGATATTCTTATTAAAATATCTCTCACATCTCTCGTCTCGCCCCTTTCTCCTCAGCGGTTCATATCTCTCACCTCTCTCTCTCGACCCAATCTCTATATGGTCGTCCAACCCCTTTCTTCTACTTTCGGCGGCGCATATTTGTTTACATCGTCCGACCCTTATAGTCTCGAACATAGGTAAGCCTTTTCTAGTTTTTTTTTTTTTATTTCTACTTATTTACAGATCTGTTTACATCGGTTTATAGGCTCTGTTTACATCTTGTTTACTTCTGTTTATAAGATCGGTTTACATCTTATTTACATCTGTTTACATTTTTTTATTTCATCTAATACATCTGTTGGGATCGATTTATAGGTTTAATAGGTTTGTTATATTGATCGGTTTATAGGTTTACAAATTTGTTTACATCGGTTTGTTACATTGATGGCTGCGGCAGAACAGAAAAAAACTAATTTCTAATTTCTCATACTGTCTTCACGCGACAGAACAGAAAAAAATACCATATTTCTAATTTCCGAATTTTTCCGATTTTTTTCCGATTTTCCGATATTTCCGAATTCGGAAACTTTTTTGATTTTCCGAAAAAATTGGATAGGAAATTGGAACAAATATTTTATTTCCGAAAAAATTGGAATTTTTTCCGAAAGATCATTTTTCGATCCGATCCGGCCGAAACACAGCCCTAGGTGCTATGAATGAATTTTAGGATTGGCACGGCTATTGGCATTCTCACAATTTTTTAAGCATTTTATTTTTAATTACAATAAATTTTTTATTCTTTTTTATAATTACTAATTTTTTAATATTTTTTCTTTCTTTTATTTCGGTCAACTAAAAAGAAGTCTAATAAATATATTATTTTTTCACTATTTTTACTTTAAATAATTAAATACAATTGTTTAATTAAATAATACAACTCACACTTTAAACTTATTATTTATTTAATTTACACTAACATACTTTTTTATTTCTATTTTTTACCAAGCACGAACATGACCTAATTAAAACACGACACGGTGTAACACAATAAGAAATTTTATTTTTTTAACTTTATACTAATACGACACGAAATCTTAATTTTTTTACCTTATACCAATACGATACGAAATCTTAATTTTTTTACCCAAATAAAAAATAACATTTTGTCTTCGGGATAGGTAAAAAAAATAATAGTTCAAGTCATGTCGTATAGTGTCACTTTTATTTGGATCGTGTTCGTGTTTGATTAATAAAAAAAGACACAACATGACACAACACAACTCTTTTGATCGTGTTCATGTCTAGTTAAAAAAAGAATGTTATTAGCAAAACATGAATACGATACAAATAAAAGTGAAGTATTGGTATGATAAAAAAATAAGATTTCGTGTCGTATTGGTATAAGGTTAAAAAAATAAGATTTCTTATTGTGTTACACCGTGTCGTGCGCTTTCCTTTTTATTAAATGACAAAAGTGACAACATTCTTTTGGTCTTGTTCATGTCTAGTTAAAAAAAATGTGTTGTGTTGTTTTTTTTATTAACCAAACACGAATATGATTAAAATAAAAGTGACACCATAAGACATGCCTGAAATATCAATTTTTTTACCTATCACAAAAACGACCCAAGTAAGACTGACACAACATAAAATATTATTTTTTAACCAAAAACTAAATGGAGCAAAATAAAAATGACATGACATGGCAAGTCATGACACGACATGAAATATGATTTTTTTACCTATCAGGAACACGGCACAATTAAAAGTGCCACAACACAAAATGTTATTTTTTATACTGAAATTGAACCTGACCAAAATTAAAAGGACATGACATGTCACGCCATGACACGACATGATAGGTAAAAGAAATAATATTTCAGGTCATGACACGACACAAAATATTATTTTTTTATTTTATTGTTTTCCCCATTATTAAAATATAAGATTTCGTACGATTCTGTGTCGTGTCTCATTTTAATTTAGACGTATTCTTGATGTTGGTTAAAAAAAAAGATTTCGTGTGTCATGTCATCTCGCGTCACTTATATTGGTAAAAAAAAAATTCGTGTTCGTGATTGGTAAAAAATAGAAATATGGTAGTATAAATCAAATAAATAATAGGTTTAAAGTGTTAATTGTATTATTTAATTAAACAATTGTGTTTAATTATTTAAAGTAAAAATAGTAAAAAAAATAATTATTATTAAACTTCTAAGTGGACCTTTGATCTTTGAACCAAATAAAGGAAAGAGAAAATATTAAAAAATTAGCAATTGTCAAAACGGGTAATATGGTCATTTAATATAATTATAATTAAAAGTAGAGTGCTAGAAGAATTGAGATGAGTGATAATAGCCGTGCCCTTTTAGAATTTATAATTTATTTTGAACTCAATGAATAAATTTAAACACAATAAATATAATTAGAAAAAAGCTGAGAAGGGTAAATTAATGTAATTCGAGGATATCCCTAATACTTTGGGTTATAAGCGACACCCTACGCATTCGATCGAATATTGATTAGGTATACTTTTGGGGTAATAGCTATGAAGTTTTATTCATTTAGTCAATGAACTAAGAGATCTTTTGAGTGAGTTAATATTGTCAAATATCTTACTTTGTCAACTCAACACATTAAAATAATAAATACACCCTCAAAATACACCATCACAATTGTTACGTCGTTTTTTTTTAAAACTACCAAATCTTTAAAAGTTTATAACTTCAAATCTACAAATTCAAATTCACAAAAATTATATATTTAGAATATATTTGTCAAGATCTATCAAACAACACCTATATTCAATATTTTTGACAAAAAAATCGAAACAGATAAATTTACTATTTCTGTAAAATCTCCATTTTTTCCTCTGAAAATTCTATTTTTTTCAGTAAAAACTCTTCTTCTCTAGCTCTGGCTATGGTGCCGCTGGCACGGATCGAAAAAAATAAAGAAATAGACGAAGAGGGAGAAATAAACGAGGAGAGAGAAACACTCCGACGAGAATTCTGGCAGCGTACGGTGAGATTTTCCGATAGGCTATTTCTGGTGAGTCTCCTATGGGGTGGGTTGAGTGGGCGGGGTGGGAGTGGGAGTGGAGATAACGCTTCTAGAGAGAGAAAAAGTGTGGGATTATTTGTTTGTTTTTAGAGAGAGGGTAAATTGATTTAAAATGGGTATACGTGAGTGTATATTTGTCTAAATATATGTAGTTTATAATAAAAAAGGACTTGGTACATTTAAAAAAAATAGAGAATTAAGGTCAATGCGATGTTCCTTCCTATATTTGGATTTATAGGACAGTGATTTTCAGATTTATAAATCTAGTCCCTGTGGTATTATAACATTTATTTGTGTGATCCTTTTAGAGTTAGGAATACACAAAACAGGTAATTTTATTTGTCTTAATTAAAAAATCATTTATATTTATACCCTTAGTCATACTTATTTTAAAAATAAACACATAACCCCACCTCCACCCCTCCCCACCCACCGAAATCCTCGCCGGATTGTTTCTCTTTCTCTCTCCTCGTCTTGTTCTTTCATTTTTTATAGTCCGCGCCAGCGGCACTATTGCCAGTACTGGAGAAGAAGGTTTTTCCCCCGAAAATATATAGTGTTCGCTGGAAAAAAATGAGTTTTCGTTGGAAAAAATGGAGGTTTTAGTGAAATAGTAAATTTATTGGTTTCGATTTTTTTTGACAAAAAATATCAAATATGAGTGTTGTTGGATAGATCTCGATGAGTAGATGTCAAATATATAAATTTTATGAATTTTGAATTTGTAAATTTGAAGTTATGGACTTTTTAAAATTTGATGTTTTTTTTTTATGAATTGTCAAATAGTATATGGATCATTTTTCATGGTCTTTTTAGTACATGGATTAAATTTATAAAATTATGTAAAATGTCTTATTTTTATACATTTTAAATTAGATCGAACCTTTTCTCAAAACTCTCCAAAAAAATTAATAAAATTTAATGCATTTTTAGTTCAATAAATAGTACTAACATTGAATTATCCCTATATTTATATTTAATTAGAGGAACAATAGTGACCAACTAGCTAAAGAGATCGATCTTGTGAAAGAACAAAGGGAGAAAACCTTGATGAACCTAGCAGTGTACTGACAATAGTTATGTAGGTACTGCTGAAATCATAAAGGAAGTGTCTTCGGCGACCATGTTCTGAGAAGCAAAAAAGCATATGTAGTAAAGCTTGGACCCACTTGAAAATTCCCTTACAATCACTTTGGTTTGGCTAGCAGGATTGGGTCCTGCCACATTTACAAGGAATAGACGTAAGGATTAGGGCTCTGTTTTTTTTTCAAACTTTTCGATTTTTCGATTTTTTTAGAATGAAATTTTAGTTTGCCGATTTCCAATTTTTTCGAAAAAAATCGGATCGAAAATCGGAAATGATTCTGAATTTTCGATTTTCCGATTTTCCGATTTTTTCGATCCGATTTTTCTGAAACTATGCCGATCCGATTTTTTCGATTTTTTTTTGAATTTTTTAGGAATTATTTTCCGATTTATGATTTTTTGAAAGTTTCTCATATCCCACATCGGTTGGGAGAGGGAGAGGGGTCCAAAATATGCTCTATAAAAGGAGAGTATCCTCCTAACTTCTACACAAATAAAAAAAATGGACCAAATCCTCATGTATTTACATGTTGGGTTAAGCCATTTTCTTTATTTCTTTAAAATGAGAATTTCAAGTAATCGAAAATCCATAATTTATTTTTTTGAAATTTTGGAATTTCCGAAATTTCTGGATTTTTAATATATTTTGTGAATTTTTGATTTTTTTCGATTTTTGCCGATTTTCCGAATTCGAGTTTTTTTTTTAATTTTTCGAAAAAATCGGATCGGAAATCGGAACAATTATTTTATTTCCGAAAAAATCAAAATTTTTTCTGAAGAGGCATTTTCCGATCTGGCCGAAATACAACCCTAGTAAGGATAGTTCCAACGGAATGGAATATCGTTACGTAGGAAATAATATCATTAGGGTCCATTTGCTTTAGAGTGGCAAAACAGGTGGCATAATTTGATAAGCTCTTTTTTTTGTTTGATAAGCATAATTTGTCAATACCTATTTTTTGTACTTATTTTTTTTAATAGTTAAAATTTGTTTTGGTAAATGAAAATTTTATCAATATAATTTGATTTCTTTTGTAGTTTGCCCATTTATCCGTTACACTATTTTGAGATATTTACATTTTGGGGTACATTAGTTTTCGTATTTACTCATTGGGGGTCATTTTCACTTTTAGCGACGGTTCACAAGATTTTTGGTGACAATTTTTTTTTCAAAAAATCGTTCCTAAAGATGAAATTGACCCTCAATGAGTAAATACGAAAACTAGTATACCCCAATGAGAAAATAAGAACTAGTGTACCCCAAAGTGAAAATGTTCTTATTATTTTTGCATATTTATCACTGTTTTGTCTTCTTTTTCAGAGTTATTATTGTAATTTTTAACACAAGTGGCATTGGATGCAAGTGTGGTTTGATGCTTTTTGAAGTTGTTATTGTAGTTAATGTTGGATGAAGTTGGATGAATATATTTTAACAAAATAAGTTGAAATTGGATTAATGAAGCGGAAGTTAGATAAATGTACTTGAATTTGAATGAATGTACTTGATGGGAATGAGTTCATAATTAGGGCATATTAGCCATTTTACTCTTTCTTATTAGTTTAGTTGTTTTATTTTTATTAGGGCATGTTTGGAATTAATTAGGTAAATTTTTGTTAATGATTGTGCTTTTTAGCCATTTAGGTAATTACTTGGCTAGCAAGTAATATCCCACTAGTAAATGCCATTCTACTCCTCCTTTGAGGGGAATTCCTTCATTTTTGAACATACGAAATTATTAGTTTCTTTCTAGAATTGATGTTTGTTTTGTTTTGATCCTTTGACTGTAGTTTAAGTCCGTACTTGTATTTGAACAATATTACTTGAAGTTGAAAAAATGTACCTGAATGCTGATGAAATAATTTGGACAAAATTACTTTAAGTTGGATGACTTCAATTTGAATTTGGACAAACTAATTTGCATGTACTTTTGTAATTTCATAACTGAATAAACATCTCAAAATGGATGGTCACATATTTTCCTAATTTCATTTCATAGAGGCCATTCAGATAAACACTCAAACATTACAACATAAAAATTGCACGTCTGCTTAATCCATAGTCGACCACGATCACAGATTGCAAATTTTCATTCTCCATCGGTAATATGCATCGGTTTTGATTTGAGCTGAACAAACGACATTTTGTTAGTATCACAACTGCTGCGACACGGATCTTAGCAGCTTATTGTCCATGATAAAATGCTTTGGGTTTCACTAGTGCTTGAAGCGTACTAGTAGGATCCTTCAACAACACTCTTGCTCCATTCACATGGTGTTGAGATTCCGTTACTAGTGCAATAACCTAAATATAGAAAAAATTTGACACATTAAATAATATCATAAGAAATATATGAAAAACATGTTTATTGTATTTACTAGTGGTATTCTCTCCGCCCTCAATATCAATCGGAGCAGTTAGTTTAGGTGGGAGAAAGGGAACACTGACTCTGTTTTGGGCCATCTCTTAAAATCGTATCATAATATGGACATAATTAATCATGTTCAGTTAATACTAGGATAAGAATTGAGCATATTAATAACCAGAAAATTCAGTGAATACTACGCATACTAAGATATAAATAATTAGCAAATTCAGTGAATATTGAGCAAAGTAATTAATCAAGTTCATTTGTATACTCATGAAGCAGTTTGAATCAGTTTGTATAGTGAATCAGTTTGTATGTTAATGCATCGATTTAGTTGTAGATGAATTAGTTCCAAAATGCATCAGTCCGTCTACTAGTACATTAGTTCAGTTTGTATACTAATGCACTAGTTAAGTTTGTATACTAATGCATCGGTTCAATTGCAATTCAATTATATTTGAATTAGTTCCAAAATGCATTAGTTCAGTTACAGCCTGATTTCAGTTTGGATTCAATTTAAAGTAAAGTCAATTTGTATACTCAACTATTGCAATATTGTATGCTCAACAACCTCAAGTAAAGTCAACTATATACTCCGCAATTTGAATTAAATTTACAATTAAATTGGTTTAGAACACCAATTCAGTTGCAATTATAAACATAATTGGGCTAACGGTATACTAAGGTATATTAAGGGGTATGGGGTTCACGACATCATCATTATTGGTATTTTCATACACAAATCATCCCTATCATCGCCCCATAAAAAGTTATTTTAGGGCACAACAAGCTAACACAATCTTAGCTTACGTGTCAATGCTTTGAAATGGTTGATGGCGAAGATAAGAATTTTTTTTAATAATCCGACCGTGCGCTCGAATACATTACATAGAGAAAAATGGAAAAAATTGAATAATTACCTACTAGTTCCAAGACTTTGACCCTCCACGTCTCTGCGGTGGTAACATGTCTTGCGAAATGGATATATAAAACCAGGAACCAAGGGGAATCCGACAACTGCAAGATAATATTTTCCTAAAACAATACACAGGGTGGTTTTCGTTATATATATATGTGGGCCGTAGAAAGTTCATGCAATTTCTATCAAAATAAATATAGGAAATAAACTCTCATACCGACTAGAACAATTTGTTTATGACTTGGACGTTGAATAACCGTTCTAAGTACACGCCCATCATGCATTTAGCCCTCCCATCCGTCCAACCCATATGTAAATTTCATGTCAAACTGCATACTACTATAACATTTATAGAGATGACATGTTTCCAGTTACGATACCTAGATTGATCGACACAGGGAGTATTTATATATATGTGTGTAGAATCTATCTCTCTGACGACATCTTGTTTGGATACTATATGTGTTATTACATGCAATCCATTTACAAATTTATTAACTATATGTGCTATTTATAGTTTCTTTTCTTACCTAAAAGTAATGATATACCAAGCTCTGTTATTGGGATTGTCGCTCGGGGAGTTATCAAGCGTTGCATTTATGACAATTTCCATATATAACATAAGGAAGGCTTCCAACACTTTATGCAAGGACAAATTAATGGTTTGACTTGATCTACAAAAAGTATTACTCTCGATTCAATAACGCTCATCAAGACCAACAATATTCAGGAAAATTACAACTTGTTCCTAAACCAAAACTGAACGATTGTCGTTTAGACCAAATGTACGGAGACGAGCAAATAACCTATGAAATGAACTAATGTTCATACGTAATTAATCATGTCATAACTGATCACTCATCCCGTACATTCAAAATAAGGATTGCTTACGATGCTCGTCCTAATTAAATTGAGGTACCCTAGTAATATCAATAATGACCTTAAATGTTGAGAGATAACTATTGCACATATCACCATCGACCAAGTAACGCCAAATCGTTGACATTGTATTTTTGATTTACAATTATGCATTTTTTCTACACCCGGTTGATTCACAAAATTCATTCTTAATAATAAAAAATGAGTATTGTTGTAATCGATAACAAATAACCAGAAAATAAAAAGACAATAATGAAAAGTTTCTATGTGTAACTTTAGAAATTACACTCATTTCCTTTACACCTATTTCTCTAAGTTATCTTTCTACAAGAAAACCCAAATTCAAAACCCACTTACACAAAATTAATACTCATTTATATTTTGAAAAATTCTAATAACCTCCACCATTTTTAACATAAATATGACATAATACTTTTATTATAAAGAATCGAAGGTACAATAGTACAAGAGCCGTAACAAATTTTTTTTGGCCATTATCGTTCTAGTAAATAATGAGAAGTGTCTTTCGAACTTGAATTTCTACTTAGTGAAAATAACTCAAAATTTTATCAAGGTCCAAATAACTCAAAGCTTCATCAAGGTGCTGTGGTGAATGTATCTTGAACCAAGGACCTTTTAAGATAAGTCAGAATCATCACACATATTTATCTCTGTGTTGAGGAGTGTTATATTAATATGAACATTTATGGCCTTGTGATTATCCTGATTTCATGAGTGCTTTATGATCGGTCTTAGTTCCATAAAAAATAGCCACACACGATCATAGTTATTCTGAGGCATGTATGGGTTTTAATTTCTGTGAATTCCGAGGATGAAATTGTCTTTGTTAGAGGGAAAAATGTAATACCCAGTAAAATTAAGAGAAGTTAATAATTAATGAATTAGGTATAATTTATTTAATTAATTCAATTTTTGGAATTATTAAATAATTTAAATAATAGAATTACAATCATTTATAAAATTTAAAGTTGTAATAGACTAGATATGAAGTATAGAGTTGAATCGAAAAATTATTGAAGTTTTGTGGGTTTAAGTTTAATTTTATATAAAGTTTAGGGATAACAAGGTAATTGTTATAAGTTAATTAATAGCTTGGTGTGGATACCCTGATTTTCAATCATGATGTCGACCCCTTTAACTGCGCGGTCAAAGGTCATGCCTAGACTCCTATAAAAGGAGGTACCCACCGACCTTTCAAAGTACTCTAAAACCCCACATTGATTCGATTTTATAACTTTCTTAATCCTGAGTGCTCGAGGTACTTGGGTTCGTTCTCAAAAGTCCCGAAAGAAGTTCTTACTTTAGAGTCGCTTCTCCCTGAGAGAAGTTCCTACTTCTGAAAAGTCTCTTTCTTCGTAATCCCGAACGAGGTTTGTACTTCTGAAAATTCACCTTTGAGAAAAATAGAGGCAAACATTGATGTGCATTTCGCGAAAGCCGACGCTTTTAAATGAAGCATTGCCCAACTAAATGAAGCTCTTCTAATCTCGGGAACCTTAAGTGGGGACACTCCCCTAGGGAAAAAATTGGTTCACGCTATAAGAGTAAGAAAAATTTCCCCTAATCTCTATTCAAATAACCCATATATATTGCTATAAACTGTTCACATTTGTTTATCTCTTTTAGATTAATCCTTGTTTAGAGGACCGGATATGCACTTTACAACGTTTATATTTTAAAACTTGGATTTTATCCCAGCACCTCTGTTAATGGAATCGTCATGCTCATATATTAAATAAATGTTAATTAATTAACACAATGACTAAAATAATTATGTAAACTTACTTTTCAAAGTCGTTCCTAGGAAAATGTCACTGAATTAAGTCAGCATGGAAATTTTCACAAGCCAAAGTTAAAACTCTAGCTTTTCCCACTGCTTCTCTGAGTGAACAAAGTTCGTCTCCACGGAGGTATCCCCGAATATGTATTTTCATATTAATACTTGTCAAATGTAGGCCTTTAATTAACGTATTTTTAACAAATAAATATATTAATTCAACACAACGCTATAGTAAGGACTAGGCTTTATAAATACCGTAATGTTATATATTGTATGCATGATATCCCGTTGCCTACACCCGTAAATATGTCCCATTTGTTGAAACTACGTTGGCTTTGATCTCGAGTCATCTTGGGTATGTAGACACTATACCAAATTAAACTCGTGAATCCTAAGCCTTATAATACATCTCTTAACGTATTATCTATCAGGGGTGCATCCATCCCCCGTCCAAATAATGGAGTAACTAGCCCAAGGAATACGACGCCTTCAGAATTCTAGCCACATCGATTTGGGATACTTATATCTCTGTCGATGGCTTTTGGTCCACTCCAATACTAAATACACCCCCCCTCTCCCAATACACCTCCAAACTATCTCGAAGGTTTAACAACACATTCTAGTTGGTGATCGCCTCACATACGTGAATATCTTTGTCGACAATTTGCAGGTCAACTTCCATTCTGGCTCTCCAACGAAGCTACCCTATGTCTTACAGATAGCTTATCACCCTCTTAAGCTAAGTCCTACACTTGTACACACATAACATTGGAAAACATGAACAACTAAACTATATAGGCTTTGATCTCATGGCTACAAGAGTACATAGACACAATATCGATCCTTCAAATGGCCACAATCCTCGGCATTATGTATCTTGATACATTTTTCCTATGGAGATTCTCTCAATACCGAGTCATGATCTCTTGCGCCCCCCATACAAACGTACAAACTAAATACAATCAAACTACGTAGGCTTTAATCCCAATTCTTGTTGGGTACATAGGCGCAATACAGAGTCATTCTCGTGATCACGAGCCTTGATATCTCTCTCGATATATTGCTATAACACTGATGCATCCATCTCTTATAGTACCTTTATATCCCTCCTCCAACCTTGACCGAGATATCAAACTATCTCAAGCCATGACTTCTCGCACACACATTTACACACACATCTAATGGCCACCCATTAACCAAGCCAAACTTTCTCGCACATTTACATACATATTGACGACCACCCGTTAATCAAATCGAGATTTCTTGAACACTTATATACGTACTAACGACCTCCCATTATACAAGCATAAAGTCACACACAAGCACCATTGTGTACCTACATTAGTTAAGTGAGGTTAATAGACCTCTCACTAATACTATTTTCCCAACTAAGCACCTAACCATGTTTTAAGGGATTCTCATTCTAAGGACTCTAAACCAGTTCTAAAAACAACTAAAAAGTAATCAAATAATATAAAGAGAAATAATAAGAATAAAATAAGGAAGCGTAAAGAACAAGTGGGTGCCTAGTACCTTTCCCACTCGTAACCAGGTTACCGAACCCACACAACAAGAATCACATACTTAAACCTTCCTTAGGATTAGCCCGAAAGGGATAACCCAAACCTTTTGTTTGTTTATATATAAAATAAACTGGAGAATCTCAACAAACAATAAAACCCTTATCAAACAAAATATACACTCAATCCCTATGCTTAAAACTAGGGGTGTGCGACTCAAACTGGATATAGCGTCAAATATTTTCTAGGGTAAAGTCCAATGACCCATGTCGTACTGGTAGCCCGACCTCAGGTGGACGTAGATAACCATAAGACAAGCACCCACCATCTAACACAAAAGAATCCCCCGAGCGCATCACTGTTCGGGGCTCGTAACACCACAACGACGACACAGCTGGGGATAAATCAAGAGAACCGAATTATCCTTTTGCTTACTTCTTAATATGATTAATACTTCTCCACTGAATGAATATTTTATGTAAATCTTAGAATTGTTTAGAGGACTTAGTTTTAGAGTCCCTCAAAACGTAGATACATGCTTAGGTCCCCATGTACAACATTGTAAATTTTTTCAACCGTATAGGTACGCGCGAAGGACCTAGAGATAAAATAAACTTTAAATTATGTAAAACTAAAGATTACTTGTTGGCACCACACACTACATAGTATTAATTTTCTTATTATTTAAACCCTATACCTCAAGGCCAAAATTGGTCAGTCGAAAGGCTAGTTGTCGATGAATATTCTCACTCTTTTCGCCTACTGGTGTTGTATATAGGGAAACTTATCTATCTATCCCAAGGTATTGGTGACATGTAATGTTTGAAGTATGTTTAGTACTGGGGTATATCGAATAAGGTTCCACAGTTATTCAATACTAGGGTAAAGTGGTTTCACACATACCTTAAAGGTTGCTCAGTCCAAATAGCTAGACATATCGTGATCCATGGCAATGAAAATCCATCCACCGATCACCGAGTTGTATCGCCTTTTTTTGTATAGAAAAAATTTCTAGGAATACACCCTATTGCACAAAAATGAATAGATGCTTACGGGAAAATCTCTGTGATAAAAAAAATTTAAAAAATTTTCTGACGGTCAGAGGCTGGTCCAAACCCCTCAGATTCCAAACTTAATGTGTTCCCCATTTTAAATGGAAGATAAATAGTATCAATCCATAAGTTATGACCAAATAAAAATTCCCTTACATTGTATTCCCCTACCTAAATTTTATTTTGAGTAAATAATAGACCAAAGTCTATCATTTCCTATCTCCTCACATAAAAAATGAGAGCCCACCCCTGTTTACCCTAATCTAACGGGATTTGTTCAGTTCTCCCCTAGAAGACACTACCAAATAAAAAAAAAATACCATCCACATACATTTAGAGACAAATAAAATAATTGCACCGAAAAATCATAAATATGTGAGTCCTTTTCCCTATATATTATACTTTTGTCTATGAAAATCTGAAAGAAAGTGCCTTGACATTTTCTGCAATTAGTATTGTCAACAGAGAGATCCCACTGAGTTCTTACTCTGAAAACCCGAGTTCGTGCTCCATGCATCCTTTTAGTTTTCATCAGCGAGCTCCCCATCTACGACTATCAAGTTTGATCCATTATACACTCAATGTCTACCGAAGAAGATCGGGCTCCATCCATAATGGACCAGGTTTTGAGAAAACTTGAGAACATCACCACCTTCGAGAATACCATGTAGTCGAACATTGGGGTACTGGGTCTAGGACAAGTCCGCCTTCAAGATGCTACTGCTACAATCGAAAAAGGAGAGAACATACTTCCTCCACCCATCTCCGACAAAGGCACACCCCTTAGAGCTTCTGTCTATGCAGTACCAACTAATACCCAATATCCTCTAGCACCAGTCCCAACACCGATTGCCCCATTAATGTTGACGCCCCTCACTTTTAAGTACCATTTACCCCTCATGGATATTTTAACCTTACTATAAGTACCCTGAGTACCCACACAACCCCTTCTAAGGATCTCGACGAGATGAATTTACAGCTCCTACACTAGCTAATGAAGTTGTTCCCCCACCTCCAAACTAGGAGATAATTTAGGTCTAGCCTGAATCGTGTCTCCTTTAAGAAGATATCAACAAAACACAAACGATATATGGGCTTAGAAACATCAAGAATATGGCCCTCCATTCTGAATGATGGATTATGAAAAAAATCAAAATGTCTGTATTCAAAACATACAAAGGAACAGGGCTCCCCATATGACCACTTATCTAACTACCACTTTCATATAGGTCTAGGAGTTCTAAATAAGATGTTCTCCTCCACTCTGTTAGCAGGATCCCATACTTGGTTTATAGGTCTGAAATGAAGGGAACCACCAAAATGTGGAACGATGGATACAATGCTTTCCTTAAGTCGTAAGAATATAGCGAAGAGCTTCACGTCACATGTAAAGACTTAGAAACTCTGAAACAAAAGGTAGGGGAAACAATTGTCACTTTCATCACTCGCTGGAGAGAGAAAGTCAGTCAGATTGTCAATTACCCCTTGGAAAATAATCAAATACATATCATAATCTTTTGGAAAGAAGTATAGAATGAACTGAAGCTCACATGGATCCTAAATTTCAAAGCACTCAACCACATAGGGTGCAAGATCAAGGAAAATTTGGCTATCAAAGCTACCAAATCTACTGAGCGACCTTGTTTATCTACAAATCAGTTCTCCACCCGTAAGAACTCGTATGTATCTTCCATATCTCACATCACCACTCTAGTGGTCAGTCCAAAATTGAAAGCACGCCTAGTTGCCAATACTTCACATAATACGGTAGCTACCACTATTCCCTTTCAACTGGGACCTTTTCCGAGAAACAATCAAGATGTAACTCCTCCCGAAGAGTTCAGAGCCCGAATAAGATAATTCATAGATCTTCAAGATCCCTTCAACAGAGTATATGCCACCTTGAAAATGGATGGTCTTTTAAAAACTATCAACCCCTAGAACACCCCCGCATTCCCAGATAATAACTAGTAGGCTATCTCCCACTGCGAATTCCATCGAAGAATCGATCACAATATCGATAATTATTGGGACCTAAGATTTACCATCCAAGACCTCATTGATGTCATGAGCCTCATCCCGCTGAAGGGCAATACCATCAATAACCCTTTACCATATAATCCTAACCCCGAAACTAATGCCTTGTAAACACTCTCATTCCAAACATCAACCCATACACCCTCATAGTCCTCATCCATTAGAAACCTAGGATAATGACACATTCATACTTTCAAACATCCACCCTCTTTTAAGTCCATTGTCACCCTAAAAAATATTGCCACAACTAAGGTGATCATTAAAGAAATGACCTTTTTCATCATGGTTATACACTTCATGCAAAATAACCATTATAATTCAGAGTTACTCCTGGTCACAAAATGCATGCTCTCAAAAGATCCAGGTCTCCTTTCTCCCTCTATAGAGGAAACAAACCACTCAGTAGAATGTGAGGAGATGTACAATGAAGACCTCCAAGCAACTAAATATATCACCATTCATGTACCAATCTAATCAACCAGATGGGGAGGGCCGACTTCTAAGGAATATCTATTTGCCCTCACAGTTTCCGATGCAAGCAACAACACCCACTCACCTGATACTTTAAGTTCATTCTATGTTAGTCCTTCAGAGAATAATGGAAGCGCCACATTTGAAAGTCATCAGAAGGGAAAAAAAACTTGATCTGAGTGCCTCAATACCCTTTCTCTGTAGTATAGATGAGAAAACGTGATAGACATCTCAGAGAAGACGATCACGCTGCCTAGAGGTATCGAGTTCCTCACCAGTTATCGTATAAAGAGGAAGAAAACATAAGAGCCCACGCCGCTCATTGAAACACCACTTAGGAGGCAGAGTTAAGAGAATAACCCGGGGGCCGAAAAAATATGTCCCTCACCCGAGATTATTCAAAAAAAGAAGGAATCAAATTTGGGAAAACCAATGAATCATGACTGCCCAAGTAATATTCCACACCGAATGTGACATGCAATGCAGAATTCCCACTCGCCCCCCTCTTGAGAAAGTGGAACCTCAAGTTCGCCCCCTAGCTACCATCCACACGACGCGAACAAACATGAGAGGAGACATCAATTCTTCTCGATTGATAGGTTCGAAGGCAGGGCTATGTCTCACCATGAGAAAAAATTCCTCGGGCAAATCAGAGCCTACTCCGAGAAATTTAGCCTCTAAGACCATCTTCCAAATACTTAAGAAGGACTCTCCCAAAGAATGGAACGCTCAATGCTAGGAAGAATTTGAGAAAATACAAGAGTACCTCATTAGCCATGACAACCTCTCCTACTCCACATGAGCATAACCAACACGGTTTTTGGAGCCATGTTAGCCCAATACATGAAAAGTTTCCGAAAGGAATGTGCCATTTACTATGTCAATAAAAAGCTAGTCTCCTATGAGCTTAAATACACCGCCTTGGAAAATGATTGTGTTTCTCTTATATGGATCACTTGTAATCTCTATCATTACATGACATCCTTCAATATACGACTAATCTCCAGGATAGATCCCCTGAAATACCTCTTTGAGAAACCCTCTATAGCTGAATGGGCAAATGGATAGTGATGTATCTGAGTTATAGATCAGATATGTCACACCAAAAGCCACCAAAGGATGAGCCATCTCTAACCTTCTCACAGGGCAACCCATGGAAGATGAAGAAGATCAAAGTGAGTTAAAATTCAACTTAAAAGGATCTTTTTGGCCTAAATGATAGAAAAACTTAGGAAGTCTACTTCAATGAGGCCTCCAACAAAAGGGGATTCGGTATTAGAATCATCCTTATCTCTCGTAACTCGCGATGACTCCCTATTTCTATCAAACTCACCTATGAATGCACCGATTATATGTCTGAGTACAAGGATTTCATTATGGGTCTCAAAATTGCCTTAGAAATGAGAATCATCGACCTGAAAGCCTATGGAGATTCTAGCCTAGTCATTAGTCAGATATTAGGCAAGTGGCAGATCTAGGACGATAAGCTCCAACCATCCCATGCCTACTTAGAATAGGTAGATTCACAATTCGAACATCTCTAATTCGACTTCCTCCCAAGGGATAAAATTAATTTTTCAGATGCCCTTGCCTCCCTAACCTCTATGATAGATATATCAGAAGGAGATATGGAAATAACGTTTATAATAACTAGCCAAATCATCCCTTTTTATTACTTTGAGATCGATGACGTAGAGCAAACTCTAGTAGACTACGATGTGGTATTACAACATATAGAAATTGGTTCTAAAGAACCACTACCTACTCGATGCCTCTCCAAGTGACCGATTCACCCAAAGATGATTAAAAACCCGATTCATTATCTGTAGGGGCCAACTCTACAAAAGAGTGTTTGATGGATTTCACATATAATGTGTCACTAAAGACAAGACCCTCGACATCGATCATGCATAAAATCCATAGTGGCAATGTGGTATGCTCATGAGTGGACTCACCCTCTCCATGAAATCCTCAAACAGTTGTACTAGTAGACTACTATATAAAATGATGGCATAGATTACCCCAATAGGTGACTCAAACATCAACAATACGCCCCACGATAGCATCTACCGCCCCGAGAACTCTATTGCATGACCTCACCTCGACCTTTCTCCACTTGGGGGATAGACATAACGGGGAAAATAACTCCTAAAGCCTCCACCGAGCACGCATTTATCCTAGTTGGAATCAATTATTTCACCAAATGGGTCGAGGCCAACGCTCACACCATGATAAATACTAAGTGTAAGAGAGTAGTTCTCTAAGTGCTAGGGTGTTTAAGGATAAACTGAGGCGTAACCCGTATTAATGATGATTACACAATAATACATGTGCTCCGAAATGATAAGGAATAAACTCAAATGTATAACTCATAAAATCTCCTGTATAACTCAATGACAATCAATAAATATGATAGTTCATAACAATAAATGAACCTCTTAAAATTTCTATCTAGAAGGAGAGAAAAGCAAGAACTCTCGATACACCTCAGGTAGGCAGCTGAAACACAAGGTAGTATGAAGAAGCGATTAACAAAGCTCAATAAATGATCATGTTCTTTAGTAGAACTAGGTAAAACATTAATGGGGGCAATTAAAAGTTGTGTGGATTGTAATAACTCTTTCAAAGTGATTTTTTTGCTCAAAGATTACATCTCTCTTTCTCAAAGTCTTTCCCTTCTCAAAAGGTAGAAGGGGGTATGTATAGGCTAAAAAATACACTCGTGGAACCAAAAATACATTAAATGTTATGTCAGTCTGCATACATGATATGTCAAGTGAATTAAATGCTGAGTGAAATCTCGAGTGACCAACTATTATGTCAGGCAGTGCCACAACATGTTAATGCTGAACTAGCCAGTTGCTCACCAAACTACCACTGTTTGAGGTAAGTTGAATTGACATGTTAAGATATGGTATAACGACATTAATATCTTTTATGAAAAGATACTCAATTTTGTGCCAGAATTTAATGGTAAATAACTGAGCGAGCTCAAGGTTGCTCAAATATGTTATCTCGAGCAAAGCTATGTGTTTTACCTGGTGTATCTAAAATGGTTAAGTCATTAATTTACATTAAAATTCCCATACTAAGGTTCCTTGATAGAGCATTAAAGCTCTTCGAGGTCCAGCCAGATTTGGTTCATCGCTGGTACTACGTAATCACATCTCAATATTATAACATAATTCAAGTTTAAAATACGTCTTATAAATATATAACAAAATCATTAAATACTGTGTGAATCTAATTAGAATCCTTTTGCCAAATTCCTTCGTCTTTGATTAAGCTCCTACTTTGCCTTGATCCCGAATCACCTTCGTTGATTACCACATTCCGTTGTAATATCAGTAATATTTTTTGAATCTTATCTAGTTTCTCATATAATTTCTTAATGAGGAGTATTATCTATAAGTAGGGGGTTAACCTATAAGCCCGTACTACATTTTCCACTTCATAGAGAAATTTATTTGTGTAAGAAATTTATGTATGAAACTTCTTGGTTCGACAAACCATAATTCAAAGACGACCATATATTGACAAACCTCAACTTGTACTATCTTGAACTGAGTGAACTTCGTTAGAGATGACTTGGATCGAGGAACCTCAATTTGAAACACTTATAATTAGCACCATTTGTCTCTTCACCTGTCAACCTAAATCTTCCAATATTTTCGTCATTTAACGTGGAAGTCTAATAATATGACATTTCTATCATTTTTTGACACGTGGCCAAATGGGGTTAACTCTGTAGTTCCTCATTTCTCTTAATCACCATTTACCCCCAATTTTAAAATGAATCGTGGGTGATAGAACCATCTAGATCCAAAATGGATATTTTTCCCCATACAAATTTAAAAACACTTTGTCTTCTATATTACACAAATTTTCTAACTTCTGTCATTGAAACTCAGTGCTCCAAGCATTTTTAGCAAGGTTCTAAAAAACGAGGGGCATGATCGAGGCGTGGAGGCCAATCCTTAAGCCTTAGAAGCCTAGGTGGTCCTTAGGCGTAAAAAAGTGTGAAAAGGCGCTTAGGCCTTCTTAATATATTTTAATATTTTTAACCATAAGAAGGCTATTAATATAATAAAATTGTACATATGATAAAAATATGTTTGAATATTTTCAAGTTAAAATACTATTTGATTATTTTGGATGAGATAATGGTCTGGTTTGTAAAAAAATTCTTTAAAAGGCGGTACCGTTTCACTAAAGCATTGTTGTTTTTAGAAAAAAGTGCGCCGTAAGGGTTTTATCAAGAATAAGGTGTAAAAAGCTTAAGGCGGGGAGTTTCTCCCAACCCTCAAACCTAGGTGAGTTTTTTAGAACAATGATTTTTAGAGAGAAAAAATCCTACCGTCACCCAAATTTCGTCCAGAAAACCTCTTTTAAACCCATTTTCTCTGATTATTTCTCATCGCCTCCAATTATAACCCCCTTTCCACTGATTTCGACTGTGAAAAAGAACCAATACTACAAATAGCTTCCTCAAGCAAAACTGTTGAAGTTTTTGACAAATATAATGCCCTTAGTTAGGTTGAGCACAAAGAATTATTATTCTCTTCCTACCACCCTGCTCCCTACTTTGGGGAGAAGGATAGGTTTTCCCAAGAGTAAAAATTGTTAAAAAAACACTGTTGAGGGTGTTGATAAGACCACTTTTATGGTGGAGGAACCATAAGATGCCATTATCGACCAGTATGCCACCTCCTTCTCCGTTCTTCATTTTAGGCTTGATCAGGGAGATTTTCCCTATTCCCACATTCATTTCAACACACCATGTGGTGCTCCTGATTGTTTTTTAGCAAGGTCCGTATATATTTATGAAAAATATAAGAAAACACTTCACAATATTGGGCTTGATCGTGCCACCAATTTTTTTGGAGACTTCATGTTATCTAAAAACTATACGTTGGTCACTCGTTAGAGTGTTACCACACATATTTTCGTGGCAGCATGGGGAGTGTTTTTCATTTCCTTGGAGGATCTTTGTGAACTTTATAGCATGGATTCATGTGGACATGACCCTTTTTATCCCTTGGCACTTGATACTAAGGGGAGAAAGAACGTGCCACACTTGACTAACTTTTTCGTTAATGTATAGATGATTCCAAGAAGGCCACTTTTAACCAGTTGATCAAGTACTTTTACCAAAATATTTTCAAACTTACACATAAGAAAAAGAGAAAATAGTACATGTTGTTGACTTTCGTATAGGTTATGGTGGTGACTCAGAATTACCTGCTTACATTGTCTGCTCTCTCAATTTTTATCCCAAGTAAGCCAAATGATCAACCACGCAGGGACTTGGTAAATATTTCTTCCAGGTTGGATCATGGATTTAAAAATCCCATCGGCAGCTATAACTCAGGGTTCTTTGTATGCCTGGATGGATAAATTCCATCTTAATATGGCACGCTGAGTTGGTGGTCATGACATGTCAAACATTGCCATATTATCTTATTGATGGGGTTCCTCTATGAAAATCTGTTACTAAAGCCGTTTAATATAAAATTAAACTATTTAAGTAACTTCGAACAATTTTTTGAAGAAACTCTTTTCTTTAAAATCAAAACTAATTGAACACAAGATGTGTTTAACAAAAGTATGTACGAGATCTGTTCAAGATTTGATCAACAGGTTTATTAAAACAGTTTAAAAAAACTTTAAACACAGCACGACCAAGAATGAGATGAGTAGATGTAGAAAGATTAAGAACACAGATTTTTTACGTGGTAAAACCTCACCCAACTGAGGAAACATTCACGACTCCGTCTACGGAGTAAACCAAAAATTCCACTATAAACAAATTTTAACAGTTACAAACTATATAACAAACATGCATACAACTCAGACCTATATAAGTTTAGGAATGTACCCTCTGGTGTCCTTATAACTTCTCTGCAGTTCTGATTGTTGATGTTTTTCTCCCAGTTTGCTAACTTCTAATTTGTTCAAGTTCTTTACGTCGACTCTTGTTCTCAATATCTTATTACCAACACTTTTAGTGTGGTAGAGTGATAGTGTTTGTGGAGGTGCTTTCTAACACAGGCATGCACACACACACACACTTATTTTAAACAACCAGTCCTAAAAAATTTCATATAAGTCTATATGCTGTGATTTTTCTATTTCTCTTTTCTCACAAAACTTAACCTTATTTGACCTTTATAATAATCCCAGAATCCATGGCTATCTTGCTCAGAAGACATATCAAGATCTTAATCAATCTCAGGTTTTGAAATATTTTTGAGATTAAAAATCACCAAGTGCGATTCCAAACTAGGTCAAAGGTCTTGTTTCAAGAGAACTAGAAATAGAAAACATTATTGTTGATTTCAAAGTTAAAAACATTTACAGAGAAGAATCAACAATAGATTTATCAAGATGAGAAACAAAATATGTACATCTAAGTGAAATGTAACATAGAGTACTCAAATCTGAAATTTCTATAAAGCAGAAACTTAGATCTAGGAAAAAATATTTAAGTTGGACACAAGATCTAAGAACGAAGTGGTTACAACATCAAATCAACTACACAAAACAACTCTCAAACACTCAAACACTCAAGGTTGTGTTTGGTATATACAGGACTTGGAAACAGGTTTTGATTTGAAATGGATTTGACGATTTAGGGTTAGGGTTTCTAACTCTTTCTCTCTCTTTTCTCTCTACTCTCTCTTTTTTCTCTCAAAGGAAGAAATGGCAAAAGTCTTAGATGGCTGAGGGTAAAGGTCCTTTTATAGGAGGCTGAGAAGATTCGAGAGAAAGGTTTAAAATCAATGGCTCAGATTGAGTCAAGGTTTATTGACTTTGATCTAAGGGTTCACGATATGCGGTGATTAAAGCTCTCCTGATTGGTTCATATGAGGTTCACAGGGATGATGTAAGAGCGCATGCAGATCGTTGATAAAAACGATCCAAGGGTTGTAAACAGTCGCTGGATTACTCTCTATCAAGAAACACACACTCCACCAATCAGAGGACGACAGATGTAGGGCAATTATAAGAGATCAAACGCGCGTGTTAAAATAAATGCAAACAAACCCTGAAGTCTCTTCCGCTTTCGAATTCTACCCAAGGTAACTTTAAGCCAATATAACCATCAATACTTAATTACAGATTGACCCCAAAAACTTTTAAAAACAAATTTTAATTAATAAAAACTTATTTTAAAGGTTTATAAAATCCCAAAAAATTATTAAAAATCAATTTTAGGGATTTAAACACACTCAACATATGTACACACAATTATATGCAATATGACATGTATGAGATAAATTCTACTGTGTGTGAGTGTTGGTAATATTGTCTAGATCAATCAAGCAAGAAGGATGAAATAGCAAACCAAACTCTGGGGTTATTTGGTTTCTAGGATAGACACAATTTTGTCACAATTTCCAAACTAGATGAACACTTATACAATGTAGACTCAAGTGAGTCAAGAGTATAAGGTGCTTCAATCTCCCCCTTTGGAAATATGAGACAAAGTCTCCTTTGAGTCATCTAGAACTCATAGGGAAACAAGAATAAGGAAACCTATTCCTAGAAAAAATCTATCTACCCATTTCCTAGAAAGCAAAAGTACATAACTCAACTAATTACAATTGAATACCCTATTACAACTGTTGAGAATAACTGTACAGAATCCTGCAATGAATCACTAAGATCAAGATTTTTAGCATATGTGAAATTCATTAGACTCAGATTTCTCCCCCATTTTGTCTCAAATAGACAAAGGGAAAAAATAGAGAAATCAAAGAGATTAATCAGCACACACCATACCAATAGATTTATGCAAAGACATAAATCGATTGTAATCTAAAGGTTTGGTAAAAATATCTGCGAGTTGCAAATCAGTAGGAAGATAATTGATTTCTAATTCCTTAGTTTCAACTAATTCACGTATAAAGTGATGTTTTATTTTTATGTGTTTTGTTCGCGAGTGTTGAACAGGGTTTTTAGAAATATTGATCGCACTTTGATTATCGCAATAGAGATGCAATTGATTTTCTTGAATACCATAATCACTTAGCATTTGTTTAAGCCAAAGTAATTGAGCACAACAGCTTCCAGCGGCTAATTCAGATTCAGCTGTTGAGAGTGATGTGCAGTTTTGTTTCTTACTACTCCATCCTACCAAGTTATTACCTATATAATAACATGCTCCTGATGTGCTTCTACTATCATCAGTACACCCAGCCCAGTCAGCATCAGTGTACCCAATTATAGAGCTTGGTGTGTCACTAGTATACCAAAGCCCAAGGTTCAGAGGGCCTTTTACATATTTAATGATCCTCTAAAAACTGATTAGAAGCCTCTGTAATGTCTGGGAGGACATTGAAATATATACACTACGAAATTTACAAGAGTTGGAGTCATGCAAGACTCTAGCTGGAATAGGATAAACTCAAATCTCGAACCCCGAATCGATCTGGTGGTAATATTTCGGATCGGTCCGCTGAGACCGGATCGATCCCTTTATTTTGGAAAACGGATCGATTTGTTAAATGTCCTTGATACAGTGAACTTTGGGGGTCGGATCAATTATTTTTTTATGAAAATCGGATCGATCCGATAAATCTATCCTTAGACAGTGACTTCTAGTGTCCGAATCGATTCCTTTTTTACGCCATCCGGATCGGTCCGGATTTCCTTCTCAATTTCTCTTCATTTTTTTCTTCAATTTATCATGATTATCTTGTGTCTTTAGATCTTCATAACTTCAACTCTAGACCTCGGATTGAAACGCCGTTTCTTCCTACGCACTCGTAGACTCGAGATCTTCAACTTTTATTTTGGGTCTTTGATCGAATTCTTCGTGAAAATTACAATTTTGCCCTTTTTTTTTCTTTTTTTTCTCTCTCTCTTGCTTCTTCCTGTTTCTTTCTTTCTTTCATATATTAAATACCTGCAAAATTAATAAGAAATACACAAAACTCGATATACTTGTTAGGTGAAGCCATTAGCAATGATATGAGACAAATCAACTCATTTTACATTGTCCGAGGTAATAAAAGCCTCTAAATTAAGGGAAAAATTTGGAAGAATTTATGCCTAATCAAACCCCCCTAACTTAGAACTTTGATTGTCCCGAGCAATGTAAAAGAATCAAAACATGGTCCAACTCTAAAATGAGATATCATACCTCTTTTGCGGGTAAACGATTGCATTTAGCGTATGAAACAAGCCTTTAAACCTCTAGGTGACCCTAGTAGGACGAGTGGTGTCTCTTTAGGGTTTGCAGTGAATATATCCACAAAATTCGTTATTGACTCAGAAAAATCAAAATATTTAAAAATTGTACAATTTAAACTCCACAAAAATTGGTCACTATAAAATCATATTCACAAGTCTCAAGCCATAGTGTGTGTGTGCGAAGCCAAAAATCGAACCGCTAATTTCCACCGATTGATCATTACGTTACTTTTCGAAAATTCGCTTTGGTTTCAAAATCTCACCGAATACACTCATAAACGAATCACTCGAAAGTGCGGCTATTCTCTCGGTGTGCGTGATACATAAAGTAAATATGATGGGCAAAAATTCATGCACACCGTTTTAAAAGAAGAATTATTTTTGGTGAAAAGATCTCTTCATCGGAATACGGCCAAACGGGAAACGGGAAACATCATCTCTTTTTCGCGCCATGTAATCTATTTTATTATCTTTTGTGCCTTAGCTCTCTATGCGGTAGACAATTTCGCAATTCGAACTCGGTTAGGACTTTCTTGGGTTTAAGGTAATTGGGTAACATGGAAATGGTTGGGAAATATGGAATTGGAAAATTTTCTTATGATCTCCGTTAGTGCTTTTTCGGGCATTTGCTCATTTTTTCTTCTTTTTCTATTTTTATTCTATTTTTCACACTTTTCTTTTCTTGCTATTTTTGTTGAGCATTTTCTATTTTTTTTCTTAGCCCTTTTTATGCACTTTTCGGACTTAATTTCTGGGGTTTTCAAGTTTAACAATTCCGGGTCAATATGGGTTTTTCGGTTGTCAAACGAAAGGAAAAATTATTCGACTCAAATTTGGGTTGGAAAAAGGTTATTTTTTCATGCCTTTTTATGGATAATCTTTTTGGGTAACAAACGATGGCCTACTTCATTGTCCAAATGCGAGTTGTTTTACTATATGCGTCTAGAGACGAATGAAGTGTAGAGATATGTTAGCGCGATTTTTGAGACATCATCTCACACGTTTCCCGTAACCGATCAAAACAATAAAATAGAGATCATTAACAACTTTTTAAATGATAAAAAGAACTTTGAGTTAACCATTAACTCCGATTGATTTATAAACTCAGAAAAATGATAGGCTCGAAATCTCACCGAGTTTGTCAATCTCCGTACTTATTCGTAAAGTCGTCAATTTTCTTTCAATTTCCACCTTTGGTTAATTTTGGCTTTGTGCATTTGATTTTTACAACTTGAAATAAAATACTTGTGACATTTTTGAAGCTTTAAAATTCCAATTTTTATTTATTTTGAAGAAAAATATTTTTGAATTTTTGATTTTTTTTTTGAAATTTCTGGGCATTTTTGGAAATTTATGAAGTTTGAGAAAGATGCACTTGTGACCCCCCCCAACTTAGACTTTTGCATTGTCCTCAAGCAAAAAGGACTAAAATCTAACTCAAAGCGAATTAAAAGTGTGAAGAAATAAAACGAACAAATACTGAAAATGCAGAATGTAATATTGAATGACTAAAATGAGTTACAAGGGAAAGGGAGACAAACAACCAACTGTTCTAACAACCAACAACTTCATAACCAAACTGCATAAATGGAATCACTAGGATGGGACATGGGATCCACCGGGCGCATTCGGGTCATATGGGTCATAGAAATATGGCGGTGGTGGTGTACCCATAGTCATCTGATACATATCCGCTTGGCGACGGTGCATCATACTGGTGTCGCGCTGATAAGACGTTTGGTCGGCCATCCTATCAGTGTTGTATTGGTTTATGAACCCATTGAGTCGTGTTTCCACCACCAAAATACGTCGATTAATTTCTGCATTTTCTGGCAAAAAATCAGAGTCCTCGTCAGTATCATACTCCTCGTCACCTTCACCCATCTCGATATCCTCCTCTTCTTCCTCGCTACTTTCTCCATCATCACTCGCGTCCTCTTCTTTATCACAATCCTCCTGTGCTAGTTTGACTTGGATGTTTACCCGTTGGCTTTCACTTCTAGTCCGGGTGGTTAGCCCAAAAGGAGCTGGGAGGCGAGGGAAATACTATGGGGACAATTCCGGCGTCTGCTAGCATGGACGTGATAATCCGAGCATAGGGGAATGGGTTTTTCCTTTTTTATCCGTGACTGCGAAGAATATGTCTTTATAAATGAAGGGATCCAGGTTGATGGGGGTGTTGTGGTCGAAGAGGTGATATACGAGGGTGGCTTGACGCGGGCGCATTGCCGAGTTATTTCCTGTTGGGAGAATGTTCTCGCATATGATTTTGAAAGTGAGGTGCACTTTCTCATTTAGCTGGCCCACCGGGAATGTCTCATTGATCCAGTTAGTGTTGGGGTCAATGCGGGGCATGAACACATCTTTGTCAAGTGGGAGAAGAGAGTTGGGGTATGTGTATGGATGGGGTCTTGGGACATCTTTGGCAGTCAACTTCTGGAGCTGAAGAGCCAAAGAGAACGGGACGCGGATGCCGCCTACATGTACTTCAGCCTCGTTGTTCCCGCTGTGGACAAGTGAGCCATAGAATGCTCGTACTTCGTTGGGCCACACCGCGTCATGAGGTTCATTTAAGAAACGACACCAACCTCATGCCATAAAAAGTGCAGTGACGGAGTCTGGCATGTCATTCCAAATGACTTGATGCTCCACTTTGAGCTTGCGAGTTTGCCCGAAGAAACGCTCACACCACACTTGTTCTTGAAGGGAACGGTAGCTGGCGGCTCCATCGCCGAGAATTTGGGTGGGCTCATATTTTTTATGAATTGGTTGGTTGGCCATGGTACCTGGAGGTAGTAAAATTGCTGGACAGAAAGAGATAAAGAGAGAAAGAGAGTGAGTAGTGGTGGTGAAATGTGGTGGAGAGGGTGTGGTTTTATAGGCGGTGAGGGAAGAGTGGTAGGGTAGGTTTTGGAGGGAAAGGGGGGAAGTATTTGGGAGGGAAAAGGTGGTTGGGAAGGGTGGTGGACGAAATTAGAGGGAAAGAAATGGATTGGGGGAAAAGGGGTGGTGAACCTTGGGAATGTAAAGGGTTACAGAAACTCGACCGATCCGGGTTCCCAGGACCGGATCGATCCGAACCCTTTTTATTTCGATTTTTTCCGCAAAACGGATCGATCCGGGTTTCCAGTACCAGATCGATCCTCTTTCGAGATAAGCTCGAGTGCACCTTTTTGATGGTATACTCTTCTCTCATGACTTTCGAATGCTCCTACTAATTTCCCTACACATGTTTGACTTCAAAAACCTCTGACCTCGACACGGCGGCCCTAAATGTTCGCCTCGTAATGCGTGCTAGTGCTCGAATTCCTCTCCTTTCGTGATGTGAACCTATGGACTCTACTACCCTAACCTATGTGTAGATACTATACACAAGAATTCACCCCATACATGTCGGGGGTGCGACGATCTCTCAATTTCATCTCACTCTACCCCATAAATGGGGTCTGACAACCAAATGGTGTCAATCTCTTCTACGCACGCCTTTACATATGGCTTTAGGTGTTATCCATTGAGTTTGAACGTGTTCCCCCCTTTTGGATCTTCCAATTCCACTACTCCGTGGGGGAATACGGTTTTCACAACGAATGGACCAGTCCACCGAGACAACAATTTACCCAGAAATAGATGAAGCCGGGAGTTATAGAGAAGTACCTTTTGTCCAGGTTGAAACTCTTTCCGTCGAATAATCTTATAGTGCACGAGTTTCATCCTTTCTTTTTAAATCTTGGCATTCTCATACGCATAATTGCGTATCTCATCTAACTTATTTAGTTGAAGCTTATGAGCTTCACCGACTTTGTCCATATCGTAATTTACCCTCTTAATGGCCCAATACGCTTTGTGCTCCAACTCAACGGGAATATGGAAAGATTTTCCATACACAAAGAAAAACGGGGACATTCCGAGTGGGTTATTGTATGCGGTACGATAGGTCCATAGCGAATTGTTCAATCGAAGGGACCAATCTTTCCGGTTAGGATTTACAGTCTTCTCGAGTATGTTTTTGATTTCATAATTTTTGAACTTGGCCTGCCCATTCGTTTGTGGGTGATACGTCGTTCCAACTTTATGAACGACACCATACTTACTCATGAGCTTCTCGAATGGCTTGTTGCAAAAATGCATGCCATTATCACTGATTATCGCTTTCAGCGCACCGAAGCGAGAAAGTATGTGTTCCTGCAGGAATCTTATCACCACTTTATTGTCATTAGTATTGGTAACTATAACTTCCATCCATTTAGAAACATAGTCTACCGCAAGTAGGATGTATAGGTAGCCAAAGGAAGGGGGAAATGAACCCATAAAGTCAATACCCCAGCAGTCAAAAACCTCAATACTGAGGATCGGGGTTAATGGCATCATGTATCGTCGAGTTATCGCCCCCATCCATTAACACCTGTTTCAAGATTTGTAATAATTATTGACATCCCGAAACATTATGGGCCAGTACAAGCCGATTTGGAGAATCTTAGAGGTTGTCTTTTTTCACAGAAAAGTGGCCTCCACATGCTTCCGAATGAAAGAATTGGATGACTCTCGAAATTTTGTCATCTGGTATGCATCGTCGGATGATTTAATCAGGGCACTATTTAAAAAGGAATGGATCATCATATAAAAACTTGCTGGACCAAGTGATGAACCTCTTCTTATCTTGCGATGTCCAATCGGGAGGGATGGCTCCCGTGACAAGATAGCTCACTATATCCGCAAACCAGGGAAAAGAAGAGGTGGCAAATAGTTGCTCATTTGGGAAGTACTCATCTATAGGTGTAGGATCACTAGGTACGTCGGACGAAAGTCGTGATAAGTGATCGGTGACGATGTTTTCTACTCCTTTTTTATCTTTAATGGAGAGATTAAACTCTTGTAGGAGTAGGATTCACCTTATGAGGTGCATCCTTGCGTCTTTCTTTGCAATGAGATATTTTAAATCCACGTGGTCCGTGAAATAGGTGATGGGGGAACCCATGAGATAGGACTGAAATTTATCTAGAGCAAAAACTACCGCTAGTAATTCCTTCTCCGTGGTGGAGTAGTTGAGTTGTGGTCCGGTAAGAGTCCGACTAGCGTAGTAGATGACATGAGGTTTTTTTATCTTTCCTTTGGCCCAAAACATCCCTTATCGCATAATCACTAGCATCACACATAAGCTTGAATGGAAAGGACCAATCCGGAGCTTGCATGATGGGAGTGGACACATGCATGCTTTTCAATTTTTCAAAAGCACTTTGGCATGCTTCAGTCCACTCAAATGGGGTGTCCGTGATAAGAAGATTGCTTAAGGGCCTAGTGATGGCGCTAAAGTCCTTAATGAACCTTCTATAAAAGCCCGCGTGGCCCAAGAAGGAGCGCACGTCATTTAGCGATTTAGGTGGGGTAGGTCAGCTATGACATCCATTTTTGCTCTATCAACCTAGATCCCTTTGGATGAAACAATGTGGCCAAGAACTATGCCCCCAGTTACCATGAAATGGCATTTCTCCTAATTCAGCACTAAGTTCTTCTCCACACATTTGGTTAGTACTTTCTCAAGATTGGCTAAACATAGATCGAAAGAGGTGTCGAAAACGCTGAAGTCGTCCATAAACACCTCTAGACCTCTCTCAACCATGTCGCTGAATAAGCTCAACATGCACCTTTGAAAGGTCGTGGGTGCATTACACAAGTCTAATGGTATACGTTTGTAGGCAAATGTACCAAATGGACAAGTAAAGGTTGTCTTCTCTTGATCAAGTACATCTACCTCATTCTGGTTATATCCGGAATTAACATATAGGAAGAAATAGTAAGGGTGGCCCGCTACTCTTTCAAGCATTTGATTAATAAATGGCAAGGGGAAATGGTCTTTCCTAGTTCTTGCATTGAGTTTTCGGTAATCAATGCAAGCACGCCACCCCGTGGTGGTACGTTGGGGAACTATCTCTCCCTTGGCATTCTCAATCACTACCATGCCCGACTTTTTCGGGACAACTTGGATGGGGATCACCCATTTGCTATCTAAGATTGGGTAAATAATCCCGGCATTCAACAATTTTATGATTTCGGCCCTCACCACCTCTTTCATGGTGGGGTTTATCCTTCTTTTCATTTCTCTTGAGGGATTCACATCCTCCTCGAGGTGAATTTTGTGAGTGCAAATTAGAGGGCTTATCCCCTATACATCATCTATACACCAGCTAAAAGCACTTTGGTGCTTCCTCAAGATTTGTAATAGCTTACCCTCCTGCTCTTCATCTAGGCTACAGGAGATAAAAATAGAAAATGTCTCACCTTCATCTAGGAAAGCATATTTAACGTTAGAGGGTAGTTTCTTCAATTCGAGATTCGGGAATGTGTCGCTAGATAGCACGTGCGTGTTTCTCTTGGTGGTAACTCTTCGAATCGAGAAACCCAACTAACATCTCTCGCGTCCTCGTCTGACGCTTTCTCATCAAGAAGCTCTCTCAACTCCTTAACCTCTCTCTCAAACTCGATATAAGCTCCCTCTCTCTCATGACTAGACACTAGGAAAGCTTCTAAAGCGTCTCCACATAAATTTTCCTCAATGTGATCTGCTACGATCTCATTAATTAAGCTCACCGCGTGAAGATCATCTTCTTCCCCTGCTTGTTGGGCTATATTAAAGATGTTTGTTTCTAATGTCATTTTCCTAAAAGTGAGTTGCATCTGCCCATTTTGAGTATTGATAAGTGCGTTATCCGTAGATAAGAATGGGTGCCCAAGAATGATGGGAACATAATTCTTCGAGGCGAAGGAGGGTTCCATGTCCCAAATGACAAAATCTACTGGGAAGTAAAAAGTGTCCACTTGGACTATCACGTCCTCAACTATATCTCTTGGTATCTTTAGGGTTCGATCCGCCAACTTGAGAGTGATCCTTATGGGCTTAAAGTCGCCCAGATCAAGATGCCTATAAATTGAATAGGGTAGGATATTAACACTTTCCCCCAAGTCAAGTAAGGACCTCTCAATTTTGTTCTCTCCAATGGTGCAGGAAATGGTGGGTGCACCAGGATCCTTATATTTATGTGGGAGATCATTAAGAAGAACGGAGCTCACGTTTTGTGCTAGAAACATGTTTTTCTTTACCTTCATCCTCCGCTTGACAGTCAATAAATCTTTAATGGCTTTTGCATAAGTTGGAATTCGTTTTATTTCATCGAGGAAAGGTAGGTTCAATTTCACGGTTTTAAGCACCTCTAACACTTCATCACTTATGGTCCCTTTGTGGGTAGGAACCAATCTTTGAGGAAATGGCGCAGCGGAGGGTGGCTTTACAACTACCTCGGGCTCACTAGTGTCTTCCTTTTCACTCTCATTCAAGGGGATATCTTTGGCCTCTTTCGTGCCGGGCGAATTCTCCTTGACTTTAGAAGTATCGAGTGGGGGGATAAATCAACAACTCTCCCACTAAGAAGAGTGGTTACCGCTTGGCAATGCTCCTGCTGTTCTGTAGAGGTGGAGATAACACTAGTTTAACATTAGGGAGGTCTTTGTCCTTGGGCAGGAAACTTTCCCTTCTCTTGGATACTCAACGAGGATTATAACTTGGAGATGTTTGCATTCATGTCGGCGAACATGCGATCATATCTAGCATTGGTTGAACTCTAAGAGTTGATGAACTGGTTTATTATGTCCTCGAGGTTCCTCCGCAGTGGAGTAATATAAGGAGCTGGAGGAGGTGGTGCTTGCTGAAATAGAGGAGTGGGTGGAGGGGGGACAACTTGTGAATATGGGTTCAGCGTAGCTTGTGGTTGTCCGTAATTAAAACCAGGATGGTTTCTCTATGAAGGGTTGTACGAGTTCCCATGCGGGGCGTGAAAATTTCCCTTGAACCCTCCTATAGCATCCACCTTCTCGGTGTGCATGGATTTGTAGGCGGAAATCGTCGAGCATGCCTTTGTCGAATGACCCGCCTCACAGATAGCACACACCTTTTCTTTCACGACACAGCTGGATCCGGAGATATCTCTCAATCGATTATCAAGAAAATCTTTCATATCTCTCTGAAACTGATCGAATCGACGGTCCATTAAGGTATTATTATCCAGATGGTATAAACCGGATGCAGTTGGAGCGATAGATGCTTGTCTAGGCCAGACTTGGGTATTAGGATCAGATGTGTTCCATGCTTGAGTAGTCTCTTTAACATACTTAAGATGGGCCTCAGCATCACTAGTGTCTAATTCTCAGAATGGTCGTTCCCACATAGTTTGCACAAGTTATTTGGAAGTCACTTGTATCCCATTATGGAAGAAAGGGATCAAGTGGTGTTTTTCAAAACCATGATGTGGGCATGCGCTTACCAACTCTTGGAAATGTTCCCAACATTTGTCAAAAGGCTCATTATCTTGTTTGATTCTTGACAGAGTTGGTCTTGTGCAGTGGTATAATTTTGAGATAAAATTGGAATGCATATCCCTCCAAGAAATCATGGAGTTTGGGGGTAGAGACCATAGCTAGGTCTTGGCTTTATCCTTTAAGTAAAAAGGAAAAAGCTTTAGGTGTACGACATCCTGCGTGCAAGCTTGGTCACTAAATATATCGCACGCCTCTTCGAACTCTCTTATGTGAAGGTATGGTTTCTCCGAATCCATGCCATGGAAAGTAGGGAGTATCTATATCATCCCCTTATGGAAGTGGAATTGATCGGCATTATACGAGAGTAAAATGAAACCAGGGGTGACAGTTCGTTCAGGAAAGAGTAAGTCTTTCATGGGACGATAGGGTGGATTTCCCTCTCCAGTACCGAAACTAGCGGCGTCATACATCGCTCCTTCTTTAAATGGCTCGGAATACTCACTCGGTGTCCTAGATGTGTGACTCGAGGATTGACTCAGGGTGTAACTACCTATGGAGTGCTCAGGAGTAGGAAGTGGAACTTAAAACTGTGGAACGCGAGGCGTGTGGGGACTGTCAGAGTTATACTCAACAATTAGATTTTCGTGGATTTGGTTGGAGTATTTTGAAGAGTTTAAGTATGTTCAAGATTTTGCATTAAAGGCTTGTGAGATATGATTTTTTTTTGAATTTTTGGTCTAAGCTTTAGATTGATTTGATCTAACCTAAGTTTACCTAGATCCCTGACAAAGGCGTCAAAAACTTCGCGTGCCCACAAATGTGTCTAGTGTGCGTGCTATGTAGGCTCAAGTGCAAGCCTGTCGCGTTAGTAATAAACCTGGTAAGTCGGGATCATCTCCACAGGGAAAAAGGATGAACGGAATTGTAAAGACGTTGGAAAGATTGAGAACCCTAACTCGACTCTAAAAAGAATGAAAGGTGATTATGGGAGATGGAATAACTATAAGCAGAAATTATAAGAAAATTACCTATAGAATTTAGAAATAAATTAAAAGCTTTTTGACCTACTAAAAAAATAAAAAATGTAATGAAAAGTGCAAGTGAGAAAAACGAGTCACGATACACTCCTCCAACCCTAGTTCATTTATCAATGTTAAAACCTAATTCGGAATTGAAATATCTGAGTAAACCCAGTCTTTAGTACTCCCAAGCATTACATATATGAGGGATCATAGCTCGCACCATACATAATCAAGAGACGAGTAAAGCAATGTCGTTGTTGCTACACGCACGTTGCACTCTTAAGCATCCCGGTTACCTTGGGCAAACGAAATCAAAATTCCTACAATGGTTGTGATCACCATACAACACGATTAACTCAGTTATTTAATTAAAAATAAAATTTTACGCATTCATCAAGAACATCGGGTTGTATTCATTCATCCCAGCCCTTAGAAAATTAGCCGGACATAGTGAAACAAGAAGAAAGCATGATTTTAATAAAAGAAGACATCTTAACTAGTAACTTAGAATTAAGAAGAATGAAATTATTAAATAATAAAATAACTAAAGCAATTATGAAAGCAAGAATGGAATGAATTTACTTGAATTGTAGAAGCTTGAATCAAATCCTTACAACAAACTCTTTAAATGAAAGCTTGGTTTTTTTTATTGTTCTCTCTTCAAAACTAAGTAAAAAACTCCTCTAAAAATGGATTAGAAGCCTCCCTAATGTCTGGGAGGACATTGAAATATATACACTACAAAATTTGAAAGAGTTGGAGTTATGTAAGACTCTAGCTGGAACAGGATAAACTCAAATCTCGAACCCCGGATCGATGCGTGGTAATATTTCGGATCGGTCTGCTGAGACCGGATCGATCCCTTTATTTTGGAAAACGGATTGGTTTGTTAAATGTCCTTGATACAGTGAGCTTTGTGGGTCAGATCGATCATTTTTTTATGAAAACCAGATCGATCCGGTAAATGTATCCTTAGATAGTGGCTTCTAGTGTCCGGATCGATTCCTTTTTTAGGCCATCCAGATCGGTCAGGATTTCCTTCTCAATTTCTCTTCATTTTTTTCTTCAATTTCTCATGATTATCTCGTGTCTTTAGATCTTCATAACTTCAACTCCAGAACTCGGATTGAAATGCCGTTTCTTCCTACGCACTCGTAGACTCGAGATCTTCGACTTTTATTCGGGTCCTTGACCGGATTCCTAGTGGAAATTACACTTTTGCCCTTTTGATTTGTCTTCTTTTTTTCTCTCTTGCTTCTTTCGGTTTCTTTCTTTCTTTCTTTTATATATTAAATACCTGCAAAATCAATAAGAAATATATGAAACTCGGGATACTTGTTAGATGAATCCATTAGCAATGATATGAGATAAATTAACTCGTTTTACATTATCCGAGGTAATAAAAGCCTCTAAATTAAGGGGAAAATTTTGAATAATTTATGCCTAATAAATAACACTCCTAACTTGGTCATAGACTTATACCGCCAACTATATCCCATAATATTAGCCTGCATTCTTCCCGTACTTATCTTAATTGTTTCTACATTTATTATTTCGAATAAGGGTTACCACACTAGAACTAAGTATTCAAAACTTAAATTATTTCAAGATTTCTTTATCTAATATATCTACAGACATCACACGGTAGATAATATCACAAACATACATATATATATATAATAATACTATATATATATACATATAATTCCTACACCTCAAAGGCTACACCTCGGTACAATGCGTACTCTTCTATCAAGTCTAGGTACATCTCGTACTCAATAAGGACAATTGGTTCGGTATATCCCTCAAACCATAAATATCAATACACAAGGAAGTGGAGGCGAACATACTCACCAGCCAAATGGGTCACGCACATACCTACTCTCCCATTCAACCGTCAAAACTATCATACATCATAGATAGCACGTGTCCAAGTTCATATGTTCTGGGTACAAGTCAATAATCCCTCTAATGGGCAACACAAGATACGATTGTCCACTACGCGAAAACGGCCTACCGAAAGTAAGTAGCATAGGTATATTATACACATAATAAATCACATGTAGGTATACGCACAACCTAACAAATCAATCGATATTCACACAACCCGAATATCATAGTACTACGTAGTATTATTATCACTAATACTATCGTCGTATTTATACTTTTACGTTCATACTCTTTCTCTCGTAAAAAGCTAAGGATAGTGCATCGCTAAAAAATCCTCAATTAAGTAATCCAAAGTAACCCCAATATTACTAGTCATTAATGATTTCATCAACACGTGTCTTATATTGCTCTAACTAATTATGTCGCACTCAGTTTTAAAATCAGAAAATTTCCCAAAAATTCAGCCCGTCGCTCGAACCATAAGCACACCACGTTTGAACGAGATACACGTGTAGCTTGAACGACTTCGCACGAGATACAAGTCTCACTTGAACGAGACTTTACGCGGCTTGACCTGTTCATCTTTAACCTCTAAGTAGTTGCGTTTTACCACCATTAACAACCCTAAAACCTATACTGTTCAATCCCAAACACCAAATCAGTAAATCTAGTTGATATCCTAACATGTTTAGATGATTTCTAGCAACCTAGAATCATTAAATCTTTATAATACATCAATAAATTATGAAATCCCCAAATTTCTCATCAACAACCTAATTCATCCATTTAAGAGTTAATCACATAATAAACCCAGATTCGTTTCTCAAGCACAACATATAATTTTGGGATTCCTATTCTACATGCATAGGGATTCAATTCATCATCAAGATAACTCTTAACCTATGATTTAAATTCTCTAAATTCACCCAATTCAATTCTAAATCATATATTTGATTCCTATACTAACATGAGCACAATTATTGCCAACAGGAAGCAAGTAATAAACACTTGCCTTGATTTCGAAGGTCTGATTCGCTGGTGTAGATGATATGGTTGTGTTCCTCATTCTGCGATTTACACGGTGGTGGTGGTTGTGGTGAAAGATGGTGTTTTTAGCCTTAGATCTCTAGGATTTGTTCTCCCTCTCTCTCTGTGTGGCTCTACCTTGAAATTTGTGAATGAAAACCCTAATTGGTCTTACGTATGAGATATAATTCCTCTCCTAATTTCGTACCTAATTAAATCTAAAAAATAAAAATTACCAAATTGCCCTCCCGGGATGCCAGTTTTGCCTAAAACTGTCCCAGTACCCAAACTAAACCCCCAGGTAGACTTTTCTGACTATATCGACCCTTTAGAACATGTTGGAGCACTCGAAATGACTATTCGAAATACTTATAATTAATTTACATTTTAACCTAGTCTTGACACGACTAACACGCACGTCCCAACTTAATTACCGAAATTGTCATATTTCTCACTCGCGATAATTATAATAATTTCACAATCATTTATTACTTTATTCACTCAGTAATATTCAACATAATGCACATCAATAAATACTAACTCTTAACCAGGTAGTTAATATTTATTTTAATCCGGATTAATTCTTAATTAATTTCTCAAATTAAATTCAATTAATCCTATTTATTTAAAAATCATAAAAATACGGGGTGTTACATACTTCCCCCTTTAGAACAGAATTTCGTCTCGAAATTCAAAAATTAAAGTATACCTGGTAAGAAAAGATCTGGATACTTCTTATGCATCTCATCCTCGCGCTCCTAAGTAGACTTCTCGATGTTGTGGTGCTCCCACTGGACACGCATGAGTGGCAATACCTTCGACCTCAGTCTCCTCTCGCTATGGTCTAGGATAGCCACCGATCTATCTTCATATGAACTTTTTGGCTGTAAGTCCACCTCCTTCAGCGCAATGTGAGTGTGGAGTAACTCGTCCCGAAGATATCATTGAAGCGAATAAATATGGGACACATCATGTATCCTATGCAAGTGCTCCGATAATCTCAATCTATATGCCACTGTTTTGATCCTCTCAATGATAAGAAATGAACCTACGTAGCTCGGTGCCAATTTCCCTTTCTTCCCAAATTGCATTATCCCCTTCATAGGACATACTCGTAATAGCACCTGGTCCCCCACAACAAACTCTCTAAAGAAGCGCTTGGCATCGACGTAACTTTTCTGTTTGTCCTGAGCTACCTGTATATGACCACGAATCATCTCTATTCTAGACGTAGTCTCCTGAATCAAATCTGGCCCTAGTAACTTATTATCCCCACCTCTAGCCAACAAGCAGGCGAATGACAAGGTCTGCCATATAATGCCTCAAATGGGGCCCTGCCAATCGTAAACTAGTAAGAGTTATTGTACGAAAACTCCACCAATGGGAGATACTGCTCCCAACCTCCTCTAAATCAAGGACACACATGCGCAACATATCCTCTAACATCTGATTAGTTTGCTCTATCTATCCATCAGTCTGTGGGCGGTAAGCCATACTCAATCACAACTCCGTGCCCATAGCCTCCCGAAAGCTTTCCCAAAGAGAGACATAAAAAACCTTATCCCGATCAGACACAATATCAAGAGGTACTCCGTGTAGTCTCACTACCTCGACAATGAATAGCTGGGCATACTATCCCGCTGTATAATTTATCTAAACTGGTACAAAGTAGGCCACCTTAGTCAACCGATCCATATTTACCCAAATATAATCGTGACCCCTCTGAGAAGTAGGCAACCCTGTGATGAAATCCATCGACATGCTCTCCTATTTCCACATAGGAGTTTTTAACGGCTGCAGTAACCCTGACGATTTCTGATGGTCCACCTTTACCAGCTGACAGGTGGTACACTTGTAGACAAACTCAACAATGTCTCTCTTTATCCCACTCCACCAATACTACCGCCTCATATCCTAGTACATCTTATCCCCACCGGGATGCACCCTAAATCGTGATCCATGCGACTCTGACATCATCATATGTTGTATATCCTCCCCCTCTGGAACAACCATCCATCCATTGAAGCAAAAGCCTCCCTCAGAACTCACTGAATAAGACTCTACTCCCTCTACTAGAAGGTGTCGAATCTTCTCCTAACAAAATGGATCAACTGCCAGGGCTTGTAATACCCTCATCACGATCTAAGGAGTAACTGTCATAACAGATTTGAAAGATTGGGCAACTGCATCCTGATATTCCAACTCCTTCCATTTTGCCTTCCACACCTAGGCTACCTCATCTACTGGCCTACAGCTCATTGCATCAGCAACTATGTTAGCCTTCCCCGGGTGGTATTGGATGTCAAACTGATAGTCCTTTATAAATTCAAGCCACCTGTGCTGACGCATATCCAACTCTATTTGAGTGAACAAGTACTGAAGTGACTTATGACCTATGAATAGGTAAAATTTCCCTCCTAAGAGATAATGTCTCCAGATTTACAGTGTAAATACGATTGTTTTTAACTCCAAGTCGTGGGTGGGGTAATTCTTCTCGTGAGGCTTAAGCTTGCGGGAAGCATATGCTATAGCCTGATCCTCCTGCTATAATACTCCACAAAGTCCCTGCAACGATGCATCAGTGTAAACCAGGTACTCCACTCCTACTCTGGGGAGTGCTAGTACGGGTGCTGAAGTCAGCTTATCTTTCAGCTCATCAAACGTCAACTGACACGCATCATCTCAATTGAACGGTACTCCCTTACGAGTCAGATTATAATCAGACCCGCAGTATTCGAGAATTCGCGAATAAATCGTCTGTAGTACCCAGCTAACCCTAAGAATCCTCACCTCCATCGGTGTCATGGGCTGTCCCCACTCCCTCACCGCTGACACCTTACTAAGGTCCACCGATATCTCTCTATTTGAAATGATATGCCCCTAAAAAATTGTACCTCATGCAATTAAAATCCACATTTCTCAGCATGCTCACGTAGTGTCTACAGAACCCGACGTAAATGCTCAGTATGCAGTTAGGTTGTCATTTATAAGAACAATGACAAACTGATTTAAGAACTCCATGAACACCCTATTCACCAAGTCCATAAATGCAGCCGGTGCATTGATCATCCCAAATAGCATAACCCGAAACTCATAGGACCCACTATTTCATCAGGCGGGCAGTTCTAGACACGTCTTGCTCACAATATACAACTTTATTTACCGTTTTGGATCAATATATGTTTATTAATTATGTTTCCTTGTCCACTCTTCATAACGGAAAATGAACAGTTCGACTAACTAGGGCACCCATACGCCCTATGTCCCGTGTCTTGTTACCCAAATCAACTGAATGTGATATACTTGTTCTAATCTAAGCCTTGTACCCTTGGCTTGATTATACGGTAAGGTTGTATTTGGTTCGTTCCACTGATCTACTTATGGTGTAAAAGTTTCATAATGTCATTTCATACTAACACAATATGGTTCTACTGGTCTTTAATCGAAGTTTAACTCTCAATTCCCAGTCAGAACTAAACATACGTATGATAACTAAAGTATTTAAACCTATGTATTGAGGACCAAACATTTCCCAAATTTTGACGTTCGCTAAATTTCATTCGTGGGATGTCTCACAAAGCAAAATCCAAACAAGGAACCCCCCCAATACACTACTAACTAATATTGCCTATCATTGAGATCTGTAGGCCCTCAACACACACATTACAACCCAAATTTCCGTTTCCTGACATAAAAGTCTACTTATCCACTCTGCTATCACTAAGAATGATTGTTGATAAAAAAATTAGTCAGCTTACGTTGACCAATTATATGAGGAACATTGTCAACCAACATGGCACAAGTTCAAATACCGAGCTACTCATTGTACCGAGCGACTTATTGGGAAGGCTAAATGACTAAGAAAAATTCAATGCTTATTGCATTACAATCATTTTTTATCATGTACAGATGTATATGCCGATTCGATAAAGGCTTATTATCTATTCACACTGACACCCCAAGGGCTATAAATACCTTGTAATGCCTTCATGACAAGTTAATCAATCATAAGCGAACATAATCAATATCAAGGAAAGATACCCAGTAATATAAAACAGTGGACGTAGGCCATTTTCCTTAAGGCTGAACCACTTTAAAAATCTCATTTTATTTCTTTATTCGTATTTATATGTGATTAATTAATTAGATCAAATCTAGTTTTTTACATCAACAGATTGGCGCTACCTGTGGAAAATCGACTATACATAGCGTTTTTCATTAAAAACTCATTATAAATGGCCGATCTCCCAGAATATAGCAATATGAATAATGAAGGGAATCTTCCTAACCCTTCTGCCCCTCCAAATACAAACGATATCACATGAATCTTGGAAAGCTTATCCAGGGGACAAAAGGCTATGTAGGAAAAATGCGACAGTTCAAAATAGAGCGTCTGTCCAGCCACGCCAATGAAGGCATCCATTATCTTCACGACAGCTAAAGTCTAGGTCACGATCTAGACATACTGAAGTTCACTATTCTGGGAATTCAAGTGATCCATCCTATCATCCTGGTTTGACTTCTCCTATAAGAATTCTGGATTCTCAGGAACACATCATTCTAACTCCAGAAAGACCAAGCGCTCTGGAAATGTTGAGTAGAGCCTCTCCCTTCCACCGTTTGGGCCCCGAGAGGAACAGAAATCCTCCTCGGATCGCATAGAGAAATTCTCAATGACTAAATGATTTCAGAGAAGGCTCATCCCAATCACATCCAAACCCCAGACCTATAGTTCACAGAGAAAGATCCCAAGAGGAGAATTCTGCCTGATCTGTTACTCGGGTAAACACAAAAAAATCAGGGGCTAGAAATGACACGTGGAAATGATATATTCAGAGGTTGGAAGACATGTTAGGAGAGATGGGAAAGGCTAAGAATCCTCTCCAAAGAACCTTTATTAAGAGATCTCCATTTGTACAAGCGATTATGGATTTTTCCACACCAGCAAAGTTCAAAACTCCTGTGGTCACACCAAAGTACGATGGAAAAATCGACCTTGTTCTCCACATAGAGCAGTACCAGGTTGTAGCTGATATTTATGCAGTCCCAGATGAAATAAGGTGCAGGTATTTCTCAGGAACCATTACCGGATCTACTCAGATATGGTACAATAGCCTTCCTCGGGGGAAAATTGCAGCCTTCCATCAACTGGCAGAGCTTTTTATAGGAAATTTCTATTTTGGTTCCAAACCAGTTAAAAGGGTAGCACATTTGTTGAGTGCTAGACAAAGAGCAGGTGAAAGTACTAGGGATTACATCACTCATTTCAACAACGAGAAACTAGAGGTCATAGACTATGAGGAAAAGATAGCCATTATAGCTCTCATGAGTGGTATTTTGCTAGATAAGCTATATTACACCTTGGCAAGGATCCCCCCAAATCCATGGATGAATTGATGGCTAAAGCAGCTAAAATTATGAATACCGAGGAGGCTATGGCTGCTCAAAAGAATGCTGAGGTAAATGTGGAAGCTAAAGTTGAAGGCAGGTTAGAGAAGAAAGATCACAAGAATAATGGTGGAAGCAAGCAATTGAAAGGCAAAGAAACGTTGGATCACTTAAGGAAGTATACAAATTATACCCCCTTAAAGGTGGATATAAACCAAGTTCTGGAGGAAATCACGAACAACAAGCAACTGAATTGGCCAGAAAAACTGAGGACAACTCCCGAAAGGAGGGATAAATCCAAGTATTGCGAGTTCCATAAAGATCATGGTCACATGACCAAGCAATGTGCAGCCCTCCAAAATGAGATAAAGACACTCATTAGACGAGGAAAGTTGAATAGGTATGTTGATCGTCAGAATGGTGGGAAGACCAATAACAAAGCTCGAAAAAAGTTTAAATCCCCTTGCTGACTAAGAGAAGATAATAAAAGGGACCACGAAGATAACCCTGAAGATGATCCCAATATCCCAAAAGGCCAAGATAACCTGAGCGTGAGGTATTTTCAATTCGTTTTGGTTGATTCGATTATAACATGATTACAGGAGGAGATGCCGGAGGAGGTGATCATATCGTTGAAAGGAAAGATTACCTCAATGAGGCTCAAGCCTATTCCTATATATAACGGATAAATTTGGCAGAAGAAGATCGCCCGAGGAAGGTCAACAAAGATAAGCTAGTCATTGGCTTTTCTAGAAATGATCTGGAAGGCGTTTTGTATCTTCACAATGATCCTATGGTGATCAAAATGAGAATTAATGATGCAATCATTTCAAGAGTGCTGGTGGATGATGGTAGCTCGGCAAACATCATATTCTACCCTTGATTCGATAGTTTGAACTTGAAACTTGGTGAGTTGGAGCTGTATCACAGGCCCCTCATTGGGTTCTTTAGAGAAAAAGGTTTTCCACTTGGAACGATTAAGTTAGACATGTTAATTAGTACCTGGAAAGTTAGCAGAACAGAGAAGGTGTGCTTCTTTGTAATGGATAAGAATGTCCAGTCAGCCTATAATATAATCATGGGAAGAGTAGGCCTGAAAAAGTTTGAAGCAGTCCCATCCACTGTACATCAGTGCTTAAAGTTGTCGACCAACTTTGGGGTTGGAATTATGAAGGGAGATAAAAAAGTAGCCCAAGAATGTTGCTAGTCATCTGTCGAGCAAGAGGAGTCGGAGGATGCTAGGAAGAAAATAACCACTTATCAAGTGGATGAATGTGAAGAGTCTAAGATTAAAACCTTAGACCCAAGAGATGAAACGAAACTTATTAAAGGCCAAGTCATGGAAGCAACATAAAGTATTATTATGGATGACGAACAATCAGAAAGAATAACTCAAATTGGAGCTTCACTTGATCCAGTATTAAAGCAAGATCTGGTCAAGTTTTTTAAGCATAAAAATAGGTATTTGTGTGGAGTCATGAGGATATACCGGGGATATACCCATCTTTCTTATGTCACGAGCTCAATGTCAACAAAAAGATCAAACTAGTGAAGCAAAGGAGAAGAGTCTTTAGTCCGAAGAAGAACCAGGATATCCACGAAGAAGTGGAAAAGTTGCAAAAAGCATCTTTCATCGAAGACGGGAAATATCCTAATTGGATGGCTAATGTTGTGATGGTCAAGAAGAAGAATAATAAGTGGAGAATGTGCGTGGACTTCACAGATCTCAATAAAGCTTGCCCAAAAGATCATTTTCCTCTGCCCATGATAGATCAACTGGTGGATGCAACTTCTGGGCATGAGCTGCTAAGCTTCATGGATGCCTATCTGGATACAATCAAATTAAAATAAAACTAGAAGATAGGGAAAGTACCTCTTTTATTACCTCCCGAGGAACATATTGTTACAATGTTATGCCTTTTGGTCTTAAAAATACAGGTGCTACATATCAGTGGCTGGTGAACAAGGTGTTTACAGAGCAGATTGGTAAAAATATAGAGGTATACGTCGACGGCATGTTGACTAAAAGCAAGAAAGCTGCTGATCATGTAGCTGATTTGAGCCAAACATTTGATCAACTGGAGAAATACCAGATAAAGCTGAACCCGACTAAGTGCATTTTTAGCGTACAGGAAGGCAAGTTCCTTGGATACATTGTGAATCAAAGAGGTATTGAAGTAAATCTCAACAAAATAAAAGCCTTGCTGAAGTTACAATCTCCAACTACCAAGAAGTAAGTGCAGAGCCTTACGGGGCGTGTTATAGCTCTCAATTAATTTATCTCCTGAGCAACTGATAGATGTCTTCCATTCTTTAAGGTTCCCAGAAAGACCTTTGAAAAGAACGATGAATGTGAGAAGGCATTCTTAGAACTGAAGATATACTTAGGGACACCTCCTTTATTGTCCAGGTCAGTGGCGGGAGAAAAATATACTTTTACTTAGCTCGTTCAGAAAGTGCAGTCAGTTCAGCCTTGATAAGAATAGAGGGCGGAGTGCCAAAACTAGTTTATTATACTAGAAAGGCATTCAGGGGAGCAGAGATTAGGTATCCAAAACTGGAGAAGTTGACATTGGAATTGATAACGAGCAGGAAAATGAAATTATATTTTCAAGAACATACAATAGCGGTTTATACTGACTCAGACAGGCTTTACATAAGCCAAAAAATTCTGGAAGATTGATGTATTGGGCAGTGGAGTTAGGAGACTATGACATTATCTATGAGCCGAGATCCTATCTCAAAGGATAGGCAGTGGCGGATTTCATTGCTGAATTTACCTACCCAAATATCTCCGATTAATAGGGGATAATACAAAGCAACTCAAAGATGCAAAAGGACCAACATAATATATCCCCGATCAACTCCCAGCAACAAAATTTCCAGAAGGGATGGCCAACGATCAACCAAAATCCTCTGTTAATGTGCAAGAATTGAAGAAGAAATATGAAGAAAGGAAGGATAAGATATTCCATCAAGGGATTTTGTCTGAAAAAGGGTTTGATGATAATATACCTATATGGAATTTATATGTCAATGAATCTTTGTGTGCATCAGGTTGTGGAGCTGGAATTATTCTCAACAGTCAAGATGGGATAGACATTGAATATGCTCTGTATTTCCGATTCTAAGCTTCCAACAATGAAGCTGGGTATGAAGCCATGATCGTGGGCCTCAATTTAGCTAAACCATTGAATGTAGAGAAAGTTATGGTGTTCTGTGATTCGCAATTAGTGGTGAATCAAATGTTAAGTCTTTATGAAGCAAAATGGGAGTTCATGTCTGTAGTAGCCCGTGATTTTTGGACTAATAAATTAATTATTTTTGGGAGACATAATATTATTTTAATTGGAGAATAATTAAATTGCCATTTGAGGTCAAAATTTGAGGATGTTAGAAATTAATTCAAATGATGATTCTGAGTGTGCAATTGATTCTGAAAGGGTCGAGATTAGGGGTGGCAATTCGGGTCAACAGGTCATTTTTCGTACCGACACGACACGACACAACAAGTTTATTTCAGACACGAGCACGACACGACACGAATTCGTGTTTTTTTAGTTGACATGAACACGACCCGTATAAAAAAACACGACACGATACGACACGAATACCAGAATTTCTTAAATTTTATGCCTAAAAACATGATAACACGACACGACACGACTCATAATTCAGATACGAATATGACACGACACGACTTCGTGTAAAAAAACACGACATGAACATGACAAATCGTATCAATTTTGGGTCAATTTTGTGGCGTTCCATGTCGTTTCTAAAATTTCAACCCCTAGTCGAGATAGTCGAAATGACTGTACTTGAATCTTATTTGGGCTTCGAAATATTTTAAGTTCGTTTGGCTCGAATTGGAGTAATCAGGTCATTTAAAATGTGTATTATCATTTAAAGTTGGGTATCTTGGATTTAAGGCTTAAAAGCCTACGTGAGAAGTCATTCTCACTTAAGAGAAAGAGGAAAGCCCTAGAGAGAGAGAGAGAAGAAGAAGAAAGGAAGAAGAGAAAAGAGAAGAAAAGCTTGGGAATTCTGACAAATCCGCGATTTCGAGGAAGATTCAAACTCTACAACTTTGAGGCAAGTGATTAAACTTGCTAAATAATTCTTGTGCATCTTTTATTTCATGATTTGTGGATAAAAATTATGAATTTTGGTTTTAAAATGTCAAAACCTAGATTTTTGGGTAAATCTTACATTTGAAGTGTGGATATATGGATTTTGGGTTTTAACACATGTTGGATAGAATTATAATGAGTTTTGATGTTGTATATATGTTTGGATTGAAGAAAAATGGAGAGAAGGTGATAAATGTGATTTTGTGGAAGATTTAGGTTTGGGAAAGAAAGATTGGGCGACGGATGATTTACCAGTTACCGGACCAATCCGGTCCTCCCAGGAGGCGGATCGATCCGGACCCCTAAGTTTCTGCATATGGCCCAATTACCGGACTGATCCGGGTGAAATGGATCAGACCAATCCGGTTCCCTGTTTTCAAATCATAAGTTTAGATTATCTGTCTACTCCTTTCTTTTAAGGTTTGAGGCTTAGGAACCTTTATATATGTGATGAGAAGTACGTTTTGGGAATTTTAGGGAGTTCACTATGATAAATTATTGGGGTCGTATCGAGTTATTTTGAGATAAAATAAATTGAGGATTTTCATGTAGCATAGTGGGAAATACCACTATCATTGAGATTTCTAATTGGAGATAATTATGGGTCTATAAGAGAGAGGCAGGATGCGCTTAGCGACATTTGACTTTTGGATTAAATCACGAATGTCATAACGTTAATGGTTCGTATGATCGATTGAGCCATAATATGGATTGGGGAGAATGATTGTTGATCGGTGTATATCCGAATATTTATGGTATCCTTAAGGTTGATTAAATTGGGAGACTTTTCGTACTCATAGGTTTAATGAATGAGCTTCAAGTGAGGAGTCATATTGTGAAGTAATGGTAAGGTATGCGAGTTAGCAACGGTTAGTATAGTGAGAGTTATATACTATAAATGAATTCACTCCCTTTACGCATACGAGCATAATAAGAGTATGTATACTTATATGGAGTGATATATATACCTTGTGTGCTGGTATGCATTTATATGATGTGATGGTATATGTATATATAGTGTGTATGATATATATATATATATGTGAAGCATACCCCCTCTATGCTACATGGGAAGTTGCGCGATTCGGGTGAGGCCCCTTGCTTGAGGAGCGTGGAGCGTATAGTCCCCAGGTCATAGCGTCCATTATTATTGTGTGACTTTTATTAGGGGTGAGACGTGGTGGGTATGTTTCGTCTCATTTTCGGGGACGAACTATGGCCGCTACCCATACGTTTTGATTGTGTTTTTACCAAGGCGGTGTGAGATTCCAACCGTTGGTACCCAGGATGATACGTGAGCGATTCCCTAGTAGATGATAGCATTGAGAACCTGCGTCCTCGAGTTATAGCTCGCTGGGATGGTTATTATTATACTTGTGTGAATAGTATATTATTTGTATATGATTATGAGTTATCATATATATGTCTCTAGTGTAAAGAGACATAAGAATATTGATTGAATCTCATTTCGAGAGATTTTATCCGGACTAAATTGTGATGAAAATATTAAAGTGAATATGAAATGTATATATCAATATGAGCATATATTATGTTGGGTCCTGAGGGCACAATGGACCCCAACGACCAACATTGTCAATGAGTAGTGTATCGGGGGGGTTCCTTGTTTGGATTTCGCTTGCGAGACGTCCCACGCACGAAACGCAATGCAATGTTGGGAGTGGGGAGAAGTTTAGTCCTTAGTACTCAGATTTATATATTAGTATATCTCGACAATCGACAGTGTTAAGGAGTAGTGTATCAGGGGGTTCTTTGTTTGGATTTCGCTTTGCGAGACATCCCACGCACGAAACGCAGTGCACTGTTGAGAGTTGGGAATAGTTTAATTATTTATTTTAATATAGTAATTGGGGTTATATGCGTCATTCATTGAGGGCATAATGAATCTCGATAATCAATACTGTCAAGGATTAGTGTATCGGGGGGGTTCCTTGTTTGGATTTTGCTTGCGAGACGTCCCATGCATGAAACGCAGGGCAGTATTGAGAATTGGGAGAAGTTTAGTCCTTAGCATTTGATGCTATTAACTCATTTATGTCAATAGCTAGAATATGAGAAATTCTAGGAAGAGAATACGTATATGATTATTTATATGCTAAGTAAGTGACACACATTTGGGGGATTATGGTAAGATTGGGAGTTGATGGTTATGTTGGATGGAAGTTTAAATGAGTATAAATTTGGGTGTAGGTTAGATTAGATTGCCCTTAGATAGTGTTGGGTAGTTATTTGAGGATCATGTGCATATGTTTAGGTGCGCGCTTTAGTTGAGAGGTGAGTTGGATTTTCATGGAGAGTGTGACTCCACTTTTATCATGTTATAGTGCATTTATAATTATTATGCTTTTTAATGCACTTGCTAAAACTGTTTTCACACCTCGGGCCCTGGCCCATTTATATGTTTTCCTTTTGTTATATATATTGTAATATCTTAGGTGTTCCTTCGCAAGAACGCCATCGATGTTTCCTATCTAGTGTATGTGTGGAGCTGTAGCAGTTGCGGACTGTTGTGGAATTTTGAGATAGCCGATTACTACCTTTTGTATATCTTGATTAGGATTCAGTCTGTATATCGGGTTTACACCCAAGAGTTGTAGTAGTATCATTTTATTTTATATTTCTTTTCTCAGACTGTTGTATTGTTTGTGACCCGACAGCTTATTTGGGTATTTCCTTTTTGTATATATGGTTGTACTCTTATCTTGTTATAGCATGTGTGTGTTCTTAATCATATTCATACAGTTGTCATGTTGTTAGTTGGTTATTTCTTTGTATGTTTTAAAATTTTTGGCACCCTCTTTTTGTAGTAATGGGTTGTTAGCTGTGTTTATTTTAGTATCATCAGTAGATGCTGAGAATGATCCACTTGAGATTCTTGATTATTTTAGTATAGGGATGGCCACCTGTTATTATTTTAAGCGGGATGTCACAATGTCACACTACTTAATTAAAGCTCTAGATATTGTAGCCAATTTTGCATCTATTCAGGTGATTAGAATATCTAAACTGGAGAATGCAAGGGCATATGCGCTTTCTCGATTAGCCTCAAGTACTTGCACCGAGCTACGAAAAACAATCCCCATTGAAGTACTTGCAAGCATAATTATTGATGAAGACTTGATGATGAATTTTATCGCCTTGGATATGGAACCATCTTGGATGGATCCCATCAAGGCTTATATTGAAGAAGGTACTTTACCAACCGACCTACTTGCAGCCAAGAAGTTGAAGTATAAGGCCGCCAGGTATGTTTTGAATAATGGAATTATATACAGGAGAGGTTTGATAGCTAGTTTGTAAAGGTGTGTTCACCCAACAGAAGTCAATGACTTGATAGAGGAAATTCATAAAGGATCTTGTGGAGCTCATGTAGCAGGAAGAACTCTTTTACAGAGAATAAATACGCAGGGGTATTACTGGCCAACCACGCGCGCTGATTGTATAGATTATGCTAAAAAATGTGACAAGTGTCAGCTATTTTCTACTATACGAAGAACTCCTCAAGTGTTGTTAACACCAATCACTTCACCTTGGCCATTCGCTATGTGGGGAATAGATTTAGTTGGGCCTTTGCCAAATACAAGAGGACGATTAAAATATTTGGAAGTAACTATTGATTATATCACCAAGTGGGTGGAAGCTAAACTTCTAATTGACATGGACTATAAAGGGTCTATCAATTCATTTAGAAGAATATTATTTACAGATATGGTCTGCCCCATGCCTTTATCACTGATACCCAATTTGACAATGATGAGTTTGCAGCGTACTGTCTACAGTCCAATATTCAAAAGGTCCATTCTGCTCTAGGTGATCCCCAAAGTAATGGACAAACAGAGGTGACGAACAGAACTTTATAGAATTGATTAAAGAAGTGATTAGATGATGCAAAAGGGAATTGGATTAATGAGTTGCATTCAGTGTTGTGGGCTTACCGAATAACTCCCCGAACAGCAACTGGGGAATCCCCTTATATGTTGGCTTTTGGGAGTGAAGCAGTGATACTAGTTGAAATAGGATTACCTAATCATAGGGTGCTCAACTTTAATTCTCTAGTAAGCGATTTTATGAGACTCTTAGACTTAGACATGCTCGAAGAAGTCGGAGAAGACGCAACAATTCGAAATGCAGCCTATTAGTAAATGACTGCCATGTTTTATAATAAAAGTGTCAAGAAATGCGATCTAAAGGAAGGCGATTATGTGCTCAAGAAAGTAATTCAAAAGCACAATAAGTTGAAAGTCAATTGGCATGGGCCCTATCATATCACAAAAGTTGTTCGACCTGGTACTTACAGAATAAAAACTCTTGAAGGGGAAGGATTCAAAAATGCCTGGAATGCAGAGCACCTGCAAAAATACTACCAGTAATGTAATTACACATGTACCCAATTGTTTCAGTATGAATGAAAACAATGATTTTCCCATTCATTTGTTTTATTTTTTTTGAAATATTAGTGCTATACAATACACTTAATAGGACGGCATCAGCAACCACCAACTAAAAGTTGGCCGTCATCAACAACCACCAACTAAAATTTAATCGGCATCAACATAAACACAAATAATATTGGTAAAACAATCGAGCAAGGCAAGTTCCGCTTGATTATGGGTGACCCAAGAGGCATCTAAACTAGGCAAGAAGATGGGTAAAATATCTACTGCCTAGGCACCAGGGAAATTATTTACTTAAATGATTGTTACAACTAAGAAAGAACATGGGACACAAATTCCATTACTTAGGAATTTATGGGTGATAAGTCACTACACCTAGACAAATACATAGAGCAAAAGTTCCATTGTCTACGCAATATGGAGCAAATGTTCCATTGTCTAGGCAATCAAATAAAAAAAAAGGGCATACTGTCCATTCAAATATATATATATATATATATATATATATATATATACTCAATGACTGAAAAATAACCCATTATTATTATAAGTACAACATTACTATAGTTGATCTCAATTATTTTATTTCCAAGGAAACAAAAATTACAAAAAGAGGATTTTTCTTCATTTCCATCAACAATTACTAACGAAATACAAATAGTCTATTTTATTGGGTTATTTCCTTCAGATTTAGATACATGATCCATTCTAGTTGGAGGAACATCTAAAGCAAAAGAAGAATTGATAAAGTTCAGGTTCTGCAGCATCCTGGTATTGCTTAAACTTGGTCGGTCTAATAAATATGGAGGTCGGGATATCTCAAATTATTCGTGAAGACTGTAATCACCAAGGTATTTGGAAATAAAACACTGAGGAATAAAGCTAACTAGAATCCATCTAACATCTAGCTAGAACGGTGGTACTGGCAGATCAAGTAACCCAGGCTCATACCAATCCCACAGCTCCGTTCCTTGCTGAACTTTCATTACGGTTAAAGCATTAAACCATCCCTGCTTATACCCTTCATTGTTTGTTTGTTTTAACCTGGCATCAAGATTATATAAAGCTTCATTATATCCCTCCATCCAAAACTCTCTAGGCTTCTTATGAAACTGATAAGTTAATCGTTCAACATGTTGATGAAGTCTTTTCAACACACTTTCTTTATTCTGCAATGTAAAAATCTGATTGGATAGTTGCTTTGTAAGAGTTTGAATCTTCAAGGAAATCTCTACCAGAGCTTGATTTTTTGCCTTTAGTTGAGAAGCTTGATTTTCTAAGGCTTGCTGAGTTCTAGTCTCTTTAATGCTACTCCGGCCAGCTCTTGGTATACCCTGGGAAGTGGATGTAGGTCTGACCCTTTTCAAAGTTTCTAATTATTCTCTTAATGAATCATTCTCAGTCGCCAAAAAGTAAATACCTTTATCATTAATTGGGACCAGAGCTCCAGAGGAAGAATCAGATTTTAGTTATCTTAGTTCTTATCTTAAAGCAATATTTTCTTCCTCCAGCCGTTTAGCAATGTTTTGATGCTCCTCAATTTCAAGTTTTAGCACACTCTTTTTTTTATTATGGGCAGAGATAAATTTGCCATACCCCCGATCAACACTTAACTGTTGGTACTTCCTCTCATAACCTTCATGAATAAGAGCAGTGACTTCCTTGTGTTGAAGTTGAAGTTCTTCAATCATTCTTTAAAGATCTTCAATCATTTCATAGTAAGCTACATTATTCGCTACTACAGAATCAAGTAAACATTTTAAATACTGGGAAGCCTCAATTGCTCGTTCAGAGGCATCAGAACCAAGAATGTCAATTATTTATGCTTCAGTAAAATCTGTACGACCAACTTTGAAGTAATCTGTACATTTTTTCATCAACTCTATATCATGAGATGACAACAGTTCCATCCTGGCAATAAACTAGCAATGAAAAGTAAAAACAGATCAACAATAGCACAACTATATTGAACAGTAAAGGAGAAATTTATAATAAGTAACAAGTCCATTTTATTGATCATAATAGATGAGGGTACAACCAGAGGTACAAAACAAAGGAAAGCAAAAAATTATCGAACAACATTACACCTTCTTCTTATTCCCCACAACATCTTCAGTTGATTTTGGAGAAGGAATTGGTTCCTGAAGTTGCTCGGAGGGCAGCTGATGTTGTTCGGAAGAAGTTGTTGTCTGCTGAGTTTGTTCAAAAGATTGAGGTACAATGGTAGTAGGTTATTGTTCTACCATCATGAAAAAAGATTCATCAGATCCATCTTCATCATCTTCTTCTTCTTCAATAGCAGGAGGAGGGTCGTGGACATGTTTCTAAAATAATTCAAAGTCTTCCATAACATTCAACTCTTTTAGCACAGCAACCCATCCATCCCTGAAGAACTTCAAACTTGCATACTCCATTTGAGCAGAGGCAGCAGTTACATCTTTGTTCCATCCTTTGTCCCAGCCAGAGCTAAAAGACTTCTTCACAGCAGACCTTCTCTTCATCCTTTCTAAGGAAGCATTTTCCCTAAGAAGATATTCAATAAACTTTACTTTCTATTCAAGATCTTTCTTACGCCGTTCAACCTCTTCAAGATTTCTCTCAGCTTTCTCCTTACAGGTAACGATAACCTTTAATTTCTCCTCTGTCTCCTTAGAAGCATCTAAAGATTTTTACTGAGCTAGATCAGCCTCCTTTGCTGCATCCACAACTTTTTATTGAGCTGTTTCAGCAGCTTTGATTTTATTCTCCCAAGAAGCTTTATTATCTTCATATTTCTGCCGAGAGTCTACCAAAGATTTTGATAACCTAGCAAGGTATTCTTCTACTTCACTGGAAGAAGAAGCTTTGATGGATTCATCCTTTTCCAGGATATTATTGAAATACACCAAAAGCTGCAAGACGAAGAGAAACTCGAGTTAGAATATGAAAATTAAAAGCATAACTTAAATGACAAGGTATAATGACACTTACTCATGCAAGATATTGGGCTGCCAAATCAGATACTTTCGAGTATAAGTCTCAGCAGCTCTATGCTCAGGAAGAGTTACAGACCAAATCAATTTCTTGGCCAAACTAGGAGTAATGAATGCCAGAGGACCAGCCTTCAAAGAAGGTATTTCAACCCCAGGAGGTGGAGCAGCAACATCAACGGTCTTTTCAGTAAGACCCCTTCTCAATATTTTCAAAGGTGAAACTCCTTTAATCAAAGGTGCTGCCTCTTTTCTAACAACGACATCCTCTTCAATCAAAGGTGATGCCTATTTCATAACAACATGGGACTTTTTGATGACCTCCTTAGCAGATGTGATTGATCCCCCAAATGGAGCAATATCCTTTTTTAGTCCCTTTAGCTGGGGAATTTTCTTTGTTCTTTTTTATCCCATCAGCAACAGGGACAATTTTGGCAAAAAGATCAGGCATTCTCCTCTTCTTCATCATCAAGTCAATAATCGAGGTAAACAATTCAGAAGTAGGTTCCTCAACAGCTGAAGAAGGTGTTGGAGCCTGCTCAAGACCAAAGGAGGAGCAATAGGACGGGTAATAAAAGAGGAAGTGGTATTACTATATTTCAACAAATAAGAAGCAGCCCTCACATGCTCCCCAGCAATCGATTGCTGAAAACCCCAAATAAATTTCAAATCTTTTATATTAATATCACTCGCTTTTGGGGGTTTCCTTTTACTGTCAACCGCAAATTAAAATTGAGGAAAGAAAAAGTCAGTGACACATTTTATCAAACAAAAAACAAAGTTAGTTAAAAAATAAAATAATGAACAACCTATCCCACTGCCATAAGGAGGACATTCGGGACCTTGGTACACGTCATTTCCCTTTAATGGGGGGTGTTGCCAATTTTTCATCACACCCCATGTTCAAAATAATCCCTATTAGAATCTCGGAGATTGACCACTAAAGCTCTGTTTACAAACCTAGTTTTTAAATAAAAATTTGTCTCGCTGGTGACCCATTTATAACAAAACATAATTTCAAGAATCCTAAGATGATTTTTATGAATTTGATTCAGCCTATGTACACCATTAACTACCCTCCATGTATTTGGAACTACTTTTGCAGGTACAATATCGAAATATTGGCAGAATTCCAAACACATGGGATTAGTCGGGAAAGAAAAACCATATTCTGCTAAAAAATAGAGGGAACCCAGTGTCCCTCAGCTACAGAAAATAAATAAAAAGGACAAGCAAGTTCTTGCAAGTCAACCTAAGTAGGAATCTCAAAATCAGCTCCAAACTTATCTAATGGCTCGATGAGGTAAACCATGATGATTAAAGCAAAGAAAGAAGAAGGAAGGAAGAAATTCTTATCGAAAATTAAGGAATCAGCTAAGGTAGATGACAGAAAGAACGTTCGTAAAAATAAAAATGAGAAGACAAATATTTTGGAAACAAGATGGCAAAAGGTAGAAGGCAATCATAGTTTACCGCCTTTATATATGTTGCCTCGAAAAATGAGAAAAATAATGATCACAAGTGACGATGGTTACGTTTTTGATGACTAATCAAGGGAAAAAGATGCAAGTACCCAAATGTTCGCTAAAATTCAAAATATTGACAAATTTTCCATTTCGCGCTCAAAACTGTTACGCAAAGTGGAAAAAATTTACAAGTGTTGAAGGTCTGTAATTAATTAAAGCATGAGAAACGTGCTCGAGAAATATTTTTAGGTAAATGTTCCACACTCTCACATCCAACCTCATATGTGAAACATTGGGGGCTTCTGTTGATACAAAAATTAGTCAGCTTACGTGGACCAATTATATGAAGACACATGTCATCCAATATGGCACAAGTTTAAATACCAAGCTAATCAATGTACCGAGCTACTCAGCGTACCGAGAAACTTATTGGGAAGACTAAACAACCAAGACAGATTCAATGTTTATTATATTACAATAATTCGTTATCATGTACAGATGTATATGCTTATTTGATAAATGCTTATTATCTATTCACACTGACAACCCAAGGGCTATAAATACCTCATAATGCCCTCATGATAGGGTAAGCAATCATAAGCGAACATAATTGAGATCAAGGCAAGATACCTAGTAATACAAAACAGTGGACGTAGACTATTTTCCTTAAGGCCGAATCACTTTAAAAGTCTCTTGTATTATTTTTTTATTCGTATTTATCTGTGATTAATTAATTAGATCAAATCTAGTTTTTTACATCAACAATCATAAACGATGCGGTGCTCTTAATATCACTTAGGAGTTCGCGTTAAATATCTAACGAGTTAAATCTCTTAACTCTACAATTCATTAATATACCCTATATTCCATCAGTAAATATCCCTATCCTCCGTAATCGGTTATAACAAAGGTACACACTCACGGAGGCCTTCGATTCCTTATAATATATACAGGTAGGCTCAACCTGCTTCGGTTGTTGCCTTAAAAAACAAAATAATTCGTCCTGGGGTACACAAACTACGATTTTACTACCTAAACTACTATCATTCGAACCCTCGGTACCCAGTCACTACGCAGAAGTATAGTAAACTCTATTTCCCTTACTCTCTTCAAGGTAGTAAATCATAACATAGGATTACTCGTAGTACTCACACCCGCTTCCCTAACAGGCGATAACGGAAAACTCTACTACTGGACGATAAATATATTCAAACTGAAGATACAACAATTTGCAAAATTAACTTACCTCCAAATGTTAGTAGTGCCTGTAGCACTAGTGGCAAGACTGCATACCGGATATTGTAAGCACGACCGTACGGTAGTGGTCCCTCTTGCTGTGGGGCTGGTGGTACGTAGGTAACTGTACCTGCTCTTAGGCCTGTAAACGGGTCAGATTTGGACCGGATCAGGCCAATCTAAATCCGAATCCATTTATGTTAAATGGATTCGGATCTGATCCGATTATCCGACGGATTATCTGTTAGGTTTCCGAATCAGAATCCGTTAATCCGATCTATTTATCCGATTCAATCTGATTATAATATTATAAATAACTATTATAAATTTCAAAATACAGTATATATTATAAATAACTATTATAATATATTTTAAAAAATATATTTAAATAACTATTATAATATAAATTACTATTATAAATAACTATTAAAATATATATTTAAAATATTAATAAATTTCTTAACACAATATATATATATTGATTAAAAATATTATATATATAGATATATATTAATCAGATCGGATTATTAACGGATCATATCATATGAATCCAAATCCGCTCCATTTAATAAACGGGTAATCGGGTAATCGGATAATCGAGTAATCGGATTTCAAGTGTGATCCAAATCCGTGTAAATGGATCGGATTCGAATTTGGACTAAGATAAAATCCGATCCATTGACAGGCTTACCTGCTTTCCCATGATGGTTAATCTGTGGCTCCTGGCGGGCACTCTGCGGGACACTGCCTTTCTCCGGGCAATCTTGATGCTTGTGTCCCCACTTGCTACAGATAAAACATTTTCCCTTAAAATTTCTTCCCTGCAGACTATACTGTACACACTACTGGCCCTGTTGACCTTTCTAATTTGATTGGGGCTGCCGCCGGCCTGTTGCAAGCAAGCTTGGCATTTATGGCTATTTCTTCCACACTTAAAACACCTTTTTCTTTTGAGGTTTCTCTATTCTTGGTTATACTGGCCTTGGCGATTTTTGCTTTGTCCATAATTTCCATCGTCCCCTTCATTCTGACGACTTTGAGGAACTTATCGTTGTTGCAACGGTGCTTCCCCACTATTTTTACCCCTTGTCTTGCCAGATCAGTTAACTTCTCTTTATATCCCACCACCTATAATCTGGACATGGTGATCTTGGTAATTCAATATTGCATTAATAACAACTTGTGCAACTATACTTGCCACCTTTGTGACTATCACCATTCTTTGGGGTACCTGGGGTACTCATTGATTAAGTCCCGCCTCAATTTCTTCCGCGACATTAGTTTGTCGTTCTTCCCTAAGCGACATTTGAAATTTAAATGAATTAAATAAGTTTATCGTCGATATAAAACACTATAGCAAAAGTACGTAGTCTCCAATACGTAAAGTTGAATGCAACAACCCTAATAGTAGGGATCTATATCAAAGAACACTAAGTTAAAAACATAATAAGCCGTACAGATCCTAAAAGACTCTAGAACTTGATGCTCTGATACCACCTGTCAGTCCGCCCAATTAAATACAGGGTGATCAGTCCTTTATTAAATTTAAAATAGAATGTTCGGTTGGTTCAATCTTACTATCACTGTCGAAAATATTTAACATTCTTAATCACCTACTAAATAATTAACCTAGTGTCAAAACATTTTCCATTTTTAGTTCTACGCAAATAATCCATTAATAAATTCAAACTATTAAGACACAAGCCATCTACTATACACATGAATAAATATAAATACTGGATATGAATCAACTGCTGAAATAAATAAGACTGGATAAAACATTCCAGTTCAAAGTCTCAAACCAATAAATCATAATAATACTCAATCCAACTGAAATGAACCACTAAAGTAAACTGAGTACAATCTCTCTAAGAAAGCGACTGAGAATGGGAGAGACATGCCCTAAATGAAATATCTAAAGATACTGAATGAAATGAAAGTGGATATGTCTAAGCATGAGGACCCGAAGATCCCACAACAACTACATTACATCAACCTGTCAATCGTTTAAGCCTGGCGTCCCTGTGGCTGGACACCTGATAGAGATAATATACGAGAAAAAAGAAAAAAAGCAAGAGGCGGGTCAGAGCCCGAGTAGTAAAAATAGTTTTATTTTAGCAAGTCTTTAAAATTTGCAATAAATCAAGTATTGTGCGCATGATAGTTTCAAACTCTCACATGAGATTCTCACCTCTCCATTATTGTGCACGCCTAATGTACCTATAATCCAACCTACCTATCTATAACACTCCTAACTAGTTAATAGACTTATACCTCCAACTATATGCCATAATATTAGCCCGCATTCTCCCCGTACTTATCTTAAATGTTTCTACATTTATTATTTCGAATAGGTGTTACCACACTAGAACTAAGTATTCACAACTTAAATTATTTCAAGATTTCATTTTCTAGATTATTTACAGACATCACACGGTAGATAATATCACAAACATACATATATATACAATACTATATATATATATATACACATACACACACACACGCACACAATTCCTGTACCTCAAAGGCTACACCTCGGTACAATGCGTACTCTTCTATCAAGTCGAGGTACCTCTCGTACTTAGTAAGGACAATTGGTTCGGTATATCCCTTGAACTATAAATATCAATACACAAGCAAGTACAGACGAACATACTAACCAACCAAAAGGGTCACGCACATACCTATGCTCCCATTCAACCGTTGAAACTATCGTACATCACAGATAGCACGTATCCAAGTTCATATGTTTTGGGTACAAGTCAATAATCCCCCCAATGGGAAACACATGATATGACTGTCCACTACGCAAAAACTTCCTACCGATAGCAAGCAACATAGGTATGCTATACATAATAAATCAGATGTAGGTATATGCACAACTTAACAAATCAATCGATATTCACACAACCTGAATATCATAGTACATACATAGTATTATTATTATCACTAATACTCTCGACGTATCTATACTTTTACGCTTATACTTTCTCTCTCTTGCTAAAGGCTAAGGATAGTGCATCGCTAAAAAATCCTTAATTAAGTAATCCCAAGTAACCCCAATATTAATAATCAATAATGATTTCATCAACGTGTGTCTTAAATTACTCGAACTAATTATGTCGCACTCAGTATTGAAATAAAAAAATTTCCCAAAAATTCAGCCTGTCACTGGAACCAGAAGCACATCTCGCTTGAACGAGATACACGTGTTTCTTGAATGAATTCACATGAGATGTTGATCTCATTTGAACGACTTCGAGCGAGATACATGTCTCCCTTGAATGAGACTTTGCGCGACCAGACCTGTTCATCTTCAACCTCTAAATATTTATGTTATACCACCATTAACAACCCTAAAACCTCTACTGATCAATCTCAAACACCAAATTAGTAAATCTAATTGATATCCTAACATGTTTAGATGATTTCTTGCCACCTCGAATCATTAAATCTTTATAATACATCAATAAATTACGAAATCCCCAAATTTCTCATCAACATCCTAATTAATCCTTTTAAGTGTTAATCATATAATAAACCCAGATTCTTTCCTCAAGCACAACATATAATTTTGGGGTTCCTATTCTACATGCATAGGGATTCAATTCTTCATCAAGATAACTCTTAATCTATGATTTAAATTCTCTAAATTCACCTAATTAAATTCTAAATCAGGTATTTGATTCCTATGATAACATGAGCACAATTATTGATGATAGGAAGCAAGTAATAAACACTTGCCTTGATTTTGAAGGTCTGGTCTGCTGGTGTAGATGATATGGTTGTGTTCCTCGTTCTCCGATCTACACGGTGGTGGTGGTACAAGATGGTGTTTATTGGCCTTAGACCTCTAGGATTTGTTCTCCTTCTCTCTCTCTGTGGCTCTCCCATGGAATTTATGAATGAAAACCCTAACTGGTCTTACGTATCAGATATAATTGCTCTCCTACTTTCGTAGGTAGTTAAATCTCAAAAATATAAATTACCAAATTACCCTCCCGGGATGCCGGTTTGACCTAAAACTGTCCTGAGACCCAAACAAAACCCTCGGGTAGACTTCTCTGACTATCTCGACCCTTACGGATACGTTGACGTACTTGAAATAACTATCCGGAATACTTATATAATTAATTTACTTTTTAACTTAGTCTTGACACGACTGACATGCACGTCCCAAATTAATTACCGAAATTGCCGTATTTCTCACTCGCGACAATTATAATAATTTCACAATCATATATTACTTTATTCACTAAGTAATATTCAACATAACGCACATTAATAAATACTAACTCTTAACCCTCTAGTTAATGTTTATTTTAATTCAGATTAATTCGTAATTAAGTTCTCAAATTAAATAAATTAAGCCTATATATTTAAAAATCATAAAAATACGGGGTGCTACATAGTCCCAATTTTGTGTTGTACCTATTTTCAAGTGAAATACCAAGAAAATCTTATTCTTCGACTCATGTGTTAATTACTTATTTATCTTGCGTCAACACTTGTTTATTTATATCCAACTGTAACAAACTTTTACATGTGTTCCATTGTAATCTCAAAGTACCAAGAGCAAGGAGTAATAAAAATAAATACAAGTGTGCTCTGCACATGATAATACTTTAATTATTTCTTATTAAGTTTGAAAGGTCTATCATCCTCAATCTATGAGAATATATACTAACCTAAATCATATTCCTCCTTAACAACATATGGTCCCTCCAAATTGACTGCAAACTTTGGCAAGAAGATTCCTCTAATGTGGATGACAGTAACTTTCAAAACTAAGTCCCCTTCCATAAATTTTATTGGTTTCACTGAATTCTAATAATCTCTTGAAAGTTTCTTCATGTAGATCTAGAAGTGCCTTATCACCATCTCACCTTATCTTGATGTTCATCTAATGCTTCTAGTTGAACGTTTTTACTTTGGTAAAGCATGTTGTGTCACAAGACGTATTTAACAGAAGGTGATTCTAACTCCATAAAGTAAACAAAAGGCTTATTGGTTAGAAAAGACATCTATGAAATGTGATATCTAAAAATGCGACTTCTAACTCTAAGCATGTATATTAAGTAAGCTCACTGTAAAATGAGACATCTACGAAATGACCTTCATATGTTACAAACGGCTTCTTGGTTACTCGAATGATGATCTCAATTCCTTTGACATTGGCCTTGGCACATTGGTGATATGTTGAAGGTACCAAACTATGATTATGCATCCAAAATATTCATATCAATAGATAGTAAGAAGTGGCCGACTCAATCGCACGAAATTTGATATGTGAGGTGATATTTTCTATCATTATCCCAATATTTACATAACTAATAGACTTTGACGTTTTGTTATCATAATTAAATTTTGAAAGCGACATTACGATCAATCTGCTCTCAGAAATATTAGTAGCATAAAATGATCTAATTGGCATGATATTGATCGAGGCATCTTTATCCATTAAGGCCCTAGAAAAATTAGTCCAGTTGATGCTCGCCATTATATACAAAGGTCTATTGTGGTGGAACCTGATTGTTCTATTAGCGTTTAAAAAAGTTATTTCAGAGATAAATTTTCATACTAGCCTAGCCATGGGTGACGATGCTAAGATTCAGCACCACCAGATAAGAGATGATGAGCTCAAACAGTAATAACAATGGCAACAATAGAGTTATGTATATGTATAAGTATGTTGAAGGGGATGAGGATAAGAGGAATGAAGATAGTGATGTATAGTGGTTCAGCCAATTAGGCCTACGTCCACTTTGAGTGTGTGATCCACTAAATATGGGCACTAATGGACTTAGATACAATGCTCATAAGCTCACTCTCTCTTTATTATGTGTTCAAGCAGAATTTTCACTAGGGTTTATATGATCGATCCCTTTACAAGGTTCAAGATGAAAAATATATATAGGGATTGGGTGGTGTAGTGTACCCTCTAAGCATGCTTTGAGCTTGTGAATGATGATATAGCCAATTCCCTATTGACACTTGGCTGTTCCACTTGTGATTAATGATGACATAATATACCCTCACGTGAGGGGATGATATTGTTATAACGGTCTATTCCACGTGCTATGTGAGTCCCACATGCACTGTCCCACGTGTCTCCCAAATCATGCACCATGGTGATGTCACCCTCGGCTTATGATTTCATGTCAAGGCTAAGATTCCTGTCGGCACTGCTGGATGTAGGCCTCGTACTGTTGTCCCCTCATAGGGTCGTCCAATCACTGATAGTTACCCTCATTTGCTCACATGGTCTCCCGGAGGGTTGTCCTGTTATAAGGTCGTCCGACCTATGTTGAGGGGTCGACCTGTCATAAGGTCATTCGGCCTATGATAAGACCCCCAGTGTAGTCAAAGTTGGACCCTCATCCTGGATGAGGATACCCTCGGCCAGACCGAGGGCACCTTTAGTATATCTCCCTTCTTCAGTGAGACCCTGTGTATTAGACTTGGGCCTTCGTCATGGACGAGGATACCATGGGCCTAGCCGAGGGTGTACTTTGGTATATCAATGGGTCCTTTCCATTTTAATCAAGGAGCATCATTATACCTTGTTATGTATAAATCGCCTGTGTCATCTTTAATCTACTTTATTGAGTCATCCCAACCTGATCGAAGAATCACGCAAATTTTGGTGACTTCGAAACAACTTGATACTCTAAGATAGATACGAATTCATGATTAACCATATGATAAACATGCTCGCTATCTCTGAGGCCAGATTCATCATAAGTAATGATCAAGTTGTCCATTACTACCATACAACTTTCATATAAGATTTCAAATTATTCTTAGTCTCTTCTGCCTCTACGCGTCTATCTTACAACTTCCATGTCAAATGCCACTACTATGTGTTCCCCATGTGTCAACAAGAGGTTATTATTAACGTTACCTTGGGAATATTAATATTCTAGCCTATTCTTATTGATAATTCTTATCAAAGTCTAACATGGAGATGTTTGGTGGCAAACACGCCAATGAATGTTGCAATACTGCGGGTCAGCCTGAGTTTTTATGCCGGGAACATATTACAGTGCATTCTCAGGAGGGTAAACTAGTCCATATGTGACCATAGTGTTGTAAAAACTTATTGCCTCATCAACAATTCAAAATATTGGTAGTGGATCTTCTCTATCAAACTTCCTTTTCTTCTACTTCTTCTTTACCTCTTCTCCATCTTGAGCTATCTCACCACTTTTTTGTGTTAGTTGACTCGTGGTGCCGGGGCTCCTCTTACAGTTGGAGTTGTTGGTTCTTTGAAAATAATATTTATGATAATTGGGTTGGAATGAATAACCCACGATTTGTTTTTGGATGCTCTCGTCAAGGCATTGAATGTTCCAACACGGGTTTCATTTATTTAGTGACAAATATACTCTAGAATCATCCTTTCAGCACAAAGTTGTAGTATTTCTGTGGCATCTTCTCTTTCATTAAGAGATATTTCTCTAAATCTCCTAATGTATTCCATCACGTCTTCCCCCGAACTTTGCCTCTCGCGAGAAAGCTGGGTTAGTGTAAACTTGTCTTCTTCTAAAAAAAAAATTCTAGAGAAATTAGACGTGCATGTCCTCCCATATTTCCACTCTTCTTGGGGCTAGATAGGAGTGTCAAGTGTAAGATTTGTCAGTAAGGGATTTGGAGAACTCCCTTAGACGTAGATTCTTATTGTTGCATTTTGCACCAAGGGCCTTGACAAAGCGCTTAGTGTGATCCTTCAGATTCCCCCTTTCCCATTGAACTTCTAAAAAACTAGGGGAATGTACTTCTCTGGGTCAGGTTCATATTTGTATTCCTTTGAGTAAGGAGTATAAAATCATCATAAATAGAGGCAACCTCACCAACTGTTTGTGAGGATGATGCTAACATTTTCATCATATCTTTCTTGACTTCCTTAATTGCCACATAAGGCGAGGTAGTTGGCTCTACTACCTTGTCCAGTGGTAGAGAAACCACAGGTGTGGTGTTGACGTCAACAGGTGCTTCATTGGTTAGTGTGATGGAAATATTGGTCACAGAAGGACTAACTGGTCAGCAGGTAGAATGCACGTTACTCCCAAATTAACTATAGGTGGTACCATGGGTGTGACGAAAGAACTCAGGTCTATTATTGACCTAAACATAGCCATCCCTTATCGAGTTTTCAAAAACTCCATAAACTTGGACATTAGGTTGGCCATTTGGAAATGCACCACCACATAACTCGTGGAAGGTTTCCCTACTTGGGCAGTTCTCATGACGACTGCTATTACCTGCTTATTCTGTTCCTCCTGTCGTTGACCATCGTCAAATTTGAGAATGGGATTATTTCTATCATTAGTCATTGCTAAGATAATACCTCCCCAGTGGATTCGTCAAATGTAAGAGAGTGTTTCTCTAAGTTTTAGGATGTTTAAGGATAAACTGAAGCTTAACCCGTATTAATAACGATAATAGAACAATAGATGCAATCCAAAATGATAATAAATAAACTCAAATGTATAACTCACAATCTCTCATGTATAACTCACTAACAAGTAATAAATATGATTCATTTAGAACAATAAATGAACCTCTTGAAACATCGAGCTAGAGGGAGAGAAAAACAAGAACTTTAGATACACCTCAGGTAGGCAGCTCAAACACCAAGTTGTGAAGAACCAAAAATCAAAGCTCAATAAATGTTTATGTTCTTGAGTAAAACTGGGTAAAGCATTAATGGTGGGAAGTAAATGCTCTCTAGTTTATAATAACTCTCTTAAAGTGATCTTATTCTTCAAAGATTACATCTGCTCTCTTTTTTAAAAAGTTTCTCCCTTCTTAAAAGGTTGCTAGTGGCATATATATAGGCTAAAAAATTCACTCATGGAACTACAGATGCATAAAATTGTGTTAGCCTACCATACCCAACATGTCAAATGTATTAAATGTTGAGTAAAATCTCGAATGACCCACTAATGTGTCAAGTATAGCCACAACGTGTCAACACCGAACGAGACAGATGATCACCAAACCACCGCTATTAAGTTGATTTGATATGTCTAGATATGGTATGATGTCACTCGGATATTTTATGGAAATATACTCAATTTGGCGCCAAAGTTCAAGTGAGAAGAAATAAGGAGGCCTAAAGAGGAAGGAGGCCTTGGAGTAGCAGATCTGGAAGGAATCTGTAATGCCTTAGGCATTAAAAGATCTTGGAAAAGTCAGATTTCAAATGGTTTGTGGGCTCAATTCATAAGTAGTAAGTACAAAATTATGAATTTTGGATCAGGGGGAACTTCTACTATTAAAACAATTAGAGTTGCTTTCCCTTATTTTGAAGATAACACCATCAAAGTGAAGCAATAAGTCATTTATAAGCCATCTAATTATGGGGATTTCACTCCAAGTCTGCATATTAGTTAATAAGGCCTCAAAATTTTTTCAGTTCTTTATGGTCCACTCTTTGGAACTATTATATTCCTCCCAAAATTTCTATTGGTATCTGGAAAATCCTTAAGCAATCAATTCCTCTGGACTATTTTATTCGAGATTTGGGTATTCATATGGCATCTAGAAGTCATTGTTGCCTCAATCATGTTGAAACATCTAGCATTTTTTCTTGGCAGGCCCTATTGCTAAGCATATATGGACTTATTTCTCTAATATGTTGGAAGTGTAACCAAGTTTTGCTTCTCATCCTGCTATGATTATGTCTTGTTATTTTTTAAAACCAATAAAGACTACATAAAATTCATTCATAAATTGATGCTTATGACTATTTTATGGGAGATATAAAAAGCTAGATGTTTAAGTCTTTTTGAAGGTATTCTTATAGATGATTCCTGCATCATAAAGAATGTCTATAACCTGGTTGTTACTAAGGCCAGTACCAAGAAGTTTGTCAATAGTCCCTCTTCTCTTCATCAGCCTCTCATTTCTAATTTCAAGCTTAATATTATTCCTCATAGGCCTGACATCAGAATAACAAGGTGGATTAGACCTCCTAATTCATCTATTAAGCTTAATGTATATGGCTCTAGTAGGGTAAATCCAGGAGATAGTGGCATTGGAGGTATCATTGGAGGTAATACAAGGGAATTCATATTTTCTTTCCAAGAATTCATAGACCAAGATACTAGTTTACAAACTGAGCTATTGGCTTTGAGTAAAGGAATTCAAGAGTGTTTGGAGATTGGTTGTGTGGAGCTATTCACATAAACTGATTCATTAATATTAGTTAATATGATTAAATGATAGTGGGTAGTGCCTTGGTTTCTTAGGTCTAGCATTAAAGATATTTTCAAGCTTGATTGACTCTCATCCCATTCACATCCATCACATATGGAGGCAAAACAACAATGTAGCAGATGTTCTGGTTACTCAAGCATCTAATTCAAAACTTTCAAGATCCTATCAGTGTTTCAATGAGCTTCCTTTGATTATTAAAGGCATGGCCAATATATATAGGTTTAGTTTTCCTAATATTAAAGTCTCTTAAGTTGTTTTGTTTTGCCTTGTTTGGAAGTTTTCTTTCATTTGTAAAGCCCCTTAGAGAGTTTATTTCTCGTCAGGCTAATAAATAAGGCCTAGGCCTCCCACCCCCCCCAAAAAACATTGTAAACTGTAATTTGAACCTAAATTCTTGTTATAGTGGACCTCTGGTTTGTGTGGTCTTGAAACTAAAAGATTTGGGTTTTACCAGTATGATTGGTTCGTTGTTAACAAATTCCTATATTCAACCCCCTTTTACTCATCTAGTTCTCCCTCTAACTTTAATTTATAAAACTTTGAACATCACACCAATCTTAAATATTTTTATCTTTAAGTGATTCAACCATTGAAGTTCAAAGGGTTTTTATTTAAGAGTTAAAAGAGAATTTTCAATATTAACACTTTTGTGTAATAGATTACTTTCAACTGGTATCACAACATCATTATTACTGTGGTTTTAATTTTTTTTACAGTTGTAAGATCCTAAACTCTTTATTTTAATAAAAGATCGAAATAGTAGTTTTTTGTGTCCTCCTGAGTTTGATGGTGCAACTTTTCTTAATGAAAAGTAAGAATGATTGCACATATCCAAGAGTTAGGGGATAATGTATGGGATATGGTTGAAAATAATTTTTCAGTACATACTGATTAGGCTTATATATTCCATATTTATCCCCAGTATTTTTATGGTTCCGTACAGTGCATTTAGCCCATATTTATCTCATATTTATGCTACAAACTTTTTTTGTGAGTATTTCGTGTTTTGTGCATTTCTCTTATATTTTATAGATAAATCGTCCAATTGGATGGAGGAGAAAAGTCGAAATAGTGAAAGAAACGCGAGAAAGGAAAGTCAAGGACAATTTAGTAATTTTAAATCCATAACTCATGATCTGACCTACGGTTAGAAAGTTACATGCATTTTAATTTGAGAATAAAGTCTAGGGGAAAAAGTGTAAATAAGACTAAATTAGGAAAAAGAAGGCAGATTTGGGGGAGATACTGACCGAACCGATTTGGTCAGGTGAACTTCTTCGGTGCAAGACGAGATTTCGTTATTTTCCCTAGATTTTAGGATGAGGAGTTTGAGCTTATCTACACTTCTCTACACGAATTTTCCCTCGTGTATAAACCTATTAGGAGTCTTTTAAACCTAAGATCATTGATTATAAGGCAAGGTATCATCAAGAACATATTGGAAAACCATTTTACAAGCTTTTGCACCATTAATTCAAAAGAGGGTCATAGCGTTTTCGGATTTTCTTCAAGTCTTGATTCTTATTGCATGGTTTTATGTTCTTCATCATTGGTAACTTAAATTTCCAACATCTTTCTTGTTTCTTCACCATGTTAACATGAAAATCAATGAATTCATATGTAAAGATTAATGTCATTTCCGGCTAGATTCTTAGAGAGTCGGGGAGCATGAACCCAACCTAGATGTTGGATGTTAGATATAAAATTCGACGTAATTGTATACATAATTATTAGGGTTGGATACTTTTATTGAGACTAATATAGTGTGTCTTTTAACTCCATTTTTTCATAGACAACCGGAGTGTTTGAGAATATGATATACGTATCAATAATCTTATCATTCATGTTAATTTAGTTGTTGACTAAATATTGTGCGGAGTGACATTCTCACATGTTTAGTGCTTGGATTTAATTAATGTTCCTTTTCTAAGTATTTATATAATTGTCAGGAATTTTGTATTTAGCGAAAATACCTACGGTTTAGGGGATTGTATACTGACTCCAGTTTTCCTACATTATTTTCAAAGCCAAAAATTCTAATTTCTTATTTTCTCTTAGTTTTAAACTGCACTTGCTAGTTTGATTTTTTCAATAAATTAGAAATTTTTCCAAAATCAAATCATCTTTTCTTTTCATTCGAGAGTCGATATCTAGATTTTAGAAGCCTATTTTATTGTCGTCAAAATGTTTATCATCCTATTCCCTAAGAATTCGACCCCGACTTACCAGGTATTACTTGAGCGATCGGCCTGCACTTGTGCCGTAGGTACACACGTAGCACACACATTCTACGTCACAACAAGTTTTTGGCACCATTTTTGGGGATTAGGTAGACGCCTAGGTTAGGTCGAATTAATCTAAGAATTTGACTCTAAATCCTAAAAAGCCAAAAAAATCAAAAATCACAAATTGTTTTTTGAAAGATTCAAAATAAAAATAAAAATAAATATATTCTCTCAAGTCCTTAAATGCAAAAGTCTCATCCCATTCCAAATGCCGAGACTATAATAGAAATCCCTCCTTCTAACAATAACACTCCAAATTTCTAGGTACCACCTCCTACACCAAGTAGTCACACCACGAGTCGAACATCTAGTAACTCCGGTGAGGAAAGTGAATCTATAAGTGTTACTGCAATGTCAGATCATGCTAGTTTAGGAATGGGAGAGGGAGTGTACCGCACCATAAGAGACCTCTTATACCCGAAAAGAATCGTCACTCTGGGATGAATTATATTCCCTTATAATGTAGGGAAATTCCACTTTAGGAACTGGATGATCCAAATTCTTCCTACTTTTCATGGTATGGAGTCAGAAAATCCTTATCTCTGCATTCAAGAGTTTGAAGTGGCATGCGAAATGTTTAATGACCAAGCTTGTACCCAAGGCATCGTTCACTTGTCGTTCTCGTATGAGCAAGTCAAATGTAAAGTACATAATAAGCAGATAGAGCTAGTAAAAAGAGATAAATGACAAGATATAGAGTGGTTCGCCAATTAAAATGAGTCTACGTCCACTTTGTTGCTCCATTCTCATTATATGTGTGGTAGTACAGGTTTACAATGTCGTAATAGGAGTACAATGTAGATGAGAGAAGATAATACATATTTGTGATGATTTCGGGAGTGCTGGAGAGATGACCATGATGCCAATGAGTAGCCCCCAAGTCGCACCGAGGGATGTAGAGTTTTTGGCAATGCCTCCACAAGTGTAATGGTCTCTGGGCTTGGTATCAGTACTAGAAATGTACCCAGATCAGGATCCGATCCCCTAATCTCGAGGTATGGACCTCTATTTATATGAGATGTAGGTGTTGTATTATTATTGTGAATGGAGAGGGATGTAACCACCTAAGAGGACAGACTGGGGTTGCATCCTATAGTATATGAGGCCACACCCTATAGTGTATGACCGTAGTCGGTGTATGGAAGGCTACGTCAGTAAGTCTTAGGCGCATGCCTACCATAGTCCTTCCGCGGAAGGGACCGTATTTTCTATATCAATATCGTACGTCTCAAGATTTTCCCCTTCTCACTTAAGAACAAGACCAAGACTTGGCTTTGGACTTTATCACCAAACTCTATCTCTATGTGGAGAGACATGCAAGCTAAATTTCTCCAAAAGTTCCTTCCCACTCACATGACCAACTTTATTATCCAGACTTCTAAGAAAAACGATAGTGATCCTTTTGATAAGTGTTAGGAGAGGTTCAATAAATTAGCTAACATGTTCCCACATCATGGATTTGAGAAGTGGAGACTCATCTACTATTTCCATCACGGGCTTAGTCTAAGCTCCGAGTAAGTCTATAAAAAAATGTGTCTGGGAGAGTTCTTCGAGTTAGATACGGACGATGAGGAGGCCCACTTTACTTATGTCGCCGATACTACTCAATCTTACAACCCATTAAATCCGAACACCCAAACCAAATATAGAATCACGTCCATATCTCCTTCCTTGTCCGGACTCTACTACTTGGACAAGGAAGCCGAGTTGAAGTTCAAAATCAATCAATTAGCCAAGAAGCTAGAGGACGTGCTAGAAGCTAGGGGAGAGATATATCTGGTTCATCTCAAGAATTGCAAAGTATATTTGTGCTATTTGTGAGGAGGGGCATTTAAATAAGGAATGTCCAATGATACATGCCTATAAAATTATGACCCGAGAACAAGTTTAGGCGGTGGGAGCTTATAAGGAAAATTTCAATGCTCCTCATGGGAATTATTTTAATCCCTCATGGCGAAACCATCCTAGTTTTAGTAATTAACAATCGAATGCAACAATGAACCCAAAATCAACATATTGCCCAACAACCACCACTCCCACCTTACCAACAAGTTCCACCCATTAAAGTCCCTCCTCATGCACCTTATGTGATCCCACAACAGAAGATTATCAAGGACACTCTGGCCCAATTTATGCAAACTCAGTCAGCAATATATTCCCTAAAAACACTTTCTAAGTTGTAATCTTCGTGAAGGTACCCCGCGCGATAGTTGAGGTTGTGATCGTTCAAGCTGAAACTTTATACTTCTTGGTAGATTTTATCATTTGGGACAGGGATCCATCCTCCCCTCGAGTCATCATGTTCCTATTATTCTTTCCCGCCCTTTCCTAGCCAAGACTAACACATCGATTAACACGCGTAATGAGTAAATGCAACTCATGTTCGGGAATATGACACTCGAAATGAATTTCTTCAATATCACCAAAAAAATGGGTGATGAGGATGAGTTATACGAGTTAAATCTTATCGAGGAGTTTGTAAATGAACACTTTAAAGATAATCACAATAGGAATCTACCTCAGGCGTGTCTAGTGACGGTGAGAGAGAGAGAGATAGAGTATACTCCGATTTTGATCGAGAGGTGAGTGACATGAGAGAGTTTTTGGATGAGAGCGAGAGTGAGGAGGATGTGAGAGATGTTAGTTAGGTCTCCCGATTAAAGGAATTACCACCGAGGGAATCATACACAGTTCCCTCAGAATTTAAAATTCCAAAACTTGAATTGAAGAAGCTTCCTTCCAATATTAAATATGCTTATTTGGGAGAGGATGAGGCATTTCCCGTTATTGTTTCCTTTAGCCTTAATAAAGAGAAAGAAAGGAAGATTATGTCCATATTAAGGAAGCACGAATGTGCTTTTTATTGGACCATTGCGGATTTGAAAGGTATAAGTCCCTTGATTTTTACCCACAAAATCCACCTAGAGGAGGACGTGAAGCCTTCTTGGGAGATGCAAATACGTTTGGACCCGATCATGAAAGATAACATTCGAAAAAAGATCATTAAGTTATTATATGCGGGCATCATATATCCATTCTTGGATAAAAAATGGGTGAGTCTAATTCAAGTCGTCCCGAAGAAGTCGGGAATGACCGTGGTTGAGAACACAAAGGGGGAACTTATTCCAAAACGCACCACCACCGGGTGGAGCATTTGCATTGATTACCAAAAAATCAATGCTGACACTAGAAAATACCACTTCCCTTTACTGTTCATGGACCAAATGCTTAAGAGAGTCTCAGGCCACCTGTTTTAATACTTTTAGATAGTTATTCCGGATATAACCAAATAGAGGTGGATGTGCTAGGCCAAGAGAAGATTACGTTCCCAGGTCCCTTTCACACGTTTTCCTACAAAGGTATGCCATTTGGATTGTGTAATGCACCCGTGAACTTTCAAAGATGATGCTTAGTCTATTTAGCAACATGGTTGAGAGAGGCCTTGAGGTGTTCATGGATGACTTTAGTGTCTTTGGCCCCTCTTTCAACCATTGTCTTGCTAACCTCGAAAAGGTTCTTGCCCGGTGTTAAAAAGAACTCTTATTACTAAATTGGGAGAAATTCCACTTTATGGTTACCGAAAGAGTATTTCTAGGGAAAATCGTGTCATTCAAGGTGACAGAAGGCGATAGGGAAAAAATTGACATAAGTTTTTAACTTCCCCCACCCAAGTCACTAAAAGATGTGCACTCATCTTTTGGGTGTGCAGAGTTTTATAACTGGTTCATTAAGTACTTTAGCTCCATATCTACGCATTTAAGTAACTTACTCGTGAAGGATGCCCCTTTTGAGTTGAGTGATGCATGTCAAGAGGATTTTGAGAAATTGGAGAGCATTCTCGTCTCCGTTCTCATCATGTAGGCTCCGGATTATTCCCCACCATTTGAGCTTATGTGTGATGCGAGTGACTATGCGGTAGGGCCATTTTTAGGGCAAAAGAAAAATATGAAGGATCATATCATATAATACGCTAGTCGGGCGTTAACCGGACCTCAATTGAACTACTCCACCATAGAGAAAGAGTTGATAGCAATAGTGTTCTCCCTCGAAAAATTATGTTCATACCTTATCGGGTCGCCTTTCACATGCTTTATCGACCACGTGGAACTTAAATATCTCCTTTCCAAGAAGGATGCAAAACTGCGTCGCATTAGGTGGATCTTGATACTCTAAGAGTTCGATTCATTCCATTAAAGATAAGAAAGCAATAGAGAGTAACGTAGTCGGTCACTTATCTAGGATCTCGTCAGGCATACCTCAAGATCCCATATCCATAGACGACTACTTCCCGGATGAGCAACTTTTTGCTACTTCCTCTCTTCCTTGGTTTGCAGACATCAAGAAATATTTATTCACAAGGTTCGTCCATGGTCGTGCATGTTTTTCTACGAAAATTCCTATCTATTTAAGTATTACACCATTCATATAATCTGTAAGTGTGTACTGGATGAGGAAATCCAAAGTGTGATCCGATTTTGTCATTTGGAAGCTTGTGTAAGACACTTTTCCACGGAAAAAGATGGCTGCAAAGATCTTTCAATGTGGTCTCTATTGGCCCACTATCTTCTAGGATGTGAACGTATATTATAGCTCATGTGATAGGTGCCAAAAGATGGGATCTATTACTCGATGTGATATGATGTCGTTGACCCTTATTCTCACCAGTGAGATGTTCAACTGTTGGGACATCGACTTCATGGGACCTTTTCCCCCCTCTTTTGGTTTTCTATACATCCTTGTCGCGGTAGACTATGTATCTAAGTGGGTAGAGGCCATAGCTAAATGGACGAATGAAATGGTGGGTAAGTTCATTCATTAACACATACTTTACCATTTCAGTTCTCCGAAAGACATTATTAGTCACAACGACACGCACTTTTCCTATAGCCCATTTGAGAAGTTAATGAGAGAGCATGGTGTCGTCCACAAGGTTGGGACGACTTACCACCTGCACACGAATGGGAAAGACGAGTTAGAAAATAGAGAGATCAAGCATTTTCTTGAAAAAAGTGCCGATCCTAACCGTCAGGATTGGTCTAACTGATTACTCGATGCGCTATGGGCTTACCGAACCACGTACAAGACCCCCTCAGACTGTCCCATCTCGCTTTATATATGGTAAGCCTTGCCATCTCCCCGTTGAGCTAGAGCATAAGGCGTTTAATCGATTAAGAGGTTGAACTTTAACCTTGATAAAGTCAGTGAAACGCATAAATTACAATTGAACGAGTTAGAAAAAATACGCAACGATGCGTATGAGATCACCCACATTATCAAAGAGTGGATGAGACTTGCACATGATATAAATATAAATTGAACATAGTTTCATTAGGGACAAAAAGTTTTCCATTACAACTCGCGTCTTAATTTATTTCTCGACAAGTTACATTCATGGTGGACAGACCCGTTCGTTGTGGAAAAAGTGTTCCCACACGGTGAGATAGAAGTTAAAAATCCTAGATATGGGAACCCGTTTAAGGTGAACGGACAATGACTAAAGCCATATCTCAAGGCGTACATTGAGGAAACCAAGACAATTTTATTCTCGAACCCCGTATACGGGGATGAGTAGGTATTTCGAGGAGAGGTCGTTGCACCCCCGATGCATATGGGTTGTATTCATGTTGTATTTTTGTATTCGTGTGCATGTGTAGTGTGTTTAGGAGTGAGTTGATTAGCAAGAGATGAGAGCGTTCGATTTTGTCGAAACCTATCCCGAGAATGTTGAAATTGAAAATGCGATGAAATTTGAGTGTCCTCGGTCATCTTTAGTGAATTTAGGTTAAACTTGGTGCAACTTGTAGGTTCCCACACCCCTGGGCCTGAGATATAGGGAAAAATGGGTTCGGCATCACTTTGAACCGAACTGGTTCGACCCTAGAGGCCAACCAGTTTGGTCCTATGTGCTGTTATGATGGATTTTCACCCTTTTTTTTATTTCCATCTAACCTTTTTACCTCCCCTCCCTCCCACTTCATCCCTTTCCCTCCATATATGAAAATCCAACCAAAAAACTTTCCTCCAACCTAAAAACCTTTCATTTTCTCATTCCCCACCAAAACCTTTTCATTTGACCACCTTTTCCCATCCCTTCACACCTATAAATACCACACCACTCCACCTTTTAACCCCACACAAAAAATTCTTCATCTCTCCCAAAAATTCACCCAAGTTCTTCCTATATTCCAATTTCCTCATGACTCGAAGATCCTACATCCAAAAATAAGACTCTATGGAAATCGAGGACAATGATGCTCGTGACATTTATCGGTCAATGCAAGAACAAGATTGGTGCACCGAACACTTTGGACATAATCGCACTCTTTTCACGAAAAGAAAATTCGTTTGGGAACTGCTACCCGCCAATGTCACTACATTACTTTCTTGATCCAGGTAGCAAAATTGCTTGGCCTATGAAGCAGTCACTGCCCACGAGGACGTTGCCCAAATATTTTATTGCACCCTCGTCCACACCTCAAAAGGATATTACGAGGCCTATGTTCCAGAAAAGAGGATTTCTCTCAAGCTTAGCATTATAAAGCCAAAAATGCGTGCCATGGGGGTCAAATTCTATGATCATCCCACCTATCTGTACAAGCGCCTGACACTAACTCGGCTAGAGTGCTCAAGCTTTAGGGACCCCGAAACCCCTTGAACCCATGAGACTTTTCCTTTCAAGAAACTTTCAGAGCATGACCGTTTTGCCAATCGCTTGAGGCACAAGTCTTCCAACAACAAATGATTCAGCTATACGTTATAGGTAGGGGACATTTCTTTATTTCGTCTTTGACACGAAATCCCGAATTAGCCTTGCCCACATCTATTTTAATGAATCTCTACCACGGTCTATAATGGCACCAGTAAGATGTCTCTCCCATACGCTTTCTTTATCACTTCTCTTTGCATTGATGCGGGTCCCTCGAGCACATGATTCCAAACCCAATAATGCTACATCTATTGGGCGAAGCAACACAAACAAGAAATGTCCAACCTCTCCCGAGTCAATTTTTAAAGATATTGAAGTGGGGGAGGGTGCCGACGATGTAGAAGGTGCGAAGGAGTAAGAAGAAGAGAATGGTGAAGAAGTGGAAGAAGGGAATGTACAAGGCGACGATGAGACCGATCTGAATTACGAGGTCGATTTTGACGAGTATGCATTTAATACGACGATCATCAATAGCCATATGGATTGACTTGACGCCCATCTTGACGCGTTTATCTCTGAGTAAAATGACGACCATCATTAATATCAGAGGAATACAAATATAATTATGTGTCTTCAAGACAATTTGTACCGCTTGAGCATGGGTTCGGGTGCACAAATGCCCGAGTGCTATTACTACCCATACGCTCGTGACTCGAATGCCCCTAACTCCTCAAATTAGAGCTCGTGGCTGTGTTTATCTTTTATCATGTACTTTTTCCTCGTGTATGGTTTTATTTTCATGGAACAATGTAATATCTGTCTTAATAATCCAATTCAATTTGAATTTATCATAATGTATTGCATTTTAGTATTTATTTATTTTATTTTCGCACTATTCTTGTCCTATTTAGATTTTTGTCCTTTTGATTGAGGACAATGCAAAAGTCTAAGTTAGGGGGGATACAAGTGCGTCTTTTAAACTTCAAAAATTTTAAAATGCTAAAAAAATTAAAAAATGTCAAAAACTCCAAAAAATTAAAAAATTTCAAAAAAGTTGAAAATATTTTTTTTCAAAATAAATAAAATTTGAATTTAAAATCTTCAAAAATATCACAAACAATTTGTTTGAAGCCTCAATTTGTAAAAACTTGATGCACCAAGCCGAAATTGACCAAAAATGAAAATTGAGCGAAAGGATATTTTTCCTTTTGCAAAAATGGAAATTGAGCTAAAAAATGATACCATTATCATTTGTTAACCCGAAAAACTTAAATTGGCCCGTAGTTGTGAAAGTAAAAAAAAAAATCATAAATAAAGTCCATCTGATACATAAATAGGGGTTGAAAAATAAAATAAATGCTTAAACAAAAATAGAAATAAAAAGTAAAAAATATGAGAAAATAGAAGGAAAAAAAAGAGGAAGAGAAAAATGAGCAAAAGCCCAAAAAAGTTCTTACGGACATCTAAGAAAATTTTTCAACTCCGAAATTTCCAAACATACCCATATTACCCAAAACACCTTAACCCGTAAAATTCATAATCGAGTCCGAAGAATGAAGTCAATTACTACGTGGAGAGCTAAAAATACAAAAAAGATAATAAAGAGACAAAACAGTCTGAATAAAGAATGGTGTTTTTCCATTTTCCAACGACCGTATTCCGTTCATGAGATCTTTTCATAATAAATATTTTCGTCCTTTTAATTTGTGAGCATGAACTCGTTTCAATTACATTTTACTCTTAATATCACGCACATCGAGAGAAAAATCTACATTCCGAGTGATTCGTTTGTGGGAGCATTTTGTGAGAAATTGAATTAAAGCAAATTTTTGAAAAGTAACGTAATGATCAATCGGTGTAAGTTAGCAATTAATTTTCAGCTTTGCGCGCGCGCACACACACACACACACACTATGAATTGAGATCTATCGAATAAAAATTCATTGTGAATATTTTTCTAGAATTTTGCTTATACGGTTTTTAATTATTTTGATATTTTCTTTGAATCGTGCAAAAACAAATTTTGTTGGTAAATTCACTACAAACCCTTACGAGACACCAATTGTCCAACTAAGGTAACCTAGGGGTTTAATGACTTGTTACAGACACTAAATGCAATCACATTGATCGCAAAAGAGGTATTCTATCCCTTTAGTTGTTTAAAGGTTTTTTAGAACACTCTCATTCTTTTACATTACTCGGGACTAGAAACGTTCTAAGTTAGAGGGATTTGATTAGGCATAAATATTCCATATTTACCCCTTTAATTTCGATATTTTTACGGTCCCGTACAGTGCATCTAGCCTGAACTTATCTCATATATATGCTACTAATCTTTTTGGTGAGTATTTTGTATTTTAGGTATTTCTCTTATGTTTTACAAGTAAATCATGCAATTGCATAGAAGAGAAAAGTCAAAATAGTGAAAGTAATGCAAGAAAGGAAAGTCAAGGGCAATTTAGAAATTTTCTAGCCAGAATTCGTAGGAGGAGATAACTAAATGTTGAATATATTAAAATCATGAGAGCACTAGAATAAACGACACCCGGATTTGAGCCACGGTTAGAAAGTTACATGAATTTGAAGTTGAGAAGAAAGTCTAGGGGTAAAAGAGTAAATAAGAGCAAATCAGGCAAAACAAGGCAGGTGTGGCAGAGATTCTTACCAAACCAGTTCGGTATGGCAAACCGGTTCGCCCCAAGGGCTCGGTGATGGGTTTGGTTCGTCCAAGGGGTTCGGTTGAAGATGGGATTTATTGTTTTCCATAGATTCTAGGATGAGGAGTTTGAGCTTATCTACACTTCTTTACACGAATTTCCTCACTTGTATAAACCTAATAGGAGTCTTTTAAACCTAGGATCATTGATTGTAAGGTAGTCTATAATCAAGAACATATTGGACAAATAATTTATACGCTTTCGAATTTTCTTTAAGTCTTGATTCTTATTGCATGGTTTTATGTTCTTCATCATTGGTAGCTTAAATTTCCAGCCTCTTTATTATTTCTTCGTCATGTTTACATGCAAATCAATTAATTCATGCGTTGAGATTAATATCATGTCCGGGTAGATTCTAAAAGAGTCGAGGAACATGAACCTAACCTACGTGTCAGATGTTAGATATAAAATTCGACGTAATTGTATATGTAATTATTGGGGTTTGATACTTTTATTGATACCAATATAGTGGGTCTCTTAACACCATTTTCGTAGGCAACCAGAGTGTTTGGGAAGACGATATATGCATCAGTAATCTTATCATTCATGTTAATTTAGTTGTTGACTAAATATTGTGCGGAGTAAATTTCTCACATGTTTTGTGCTTCGATTTAATTAATGATCTTCTTCTAATTAATTATGTAATTATCAAGATTTTATATTTAGCAAAAATACCTACGGTTTGGGGGATTGTATCCCAGCTCCTCTTTTCCTAAAAAAAATTCAAAACTAAAAATTCTAATTTCTTGCTTTCTCTTAGTTTTAAACTGCACTTGCTAGTTTGATTTTCTTAGTTAATTAGAATTTTTTTTCCAAAATCAAATCATGTTTTCTTTAATTTCAAGAGCCTATGACTAGATTTTATAAGCCTACCTTATTTTCGTCAAAATGTTTATTGTGTTATTACCTGAGGATTCGACCCCAACTTACAGGGTATTACTTGAGCGACTGACTTGCACTAGAGCCGTAGGTACACACGTAACACACACATTCTGCGTCGCGGCACCTTCTCATATTATTGGTAAAGGTGACATTTGAAGAACTAAAAGAAAACCTCTTTCTTAATGGACAAGAGGGGAGAAATTAAGTTCACAATATAACAATAAAGACAATAGTAATATTTTACAAGAAGTGGGTGAGTCTGAGCTTAAAATAATCTTAACCTACACCATATCTAGGGGAGATTGGGACATTTAATGTATGAACATGATGGTGATGCTAGATTTAAAAAATTCTCTGTTATAATTATTAGTTCATGTATATGATACTATGTTTATGAAAGATGATGAAAATTTTGTGAATTTTATCTTAGGTTTCCAGATATTGTTAATCAATCACATGTTAATGGTATTGTATACCCTGATTTTAAAATATGTGCTAAAATACTTACCTGACTTTTTTTCCATGAAGAAACATTCCATATAAGAAGTGGATGATCCAAACATGACTCCTGAATTGTTATGTAGTAAAATGAGGACTTTTGAACTTGAAACTTCTTTAAGTGAAAGTCGAAGGGGAAAAGTAAAATCACACACTACACAACCATCTTTTGTGTTTAAATTTTTTGTTATCAGTCTTTCTTTCGTAACTACATTATCTAATGTTGATGATTCCTCAATGTCTCTTAAGTCACTAGTTTATGAAATTGCTTTGTTATCTAAACATTTCAAGAAATTTATTATGTTTAGAAATAAATTTGCTTCTAGAGAAGGACAACCTAGTTATTATAATAGGCCACATGAAAAACACTTTGAAAAGAAATGTTATGATAAATATGACCATAAAAAAGACTTAATTCATATTGAACGCAGAGAATGTAATGAGTTTGGTCATTATGCTAACAAATATTTTTTAAGAACTAAATGGAAATTTTCTCAAAAAGCACACTCATCTAAAACTTGGGATGATAGTTCTGACTCTAATAGTGATTGTAGTGATAGTTATAATAATCTTACGGATTACTTCTATATGTTTAAATGAGTCGGATGATGGTATTGATAACTTGTCTATTTTGTGTCATAATTCTGAATTATTTATTAAAAATTATTATTTCCCTCCTAAAATTTTTGTATTGTCTATTAAGATTCTCGTGCACAATCATACTCTTGCTACTGTATGTAAACTCCGTGATGATTATATTTTTAACCGGGATGATGAAAAAGATTATAATGCATGTTCCCTTATAATAGTATCTTTTGATAGAGATTGTGATAATGACAACTTACATTTTAAAAAATTGTATAAGTATACCTTAAAAAACTGTATTCACTTAGGCAAAATTAATACTAGGCTATTATCTAAAATTGATTCTCTTAACAATCGAATTCACTTTATTTATGATGAATATTCTATGAAAGTAGAATATATTGATATTGAAAATTTGGTATTGGAGAAAAATATTTTCGAAATAAATAAAAGTTGTTATTCTTTAGAGCAAAAATGCAAAGACGTTTAAATAGATGTTAATGAATCCCTAACTAAACTAAAAGAAGCTTTGAACAAACTTAATGCTTTCAATAAATCTGGCACCATTGTGAAGCAAATGGTGAATTATATACAGTCTTGTTCTAGTGACAATGAAGTAACTGGTTTTAAAGGGTAAGAAATTTTTGAAACAAATTTTGTATTTTCCTGAGAATGCGTGTGCAACACGATGTGATATCAATTTATGAATTCGCAAATTTCTAATGAAATAAAACTTATTTAATTAGGGTCAATCTTCAAACAAACCAAGATTCCAATTTTATTAAACCCTAAACATGCATCTATGTCATTTAATAAATAAAACAATAAATCATTCAATCACATATTAAAAAATTAGATTTTGAAAAATCCCCACAGGGCAAAACCTTTATTTTCAGTAATTGTTTTCAAATTACAACATGATTATAGAAATATGTAATGAATATCCCCAGAAACCCATATAGACTGCAACCTGGAACCAGTAATGATTCTATCGAGAATGATAAGAACCGTAGTCCTCCTTCAGTTGTGAATACCCTCGAGTATCCCCAAGCCAGTAGTAGAGATAACACTCCACTAGAACAAACTTTAACAAAGAATTGTTTGGATTCCAAAGATGATTCACAAAAGTATATGGAATGATTGTGTGAATTTAAAAAGTTTTTAGCCCTAAAAGTGAAGACCTATTTGCAGATGTTCTGTAGATTTAGTAAACTAAAATCTTAATTGAAAGGTCTTACAAAACAGGTATTTATAGGCTAATAAAAAAGTTGAGGCGGGGCACGTCGTTTAAACAAATTCCTTATGTCGTTTGAATGACAGGGACATGTTGTTTGAATGACCTATTAAAACACATTCCAGTAGGTTGTCGTTTGAAGTAGGGAAAGAATGATGTATCTCGCGATGATCTAACGACGTCAGCAGGTCATTTGAACGACATTTCCATGTCGTTTGAACGACATGAGCGAAAACTTTATTTTTTAAAGTCCGTCCACAGGTCTTTCACAAAACATTTTAACTTAGAAAAAAGCCTCATTTTGATAAAAACATTTTATAAAAAGTAGCCCAATACTTAGTAAACAATCTATGCAACTTAAAACAAATCTATTGCAAAGTATAACTTATGTTGCGCGTATGTTGAGGATGCTTGATATTCAGATCCGTCTTATTGAACGTGTGAATGTGAACTTCTTCGACGGTTGTAACGAGATACGACATACCCAATGTAATAGCAGGATGATGGAAAACATGTCCTCAGAAATATCCCCCTATGTCTATACCGGTACAAAATGAAAACAATCCGAATTACCAACAATTGTCCTATACAAATCTAATACACTCCCATGAACCCCAAAGTGGAAAGATACTATATGTGCAAGTCTTCAAATTCTCTTCAAAATCTTCAACTCTTAAATCTTTAAATATTTTTGCTTTCGTTGCTCTTCTTTTTTTGTGCTTTCCAATTTATCATCAAAGTCATACACACAATAAATAATGCAAATACCTTCGTGAGATATCGAGTTTGAAATAGATAAACATAAATCAAATCAAATCAAATCAAATCAAGTCAAGGATCAAGTCAAGTCTACACTATAATTCAAACTCGCACTTTCCATAATTTAATATTTCGTTCGCCTCCTTTTTCTTTGTCTGAAATAGACTAGGAAAAGAATAAAAAATAATAAATACAGAGAGGCACATCACGCAAAGAAAATATATATCAATTAAGCTCATTCAAGGATATACTCAAAAGGCTTCCACAATCTATTTTTGATTTTTCAGAATTTTCAAGCAAAAAGTAATTTACAAAGACAATACACACCATGAATTTACACTAAGATAACCAAATCGTGGAAACGGAATGAATGGGTGTGAACAAATTCGATTGGAAAATAAACTCAGTCAATCATAATCGTATGTACACGATGAATCTGGATAGTTCTAACAAATGAACTCAAAATCATCCCTAGGTGTAAAAATATTGAATTTAAATGACATTGACTCAACCTGATCAACAAATCAAAGTCTGGATGATTTTACCACCAATAACATCTAAAACTATGTAATGCTTTTTCTAGACTCTGTCAGAACTTGCAAACCCATTGATTTCCAGCCAAACTCCTTCATAAGTAATACTTATTTTTATTTTTCTAATGAGGTTTTAAATTATCTTTTAAGAGATTCCCTATTGGCCCCCTTTTTGGCATATATTTCTTTTAATTTCCTTAATTTTTTCTCGTGCTCTTTTTAAACGGTGGCTTTCAGGATGAGTTTACTTGCCTCTCGCAGCCCTTTCCCGTGTTCACTCATAATTTTTTTTAATATTAAACAAATTCCTCATGGGCAACGGTTCTTACATGCACTACTTTCATTGTCAAGTTTTATCGCATTTGGTTCATTATAAAGGCAGAATTGAGATGAAAACACTTCAATCAACATGTGATATACAAGTGCAATAATAAAAATAATCCGTGCAAGTGTGAATTAAAGGAAATCATGAGTCAAATATGTAGGAAGTAACAACTAGTAACATCTCAATGACTCCAAACATTGTAAATCACATGGATGAAAGGACGTATCGCCTCAAAACACTATCCAACAGTCATATGGATAATAAAGCGACGTTGTGACTTGGTCATCCTAAATGTCCATTCATAAACAGTGTAAAAAGAAATACAAAAATCTTTTTGTGTTTTTCAAAAATTTATCCAAAATAAAATCTTTTTGTCTTTTTCAATTTCTTCTCAAAAAATAGAGAATCTTTTTGTATTTTTCCAAAAAATTTCAAGAACAAAAATCTTGTTGGGTTTTTCGAAAAATTTATCAAAAATGTAAAAACTAAATACAATGGTGGTACGTACTAGCAATAGGCATAAAATATCATCATGAAATCACCTATGCTAGCAAACAAGTCTAAACCTCAATCATTAGGTCTAGAGGAGTTTTCCAAAGGTGGTGACATCCTATGAAAAACATCCATCAAATCATGTGAAGTCTTCACTAAATACTCAACTTGCTCTCTTATGTGCTCAAAATTTCTCATGTGATGTGCGACAGCTTATAGAGTAACATGTGTGGGAGTGCGTGTGGGAACACGTGTAGTATCAAAACTAGGTAAATACCTATGAGACACTATCCTACATAAAGTAAAATTTCCTAAGGTGTCCTCTCTTCTTGAAATAGGAGCAAACATAAATGGGCCTAGGAACACCTCTGTCAAAACGTTTTGGACGTACTCTCCTATGGGGAAATAGACCCCTAGATGGGTTAGGTTGAGATCCATATGGATCTATCACAAACCCGAGAACCGGATCGGGTGCAACATAGGAAGTGGACGCATCGTCGTGACCTATTCCTAATCTCTCAACATTACCCAAGGTGGGACCAAGGAGAATCTTTCCTACCTTCTTAGATGTATCCTCTATAGTGAACTTGACCTCCCGAACACGTTTGATATCTCTCTCGAGTTGGGATATAGGGTATTCATGTTCACTCATTTCCCGACATATGACAATCAACTTCTCACATAACGAAACTCTCACCTTCTCAAGTTGACTTGCCGACGCCTCACACGCCCTCAAAACTTCTATCTCTCTCTCCAAATCTAACACCTTAAGACATAACTCCTTATTCATTTTTTTTTTCTTTAAGGACTCGGAGTACAAATCTCTAAACGACTTTTGGAGATCACCTTCTCCCTCACTTACAATCTCAACCTCACACTCACTATCCTCCGAATGGCTTGAAACATCATCGAGGCTCTCATATATAGAAGTTTCCTCATTTTTATGGGAAAAACTAGGTGTGTGCACGTGACTAGCCATGAAAGCAATGCACGTTCCATGTGATGATTCATCCCCCGAATCAATCAACTTGATGTCACTATCACTAAGAGTGGTCGTGTTAGCAATCTTCTTTCTTTTTCTCTTTAGCACAATGAGACACTCAAAAGCTTTGTGCCCTTTTCCCTCCCACTCAAAACATCTCACCTCTTCCTCTTTCTCACCGCTATCCTTGACCTCATCTTTCTTTTTATTTTTATTAAAAATCTTTTTATTGGAATAATTTTTTTTGGAAAATTTGAGAAACCTTTTTAAAAAATTCGCAAATAAGGCCACGTCGTTGAATTCGAACTCTCACTCATAATAAGACTCACAAACTATCTCCCTTGCTCTTTTTTTCTTAACTTGAGTCTTTAAAGGTATCCCTTTATCCTTAGGCTTAACTTTTTGGGTAAACATGTCAATTTCATAAGTCTAAAGGTCTCATACGAGCTTTTCTAACCTAAGTGAATTTAAGGTCCCTTATGAATTTAAAACAGTGACTGCAGGAATAAAAGGTTTCGAGAGTGACCTCAAAATCTTCTTCACGGCTCTAGTATCATAAATCTTCTCACCCAAATTAAAACTCGTGTTAACTGTCCTGTAACCTAGCATAAAACTCGTTAAAACACTCAGACTCTAAGTCTCAAATCGAGTGGCCAAATTTTACAATTTTGACGTCTTGACTGCGTTGGTACCCTCATGTGTCAATTGGAGGACATCCCAAGCCTCTTTAGACGTGGAGCACATCATGATACGTTGGAACTCCTCGGGGGTGACGGTTTTGGAAATAGCACTAAGGCCTCGGTAGTTATAGGTACTCCATTTATAATCATCCTCAGTCCAGTCAGACATGATTTTGGGGGTAATTACATTATTAACGGTGACAGTGGGAGGAGTCCACCATCTTTCACATATGAGCCAAACTCGTTCATCAATAGATTTGAAACTAGATCTCATACGGGCTTTCCAATAGGTATAGTTTGTGCCATCAAAGACGGGCATCTGATTATGTAGGTTATCCACCGAAAAAATTACATATTTTTAAAAAATCAAATTTTCATAATCGATTGATATCACAAAAAAATTTACAAAAAAAGGAATACTCGATAATTTGGAGTAACCTTTTCTGATACCAATTTGAGAATGCTTGTCCAACGAGGTGTGATATCAATTTATGAATTCGTAAATTTCTAATGAAATAAAACTTATTTAATTAGATTCAATCTTCAAACAAAACCAAGATTCCAATTTTATTGAACCCTAAACACGCATCTATTTGATTTAATAAATAAAACAATAAAGCATGATTATAGATTTATAAAATTCAGATTTAATAAAAAATCTCCACAGGGTAAAACCTTTATCTTAATAATTGTTTGCAAATTGCAACTTGCAACACGATTAGAGAAATACACAATGAATCTCCACAGAAACCCACATAGACCGCAACCTAGAACCAGTAATGATTCCCTCGAGAACCACGATAATCGAAACTCCTCCTTCAGCAGTAAATACCCTTGAGTATCCCTAAGTCAGCAGTAGAGATATCACTCCACAAGAATATAATTCAACAAAGAATTATTTGGATTCCAAAGACAATTCACAAAAGTATATCGGATGATTTGTGTGAATCTAAAAGGTTTTTTAGCCCAAAAAGTGAAGACCTATTTGCAGCTGTTCTACAGATTTCATAAAGTAGAAGTCTTAATTGAAAGGTCTCACGAAACAGGTGTTTATAGGCTAATAAAAAGTTAAGGCAGTGCACGTTGTTCGAACGACTTCCCTATGTTGTTTGAACGATAGAAACACGTTGTTTGAACAATGTATAAACGACTTATTAAAACACACTCAAGTAGGCTGTCATTTGAAGAAGGGAAGGAACGACGTATCTCGCGATGATCTAACGAAATCAACATGTCGTTTGAACGACATGAACGAAAAACTTTATTTTTTAAAGTCCGCCTACAGGTCTTTCACAAAACATTTTAACTTAGAAAATCACCTCATTTTGATAAAAACATTTTATAAAAAGTATCCCAATGCTTAGTAAATAATCTAAGGAACTCAAAACAAATGTATACTAAAGTATACGTTATGTTGCGCGTATGTTGAAAATGCTTAATATTCGGATCCGTCTTCTTGAACGTGTGAACATGAACTTCTTCGACAGTTGTAATGGGATACGACATACTCATTGTAATCTCAGGACGATGGAAAATATGTCCTTACACTTCCCATACAAACTACCAGAATGCTTACATGTTCTTATATCTATTTCGCACTTTGAAAAACAGACTCAATTTCCCTATACTTCTAGGCATATTTATCATTGCAATTTTGTGGTAAAAATAGACACTTATAGAATTTCAATTATAAAGGATTAAATCAAAATAGAAAAAATGGTAAAACTAATAGACCTAGGAGAACTGTTAAGGCTAAACCTATTAAGAAACCTACACCACCAAAGCCAATGCCTTACAAATTTAAAAATCATTTTCCAAATGCTAAGGCAGTTTTGATTAGGAAAGATGAATTGAGTTATCAACTGAGATGCAATGTTGTTGTATCGACATTAAGTGCTTATTATAAAAACTCCCAGTGGTAAATTTATTCTGGGTGTTCCGGACATATGACTCGAGAGAAAATAAAATTTTCCTCCTTAAAAACTTTTGCTGGAGAAAATATCACTTTTGGAGATGGAAAAATGTCCCGAAGCATAGGTATGGGAACAATTGAGGGTGAAGGGATTCCTAACTTGGATGAAGTTTTATTAGTTTAAGGTATTAAAAAGACAATTTACTAAGTATAAGTCAATTTTGGGACACTAAGAATACTGTTAACTTTTTATAAAAAGATTGCAAAATTTAAGTCAAGATTGTGAAAAGATCTTTTGTGGTGAAAGAACACGTGATGATTGCAATGATGTTATTAAAAACAAAGATGTTTTATCTTTTAGACTTAATGAGTTAGACTTATGTCATGAGATGCTTGTGCACATTAACTACGATAATCTTTCTAGATTAACTAGTCAACAACTAGTTCTTGGTCTGCCTAAAATTTTAAAAATTAAACATTCTATTTAGGGACCAAGTCAAATAGGAAATATGCACAAAGCCCCTAATAATAAATTCAAAGGTGTTTTAACATCTTGTCCTTTATAATTACGACACATGGACTTAATGGGACGCTTTAGGACCACTAAATTATGTGGAAACTCCTACATTTTTATCACTGTAGATGATTTTTCTATATTCACTTAGGTTAATTTGTTGAAAGAAAAATCTGGCACTTTTAAAAAACATTTAAGAATCCTTTCAAGGGTTGAAAATGCAAAGGATATCCAAGTAACTAAGATTCGAAGTGACATGGGTGGAGATTTCAAACATATTGGAGTCGTAGAATATTGTGTTGGTTATGGTTATAAACATAGATTTAATGCACCCAAAACCCTTCAACAAAAAAGGATAGCTGAAAGAAAGAACCAAACCATACAAGAAATGAACCGTCTTCTTTATGCTAAACATTTGCTAAAATATTTTTGGGTTAGATCTACACAAACTCTGTGTCATATAATAAATCATGTGTACTTAAGGAAAAACTCTAAACAAACTTCATATGCAATTTGGTATGTCAAACAACCTAATTTAAAATACTTTAGGGTGTTTGGTAGTGAATGTTATATTTGTAAAGATAGAGAATATTTGTCAAAATTTGACACTAGAGGTGATAAGGCTATCTTTTTAGGTTATTCACAAAATAGTCGTGCATATTGTGTGTTTAATGCAATACCCCGTACTTTTATTATTACTTAATTTTGTGTTCTTATAGTTATTAATTTGACGGGAAAAATTAAACTAGATTTCAGTAAATATTAATTAAGAATGTAATACCCCGTATAAATTTTTATGTGCTTATAATTATTAATTTATTTGGGGAAAATTAAATGGGATTTCAGTAAATATTAATTAGTGAGATTAATGATTAATATTTATTATTATTATTATTATTATTATTATTATTATTATTATTATTATTATTATTATTATTATTATTATTATTATTATTATTATTTACTTGCGCGTGATAACTTAACAAATATGTGATTTATTATATGTCATGTATGAGTGAAAGCGGCATTTTATTATTATATGTTGATAAAGTATTACATCGGTGGGACGATATATTTTATGGGCGATGCGTACGGTACGCACATATCAGTCCCGGTTAATGAGATGTTAGCATATTTACAGTTGGGTGACTCAGATTACCTTTTCGAGTGAATCTGTGATTCGGGAAGGGTCGAAATAGTCTAAAATAGGTATCCAACTATTATGATTAGATTCCGAGGGCTTTTTAGACGTAGCAAGACCTATATAAGGGTACAATGGTCTTTTTAAACTAGGGTTACATGGAAAATGGGATTAGGGTGAATTAAAAAGATATTTAAATGCAGGGAATGTGGATGGCATCCCATCTTTGACATTCGACATAATTGAGTTAGAGAGAAAGTTCAAGAGAAGAGAAAAAAAGGAAGAAAGGAAGAGAAAGGCTTGGAGAAGAGGAGAAAGAGGTTATCTCCGAATCAATTCATCATCAACGTAGAGAAATTCAAATCTAAATACACAAAAGTAAGTAGTTACTTTCTTTAAATTGCACGTTCATGTAGTTAATTACTTTCATACATAATTGGTATAAAAATATGAGATTTAAAGATGAAAGGTTTAAACTTTGATTTAATTGATTAAGAGATGTAGTTTGAGATTAATCTATGATTTGAATTTATTATTAGTTGATTATTCATATAAGAATTTCAAAATTAATTATGGCTTTATAATGATGAGCATGTAGAACTTGGATAGGAACGTGGAATCAATGAAAATCAATTGGGAATTTTTTTGAGTTGAATAGGATTAATGTTTGACTTGGAATCCTACGTTTTTATAAGGGATTCGGGTTAATTATAAGTTATAACACTTATGAAACATTAGTATAATGATATATGAGGTTACTTTTATGTTTTGTGTGGTTTGGGACCTCGATTGGAGGGTTTGGAAGAGAAAAAACCCGAGGAGAAAGATGACAGGAACCCCAACCAACCGAACCGATTCACTGGGGGAGAAAACCTATTTGCTCTACCGAACTGGTTCAGTTTACTAGCGAATCCAATTTTTGTTCACAAATTGTTTTGACCCGTTAGAGCTTGTGTAATGATCGTAGGGGTTTTCAAAGTATTGTGAGATTACTGAGCAATGTTTTCCAGAGTTTGGTGTTTGTGACAGGCCAATAAATAACTGAGTTCGAGTGTGGAGAACCAAGAATTTAAGTGAGTGAACATTTAAATATTTAATCGAGAAATTAGTTTGAACTTTGAGATTTGGAGACTAGTGTCTGTGGGATATACGTACGATCTCGGAACTTTATATATATATATATATATATATATATATATATACGTATTAGAGTGACATGTATATATATGTATGTGTGTATGTTACTTGTTTATATTGAACATACCTACTCGATAGTGATATCGAAGGAGGTTGCACGTAGTGGGTAGTCCACCCTGGTGTTGACCAACAGGTGTCAGATTGATTTACCAGATCACAAAACTTTTTCATGACCACTATCCACGTGTGAGGATAGACCGGTTGGGTCAATGTGATATGGTTGTGACCCCTGAATGTATGTTTATGACCACCTTCGTTATTTGTGTATATGTTTTGGGTTCGGTGGTGAGATTGTGACCCCATGGATCAGTGTGATGCATGATATGCCTAGAGCCTGATAGCACACGAAGGATGTATCCTGGTGGTCTCAGCTCTGGGGATGCAGTTATACATATATAGCGAGTGATATATATGTATGTGTACAAGATATGATATGTATATCTATTTATATTATGGGTGGAAGTATGTTATTATATTATGTGATTATCTAATTATATCATGAGGGTAGCTTCATAGTATATTGGGTGTATCTCTATTTTATAATAAGTGTGTAGCTATGTTATTGATTATAAAAGTATACGTGGTGAGGGTAGCATATGGTTATCTAATGGTGACTATTAGCGGGTTGGGCTTGGATAGAGATTATATATCTTAGTTAGACTATGTACTTTAATTATGATGATAAAATGAATGAACATGTTAGGTACGCACTCTAGTAGAGGGGTAAGGCTTTATCTCATATGAGTGCGGCCGATTAATTATGAAAGTAATACATTATAATTTTTGTCGATATAAAACAATTAATTATTTGCAAAATATTTTTTAACTTTTCAGGCTTTGACCGTGGGAAAATTGTTTTTCTTATTTTCTTTTAAAAGTCTAGGTGTGCATTAGTAGAAGCTGAGACCGTAGGGATATATCTGTTCGTGCCGTTGTAGTAGTTGTGGATGATATATGATTTGACTTAGCTGCCTCAGCCATTCATATCTAGATATGATCTTATTTCATTCTAGTTTTTATTTGAGGCATGTTACCCGTAGATGGATAGGATCTTACATTATTGTGAAGATACTATTTCATTTGTCAGTTCATTTAAGTTGGATGTTAATATTTGGTGACCAATGGTTTATTCAGTTAACTTTTATTTTTTATTTATGCATTCTGATTTATGTGTTCATTCTAGTGTGTGGTTTTATTCGTATTATTTTATATTGCTTGTTGCGACGGTGATGCTGAGAATGAGACTATAATGAGATTCCTATTTTATTTTAGTAGAAGATTAGCCACCCGGTATTAGAATAGGGGGTTGTCACATTTAATATTTAAAACAAAATCTATAACGGAATTCGTTAATGTTGTTGTAAATGATTATGTTGCCCATTATATGGAAGAAGGTGAAAATCCTATAACAGTTGACCAATCTGAAAATGAAAATTATGCAATCAGTCAACAGATAGTGATTTTGACTCTCTACCACCTAATGAACTTGATGTTAATACGAATTTCAGAGACTGGTGGGAGTGACGACTATAGAACCTTTAATAAATGAATATACCATTTAATTTAATGCTTCGACTTTTGAGTAGTTATATATTAGACATAGTGTTTCTTTATTTACTAATGAAATGGTATAACACTTATCTTAATTCTTTGACCTAAGGGGTGGGGTAATTGGGTAATGATGATGTAACGATGAACTCTAAGTTACTAATGAAACTAGGGATATTATTAAAGATTGAATTACTGAACAATGATTTTGGGTGTGTGACGAGAAGGAACAATCTTATCTTGGCATATTTGTAGAGTATGGTTGGATATGGACTTTTGGTGCATCACACGGTGTGAATAGTAAGGTGGATATGGTTTCTACGTCATTATGAATCATGTGGCTACAGTTTGTGTGATATTTTTATAAGGTCGTACAACATGTTTCATAGGATGGCCGGGGAGAAGGGGCTCATTATGACACCTCATAAAATCTAATATTAGGTTGATCATGTTTGAAATAAATAGTATAGGATTCTATATAATTGAGTAACATTCTAATTATGACCAATAAGACAAATGCTTAAAGTAAGTTTTTAAACATAAGCAAGTGAAATCTCAATCACATCTAGTACTAATACTAATAGTAACACTGTCTAGCATATCCAGAAGCAACACTGTCTCAATTATCCAAATCACTAAAATAGAACTACTACATTACGCTGACTCAACTAAATATAAATAATGATAAAGAGTGAGCACGGAGGCCCGACACTTACATCCTCGATAGGTAATAATGGAATAAAGATGCAACTCAAGAGTTCAGAGGTGAGGTTGTAACTGTAGTCTAGGTACTAAAAAGTAAAGTCAATAACAACATTAACAACAAGTTTAAGTAGAATAACACTATGATTGAATTCGAGATAAAGTATCACTACGCATCTTCCTCTAATTTTTTAGTTATGTTTAAGTTTATCCCTAAGAAAGTGATCTCATGATTAAGTATTATTTTTCTCAATTGAATATAACTAATGGATCCCTAATAATGCTACACTAAATATCTCAAGTGTATAAGCATATAAGTAATGAGAGTAAAAAAGTTTACTATCAACAGAAGTAAGGTACCAGTCACGGACATAAATAAATGGGTGCCACTCAATTCCACACATAATGAAGGCCTACCCCAATGTCTTTAGGGATATCTTGCTTGTACTAAATAGAATCATAAGTTATCCCACACCCATATCCCCAATAAATCAATAGGGGATAATCATTATGCCTTCACACGATTCATATGGCTCCATACTCAAGATATAGAAAAGGATCCCCTCGTTTTATCACCACGAGATAACATAGGTACATTGACACATATTGTCCGAGTAGATGACTACGGTAAAGCCCGTCTATATCACTAGGGTACTAATGTGGTCGACATCGTACGCACCCCATAAGGGTATCCCCTTTAGTTCATAATACCACAAGCACCCATACCAGGTATATTGTATATAAAACACAAGAATAGATACCTAAGAACATAAAGGTTATTAAGTCTTAACAAGATTATTTAATTAGCGAGTCCCCTAAACTTCGGAATTTAACTCTAATACTAAATCAAAACCCTCTAAACAAAATTATCCCCTTACTTCTCTATGTATAGATAACCTAGAAACCACACCGACTGATCAATACATCCCAAATCCATTGAAAATTAATATTAAATCCAACCTCAAGCCAATCCAGCGAGGTCGATCGATCGATTGTCAGGGTCGATCAATTGATTATCCCATAAATCATATTCTTCCTTATTACAGGTTATGAACCCCCTAACCTACATTAAATTTCTACAAGCTACTCAAACCATAATGAAAACCTAACCTCCTTCGTATATAGTTGTAAGAACATCAATCCATACATATATCTAATAATTATATACGATTTTACCATGATTAAAGGGCGGATGTCACACTTAAATTAAGAAACCTAGATTTATGTAATCTAATCACTTCGATTAAGTTTTACATCATGGGGATTTTGATGGATTAACAATATATGATCAATTCCTAACCATTCTATAATGATTCCAACCCGAATTCATGAAGAAATCACCCAATTTCAGATTATGTAATTAACATGGTGTTTATCTTAATTAAGTTAATTATAAATTTAACTAATTAAACCTCTAAATCATATTTTAATTAAATTAAGTTTATATTTCAATGAGTAATAATATCATAATGCAAAAGTAGTTATAATCAAACTCCATTTCAACTTACCTTAATCAAAATTGTGAAGAAATTATGCCAAGAACCTCCCAATTGCTCCCAACCTCTTGATGTTCCTTCTCTTTTACCTTAGGGAGACTTTCCAATTGTGAAGTTTGAATTATGAGAACTATAATGTCTCCCTAAAACACTTAATCTACGAAATTAGGCTTAGTTCATACATGTACCTCATCTAAATGAGCCCAAAATACTCTCCAATAGGCCTATAATACTAACCAAGTCCTATACTAACCCAATAAGCCTAAATATACACGTACATTGTACGCATTCCAAAACTAGACCAAAACATGCCATGAAATCAATGACTAATCTAACTCGATAATTTTAATAATCTAACCTATAAGAATCAAGAAGCTAAATATTTTATTACTTATTAATTTAATGCAAGGTGACATTAAAGGAAACTACTTCATGATCCTTGAGAGGATAATCCAGACAAGGAAACCCTCGATACCAAATTCCTGACCATTCAATAGTCGTCGATAATACACAATTAAATTAAAATATATAATTAATGTTTTACTGTGTATTAAGTTTGATTTAAAATAGAATTTATATAACACATATAGACATTTAAAGAATTTATAAACATTTAAATAGTGACATCATATGTCACTTAGGCAGATAAGATAATTTCATAATTAATTTAATACATAAAAATACAGGGTATTATGTTCACCTCCCCTTATATAAGAAACGTCATCCTCAAAATTCAAAATTTGTACTTGACTAGAATAACTATGGGTATCTTCCCCGCATGTCATCCTCTCTCTCACAGGTAGACTTAGCCTCTCTGTGGTGCCCCCACTGGACTTTAACTAGCAAAATGACCATCGATCGCAAAGTCTTCTATCTCTAGTCAAGAATATGCCACGACTTCTCCTCGTAGCTATCGTTCGACTGTAGCTCATTCCCATCGAGGCTGATGTTTTGGTAGGTGTCCTTATCCCTTAGAAATTTCCTCAACATGGAAACGTGGAAGAAATCATGTAACCGTTGAAGATGACTGGGTAATTTCAAATGATATGACATTAGGCTCACCCTATCTAATATCATAAACGGACCTATGTATCGAGAAGCCAACTTCCCCTTTGTTTCAAATCTGTCCACTCACTTCATCGGGAAGTCCCTCAATGTAATAACCTTAAAACTATAAGGTCGCGACCATATGAAAAGCCACAACCATAAGTGAAGTTCCATTTTAAAATCCGCGACCAAGGAAAAAGTCCGTGGATAATAAGAAAGGTAACAATTAGAGACTTTAGGCCATAAAGTTTAAGTAATGCCACTGCCTTGGATTTATAAGCTGCGGAGTTGAAAAATGCCATAATCTAAGGATAAAGTCGTGGAGTTTAGTGATGATGACTTTGCCTAGTTAGGTCATAAATTTATAAACAAGTCTTGGAGGTTCTACAAGACTTTTTAAAAGTGTATTTTTTGAAAAAGAAAGGGCAAATAGGAAACCCTAAGTTCCCTGATATTTCTTATAATAACAACCTTTAGAACATTTCCCAATGTTGGTATAACCCTGACATCTGGGCATTCCATACCCTGCTCAAAGCCAAATCTTCTGATCCTTCTACTTCTTAATTCAAGTTTAGCGGTAGTTGATAATTTTAACTACTATACTTTAGTAGTCGTTGGAGCAATCCATGACAATGACACAAGGAAAGTGACCTTTACTGCGGTCCTCATTTCCAACATTAATTTATAACTCTAATTAAGACTCGCCTCATGATGCCCACACAACGGAATTCCCTAGTCGTCCTTCGTCGATCAGAACACGAATCCCGAATGAGCGCGCAAAAGATTTACAATAATTTTACATAATGGTAGGAGAATGAAATCTCAAAAGAGTATATCAACAATCCTAATCATAAGGATCTATATTAAAACAAAAGCAACGCTAAAAGCGTAGTACGTCCGCACAGATTCCTAAGGACACTAGAACCTGATGCTCAGATACCACCTGTGACACCCCGCCTAATAAAATACCGGGTGATCACTCCTATATAAAATTAAAACAGGAGTCTCATTTGGTTCATTCTTAGCATCACTGTCAAAAACCGATTTAATTACTAATATCCTATTAGGCCAACGTCAAAATTTTAATTTAACAAATATTTTTAACCAAACCATTTAAATAAAACAATTACAACAATTTATATGCAATAACTGAAATAAAATAAAATAATATACCTGAATAATCGGTACAATAATACAACCAAATCGAATGCCGCACTAAAAGGTGGTAAAAGAATAAATTAGTACAGTTGGGCCATAATCCCGAATGTTTCTACAATACCTTTTATCTAGATCTCAATGATAGAAACGTCTACAATTAACCTGCTTGCTTCCATAGCTGTTGCAGCAAACATCTGACTCGAAAGAATTATCATCTAGGCGTCCCAATGTCTAGAAACCTATATATATATATATAGCAAGAGAGGGGAAAATAGATAAAATATGTCAGAGCCCGAGTTTTGAAAACATTTTAGCAAGTGCTTAAATTCCATATTTTAGAATATGATATTTCTCATATTTAAACATGTATCGCTCTCACATGGGATACACCTCACCCCTCTTCTAAAAGTCACCACTATCGTATACCTTTTAAACAACCTAGTTAAGCTACCCTGCCTAACTAATGTATTTACCCATCTTCTAATAATCCTAAAAAATCGAGTACTAAGGACTAAACTTCTCCCCATTCCCAACATTACGTTACGTTCGTGCAGGGGGTGTCTTGCGAAGCAAAATCCAAACAAGGAACCCCCCGATACACTACTACGTGCCAATGTTGATCGTCGAGATCCATTAGGCCCTCAGTAGATGCCACATCTTATACCATCCCATATATATATATATAGTTCTCACTAGAACCTATGATTCATATAAATCCGGATATTCATATACCGGAAGTAGTATCACACTTTATTCATTCTTTTACCTTTTTATACAAGGTTACATTATATGATATCTCATCTCATATATAAACAATATACTATACGCAATAAGTATATTAATCTTGCACCGAGCTATAATATAAATTGCTTAGCCATTCTCATTTACTAAGCAACCATGGATTATCTCAAGTACACATATATGTTAATCTCAATACATATATCCATATCCAGCACCCATAGTCTTAACAACGGTGCACACATACTCTGCTATCCAATCCAAGTACATCTCGTACTAAAGGATCCCATGTTCCACATAACTCAGGAACTGTAACAATACAAATCACATATATTAGAGGCGAACATAGTTCACATATCCATGGGTCACGCACATAACTATGTTCCCACAGTCAGCAGACTTATCAACTCACAAATATGCCCTTCACAGTCCTATGTTCTTGAGGTACCAAATCTAAAATCCCCCCGAAGGCAACACATGATAAGATTATCCTCTTTCGAACGCCAACCTCCCGTGATAGCAAGAATGGTAGGTATGTCATACACATAATACACAATAATATAGGTACACATTCCACCTATATAAATATAACATCAGTGAGGTATTCACACAACCATATTATAACGATAGGTATTTGTCTTACCTATACATAATTCCCCATAGGTAATTATTTAACCCGTGAATATAATTACATCAGGGCATACGCATAAACCATATAATAAATTCCCTAGGTTGTATATTTATATCTCGAATATCCTACGCATTTATCAATATTTTACTAATCTCCAATATTTTATTTCCGAGCTTTTCTCACCGCACAATGATAATATCAACCACCCCGATATATTCATTCGCCTCATAATATATATACTTTAACGACATCGTATATATATTATTTATATCTCTTCTCAATATACTACGGCTATAATTTCCAAACTCTTATAACGATAGCTAATAACCTCGAACATTCTCATTTGCAATAATATAAGCTGTCACACAATTAAAACACTACCCAATACGTATTCCCTTATTTAATATTCAAATCACACCTAAATATCTCTTTAAGTATTATTCCTCACGAACACCCCTATTTGGATAAATCTTGGATTTTAGTTTCAACTAACCCAAAGTACACGCCTTACTAAAAAAAATATTTAGAAGTCTCCACAATATTTTTAGGAACCCCAAATATTTATCTCCAAACAATTTTATCCTTTATTTTTTTTTTCAATTTTCGGTTTGATTTCCGAGTTAATGATTAACCCCGGAACTGCTTTCTTAGAAAAATCATATCAAATTGGAAAAAAATTAGAAAAATACGTGGTTGGAGATTGACCGGGCGGAAAAAGTGTGCGCGTGTAAAGTGCACAATCGTCGTGTGTTTCGCCGCCGCGATACAAAAGAACCTAATATACTACTACCCTTGACAAGCAAGCACAGCGGTAAGTCGGGTATCGTAAGATATCCACAGGGAGTGATTCAATTTTAGACGTTAATTGTTTTAAAACTTCAAGAATAAAAATGGTGTAAAAGAAATAAATGAAAAGGTGATGGTTGGTTATGGTGGACTAAAGAAAAGAGAAGTTAACACTAAACAAAAGGAAAGCGAGGATCGGGATCGCATACACGCATTCACGGGCTAAACAACTACTAATTAGAATTCCGGCTCGAAAGCAATTTAATCGAGCATTTACAATTAAGCATAAACATCACGCAATAAGGAATTTAAGCCAAAGTTACGAGATTAAACATTTAACGGAAAATGGTCACACACGGATTAAATTCGGATTATCGCTATAAACACTAACGTTGCATGACAAAGAAAGTTAAACGCATAATAATCCGACTTTAATACGCGAGGTTTCAATTAAATGCAATTTTACACAAAACCTAATTTTCGAGGTTCAAAACCCGTAAATGGCGGAAACGCAATCCCGAACCTATTTATCTAAGGGAAATACATGGAAATAAACTAAATTAAACTAATTAAACTAAGAAAGCAAGAATTAAAGCAATAAACTAATTAACAAAGCATGAAAATTACACTAGAAAGCAAGAAATGAATAAATACAAACTATATTAATGGAGAGGGAAGATGAAAGTACCAATTACAACCCCTAAAGGTGTCAAACCAAGAGAGGAGGAAGAAGAAGCTCTCAAATCCCCAAACCCTAACTAAAAATAACCTAAAAACGTTTATCTACTGATCTATTACAAAAAAATTGGCTTATATACCAAGTGGGAATAAAAATAAAGAAGAAAGAAAAGAAGGCAAAATATCTGCAGAAAACAGAGCATCGATCGATCGACCCCTTTGGTCGATCGATCGACCTAGGCAAAATTTCGGCAAATCAGAATGGTCGATCGATCGACCAGAAGCATCGATCGATCGATCAAGCAGGGCAGAATGCAGCAGCCTACTGCATTCCTCTTCTTCCTCTTCTCCTTCTCCTCTTTTTCTTTCTTGTATTTACTCCGCTGAAATCGCCGTAACTTCTTCGTTATGAATCGAAATCGTGCACCGTTCGTGGCCACACAAAGCTAGCGAGGAGGGATAAAACTTCCGTGAGATGTCGGGCCAGGTACCCAAGCTGTGAAAAGACTAAAATGCCCTTGCGGGTGCGATTGTGTACGAAACTTCACCGGAATGCATCCGAACTTCATACTAAGCATCCAAATACCTACAAAAGCTCAATTAACCCCTGCAAAACATGTTAACATAGAAATCCGAGGTTGTCTGGTTAACGAGCATAAATATAGGGATTAAGATACCCGAGGGGGCTAATAATGCGTAGGTTAACGGGTGAAATACGCAATATTTGCATCGTATCAGAGATCACACGACCGTATCGAAAAGCTATACAACTTTCATGTTTTGATCGAGAGCTGAATCGGCTGTCTTCCTAGCCGAAGCAGTCTAGAAGTGACGCTAGTCACTATTCACCTCTTCTCCAAAAATCCAAACCTCCATTAAAACACCTCCAAGCTTTTTATCTCCTCTCTCATCATCAACCAACCTCAAACAACCATAAATACACATATAGAAAGGGTTCTAATCATCTTAGAACCCATTTTCAACAATTAATTTCAATAAGTTCCAAGTTTCTCAAATTGGGTATTAATCAAGTTATTTCCGTTTTAATCTTTCGAAAACCTGTTTGATCCACGAAGTTTCAACCCAAAAATATTTAGTTTTATACCAACTACAATATGAGAAATAAACACACTAAATCATAAAGCAAGTTAAACACTTGCCTCGTGGATTAAATCCGACGACCCCGAGTCGAATCCCGCGAATTTTGACCGAAAACCTCTTCTTTTCTTCTCTTCTCTTTTCTTTCTTCTTCTTTCTTCTCTTCTTGCTCTCTTCTCTCTCTCTCTCTCTGAGGGCAGATTTTGGGAAATAATAAGGGTTGTATTTCTCTTAAACCCGAAATTGGGTATATACCCAATTGTTAAATGACTCGTGTACTTATTTACGAGTCCCTACTAGTCCAAAAATGCCCGGAACCCATATACTACCCCCAGGTACTCTATTTTGACTATCTCAGCCATTCCGAACCCAATGGCGCAGTCGAAATCTCCATCCGAGACACTTAACTAAAATTTACTATTTTGACCCAACCCGTTCAATACGCGTATTTTCCAATTTAAAATATTTTCCATTGTTGCTTTACCCAACTGCGACATGCAATAAAAATAATCTACTCATATACTTAGTCTCGAAATATAATCCACGTAAAAATTAATCGGACACTCAAAAAATAATATTTACTATTCACTTTATAACACTAAATTTATTTAATTTCACTCATAAATTCGAAAATTACTATTCGCTGTAATTCCTCAATTTACCAAATTACGCCCACCTTTGAAATTTAAATATCTGTAAAAGTACGGGGTATTACAAGTACGAGGTGCGAACCTTCTACGGAACCCTCGTCCGCACGGGCGAGAACGAGGTTGAAGCTTATGTCGACGAGACCACCAACCCATTTTCGCTAGAAATTCTTACCGAAAAGATACGAACAATGGGGGTCCCAAGCCCAAATCGCTATGACTACCCTACCAGTGCCCAACCAATTACGAAAGGTGCGTGAATCCTCCACCTTGCCCCCGGGAATTCATGGAACCAGGAGACCTTTTCAGTGGGGAGCTTCCCCAGAAAAATCCCGCATCACATTCCACATCATTTGCACAAATATCCTACAAACTTAAAACGATTCGGCAATGCATCCCCGCTAAGCCAACCTTCATAACCACCTATTCGAAGCCCGTGCTAATATTCATATCGCACGTATTTCATACGTCGATATTCTCCACGCGAATATGGACCAAAGAGGTGAGTCCACCCTCCCCTTTCCCAGCCTTATCACTTCCATCCTCGTCGATGCCGGCATTGAGGTCCCTGGGCATTTTCTCTGACTATCAAAGCCCATTGGGCGAGTATCTCACACATAAAGTGAACGACAAAGGGAGGTGGTACAAGTCGCGATGAACTTGGACGTGGATGTTGAGATGGAAGAAGATGTTCCCGAGGGGGATGAGGAAGGCGATGATGCAGATTATGAACCCGAGGGGGAGTTTGATGAAGCCCATTTCCCCACTGTGATAATTTCCCAACGTATAGACTCGATGGAAAAACGTTTTGATACCTTTGAGCGCAGATATGTGAGAGACACTAGGATGATGATGCGGCTTCAAGTCGAGATGTACAAGTTGAACGTGAGTGAGGGTGTGCCAATCCCCACTTACTTTTATGACCATTATGATCCTAATGCTCCCGGAACCTCTCATCCACCCCCTCAATAGGCCTGTTTTGGTGATTGCTGTTGTTTTGATGCTCCTTATGTAGTTTGTTGTCTTTTTGGCTCTTATTGTCTTATGTTTTTACAACAAATTACATCTTGTAATCCTTGGTTAAGATAATAAAATTGAATTTTGCCCTTTCTTTATTTTTACGCACTCTTCTCTTTTGTTTGGATTTTTAGTCCTTGTTTGCATGAGGACATTGAAAAAGTCTAAGTTAGGGGGTACACGTGCTAAAAAAAATCACAAATTTCAAAATGCCCCCCAAAATTAGAAAATTTTAGAAATTTCCACAAAAAATATTATTTTTTTAAAAAAAGTCGAAAATATTTTTTCCTCAAAATAAATTAATATTGGAATTTAAAAACTTCAAAAATGTCACAAAAATTTGTTTGAAGTCTCAAGTTGTAAAAATTCAAATGCACAAAGCCGAAATTGACCAAAGATGGAAATTGATCGATAATTGATGACTTTACGAAAAAGTGTGGAGATTAATTAACTCGGTGAGATTTCGATCCTATCATCTTTGTGAGTTACTAAATCAATTCGAGTTAAAATTAATTCGATGTTCAATTCAGCGTTTAAAATAAGTTGTTGATGATTTCTGATTTATTGTTTTGATCAGTTACGGAAAATGTGTGTGATATTGTCTTGAAAAGCGCACCCAATATATATCTAAACTAAAATTCGCCTCGAGACACATATGGTAAAATTAATGAGTAATTTGGACTGTGAAGTAGGCCCTCGTTTGTTACCCAAAGATATTAGCCATAAAATAGTGAAAAATATCCCTTTGCAACCCAATTTGAGACTAATAAAGTGTTTTCCTTCTCGTTTGATAACCCCCTAAAAAACAGTTGGCCCGAAATTGTGAAAAGTGAATATTCATCAAGTGCATCCAAAAGTTGCATAAAAAGGGGCAAGAAAAAAATATAGAGAAAAGTGCTCAACAAAAATAACAAGAAAAGAAAAATGTGAAAAATGGAAAAGAAACGAAAAATGAGCAAAATCCCGAAAAGCACTAACGGACATGATTAGAACAATTTTCCAATTATGAATTTCCCAACCATTCACAATTTCACCCAATACACCTTAAGCCCGAAAAAGTCCTAACCGAGTTCGAATTGCGAAATTGATTACCTCGTGGCGAGATAAAATACGAAAAGACAATATGAGAGATTAGTTGGTGTGAAAAGAGGAAATGTTTTTCGTTTTCCAATAATCAAGTTTCGATGATGAATCTTTTCACCATAAAAATCCTGTCTTTCTATTTGTGCGTGTGAAATTGTGTTCTATTATATTTACTCTTGTATATCATGCGTTTCGATAGATATAGACACCATCCCGAGTGATTCATTCGTGAGAGCAACCGTGCGATTTTGAAATCAAAACGAGTTTTTAGAAAGTAACATAATGACCAATTGATGGAAATTAACGATTCGATTATCGGCTTCGCACACACACACACACACACACACACACACTATGATTTCAAACTCTTGAATATGAATTTACAGTGACTATTTTAAAGGAGTTTAAATTATATAGTTTTTGAGTATTTTGAGCTTTCATTGAGTCGAAAATGAATTTTGTGGGTATATTAACTACAAACCCTCACGAGACACAACTCATCCTACTAGGGTAACATAGGGGTTTAAAGGCTTGTTGCATACGCTAAATGCAATTACTTGCCGGCGAAAGAGGTATTCTATCCTAATAACATGTTTGCTAAAGTGTTTAACCTTGATTTAATTCTTTTACATTGATCGGGATGATCAAAGTTCTAAGTTAGGGGGGTTTGATTGGGCATAAATTCTTCATATTTATCCCCATAATTTAGAGGCTTTTATCATGTTGTGCGATGTAAATAATGTTGATTTATTTCATATACTTGCTACCAAGATCTTTCATTGAGTTCATCGAGTTTCAAGATTTCGCTTTTATTTTGCAGTTACTTTGTAGAAGTAAAGAAGAGAGAAAAACTCAAACTCAATAAAGATACAAGTAAAGGAAAGTCAAGGGTAAAACAGTAACTTTACATTTGGAATTCGGGAACGGAACATGTTGAAGACCTCGACTCCACAAGCACGTAGGAAGAAATTACAACCAAATATGAATCCCGGGTGAAGAGTTATGAAGCTTAAAAATTGAGAGAAAGTCAAGAGAAGAAGGAAGAAAAAAATTCCGGACGGAACCGAACCGATGAAATAGAATCTGGATTGGTCCAACACTCTGGAAGCCCCAAACTGAACCGATGAAATGTATACCGGAGTGGCTCACTAAAATGGTAGACATTGGATCGGTCTTCCCCTTAAAGAAGCAGAAATAGGATCGGTTCGGCTGAACGGAATTTGTAATTTTCTTATCTCTTAAAAAGTGTTTTGCATGGTGCAAACACTAAAAATAACGTGATGTATTTATTCTTTTGTCACACCAGACATTAGGAGGATTTTTTTAGTTAGTTTGGAGAGGTTTTTGAAGCCAAGAACTTTAGGAGTCATTTTGTTCGACAATTAGTTCATGTTTTGGCATTAAATTCAAGGTTATTCTTCATTCCAAGTAATATTTCTTTCTTGCTTACAATTTCTTTCATCTTTTTGGTGGTGATTCATTATTTCTTGGTTAGAATTCTTCTGCATATGTTTGATCATACTTTTTACACAATTATGATTTCATGCAACATATATTTCTTTCTAGAACTTAGTTACACAATGTTAAGTTATATTTTCAAGGGTTGGTGTGGACATCCCGATCGGAAAAGGAAAGGAGGGGATATTTGAAAGGTCTCGCGCCCTACAGTCAGTGTGGGGTAAATGTAAGGAGATGCAGTCGTCAGTCTATTTTACTCAAAGAAAACAAAAGAAAATGTGGCCGCCTCGAGAGACGGAAACAAAGACATACTGATGCATACGAAACCAATAGTTCGGGGGCTAAGTTACGAAATGGGTAGGTGTTAGGAACCCATCCCTCCCTTTCGGTGTCTCATGGACTTGTGTTATTGGTTTCCTTTATTTCGCCGTGAAAGGTTTGTGCATGTATATATAATGGAGATAGGAATATCTCAACTCTTACCACGAAAGAGATAGATTGAGGTCATCCATAGGAATGTTCCCAAAATTATATGTAATAATATGGTTTATGCGTTTATCGTAATATTGATCGTTATAGCGGAATGATAATATGTATGGGATAAATCGCTAATGAATAGAATATACATATGCAAAGATGGAAAATGTGAAATTTAGGTAAGTTAGATAATTTGGAAATTAGGAGAATATGAAATTAGGACTCGAGTCTCGGGTTTTAATCCCAGATCCCTACGTAGCCCATAAAGTCATCAAAGTCCATGTAGTTCGTATGGGGTATGAGGGGTGGGGTTTATCCCATAAATCCAATCGAGAATTTCTCTTATATGTGTGTGTGTAGAAAAGTGTCTTAGTGTGAGAAAATTGTAAGAATTCTCTTTTAGAATTTATGAGCAAATCCTTTTTTTCTTAGTTTTTGAGTTTTTTATATGGAACATAAAGTATGTGAAATAACACTAATTAAAAGAGTATATTAAGGTAGGTGATTCAAAGGGACAAAAATGCTAAGTAATGAAACAATTTAATGCAAAATTAAGAGAATTTAGAGAGAAAGTTAGAGATTTGGACCTTCTTGGAGATCTTGAACTTGATCTTGGATGTTGGAGGGATGAACTTGAACTTGGATGAAGATGATGGAATATAATTTACCAAATTTGATAAAAAGGATGATGAAAAGGAATGTTGTAAAGGGATTTGGATAGGCAAATTGTACTGATTTCGTGAGAATGTTACTGAGATCAATGATGCTGATGGATATGAGGTCTTGGTGTGCTTGGTACTGAGGTCAAACCCTCCTTTTATAGGGTGAGAGTTGGTGTCGATCGGCTACCCCCCAGACTTGCCAATCGGCAGGTGCCCTTTTGTACACTACCGATAGGTAGGATTTTAGTCCTGCCAATTGGAAGTCTCGTGCAGATATTCCTGGAAAAATGGTTATGGAATGCAAACCATTGATCCAAATCACACGTAGGGCATTCCGTTGGAAAGTTAATTCATAGACCTTAAAGAGTCCTTTGGACTGCTCATGGATCTGGGAGGTGACTTTGGGTCAAATGTGGCTCGGAAGCGCTCATCTACTCTTTGGACGGGAGATCGTCGGACGATGATGGGTCGTTCCTCCAAATGCTAAGTCGAAATTGGGCTCAGGTAAGATTGTTGGAAAGGTTAGGTTATGTGCTTCGACAATCCAAAGAGCTTCGTTCAGTTTGAAGAGTTGACTTTGGTCAACCGGGGCATGTAAGAGCTCGGTGACCTATCGGAGTAAAATGGGTCGTTCGCTCGCACCATAAGTCAGAATCATGCATGGGGCAGACCATTGGAAAGGGTATTCAGTGCCCTTTGAAGATTTATTCAGTCTTGTTGGAGATGAAGAGTTGACTTTTATCAAATGGAGCCCGTGAGTGCCCGATGGCCTTCAGATCAATTTGTTGGGGAAAATTGATCATTTTTCTGAACGGTTATGCTATCTCATGCACGAGATGAACCATTAGAAAGGATATTCAGTGCTCTTCAAAAATTGAAAGAGCTTTGCTCTGATAAAAAAGTTGGCTGGAGTCAAACGGGGTTCGGGTGCGCCCAATGGCCTCTAGATCGGTACTCAGCATTTGACCTAGGGTTGTAATGCAATGAGGAGGTACTAGGGACCTAAGGAGAGACTTAGGGGGGGTCCTAGAATGGGGTGTCTACGGAGCCCCTCGACGGGTGAGCTTGGAACAAGTTAAATCCATCGAATAACACTATATGATGTTTTGGAAAACGTTGGTTCTGCGAATCTGAAGGGGCAAGGAAGACCGATTTAGAGGGTCGAGGCCAATTCTGAGGACCTAGGGTAATGCTGGGGATGACTGGTTCTAAGGGTCAAAGCCAATTCTGAGGGTTAAGTTATAGAAACAAATTCTGCAGGTTGGAACCAATTTTGAGGTGATCGATTCTGGGGGTTGGAGTTGAGGTGACCAATTCTGAGGGTCGAAGTTTGAGGTGACCAATTCTGAGGGTCAAAGTCAATTATGAGGTCTTAAGTTGTGATGACCGATCCTGAGGGTCGAAGCCAATTGTGAGGGATTAAGTAGAGATGACCAATTTTGAGGGCTGAAGTAGAGATGAACAATTATGAGGGTCGAAGCCAATTCTGAGGGCTTAAATAAGGATGACCAATTCTGAGGGTCGAAGCCAATTCTGAGGGCTTTAAGCTGAGATGACCAATTCTGAGGGTCAAAGCCAATTATGAGGGCTTAAGTTGAAATGACCAATTCTGAGGGTCAAAGACAATTCTGAGGGCTTAAGTAGAGATGACAAATTCTAAGGGTCGAAGTCAATTCTGAAAGATTTAACTAGAGATGACCAATTATGAGGGTCGAAGCCAATTCTGAGGGCTTAAGTTGAGATGACAAATTCTAAGGGTCAAATCTAGTTCTGAGGGATTAAGTAGAGATGACTAATCCCAAGGGTTGACGTCGATTCTAAGGGCTTAAGCTGAGATGACCGATTCTGAAGGGTTAAGCTGAGATGACCAATTATGAAGGTCGAAGCCAATTCTGAGGTCTTAAGTTGAGATGACCAATTCTGAGGATCAAAGCCGATTCTGAGGGCTTAAGTAGAGATGATCAATTTTGAGGGTCGAGATAACTCTGAGGGATTAATGAGAGATTACCAATTCTGAGGGTTGAATTCGATTATGAGGGCTTAATTAGAGATGGCCAATTATGAGGGTCGAAGCCAATTATGAGGGTTTAAGTATAGATGACCAATTCTGAGGGTCGAAGCCAATTCTGAGTGATTAAGTAGAGATTACCAATTATGAGGGACGAAGTTGATTTCGAGGGCTTAAGTTGAGATGACCAAATCTGAGGGTCGAAGCCAAATATGAGGGCTTAAGTAGAGATGACCAATTATGAGGGCTTAAGTTGAGATGACCAATTCTGAGGGTCGAATCTGATTCTGAAGTTTTAAGTTGAGATGACCAATTCTGAGGGTCAGAGTCAATTCTAAGGGCTTAAGTAGAGAATTTTTAGGGGCAATTTGGAGACTTTACCGGAGAGATTATATTATGGTTCTGCCCGAGATCTTTAAATTTTGAGTTTTAGGCTTCGCTGGGGCATAAGTAATAATCCAGAGCTTGGATTTTTTCTTTGCTTGGGAATTTCTCGTGTCTTTTGGAGACGTTGTCGGGGAGATATCCAATTGATTCTGAAAATGACACTGGGGAGGTAAGGGTTACACTTAGGGAAACGAGTGTGGTAAGAATGTTTTTATTGGTGAGAAAGGTTCTAAAATTCATTTGGAATTTTTTGGAATTTTCCAGGGATTTTCAGGATTTTCTCAATTTTTGGGAATTTCTGTACGAAATTTCTGGAAGGGTGCCAATCGGCAGTGGCACGGTCTTTTAGGGTGCATCAAGTAGGTGTCGGGACAGTGCCGATCGATGGTTGGGGGCACAGTCCCGATCGACATTCCCCTTAGTCTTCTATAAAAAGGGGTCGAGTTCCCCTCAATTTTCACAGCTTTATGACTTTCTTTCTTTTGTAATTACCTCTTGCGAATCATTCTAACGTTTCGAAACCAAAGGATGGCTAATTTTGTAAGAAAAGTGGAACACATGGCATGGCTCGATGTTGATGAATGGGCTGTAATACCCCGTATTTTTATGCTATATTAATTTGGGTATTTATTAAATTTAATGTGAATTAATTATTTAATAAAAATTCGGAAATTAATTATGTTATAATTATTAACGTGATGAGAGTTAGTAATTATGGGAAAATTTATTGAATATTACTAATGAGGAAAGTAATATATAATAGTGGCCATATTAAATGTCACGAGTGAATAAAATGACAATTTTAGAAATTTGAGTCGGGATGCGTCCGTGTCGCGTCGGGACTAAATATTGATAAATAAAAGTAAATATTTTATAAGTTGTTCGTATGGTCATTTTGAGTGCTCCAAAACGTCCGGAAGGGTCGAGATAGTCAGAAAAGTATACCCGGGAGATTGATTTGGGTCTCGGGGCGTTTTTAGGCCTAATTAGTACCCCGGGAGGGCATTTTAGTCATTTTGTATTTTTGGGTAATTAAACCCTCGAAAATTAAAGGGGTTATATCAGATGTTTAGGTTATCTCCTAGGGTTAGATAACTCAAAACACTAGAATGGCCATTGGAGAGGAGATGAGAGAGCTCTCAAGGCATTCCAAGGCTCAAAACTCACCCGTTTGCACCGCCGCCATCGCCAACGCGTAGATCACGAGACGGGGAACGCAAACACACCAAATTCAACACCAAACCAGATTTATGAAAATCCCAGGCAAGTGTTTATCTTGCTTATTTCGTTGATGCATCATCCATATTAGTTTAGGAGTTATTAGGATGAGATTTATGGAAGAAAAACCCAATTTAAGATGGGAAATTTTCATGTAGTGATGATTTATATGATATTCTGGAAACCCTTTGTCATGTAAATGATTAAGAGTTTGATTAAGAAAAGAGTTCTAATCAGATACAAACACTAAATTTTTTTTTATTAACCGCCTAATTAAATACCGGGTGGCCAGTCCCATACCAAATTAAAACAGAATATACAGTTGGCTCATTCTTAGCATCACTGTCGAAAACATATACAACTCACCCAATACTCAATTAAGCTGGTGTTAAAAACTTTTCAAATTTTAATTTAACAAAATCCGTTTCCAGTTTAAGAATAACACAACACATTTTATTCTACAACACTGATAACCCAATAAATAACACAAAAGAATTTAAATGCAATTGGAATAAACATTCCCAAATAATATAAATCCATTGCAATAATCCCAACAATGTCAAATGTCTTAAAAAGACACGAATACAGTAGTATTTAACCCCGATAGAAAAGATAACTGAATCCTTTGGTCGACATTCCCTAACTAAGAATACTGTGAATCAAATGAAGATAAGCGTCTAAGCAAAACTCCATAAATCCATAGCTCGTCAATATCAACTAAGGATGGCGTCCTTGCTGCTGGACACCTGATATAGAAGATACAATAGAAAAGAAAATATGCAAGGAAACGGGTCAGAGCCCGATTGTGAAAATGATTTTTAAAACAACAAGTATTTAACAAGTGCAATAAATCTTTTATTATGTACATGTTAGACCCAACTCTCACTTGCTATTCTCACCTCTCAACTAGAGTGCACACTTAACGTTTCCTATTAACTTCCTAGTTAATGATCCCTCTTTAACAATTCCATAATATAATTCCATTCCCATATCATAACCCCGTATGTCCCATACCATACGTTATATAATCATTCTTATACATTTTTCATTTATATGAATCGTTGCTCATTAACATGAATCATTTCTCATTAATATGAATTAAGTTTTTCAATAAACATTCATTAACTTAATTCCATTCTTTTCTAAATTCGCCTTTATCTACAATTATCACACAGTAGATGACTTAACCACAATATAACCATTCAATCATTTAATTCATTATATATATTCATATATAATACGGCACTCCGAGTCACAGCTGCGGTGCAATGCATTACTCTGCTATCATGTCCCATCATCGCTGGTCGCCGAATAGTGGACAAAAGGTTCGGTAAGGATTCCTCGAACCATAAATAACAACACAAACATTGGAGGTGAACATAGTTCTCGTATCCATGGGTCACGCACATACCTACGTACCTATAGTCAGCGGACTTATCAACTCCCCGATAAGTCTTTCATAGACCTATGTTCTCGATCGACAAAGTTAAGTAGTAGTGTATTGGAGGGGTTCCTTGTTTGGATTTCGCTTTGCGAGACACTCTGCGCATGAACCTTAACGACGTCGGGAGTGGAAAGATGTTATAGGATGCGAGGATAATTAAATTATGAAGTAAAGATATGATATTTTAATACGTGGGATTTAAAGAGATATAATGCTACGTAAGGGAATAATCTAAGGTAAATGTGAGTACCTTGTTGTTAGTATTGCAGGCCACTTGATTAGACGATTTCATTTACTTGATTCCACTTCTATCATTCTCAGTTATTGGGGCATGTGTCGCCCTTTCCTCTATTTATCTGTTTTATTGGGACATTTGTATTTCAGATATTTATAGTACTGTTACTTTGGGATTTATTCAGCATGTATGTTTTACTTTAAGTTTTAAATGCTGGGATTTAGTTGTTGAATGTTTAAATTAATTGGATTATATGTTCCAGGATTATTGTGGTGTGATTCTTTAAATATTGAATTGTTGTAGATAATTAAATCTTTATTTTCAAAATAAAATTTGGAAAGTAATGTTTAAAAACGGTTTTGACACTTAGCTTAATTAAATAGGGTGTTAAATTTAGAAAAGTTATTTTAACGACAGTGATGCTAAGAATGAACCAACTGTTCACCTTGATTTTAATTTAATAAAGGAGTGATCGCCCGGTATTTAATTAGGCGGGGTATCACATGGGCAAACTTGGAATGGATGGCTGGGGGGTCCCTTGCGCTGGGTAGGAGAATGTCTTTGACTCATTAGAGCCAGTGGTGGATGAGAGGACCCTTATGCGTGAGACTTCATGCCATCGCTCTTCTAAGGTGGTAAACCATGGTGTTTATGTAAGTATTAAGGACCTTTGATATTTTTTCTTCTTTCTTGGTGACATTATTTTTTTTTTGAATTTTAACAAGGGTTTTCCTTTTTATTTTTGACAGTCCGATGTCTCTTTATCGACTATACGTGCTCGGAGGACGACGGGGCTCAAGGATGTTTGGGAGAACCTTCCACTTGTGGTACGTTGGATGGTGTCATCAGCTGAATTTAGGAGACTAGCATCTTTGTTGGAAGATACGCCTAGTTCTACGGATGTGTTATGCGCTCTGGGAGAAAGGTGATGGGATACTACCCACACCATTCATTTTGGCTTTGGGGAGATGATTGTGACTCCCATGGACATGCAACAGCTGATGGGGTTAAATTGTGATGGGACACAGATAAAGGTTGACAAGACACTACGGGTGAAGCTGGAGGCTGTGATGGTGACGTTAGGTGATGTGGGGAGGATAGTCTCTAGGGACTCCATCCGTTTGTCCCTTCTGAGGGAGGTGTTATTGAGTCAGGTGATCGACATAGAGAATGGGATACACGTGCGAATAATGGCCCGATTGTTTATTTTGGTGATGGTGGGAGGATTTTTGGTGGCGACGAGTGGCAATATCATCCACTTGTAGTTTTTTCCTTTTTTAGGGTATTTTCGAACATCCCTCTTTATGACTAGGGGAGCTTGACTTTGGCGACCCTTTATTTCTCTTTGGATTCATTCAGCTGGTGCTGTCGATAAAACTTTACTGGGGCCATGTATATTCTTGAGGTATTCTTTATTTTGCGCATTTTTCCATTATGCATTCACATTTTTCCTTTATGCATTCTATTCTTGATTTCTAGATTGTTGAACCCTTGTAGACGTGTTTCTATGAGGTGATTGGGTTTAACACCCAATTGATAGTTTTTAAGGATGAGTCTGTTGGGGAATTCTATTGGATGTACCGATGGTGGAAGTACAATCGGTGGTCGAAGAAACCGAGCGTCCGTGTAAATACGCTAATCGTTGTTATCGGCTTCCAACCACAATACAAAAACCTAAACTTTAACTACACTCTTGTGGAGTATAGTGGCGAGTCTGGGTATCGAATCCACAGGGAATGTTTGATAGATTTTAATTGATTTATTACTTCAAAAAATAAAGTGTAAAAGATGATGATTGAGTGAGAAAGGAAAAAGGGTAAAATTAAGAAGTTAACTAAAACTAATTGGAAAATTAAGGTAGAGACACAATCCCCCAACCCTAGTGTATTGATGGTATAAAACTAATCGTAAATTTAACTGATTAATTTGACCCGGAATTTAGTACTCCCAAGCATTACGTATACGAGGTTCAAGCCCGCGTCATACTTAATCTGAGGATGAGTAAATCAGTATCACGTTAGTAGCACTCGAATTGCACTCTAAATCATCACGAGTACCCAGAGGCAAACGAGATATAAAGATCTACAATTGTTGTGTAACTACGCAATACGGTCATAATCAATCACTAAATTCAGCGGATTAATTTTATACGCACGCACTAACATATCAGGCTGGGTTCATGCATCCCAACCTTTAAAAACCTAGCCTAACATGGTGAATAATAATAAAAGTGCTGAAAATAAAAGTTACCAGGATTGAAGAACAAGAACATGCAAGAAGAAATCAAAGATTGAAGAAAAACTCGAAAAGCTCTTGAATTAACGGTGCAAAATATGTGAATCTTTCTCCTAGATGTTCCTACTTGTTATGGAGCTTTTACATGAATGAAATCTTCTTAAAAAGAGTCCTAATGACTAAATATATAGCCTAGAGGTCGTTTAAAAGAGTCCCCAAAACATAAAATTCTTTTGGCAAAAAGATAAGGACAAAATAAAAATCCCGTATCTGCCAATTTGTCACACTTAGAAAGCGTGACTAATTTTGTAACGGATTTTGAGCGTGACTAATGGGCGAACCGGTTCGGGTTCTGGGTGTACCGGTTCGGGTGAGTTGGCTGGTTTCTGGGCCTCTTTCAACACTTAGAATATTTTCCAACTTTCTTCTTTTCTTCCTTGGATTTTTTCTCAACTTCAAATGATCATAACTCCTTCACCGTAGCTCGGATTTGGGTGCCGTTTTTTCCAGTATTCTCATTGTTACAAGATCTTCAACTTTCCAGAAGGCCCCACCTCCGGAATCGGGCTGAAGAATTACTAAAATGCCCTTGAACTTACCTTCCTAGCCTTTCTTCTATGATTTTTCCGCGACTTCAAGGGATCATAACTCTTTCACCGTAGCTCGGATTGAGGTGCTGTTTTTTCCAGTGTTCTTGTAATTGAAAGCTCTTAAACTTTCCAGTTGGCCCCACTTCCGGACTAAGGCTCCAAAATTACAAAAATGCCCTTCAACTCCCCGATTCTTGGTTTCTTTCACTATTTTGAGTTCTCTTTTCCATCTTTCTAGCATGAAATACCTGTAAAACACATAAGAGATACAAAAATACGAAATAATTGCCAAAAAGGGTTAGTATCATAGATATGAGATAAATCCAAGCTATTTACACCGCACGGGATCGTAAAAATACCGAAATTAAGGGGATAAATGTGAAGAATTTATGCCTAATCAGGACTTCTATTGGATGTACCGATGGTGGAAGTCCAATCGGTGGTCGAAGAAGCCTCTCTCTTTGGAGGCAGTGCATCAGGTCTTAAATGGCCTAACAAGTGAGCGGGTAAATCCTTCTTCCTTCTTCTTTGAGATTTTCTTTTCTTTGATTTTTTTTCAGATATTAATCTTTATTTGCTGGAGATTCTATGGTGAACTTCTAGCCTTGGGGAATGTCCATCGAGGATACAGGGGCGAATGGGGAGAATGCGCAGATGCGGCGTCTGTTAGCGCATGATATCGGCTACTCCTGGTATCTCGGGGAGAGGGTAGTCTGACTGATTGTGGAGGAGGAGGTGGTGATGCCACCTGCGAGGCCCCCTATTTTCTTGAGGTGAGAGCGGATGCTGTCGGTGGATGTGGTGGCAGCGATGTTTAGCGAGCCTTACTCATTATATACCAACACGGTGGTGACTTATGACTACATGGACTTTATGACAAGCTGACTGATGGTTCCCAACATATATTATGTGATGCCTCTCCTCCAGGCGGTTTTGAGTCTTCCCGTGCGGTCTTCCCATAATGTAGGTGGTCCGTCGACATCCGCAGCAACAAAGACCTCAGAGGTTCCTTTTGTGAGGTTGTCCCCTCTATCTTACAATATCCGGCGGGCTGATGGTGGGCCAGTGCGTATGCTACACCATCCCAATGCGATGGACCCGGAGGAGTTGGTCTTGACAGAGGAGGTCCTTTGCCCTGAGGTATACCTTTCATTTCTCTGTCCTTTTAATTTCGTGATTTCTTTTTTTTTTTTTAGATTGATTTATCTTCCTTCTTGCAGGAAATCCAGCTGTCGACCAATTGGCTGAAGGATATTCGGGACTGGATATCTTTGGTGACTGCCCATATTCGGGATGTGATTCTGGTTCCTTCTTGCTTGGTGCCGTCTTCCTCATCTGAGGAGGGTTCTGGCTCGGGGAGTGGTGGTACGTTATCTCACCCCAGTGGAAGAGAGCGCGCCGTAGGGAGGGAGGCTCCTAGGGAGAAATAGATAAGAGAGTAAGTGAGAGAGATAGATAGATAGATAGATAGATAGATAGATAGATAGAGAGAGAGAGAGAGAGAGAGAGAGAGAGAGAGAGAGAGATTATAGTTAGGTGAGAGAGAGAAAATAAAATAGGTGGGTTCGAGCTGAGTCCTGTTGTCTTTCCTTTTTATTTCCTGCAAAACTGATGTAACACAACAAAATATCTATGCAATAAAATGGAGTTTTCTTTCTGTTAAGTTTTTGCTTTTAATGACTTAATGCACATGCACTTTTTACTTTGCTGCTGAGACCGTAAAAAGAGAAAGAATGATTCTAGAGAGAATTTATTTTAACACAAGATGAGTAAAAACATAAGGAGAGGGGAATTTAAAATTCTTTTGGGAAAAAAGATTTATTCTTTTTTTTCAGTTTTTTGGTTTGACAAAACTGGAAAAAGGTAAATTCCTAAATATAGAGGGTTATCGACCAGCAAGCCCCTTGTGCTGCCTATCGGCATGTCAGTCCAGTTGATTAGGCTCAAATTCTTCACAATTTAGCCCCTTAATTTAGAGTTTTTTACCATCTCGAATAGTGTAAAATGAGTGTAATTATCGCATTTCCTTGACACTAACTCCTTCTAACAAGTACATCTAGTTTCGTGTATTTCTCCTAAGTTTTGAAGGTATTTGAAGCATTGAGGAAGAAAAAAACTGGATAAGCAATGAGCAAAGTCAAAGGGTAATTTCATAATTTGTAGCCATCATCCGGAGTTGAAGCCAACTAGAGATTTGAAGAGAAATAAATTTCAAGAACTTTGGAAGAAACGGGAAGTCAATCCGTGCTCCGGTGATCAAGTTACGTAGATTTAAAGTTGATAGGGAAACAAGGAAAAGGCCCCTGGATGAAAAAAGACACCCGGTCCGGACGTTTTATTGGAAAAGGATCTGGACAGCCTCAAAAGAAAAGTTATGTCCAAAAATAGAGGGTGATTCGGACCTTTTTCCAATAAAGGATCCAGATCGCCTTGGAAAAAATCCTCTGTCTCAAAAAGGGGGCGATCCGGACCTTTTTCCAGAAAAGGATCCGGACCGCCTGCCCCGACCGATCCAGATCGCTTTGGATTTTCTTCAATCTTTATTCTCTTTCTCAGAGTTTTTATGGGGTCAAACTCTTGTAAATTTCGGAGCTATTTATTCTAGTTTGTTACATAATAATAGGAGTTCGATTTTTTAGGTTAGCTAATTAGGAGTAGAGGGTTTTTGTAGTAAAAAACCCTAGTTTTTCATAAGAAGGTTTTGCTGTAAGGGTTTGCATTTAATTTTTGCAATTCAAGTAATATCTTTGCCTTTAATTTTTGATTTCTCAGTAGTTTAATTGTTGATTTGAATTTGCAATTCTCTTTTCAATTAGTTTCTTTAGAGTTAATGTTCTATTTCTTAAAAACTCTATTTTTCTCTAAGTTAATCATGTCTAGCTAAATTTCTAAGGGTTGGGGTGCATGAACCCCACTCGATGTAATTCATTAGTATGGAAATAGACTTTTGAATTAAAATCTTAGATGAATCGTGTTGCATAACTGGTGCAACCGTCGTAGGACTTTTGATCTCGTTTTCCCTATGTAATCGGTATGCTTAGGAATGCGATGCACGTATTGGTTAATGTGACATCGCTTTACTCATCCTTTGATTACGTACTGTGCGGGCTATGATCCTTCATATGTGTAATGCTTGGGAGTACTGAAGAACGGGTTCATTTAAAATTCTAATTCTGAATCTAGTATCCTACGAAGTGAATTACTAGGGTGTGGGGAAATGTAGCGCGACCTATTGTTCTCATTTCATAGTTAATTCGTAAAACCATTTGTCATTAGCTTTTCGTTTAATTAAGCGTATTTTCATTTTGTTCATTCTTAGTTTCATTAGTTAATTATTCTCAAATTTTCATCTAGTTGTAATTGTTTCGTATTCCAAATCACCTTTTCTTTATTTTTCGAGTCAAATCTAGGTTACCCTTATTTTTCCAACGTCACCGTGACTCCGTTCGTCCCTTTTCCCTAAGGATCGATACTCGACTTATCGGGATTATTACTTGAGTGATAGGCTTGCACTTGAGCCTACATAGTACGCACACTAGACACATTTGTGGTCGCATCACCAGTAAAATTACTTTAGGGATTTAATGGCCCCATCTTCAATTTCCTGGAACTTGGTGGGGTAGACTGCCCTTCGATTTCTGCATGATTCCTTGTCTTTGCTTGAAGGTTTCAAGTATAAATATGGTGTGTGAGTGGGGCTTTTATTCATCTCCACATTCTTTCTTCCTCTATATTTCTCTTGTTTATCATCTCCTATTTCTTTGATATGGATCTCCCTGGTAGTGGTTATTTTGCTAACTACCTCGAGACCTTGGAGGCGATATGCTCATATAATTGTAATACCCCGTATTTTTGGCGATATTTATTTTTGGGATTAATTAATTAAATGAGAATTAATTGGGAATTAATCCGGATAAAATACTAGCGAGATGTGAGTTGGTATTTGACTATATTGAGTATATATGATGATATATGAATATTGAATTATGAAATTTATCGTGAGATTGATATACGGCAATTTGGACATTTTATTGGGACGCGTGAGACAGTCGCGTCAGGATATAATTATTTTAATCATAAAAGTGAATTTAAATTCTATCCGTATGGTGATTTTGAGTGCGCCAACGCGTCCGGAAGGGTCGAGATAGTCAGAAAACACTAGCCGGGGGTTTAGTTTGGGTCATGGGGTATTTTTAGGCCATACCGGCAACATAAAGGGTATTTTGGTAATTTTGTATTTTTGGGAATTAAAAGTGACGAAAATTAGTAAATTATATCTGATTCAGGAAACCAACCACTAAATCCACTACCAACCATATTGACCCATAAGACTACGGGTTAGAATTAGGTTTTCTAAGTTCCCAAAACAAACCCTAGCCACCATAGCCATTGGAGAAGAAAGCTTGGAGAGAGAGAGATAGAAGGGAATTCTGCAGGAAGAGAGAGGGAACTTCTTCAAATCGTCATCAAAATCAGAGATTGAATCAAGGCAAGTGGTTTAATTTCAATTATTATAGAGAATGCTTCTTCCACGCGTAGGAATTTACATAAATCAAATTGTTCTTGGGAGTTTAATAAAAAACCCATTTTAATTGGACTTAGAACTTAAATTTTGAGAAGAAATTGCATGTAGAATCGTATAGAGATGATTACCCTGATGTTAATATATGTTGGATGTAACAAAAACGGACCTAATTTGAGTAAATTGATGATTATAAATTCTAGGGTTTATGTTCTTGAAAATTTGGGGAAAAGTGAAGAGACTTGATGATTTAATGATGTTTAGGATGAATTGATTCCTTAAAACACGTTAGTATGTGACCTTAGTATGTTTAGGATTGATTAGAGACTTTAAAACATTGTTGGGACGAATTTTAGAGGAGAATTGAGGAGTAGAAATTGGTGAAAAACGAGTAGAAAATTCTGGGCTTGAATCTGGCCACTCGTTAGAAGACCTACCCAGGTCGTTCGAACGAGCTTGTTCGAACGAGCTTCTAATGAGTTGACCATTGACTTCTAACGAGGGTGAAGTTCGTTCGATAAGATCGTTCGAACGAGATCTCGTTAGAAAGCCCACTTCGTTCGAACGAGATCTCATTAGAAGACTCAGTTCGTTCGAACGAAGTCTCGTTGGAACAGCCTCGTTCGAACGAGTTGACAGTTTAGGCTTTTTAGCCTGTTTTGATCCCGAGTACCCAGTAACCTTGTGTATAGGTAGAGATAGCCTTTCCTTGATGAGTAATTGATATATTTGGGATGTTTGGGATACAATGAGGTGTCAAACCTAGAAGTGTAGTTTGAACCTAAAGGAAAATATGAAGTAGGACGTGAGTGTCTATTACGATGTGAGCTATTGACGGCCTAATTAATTATATTAGCCGGGAACATATAAATGGTGTAGTATTATATGTCAGTACGAGAAGATATATGTACCAATATATATTATGGTGATTACTAAGACGTGTGCATACTTAGTATTTATGTATTGATTTTATGTGTATGACATACCTACCATACTTGCTATCACGGGAGGTTTGCGTTCGCTTAGGTCCCCCTAATCCTTGTGTTGCCCGGATTTAGACTGGTTACCTCGATGAACATAGGTCAGAGAAGGACTTATTGGGATGTTAATAAGTCTGCTGATCGTGGGTGCGTAGGTATGTGCGTGACCCATGTGATGTGACTGTGTTCGCCTCCATTATTTGTGATGTTGTTATCTGTGAACTATTCCTGAGAGATTCGGAATATGTGATCCTTATGTACATGATGTACCGGGATGGATAGCAGAGTATGTGTGCACCGCAACTTAGTCTCGGGGTGCTTGTGTTGTATATTTATGTTGTGGAAAATATAAACTTAATAAAATGGGGACTTTCATATGGTATCGTGTGTATAACTATGGAATAACATAAAGGGGATAATCTATAATGAGTTGTATTACTTTTATATGAGAACCTGAATTTACGTTAAGCCCCCTATTTAATTGCGATCGTTATAATGTTAATGGGAACCGAGTAATAAGGGTAGAACCTATGACAGTCTAGCTAGATATGATGTCACTTAGCTAGGGATTAGCGTCATTTTAGATGGGTACTTACGTTAGGAGTGCACATTTAGTCGAGAGGTGAGAATTTCATGTGAGTGCACGTCCTAACATGTACTTTGCATTTAATGTTTTAAATGTTTTTAAAGCACTTGCAGGTTTTTAAAATATCTCCACATTCGGGCTCTGACCAGTTTGATTTCAAATCTATTTTCTTTTAAAACCATTTTAGGTGCCCAGCCATAAGGACACCATGCATAGGATTCTCACTTAGATGACAAGCTGTAGCTGTTTGTGGAAGTTACAGGGATTTGCTTTTAGACGCTTCTATCATTTGGATTCCATGTTCAGTATTTCTCAGTTGTAGGGCATGTTGCCCAAATTCTATTAGAGACATTTCCATTTCAGTTTTTCAGACTTTGGCATGTATTAATTCAGTATTCAGTATTTCGTTACTTATTTCAGTTGTGGGATTTATTGTGAGGAGTTTTTCCTCCGGATTTATTTATATCATGTGTTGGTTATTCTATTATTTCGTTACGGTGAATGGTGATATTATTCTTGCTTTAAATCTTTTACTGCATGTTAATCAGACTTTAATTAAAATTTGGCAACTTACTTTTTAAATACTAGGTGGCTAGTAATAATAAAAAAATTTCGACAGTGATGCTGTTAACTGAGCCAACTTGGCATTTTGGTTTAATTTAATAAAGGAGTAGCTACCCGGTATTTAATTAGTCGGGGTGTCACAGGTGGTATCAGAGCATCGGGTTCTAGTGTCCTTTAGGATCTGTACGGCTATTATGTTTCCGCTAAGCTTTCTTTGATATAGAGCCCTATATTTTAGGACTGTTGTATTCTTGTGTGTATGCTTCGTTCTTCAGCTATTTTAAGTTTATAACTGCGAACTTATAAACTTCATTTTTATTTCAGATGCCTCCACGACGTGCACGACGAGTTCCCCGGGATGCAACGCCAGAACCCCAGCCCGCTCCAGTTCAGGGCATGATGAACGCCGCTGAGGTTGCAGCCATTGTAGCCCAAGCGGTAAATGTCGCAATTGCCATAGTTCTGCAGGCACCACCTCAGGCGCCGGTTGCCGCGCTAGTACAGGCAAATGCGTTCCCGTCTGCTTGGGAACGTGTACGTGACGCCTTTCAAAAAGCGCATCCGCCAGAGTTTGCAGGTGGCTCAGATGTGGTAGTCTCGAGCCAGTGGAGGAAGGATATGCAGAGGCACTTGAGGATGTATGAGTGCACGGACGTTCAGAAGCAGGTGCTAGCTACTTTCAAGCTAGTTGGATCTGCACTGTAGTGGTGGGAGTCTATTACCACCGCGGAGGAGAGGGATACTCTCACTATTCAGGACTTTTGGGTGCGGTTCGACCGCAGGTACTTTCCGTCAGCTGTTCACACGGAAATGAGGAGGAAACTAATGAATCTGAAGCAAGAGGGTAAGACCGTGGCCGAGTATGAGGCCGAATTCACCAATCTGTTGAATATCGTTCCAGATGAGATACCGACAGAAAAGAAGAAGATTGAGAAATTCACCGACGGGTTGACATGGAGGATCCGTCAGCATCTGTTAGGGAACCTTTCGTTGGCCACTTATTCTGATGTGGTTAACGCTGCTTTGTTACACTGCCAGGATCACCGCTTTCATATGGCTGAGGGCAAGAGATCGGGAGAGTCTAGCCATCAGGGCAGGACTGGAGGACATGGTGCCGGTGGGGTACAATCTGTTCAGGGGCAGAGGCAGGGTGAACAGGGTTCCCAGCAGGGGGATCAGAAGAGGTTCAGATCAGGGAATTACAGGCACGGACAGGGAGGTTTCCATCAGGGCCATCAGGGTCCAAACGGCCATCAGGGCCAACAGGGGCAGAATGGGCAGCAGTTTCAGCAGGGCCAACAGGGCCAAGGGAGGAACGGTAACAGTCACCAGGGCCGGGGACAGCAGGGGCAGAGAGGAGGGAACTTCCCAGGGAAGTGTTATGTTTGTGGCAAGACTGGCCATAAACGACAGGATTGTCCTGATAGGGGCAGGGTCCCACAGCAACAGCAGCAGGGTGCTCGCCAGGAACCGCAGAGGCCTATGTTTCCCGCCGCTCTCCCCGCACCGCCACAGATGGCAGCATTGCCACCCATTCCAGCAGTCCCAGCTCAGCAGGGGCAGCTACAGTATGGACGTGTCTATAACGTCCACCAGGCAGCAATTCCACAGGCACCGCCCGCAATTGAGGGTACGTTTCCTATCCATGGCACTATGGGTCGGGTATTGTTTGATACGGGGGCTACACATTGTTTTATAGCTACACATTTCGCGAAGGCTTTAGGGTTGTTAGCCACAGCGGAGAACACAGTGACGTGTGTCGACTCACCATTGGGGAATGGGTCACTTATATTCTTTATATGCCGGGGAGTGGGGGTAGAGATTGGTGGTTTGGTATTACCTGCAGACATGTTGGTATTAGATATGCATGTGCACGATGTGATTATCGGTATGGATTGGCTCGTAGCTTATAGGGCCATGATTGATTGCTTCAGCGGGAGCATTGTTTTTGCCATTCCGGGGCAAGAGATGTTTGTAGTGGCGATGCCTCGCCCAGAGGGAGGTTCGACCGCTCATCTGTATTACATAGAGGAGGATACCTCCAAGGAGGTTGTGATTCCTTTAGATTTGATCCCAGTTGTCAGGGAGTATTCGGATGTATTTCAGGAGATACCAGGCCTACCCCCCAGTCGAGAGATAGACTTTGTTATAGACCTATTGCCAGATACGAGACCTACAGCACGCGCATCGTACCGTATGGCTTCGGCAGAGATGCGAGAGCTACGAGATCAGATAGAGCAACTGTTAGGTCATGGCTTTATTCGCAGGAGGACCTCACCTTGGGGCGCTCTAGTTTTGTTTGTGAAGAAGAGGGACGGTTCACTAAGATTATGTGTGGACTACCGAGAGTTGAATAAGGTCATGATACGGAATAAGTATCCGTTGCCTCGAATCGATGACTTATTTGACCAGTTGAGAGGAGCTTCTTTCTTCTCGAAGATTAATTTGAGACCGGGATACCATAAGTTGCGTATCAGGGAGGAGGATGTCTCGAAGACTGCGTTCTTTTCGAGATATGGTTCTTACGAGTTTCGGGTTATGCCTTTTGGTTTGACCAATGCTCCAGCAGTGTTTATGGACTTGATGAACAGAAGGTTAAGGGATTTCCTAGATCAGTTTGTCATTGTCTTCATCGATGATATTCTGGTTTACTCCCAGATAGAGAAGGAGCACGCCGAACATTTGAGGCAAGTTTTGCAGACACTACGTCAGAACGAGTTGTATGCAAAGTATGAGAAATGCGAGTTTTGGCTGAAGGAGGTCTAGTTTTTAGGACATATTATTTCCGACCGGGGAATATCTGTTGATCCGGGGAAGGTATCCTCGGTGAGGGAGTGGGGACAGCCCACGACACCAATGGAGATTCGTAGTTTCTTGGGTCTAGCAGGATACTACAGGAGGTTTATTCGGGGTTTCTCGAAGATAGCAGGTCCTTTGACACATCTGACTCGTAAGGGTGTGCCATTCATCTGGAGTGATGCCTGTCAGTTGGCATTCGATGAATTGAAGGATAAGTTGACCTCAGCACCTGTGTTAGCATTGCCGAGACCGGGAGTTGAGTATTTGGTTTACACCGATGCGTCTTTGCAAGGACTTGGAGGTGTATTGCAGCAGGAGAGACAGGCCATAGCTTATGCTTCCCGTAAGCTTAAGCCTCATGAGAAGAATTACCCCACGCATGATTTGGAGTTGGCGACAGTGGTATTTGCCCTACTGATTTGGAGGCACTATCTTTTGGGGGAGAAGTTCCAACTGTTCACGGACCACAAGTCCCTATAAGACCTGTTCACGCAGAAGGAGTTGAATATGCGGCAGTGTAGGTGGCTTGAGTTTGTGAAGGACTACCAATTCGATATTCAGTATCACCCGGGTAAGGCTAACGTGGTAGCATACGCGTTGAGCCGTAGGCCAGCAGATGAGGTGGCAGGGGTGTGGAAGGCTAAGTGGAAGGAGTTGGGACACCAGGATGCAGTGGCCCGATCTTTCATGTTGGTGATGACCGTTACACCACAGATTGTCACAAAGGTAGTACGGGCACAGGCTAATGACTCGTTCTGTCAGGAGCAGATAGTTCGATTACTAGCAGAGGGAGCCGAGTCCTATACCGTCAGCTCAGACGGGGGATTACGCTTCAATGGGAGATTGGTGGTTCCGGAAGGGGAGGAATTGGGACAAGAGGTGATGGCAGAGTCGCACGGCTCACGGTTCGCGGTACATCCCGGAGGGGACAAAATATACCAAGACATGAGACGACAGTATTGGTGGAGCGGTATGAAGAGAGATATTGCTGAGTTTGTTTCGAAATGCGCCACTTTCCAGCTAGAAAAAGTTGATCATCAGAGATCGACAGGACTTCTACATCCGTTGGAGGTCCCGGTGTGGATGTGGGAGATCATATCCATGGATTTTATCACGGGGTTGCCTACGTCGCAGAGGGGTCACGACTTCGTTTGGGTAATTGTGGACAGGTTGTCCAAAGTCGCTCACTTTTTACCCGTAAGGACTGACTACACTACGGGACAGTATGCCCAGCTCTTCATTTCAGAGATTGTGAGACTTCACGGTGTGCCCCTAAATATCGTGTCTGACTAAGATGAGATATTTATTTCGCGGTTTTGGGAGAGTTTCCAGGAGGCCATGGGCACAGAATTGCGGTTGAGTACGGCTTATCATCCGCAGACCGATGGGCAGACCGAACGCACAAATCAGATGTTGGAGGACATGCTACGCATGTGCATTATTGACTTTAGAGGTGGATGGGAGCAATACCTTCCACTGGTAGAGTTTGCTCATAATAACTCCTACCAGTTCACTATTGGCATGGCTCCGTTTGAGGCGTTGTACGGTAGGCCTTATCATTCCCCAGCATGTTGGTTAGAGGTGGGGGACAACAAACTACTTGGGTTGGAAGTGATTCAGGATATTTCGGCAAGGATTGAGTTGATTCAGAGTCGCATTCGGGTAGCTCAAGACCGGCAGAAGAGTTATGCTGATGCGAAGAGATCTTTCAGGGAGTTCCAAGTGGGGGACCAGGTTTTGCTCAGAGTATCTCCTATGAAGGGGATTATGCATTTCGGGATGAAGGGGAAGTTGGCACCGAGGTATGTGGGGCCGTTTACTATTATTGAGCGGATTGGACCAGTTGCGTATAGACTCGGGTTACCGGAGCATTTACACCGGATTCACGATGTGTTTCATATTTCCTCGCTAAGGAAATATCTCAGGTACGATTTAGCTCATTCTCACACCGCTTTGGAGGAGATTGATCTACAACCTGATAGCTCCTACGAGGAGGGGCCGATTGCCATTTTGGACCGAAGTGGGAGGAAGCTGCGGTCAAAGATAGTTCCGTTAGTGCGTGTTCAGTGGCGACATCACAATGTCGAGGAGTCCACATGGGAACGCGAGGATGAGATGCGCGAACGTTATCCAGAGTTGTTTTTATCAGGTACTTCCTAGTTCCGAATTTCGGGATGAAATTCTGTTATTAGGGGGGAAGTATGTAATACCCCGTATTTTTGGCGATATTTATTTTTGGGATTAATTAATTAAATGAGAATTAATTGGGAATTAATCCGGATAAAATACTAGCGAGATGTGAGTTGGTATTTGACTATATTGAGTATATATGATGATATATGACTATTGAATTATGAAATTTGTCGTGAGATTGATATACGACAATTTGGACATTTTATTGGGACGCGTGAGACAGTCGCGTCAGGATATAATTATTTTAATCATAAAAGTGAATTTAAATTCTATTAACCGTATGGTCGTTTTGAGTGCGCCAACGCGTCCGGAAGGGTCCAGATAGTCAGAAAACACTAGCCGGGGGTTTAGTTTGGGTCCTGGGGTATTTTTAGGCCATACCGGTAACATAAAGGGTATTTTGGTAATTTTGTATTTTTGGGAATTAAAAGTGACGAAAATTAGTAAATTATATCTAATTCAGGAAACCAACCACTAAACCCACTACCAACCATATTGACCCATAAGACTACGGGAAGTTTTAGAATTAGGTTTTCTAAGTTCCCAAAACAAACCCTAACCACCATAGCCATTGGAGAAGAAAGCTTGGAGAGAGAGTGATAGAAGGGAATTCTGCAGGAAGAGAGAGGGAACTTCTTCAAATCGTCATCAAAATCAGAGATTGAATCAAGGCAAGTGGTTTAATTTCAATTATTATAGAGAATGCTTCTTCCATGCGTAGGAATTTACATAAATCAAATTGTTCTTGGGAGTTTAATAAAAAACCCATTTTAATTGGACTTATAACTTAAATTTTGAGAAGAAATTGCATGTAGAATCGTATAGAGATGATTACCCTGATGTTAATATATGTTGGATGTAATAAAAACGGACCTAATTTGAGTAAATTGATGATTATAAATTCTAGGGTTTATGTTCTTGAAAATTTGGGGAAAAGTGAAGAGACTTGATGATTTAATGATGTTTAGGATGAATTGATTCCTTAAAACACGTTAGTATGTGACCTTAAAACATTGTTGGGACGAATTTTAGAGGAGAATTGAGGAGTAGAAATTGGTGAAAAACGAGTAGAAAATTCTGGGCTTGAATCTGGCCACTCGTTAGAAGACCTACCCAGGTCGTTCGAACGAGCTCGTTCGAACGAGCTTCTAACGAGTTGACCATTGACTTCTAACGAGGGTGAAGTTCGTTCGATAATATCGTTCGAACGAGATCTCGTTAGAAAGCCCACTTCGTTCGAACGAGATCTCGTTAGAAGACTCAGTTCGTTCGAACGAAGTCTCGTTCGAACGAGACTTCGAACGAGTTGACAGTTTAGGCTTTTTAGCCTGTTTTGATCCTGAGTGCCCAGTAACCTTGTGTATAGGTAGAGATACCCTTTCCTTGATGAGTAATTGATATATTTGGGATGTTTGGGATACAATGAGGAGTCAAACCTAGAAGTGTAGTTTGAACCTAAGGGAAAATGTGAAGTAGGACGTGAGTGTCTATTACGATGTGAGCTATTGACGGCCTAATTAATTATATTAGCCGGGAACATATAAATGGTGTAGTATTATATGTCAGTACGAGAAGAGATATGTACCAATATATATTATGGTGATTACTAAGACGTGTGCATACTTAGTATTTATGTATTGATTTTATGTGTATGACATACCTACCATACTTGCTATCACGGGAGGTTTGCGTTCGCTAGGGCCCTCTAATCCTTGTGTTGCCCGAATTTAGACTGGTTACCTCGATGAACATAGGTTAGAGAAGGACTTATTGGGATGTTAATAAGTCTGCTGATCGTGGGAGCGTAGGTATGTGCGTGACCCATGTGATGTTACTGTGTTCGCCTCCATTATTTGTGATGTTGTTATCTGTGAACTATTCCTGAGAGATTCGGAATATGTGATCCTTATGTACATAATGTACCGGGATGGATAGCAGAGTATGTGTGCACCGCAGCTTAGTCTCGGGGTGCTTGTGTTGTATATTTATGTTGTGGAAAATATACACTTAATAAAATGGGAAATTTCATATGGTATCGTGTGTATAACTATGGAATAACATAAAGGGGATAATCTATAATGAGTTGTATTACTTTTATATGAGAACCTGAATTTACGTTAAGCCCCCTATTTAATTGCGATCGTTATAATGTTAATGGGAACCGAGTAATAAGGGTAGAACCTATGACAGTCTAGCTAGATATGATGTCACTTAGCTAGGGATTAACGTCATTTTAGATGGGTACTTACGTTAGGAGTGCACATTTAGTCGAGAGGTGAGAATTTCATGTGAGTGCACGTCCTAACATGTACTTTGCATTTAATGTTTTAAATGTTTTTAAAGCACTTGCGGGTTTTTAAAATATCTCCACATTCGGGCTCTGACCCGTTTGCTTTCACATCTATTTTCTTGTAAAACCATTTTAGGTGCCCAGCCACAAGGACACCATGCATAGGATTCTCACTTAGATGACAAGCTGTAGCTGTTTGTGGAAGTTACAGGGATTTGCTTTTAGACGCTTCTATCATTTGGATTCCATGTTCAGTATTTCTCAGTTGTAGGGCATGTTGCCCAAATTCTATTAGAGACATTTCCATTTCAGTTTTTCAGACTTTGGCATGTATTAATTCAGTATTCAGTATTTCATTACTTATTTCAGTTGTGGGATTTGTTGTGAGGAGTTTTTCCTCCGGATTTATTTATATCATGTGTTGGTTATTCTATTATTTCGTTACGGTGAATGGTGATATTATTCTTGCTTTAAATCTTTTACTGCATGTTAATCAGACTTTAATTAAAATTTGGCAACTTACTTTTTAAATACTAGGTGGCTAGTAATAATAAAAAATTTTCGACAGTGATGCTGTTAACTGAGCCAACTTGGCATTTTGGTTTAATTTAATAAAGGAGTAGCTACCCGGTATTTAATTAGTCGGGGTGTCACAATAATGTTGACTACGAATCTTTCCACATGTGTCAAGTCTCTCTATGGATTAATGGCCCATATAATGGGACATGCTTATTGCGGCGGTACAATTCTGGTACCCTGAAGACCATGATTTTCGCTTCGTCTTGGAACAAGTCTATCTGACTTATGAAGAGTTATATGCTAAGTTGGGGAAAAATCCTAGTGTTGTGGCAGCTATGCCTGGATTTTCTCGATCTCCTCGGGAGATTCTAGTTGGACTTCTCGATATCTTACCCTCGGCGGATAGATTATTGGTTGCGGTAGGAATGATTTCTCTTCCTGTTGTGATGCATTCTGTTCATCTGCAGGATATTACTGATGTGGGTAATGCTGGGGCCGTTGTTCTGGGTTGATTTTAAAATTGCTGTTGGTGATTGGGGAATAACTGGTGGACCCACAACTTGCAGTTCTTACTTCTTGCAACAATTATGCATTGGTGATATTGGCAAAGACACTGAATGGTTTGGATGCCTGGCAGGAAGTCTTTTCTGAGTTCTTGAGGAGTAGCCCTATGATGTTGTTCATGTGGCTGTCAGAGAGATTTTATCTGGTGATTCCCCTTGAATACCCTTTGGTGGTTGTGCTAAAATTCTTTTCTCGATACTTCATTAGTATGGGCCTATATGTTAAGAGCTGGTAGAATTGGTTTGTGGAGCACGGGGCTCAAGGTTTGCGTTGGTCAGTACCTTGGTGGGGAGAGCTGCTGCCTGTTCTGGAACTAGGGGAATACCAATTCATTCGACTGGTTGGTCTCAGACATAACTTTTTCTACTTTCCATGGTTGCTCCTATGCCAATTTGGTTGGGAACAGATTGTGCCACCTCGGATACTGGATTTTTTTCTTGTAGAGGACTTGACAGAGAGCCTACACATGCGACTTGGCTCTTTGTGGGAGAGTCGGCAACCGTCGACTCATCCTTCCCAGTCTATTGGAAGATACTGGCACATTTCAGGGGATTATATGAAGTGGTTATGGAGGTGTTATGGTCTTTCCTAACCTGGTCCGGGCTTATAGGTCTATGGAGCGTTTGTGGCACTCTATTCAGGCAGGGGAAGTTTGGGGACCCCAGGATGTAGATGATGATGATGGTGTTGGTTCCTCCGAGTGATATGAGTAGGACTCTTAGGGAGTTTATTGTGTGGAGCTTTGTAATGTGTTTGGTTATGAAAATAAAGTTGGAAAGTTTATCGATTTGTTTTGGCTTTTAGGAAAGTAGGGGTTCGGTTGGCAGGGGAGTTGTTTTTTTCACTTTGTCTATTATGTAATAGTACCGAATTTTCCAAAAGTGATTTTTTTTTATCATCTAGTTCTACCTCTTGATGAGTATTTCATTTGAATTATTTATACCAATCGCTAAGGAGAACATAATCCTTTTTTTCAAGTATATGTTAAAATGAGCCGTCATTCTCGGGAGTAAGAAAATAATAGCATTTTGTGAAAAAGAAGGGGGTTGTGCTCATGTAAAGCAGATGAGCTGCCTACGTACCTTTGAGGGTTTTGAAGATTTCTCAAGTTTCCTTTTTAAAAGAAAATTTTATTTTCGAGGATCTGGCCCCACATAGTTTTGAGTAGAGAGAAATGGATATTTTTGTTTAGAATATATGGGAGGTGAGAAGAGTCATAGAGCGCCAAGATTTCAAACTAGGGGTTGAATTTCTTGAGACGGTCCAGGTTGACTGGATGAGCCATCTCTTCTCCATCAAGGTCAGTGAGCATGGCAGCACCGCCGGACAGAATTCTCCTCACGATGTAGGGGCTGCTCCAATTGGGCTTGAATTTCCCTTTGGGGTCCCATATGGGCTCTATAATTTCTTTAAGGGCTAGGTACTTGACTCTCTTGTTGAATGAATGCGCTATTCGACGGTGGTACCCTTATATGTGGAATAGAGCTTTTAATCTCCTTTCATCCAAGAGTGACAAATTGTCTAGACAACTCTGATGCCAGTCTTCTTTGTCGACTTTGATTTTAAGCTTGATGCAAAGTGTAGGTATTTCTAGCTCAACGGGTAGGACCGCTTCCATGGCGTATACCAGAGAGTACGGGGTAGCCCCATTAGATTCTCGAACTGAAGTGAGGTAGCCCCAGAGGGCGTAAGGGATCCGGTTGGCCCAATCTCGATAGCTTTTGGTCATCTTACTGATGATGGTTTTGAGGTTTTTATTGGCATCTTCAACTGCACCGTTGGTTTAGGGTCGGTAATTTGTGTCTCTGAATCCCATACTTATCGCCTACTTCTATGACTTCTGCCTCGAAATGTAATCTGTTGTCCGATACCAGCTCGTACGGGACTCTATATCGGCAAATGATGTTTTTCTTAATGAACTTGGACACCTTCTTAGCATTCAAGATTGCGTATAATTCGACTTAGACCCATTTACTAAAGTAATAAACGGAAACCAAGATGAATTCATGCCCGTTGGAGGATTTAGGTGTAACCTTACCTTTGACGTTGATTCCCCATGTGGAAAATGGCCAGGGAGAAGTCATATTGTACAACTCTCATGGAGGCAAGTGCTGGAGGTTGGATAACTATTAGCATTGAAGCATATCCGAACGTAGGCGCTGCAATCCTGAACCATGGAACTCTAGTAGTATCCTTGTCGGATGATTTTCTAAGCGAGCATTTATCCATTCATGTGGGGTCAGCACTCCTTTATGTGGATCTTATGCATTATCTCTTCAATGTCAGTCCCTGTGATGCAGTGTAGATGGGTTCCATCGAAGTTTCTCTTGAATAGTGCTTTATCACAGATAATGTACTGGGAAACCAGTTTGTGAAGGGTTGCTCGGTCTTTCTTATTAGAACCTTGGGGGTACCTACCATGTTTAAGGAGGCTCTAAATATCATAATACCAATAATCTTCTAAATCAGGTTCTTTTTCGGTGATGAACTCAATGTGGTAGAAGTGGGTTGGTTTATCTTACTTTTAGACCAGGAAGGGGGGATTGTTATTACTTCAGGCCTGTCAAGCATGGAGGCTAAGGTATCAAGGGCATCGACTATTTTATTCTTTGCTCGGGGTAAGTAGTGGAAGGTGATATCTTGGAATTGGGAGTCCAACTCCTCTAGGTGGGCATGAAAGGATAATATTTTCTCGTCCTTAAATTTCCTTCTTCAGAGGACTTGGCCGATGATAAGGGCTTTATCCCCCTAAAGACCTAGGTATCGAATCCCTTTCTTAAGAGAGACTTTAAGGCCTACCGTGCATGCCTCATATTCAGTCATATTATTGGTGCAAGGAATATCCAGTTTGATGGCAATGGGAGTGTGAGAGTCATCAGGGGCAATTATGAGAATCCCAATGTCGTATTTATTCTTATTGCTGGCATCGTCAAAGAACATTTTCCATCGAAGCTCTTCTTAGGAGGTGTAAAGGATATTCTTATCTGGGAATTCGAAAATCCAAACATCAGCTTCTTCCAAAGGGTAGTCGACGAGGTAATCAGAAATGGCTCTTACTTTCATGGCTTTCTACGTGACATATATAATATCGAACTCGGCTAGGAACATCAACCATCGACCCACTCGGCTGGACATGGCAGTTTTTTTGACTAGATACTTTATGGGATCCATTCGAGATACAAGTTTGATGGGAAAGGAGAACATGTAGTGCCGCAACTTCTGTGTGACCCAAATGAGGGCGACACATACTTTTTCCATGGCTGTGTAGTTAACTTCGTATCTGACCAACTTGCAAATGGTATAGTAGATGTCTTTCTCCTTGTGAGATTCTTCAAGGTATTGGGCTAGCAAAGCACCAACCACTATATTTATTACAGTTAGGTATAAGAGTAAGGGAAGACCAGGCTGAGGCGGTATGAGCACCAAAGGTCGAGTTAGGTATTGCTTGATTTGATCGAAGGCTTATTGCCAAGATTCGTTCCAAACCTTAATGGAATCCTTTTTGAGGAGATTGAATATGGGTTCATAGATGGAAGTCAACTGGTGATGAACCGGCTAATGTAATGAAATTTCCCAACGAATCCTCGGACTTCCTTCTCCATTCGGGGTTGTGGCATCTCGAGTATGGCCTTCATTTTGGTAGGATCTACTCCTATCTTTCTCACTAACCATGAATCCTAAGATTTTTCCTTTTTATAATGCCAACGATGTAGTTCTGTGGGTTAAGCCGCATCTATTACTGTCGCAGTCGTTCGAAGAACCTTCTCTATTCTTAGATTTGATAATCGTATCATCCACGTAGACTTAAATTTCTTAGTGTATCAGATCGTGCAAGATGGTCATGGCATCCCTTTGGTAGGTAGCCCCTGTATTTTATAGATAAAGAGGCTTCACGATGTTGCAAACGGTTCCCCAAGGGGTAATGGATGCGGCTTTATCTTGATGATCCGGGTTCATCTTGATCTGATTGTATCTAAAAAATCAATCGATAAATGACTTAAGAGCTTGACTAGTTGTGTTGTCCATAATCATGTTGATATTGGGTAGTGTGTAATCATCCTTTTAAGAGGCCTTGTTCCAGTCTTGGTAGTCAACGCACATGTGAACCTTCCCTTCTGATTTTGGCACGGGTACGATATTGGCTAGCTATGTGGGATATTCGATCACACAAATGAACACCACGTTCAACTGTTTGACTACCTTTTCTTTGACATTGAGCCACCATTTGGTGTAGATCTTTCGCAATTTTTTTTTTAACTTGTTTGCATTCTGGAAAAGTTGGAAAATCATGCTGGGCTATTTCGGGGTAAATGCCAGGCATGTTGTCGTAGGACCATGTGAAGACGTCTATAAATTCCTTTAGTAATTCTTTAGGTTGTGTGCGTTCATGCTTATCAAGGGTGACCATTATCCTAATCTCGTGCAGTTGGCTACTAGAATCAAGATTAATAATAATAGTTTCATCTTCATTAACTTGAACGCGATTATGTTATTTGTTATTAACCTTATTTAGATCAGTTAAAAATTATTCATTTGTAAAATCATCATCATCAAGAGTTTGATTAGAATCAAGACAATTAATGTAAGGCACATTAAGATACTCAAAATCTTCGTTTATTTCATTGATAGGAAAAACAATATTGAGAACCTCATCAAAAGAGGTCTCGATTACGTCATAGTAAGGAGAAATAATAGAAGAAGAAATGGGATAAATATTAGGGTTAGTTTGAATCTCAACAGGGGGAGTAGGTACAACATGCCTATTACGGAGAGGTGAATCTATAACTTTAATTAGCCGGGACGGATCCAATGATTTAGTGCTTGAGTGGACCATGCAGAGTGTCAGCCCTAGTGTCTATAAGTTGAATAAATCTTCCGAGTCACTTTTTTCGGAGTCTCTAGTATCGGCCATGGTTTCTTTGATGAGCGATTGCACACAGTGTTGGGAACTTTCAGCCCATGGGTAGCTGTCATGGAAAAAGATCTCCATTCCTAGTTTCATCTTCTTATCCACATGGTCATACCACGGTTCACTAAATTCGCAAAATGGGAAATATTCTCCTTCTCTGATGAATCATCCTTTCAAGAGTCTCTGAAAATAGTTTGAATGTATTCTAGTCTTTTCTTCAGTCAAGGAAGACAGATCATTCTGAGTTCTTCTACTGATGGCTGATATCTCAAACCATCGGTAGGAAAAGCTTTCTTTAGCACAATGGGTTTAAGTATCCTCTGTTGTCGTCGTCCCAGACCTAGTCTAGTCATGAAGTGCTTGTTTTTAAACATTTGGATTGCATTGATGTTTCCATGAGGGATGTGTTCTAGATAAATTCTCTCTTCGAAATCATTCCCTACTGGGAGTAGAAGTGGATCAACTCGGAAGCTTGACAGAAGCATATCATTCGCACCATGTTATATCTCAAGTACTAGATTGCTGGTACTTTCATTCTCGATATTGTCATTATCGCCCAAGATGGTGATGACCTTCCCATTGGCGAAGAACTTTAGTTTCTGATCGAGGGAAGAAGACACACCTTTGATACTATAGAGCCATGGTCATCCAATCAATGGATTGAAACAAGTTGGGATATTGATGACTTAGAACTCAATGATGGGATTTTTGGGTATTATCGTAGGCACGTACCAAGACAGAGGTTGGAGCAAGGTCGCTCAATTTCAGTCCAAAGCAATTGAAAGTTCTCAATGGATAAACATTAAGATTTGATCCATTATTGACAGTTGAAAGGGGGACAGTCTTCCTCATGACTTCGACATAGATATTGAGAGCATAGTTGTGGTTTGGCCCGATCATAGGGATTTCCTCTTTGAAAAAGGAGAGCATTTTGGTAGAGGTCAGGGATCCAACCAAATTCACTACTTCTTCTGGCGTGGTAGAAGGAGGGACTGTGGGCCATGTAAGTAACATGATCAAAGCATTTATGTGTAGTTGGGAAGACATGAAGAGTCCTTAAAGAGTGATTTTATCTTGGTCCTTCTTTAACTAATCAAGGTTCCTGCTTTCTTGGGGGTCATTTCTGGCATAAGAAGATTTTTAATGCCTTTTCCTTTATCATTTGCAGAAGGTAGGTTTGGGACTTGGTAATGTCACCCCGACCGAGTCATATGACTTATAGAAGAAGGGAAAAATATAAACCCTATTTCCTCATCGATTTTGGGTTATTCAGCCACCCTGTTGATTTCTCCTACTAGTTTTTCAAAGGATATCATCCCACATATGTCGACTAATAGGCTAGTTCTTTCTAGAATTTTTTCTTCATCTGAATCTTCGAATTCATCCCCCATCCAGTGGCAATAATATTGTCTTTCCATAAAAAGTCGATACATTGTACAACTTCAATGGCTTCTTCATATAGGTGTTCCCACTGAGCAGGGAGATGTAGGAGTGAAGGGACCAGGGGCCCTTGTAATATCAGAGTATCAAGTAACTCAGACATGGTGTAAATATCACCGGTATGTGAGAATAACTCTGCCATGAGCTGGACAACGTCATCTAGACTGACTTTATCGATCGGTACTACCTAATTGTTTGACTCTCGGGCCCATTTTCGTGCTTCTAAGAATAACGTATTGAATCTCTAGCAATCCATGATCATCTGCAAGGGAAATTACAAGCCAAACTCTATGAGTTGGTTTAACACTTCTGATAATTCCGTACTTCCATATTCAGAACGGGTATGGACATTGATGCATTCTCTAGTAAGGAATGACTGTTCCTGATCAGCGAGGATGGTAGGGTGTATGAGGAAATATGGGAAAGTTTTGAGAGGTTTAGGAGAGTATATGGGTATGAACCGGGTTGATGGATCGAATTCTGGGTTCTCTCTCAAAAAATTGGCATTGGCATGATTTGGGAGCGAATTGTGAGTAGTGCTTGGCTTAGGTTTGGTTGGTGGGGGAAATGGTCCCTCGTTCAATCAAACCTTGGATTATATTTCAAAGGTGAAAGCACTGGTTGGTATGGCCGATAGTTTGGCGAAAGTCACAATGGGAATTTGGATTGAGGTTTTAGGGATGTGGGTTTGGAAATGGACGGGCATCTAATGGTTTGATAAGGTTTCAATTTAAAAGTTCTAGATAAACTTTAAAGAGGGGAATATGAAGCTCAGTGTACTTTCGGACCGGAAGAGGGCGCATTTTTATTGCCATGAGGTGGTTGGCTGAGAGATATTATTGATGGTTGAGACTGCGGTACCAGTAGGTTTTTCATACTTTGTAGGAGTAAATTTCCCGGACACTTTCTTTGTTTCGACCTTTGTCTTGGTAAGGCTTTCTGATATTTCCAATCCTACTTATCGGAGGGATCGAAAGTGAGGGTAGTACTGTCCTCCCTACGTTGCTCGAACATGGGATAAGAAGTTATTCTTTATAGTGTTAACTTGTTTCCCCTCGAAAGGCCTATTGGTCATGGTGGCTCGTTTCTCTCTCCGCCTGGATATTAAGTTACTGACTGATTCCCCAAAGTTTTGTTTGAGCAGATCTACATCACGGAGGGTGATTTCTAACTCTTCATTGTATTTATATTGTGACATGAATTCTCGGGCCACATCTTCCCAGCTACGGATTCTAAACTCCTCGAGAGATAAGAATCATTGGAGGGCTCTATCCTTCAAAGTTTGTTGAAAAATTTGGGCCATTATTTCTTCGAAAGCCGCTAGGAGAGTCAAAAGAGGTGGTAACCATGAAGATGAACAATCGGGGGTCCACTTCCTCCGAATTTCTCGATGTTGGTCATCCTGAACCTTTCAGGAAACCTTGCTTTAGGATTCTGACTTAATCGAACTTCTTGGTCAAAAAGTTGAGGTCTTACTTGACCTTGTTCAATTCTTACTCCTTCGAATCAACAGTCGCGGTTAGATTAGACCCTGGCTGGGCACGATTCAACATGGGGAGCTGGGCAAATGGAGGCTCATTAGCAGGAGGGGCACGTGGAGCGTGCTGATATTCCTTGAGAACACAAATAGGCTCAAGTGCGGGTGGACCCATAGCGCGAGGGAAGAGGACCTCGGGCTCTTAGAGAACATGGACCTGGTTTTGTTGCATATTGTGAACCTTGGTTAGAGGGTTGTCATTATTGAAAATGAGATTAACTAGGACTGTCATCAGATCTGGCTTCACAATTGGTACTTGATCCCTGTCGTCCATGGAAAGTGGGTGAATTTCGAATTCGGAGGAAGTAGTAAGGGAGCTGATGGAGTTTTGGGGTGGTCCGATTGAAGATCGAAGCCAATAGGGAGTCAGGACAAGGGTATGCGATAGACCTGAGAAGGGGACAAATTGAATTTATTTTTGAAAAGGAATGGAAATGTTTTTTTACATCTCTTTTTTTTTTTAAATGGGAGGACAAATGTTTTTTTTGGAGTAACAGAGAGGAAATAAGGGAAAGGAATTAAGGAAAAGAGATGTTATTTTATTTATTTATTTATGAAATGGGGGAAATGTTTTTGGATTTTTTCATAAAGAAAAGGGGAAAAATACGAGACAGGTTTCAGCATGATTCTTTTATTAATATTATGTTCTATCTTGTATTAGGGTTATCTATATGTAAAAAGAAATGTCGGACGGGACCCAAGCCTGGGAAAGATTGGGTTTGAAATAAAAGAAAATATGTAACATATGGTTTGACTTGTTGCCAGGATCATGAACAAGGTCCTGGTTTCAAAAAGACAAAATCGCGCGAGAATTTGCGCGGCATGCTGTCCCGACATTTCGACAGAGTTTCGGGTAGAGAATGAAAGATTAACATGAGTGCCCTAGGTTTGACGCCTATATGAGGGTATGCAGTTGTTGGGTTAATTGGAAAGGGTTCCCCCCTTTGGCATGACTTCCATGATATATGTCTTACTTTGGAGGGTAATCGATACGTGTGGACAAGCCATTTGATATACCTGAGTGTACGTTAATTGCCTCACTATATACCTCATGGGGATAGTACGTGTGCTAGAGAATTCGATATACTTGACGTACGTGAACGAATTTGCTACGATATACCTTCGTTATGAGTTCGGTCAAGCGATACGATGCGGGGGAACCGTTCGATATACGTCACTTGGCCAATGGAAGGTGAGAGTCATATCGCTTAGGCTAACTGTGACTTGGCGGACCAGCGCCCATCACGAAGTGACCCCCCAGTTGCGGGACAAAATTTGGTCAATAGCAATGCTCTTTGGTGATGTAGTGTTCAAAAATGCATGATTCTTGATTAGTATCTTATGAACATAGAGTATGTTATTGATGAGCATCATGCTAAGCAGGGGATAAGTATGGCTTATGAGAACTAAATCTATACTAAGCATGGATATGTGCAAGTGTGACAAGTTTGAGGTGTGTGTTAGTGAAACATAAGCATGGATTTCTAAGTGGTGTTGTGAAACATGTGGATAATAAGTGATCCTACGGGCACATGGTGTGAAGTGTACACTGAGAATTTCTACAAGTGAGTTAGTAATGACATAATCATGATGTATATATGTACAAAGGATAGTACAGGAGAAAAAGGGAGGGAACATACAGGCAGGTGCATACACACATAAGGAAACAAAACACCCGTGTAACAGAGTCTAACCCTCTTATAAAATAGGTCCCTAGTGGAGTTGCCACTGTGGCCATCCCGATCGGAACAGGAAAGAAATGGGGTGTCCAAAAGGTCTCGTGCCCTACGTAGGAACGCTTCAGCCGTCGTCGGTGTGAGGTAAATGAAAAGAGATGAAGTTTCCAGCCTATTTTACTCAAAACAGACAAAAGAAAATGTGTCCTCCTCGAGAGACGACATCAAATACATACTAATGCATAAAAAACCAATAGTTCGGGGTTTCGGGGCTAAGTTACAGAATGGGAATGTGTTAGGAACCCATCCCGACCTTTCGGTCTCTCATGATATTGTGTTATTATTTTTCTTTATTTCTCCGTGAAATGTGTGTGCAGGTATATATAATGGAGATAGGAATCGCTTAAGTCATACCACGAAAGAGATATAGTGTGGTCATCCATAGGAATGTTCCCAAAATTATATGTAAAAATATGGTTTATGCATTGATCGTAATATTGATCGTTATAGCGGAACGATAATATGATTGAGATAAATCGCTAATAAAAAGAATATATATATATATATATATATATATATATATATATATATATATATATATATATATGCAAAGATGACAAATGCAGAATTCAATGAAGTTAGATAATTTGGAAATTTGGAAATTAGGAGAATAGGAAATTAGGAAAATAGGAAAGTAAGACTCAAGTCTCGGGTTTTAATCCGATATGCATACGTAGCCAATAAAGGCATCAAAGTCCACATAGTTCGCATGCGGTATGAGGGATGGGGTTTATCCCATAAATCCAATCGGGGATTTCTCTTATGTGTGTGTGTGTGTGTGTGTGTGTGTGTGTGTAGAAAAAGGTGTTTTAGTGTGAGAAAAATATGAGAATTCCCGTTTGGAATTTATGAGGAAACCCTTTTTTTCTTAGTTTTTGGGTTTTTTATATAGAAAATAAAGTATGTGCAATAATACTAATTAAAATATTATATTAAGGTATGTGATTCTGAGGGATAAAAAAAGGTTAAGTAATGAAACAATTTAATGCAAAATTAAGAGAATTTAGAGAGAAAGTTAGAGATTTGGACCTTCTTGGAGATCTTGAACTTGATATTAGATGTTGGAGGGATTCCCATGAACTTGGATGAATATGATGAAAGATAATTTACCAAGTTTGGTAAAAAGGATGATGAAAATAAATGTTGGAAAAGGATTTGGATAGGGAAATCGCGCTGATTTCGAGAGAATGTTGCTGAGATTAGTGATGCTGATAGATCTGAGGTCTTGGTGTGCTTGGTAATGAGGTCATTCCCTCCTCTTATAGGGTGAGGGGTGGTACCCATCGTCTACCCCCAGACTTGCCAATCGGCAGGTGCCCTTTAGTACACTACCAATAGGCAGGGCTTTGGACTTGCCAATTGGCAGTCTCGTGCAGATTTTCCTGGAAAAATGGTCATAGAACGCAAACTATTGATCCAAATCGTGCACGGGGCATACCATTGGAAAGTTAATTATGATACCTTAACGAATCCTTTGGACTACTCCCGGGTCCGAGAGTTGACTTTGGGTCAAATGTGGCTCGGAAGCGCTTAGTGACCCTTTGGATGGGAGATCGTCGAACGACGATGGGTCACTCGTCCAAACGGTAAGTCAGAATTATGCTCGGGATGGACCGTCGTAAAGGTTAGGTGATTTACTTAGACATGCCAAAGAGTTTTGCTGGGTTAGGGGAGTTGAATTTGGTCACCGAGGCCCAAAAGCGCCCGGTGACCTGTCGGAGTAAAACAGATCGTTTGTCCGCACCGTAAGTCAGAATCGCGCACGGGATGGACCATCGAAAAGGCTATTCAATTCCCTTTGAAGATTCATTCAGTCTCATTCGAGCTGAAGATAGTTGGGACGCATGAATCCAACTCTAAACAGTTCTCATGGGTATAAAAAGATGTTCTTTGATTAAATAATTAATTGAAATGTGTAGGATCATTAATAAAAACATTTTAAGACTTTTAACCTAGTTTGTCCTAGGTAGCCTGGGTGTTTAAGAGTGCGATGCGCGTATTGACCATCTCATCACATACTTTATTTGGATTCTTGGTTATGTATGATGCGGGCTTGTACGCTCATATGTGTAATGCTTAAAAGGAATAACGTAGCTCCTTAATTACTTGTTTAATTCTAGATTGGTTTTCATATCCGGTGAACCCACTAGGAGTTGGGGGATTTTATTCCGATCTTATTTCTCATTTATATTCATTAATCAGTAATATATCAATCCTTGCATGCGTAGTTAAATTAGATAATAATTTCATTGCTTTCGTGGTAGTAGCATACAATTTCATAAAAATCATCTTTTCTTTCCTTTTTTGTGAGTCAATCATTTGGGTCATTCGTCATTCCCTACTCGTTGTCACGATTCATCATCCTATTCCCTGTGTTCGATCCATGGTTTAAAAGGATATTACTTGAGCGACCTATTTACACTTGAACTGTAATTAGCACGCACTAGAGACAGATATTGATTCGTGTCTTCAGCGTAGGGTTACTATTTACCGAACTAAGTCCAAATAGGTATGTGATCATTCCTCAACCTCTTCTTCCTTATTTAAACCCTAGTTTTTATAAATTTCATTAAATGAGATGAGCCCTTAAGTTATATTATGAGTTTTTTTGGGTTTAGGTCATGGAATTTTACTATTAAATGATTTCTAGGTTTAGAGTCCATGGCCATTTACTGTTCATTGAGGTATTAGAGCTTTGTGGGCTTGTAGGACATAAAATTTTACTATTCATCTTGAATCCTTATATCAGTAGTTTTCTCGTAGGTTTCTTGTTTGGATATTTTGAGTTTGGGGATAGTGGTTATTGACAATGTTCTTATGAGGCTTTCTTCAGGTTTTGACTTTTGATGTTTTAGAATTTAAGTCGAGAGTACATTAGGGTTTAAAACCTCCATTTTAATTAAAAAAAATCATGTTGTTGGAGATCAGGACTTTTAACTCCATTTTGATTCCATGGACTTTGAGGAAATATTATATTATGCCGGGGTCATTTGAGATGGGATTCGATGTTAAGGTCGAGACACTATTTGGCCAAGCCGAGGCATCATTAAATGGATAGGGCCTCCTACTTAGTGCTTGGGGTCAAAACAGTTCGCCCAAGGGATATTGAGCCTAGTTCAACTACAAATCTCATATTTCTCGTATATAGACCATGGATTGCTTATGAAACTCATGCAAGATTGATTTTCACTTTTAAAGTTGAAAATGATTAAAAATTACAATAAGTCGAACCTTTTCTGAATTCGTTTGGTTTAACGCGATTATAAGTTTTCAAGTCATCAAAGTCAAATAAAAGTCAGTACTTACCATGATATTTTTTAAAAGTATACTTTGACAAAACATATTCAGCAATTACATAAGAAAACAAACCATTTAATAATCAAAACTCCAAATTATGCAATCCTATATATTTATCAACATCTTAAGAATATGATTTAACCAAAAATACACAAAACAAATGAAAAATTGTTTTGATTTTTTTTTGAAAAACAAGTATAAGCAAGATATGTACAAATTCAAAAGTTTGAATATCGATCTCTCTCTCTCTCTCTCATGGGGGGTAAACTAAGTTATCATGTTGATCTATAGTTTCATGTTGTTTTAGGGTTGCATGTCTCTCTCTCTCTCTCTCTCTCTCTCTCTCTCTCTCTCTCGTTATTTGTTTGTTTCTCTCGATGGGTCTTCAAAGTGAGAAGTTCTCTGATGTGTTTAGTGATGACGATGATTTTTATATTCGAGAGGAGTTTAATAAGCTTCATAGTCGTGCTGAAAAGTTAACTCGTCTGAATTTGAAGTTTATAAAAAGCGTTAAATTTATTAAAAAAACAATTTGTGTAGAAAAGCTGAAATTGATTTTTTGTGGATGGTTTAAACTCAAACAGATAACCTTCGTGAGAAGCCCATGGACATGAACAATGATTTTAAAATTTTAGAAGTGTTCAAGAAAGTGAGTGAGGATAAATTCCATATATTACATAACGAATTAAAGGACTCTAAAATGTTTGAAGCTAGGGTAATGAACGTGTCGTTGAAGATAATGATAAATTATTTAAGAAATTAAGGGAACGTGAGAAAAATCTTAGGGATAAGATCATTTAACTTGAGGGTGAGCGAGATAAACTTCTAGGATTTATTAAAAGTATGAAGAAGGATTGCCTAATGTTTCGAATGTCTATGTTTTTTCTTGAGTCTATGATTTTAAAATTAGAAGATAATTTAAGAGATGCGAGTCTCATTGGTATTGGCTTCTATAATTCAAATTCTTTTGTGCCTAAATCCAAGACCATGTGTTTAGGGCTTTCAACCGTCATCAAGGATGTTAGAAAATATCAATCCAAGGGCAATATTCTTCGTGTTTATACATGCTTGAATTATGGTCGAAAAGGTCCCCTCAGGAAATCTTGTTATGATCTTATAAGAGGTCCTTGGAAGTATAGATCCCATGTCACCATGGTCCCCAAAAATCAAGGCATTAAGTATTCATCTATTTGAGTTTAGAAAATCGATTTTAGAGGCATTTAATGTTAGATTTGTTGATTGTCGCATACTTTCACACGATTCATCTCATCCTATCATTGATTATGTTTGAATGGTTTTAATACACTAGCATTTTCACTTCATGTTGTATGTTGTTTCTAGTTGTATGATGTTTGAGCTTTTTTTATTTTCCTCTTATTGGGTCTAATTGGGAAAAATCCAAAAAGATTTTGTTTATGGTTGTATTCATTTTGGAAAATATTTTTGTTTGTTTTGTGTATTTTGATGTTACACATTTTGTGTGGAATATTGGTGTGTGTGAATCCTTTCCATTCCATATTTCCACATAGCTAGGACATTTGATTATAATTTACAATTCATATAATTGTTCTTAAGCATGCTTACATGGTGTTGTTCAAAATTGATTTTCTTAATGGTTTTACTTTGCATATGCCTTCGTACACACTTGTACGAGATCTTTTACATTATAACTACCTAGGTTGTATAAGCTAAGTGAGGTGTTATCCTATCACTCTTGTCATATACATATCTATTTTACTAGGGGATTTGTGCATATAACAACAATTCTTCAAGAGTTTGTTTTGATCTAACAATATGATTGAACAATGGATAACGACTACGAAGGGAGAAAATCTCCTTTGCTTGAAAGCTCACCATTGGAAATAGCCTAAAAGAAAATAAAGGGAATAGAAAAAGAAAATTTTCCTAGGCCATTGTTAGAAATTGATGCTTATATGTTTATTTTTTAAGGTGTTAAGTTGAAGATCAATGGGGTTTCACACTGAGGCATACTTAAGCTTAATGTTTGGTTCACTTCACTTCCTAAAAATTCTTTAACGGGAGCCGAGATTTCTCAAGCACTTTAACAAGAGCAACACATATCTGGTTCACTTCACTTCCTAAAAATTTTGTTGAGAACTTTAAGGGTTTGGTTGAATGGTTTATACACAACTTATCTTTTGGGGTAAGACCTCCAAAGAAGACCACTCACCTATTGTACGTTAAGTAGGGAAATAATGAGAACCTAAGAGACTACATTGCAAGGTTTAATAAGGAGAAGCTTGAGGTAGAGAATTATGAAGAAAGTATAGCGATGACAGCCCTGATTGGAGGACTTCAGATGGGAAAGATACTCTAGAAGCTTGCTGAAGACCCTCCTAAGTCCATGGTCGTGCTATTAGCAATAGTTGGAAAGGTCATGAATGCAGAAAAAGTATTGGCTGCAACGTATGAGGATGAGAACGGAAGTAGCAGTGGAAAATTTCAAAGGAAGAAGGATAAAAAGAAGAGGATTGTAGACGATAAGTTTGCACATTATACTCCTCTAACTATGAGCTGCGAACACATCCTCAATGAAATAAAGAATGACAGGTCCTTGAGACGGTCGGAGAAGATGAAGGCTCCTCCACATAAGAGGAACAAGAACCAATAGTGCGAGTTCCACAAAGATCATGGCCATCTAACCAACAAGTGTTTCACCCTGAAGGATGAGATTGAGAAAATTTTGAAGACTGGAAAGCTTAGAAAGTATGTAGATGGTAGAGTTCCTAAGGGAAGAAGAGAAGACCCTAAAAGGAAGAGAAATGATAGATGCCAAGAATATGCCCCTACCATAAGAGCAGAGGACTCAGACGATGATGATGATGATGATGACCCTGACCTCCCACCAAAAGATGGAAATGTCCTAGTGAAGAGGGTTGGTATGATCTCGTTCAGTGTGAACACCATGTATGGAGAACTGGTAGGGGGAGGTTCAGAGGTAGCAGATCATAAGGCCCACGTGGAAGAGGTCAAAGAAGTGGCTAAGTCCGAGGTTGTGAACTTAGCCTCCATAGAGGTTAAACACGAGAAGAGAAATAAGGTAGATATGGACACCCTCGTAGTTGGCTTCTCACGTCTTGATTTCAAAGGTATCTTAGCTCCTCACGATGACCCTCTGGTAATCACCACCAGGGTGCATGGGTGTGAAGTTTAGAGAATCCTCGTTGATGGGGGTAATTCAGCAGACGTTATGTTTTGGACCTATTTTAAGAGCCTAGGCCTTAGCAGAGCTAGGCTTGCCCCTTATCATCATCCCTTGATCAATTTTAGCGGGGAAAAGGTTCATCCATTGGGCCTATATGAGATGGATGTAAGAATGGGAGATGAGTGGCCTAAGAGGCTGACCAGAAAAATCAATTTCTTTATGATGGATGAAAATGTCTTCTTAGATTACAACCTCATCATAGGACGAGTAACCCTCAAGGAATTTGAGGCCGTGCCTTTAACGGTCCACCAAATGCTAAAATTCCTGACTCCTTATGGAGTAGGGGAAGTGCAAGGTGACCAAACATCGGCACGTGAATGATACTTCAACCCTGCGAAAGAGAGGGAGGCTCATAAGAGGGCAACAACCACGTATAACATCGACACACTTGATCCTAGAGATGAGACAAAGCTCAAGAAGGGTGAGGTTGCTAAAAAGGTAGAATCCATCATCCTCAATGAGAAAGAGCAAAAAAAAACCATCCAAATTGGTAAATCCCTAAGACCTGATATCAAGGAGGAACTGGTGAAGCTTTTGAGGAAGAGACAAAGTGTTTTTTCCTAGAGCCACGCAGACATGCCAAGTATTGATCCGAAATCATGTGCCATAAACTCAATATTGAAGAAGATGCCAAGCCCATCAAATAAAGAAGAAGAGTATACTTAAGAGAGAAGTATGATGTCATCAGAGAGGAGGTTAGAAAACTTGAAGAGGCCAAGTTCATCAGAGAGGTCATATACCCTGAGTGGTTATCAAACGCAGTCATTATGCCAAAAGCAAATGGGAAATGGAGGATGTACGTAGACTTCACTGATTTGAATAAGTCTTACCCAAAAGATAGTTTCCCCTACCTTGTATTGATCAGATGGTGGACGCCACAGCAGGGTATGAGCTCATGAGCTTTATGGATGCGTATTCCGGGTATAATCAGATCTTCATGAATGGAAAAGACTCAGAGAAAACATCATTCATCATAGATAAGGGGACCTATTGCTAAAAAGTCATGCCCTTTGGCCTGAATAATGCAGGGGCTACCTACCAACGTCTTATAAATAAGATGTTCAAGGATTAGATAGGTAAGTACATGGAAGTGTATGTGGACAACATGCTGACGAAGAGTCTGAAGGCCGACTCTCATGTGGCCTACCTTGAAACAACTTTTAACACCATGGACAAATACAGAATGAAGCTCAGCCCGACCAAGTGTGTCTTTGGAGTAGGAGCAGGAAATTTTCTAGGATTCATCATCAACCAAAGGGGAATAGTGGAAAATCCTGAGAAGATCAAGGCTTTATTGTAAATGAAGACACCCAGGACCATCAAAGACGTTTAGAGGCTAACCGGACGAGTTGCTGCACTTAACAGGTTTTTCTCAAGAGCTACAAACAAGTGTCTTCCTTTTTTCAAAGTGCTTAGAGAGGCCTTCGAATAAGATGAGGAATGCGACAAAGCTTTTAAGGAGCTCAAGTCCTACCTCGAATCCCCTCTACTCATATCTCGACCCATTTCGGGTGAGAAGTTATATGTATACCTTGCTGTCTCAGAGTCAGCCATGAGTGTTATAATAGTAAGAGACGATGATGGAGTGCATAGGCCAGTATACTTCAATAGTAAAGCTCTTCAAGGGTCTGAACAAAAGTACCCTAGGATGGATAAATTAGCCTATGCTTTGATACATGATTCTAGGAAAATGAAGTCATACTTCCTAGCCCACTCTATAGTCATCCTGACTGATTCCCCACTCAGACAGGTCCTCCACAAGCCTAAGAAGTCAGGCAGGTTGATGACCTGGACCATCGAGTTGAGTAAATAAGAAATTGTTTATCAACCCAGGGTTTCCATCAAGGGGAAGGCACTCGCAGACTTTGTAGTCGAGTTTACCAGTGAAGAGGCTGAGGTTGAGATTCCTAAAGAGACTTCAGAAGAAACAAACATAAACGTCTTCCAAGATCCGGATGAGGTTAAGTTAAGCAAAGACAGAAAAAGGTAGTTGAGAATGAGGAAGACAAGTACCTATTCAAGCAGGGGACCCTATCAGAGGGAAACTTCTCTTCAAATGAAGCTGTTTGGAACCTCTTTGTTGATGGGTCATCCTGTTAAAGCGAAAGTGGAGGGGGGCTGATAGTGTCAGCACCAGATGGTACCGATATTGAATATGCACTGAGGTTCAACTTCAAAGATTTGAACAACGAATCAAATTATGAGGCATTAATAGCAGGTCTCTCCTTGGCAACATCCCTTAGTGTCAGCTAACTTCTAGTCCACAGTGACTCAAAGTGGGTCGTCAACCAAATCCTAGGAGTATATGAGGCTAAAGACGAAAAAATGGTCAAATACTTGAAGAGGGTGAGAATGATGCTAGAAAGCTTCAAGGAAGTAAAAATGAAGAGGATACCTCGGTGAGAAAACATTCGAGCCGATGCACTAGTAAGGTTATCCTCAGCAACAAATACAGACATAAGAAGAACAGTACCCGTTAAAATCCATCTCAAGCCGACCATTGAAGAAGAAAAGTTTGCTAAACCTTGCCTCAATTTGAATATGGGAGCCTCATGGATGGATCCTCTTATCAGATACATTAGAGAGGTAGACCTACCCGAGTCGAAGACAGAAAGGAGAAAGCTGAGGTTTAGAGATGCCAAATTCTCAATTATAGGAGATGTCTTGTAAAAGAAGCGGTTCCTACTCCCTCTCCACAAAAGTGTCCACCGTTCAGAGGTTTCACACATCTTTCAAGATATGCATGAGGGATCTTATTCCAGCCACATAGGAGGAAGACCTTTAGCTAAGAGGATAATAACTCAAGGGTACTGGTGGGCGACATTAAAAAGATGCTGCTGTGTACGTGAAGAAGTGTGATAAGTGTCAGACATTCTCCACCATCCGACATCATCCACACCAACCTCTTACTTTAATCAGCTTCCCTGGGCCATTTGCAGTATACGGCATTGACTTGGTAGGACCCTTTCCAAGAGCTGGAAACAAATATCGATTCTTAGTAGTGGCAATTGATTACTTCTCCAAATGGGTGGAGGCTGAGCCAATGATCACAATCACTAAGCAGAAAACCTTCAAGTTCATCTGGAAGAACATCATATGCAGGTATGTTCTTCCAAACACCCTCATCTCAGACAATGGAACCCATTTTAAGAATTCTTCCTTAGATAAATACTCCGAAAGAGTTGGGATCAAGAAGTTATTCTCTTCTCTTGGCCGACCCCAGGCAAATGGTCAGACCGAGGTCACAAACCGAACAATTATTGATGGGATAAAAAAGAGGTTGGAAGAGGACAAAGAGGATGGAAAGATGAGGTATATGTCGTGTTATGGGCCTACATGACAACAACAAGGACACCAATGGGAGAGACCCCATTTATGTTAGCCTATTGATCATAAGTTTTCATCCCTATAGAGGTAGGACTTCCCACTCATAGAGTTCAAACCTATGACCCTCAGAGGAATGGGGAAGAGAGAAGACTTGATCTTTATTTGATCGAGGAAAGAAGAGAAGATGTAGAGATAAGATAGGCAGCATACTAGAAAAAAATGGTGAAATTCTACAATCAAAGGGTAAAATTGAGGCCTATAATTGCGGGAGACCTAGTCCTAAAGAAGACGTGGAAAAAGGAAAATAATTTCCATCCGAACTGGCATGGTCCTTACAGGGTAGTTGATGAGGTTGTGCCTGGTACTTACCGGCTAGAAAATATTGAGGGGGAACCTTTCTCCAATCCTTGGAATGCCGATCACTTGAAGAAATATTACTTATGTTGTTGTAGTTCTCTTTGTAATACATGTATCATTTTATGAAGAGGATGTTAATGAAAAGAGAGAAATGTTGTGCTGATACTTTTGTTATGTGCTTTAAACATCATTAGTTTGGTGAAAAATATAAGGTGAAACATCATAATTTGGTGGCCTCAAACCTTAAACATCATTAGTTTGGTGAAAATATGAGGTGAAACATCATAATTTGGTGTCCCCAGACCTTAAACATCTTATTTTGAGGATAAACATCATTATTTAGTGGCCTCAGACCTTAAACATCATTAGTTTGGTGAAAATATAAGGTGAAACATCATAATTTGGTGGCCTCAGACCTTAAACATCATTAGTTTGGTGAAAATATGAGGTGAAACATCATAATTTGGTGGGCTCATACCTTAAACATAATTAGTTTGGTGAAAATGTGGGTAAACATCATTATTTGGTGGCCACAGACCTTAAACATCATTAGTTTGGTGAAAATATGAGGTGAAACATCATAATTTGGTGGCCTCAGAACTTAAACATCATTAGTTTGGTGAAAAATATATGAGGGTAAACATAATTATATGGTGACCTCAGACATCAAACATCATTAGTTTGGTGAAAATATGAGGTGAAACATAACAATTTGGTGGCCCCAAACCTTAAACATCATATTTTGAGGGTAAATATCATAATTTGGTGGTCTCGGACCTTAAACATCATTAGTTTGGTGAAAATATGAGGTGAAACATCATAATTTGGTGGCCTTAGACCTTAAATTAGTTTGGTGAAAATATGAGGTGAAACATCATTCTATGATGACCTCATACCTTAAACATCATTAATTTGGTGAATAATATATGAGGTGAAACATCATTGTATGATGACCTCAGACCTTAAACATCATTAGTTTGGTGAAATTTATGAGGTAAGAAAGTTCAATCATAACATCGTAAGAAGCAATAAGATCTGAATAAGACGGGACCAACAATTATCATTAAAAAAAGATGTCACAAGTGAGGAGCATCAAGTGGCTATCAGATTTCACAAAATTTAAGAGGTAGAAACAAAAGGGAAACCAAAATTAAAACTTTTAAAAGCTTCACAGGAAAAAGGCCGAAGTCTCTGCAGCTGCAGTCATGTCGTCACGACCGACGTTTGTCACCTTAGCTCCTTTATCCGGATGATTAGCATCTTCAGTCTCAGTGGCCTCAAGCGGAGCAGTCTCATCTAGAGCATCATCAGCCTCCTCAACTTCTTTCAAGGCCTGAGCAAACTGGAGGTCACCAAAGCCAAGACCCTCAAAGTCTGAAGAAGTCAGGCTCCCTGACTCTTTCTCCTTAGTGGCTGCCCATTTTCCAGATGCTTTGATACCTCTTTTAAGGTATTCAAAGCCAAAACTGACAAATTCATCAGAGACATGGTCTTCTCGAAAGCATCTTCTAAATCAGCCTTGACTGCAACATCAACCTTAGACTAAAGGGAATTATCCTTAGCCTTCAGAGCTACATCATGGTCCTTCTTAAGCTTGGATATGTCGTTATCCCTCAGCTTGATAACTCCCTTCAGCCTTTCAACCTCTGCATTCAAAGAGAATTGAACCTTCTCAGCTTCCTGGCCCTTCTCTATAAAAGGCATCTTCTTCAGAGTCCAATCAACATAGCGGTGGAAAGATAAGACACCCTGCAAAAGAAGGTCAGGGGTAAGAATATATGAGGTATAATATCTAAAAAGTCGAGGTTACACTTGTGAGGAGAAAATGATTGAATTAGCAAACACTAGTACTTGAGTGGACTTATTGAGAGTAAACTCGGTCAACAATGGGACGTCCAAAGCACGTAATAAATGCTTGTCCTCTTCAGCCATTATAGTGGTGATAGTATCGACAGCCTTCAAACTATGGCCAATCAAGCTATCACTGATCTTCATCTGAGAAAGATGAGCAGCTAAGGCATCGCTGTAGATATAGGGATAGCACAATCCCTGGCCTGAGTCCTTCTCTACCTCATATTCTTTGGGTTGGTCATAGATTTCCTCTTTTTAGTAACATCGGCCTTGGACGCGTCGGGGTTCTTCTTTGTGGAGGGCAGGGGTAAGTTTTTTCCACCCTTCTTCTCCATCAACTTTACAAGACCTAGAGCAGACATTTCCTAAAGGCCGTCTGATACACCAGCTGGGTGCTCTACAAAAGACAAGTCTCTGAGTCAGTCAGTCAGAGATACAAATCATAAGAGGTATAACAATGTAAGAAAAATTAAAACTTATGAAGCTCTACCAAGGGAACACCCCCTAAACCTGTCTGAGATAGGTATTAGGGGGTCATCAGATGTTCATATTTTACAAGACGACCCTGCTCGCCCTGATTGCGAAGGTCCTCAACTTTTTGGCAATTGTCCTGACTAAACCCAGGGTCGGATTTGGTAGCAAGGGATACCTTCCCCCATCTCATAGGGGTCCTTGGAATCGACTTTCCAGAGGCCTCATTTGGACCAAATTCCCATGCCCCGGAAGCAAAGAAATACAGAGGTTTCCAGTTATGGTTTGAAGTTTGGGTAACCAATAACATTTTCTTCTCTGACTTCCTGGCTAAGAAGTGGTAATAGCTAGGGTGGTTTTTGGCAGAGGATGGCACATAACAACCAGTGAAAACCCTAACTAGAAGATCTGAGTGGTGGATAACCCTCCAAAAGACGATAGCCCCAATCATAAATTTCTAGGCATTAGGGGATAATTGGGAAGGGGCTAGATTAATATGGGACAGTATAGCTCTGATGGAAGGGTGGATAGGAAGATGAAAGCCTAATTTGAACATCTGCTCATAAACGCAGATCTCTCCGTCTCGGCCATCAAAGGCCATCTCATCCCTCAGAGGTTTCCTAAGGATGATGGAAGAATTTATGGAATAAAGGTGCCTAAAAGTAAGAAGGTCGTACTCAGTGATGGTACTCTCATACTCAGCCGCCTCAGATGTATCAAGATCACTATCCTCACCATCATCACCGTCCCCAGCAACATCGGCCCGGGCAGATGCTGGAGCACCACCAGGAAACCTATGAGCAAATTCGTCCCCACTGGCAGGTGATAGTGGAATAGTCTCAATAGAAGGTGGAAGTGCCACACTTGGCCCTATGACTTCAACGTCAGAAGACCTATGTGAAGTGATAGCACCTTGGTGAGATGAGGCGCGTCTTAAAACATCGGTTTCCTCAGGAACCTCACCCTTCTTAGGAGAGTAATCCATAGCCTCTTGAAAAGAGTCTACAAACATGGGGTCTGAGGAGGACGACTCAGACTCAGACATTGGTGTTGGATCCTGAGGAACCTCTACAGGCTCAGTAGGATCAATTGGCTCATGGTATATAATCTTCAGGGGTGGAGGAAAGATGGGTCTAAGAGGAAAGTCCTCAGCCCTACGAGCTTCTTCTTGGGCTAGCTCTATTAGCCTAATTTTCTCGAAGGTATTCTCAAGAAGAGATGGGAACTCTTCTATGAGTTGGTACAAGGGTCTGAGCATAAGTGAGACGACACTACACTTAGGAAGGACTCAAAACCATAAACAAATACTCAACTTAAAATAACTCAAACTTAAGATCAAAAAGGGAAAGTTGGAAAATTTCAAATGAACCTCAAGAACATTCAAGAACAGGGTTGTCAGAAAAGGTAATCGTAGGTTCACCGAAAACTTAAACAAGGGATATTTTTGACTGAAACACCCTCTGAGCTACCTACAACTATCCCTAAACCACTCAACCACTACTATCCTAGCCTTATAACCACCAATACAGGTGGAAACCCTCATCGAAAAATGCAAAAGTCGACCGAAAACTCAAAAATGACGATGCTGTAACCTAAAATAGAAAAGAGGTTGAAAATGATACTTGGGAAGTCGCGAGTGAGGGAAGAGGATGACAGAAACCGAAGGAAACCTTTAATGGCATCCAATAGTTGAGGTTTGAAGGAAATTGCAGTTGCAGAGAGAACTAAGACGGGAAGAAATTGGGAAGAAAGAGAATGAGGAGAGAGAAGAGGGTTTTAAACCTACCCAATAATGGGGCGCGAGTCCCAATACCCCATCATTTCCCTAGGGAACCCCAAAGGCAAGTCAGAATCAATCACCTTGGGGAACACACTTCACTTCAGTAAGTGACATGTGTCAAGAAAGTATTGGCACCCAAAGAAACTCAGACTCGGCCTAGCATATCCCTCAATCACCTACTCATATAGGTAACAAAGGGCTAGGGGGTGATTGATATGCCCAAAGTGCACCCTCGTACTCTGAGTTACCAACCTCGGCCTGTCTCACAGTCGAGATGACAAGAATCTTATGACAACCATCAACAACGTCATCTCCCATAAGGTCGGCCCCTCATACATCAACCTCGGCTCTTCATCAGTCGAAGTTAGCAGAGTCTCACTGGTTAAATCAACTACTAATGACATTATTAGCCTCAGCCGACATTACAGCTACCTCATACCCAACCTCGGCCAGCCCTCCTGGCTGAGGTCATCACGGTTAGAGACAAGACAAAGTAGTACTCTCGAACTTCACCAACCTCATACTTGTCCAGGCCGAGGTTACATCAATCAAGGACACAGGGCCAAGAATTTACAATCACATGTAAGGTTTGGAACACGTGGACAAATCAGTTATAACCGTATCATTCCCCTCATGTGAGGGAATATTGAGGTCATCATTATTTACTTAAGATCAACCAGATGTCACATTCATACTGGTTCGATCTTCATTCACATGCTCATTGCATGCTTGGTGGGTACATTACAACCCCCACGCTCTATATATAGAGGTCACCCCTACCTTGTAAAAGATCCATAATTGCAACCCTGGTTAAAACTATGTTAGTTTATACAGTAGAGAGAGAAAGCTTGAGAGATTGTATTGCCAAGACCATTAGATCCCACTTCTGATAGTGATACTTACACTTACTTGCACAGTGGACGTAGGCAATTGCCGAACCACTTATATTGGTGTGTTTCTCCTCTTCTCCTCCTCTCCTTCTACATACTTGTGTTGTTATTTGTTGCCATTGTTATGCCTGTTTGAGCTCTACTACCTCTTTATCTGGTGGTGCTATTTACAGTATCATCGGTATATATGTGGTTATATATACACGTGGTATATTTGTTTTTTAGTTGTTGCATTTGTATTTACTCAATATTTTCCACATATATACTGAATGAATCTTCGAAGGGTACTGAAATCCCTTTCCAACGGTCCGTCTCATGTGCGATTCCGACTTACCATGCGGACGAACAATCCGTTTGCATTCGAAACTTGATCCAGAGTCCTCCGGGAGCTCCTGGGCTCTGTTTGAGCTAAGTCAACTCTTCAGCTCAACCGAGACTGAATGAATCTTCGAAGGGCACTAAAATCCCTTTTCAATGGTCCACTCCGTGCGCGATTCCGATTTACCATGCGGACGAACGATCTGTTTGACTCCAAGGGGTCACCGAATGCTTCCAGGGCTCGGTTGACCAAAGTCAACTCTCCAAACTGGGTCAAACTCTTTGGATTATCGATGTACATATGCTAACCTTTCCAACGGTCTTCCCCTTATGCAATTCGGACTTACCCTGCGGACTAATAATCCATTTGAGTCCGAATAATTCCCCGTCCAATGGACCGACAAACGCTTTCGAGCTATATTTGACCCAAAGTTAGCTCCCGAACCCGGGAGCGGTCTAAAGGACTTTTAAATTTCTCTGAATTACCTTTTCAACAGTCTACCCCGTGCGCGATTCTGGCCAACGATTTTCCCTCGGCAGCCAATTTTTCGAAAATGCTTGAAATACACTGCCAAATGGCAGGTTCCAGACCCTGCCTATCGACTGGTGCTGATAGGCAGGACCTGGTCTATGCCGATCGGCAGTGACTTGGGACTATAAAAGGATGCCTTCACCTCATTTGCAAAGGGAGCCCAGATCTGATAAATATCGCTCTCAGCGAATCCCAAAAACCTCTCTCGAAGGCAGCACGATTTCAACATCCAAATCCCTTTCTAACTTCCACTTTTCATCATCCTTTCCATCAAATTTGGTGAATTAGCCACTCTCCTCCATCATCCAAGTGCAAGGGCTGCTCTCCAACTTTCAAGATCAAGCCCAAGATCTTCAAGAAGGTCCAACTTTCTCAACTTTCTCTTCAAATTCTCTTAAATTCGCAATAACTTGTTTTATTACTTAGCACTTTTATTATCTCATCTCACACATCCTAATATACTTTTTATTTTGTATTATTGCACATATCTTATTTTCATATAAATAAAACCCAAAAAACAAGAAAAAGAGGGTTTGCTCATAAATTCTAAATAGGGATTCTCATACTTTTCTTACACTTTTCTCACCACTAAAACACTTTTTCAACACACACACACACTCACAAATAAGAGATCCCCCATTTGGATTTATGGGATAAACCCCACCCCTCATTTTGTATGCGAACTACGTGGACTTTGATGCATTTATAGGCTACGTAGGGGTCTCGAGGTAGAACCCGAGACTCGAGTCCTATTCTCAATTTCTCTCTCATTTTCTATCTTCTCCAAATCTAATTTTCTTATATTCTATATACTTGTTCTTAGTGAAGTATTACTCCATATGCGTCATAGTTCCATTATAACGATCGACGTAAGGGTAATCGCGTAAATCTTATTTTCTAATATTATTCTTATACCTTCCTACGGATGACTCGCTTAATCTCTTCCATGATAAAAGTCGAGGATTCCTATCTCCACTATATATATACACATGCACACATATCATGGGGAAAATAAAGGAAAATAGCAAACATCCATGAGAGACCGAAAGGACGGAATTGGTGCCTAACACCTTCCCATTTCGTAACTTAGCCTCCGAACCCTTCTCGAATTATTTTGGTTTCGTATGCACCAGTATGTCTTTGGATGTCGTCCTTCAGGATGGCTTCCCCTTTTTTCCCTTTATCTGTTTTGAGTAAAATAGACTGGCGACTCTAAATCTCTCTAAATTTTTACACCTCATCTCAAATGACGCCGGCCGAAGTGCTCCCGAGAGGGACGCGCGGGATACGAGGATCCTTCCTTCATGCGCCTGCCCGCGATGAGGATCGGGGATGGCCACAGTGGCGACTCCGCTGGGGATTTGTATGTTTTGAGGGCTTGACTCTATTTACATGGATGCTATATTTTGTTTATATTTCCCCTATATCTGCATGTTCCCATTTTCCATGTGTATCCCATGCTTATGCTTCTGTTCACACACTTGTAGAAAATTCTCCTTGTACACTTCACACCACGTGCACCTAGGATCACATATATCCCCATGTTGCACGCATCACCCATCCATACTTAGTGTACCTTTGGTACTTGTACTTTGCTCCCTGTTTGACATAATCAAGAAATACATTCTCATCATAAGATACTAATAAGAGAATCATGCATCATTCACATGACATCACCAAAGAGCATTGTTATTGACTAAATTTTACCCAGTAACTGGAGGGTCACATCATGATGGGCGCTGGTCTGGCAGGGCGCAGTTAGCCTAAGCGATATGACTCTCACCTTCCATTGGCCAAGTACCTTCGACGTATATCGAACGGTTCCCCTGCATCGTACCGCTTGACCGCAGTCATGGCGGGAGGTATATCGTAGGGAATTCGTTTACGTAGGCCGAGTATATCGAATTTTCTCTCACACGTACTGTCCCCACGAGGTATATAGTGAGGCAATTGACGTACACTCATGTATATCAAATGGCTTGTCGACACATACCGATTGTCCGCAAGAGCAAGACGTAAATCATGGAATTCACGCCAAAGGGGGGAACCCATTCCGATTCACCCAGCCAACTGCATACCCTTATATAGGTGTCAAACCTAGGACACGCACTTTAGATTGCCGGTTTCGACCCGAAACTCTGCTAAAATATCGTATCGTCCTGTCGCCCAAATTTTCACGCATTTTCAAAATGGGACCCTATCCGTGAACCTGGTTACAAGTCCAGTCGTAGCTTTGAATATATTAAAAACCCCACTTTTCCAGGTTCGGGTCCCATCCGGCATTGCATTTAGGAAAATTAAATACAAGTGAGAACATAATAATTGTAATAATCATGTTGAGTTTCGTCTCCAAAAACATATATACCTTCTTTATCAAAAATCCAAAAGTAGTTTCTTCTCTTTTTCTAAAAACTAAATCCCATTCTACGCCTTTCTTAGGTCAATCTCAAGCCCTTGGCCTGGCTCCCTATTGGCTTCGGTCTTCCGTCAAATCACCTCGGATTTTCGTCCGTTCCTCTACTACTTCTTCCCAGTCCAGAATCCAACCACTTTCTATGGAGAATACAGATCAAGTACCAGTCATACAATCGGATTTGACGGCAGTCCTAGCTCAGCTCGTGTCCAAGATTGACAACCTTCAAACTGAGGTCCGAGAAATGCAACGAATAAACATACCGTCATCCCATGACACTCAGTCTATAATGTTTCATCCACACTATATGACTTATTCACAAAATCAACATTCTTGTATCCTATAACATCTCTCCACTACCGACGTCGTTAAGGTTCATGCATGGAGCATCTCGCAAAGCGAAATCCTAATAAGGAACCCCTCCAATACACTACTACTTAACTTTATCGATCGTGGAGGTCCGTCAACTTCAAATACGCAACTGTGATAACCCTATCCCTTCTTTCAATAAAATGTGGTCTGAACTCCCATTTCTGCCCAGGAGACACACCACAAAGCGCTCGCACCACGCTCAGTCCTTACGCAATCAATAATGAGTTTAAACTCACAGCTCAAAAATTTTCTCTTCATACTTTAAATCACTTTTATAAGGTCGCCACGCACTCAAATCATGATAATGAAAAATCTACTTACCGAAGTTCCATATATGCACATAATAAAGGTGAACTCAGCCTATATCTAGGTGAGATATCCCAACAACAACCCGTTCCACCCTGGAACCACGGACATGATAGTCTTTCCATCATTAGCCTGCTATTGCTCCGAACAACGAAGAATATAATATACTCACAATACTACCATACTCGTATAACACATATAAAACGAGTATCACAAGCCAGATATATATATTCATAATATCAACACCCGCTTTTATAGCGAATGAAGGAAAATATAACTCCAATACCGAGGAAAATACATAGGCCTACATTATATAATGTTATCGATACCGCCACAAAGCTCAAATTACACACATGAGTCTAGGGCTAACAAACTATGCCAATAATACCTCTTCCTTCTGAGGTGAAACTCATAACAATATTCTTGCTAATTACCCTGGATACTCCAAACGGTTCCTGGACATAGTACACTTGACCTTACTGAACTAAAATTTTCTTTAATTAGTGCCCCATCTGGGTTCCCTACTCTTGCCCCTTAACTCCCACTGGGTAATGATTAACCGTATGGTTCCACACTCCACATTACAACATTTCCCATCTTGGGTCACCCTGACCCTTTTAAGGTTATCAATACCTTGGACTCCATAGCCACGATCCTAACAATACCTTTCTTTATCCCCTTAAATTCTTGGTTAAAAGGGAACTCCATTACCTGCCTCAACGACTCTATTTCAATAAATTTCCTCGGGTGGATGTCCACCAATGGGGTCCATACACACACCCACATTCTCCGTAAGTGTTAGCAACACTTTTCTAATGAGCCTATCATTCCTCTGAAGGACTTTTTCTTTATTTTATTTGAAATTAATTCATGCAAAGGCAGTGTATCATTACTCAGTGGAAGTAGAAGGCTCGGGAGCTTTGGTTTAGAGCAGGGTATGGGAAATACCCAGATGTGAAAAATTGAGGAAAAATTTTCACTCGTAAGAGCAATATTGTAGTGGTGAAAATGATGGTCACCACATATGGGGGAGCATGATGTTTTGCCCATAGAGGGATCTTACGGATGGATATACCCATTAGTTCCTTTGGTCTGTTAGAAATGGTGGTAATGCCATTTTAAATTATTCACATAAGGATCGGCTAGAGGCCGACAGTCGATAAAGAGTGATATAGAGAGGTGAACCTTGTAACGACCATGTTCATATTATTTGTTCATATTACTAGATTGTATTTTTATCTTTTATTTTGAAATATCTTAAAAATTCCAAAAAGATTTTCATTTCTTTTTTGGAAAAAGTTTGAAAAAGTTCGAAAATATTTTTTAAGAAATTTTTTAAAAAAGATAAAAAGATTTTTGTATTTTATTTTTCACCATATATAGATGTGCATTTAAGATATTCGGATCACCCCTACATTCCATCCATTCATGTGACTTTTTCGTGGTGTTTTGATACATGGCTTCATCTCTTTAGTGTGCTTAATATTGCATGGCTAGCATTTCGTTGTTCATTGGTGATTACTTTCTTCATGCTAGACTCTCTATTGACTTTATTTAACATATGCACAGACTTTTTGAACATTTTACTTGCTTGTCATATGCCGAATACTGTGTTCTCATCTCAATAGTGTTTAACAACGAACCAAGTGTACTAGATATCAATTGTGCTTGTAAGTACCGTTGCCCATATTTCATTTCCCAAAAAAATCGTTTTAAGTTAAGCAATAGGAAAGGGATAAGAAAGAGAAAATTCTCCTTGTGTTAAAAGCCACCATTTTCAAAAGGATCCTAAAAGATTAATGGCACACAAAACAAACGTGTCAAGGCTATTTTTCTTTACATTGATGCTTCGCTACACATTTAGGGTTACAATTAACTTCTCTTTGAAGGTTCTCTTGGATTTGATTTCTTCATGGAGCTTGTACCTTTGAGGATATGGAGTTCTCAAGGAAATCTAATCTATGTTGTCTAGAAATCCAAACTAGTTGGAACTCCTATATATGCAGACTCGAGTAAGTCAGTATATAGTGTTCTCAATCTCCCCCTTTGGATATTAGAGATAAAATTCCCTTGAGTATTCATTACTCTTGGGTCAAAATAAAAAATAAATTCTATGTGTCCTATACAAAATTTCTAACTACCCATTCCCATCCAAGAATCGAAAATAAGGTAAAAAATATACATTAGTCAACTACATACAAACCAATACCCTAAAAGATAAACAACGGATATGAAATGCCTGTAATAAGATAAACTCTAAATGGGCATATTAGTTGAGTTAGAATAGGAAATGTATAAAAAATCGCTAAGAAATACTCAAGATCTTCTCCCCTAATTTTTCTCAAATATACAACGGGTATAAATCACAAAAACATAGAGCTTAATTGAGAGTGATCATGCCTATTGCCGTTCGCAAATACTCAAATCTAATGTTATCTAACGGTTTTGTAAAGAGATCCGTGTGCTATTTTTGAGTGATTAGATATTCAATAATGAGATCTTTGGATTCGACAAGGTCACGGATAAAGTGATGTCTAATCTTAATATGCTTAGTTCATGAGTGCAGTATAGGATTTTTGGAAATGTTAATAGCACTTCGATTATCACAAAACATGGTTAATTATTTTTCTGTGAGGCAATAATCACTAAGCATTTGTTTAATCCAAAATAATTTAGCACAACAACTACCAGCTGCTATTAATTCATATTCGGCGCTAGATAATGAAATGAAATTCTATTTTTTACACGACCAACCTATGAGATTATTGCCTACATAGTAGCAAGCACCATAAGTGCTCTTACTATCGTTAGAACAACTGGCCCAATCAGCATCGGTGTATCCTACAAGAGAACTAGTCGTATCATTTGTGTATCAAATACCAAATTTTAAAGTACCCTTAGTATATTTAATAATCCTTTTTACACGTAGTAAGTGAGATTCTTTAGGGTTACTTTGATATCTAGCATATATACACACGACGAAGGATATGTCGGGTCGAGACGCGGTAAGATACAGTAAACTCCCTATCATACTTCTATAAAGAGAAGGATCTACACTTTTCCCAATATCATCCGTAGAAAGTTTAGTTGAATTACTCATAGGAGTTCTACAAGTTTTTGAGTTTTCTAAGCCGAATTTTTAACTAACTCTGTAGCGTATTTGGATTGAGAAATAAAAAGACCATCACTGCATTGTTTTACTTGTAAACCCAAAAAATATTGTAGTTCACCCATTAAAGACATCTGAAATTCGGTATGCATGATATCAGAAAAATTCTCTACTTGTTTGGGACATGTGGAACCAAAAACAGTATCGTCCACATATACTTACGCAATTAAGACATGTTGATTTTCCTTTCTAACAAATAATGTTTGATCGTTTCCACCGCGGACAAAATTATGAGACACTAAGAAGGTGGACAGTCTCTCATACCAAGCTCTAGGAGCTTGTTTCAACCCGTATAATGCTTTCTTAAGATTAAAGACCTTGTCCGGGTGTACAGGATCAATAAATCCTTTGGGTTGTTCTACGTAAACTTTTTCAAACAAAATTCCATTTAAAAAAGCGAATTTAACATCCATTTGAAATAATTTGAATTGCATATGACAAGAAATTGCAAGGAGGAGACAAACTGATTCCAGACGAGTAACAAGTGCAAAAGTTTTGTGTAAATCAATTACCTCAATCTGGGAGTATCCTTGTGCAACCTACCTCGCTTTATTTCTAATGACCTCCCCATTTTCATCAGTTTTGTTTTTAAAAATCCATCTTGTGCCAATAACCTTCGAATCTTTTGGTCTAGGAACCAGATTCCAAACATCGTGACTCTTAAATTTGATTAGCCCTTTTGCATATCATTTATCCAAAATGAGTCAGTAAGGGCTTCATTAACATTTTTAGGTTCCTCATGAGAAACAAAACAAGAAAATTGTGCCACTTGTCGAAGTTGGGATCTAGTTCTAACTAGTTTCGAAGGATTACCGACAATGGTTTCAGTGGGATGATCTTTAAAAACCCAAGTGGGTACACAAGGACTCTCAGGTGGAAGTGAATCAGTGTCATTTGGAGGATCAATGGATAAATTAATTTCATCCTCATCAAATGTTACTAGTTGACTTTCACTTTGCCTTGCACTTGTGTCATCTACAATTACATTAATTGATTCCATAACAGTTTTGGTTCTATAGTTAAAAACACACAAAACCCTACTATTTTGGGAATAGACAAGAAAAATTCCCTTTTCTCCTAGGGTATCAAATTTTGAAAGATGATCTCTATCATTGCAGATATAGCGGATACTACCGAAGAATTTAAAATATTTCAAGTTTGGCTTTTTGTGGAACCATAACTTATAGGATATTTCTTTGGAATTTTTCTAAGGTAGATACGATTAATAATGTGACACGCGGTTTGGACAACTTCTACCCAAAAGTATCTAGGGATATTCTTAGCATGTAACATAACCCTAGCCATTTCTTATAAAGTCCTATTCTTCCATTTAGCTATACCATCATGTTCAAGGGTTTTGGGAGCGCTAAACTCAGGTTTATAGCCATTAGCTACACAATACCTAGAAATTCCAGAGTCCTTAAACTCTCCACCTCTCTCACTCCTAATTCGACATACTTGGGTATCCTTCTCATTCTCAATTTTCAAGAGGATTCTTAAGAATTCATCGAAGGTTTCTGATTTATGTTTCATAAAAGCTACCCACGTATATCTCGTATAGTCGTCTACTATAACTAGGATGGATGAGTTTCCACAGAAACTAATAGTTCTTGAAGTACCCATGAGGTCCATGTGAATAAGTTCTAGAGGCTTAGCGGTAAGGACATATTTAACTCTCTTGTGTGGTGATCTACTTATTTTGCCTTCCTGACAAGGTTCACATACAGGAGTAAAAGAATTTTTAATTTTATGTAAACCTCTAACTATCTCTTGGGAATTCAATCTTCTAAGTTTATCATAATTTCTGTGTCCCAATCTATTGTGCCATAGATCATAATCATCTAATCTGGCAACATTATAAGTTTCAGAATTTGGAATTACTGTGTAACAGTTTTCCGAGGTTCTGTTTCTTGTTAAAATACAATTACCTTTTTCATCAATAATTTTGCAATCTTTTTTTGAAAAGGTTACGGAGTGATTGGAATCATAAAATTATGATATATTTAAGAGATTGGCTTTAAGGCCTTTAACTAATAGAACATCAATCAGTTCAGGAAGCCCTTGCTCACTCAATGTTCCTTTACCTATGATCTGAGAAGAAAGACCATCTCCAAACATGACACTACCTCCAAGGAAGTCTGTCTTATTTTTCAATTTTGTTTCATCCCCAGTCATATGTTTATAAAATACGGAGTCTAAATACCATCCAATTGATGTTCTTTGTGCCTTTAAAGCTGAAATGACAATGTTGCACTTGAGTTGGGGTAGTAAATCATCTTTTTCTAATCCAAATAGGCTTGGTTTTAAAAATTTTGTGTCCTTTTGACTTAGAAAAGGTTTAATGGGTCTTTCTAAATGATTTTTTCTTAGTCTTGAACCCTCCCTTTTTTTTTAGAGTTAGAGTTGTTTGTGGCCTGTCTAGGAAGTATACAAGTATTTTTGGATTTCCTAGAATAGTTAAAGTTCTGATAGATAGGAGTGTTTGTCCTTTTCTAGAAACACTCATCTAGATTATGTCCAAAAATATCGCAGTAGGAACAGTACTGATGGGTATAGGACTTCACTTTCTTACGAAAGTCTTTGAAAATTGGCTTAGATATATTGGGTATAGTAGTCCAGTCATCATTAGGTTTAGGTTTTTATTTTTGTTCTTTGGAAAAGAAAGACATGTAATGATAGATATATTGGATATATTGGGTATAGTAGTCCAGACATCATTAGGTATAGAACTTGATATGCTGTTAATTTTTGTTCACTTTCTTAAGAGATTGGAATCACAAACTTGATGGGTTAATGTGTGTGCTAAGATTGGCTTTAAGGCCTTTTTTAGAAAAGGTAACTGAGTGATTGGAATCAACTGTTGATTGTACTGATTATGTGTTGATTGAGAGACATTGAGATTAGGTTCACCTTTTTGAATATTTTGATAAGTTTGGCCTTGTTTTATAAAAGAGACATTTTCAGGAGAAACTTTGGCCTTACTTGTGTGCACTATTTCTCCAAAACTTGGGCTAGACTTATCTTCAGAGTCAAATTTGCTGCCAGTAATAATTTTTTCATAAGTCTTGGTTTGTGTTTCAAAGTGTTGACATTTTTTAAAAATATTTGAAACCTTTTGCTTTGACTTTTCTAGTTCAATAAGGGTTGCGTTGTATTTTTGTTCAAATTCATGGTTCTTTTGAATCAAAGAATTTATTCTCAAGTTGTAATTCTCAATCTCAGTCTCATGAGCAACACATTGGGAAATATAATCTTCAGTGTTCTTCCTAATGGTTTGGTTAAGCAAATCGATACTCTCACTTAAGGTTTTTATCATTTTTTCTAGGCGAGCACTCTTCTTAACCGCTTTAGTGTATAATTGATGTAAATGAGGCAGGTCATCATCAGACTCACTATGTGCATCATGTGAATTATCCCCTATGATTTAGTTCGGTTCTTTACTCACGCACACATTCAATTCGTTATCAACATTATCACTTTGACTCACAGAATTTTTTTTAGCAGTAATAGGAACAAAATTATCAGTAGGATCATTAACAGCATCAACAGGCATATCAAGTTCATGAGTAGGTAAGCATGCATCATCATTACATATTATCTTATCAAAGAAATACATTCAGTACTCATTGACTTGGGTTGAATCAGTTTCATCCTCTTTATGATCACTAGAGTCGTCCCATGGTTTACTGATATTAGCCTTGTTATTGTGGTTAAAACTAGTTGGACATTTACTAGCATACTGACCAAGTTTACCACAACGATGACATTCAACATCTTTTATGTCAGGTTTAGGTCTATTGGGGTCATAGTTCCTCCTATTGTCATAAGTCTGTTTGATGTTGTCTCTGTCATGAGGTCTGTGAGATTGATTACCTTGATAATTTGATTTGCCTTGTTTAGAGGTTACAACATTTCTGAATTTCAAAATATTTTTGAAATGCTTACTCATAAGAGCTATTTCATTGGCAAGGTTTTCTAAATCACAATTTTCAAGACAGTCAGTGTTAACATCTATAGAGTTCAATTTAGGCACTCATAATTTAGATGAAAGCACAACATTTGAACTAGAGGCTTTATTAGTCTGTCTGGTCAATTTCTTTTTAAAGTCCAGTTCCAACTCAACAGTCCTAAGTTTACTGTTGAGTAATTCAAGAGTCATATTAGGGTCGTTTATTTCCTCAATAACATATCTCTTGCTGTCAAATTTAGATGGCAATGAACTTAGAATCTTTGACATAATTTCTTTTCTACTGTAGGTTATACCATTTGCATGAAGTTTTGTAAAAATATTAGTTAACCTTATGTAGAAATCGTCAAAAGATTCATTGTCATTCATAATAAGGGTGTTATATTGCTAAATAAGCATTTGTGTTTTTCCAACTTTGACACGTTCATCACCCTCATGAGCAATGACTAAAGTGTCCCATGCCTCTTTAGAAGTAGAACAAATGGATATTATTTTGAATTCATGTTCATTAATGGACATAAAGATGGCATTCTTCCCTTTGTTATTATCAAGAGAAGCTTTTTTCTCTTCCTTAGTAAATTCATTGATAAGTTTCTTAATCCTTGTTGGATCGGTGGCGGAGGTAGGTTTAATAGGATGTTCAAACCCTGTTTTAATCATTTCCCAGACATCATCACCCAGGGTTCCTTGAATGAAAGCAGTTATTCGCACTTTCTAGTACGAAAAATTGTTTCCATCAAAGAGTGGTGGTCTGGATAGGTTACCTAACTTCTCAAATATTTCTTCCATACTCAGAGATTTTCAGAAAGAAGTTTCAAAAACATTTTCTCAAGTTTCAGGATGACAAAAGATGTTCCTTCTCTGATACCAATTGAAAAACAGCCTTAATACTAAAAGCTTTGTTTACAAGATTAATAACAAACAGTTATAAGTTGAGTAAACTCTGAATAAAATTTTTGGGCAAAACACTTTTCGAAAAACACAAGATGTGTTGTAAAAGTTTTTTTGAATGTATGGATTAAATTCGATAGTTGATTAGCTTCTGTTTAATTTTTAATAAACATCTACTAACGTTACCATGCAGTCCCAATCACAACAACAGTTAAGAACATTCAAATAAAAAGACACAAGAATTTTAATGTGGTAAAACCCTTAAATAAGGAAAACATCCACGGTGCCCTCTACGGCACAAAACGAAAATTCACAAGAATAAAAATAAAGTTACAACACTTAAGAAAACCATAAAGATCCTAACCTATGTTCTGAATGTACCTACACGAGATTCTCCACTCCAAAGGTATTCAGACTTGGAACTTGATCTTTTCTTGCTGCTTCTTTGTCTTTTCCTTGATCTCATTATCTTTGAATTCTGATTCCAGTAACTCTTTCAAATACAAGATCCTCAGATAGAACCATTGTGCTTAAGTTTTCGTGTGAGATAGTGTTTGTGATGTGCTACTACATGTAAACATGCTACTCTTCCTCTCAAGATTTATACTAACTTTCCTAACAAATTACAATAGTTCTAAAATGAATTTATTTATAAATCTTGATTTTTCAAGCCAAGACTTCGTGATCTTTTATTTAACCACAGATTCAAGGATACCTTGCTTAGAATACGGTTCAAAGTCTTAAACAATTTTAGGGTTTGAAACTATTTTTGAAATTGTAAACCTCCAATTGAGATCTATACTAGACTAGAAGTCTAATTTAACAAAACATATTCAGACTTAACATGCAAAGACTGATTCAGCAAGTTTTGATATAAAACTTATTTTCAGATTTGTAAACTTTAGCACAAGTTCTTTTATGTTCCTATTATTTTTATACACCAGTATTTCGTAAAATATGAAATAAAAATTAGAAACACATAACTCACTAGATCTGAAAAATTATTTTTGAAACTAAAAGTTTTTATTTCAAAAACTCGTTGAAACATAATAGATCTAAAATATCAGATCTAAAAAGAGAAACAAAAATTAAACGCGTGATGTTCTCTTTTCAGAAAAAATCAGTTTCAATAATGAAACTTAAGTCTTTCTTAGAGATGAGTTCTGAGAGAATCAAATATTTTGAAGAGGTCTTCAAAAAGATAACACAACACCAGGAACACAAAAACCCTAAATGGATCTAACTCTCGAAAAAGGGTTTTATAGTGTTTGGAACTGTTTAGGTTTTTGTGTTTGGTTTGGGAGAAACACTCTGGGGGTTTAACTACAAAGAAAACTTAGGTTTCTTCTTCTAATCTCTCTCTTATTCTTTACCTATTTTTCTCCCTTCTCTCCCTTCTCTCTACTTTCTTTTTTCTCTCAGATGTTGAATTGTAGTGTCAAGGCTCTACTTTTGTAGAAGAAATGAATTGCAATTACTGAGGCTCATCGGTGGATATTGAGGCAAGATATGCTCACTATGGACGGTGCTGGACTATATCATATATGTTGAAGATTTAAAGACTTCTCTGCATTATACTTAGTGGAGCTTTAAGTAGTTTGTAAGTCGTCTTGTGTATGTCAAATTCTTCAATTGTGATGAAATTAAAGGTTTTACCCAAAAGGGATTTTTTCCTCAAATTATTCTTCTTGCTGGTTGGTTTGAAATTTGGCTTCATAACTTTATTACATGTTCACTAAATTAAATCAAGATAAAATTTTCTACAAAGTGAATTTGTGCATTTGAACTAAGATACGAGTAATCCGTATAACCCTGATTTCTTACCCACAACATTAGTAGGTGAAATCTATGTACCTAAGCCCGTAAAAACCTAGAGTGAGGATGAGCATAAGTTGTGTAATTATAATTCACGTGGTTTGAATGCATTGTTTTGTGTCGTCACACTAGAGGGGTTCCATTGTATTATGACATGTGAAATATCTAAAGAGACTTGGAACATAATCCAACTCACTCATAAAGGTAGTAGTGTTGTTAAGTCTTCCATACTCCAAACCACCACCACTCAGTTTGAATCCATTAGTATGGAGGAGAGTGAATCATTTGATGAGTTCTATGTTAGATTGTCGAATATTGGGAACACGTCATTTAACTTAAGAGATAGAATACCCGAAATTCGTGTAGTCAAGAAAATATTAATATCCATACCTAAAAGATATCATTCAAAGTGATAGTTTTGAACTCTTTAGGTACTTTGGACTCTAAGAAACTCGAAGATCTTATATGTGATCTGTAAACATATGACATTGGAAAGTTTTCCTTTAAAATATGAGAAAAGATAAAGGCATTGCTTTGAAAGACCGAAATTAGGAAACATATATTTTGAATGATGAGTTTGACATCATTTCTGATGATATGGCTATATTTGCTAAGAAGTTCAGAAAATTTCTTATGTTTAATAAAGAGAAATCTAAGTATGACGAAAAGAAATTTGAGAAGTCTAAGTTTAATAAGTTTGTGAAATTCTCTAAAAATTGTAATGATAATGTTAAGAGGGATGTGTCGGATATATGCTTTGGGTGTGAGAGTTATGTCCATAGGGAAGCTGAGTGCCCCCACTAAACAAAGGAAGTAAGGTAAGAAACCGATTGCCTACAATGTCACCCTAAATGATAGTGAACCTAAAGATGAAACCGTTTCCCCCATTAAGCGCAACTATACCGTGTTCATGGCTAGTCATGTGAGCTTTGATGAAGAATATTTCGATGAAGATAATTCTGAGCATGGAAATTCTGGGGTAATTATTTGTGATTACCAAATCAATGATGATGGAGAGAGTGAAAAAGAGGAAGAAGATGAAGAAGATGAGGAGGAAAGTGAACTTTATATTGCCCTCTCTGAGTTGTATGAAGAAATAATGAAATTAAAAAAGGTTAACTTAAAGATGGAAGATAGGTTAAAAGAACGTGTTATAGGTAATTATGAGAGTATCTTGATTCAGGATCTTAGTGCCTGCAAGAAGACTCTTAGGTAAGATCTCGCGTTTATTGAGGGGGAGAGAGATAACCTTTGGGGATTAATGGAGACTTTGAAGAAGGATTCCCTAGTTTTAATGATTCTCATCATTTTCTCGAGTCCGTGATTGTGGAGTTAGAAGAGAGATTGAGAGATTTGAGTAATGTTAAATTTGATTTGGAGTCAAGGTCAGACAAATTGGATAAAATGTTAGGCACTGTCTGAATCAAAGAAAATAATTATGGAATTGGCGTTGATGATCCAAATGCTTTCGCTACTAAAGCTAAGACAATGATTTTGAAAGAGTCAACTGTTGCTAGTAACGCTAGAAAAGGTCAAACCAAGATTAACATTCCTTATGTCTACACATGCGCACAATATGGTAGGAAAGATCACCTTAGGCGTTTTTACTTTGATCTTAGAAATTATCCTAGAAAGTCTAAGTCTAGAGTCACCGAGGTTCCTAAAATCCAAGAGTGTCATGTCACGCCTACGTGGGTTAGAAAATTAAATTTGGTGGATTTATATGTTAGACTTCATGATTCTCAAATGCTTGCACATGATACTTGTCATGCTAAATACAATGGTCGATTATGCTCTCATGTTTTCATACACTAGCTTGTGAACTTCTTGTTATATGTGTTTACTAGTTGTATGTTGTTTGCGTATTTTATATTTTTCATTTGGTGTGATAAAACATTTTAAAAACTCAAAAATATTTTTGGTTTTTGTGTAGTTTAGTTTCACACATTTTGTTTGGAATGTTGGTCAGTTTGAATCCACTTCATTCCATGTTTTCATATGGCTATAACATTTGATTATGATCTTCAATGCTTATTTTATTTTTAATCATACTTGTATGGAGTTGTTCGACTTTTATTTGCTTAATGGATTCATTTTTAACATGCCTCCACACATACATGCACGGGATCTTTTGTATTTTTTACTTCACATGTTATATTTGAGGTAAGTGAGAAGTTCTCCCATCAATCTCGTCATCTTCATATCTTTTTACTATAGGATATTTGTGCCTATAAGAACCATTTATCGCAAGTAAGTTGATTTTTATTGAATATATAAGGGTGCACAGGAAGAGGGCTATGAAACGAGAAAATCTCCTTTGCGGGATAGCCACCATTGCCAAACGCCTAAAAATGAGAGGTAAAAAGAAAATATTGAAGGGAAACATGTTCGTTTGTTTGATTTTCAAAAATGGTATCTTAAAAAATTGAGTGAAAAAACATGACATTTGTTTATATTTGAGGGTGTTATAGTTGAAGATAAATGGGTTTGCACAATGAATCCTAGTTATACTTAACATGTCATGACACTATTGATTTGTAGAATCATCAAAATTCTAGGCTTGTGTGGATTGTGCTTATTTGTCCTTTGAGTTCACTTTATCTGTCACTTGCGGTTAAATGTTAGCTTGATAAAGTTTTTCGGTCAAATAGAACTCCTTGGACATTTTTAAATGATTTTGTCATAATTCATTTATTTCTTATTCACATCCCTTCACTCCATTCCACATGTTTAGAGATATCGATAATATGCTAGTGTGTAAATCTTATTGGTTTTGTATCATGTTTGTGGTGTTTATACATACATACACACACACACACACACACGTTGTGTGTGTATGTGTGCGTCATTAGTATATTTTACATCACTACAAGAAAAATATGTATTAGGGATAGTAAAAATTCGTCCCTAAAAGCGAAAAATCTATCCCAAAAGAGTATTTAGGATGGATTTTGCAACGGCAAAAATTCCTCCCTTAAACTAGGGATCACAAATATTTTAGGGACGAATTTTATCATACTAATTGTTAATTCATGGATGCTTTACATTTGGCATTAAGGACGGATTTTGTCTTCCCAAATGGTATTTTCATGGAAAAAAAATCCCAGTCCTGCGCAAAGAAGAGGGACGGTTTCTCCGTTCCTATTACTACTTAAATTCTAGCAATCCCAAGTACGACAGTTTATAAGTGTCCTAATTGATAATCCAATTAGGATGGCACAACGGTCCCGAAAGGTTTCCCAATTAATACAAAATGGGTATTAGGGACGGTTTATAACCGTCCTAATTGGAAATTTTTTTTGTCATAAACAATTACATTGTTATATGCTTCATGTTGCAATAATAAATGACGTCTAATTTGTATTATAAGTCAAATCATCCAACCACAAACTCAAAATATCATCTGCATTCATTGAAATATGTATCGAATAATAATTTCTTCCACTAAACTACATCCAACAACGGAATATAAATCATTAAGTTAGTAAGTGTAGACAATTGTCGCATCCAAGTCGAAATATTTAAATGATTGTAAAATCATACTAATCAATAAGAAAGGAAATTGTCCAAAAAAAATCATCCCTAAATTAAGATGATAAATATAGTCATCATGCTAAAAAAACTTCCCTCAATGTCACATATAATAGACACATTCAAAAATATTTCTGTTCAACTGTTCGTGCCTCTTACGGGATCATTTTATGATTGTTTAGATTTTCACCTTTTAACCGCGTGTTTTTAAGCCTAAGTCTATCTATTTATAAATTTTCATCATATTCTCAAATCGAAAGTCCTGTGACGACGCGATCTGTTCCTACAAGTTATATTGGTCCTGCGCGAGGTGTTCGTACCTCTTACGGGATCATTTTATGGTTATTTTAGGTTTTCACCCTATACCGACATAGTTTTAAGAAAAAGTCTAACTATTTACATATTTTCGTCCTGTTCTCAAATCAGGAATCCCGTGATCATGCGATCAGTTCCTATGAGTTACCTTGGTCCCGTGCGAGGTGTGCGTGCCTCTTATAGGACCGTTTTGTGGTTGTTTTATGTTTTCACTCTATGACGGCATGGTTTTAAGCCTAATTCCAACTACTGACATATTTTCATCGTTTATAAGCCTAAGCCTAGAGATTTTCAACAACGCAACAATAATCTACCAATTTCAATCCCTTCCACCAATTCAATTCAATAGTATTTTCAAATGTAATTTTAAAGTTTAAATTAGTTCTACCATACATATATCTAACTTTCCACACTACGCAAGAAAATTGAATAGTGATAATAATGAGAATACCCATTCCCTACAGTTACACATTGGAAGTACTCGGGGAATCATCTGGTGGTACTGAGGAATTCGATATTTTGTATCATACGAAGAAATTTATTGGTGGTTTGTTTCATTAGTTATTTCAACTCATCCATATCTTGACAATGACAATCATATTACTCCTCAATCCACTTATCCATCTCTTAATGATGACGGTTCTCTCCCTCCTCAATCCTCTTTTGCAATCTTCGATCGCGCTCTCATAAAAGTGAGAAGTCGTGGACCTTACAGATGTTGGTCGAATATCAACTCCCCCTACATAATGCACTCTCATGTCTTTAACGACCAATGACATCCTCAAAGATTTGATCTCTCACTTTAGGGTCATTTTGCTACTCTTCTAGTATCGCATCCAACGGTCTTTGTATACTTTCCTACAAATTAATAAAAGAGTTTTAAATAGTGTGCAATACCATAAAATGCTTACTAAAATATTTTTTACATTAGGCAAAAAGAATGGACACTAAAATATAATACCTCTATACCAGCTACTCCATCCTCTGAATTATATGTCTTATCCTTCTGCGGCCATACCCGATCCCCGCCGCGGAGGGAGGAAGGGATCCTTTGGGTCCCGTGCGTCCCCTCTCGGGAGAGCGCTTTGGCCGGCGTCGATTTGTGAGGTGAAAATGTAGAGAGATTTAGAGTCGCCAGTCTATTTTACTCAAAACAGACAAAAGAAAAGGGGGAGCCACCCCGAGGGATGGCATCTAAAGACATACTGGTGCGTACGAAACCAAATAATTCTAGAAGGGTTCGGAGGCTTAGTTACAAAATGAGAAGGTGTTAGGCACCCATTCTGCCCTATCGGTTTCTCATGGATATTTTCTATTTTCCTTTGTATTCCCCCCCGGGATATGTGTGCATGTGTATATATAGAAAGGAGGTAGGAATCCTCGACTTGTATCATGGGAAGGACAAAGCGAGTCATCCGTAGGAATGTGAGATTAGTGTAGAAAATAGGATTTACGTGATTACCCCTACGTTGATCGTTATAAGGGAATGATAATGCATATGGAATAATCCGTTACTAAGAACAAGTATATGGAATATAATGGAAAATGAGATAAAGAGAAGATAGAAAAAGTGAGAAAAAGTGTGAAAAGGACTCGAGTCTCGGGTTTTACCCCGAGATGCCTATGTAGCCTCTAAAGGCATCAAAGTCCACGTAGTTCGCATGTAAAATGAGGGTGGGGTTTAACCCATAAAGCCAAATAGAGAAATATATTATTTGTGAGTGTGTGTGTGTGTAAAAAAGTGTTTTAGTTGTGAGAAGAGTGTGGAAAAAATGTGAGAATCCCTACTTGGAATTTATGAGCAAACCCTCTTTTTCTTGTTTTTTGGGTTTTTATTTATATGAAAATATGGGATGTGAAATAATACTAAATCAAATGTATATTTATGATGTGTGAGATGAGATAATGAAAGTGCTAAGTAAGAAAATAAGTTATTACAAATTTAAGAGAATTTAGGAGAGAGTTTGAGAAAGTTTGACCTTCTTGGAGACCTTGAGCTTGATCTTGAATGTTGGGGAGCAGCCCTTACACTTGGATGATGATGGGGAGTGGTTAATTCACCAAGTTTGATTAAAGGGATGATGGAAAGTGGGAGTAAAAGGAGGATTTGGAAGTTAAAATCGCGCTGCTTTCGAGAGAGGTTTCTGGGATTCGTTGAGAGTGATTTGCTTCTGATTTGAGATCCGCTTGCAAATGAGGCCAAGGCCTCCTTTTATAGGACCAGGGGTCTACCGATCGACATTTCCATGACACTACCTATCGGCAGGTGCCGATAGGCAGGGTCTGGGACCTGCCATTTGGCAGTGTGCCTCAGGCTTTTTCAGAAAATTGGCCGTCGAGGGCAAACCGTTGGTTGGAATTGCGGAAGGGGCATACCATTGGAAAGGTATTTCAGAGACCTTCGAAAGTCCTTTGGACCACTCCCGAGTTTAGGAGTTGAATTTAGGTCAAATGTGGCTCGGAAGCATTTGTCGGTCCGCTGGACGGGGAATCGTTCGGACGCAAATGGTTCGTTCGTCCGCATGGTAAGTCCGAATTGCGCACGGGGCATACCATTGGAAAGGTTAGGAGATTTAATTTGACATTCCAAAGAGTTTGACCCAATTTAGGGAGTTGACTTTGGTCAATTGGGCTCGAGAAGCCTTCGGTGACCTCTCAGAGTCAAATGGATCGTTCGTCCGAATGTAAATTCAGAATTTCACATGAGATCGACCGTTGGAAAGGGTATTTAGTGCCCTTCAATGATTCATTCAGCCTCGGTCGAGATGAATAGATAACTTAGGTCAAACAGAGCCCGGGAGCGCCCAGTGGCCTTTAAGTCGGGTTTCGGACGCAAACGGACCGTTCATCCGCATGGTAAGTCAGAATTGCGCACAGAGTGGACCGTTGGAAAGGGGTTTTAGTGCCCTTCAAAGATTCATTGAGTCTCGGTCGAGACGACGAGTTTGACTTTTGTGTCAAACTGAGCCCGGGAGCTCCCGGTGGCATCTAGGTCAGTACTCGGGACGTGACCAGGGTTTATAGTGATGGGTGGAGGTACTAGGGACCTAAGGAGAGTTAGGGGTAACAGAATGAGGTGTCTACAGAGCCCCTCATTGGGTGAATTTGGAACAAATGATAGCCGTCGATTAGACACCGCATAATGCTTCTGGGAGAGTATGACCGATTCAGAGGGTCGAGGTCGATTCTGAGGACCTAAAGAGTGTGCTGGGGATGACCAGATCAGAGGTTCGAGGTCAGTTCTGACTTAATTCAGGTGACGATCCAAGACCGGGGTCAATTCTGACCCAAGAGTGGTGACGACTGAGGACCGAGGTCAATTCTGACCTAACTCAGGTGACGATCCAAGACCGGGGTCAATTCTGACCCAAGAGTGGTGACGACCGAGGAACGAGGTCAATTCTAACTTAATTCAGGTGACGATCCAAGACCGGGGCCAATTTTGACCCAAGAGTGGTGATGACCGAGGACCGAGGTCAATTCTGACCTAACTCAGGTGATGATCCGAGACCGGGGCCAATTCTGACCCAAGAGTGGCGACGACCGAGGACCGAGGTCAATTCTAACCTAATTCAGGTGACGATCCAAGATTGGGGCCAATTCTGACCCAAGAGTGGTGACAATCGAGGACCGAGGTCAATTCTGACCTAACTCAGGTGATGATCTAAGACCGGGGCCAATTCTGACCCAAGAGTGGTGACGACCGAGGACTGAGGTCAATTTTGACCTGATTCAGGAGACGATCCAAGATCGGGGCCAATTCTGACCCAAGAGTGGTGACGACCGAGGACCGAGGTTAATTCTGACCTAACTCAGGTGACGATCCAAGACCAGGGCCAATTTTCACCCAAGAGTGGTGAGGACTGAGGACCGAGATCAATTCTGACCTAACTCAGGCGACGATCCAAGACCGAGGGTAATTCTGACCCAAGAGTGGTGACGACCGAGGATCGAGGTCAATTCTGACCTAATTCAGGTGACGATCTGAGACCAGGGCCAATTCTGACCCAAGTGTGGTCACGACCGAGCACCGGGGTCAATTCTGACCTAACTCAGGTGACGATCTGAGACTGAGGCCAATTCTGACCCAAGAGTGGTGACGATCGAGGGCCGAGGTCAATTCTGACCTAATTCAAGTGACGATCCAAGACCGGGGCCAATTCTGACCCAAGAGTGATTGCATTTCCTTTGGTAAAAGAAAAGAGTTCCATTGGGGATAAGAATTGGGTTTGAGGTTCCGTTGGGGAATGATGAATGAGCTGGAGAAGATTTGGATCGTCTTTTGGGAGAGATTGCCCGGGGCGAGTGATTCTTCTGAATTCTGCTGGGAAAGATACCATGAGATATTATTTCGCCCTGGGTAGCCGATGGCTGGGGAGGCCTTTTGCCTTTGATTTAAGCGGAGGAGCTGATTGTTGGGGAGATAACCGGTTTGTAAACTCTGCTGAGGAGGTGATTGCTCGAGAGGTCATTCGCTTGAATTTTGAGGATTCCGCTAGGAAAAAGAGGTTTTGCCTAAAGGAATGCGAAAATTTTCTTGATGAAAACGTTCAAAATTCATCTTGGGATTTTTAAGAATTTTCTGGGGATTTTTCGAGGCTTTCTGGCATTTTTTTGGGAATTTCTGTAAGAAATTTTAAGGGGGGTTGCGGCCGACATAGACTGAGGGGCGCCATTCGGCAGTGGCACGGACTTTTGGGCTGCCTCGGAAAGATGAGGAGTCAGTGTCAATCGGTATGGAAGGGGGAGGTGCCGATCGGCATGGCGTTTGGCCTCCTATATAAAGGGGCTAATCCCCTTCATTTTTCACAACTTCTTGCCTTCTCTCTTTCTGTGATTTGTCTCTGCGAATTGTTCTAACGTTTCGATCTTCAAGAAATGGCCACCTTTGTGGGAATCTCTATCCACCGGGAGTGGTTGACTGTTGATGACTGGGCGAATGTTGATTGGAGGGATAGGGTGCCCCTTGCTTTGGGGAACGAGAATGACTTCGATGCATTCGAGCCGGTTGCGGATGAGCGGACCTTGCTACGGGAGCTGTTGCATCATCGCTCTTCGAGAGTGATTCCCGTCGGTTATGTATGTAACCTGACCTTTGGCATTCCTTTCTTTTTGGGTGATTGTTCCTTTTTTCTTGACATTTGACTAAATTTTTCCTTTTGCCAGTCTGATATTTCTTTGAAGAACATGCGTGTCCGCGGGACAATGGGGCTTAAGGATGTTTGGGAGCATCTTCCACCCGTGGTGTGCTGGATGGTATCATCAGCGGGTTTTGGGAGGTTGGCAGCTGCACTGGATGAGACGCCTCGTTTGACACCAGTCTTGTGTGCTCTAGGGGAGAGGTGGTGGGACACTACCCACACTTTTCATTTTGGCCTCGGGGAGATGACGGTGGATCGTGATGGGGAGCAGATAGAGGTGGATCGCTCCTTATGGGTGAGGCCAGAGGCGGTGCATGCGGCACTTGGTGATGTGATGAGGATAGTCTCTGGGGATTCTATCCGGCTGTCCTTATTGAAGGATGTTCTGCTGAGCAGGGTGATTGATGTGGAGGACGGGCTGCAAGTGAGGCAGATGGCCCAGTTGTTTATCTTGTTGGTGCTGGGAGGTTTCATGGTGGCGTCGAGCGGCGACGTCGTCCATTTGTGTTTTTTTCTGTACTTGAGGATGTTTTCGAACATCCCTTTTTATGATTGGGGGAGTCTGACTTTGGCGACCCTTTACTCTTCTTTGGATGCATTCAGCCGGTGCTGCCGGCAGACTTTTACTGGAGCCACGTATCTCCTTGAGGTATTCTTTACTTTGCACATTTTCATTTCATGCATTCGCATTTTCCTTTCATGCATTCTCATTTTCCTTATGCGTCCCTTTTTGCTTGTGAATTCAGACGTGGGTCTATGAGGTGATTGGGTGCAACACCCCACTGATTTCTTTGAAGGACGACATTGTTGGGGACTTCTGCCGACTGTATCGATGGCGTAAGCCCAACCGGCAGTCGAAGGGATCTCTTTCCCTGGAGGCGGTGCGTCAGGTCTTGAATGACCTGACGAGTGGTCAGGTAAGGTTCTTTCCTTTTTAGTCTAGGTCTTAGAACCTTCTGATCTAGTATTGACTCATGCCTACTTGGGGATTTTCAGGTGACCTTTTATCCTTGAGGGACAGCCATTCAGGATACGGGGATGACCGGGGTGAATGCGCAGATGAGGCGTTTATTGGCGCAAGAGTTCGGCCACTCCTGGTACCTCGGGGAGAGGGTGATTTGTCAGATCGCCGAGGAGGAGGAAGTGGTGCCACTCGCGTAGCCCCCTATATCTATGAGGCGGGAGCGACATCTGTTGTAGGATGAGAGAATCGCGGCGATGATCAGCGAGTCCTATGCTTTGTACACTGATATAGCTGCGTCGTATGACTATATGGACTTTGTGACGAGCTGGTTGATGGCTCCCAGCATTCATGATGCCTTTCCTTTCCCTCCTGCTGGTTCGAGTCGGGCGATGGGGTCTTCCCACAGTGGTGGTGGTCCGTCGGCACCTGCTGCAGCGAGGACATCGGAGGTCCCTTTTGTTCGGCTGCACACTCCTTCGTACAACATCCGGCGGGATAATGGAGGGATAGTGCCGATGCTGTACCGTCCTCTTGCGATGGATCCGGAGGAGCTGGGCTTGACAGAGGAGGTCCTTCATCCTGCGGTAAACTTTTCGGTCCTTTTCCTCTTTTTGATTTCTTTTGCTTTATACTGATTCTGTCTTTTTCCTTGCAGCAAATTTGGGTGTCGACCACTTGGCTAAGAGACAGCAGGGATTGGATATCATCGGTGACTGCCCATATTCGGGAGGCTGTCTTTGTTCCTTCTTGTTTGGTGCCGTCAGCCTCATCCGGGGAAGACTCTGGCTCGGGTAGTGGGGGCGCGTCGTCTCGTCGTAGGGGGAAGAGAGCGCGTCGCAGGGGTGGAAGCTCTTGAGAGAGAGAGAGGGAGAGAATGTGGGTTCGGGCTGAGTCCCATTTGTTTTTGGCTTTTTTTTTTATTTCCTGCAAAATGATGTAACACAAAAAACAGATATATGTAATGCAATGCAGTTTTTTGACTATCTTTTATTTTAATGATGAATGAATGCATGTACATGTGCTTTTTGACTTTGCTGCTGAGACCATGAAAAAAAACGAATATTTTTTTTGAATTTTTCGAAGGAAAGTTTTAATTTGAAAAGGGAAATCCTACAAGGAGAAAACAGGATTCTTGAAATTCTTTTGAGAATATCAATTTATTTTTAATGAGTTTCCTGATTTTAACAAAAGAGGGAAAAAGGAAAATTTCCAAAAGTAGGGGGTTGCCAATCGGCAAGCACCCTGGCCTGCCTATCGACAGTTCAGTCCAGCCCTATCAATTGAAAGCTTTGATTGGTACCCTCTTCAGCCTTTAGTACCTTGTGGGGTAGGATTCCTTCCGATTTCTGCAGGGATTATGTCTTTTGTGAGAGTTCTCAAGTATAAAAGGGGGTGAGGGTGGAGTATGTTCATTACACCTTTGCATCCTTATCCACTTGCCCACTATTTCTTTGCCCTATAAGATGTCTCTCCTTGGTAGCACCGAGTTTGTAAACTACCTCGAAGCCTTAGAAGCTATGTGCTCTTATAACGTCGACTATGATGCTTTCAACATGCACCGAGTTTCCTTGTGGCGCAATCGACCCTTTGAGTGGCATATGCTGATAGCGGCGGTACAATTCTGGTACCCCGAAGACCATGTATTCCGCTTTGGGTTGGAAGAAGTTTGTCCTACCTACGAGGAATTTTCTGCCATATTATGTGTGAATCCTAGTGTTGCGGTGGCTTTACCCAAATTTTCCCGCTATCCTAGGGATTTGTTGTCCGGGCTTCTTCATATCTCGCCTTTGGAGGCTAGATCATTAGTTTCTGGAGGAATGATCCCCCTTCCGGCGGTATGCAGTCCGTGCATTTGCGGGAAGTAGGTGATGCTAGTTATGCTGGAGCCATTGTTCTGGTCTTGGTTTCAAAATTACTAATGGTGACTGGGGAGGTGCGAGTGGACCCACAACTTGCAGCCATTACTTCATGGATGTCATATCGTCGCAATCCTGCGGTGGTGATATTGGTGGAGACTCTTAATGGCCTGGATGCCTGGAGAAAAGGTCGTTCTGACTTTTTGAGGGGTAGCCCTTTGATGCTGTTCATGTGGTTGTCTAAAAGATTCCGCTTGCCGACTCCTTCGAAATATCCTTTGTTGGCGGTACCCAACTTCTTTTCACGCTACTTCATCCGCATTGGCCTGTATGTTCAGAACTGGGAGAAATGGTTTGTGGAGTATAGGGATCGTGGGCTATATTGGTCAGTGCCTTGGTGGGGGGACAGTTGCAGCCTGTTCTGGAGCTAGGAGAGTATTCATATGTGCGGCTGGTTGGTCTCAGACAGACCTCTTTTTATTTTCCTTGGCGGCTTTTGCACCAATTTGGCTGGGCGCAGGTCGTGCCCCCTCGGACTTTAAATTTCTTTCTGGTAGAAGATTTAACTGAGCGCTTGCGTCTATTGCTTGGATCTCTGTGGGAAAATCGGCGTCCATCGACCCGTCCCTCTCAGTTAGTTGGGAAGGTTTGGCATGTCCCCAAAGATTATATGAGGTGGTTGTGGAGGAAAGTAGTCAGCAAGATGTTGGCAATGGAGACTGGTCAAAGGTGGCTCATTTTATCTAACTCCATGGAAGGGGGTGTTGTAGTCTTTTCGAGAATGGTTAAGGCTCATTGGTCCATGGAGTGTTTGAGGCACTCCATTCAGGCAGGAGAAACTTGGGGTCCTCAAGATGTAGATGATGAAGGTGCAGGCTCTTCTGGTAGCTGTGGGTAGGACTGCGGGAGAGTTTATTTATGTGACAGATGTGGGGGATTTTATCTGGTTTTTATGGTAGTAGGGGGGAAGGGAGTTATCCGTTCCTTTTTCTTATGTAATCTGTACTATAGTTTCTTATTAATGAAATAAAAAAGTTTCTGATCATCCAGCCGTGACTTTCGATGAATTTTGCATTTTGAATTATCTATACCGATTTCTAAGGCATACATAATCCTTTGCTTCAAGTAGATATTTAGAATGAATTGTCGTTCTCGGAGATAAGAAAAGAATAGCACTTTGTGAAAAAGAAAAGGGTCGTGCTCATGTGAGATGTATGAGCTGCCTACGTACCTCTGGGATTTTTTTGAGAAGTTTTAAAATAGTTTTTGTAGAGGATCAGGCCCACGTAGTTCTGGGTAGAGGGAAATGAAGAGTTTTTTTTTAAGAATAGAAAGGGGATGAGGAGAGTCGTAGCGCGCCGAGATTTCGGACTAGGGGTAGAATTTCTTGAGACGGTCTATATTGACTGGACGAGCCATCTCCACCCCATCCAGGTCAGTGAGCATGGCGGGCCCGCCAGATAAGATCTTCTTCACAATGTAAGGGCCGCTCCAATTGGGCTTGAACTTTCCTCTGGGATCCCATATGGGTTCTATCATCTCCTTGAGGGCTAAATCCCCTCCCGGACACCGCGGTCCTTGACTTTCTTGTTAAATGATCGCGCTATTCAGCGATGGTATCCCTGTATGTGATAAAGAGCTTTTAATCTTCTTTCATCTAGAAGGGCTAGCTCATCAAGACGGCCTTGGCACCAGTCTTCTTCACTAACCTTGCTTTCGAGCATGACGCATAGCGAGGGTATTTCCATCTCCAAAGGTAGGACTGCTTCCATGCCGTAGACCAAGGGGTAGCCCCATTAGAGGTTCGGATTGAGGTTCGATAGCCCCAGAGGGCGTACGAGATTCGGTCGGCCCAATCCCTACAACTTTCGGTCATCTTGCTGATGATGGCTTTGTGATTCTTATTGGCGGCTTCAACTGCACCATTGGTCTGAGGTCGGTAGGGAGAAGATTTATGTCTCTGAATCCCATACTCGTTGACAACTTCTGTGACTTCTTCCTCGAAGTACAAACCGTTATCTGACACTAGCTCGTGCGGGACCCCATATTGGCAGATGATATTTTTCTTGATGAATTTGGCCACCTTTTTGGCATTTAATGCTGCGTATGACTCAGCTTCGACCCATTTGGTGAAGTAATCGATGGCGACCAGGATGAACTCATGCCCGTTTGACGCTTTTGGCATAACCTTCCCTATGATGTCGATACCCCAGGTGGAGAATGGCCAGGGAAAGGTCATGTTGTATAATTCCCGCGGAGGTAGGTGTTGGAGGTTTGAGAACTGTTGGCATTTAGGGCATCTCCGAACATAGGTGGTGCAATCCTGGGCCATGGTGGTCCAGTAGTAGCCCTATCGGATGATCTTCTTAGCAAGCATGTGGTCGTTCATGTGGGGTCCGCATTCCCCGTTGTGGATTTTCTGCATTATCTTTTCAATGTCAGCCCCTGCGATACAGTGTAAATAAGTTCCATCAAAATTCCTCTTGAGTAGTGCTTTATGACAGATGTTGTACTGAGCGGCCAGCCTTCGGAGGGTAGCTCGGTCGTTCTTGTTGGAACCCTCGGTATACCTACCATGTTTAAGGAGGCACCATATATCATAGTACCAGCAATCGGCTAGTTCGGGGTCTTCTGTGGAGGCAAGATCAATATGGTAGCAATGGGTCAGTTTGTCCTGCTTCTGAACTAGGAAGGGGGCCATTGTTATTCCCTCGGGCATGTCGACCATGGAAGCCAAAGTAGCGAGAGCATTGGCTAGGTTATTCTTTGCTCGGGGTAGGTAATGGAAGGTGATATCTCGGAATTGGGAGGCTAACTCTTCTAATTGGGCATGAAAGGGTTGGAGCTTTTCGTCCTTGACTTTCCACTTTCTGAGCACTTGACCGATGATAAGGGCAGAATCCCCATATACATCAAGGTATTGAATACCTTTCTTGAGAGTGACCTTGAGCCCACTGTGCATGCCTCGTATTCTTTCATGTTATTGGTGCAAGGGAAATCCAATTTTATGGCGATAGGAGTGTGGGAGTCATCTGGGGCGATCAGAAGTATCCCAATGCCATATCCCTTTTTGTTGGCAGCGCCATCGAAGAACCTTTTCCATCAGAGGTAGTCCTGAGTGGTGCAGAGGATATTTTAATATGGTAATTCGGAGATCCAAATATCTGTTTCTTCTACAGGGTAGTCAGTGAGGTAGTCAGAGATGGCTCTTCCTTTAACGGCTTTCTGTGTAACGTACACGATATCGAACTCAGTTAGGAGCATCAACCATCGGGCCATTTGACTGGATAAGGCGGGTTTCTCAAGCAGGTATTTGATGGGATCCATTCGGGATACAAGTTTAATAGGGAAGGCAAGCATGTAGTGTCGCAAATTTTGGGTGACCTAGACAAGCGCGACACATGCTTTTTCCAAAGCAGTGTAGTTGACCTCGTACCCGGCCAATTTACGACTGGCATAATAGACGACTCTTTCTTTGCAGGAGTCTTCAAGGTATTGGGCTAGCAAAGCCACAACTGAGGTGTCGATTACGGTTAGGTATAGGATCAAAGGGAGACCAGGCTGTGGTGGCATGAGAACTGGAGGTTGGGTTAGATATTGTTTGATTCGGTCAAAAGCTTTGGCAGGCCTCGTTCCAAACCTTGGTTGAATCCTTTCCGAGGAGCTTAAAGATTTGTTCGCAGATGGAGGTTAGCTGGCTGATGAATCGGTTGATATATTGTCATTTCTTAAGGAAACCTCGGACTTCTTCCTCTGTTCGGGGAGGTATCATTTCAAGTATGTCTTTCAGCTTGGCGGGATCTGCTTCTATCCCCTTCTCACTGACCATGAATCCTAAGAGTTTTCCCTTTGTAACGCCGAAGATGCATTTCTGTGGATTGAGTCGCATCTGATAATGCCGCAGTCGTTCGAAGAACTTTCGAAGAGCAGGGGCATGACCTTCTCTAGTTTTGGACTTGATGATCATATCATCCACGTAAACCTCATCCTCTTTGTGAATCAGGTCATGCAGGATGGTTGTGGCAGCCCTTTGGTAGGTAGCCCCAGCATTCTTGAGGCCGAATGGCATAACGGTGTAGTAAAAGGTTCCCCATGGGGTGATGAATACGGTTTTCTCTTGGTGGTTGGGGTGCATCTTGATTTGGTTGTATCCGGCAAACCCATCGATGAATGAATTGAGAGCATGACTGGCTGTGTTGTCCACGATCATGTCGATGTTGGGTAGCGGATAATCATCCTTCGGAGAGGCTTTGTTTAAATCTCGGTAATCCACACACATTTGAACCTTTCCTCCTGATTTCGGTAAAGGTACAATGTTGGCTAGCCACGTGGGATATTCGATTACTCGAATGAAACTCACGTTTAGCTGTTTGACCACCTCTTCTTTGACCTTGAGTGACCATTCGATGCAGAGCTTTCTCAATTTTTGTTTAACCGTCTTGTAATCTGGGAGAGTGGGGATCTCATGTTGAGTTATTTCTGGATCAATATCGGGCATATCGTCGTAGGACCATGCAAAGACATCCACGAACTCCTTTAGCAATTCTTCGAGTTGTGCACGCTCACGCTCGTCAAGGGTGGCCCTTATCCTAATCTCGCGCAGTTGGCTACTAGGACCGAGATTAACAACAACAGTCTCTTCTTCATTAACTTGAACGCGTTTATGTTGTTTGTTATTAACCTTATTTAAATCAGTTAAGAATTGTTCATTTGCAAAATCATCATCATCAAAAGTTTGATTAGAATTTAAACAATTAATATAAGGCACAGCAAGATACTCAAAATCTTCGTTTATTTCATTGATAGGAAAAATAGCATTGAGAACCTCATCAAAAGAGGTCTCGATTACATTTGAGCAAGGATGGACAACAATAGAAGAAATAGGGTAAATATTGGGGTTAGGCGGGATTTCAACAGGTAGAGTTGGCGTAGCATGCCAGTTGAGGAGAGGTGTATCAACATCTTTGATCAGATGAGAGGGGTCCAGTGATGTAGTGTCTGAATGAACCATGCAGAGTGCCAGCCCCAGTGTCTGCAAGTTAAAGGAATCTTCGAAATCATTTTCCTCAGTTTCTTCAGTATCTTTGATGAGAGGCTGTACGCGGTGTGGGAAACTCTCGGCCCATGGGTAGCTATCTTGGAAAACGATCTCCATTCCAGGCTTCATCTTCTTGTCTGTGTGGTCGTACCATGGTTCTGGAAAGACGCAAAAGGGGAAATCCTCACCTTCTTTAATGAATCGTCCATTTAAGTAATCTCCCGAAATAGTTCGGACACAGTCTAACCCTTTCTTTGATCGAGTCTGGCGGATCATTCTGAGCTCTTGTTCTGATGGTTGATACCCCAAGCCACAAGGAGGGAAGGATTTCTTCAGTTCGAGGGGCTCGAGTATCCCTTGCTGTCTTTGTCCTAGCCCCAGTCCGGGCATGAAGTGCATGTTTCTGAACATCTGAATCACATTGACATTGCCATGAGGGTCGTATTCTGGACAAACCCTTTCTTTGAAACCGTCCCTTGCCGGAGGTAGGGATGGCTCAACTCGAAACCCTGATAGGAGCATATCATTTATCCCATGCTGTATCTCGAGAATTAGACTGCTGGTGCCTTACCTTCGGCGTTACCGTCGTCGCCCAAAATGGTGATGACTCGCCCATCGGCGAAGAACTTCAATTTCTGATGGAATGAGGAAGAGACACCCTTTATACTGTGGAGCCAGGGCCGTCCTAGCAACAGGTTGAAACAGGCCGGGATATCAATGACTTGGAATTTGACGATAGGGTTTATAGGTCCAACCCCTATTGCAAGTTTTATAGATCCCATCACCTCTCGATGGGTATTATAGTAGGCACGCACGACAACGGAGGTTGGAGCGAGGTCACTTTCTTTTAGGCCTAAACATTTGAAGGTTCTCAATGGTCAAACATTCAAAGCGGATCCGTTATCAACGAGCGAAAGCGGTACAACCTTCCCCATAACTTTGATGGAGATGTTGAGTGCATGATTGTAATTCGGCCCAATTTTGGGGATTTCCTCTTCAGAAAATGATAGCACTCGGGTGGAGGTCAAGGACCCGACTAAATTTACCGCTTCTTCTGGTGTGGTAGAAGGAGGAACTATGGTTCCTGTGAGCAACTTGATTAAAGCATTTCTGTGCAGCTGGAAAGACATAAAAAGCCCCCATAGAGTGATGTTAGATTGAGTTTTCTTCAGTTGATCGAGGATCTTGCTCTCCTCGATGGTCATTTCTAGCATAGGAAGATCTTCAACGCCCTTCCCTTTGTCATTTGCTGGTAGTGAGTTTGGAATTTGGTAATGTCTCCCACATCTAGTCTTGTGATTTACTAAAGTAGGGAAAAACTTAAATTCAGTTTCCTCATCAATCTCAGGTTGTTCTACCACCCTATCTATTTCTCTGAGGAGTTGTTCAAATGATATAATCCCATATATGTCGGCTACTGGGCCAGTTCCTCCTGAAGCCTTTTCTTCATTTGAATCTTCGAATTCTTCCCCCGATCTGGTGGCAACAATTTTATTTTCCCCCGTGAAGTAAATGCATTCCACAACTTCAACGGCTTCCTCATATAGGCCTTCCCATTCTGTCGGGATATGTGTGATTGAAGGGACCAAGCGCCCTTGTAGCTTTAAAGTGTCAAGTAACCCGGTGATACTGCAAATGTTATTGGTTTTCCTGAATGCTTCTGCCATGATTTGGACAACATCATCTAAGCTGACTTCGTCGGTTGGTACTACCCAACTATCTGATTCTCGGTCCCATTTTCGTGCTTCTAAAAACAACGCGCTGAACCTCTGGCAGTCGATAATCATCTGTGAGGGCAATTTTAGCCCGAACTCTAGGAGTTGATTTAATATATCTGACAATTCCATACTTCCACTTTTAAAACGGGTACGGACAGTGATGCATGCTCTAGTAAGGAGTGACAGTGCCTGATCAGCGGGGTTGGTAGGGTGTAGGAGGAAATATGGGCAAATTTGAAGAGGTTTGGGAGAGTATATGGGTGTGATATGGGTTGATGGATCGAAATTTGGGTTTTCTTCCAAGAGGATGGCATTGGTGTGATTTGGGAGTGGATTGTGAGTAGTGTTTGGCTTAGGCTTGGCTGGTGGGGCGATGGTACCCCGGTCAATGAGATCTTGGATTATGTTCCGAAGGTGAGAGCATTGGTCGGTGGTATGGCCGACAGTTTAGTGAAAGGCACAATGAGCATCGATCTTGAAGTTTCTTGGGAGTGGGTTGGGTAATAGACGTGGATCTAAGGGTTTGATAAGGTTTTGGCTTAACAGGGCTTGGTAAACCTTGGAGAGGGGAGCATGGAGCTCGTTGCACTCCCTTCGGATGGGGGCAGGGCGACTTTCTGGTGCCCATGATGCGGTTGGTTGAGAGATGTTGTTGATGGTTGAGACTGTAGCATTGGCAAGCTTGTCATACTTTCTAGGGGTGAACTGTCCGGACACCTTCTTTGGTTCAACTTCTGTTTTCGTAAGACTTTCCTCGATTTCTACTCCTGCTTCTCTGAGAGCTTGAAAGTGGGGGTACTACTGTCCTCCCATGGTTGTTCGGACATGGGGCAAGAAATTCATGTTCACTATGTTGATTTGTTCTTCTTCAGATGGCCGATTGGTCATGGTAGCTGCTTTTTCCCTCCATAGGGCTATAAAGTTACTGACTGACTCCCCAGAGTTTTGTTTGAGTAGCTCTAAATACCGACGGGTGACCTCAAGCTCTTTGTTGTATTTGTACTGCGATATGAATTCTCGGGCTACATCCTCCCAACTACGGATTATGGATTCCTCAAGAGATAAAAACCATCGGAGGGCACTGTCCTTCAAAGTTTGTTGACACAATTGGGCCATCACCTCTTCATAAGCCCCTAGGAGAGTCATGGAACGGTGATAACTGCGAAGATGAACAATTGGGGGACCACTCCCCCCGAACTTCTCAATATTTGGCATCTTGAACTTCTCGGGTAACCTCGCTTTAGGATAGGGAGACATATGGGTGTAGTCCATGTAATTTCCAGAGATTCTGACTTGGTCAAACTTCTTGGTGAGCATCTTGAGATCCTCTTTGACTTTATTCAACTCTTCCTCCTTTGGGTCAACAACCATAGACAGGTTAACCACTGGCTGGGCAATGTTTGGCATCGGAAGACGGGCAGGCAGTGGCCCATTGGCAGGAGGGGCACGTGGATCGTGCTGATATTCTTTCGAGAACCAGATAGGCTCGGGTGGACCCATAGCACGAGGGAAAAGGGCCTCGGGCTCTTGAGGAATAAGGACTTGGTTTCGTTGCATTTCTCGGACCTCGGCTTGGAGATTGTCAATCTTGGCCACGAGCTGGGATAGAACTGTCGGCAGATCCGGTTGTATGACTGGTGTCTGATCCGCATTCTCCATGGAAGATGGATGGATTCCGGACTCGGAAGAAGTAGTAAAAGAGCGGATGAAACTCCGGGGTGACTTGACTGAAGACCGAAGCCAATAAGGAGCCATGCCAAGGGAGTGCGATCGACTTGAGAAGGTGTAGGATGAGATCTATTTTTGAGAAAAAATGGAAGAAACTATTTTTTGGATTTTTGATAAAAAAGGGAGAAATGTTTTTGGATTTTTGATAAAGAAGGGAGAAATGTTTTTGGATTTTTTGATAAAGAAGGGATAAATGTTTTTGGATTTTTGATAAAGAAGGGATAAATGTTTTTGGACTTTTTTTTTGGAGACGGAACTCAGCATGATTATTATGATTATTATGTTCTCACTTGTACTTAATTCTCCTAGATGCAATGCCAGACGGGACCCGAGCCTGGAAAAGTGGGGGGTCTTAATATATGCAAAGCTATGTTTGGACTTGTAACTAGGATCGCGGACAGGGTCCCGTTTTAAAAAATGAGCGAAAATTGGGCGGCAGGCCGACCCGGAATTGCGGCAGAGTTTCGGGTTGAAATCGACAATCTAAAGTGTGTGTCCTAGGTTCGACACCTATATGCGGGTATGCAGTTGGTTGGGTGAATCAGCATGGGTTCCCCCCTTTGGCGTGACTTCCACGATATACGTCTTTCTCTTGCGGGCAATCGGTACGTGGGGATACACCATTTGATATACCTGAGTGTACGTGAATTTCATCACCATATACCTAATGGGGACGGTACGTGTGAGAGCGAATTCGATATACTCGGCGTACGTGAATTAATTCCCTGCGATATACCTCCCGTCATTACTTCGGTCAAGCGGTACGATGCGGGGGAACCGTTCGATATACGTCTAAGGTACTTGGCCAATGGAAGGTGAGAGTCATATCGCTTAGGCTAACTGCGACCTGCCGGACCAGCACCCATCATGAAGTGACCCTCCAGTTATTGGGTAAAATTTGGTAAATATCAATGCTCTTTGGTGATATCGTGTGAATCATGCATAATTCTCTTATTAGTATCTTATGATGAGAATGCCTTTCTTGATTATGCCAAAACAGGAAACCAAGTACAAGTACCCCAAAAGGTACACCAAGTATGGATGGGTGATGCGTGAAACATGGGGATATACATGTGATCCTAGGTGCACGGGGTGTGAAGTGTACATGGAGAATTTTCTACAAGTGTGTGAATATAAGCACAGGCATGGGATATACATATGAGAAAGGGGGATAGGCAGATATGGGGGGGGGGGGAATATAAACAAATATAGCATCCATGTAAATAGAATCAAGCCCTAAAAATATAATAGAACACATATCCCCAGCAGATTCGCCACTGTGTCCATCCCCGATCCCCTCCGCGGAGGGACGAAGGGATCTTTCGGGTCCCACGCGTCCCCTCTCGGGAGAGCGCTTCGGCCGGTGTCGGTTTGTGAGGTGAAAATGTAGAGAGATTTAGATTTGCCAGTCTATTTTACTCAAAACAGACAAAAGAAAAGGGGGACCACCCCTAGGGATGGCATCCAAAGAACTACTGGTGCGTGCGAAACCAAATAATTCGAGAAGGGTTTGGAGGCTTAGTTACGAAATGGGAAGGTGTTAGGCACCCATTTCGCCCTTTCGGTTTCTCATGGATATTTGTTATTTTCCTTTATATTCCCCCCCCCCCCCCCCCCCCATGATATGTGTGCATGTGTAGATATAGAAAGGAGGTAGGAATTCTTGACTTGTATCATGGGAAAGACAAAGCGAGTCGTCCGTAGGAATGTGAGATTAGTGTAGAAAATAAGATTTACGTGATTACCCCTACGTTGATCGTTATAAGGGAACGATAACGCATATGGAATAATACATTACTAAGAACAAGTATATGTAATATAATGGAAAATGAGATAAAGAGAATATAGAAAATAAGAGAAAAAGTGAGAAAAGGACTCGAGTCTCGGGTTTTACCCCGAGACGCCTACGTAGCCTATAAAGGCATCAAAGTCCACGTAGTTCACATGTAAAATGAGGGGTGGGGTTTAACCCATAAATTCAAATAGAGAAATCTCTTATTTGTGAATGTGTGTGTGTGTGTGTAAAGAAGTGTTTTAATTGTGAGAAGAGTGTGGAAAAAGTGTGAGAATCCCTACTTGGAATTTATGAGCAAACCCTCTTTTTCTTGTTTTTTGGGTTTTTATTTATAGGAAAATATGGGATGTGAAATAATACTAAATCAAATGTATATTTATGATGTGTGAGATGAGATAATGAAAGTGCTAAGTAAGAAAACAAGTTATTGCAAATTTAAGAGAATTAAGGAGAGAGTTTGAGAAAGTTGGACCTTCTTGGAGACCTTGAGCTTGATCTTGAATGTTGGGGAGCAGCCCTTACACTTGGATGATGATGGGGAGTGGTTAATTCACCAAGTTTGATTAAAGGGATGATGTAAAGTGGGAGTAAAAGGAGGATTTGGAAGTTAAAATCGCGCTGCTTTCGAGAGAGGTTTCTGGGATTCGTTGAGAGTGATTTGCTTCTGATTTGAGATCCTCTTGCAAATGAGGCCAAGGCCTCCTTTTATAGGACCAGTGGTCTACCGATCGACATTTCCATGACACTACCTATCGGCAGGTGCCGATAGGCAGGGTCTGGGACCTGCCATTTGGCAGTGTGCCTCGGGCTTTTTCAGAAAATTGGCCGTCGAGGGCAAACCGTTGGTTGGAATTGCGGAAGGGGCATACCATTGGAAAGGTATTTCAGAGACCTTCGAAAGTCCTTTGGACCACTCTCGAGTTTAGGAGTTGAATTTAGGTCAAATGTGGCTCGGAAGCATTTGTCGGTCCGCTGGACGGGGAATCGTTCGGACGCAAATGGTTCGTTCGTCCGCATGGTAAGTCCGAATTGCGCACGGGGCATACCATTGGAAAGGTTAGGAGATTTAATTTGACATTCCAAAGAGTTTGACCCGGTTTGGGGAGTTGACTTTGGTTAACCGAGCCCGAGAAGCTTTCGGTGACCTCTCGGAGTCAAACGGATCGTTCGTCCGCATGGAAAGTCATAATCATGCACGGGATGGACCGTTGGAAAGGGTATCCAGTGCCCTTCAAAGATTCATTCAGCCTCAGTCGAGCTGAAGAGTTGGCTTAGGTCAAATAGAGTCCGAGAGCTCCCGGTTGCCTCTAGGTCGGGTTTCAGATGCAAACGGACCGTTCGTCCGCATGGTAAGTCGGAATTTCACACGGGGCAGACCGTTGGAAAGGGTTTTCAGTGCCCTTCAAAGATTCATTGAGTCTCAGTCGAGGCGAAAAATTTGACTTTTGGGTCAAACTGAGCTCGGGAGCCCCCGGTGGCCTCTAGGTCAGTACTCGGGATGTGACCAGGGTTTATAGTGATGGGTGGAGGTACTAGGGACCTAAGGAGAGTTAGGGTAACAGAATGAGGTGTCTACACCTTCAATTTTTAAGACTCTCTATACACACTAAGCTTGTCGATAGGAGAGTTATATTTTTTCATTTTTTTTTAAGTAAGATAAGGAGAAAAACATATTACGTTCATAATAGTAATGATGAAATTCAGTATGATCATCCTCAAACTAAAAGCATAAAATAATATGTAATGAATATAAAATAGGATATTAATCTTTTATACAACTTGAGGAATTCATGTTCTCTCAATCCTACGAAGGGCACAACGCTTTGCCCTATTTTTCAATGTTTGGGGCCACCACTCGCTATATAATAAGTTAAATCATGTTACAATTTTGATACATATAAACAATATACATAAATAAACATAAAGTATTTATGCATATGTCAAACCACCGTATCTTTTTCACCCTAATGAGTCACTAATTTAGGCGATATATTGGGATCGACTTGGAGAGGACATTTGTAAGTTGCTCAATGTCGTTGTCATACGCCTTATAATAGTCCTTTTTCGTTCGATACTTAAAGCGCCTCCAACAATTTTCCACTATTTGAAAGAAAATTATTTTAAATCCTTCAGGGGAATTTGTATTCACCTAAGAATAAAAGAATATGAATAAATTATAAATAGATCATTTGAATGATGTATTAACTTAATGAAAATAGACAAGCACCTTCACAATCTTCCAATTCCTCTGATAATTTTCTCCAATCTTCAAAATCCAAAGGAAATAACGACCCTTATCGGGCGAAGTATCCCAACTAACTTGAAAGCTTCTTCCCATTGGGTTCAATTGGTTGGAAATCGTGGTTCCACCCAATTATTAATTTTTGACCACTATCCCATTTTTTCCATGGTTTGGCAAACCCTCTATATTTAATACTAGTAGCGGGAACATTTTGAGTTGGTAATGGTGTAGCCTGAGTAATACTTAATCAAAATTCCAAAGAAAATATGACATGAATAATTACTAAAGTAAAACATTTTTGAGAGATTTTTACAATTCTCTACTAGATAGGCAGACATATACCTACATGTGTAATCATATTATCTGAGGGTTGGGATGTATTTGACTAAGACAACTCTGGTTTCGACTGATGTGATCCTATTGATGTCTGAGCACATGGGCAAATGATTTCTGCTTTAGAATTACGTAACCCTCCAACTCCCACGTGATGATAAGGGCATTTAGTTAGCATGATAGATCTATATAAGAAACATATATGGAAAAATAAATATGAATAAACATTATACATGAAACACAAAATGAAAAATTACATTACATCGTATTCCATTTGATTGTATGTATTTTCAATACCTTTCTATTTCATCTACAAAAACTGCCAAATCCCTCATATTGAGTCAACCACATTTTATCCTTTTTATGAATGGATGAAATTAGCCATGTGGATGGAAGCATACTCACAATCACATGCACGTGAACAATTATGTTAGGACAAAACCCTCTCATATTTAGAATGTTATATACTTGTTCTTTCTTATGCATATGATCTCACACATTTAAATTTGGCCTCATTTTATGTTTCTCAAGTTCTATACATAAAGGATGAAACTCTCTCTTCTTCCTCCAGTAGATTTACTAATTTCTCTCCACATGTTCGACTATGTTTTTTAAATATCTTATCTTTTGCTTCATCCCAATACGACGGTAGTGTATGGACTATATTTCAAATAAATATTGTTCAGTTGTTTGTTTCCCACATTTTTGCAAGTAACGACATAACTCAATTTTACGGAATTTGTTCAAGGTTATTGGAGTGACCATTTTCAAATTCTTGTAATGCATTCTTAATATTATCGTTAAAATTTACAGAAGGCCACATTATTTCCTGTCACAATATCATAAAATATTTAAACACAACATTTATAAGACAACCTCTAATATTAAAAAATAAAAGGCAAAACGTGAATACAAAAACAAAGATATATTTAATAAAACATTCATTTCAATCATCAATTTGTAATTCCAAAACATTCTCACTAACATAACACAAATGTAAAAAAGTTAAACCATTTCAACCATCATCCCGTCATTCCTCGATACCTTCGTCCTTTTCTTCCTCCATACCATCATCATCATCAACAATGATGAAGAGCATTTCGTGTTGTCATCGTTGTTGAAAGCCAAGTCAATCAAAACCTCAAATACCTACAAAATAATATCAAACTCAAGTGTAGAGCAGTAAGTAAGGATGTCAATCCACATCAAGGAGGTAAGCTAGAGACAAACTCAATTGTAGTTCAATTTTTATTTTCTTTTTGGAATTTTTCTTTTCTATTTTTTTAGCTTTTTCAAATATTAAAACAATTAGGGTGAGGATGTGAAATAACACTAAACTAAAATGAAAGATCAAATTACAAACTAAAAAGTGACTAAAATAAAAAATAAATTCTAACACAAAAATATGAGATAAATGTGGTAAATAAATGTGTGAACAATCAAGGAGTGGGATTACACCACAAATTTTAGCTATTCTGACTAATTAATTTAATTATTTGAATTCTCCCAAATTAATATCAAAATTACAAATCAACTCTCGTTGCAAATGTAATTTTAATAGTAATCTTTTAGAAAATTAAGTTTTACTCCCCCACAAGTCTAGAAAATAGATCTACACTCCTTTTAATTAATCACCCGCTAGGATCGATCGATTAAAATTTACGTAAATCTAGATAATGAATTTTAGAGTTGAAATCCAAGGAATAATACCACACTTAAGAAACCCCTTGTCTCTAGTTCGAATCTAAAATGGGTATTATAACTTAGAATTTCGATTTTCTCTCGAAAATCATTTACCCTCTCTCGAGGTGTAAATTTAAGGGTGAGGGATCAAAATTAATATTCAAAGGGAAAATAACATCAAATAAGGGTTCCCCCCACCCCTTGAAGGGGGATTTAGCCTAACATGGTATGAAATTTGACAAATTAATAATCAAAGGCATAAAATAAATGAGAAGAGAAGAGAACAATCAAACCCAATCTCATGATGCTTAATTGAACTTCAATCCATGAGTTGAAATAAACATCCCTCAATTTTAATGATCCAAATAAAATTACATCAAAATTTCACTCAAATTAATCCTCACAACAAATTATTTTTCCCTCACTATCTAAAAAAAAAAAAATTATAATCTAAAAAACTATACTAAAATTGTATTTCTCTCTCTAAAATTCTCTCTAAAACCCTAAATAGGGTTTCTAGCCTCCCTTAAAAATGATCTTCATCTTATTTTTATAATAGGCATGGAGCTAAGGGTAAATTGGGTAAGAATTAAATGGACATGAGGGGTGTGAGGATAAGTTGGGGTTAAAATAGGAAAATGCACAAATGTGCATGGGTTGTGTGAGGTCATGTGGGAAGTGGGGTGGTGAGGATAAAAACAAATCAGATTTGGTTAAAAGGGTTTGGGGGTATTTATTGAAAAAGGGTTAAGTGGGTTTTAAGTGGTTTTAATTGAACACATGGGTCTTATGTTTGCTTGGTTTTGTTTTCGGATTTTGACAGAAGGTGAGAAATCGTGTAAAGGTTTGGAATTGGAAATGGGTGACATGGGTTTGGAGCAGGATCGGTCGCAGGAGGTAGTAGGTCGGGCGAGTTGGAGGGGTTCGTCAGATTAAGGTGAAATGGATTGCGACGGGACGGGTTGCGATTTTGGAGTTTCGGATCCTCCGTTTGGATCGCGGTTTCTGGCCACGAGTTGGGGAGTTTTGGGGTTTTCGACGGTGGAGGTTAGAAACAGGAGGTTGGGTCGCGCCGGGGCTACGGTTCAGGTGTGGTGGTATGGTTTAGGGTATAAGGGTTAGGGAGGGTTCGGGTAGTTTTGGGTTTGTGAAGTATTGGTTGGGTAGTTGGTGGTTTGGTGGAAGTGAGGTGGGATTGATGGTTGAAAAAGAGAATGGGTTTGAAGCTTTTGAAAGTGGGTGTTAACGGAGGTAGAAATAGAGAGTGGGGGAAGATGATGATGAATAGTGGTGGGGGTGTGAATTTGGTGTGGGTGAGTGTAGGTGAATAAGGTGGGGATGAGGGGTTTGTTAGTGTGTAGGAGAGTGTGTAGGTAAGTGGGTGTGAATGGGTTAATGTGTGTGTTTAGTTTGTGACCCTAAAAAAATAAGACACAACTAAAAATAAAATAAAAAATTTACTAAACTAAAAATAAAAATCAACTAAAATAAAAATGACACGACACGACACACTATAGAAACTCTACAAAAAAACTAAACATGACTAAAATAAAAAATATAAAAGTAAAACTAACAAATAAAAAAATGAAATAATAATAAATTAACTAAAAACTAAGAAAATAAAAGAAAATATAAAAACTAATACACGATGTGCTAAAAATATAAAAATCCTAAAAATATATGCGTGACTCAATAAAATAAAATAATAAAATAAACCCTAAAAATAAAGTGACAGAAATAAAATAAAATAAAATGGGAGAAACTAAACACACACGGTTCGGAACATGTTTAGGTAGGTTTAGGTTTGGCTAGGATACGGGACAAGGGTAATTAGCTCCATAATCCGCACAATTGCTTTGAAATACGCGTTTGAACACCGCAACGTGCATTCGACCTACAACATAAATAATAAAGCACATAAGACCCAAATTGTCGAGAATTAGCAACTAAAATATGTCTATTCGGGGTATAAAATGTACACTTTTGGGTCTTATCAAAGAACGATTGTGTCGATTATGGATCCATTTATGCCTTGCCTTACCCGAGATATATTTTGATCTTAATCTAGTTGTTGCATGCTAAATGGCTCAACTTTATTGATATCTAAGTCTTTAGCAATTTAACATCCATTGAATTTGTCTCTTGGTGTCATCGAAGCAACCACATGCCAGTCTGATTCTAATGGATCTTCCACATACCATACTTGTTCTACTTGAGATGCTAGGATGAAAAGTTCATCACCAGCTCGGTTATATTTGTATAAAAATGGTTGAAGTTAAATAGCGTAAAGTTAAATTCATCTAATTTTTACCCATATGATTATCGATCCAATCTCATTTGAATAACACAAATTTCATGTCGTTGATGTAATGAATCTCAATGATGTCACTAACTTTTCCATAAAAAGTAACATCCTCTAAAAAAGGATTTTTGTCTCTATAGCTAGAATATCTCATATGTGGAAATTTTATAACAACCCCACTATTTTGAGTTTTTCTACGTTGATCAGCTGCCTCTGTTCGTAATCAAAAACCACGAACAATAAAAGAATGGAGTCTAAAATAATCCTTTAGAGGGACTAAAGTCAAACTCCTAATTTCGTTAGATAGTTGGGTGTTATTTGTCAATTTGCGCACCTAATATTTGCCAAACAGAAAAGGTAATTAAAATTTTATGTAGCAAATATGCTCGAACGCTATTAAGATTAACAAGGAATAAATCGACTTACAAGAATCTTAATCCATGTGTTGAATTTCGTTGTGATGGCGTTGAACATGGTATTGTGAAAGTTAAGGATACTCTTTTGAAAGTTCCACAAGATGTTTTCTATAAAAATGAATACATGTCAATTTCGTAATGAATGCAGAAAAACCTACAAGTAATAAATTTCTGCACGTTGTTAAGGTAAAACATTAACTTACTCGATGAACGGTGCCACTGTGTCAATGTTGAAAATCACATAACAATGGGCTTGGACCAATGTTTCTTGATCAAGATAAATATGAACTTTTTTCCCAACAATGCAACCAGAGTCATTACCTTTGTAATTTGTTCTAATATGTTGACTAGACTTGGTTTCCACGTTATCATCCAAATACCTCGAGCAAAAGGTCATGCACTCTTTCAAAAGGTCATACTTAGCAATTGAGGCCTCGGGATGAGCACGATTCTGCACATAGAGTTTCAATGTGTGTAGATACCTTTTCTTTTGATACATCCAACTATAAAGCTCTGACCTAAGAATTAATAGTTCATATGTCAAATGTGCGGGAAAATATTCCATCATATCAAAAAATCCTAGAGGGAATATCTTCTCGAGACTGAATAAAGTAAGATTTATATGGTCTTCAAATTTCTCCAAGTTTGATAAAGCATTTACACTTGCGCATAATATCACAAAGAAATTACTTAATTCAATTAAATCTTTGAGAACCTTCTTTGGCAATACCCAACGTACAACTATCGAGAGTAGTTGTTGCATGAGAATGTGATTGTAATAACTCTTATGTCCTTAAATGCGTCCCTCTTGAGGGTGCACACATCATGAAATATTCGATGAATAACCATATGGAACTTTGAGATTCAGCAACACTTTCAATAAAGTATCCTTCTCTTTGGTGCTCATCGTAAACTCTGCTAGGGCCAAATACTGTAGATTTGATCCTCGTGGTTGAGGATGTAGATCTCGCCTAAAACTCATCTCTTTGAGGTATTTTAGAGAATTTAAATTTCCCTTTGATTCCCAACCGTGTAAAAAGAACTTTGCTAAAAATATTCTCAGTATGCATGACAACAAGATTATGGCGGATCAAATTATGCTCCCAATATTGTAATTTAAAAAGATACTTTTCTTCTTGCAGTTCAGTCATTTTTTTAGAATATTACCTTGAGTTTGTTTTGCAAGATCAATTTCCTTTTGGTCTCTTATCCTTCTTCTCAACGTGTCTTCTTTCTTATATCTAGTTACTATGTTAAGCTATAATTATTGTAGAACGTGTGACCTTATTAGTTTCAATGGTGGTGGCCTCATATCAACCTTGCCATTAAATGTAACTTTTTATTTCCAAAATTTATGTCATATTGGTAAGAATCGATGATGTCCCCAGTAACATTACTTACAAACATTCTTCAACCATATAGCTTGATGATCTTTATTGCAATAAGGACAAGCAAATTCACCTTTTGTTCTCCATCCCGATAACATTGAATACGAAGGAAAATCGCTAATTGTCCACAACAACGCCATATGTAACTAAAAAACTTATTTTGTAGATTCATCATAAGTACGTACCCCATTAACCCATAACTCTTTCAACTCATTAATTAGTGGTTGTAGATATACATTAATTTTTATCATCGGGGCCTTTTGGTCAGTCAATAAGAACAGACAAAATTAAATGGGTTTATTTCATACACAACCATGGGGGAAAGTTTAATATCATTAGAACAATAGGCCAATTACTATTAGCAATGCTCGTATTATCAAATGGATTGAATCCATCAGTTTCTAGCACAAGTCTAACATTGTGACAATCACTCATAAAGGATCGATTTCGCTTATCAAATGTCTTCCATACAAAGGAGTGAGAGGGATGCCTCATCACGCTATCATCAATTTTTTCATCAGCGTGCCATTTCATTAGTGGACTAGTATTCGATGACTAATACTATCATTGTAATCTCAGATTTAAAGGAAAATACCTTACCATTTTTGTTGCTAATGTTGTACCCGTACCACCATTAAAGTCATTTTTGAACCTAGAAGCCCCATAAATTTTGAATTTATCAAGATTCTTGCTCTCATTTCGAAACAACATACAACTATTAGGCCATGTATACCACACTTCATACTTAAATCCTAAGTCTTTTGTAAATTTATTGGCTTGATTGAAGGATTTTTGAATCTTGGCTTTCGGGAACACCTTCTGCAAGAATACCATCAACGTCGTAAAACAACAATTTGTCTATCCATTTAATTATTTCAAGTGCAATAGTTCAACAACAAATGACAACTGAGTAATGTCCGTAGAACAATTATCATACAACTCACTTTGTACCTCTTTTAAAAGTTTAAAATATCGTGGCAATTCGGCACTGAGGACGTCGTGATCTTCGATGTCAGGTTCTTTATCATTGCCCATATTTTCCTCTCTATATGGAATCCACCTTCATTCTTGAACCATTGCAATCATGTTTGCCCCCGTGTTCAGATCAGCTAATGCACTATCAACAACCATACCATTGCTCAAACTATTTACATTCATATTAAAATCACCAAGCGATTCCCCATGATAAATAAAATTCTTGTAACTCTTTTCAAAACTATAAATCTCTATGTGATCCATCACAGTTTTGTGAGTTATAATAAACACAGTTTGCACAAGTACTACATGGGCATTTGATGCTAGAAGTAAGAATACCTTTTTTTTATATTTAAAATCAATAAAGATTTGAACTCCATCGGTGTACGCTCTTGTGGTCCTATCTCCTCTAATCTAACTCTTATCCATATTGATCTTATTAAAAACTTATTAATGTCGAAAAAAAGATATATAAATAGATACCGGATTGCATTTGAATACTATTTGTCTGCGTGTATATATACACACACCCGCGCGCGTGCACACACACACGCACACAGGGGGAAATAGGGGGAAACTTTAGTGGGAAAAGAGAAGGAAAATAAACCTAGGTACCAAAAAGGACAATTTTTTCCATCCTTTTTACAATTTATCAAATGGGACGGAATATCCATCCCATTTGGTATACCAAAAGGGACTCTTTTATAAATCCATGGTATAAGCTATGCCACATGGTACGGTTTTTGAAATTCATCCTTTATATTTTCCCGGGAAAAAGCGCTAAAAATTCATCTTTACTTTAAGGGTCGATTTTTAATAAGTGTCCTATATGGTATACCAAGTGGGATGGATTTTGAAAACCGTCCCTTATATGATTTATTTAAAGGTACGGTAATTAAAATCCGTCCCAAATTGTACTTTTAAGGGACAAAATGACACGACCGTTCCAAATACCCCTGTCCTTAATACCTTTTTTTCTTGTCGTGCATTTTTATATATATGGTATCATTTGTTTTGAGTCTCTGCGTTTGCATTTAATCCATGTTTTCCATTTACTTTATATTCGAATCAGATTGTCATGCTATATGATCATATTGGCATCTCTTGTTTCTTATTTATATTAATATCTCATGCTTCATTTTTTATTCATGTAGGTATCATCTATTGCATCAAAATTGGTATGGATTGATCATTGTTTGGATTATATATGCTTGTGTTGCCATGTTATGTTTGTTGCAGTTTACACCATTTTATGATATTATTCATCTCTCTATATTTCCAATTGGTATCACATGTTTTCACATTTTGGGGGAGAAATGGTTTATTATGAATTCCTCCTTTGTCTTTTCTTGAACAAAAAGGGGAAATCATATCTTTCACCTTTGTTTTAGGAGGTGATCCTTATCCTAGGAGGATATGTCTTACCTAGGCGGGGATCATTCGAGATAGAGGTAATTTTATTCTTATGCAGATTATCATTCACGTTAGTTTTAGGAGGTGATATTTATCTTAGGGAGAGACGTCTTACCTAGGTGGGGATCGTTAGACATAGGGTGAGTTTTATTCTTATGAATATTTTATATATTATTATATTCTCTTTGCATTTGAAGGTGTGTTTAAGTGTGTAGGTTTACGACATATAGCAAAGTTATAAGTGAGCAAATCTAGTCAAGGTTTATGAGTTGGTCAAAGTTGTACTTTCTTTTTTTATGGGTTGGGTATTGAGTCTTAGATGAGCTTGACCGACCATAGGAGTTTTTATTTTTGGTTTTGTTTCAGAATAGACAAAGAATGATATTTGTAAGGATAAGTTTCCCAATATAGTCAATTTGTATGCTTCGTCTTATTTCGAGTTTGGAAAAAAAAGGTTTAAGTTAGAACTTGAGTGTGTTGACCTTTCAAGCCTACGAAAAGGTTTCTCTACGTTTCGTCTTTAACATCCGAGGAATCTCAAAAAGTTATCGATGGATTTTAGTTTGATTCTTTGTTATCATTGGGTGTTTATTTTATATGTTTGAGGCAATTTTACATAAAGGATTTTAAAATAATTTTTTTGAACGACTTTTTAAAGTTGTTCAAACGAATTCATGTAGTTTGTTCGAACGATATTTTTGGTTGGTTCGAGTGAGATGAATATGTCATTGGAATGACATTCAAACGAGGTTCAAATGAGGAAGTTCTATCAACAGTGAAAACTTCATTTGAAATTTTTTCACACGAGATAGGCATGTTCATATATCCTCCAACTTCAAAAAGTGGTGATATAATTAGAAACCCTCGATTACCCTTACTCCCTATAAATAGAACTATTGGGCTCCATTCATAATGCTTCAATAAACTTTGAGAAAATAATTACAAACACTCTAGAGTGAGAATTTAAGGGCAAGTGAAAGTATTGCTAAAAGGAGGCCGATGATTATCACTGATCAAAGGGGCAGAGTAGCATTGTTCAAAGGGTTGGAACGTCACTATTTATCGTCGGACTAAGTCCTTTGGTAATGGATTATTTCTTCACCTTATTCTTCTCTTTCATAAACCCTATTCTTCATGTTTTCTTGACTGAGATGAGCCCTTTTGGGTAAATTTAAGTTTCTAGGTAATGGTTATGGAATTTTGCTATTAATCATATGTACTTATTATAAAGAATTTTCCCTTCAACAATATGGATTTGGGTGCCTAGACGTCAAACCGATTTTAGAGACATTTATGCTTCTCTAAGATAATTTATAGGGGTTTCCATTTCGATCTTTAGGAATCTAAATTACGAAGCATTTTTTGGATAAAACTGTCATTTTACTAAATTACCCGCTTATTATTTGGAGTGGCCTCGGGCTTTGTGCTTGAGGCCAAACGACTAGCTCAAGGGAGATTAAACTTGGACTTATTATGGGGCTTTCACATTGGAAGATCTCTACCAAGGCTATACAGATAACAACTGATCATTAAGTGGGAAGGATAGGATGCCACGATTAGGTGTATGATTAGGTCAAGAGAAACTCATAATAAGGCTGAGAATTCTATCCCAGGTAAAACTAAAGGTCGCTAAAGATAAGAAGATTAGGCCAACTAAGGGAGATTAAGCCTTGGTACGCCAGAGGTAGAAATTTGGGCAGATTTGAGCCCTCTATTGATATTCCTTTGTTATTTTTAGGGTTTAAATCTGGGTTTTGGGAAAAATAAGTTCTCTCTTCCTTACATTTAAATATTGTCATGCATTATCATGTTTATATCTTATTTCATGGCCCTATTAGTATATTTGCAATAACTAACATTGGTAGGTTGGGCTCTAGACATTTGATTTAACCCTTAGTATGTTATTTGAGCTCATCCCTTCATTCCATCATTATCGCATGTTAAGAGGTATTGGAGAAGAGAGGATTTATAGAGCGGAATTGATTAGATTCCATATCTAGTTTTAGTGGTTATGACACGAATGAAATTTGTTAGGACATTGTAATTTTAAATCCTTTTGTTATCATATATCGAACCAAGTCATTTCCTAGTGCATGTATTAAGAACTTAGTTGATTGCTTCTTAGATTAAGCTTATTACTTTATGTTTTATTATTTGTTATGCATCAGAAGAGATATTAACTATGATTATGAGGTCGAGGACTTCTTAGGGGTCGAGGACAATCTAGATTTCCCTAATTAAGATTGTTTAAACAATTATTACGGGAATTTAAGATAATCAACCCCCAGCCTAATAGGGCACGCTGTGGGCATTAGAAATAGAATCGAAGCACTTATTTTTAGAGACTATGGGTAGACTTACACTTAGGATTTTCAAAAAAGGATACTAGACTTATATGTGTATAATTCTTGATAGGAAACCATAACAAGAAGTAAGCAATGAGGAATTGGAGCAGCTTGGTAAAAAAATGTCGAGGTCGTGACACCTGTTGCCCCTAATGGGGCAAATAATGTAGAACAGGTACCACAAGTGGAAGTTGGATTTATTGCGGCCCTATAATGGGTAATGGATGCAAGAATGCACAGAGAAATGACTATTAGATACAACATTGATCAATTTAAGAAATTAGGACTGTAGCCCTTTGAAGGGGAGCATGACACCTTGGTGACCGGGGATTGAATAAGTAAGTTTGAGAATATTTTTTATGAGTTAAATTGCACCGAGGAGAAGAAAGTGTCCTTTTCCACATTCATGGTTTAGGCAGAGGTTGATCACTGATGGAAGATGGTTAGGGGTACTTAACTTGGAGGAGAGGCCGTGACCATTTGGTGGCCAAAATTCAAGGAAATATTCTTTAAGAAATATTTTCCTGTCGCGACCAGAGATAAGAAAGAGGTAGAATTTTTGGAGATAATTCAATGATCATTGTTTGTGGGCCAATACGAGGCCAAGGTTGCAAAGCTTTTGCATTTCGCTTCTTATTGGCTAAGAAGTTTGAAAGGGGTCTACATCCTAGACTTTGTGGCCAGGTTATAGTTCTAAGTCTGTGGATATATTTTGAATTTGTATAAGTGGACCAGATCATAGAATAAGATTTTAAAGAAGGAATGAAGGCTAAGTCTGATAAAATGAAGGGGGTGAGGGAATAACTAGAAAAGATAATATTCCATAGCAACGGGTTCAAAGGCTAAATATGGCTAATGGTGCTATGAAAAAAGGTGAGAATAGAGACATTGCATCCCTCACCTACTATAACTATGGAATGAAGGGGATTACGCCAAAAGATGTACCTTGGGAATGAGTTGCTACAATTGTGGCAAGCTAAACCATAAGCTAAGCGATGCAAGGTCCCAAAGAAGGATACAGACTAGATGAAGAATCAGGCTAGGTTATTCGTAATGAATGACGTGGATGCTAAGAAGGACGATAATGTTTTAGCAGCTACTATTACTATTGGTGCTAGGAAACCATACGCATTTTTTTATTATGGTTCCACACACTCTTTTGTATCCACCACTTTTGCACATAAGTTATATACGAGTCCCCAAACCTTAAACCCTCCGTTGATGATAGATACCCTAATAGGATTGACAGTAGAGTCTGATGCCATTATTATAGGATGCGACATCAAGATAGAAGATCAATTTCTTGAGGTTAACGTAATTCCTTTGAAAATTGAGGATTTTCATGTTATCTTGGGCATGGAATGATTTTCTGCCCACTTTGTTAGGATTGACTACGTTAGAACGTAAATCCTTTTTTGTAAGACTGGAGGGGCCGAAGTAAGCTTTAAAGGAACTGAACCAAGTAGAAAACCCTTGTTGATATCAACCATATGAGCCAAGAAAATGTTAAAGGGAGGATCCCATAGCTCTATAACATACAAAGGATCTTGACAAGACCATGGCCATTATCATAGATGTTTCAGTAGCCACAAATTTTGAAGACGCCTTTCTCGAAAAGCTTCCAAAGTTTCCCAGGACAGATAAATTGAGTTTAACATTGACCTCGCGACCGAGGCCACACATATTTTGAAGGCACCATATAGGATGGCATCCACTGAGTTAAAGAAGCTGAAAGACAAGTTAGAAGACATGATGGGTAGCGGATTCATTAGGCCCATCACCTCCCCTTGGAGTGCTTTAGTAATTTTTGTGAAGAAGAAAGATGGATCTGTGAGAATGTTCATTGATTATAGAGAATAGAATAAATTAACTGTAAAGTACAAGTGTTCCTTACTTAGAATTGATGATCGCCTTAATGTACAAAAGGATGATAGATATTTCTCCAAGATCGATCTAAGGTTAGGGTATCACCAATTAAAAGTCAAGGATGAGGACATTCATAAGATAGCTTTTAAGACTTGATATGGTGATCATGAGTTTATGGTTATGTCTTTTGGATTGACCAATGCCCATACTATTTTTATGGACTTAATGAATATAGTGTTTAGGATATGCCTAAATAAGTTTGTGATTGTGGTTATAGATGACATACTTACTTATTCAAAGACAGATAAAGATCACGAGTCACACCTATGTAGCGTGTTTAAAGTCTTGAGGAAGGAGAAGTTTTATGTAAAAGTTTCCAAGTGTGAGTTTTGGTTGGAAGAGGTCACTTTCGTTGGCCATGTAGTGAGTTAGGAAGGTCTGGCCATGGACCCTAAAAAAGTCGTGACAATTTTGAATTGGGAAAGACCAAGTACTATAATAGAGGTCAGAAGTTTACTCGACCTTGTTGGCTATTATTGGAGGTTTATGGAAGAACTTTTCAAAATCGATGTGAGCGGTATTGCGGGCCCCAGGAGAGAGAGAGTCATCACTGCACTTGGAAAGAGCTTCGTCATGGGGATGCGAAGAGTGCATGTCTCAATCTTCCATCGCATCCCCACAAGGCCGAGTTATCAGTTTGATATTTTTGGGTCATTGGTGACTTGCTTCTGGATGTAGTTTGACACCATATCCAATTTTTGCGCACACCCCTTTGGTAAGTGTGGCTTTTATACTAAAAAAGAGGGTTTCATATGTGTTTATAGTTGCCAGTTTGTTTTTATAAGAAAAAAAGAGAAAGGTTCAGGTTATATCTTTCGGGCTAATCCTAAGGTAGGTTTTGAAGTCTCTGGTTAGTCAAAAGATTCTTGTTATACAGGTTTGAGAACTAAGTTACAAGTGGGGAAGTTGTTAGGCACCCCACTTGTTCTGTATGCTTACTTAATTCTATACTTATTTTCGCTCTTTATATTAATTAATTACTTTATAGTTGTTTTAGAATTTGAATAGAGAACATAGCGAGACCTGAAAAATTTAGATAAGTGTTTAGGGTGGAGAATAGTATCAGTGAGAGGTATAGAAATGTCACTTCAACTAGTGCAGGTACACAAGATTTGCTTGTGTATGACTCCATGCCATATAGTATATAACGTATGGACATTATTAAGTGTGTGAGTAAGCGAGAAATATTGGCTTGTCTAATGAGTGGCCGTCAGTGTGCATATAACTCGTTCGTGTTGGGAGGAGAGATATAAAGGGGAGAGATGAATGCATCTCTATTACGATTAGTTTATACGTATTTGCACATTTTTTCATATGAATATATTTAGGAGGTACCGTCTTGAGATAGTTTTATATCTTTTTTATTGTATGTGAGTGATTATAGAGGGGTGAATCTCTGTGCGGATAGTAAATCATGAGACATATTATCGAGTCTCGAGCTCACGAGAAAGATCGGTATTATGCCTACGTACCTAAAAGGACTTGGGACCAAAGCCTACGTAGTTTGGTTGTATAGTTAGTACATGCACTTGAGCATTTGTATATGTATATTTATGAAATGATGACTTGAGATAGTTTGATATCCAGTTTGAACAGGATAAAGATTAACGATGGATGCATCTCGATGAAATAATATGTCGAGAGACATATTATCGATGCTTGATCTCATAAGAAGAACTCATTGTTGTGCCTATGTACCCAACGGGAATTGTGAGAAAATCCTACATAAGTCAGTTGTAACGCGTGTTTAAATATGATGTGTGCATAAGTCTAGGACGCGACTTGAGAGAGGGAGGTCTGGTGTATGGAATACCATAATGGGAGTGAACCCGAAGATGTCTGATTTTGGCACATAACATTATAATAGACGAGTGATTACTAACCAAAAGGTGTTGTTCTTCATACTAGTTTGGAAGTGTAGCGTTTAAGGATGGTATGTCTTAGACATCTGTTACTAAAGAGGTAGAGTTAGAAGTCAAGGGTGTTTGTACTGGGGATGGAGACATCCCTAAGAGATAATATGTCAAGAGATGTATTATAGGCTTGGGCTTCACGAGTTTATCTTGGTATAGCATTTGCGTACCCAAGGGGACTCGATATCATAGCCAACATAGTTCACTTAAACGGGTATATTTACAGGTGTAGGCAATGGGATACCGAGTATACAGGGTATCTTAGTGTGGTATTTATGTAGTCTAGTCCTTAATATAGCATTTTCGTTGTGTTGGATTGATATATTTATACGTTAAAATAATATGTTGATCAAATGATGATGTTGAAAAGTATTAAAATGAAAACACATACTCTCGGTGTTGTGTAGAGACGGGATTTGTTTGCTTGGAGAAATGGTGAATGTAGCTAAATTTTTGACTTTGGCCTGCAATGTTTCGCGATAAACTTAGCTCAATGGCACTCTCTTGAGAACGTATTTTGTAAAGTATGTTTCCATGTTTGTATTTTGGAATCATGGAATATGATTTTAATTATTTAGCATATGAGTATATCAATTCGTGACACGCGTGGAGGTGTTGGGTTAAAAAGCAGGCTTAAACAAGTATAAACACTATAAATTGCATTCTCGGTCCCCTAATGGGGGTTGTGTTAGAGAGGGTACATAACTAGGTAAATTTTTTAACAATATATAAATGTGGGGTGTCGCCCCAAAATTTAGGTAGAGGTTATTTACCCTTGCGACGAAAACTGACGTTTTGCCTTAGGGAAAGTCCTGCTTTTTGGTGCTTTTTAGTCGGGCAGAGCTTCAGCTAGAAAGGCCTACTTAAGTGGAATTTGTGCAGGGTTTCGACTCAATTTTATAATTTTAGTATACTCTCCTAAACTACGAGCCATTTTAGGGGGCAACAATGAAAAAGTATGAGATTTTTCTTTCGAAAAAGAGACTTTGAGCCCTTCGGATTTTTTCTCAGAAGTGAGTTCGAGTATCTTGGGCGCTCGAAATTAAGAAAGTTAGAAAATTGAATCAACTTTGGGTTTTTGTTCTTTTAAGGTTGGTGGGCACCTATATGTATAGGGATTATGATGAATCAGATGGTTGATCAACTGAAGGTCCTGAGCCGTTGATCTTTTGTCAACAGTAGAGAAAAGATTTCTAAATCTTTTGTGTTAGAGGGATTTTTTCGACCGTCTATAGCCTTCGACGAATCGTCTATTATAGGAGAGGCCTTTTGTTAATTGGCCAAGGGTCCCAAAGGGGTTTTTTGTTGATTGATTTAATGGATTAAAATGATTTTTGGGGTTTTCATTATTTGCATTTTGGCCCCAAAATACTTCGGTCTTTGGCTTTTTTGACACCTCAACTTTAGTATAGGCTTCAAAAGTTGGCTTTTCTTCGAGGTTTGTGCACGGGACTTATTCAGGACTAGACGAAGCGTCATAGAACCTCGATTACAGATCGAGGTGTCCACAGTGTGTCCTTGAGTAAACTAACACACAAGGATGTCAAATTTGTATGAAGAAAAGAGTGTGAAGATAATTTCCAGACTTTGATTAAAAAGTTTATAGTTACACATGTTTAAACTTTGCCTAAGGAAGGAGGAGGATATGAGGTAGATAGTGATAATTCGGGTAGCAGACTTGGATATGTACTTATGAAAAGTGGTAAGGTGATGGCTTATGCTTCTAGATAATTGAGGCCTCATGAACATAATTATCCCACCCATGATTTAGAGTTAGTAGTCATGGTATTTGCCTTAAAAATTTAGACTCTGCCTTTATGGGGAAACTTGTGAAATTTTTACAAACCATAAAATTATAACTTACCTCTTCACCCAAAGAAAATTGAGTATAAGAGAAAGGAGATGGATATAGTTGATTAAGTACTATGATTTTTCCATCAAATATCACCCTGGAAAGGCTATAGTTGTTGTTGGCACCTTAAGTAGAAAGAGTTCAATTAATGCCTTGAGGAAAACTAGGCAAAAACATGTATTAAGAGACTTAGAGAATATGGGAATAGAAGTGGTTGGGGAGTTAGGCCACAGTTAGTCAAGTTAGGGTTGCGAACAAATTAGAATGCTTAAGGTAGATCCAACATTAATTGAGAGGATAATAATCGCTCTGAAAGAGTTAGCGCTTGCGTTCAATTAAGAAATAATATAATAAATACCAATTTTAACCCAAATTAACCCTAAGCATGCAACTAGGTGTGATTGAAACAATATGGAATCATGCAATAAATATTCAACACACAAAGTTTAAGGAAAAATCCCCCACAGGGGCAAAACCATTTGTATATTCACTATAATTTGTAAAAGATGGTTTACAATCGGATTACAATGAAATACAGATTGACTAAGAATTACCCTCAGGTATCGGATTCTGTAGTTGCGGCTGGAATATCCCTTTCCAGTAGGGTTGGCGGCTAGAACTATCCCTGTCCAGTAGGGCTGCAATGAAGAGGAAGAAGCGGTCCACTTCACAAAGGGTTGAACAACATCAATGGTGTTCTTGGGTTACCAAACTTGATTCACATTGATATGGAAGATGTGTGAATCTAAAAACCTAGAATCATAGGACTCAATAGGTGAAGACTTTAGGGTTGATATGCTCTGATAATCGTGGGAAAATCTTGAGAAAACCAACTACTGATCGTGGTTTAAATAATGGATTGAAACCCTACAAAATCGGCTGCACGATCTGTTAGTGTTTATCCTCGCCGGATCGGTCCGGTCGATTAGGCGGATCGGTCCGGTTAAGTCGGATCGGTTCTTTTTCTGAAATCGGATCGGTCTGGATGGCATCGGATCGGTCCGGAACTTTTGCCTTCATCGGTTCGCTATGGATCCGGGGTGTACTGGTCTCAGCTCAGCAGGCGGATCGGTCTGGTACCTTTATCCGGATTGGTCCGGTGAACCCGGATCGGTTCTTTTATCTGAGCCGGATCGGTCCGGTCCTCAGAAATCAGATTCCTTCTTCTTTTGATCTTCGGATTTTGTTGATGACGATGTGATCTTTGAAACTATCATTCTTGTAACGGCGTATGACATAATATATACATAAAGATGGACAAATTGTCCTTACAAATCTCCCCCTATGTCTATGCCGGAACAAACCTAAAAAATCCGAATTATCAAGTATGAACAATGACTATACAAATCTACCCTTCCATGAACCCAAAACTGAAAGAGGTACATATGACTAAGGCTGCATCGTTTGTTCTTCAATTCTTCAGGAATCTTCACGCTTTTCTCATCAGGGTGTGCAACATGGGATTATCAACAGATGTACCCTACACACATGAGACAAAGCAAATACCAAGTGACATATCGAGTTTGAAATGAGATAAATCTAGATACCAATTTATGAACAAACCTCAAAATTTCAAAACCACTCCCCCATAATCAGATAATTCATTCTCCCCCTTTTTATGATGTCCCCAAATAGACAAATGAGAGAAATAAATCAAGTAATCAAGTACCGAGGTGACACAAGGCATAAAATCACACCATGAATGATCATAAAACAACCAAGTCGGTGATTGCGTAAATGAATGGGTGTGAACAAAATTCGATAGGAAAATCAATGCATACAAACATGACATATGTGCACGATGAATATTGGATATTCCTAACGAATGAACTCAAATGCTTCCTTTGGTGTAAAAGATTGGAAATATAAGATATTGACTATATCAAATCTACAAATCAAAGCTCAAAGTGATTTCTACACTAATAACGTCCAAAATGTTTTTCATGCTTTTTCAGGACTTTCAAGGAAGTGCAAACCCGTTTTTCAATCTCCAACCAAACTCCCTCAGATTTATATTTTGAATAGAGGTATACTAAATTCTCAAACTTTGGAGAATTGATGGTGAAAACCTAAATGGTCCATATATGGCATGTATTGCTTTTTATTGCCTTTTCAATTTTTTTTTTCGGGCTCTTTTAACCTCTTAAGACCTCGGATATTAAAATTCCTCCATTTTTTCGGTCCTTTTAACGGTGGCTTTTGCGCAAAGGATAAGAATCAACTTTCGCAGCCCCTCCCCGTTATGAAAATAATCACACAGTCTCACCAAAACGGTTTTTACATGCAATCCAATCTTGTCAAGTTTTATCGCATTGTATACATTGTATAGACAAGATTGAGATGGAAACACTCAAGCCAACATGAGATTGACAAGTGCAATAATCAAATATAGCCGTGCATGTGTGCAATAAAGGATATAGGAGTCAAGCATGTAGGAAATATCACTAATTACATCTCAAGGACTCCAATCAATGTTAAGCACATGGATGAAATGATGTAGCCTCTCAAATCTCTATCAAACGGTCACATGGATATATGGAATGAAGTTGTGACTTGGCTATCTTAAATGCTCATCCATAAAAGGCAAATCTCTTTTTGAATTTTTCAAAAATTTTATCAAAATAAAATCTTTTTGTGTTTTTCTAAAAATTTTCTAAAAAGAGAATCTTTTTGTATTTTTCAAAGAATAATAAAAAATACATAAAAGCTGTACAACAAATGTATGGTACATATAAAACAGACTAGCAATAGGAAGCATATGATATGAACATGAAGAAGCATCCTATTCTAGACATAGACCAACCCCTCAGTCAACTGTGCAAATACCCAAAGACTTCCTAAGACTCTCAAATCTAAGGGCATCTAAAGGTTTTGTGAAAATATCGGCTAACTGACGGTCGGTAGGAACAAAACTCAGGGTTACGACCTTCTCCTCAACTAACTGACGTATAAAGTGTTCGCGTAACCTGATGTGCTTTGTGCGCGAATGTTGGACAGGATTGCGGGATATGTGTATCGCGCTCGTGTTATCACAGGAAATGGTCATGGTGTCCTGTGAAATCCCATAATCCTCCAACATTTGCTTCATCCACATGAGTTGCGTGCAACAACTCCCGGCGGCGATGTCCTCAGCCTCCGCAGTGGACAAAGAGATGGAATTTTGCTTCTTGCTCATCCAGGATACAAGAGCAGAACCAAAATAGAAACACCCACCAGAAGTGCTCCTACATCCATCTACATCCCCAACCCAATCGGCATCCGAAGAGGCGGACAAACATTCATCGGTATCAAAGGAATACCAAATACCGTATAAGAGAGTCCCACTCACGTATTTAATAATACGTTTTAGAGGAAGTAAATGTGACTCTTTTGGGGATGCCTGATATCGCGCACAGACTCCAACACTAAAGGCGATGTCGGGACGACTGGCAGTCAAGTAGAGAAGACTACCTATCATACTCCGATATAAGGTTTGCTCTACGTCCTTGCCTGAAGTGTCCTTACTAAGCTTGGTAGTGGTACTCATAGGTGTACGAGCATGCTTAGCGGAGTCTAAACCAAATTTCTTCACTAGGTCTCTAGCATACTTTGATTGGGAGATGAACATCCCATCTTCTAGCTGACGAACCTGGAGACCAAGGAAGAAAGTAAGCTCACCTACCATGCTCATCTCAAACTCACTTTTCATCTCCTCCTCAAAGTGGTGAGCATGCTGGGAGCATGTGGATCCAAAGACTATGTCGTCCACATAGACTTGGGCAACCAAGATAGCACCGTCATCTCTCCTGACGAACAACGTCATATCAACTCCCCCTCTCTTGAAGCCACGTGCTAAGAGATAGGAAGTAAGCCTCTCGTACCAAGCACGGGGTGCTTGCTTCAAACCATACAAGGCTTTCCTCAGATAGTAGACATGATCAGGGTGCTTAGGGTCTTCAAACCCTTTTGGTTGTTCCACATAAACCTCCTCCTGTAGAATGCCATTCAGAAAGGCACTCTTGACATCCATCTGATATAACTTGAAGTGCAGATGACATGCAATGGCGAGTAGTAAACGGACGGACTCAAACCTCGCAACAGGAGCAAATGTCTCCCCAAAGTCTACACCCTCTATCTGTGTGTAGCCTTGAGCGACCAACCTAGCCTTATTTCTGGTTATGGTACCATTTTCATCCATTTTATTTTTGAAAATCCACCGGGTACCAATAACATTAGTATCACTAGGTCGGGGGACTAATTCCCAGACATTATTCTTTTTAAACTGAAGTAACTCATCCTGCATAGCAGATATCCAATGTTCATCCTTGAGTGCTTCTTTATGGTTCTTGGGTTCGACTTTGGACGTGTAGCAAAGATGGCTAACAACGTTCTCTAGCTGAGCACGAGTCTTGACCCCTAGAGTGGGATCGCCAACGATGGCAGATGGGTCATGACTCTTGCGAACCCAAGCAGGTGTGTCCCCTAACACAGGAATAGGGTCCACAGAGGGTGAGAGAGGAATAGGTAAATCACTGTCAGAACAATCCTCATCCTCACACTGAAGATTAGGATCAATAACCGTCGAAGGTTCGTCATCTTGCACGGTGACGTTTATTGATTCCATAATCTTAGAGCTCTTCAGGTTAAAAACCCGGTACGCTCTACTGTTCGATGAATATCCTAGAAATATTCCCTCGTCGCTCCGGGAGTCGAACTTTCCTAATTGCTCTCTATCCCGTAGGATGTAGCATTTACTCCCAAAAACACGGAAATATGCTAGGTTGGGCTTCTTGCCAGTCCACAACTCATAAGGAGTGTGAAGTGTGTGTGGACGCAGATACACCCTATTCACCGTATGGCATGCAGTAGACACTGCCTCTGCCCAAAATCTCCTAGAAACTTTACGACCTAGAAGCATAGATCTAGCCATCTCTTGGATCGTTCTATTCTTTCTCTCAACAATCCCATTTTGTTGAGGAGTTCTCACAGCAGAAAACTCATGTTTGATCCCGAGGCTATCACAATAAAGATCTACCTTTGCTTCTGTGAATTCAGTGCCGTTGTCACTACGTATTCTGTTAATAGTGACACCGTGTTGATTTTGCAGGACACGACACTTGGTCATTAAAAATTCTAAAGCATCGGATTTCTCTCTCAGAAAACCTACAATGCAGTACCTGGAGAAATCATCTACCATCACGAGAATGTATCTCTTACCACCTAGACTCTCCGTGCGAGTAGGACCCATAAGATCCATGTGAATCAACTCAAGAACACGTGAGGTGGTAATGGAATTCAACTTCCTATGTGGGCTACGGATTTGTATTCCCAACTGACAGGGTCCACAAATCGTGGAAGTTGGCTTTCCAAGAGATGGTAAGCCACGAACTAGTTCCTTTTTGACTAAACGGGATAAGTCTCTAACGTTCACATGACCTAGACGTTGGTGCCACAGATCCATAGGAGTGATCGTGGCGCTGTTGCAGACAAGTGAGGATTTGGGCTCAGTCCCATAGAAGTTATCCTCTGTCCTCACCCCTTGCACTAAAAGTTTACCGGCTTGATTATAGACCTTACAAGCTTTTCGGTCAAACTTCACTGCAAAGTCATCGTCGCACAGCTGGCTGATGCTAAGAAGGTTTGCTTTCAAACCTTTGACGTACAGCACGTTCTCTAGCTTTGGAAATCCTGGTAACTCTACTGTACCTCGTCCAACTATGCTAGATTTGCTACCATCTCCAAAGGTGACTCTCCCATCATTATAATCCTCAAGATGGGTAAAATATGAGGCATCACCTGTCATGTGTCTGGAGCAACCACTGTCAAAATACCACTGTGAGGTATTATGGGTTTTGAGAGCAACATGGAAAACAAGGGCCTTTTTCTCTTTCTTAGGAACCCAAGAGTAGGTACCTTTTTGTATTCCCTTGTTGTTGTTGGTTTTAGCCGGAATGCGGGGCGCATTCATTGATGGTAAGGTCATCCGTCGGAATTCCTCCATCAAACTCTGTGATGTGGCGGCTAGAAACTCAACACGCTCTCTCAGACTGGCAAACTCATCAGTCTGATGTGGTGGAGCAAACGTACGTCGTGTTCGACCCAACTTATAGCAATCATCCCTAAGGTGTCCATTTCTTTTGCAATGGGAGCAAAAGAGCACAGTATTAGGAGGACCTTGGTTTGATTTTCTTGGTCGAACTCTCTTTCTTGGTTTTTTATGACGGCCATATGGAGTCGTAGTAAACTCAGGAATTGGTCCGGGTGCAATTTGGGACGTGGAGGCACCATCAAAACCTATTCCTTGCCTGTCTCCAAAACCTAAAGCGGGACCGAGGAGCATCTTTCCCATCTTTCCAGATCTGTCCTCGATTTGTACCTTGACTTTCCTAGCTCTCTCAAGGTCATGAGTAAGCTGGGCAATAAGGGCTTCAAGTTTCTTCCGAGTCTCCAGGGAGGAATGGAGCTCACTCGTAAGACTAGCCACTTGTTTAGTCAAGTCCGCTTTCTCTTTCTCAAAACTGCTCTCTCTCTCTCTTTAAGCAAATTCTCTTTACTAAACCAGGCAGATTCTCTTTCTCTCATGGCGGTGCAGGTGGAGGACTCTCTCTCTTTCGTCTTTCCTAACTCTTCTTCTAACGCGGTGATCCTAAGAACTAACGCCTTGTTACGTTTTTTAGTTTTGAAAGACTCATCATATAACTCGGCGTAGGCGCGTTGAAGGCTACTCTCGTCCTCACTACCTTCCTCCTCTCCCTCACTCTCTTCGCTCTCGCTGTCGAGGTGTCCCTGTGAGGTAGCAATCTCATCGTCGTGAGATGCACTAGGAGTACTCACATGACTAGCCATGAACGCGGTGAAGTTACGCTCATGCGGTGACTCATCTCCCGAGTCCACCGACTCGACCTCACTGTCGTCACTAAGGGTAGCATTTAGGACAGCTTTACCCTTTTCCCTATTCAGACGAGTGGCACACTCAAACGCTCTGTGTCCCTTACCGTCGCACTCAAAACACCTCTCACTGTCTTTAAGGGGTTCTTTGAAATCTTTCTTTTCAAACCTATTTTTCTGAAAATTCTTTTTATCTTTGAAATTCTCATTTTTCTTAAATTTCAGAATTTTCTTGAAGTTTTTAGCAAAAAGTGCCAAATCTTCTAGGTCAAACTCACATTCAGAATCAGAAGTTTCTATCTTTCTAGACGACTCGACTCTCTTTCTTGCCGACCCCTCACTTTTTCTCTCTTGGGCTTTAAGGGCAATTCCCTTATCTTTTGGCTTGGCAGATTTAGGAAACATGTCTATTTCATAAGTTTGTAAATCTCCTACCAGTTCTTCCAATTTTAGAGTATTTAAATTACCCAAGGAATTCAGCATAGTGACTTTAGGTATAAAACGCTTAGGAAGGGAACGAAGAATCTTTTTAACAACCCTAGCATTTGGAATATGTTCACCAAGATTATAGCTAGTAATAACAATGTCAAAAAGCCTAGCATAAAATTCATCAAAACATTCATTTTCATGCATGGTGATGGTTTCAAATTGAGTTGTTAAATTTTGCAATTTTGACTCTTTAACAGCATTCGTTCCTTCATGGGTAAGTTACAAAATATCCCATGCTTCTTTTGACGTGGTGCACGTCATTATGCGTTTGAACTCATAAGGAGTGACAGACTCAGAAATAGCACTTAGACCCTTAGAGTTAAAAGATGACCATTTAAATTCATCATCAGTCCAAGTGATTTCAGGTTTCAAGTTGGTCACATTATCAACAGTCACGGTTGGAGGAGTCCACCCTCGTTCAACCAAAATCCAGACACGTTCGTCAATGGCTTTTAAAGCCGACCTCATACGGGCTTTCCAATAGGCATAATTCGACCCGTCAAAAATAGGCATTTTATAATATGACTTCTCCATATGAACACGCTCTTTTCAAAAAATCAATTTATTTCAAAATTGATATCTAGAAAAATTTTGCGGAAGTAAGGAATACGCAATAGAATGGCGTAACCTGCTCTGATACCAATTTGAAAGAGTTGGCGCTTGCGTTCAATTAAGAAATAATATAATAAATACCAATTTTAACCCAAATTAACCCTAAGCATGCAACTAGGTGTGATTGAAACAATATAGAATCATGCAATAAATATTCAACACACAAAGTTTACGGAAAAATCCCCCACAGGGGCAAAACCATTTGTATATTCACTATAATTTGTAAAAGACGGTTTACAATCGGATTACAATGAAATACAGATTGACTAAGAATTACCCTCAAGTATCGGATTCTGTAGTCGCAGCTGGAATATCCCTTTCCAATAGGGTTGGCGGCTGGAACTATCCCTGTCCAGTAGGGCTACAATGAAGAGGAAGAAGCGGTCCACTTCACAAAGGGTTGAACAACATCAATGGTGTTCTTGGGTTACCAAACTTGATTCACATAGATATGGAAGATGTGTGAATCTAAAAACCTAGAATCATAGGACTCAATAGGTGAAGACTTTAGGGTTGATATGCTCTGATAATCGTGGGAAAGTCTTGAGAAAACCAACTGCTGATCGTGGTTTAAATAATGGATTGAAACCCTACAAAATCGGCTGCACGATCTGTTAGTGTTTATCCTCGCCGGATCGGTCCGGTCGATTAGGTGGATCGGTCCGGTTAAGTCGGATCGGTTCTTTTTCTGAAACCGGATCGGTCTGGATGGCATCGGATCGGTCCGGGACTTTTGCCTTCATCGGTTCGCTATGGATCCGGGGTGTACTGGTCTCAGCTCAGCAGGCGGATCGGTCCGGTACCTTTATCTGGATCGGTCCGGTGAACCCGGATCGGTTCTTTTATCTGAGCCGGATCGGTCCGGTCCTCAGAAATCAGATTCCTTCTTCTTTTGATCTTCGGATTTTGTTGATGACGATGTGATCTTTGAAACTATCATTCTTGTAACGACGTATGACATAATATATACATAAAGATGGACAAATTATCCTTTTACAATCGGTCCCGTTTAGAGACTTATCCCGTTTACAATCGGATTACAATGAAATACAGATTGACTAAGAATTACCCTCAGGTATCGGATTCTGTAGTCGCAGCTGGAATATCCCTTTCCAGTAGGGTTGGCGGCTGGAACTATCCCTGTCCAGTAGGGCTGCAATGAAGAGGAAGAAGCGGTCCACTTCACAAAGGGTTGAACAACAGCAATGATGTTCTTTGGGTTACCAAACTTGATTCACATAGATATGGAAGATGTGTGAATCTAAAAACCTAGAATCATAGGACTCAATAGGTGAAGACTTTAGGGTTGATATGCTCTGATAATCGTGGGAAAGTCTTCAGAAAACCAACTGCTGATCGTGGTTTAAATAATGGATTGAAACCCTACAAAATCGGCTGCACGATCTGGTAGTGTTTATCCTCACCGGATCGGTCCGGTCGATTAGGCGGATCGGTCCGGTTAAGTCGGATCGGTTCTCTATGGATCCGGGGTGTACTGGTCTCAGCTCTGCAGGCGGATCGGTCCGGTCCTCAGAAATCAGATTCCTTCTTCTTTTGATCTTCGGATTTTGTTGATGACGATGTGATCTTTTAAACTATCATTCTTGTAACGGCGTATGACATAATATATACATAAAGATGGACAAATTGTCCTTACAAATCTCCCCCTATGTCTATGCCGGAACAAACATAAAAAATCCGAATTATCAAGTATGAACAATGCCTATACAAATCTACCCTTCCATGAACCCAAAACTGAAAGAGGTACATATGACTAAGGCTGCATCGTTTGTTCTTCAATTCTTCAGGAATCTTCACGCTTTTCTCATCAGGGTGTGCAACATGGGATTATCAACAGATGTACCTACACACATGAGACAAAGCAAATACCAAGTGACATATCGAGTTTGAAATGAGATAAATCTAGATACCAATTTATGAACAAACCTCAAAATTTCAAAACTCCCCCATAATCAGATAATTCATTCTCCCCCTTTTTATGATGTCCCCAAATAGACAAATGAGAGAAATAAATCAAGCAATCAAGTACCGGGTTTACACAAGGCATAAAATCACACCATGAATGAACATAAAACAACCAAGTCGGTGATAGCGTAAAAGAATGGGTGTGATCAAAATTCGATAGGAAAATCAAAGCATACAAACATGACATATGTGCACGATGAATATTGGATATTCCTAACGAATGAACTCAAATGCTTCCTTTGGTGTAAAAGATTGGAAATATAAGACATTGACTATATTAAATCTACAAATCAAAGCTCAAAGTGATTTCTACACCAATAACGTCCAAAATGATTTTCATGCTTTTTCAGGACTTTCAAGGAAGTGCAATCCCGTTTTTCAATCTCCAACCAAACTCCCTCAGATTTATATTTTGAGTAGAGGTATACTAAATTCTCAAACTTTGGAGAATTGATGGTGAAACCTAAATGGCCCATATATGGCATGTATTGCTTTTTATTGCCTTTTAATTTTTTTTGGGCTCTTTTAACCTATTAGGACCTCGGATATTACAATTCCTCCATTTTTTAGGTCCTTTTTAACGGTGGCTTTTGCGCAAAGGATAAAAATAAACTTTCGCAGCCCCTCCCCGTTATGCAAATTATCACACAATCTCACCAAAACGGTTTTTACATGCAATCCAATCTTGTCAAGTTTTATCGCATTTTATACATTGTATAGACAGGATTGAGATGGAAACACTTAAGCCAACATGAGATTGACAAGTGCAACAATCAAATATAGCCGTGCATGTGTGCAATAAAGGATATAGGAGTCAAGCATGTAGGAAATATCACTAATTACATCTCAAGGACTCCAATCAATGTTAAGCACATGGATGAAATGATGTAGCCTCTCAAATCTCTATCAAACAGTCATGGATATATGGAATGAAGATGTTACTTGGCTATCTTAAATGCTCATCCATAACAGGCAAATCTCTTTTTGAATTTTTCAAAAATTTTATCAAAATAAAATCATTTTGTGTTTTTCAAATTTTTTTCTAAAAAGAGAATCTTTTTGTCTTTTTCAAAGAATAATAAAAAATACATAAAAGCTATACAACAAATATATGGTACATATAAAACAGACTAGCAATAGGAAGCATATGATATGAACATGAAGAAGCATCCTATTCTAGACATAGACCAACCCCTCAGTCAACTGTGCAAATCCCCAAAGACTTCCTAAGACTCTCAAATCTAAGGGCATCTAAAGGTTTCGTGAAAGTATCGTCTAACTGACGGTCGGTAGGAACAAAACTCAGGGTTACGACCTTCTCCTCAACTAACTGACGTATAAAGTGCTCGCATAACCTGATGTGCTTTGTGAGCGAATGTTGGACAGGATTGCGGGATATGTGTATCGCGCTCGTGTTATCACAGGAAATGAACATGGTGTCCTGTGAAATCCCATAATCCTCCAACATTTGCTTCATCCACATGAGTTGCGTGCAACAACTCCCGGCGGCGATGTACTCAGGCTCCGCAGTGGACAAAGAGATGGAGTTTTGCTTCTTGCTCATCCAGGAGACAAGAGCAGAACCAAAATAGAAACACCCACCAGAAGTGCTCCTACATCCATCTACATCCCCAGCCCAATCGGCATCCGAATAGGCGGACAAACGGTCATCGGTATCAAAGGAATACCAAATACCGTGTGAGAGAGTCCCACTCACGTATTTAATAATACGTTTTAGAGCAAGTAAATGTGACTCTTTTGGGGATGCCTGATATCGCGCACAGACTCCAACACTAAAGGCGATGTCGGGACGACTGGCAGTCAAGTAGAGAAGACTACCTATCATACTCCGATATAAGGTTTGCTCTACGTCCTTACCTGAAGTGTCCTTACTAAGCTTGGTAGTGGTACTCATAGGTGTACGAGCATGCTTAGCGGAGTCTAAACCAAATTTCTTCACTAGGTCTCTAGCATACTTGGATTGGGAGATGAACATCCCATCTTCTAGCTGACGAACCTGGAGACCAAGGAAGAAAGTAAGCTCACCTACCATGCTCATCTCAAACTCACTTTTCATCTCCTCCTCAAAGTGGTGAGCATGCTGGGAGCATGTGGATCCAAAGACTATGTCGTCCACATAGACTTGGGCAACCAAGATAGCACCGTCATCTCTCCTGACGAACAACGTCATATCAACTCCCCCTCTCTTGAAGCCACGTGCTAAGAGATAGGAAGTAAGCCTCTCGTACCAAGCACGGGGTGCTTGCTTCAAACCATACAAGGCTTTCCTCAGATAGTAGACGTGATCAGGGTGCTTAGGGTCTTCAAACCCTTTTGGTTGTTCCACATAAACCTCCTCCTGTAGAATGCCATTCAGAAAGGCACTCTAGACATCCATCTGATATAACTTGAAGTGCAGATGACATGCGATGGTGAGTAGTAAACGGACGGACTCAAGCCTCGCAACAGGAGCAAATGTCTCCCCAAAGTCTACACCCTCTATCTGTGTGTAGCCTTGAGCGACCAACCTAGCCTTATTTCTGGTTATGGTACCATTTTCATCCATTTTATTTTTGAAAATCCACCGGGTACCAATAACATTAGTATCACTAGGTCGGGGGACTGATTCCCAGACATTATTCTTTTTAAACTGAAGCAACTCATCCTGCATAGAAGATATCCAGTGTTCATCCTTGAGTGCTTCTTTATGGTTCTTGGGCTCGACTTTGGACGTGTAGCAAAGATGGCTAACAACGTTCTCTAGCTGAGCACGAGTCTTGACCCCTAGAGTGGGATCGCCAATGATGGCAGATGGGTCATGACTCTTGCGAACCCAAGCAGGTGTGTCCCCTAACACAGGAATAGGGTCCACAGAGGGTGAGAGAGGAATAGGTAAATCACTGTCAGAACAATCCTCATCCTCACAATGAAGATTAGGATCAATCACCGTCGAAGGTTCATCATCTTGCATGGTGACGTTTATTGATTCCATAATCTTAGAGCTCTGCAGGTTAAAAACCCGGTACGCTCTACTGTTCGATGAATATCCTAGAAATATTCCCTCGTCGCTCCGGGAGTCGAACTTTCCTAATTGCTCTCTATCCCGTAGGATGTAGCATTGACTCCCAAAAACACGGAAATATGCTAGGTTGGGCTTCTTTCCAGTCCACAACTCATAAGGAGTGTGAAGTGTGTGTGGACGCAGATACACCCTATTCACCGTATGACATGCAGTAGACACTGCCTCTGCCCAAAATCTCCTAGAAACTTTACGACCTAGAAGCATAGATCTAGCCATCTCGTGGATCATTCTATTCTTTCTCTCAACAATCCCATTTTGTTGAGGAGTTCTCACAGCAGAAAACTCATGTTTGATCCCGAGGCTATCACAGTAAAGATCTACCTTTGCTTCTGTGAATTCAGTGCCGTTGTCATTACGTATTCTGTTAATAGTGACACCGTGTTGATTTTGCAGGACACGGCACTTGGTCGTTAAAAATTCTACAGCATCGTATTTCTCTCTCAGAAAACCTACAATGGAGTACCTGGATAAATCGTCTACCATCACGAGAATGTATCTCTTACCACCTAGACTCTCCGTGCGAGTAGGACCCATAAGATCCATGTGAATCAACTCAAGAACACGTGAGGTGGTAATGGAATTCAACTTCCTATGTGGGCTACGGATTTGCTTTCCCAACTGACAGGGTCCACAAATCGTGGAAGTTGGCTTTCCAAGAGATGGTAAGCCACGAACTAGGTCCTTTTTGACTAAACGGGATAAGTCTCTAACGTTCACATGACCTAGACGTTGGTGCCACAGATCCATAGGAGTGATCGTGGCGCTGTTGCAGACAAGTGAGGATTTGGGCTCAGTCCCATAGCAGTTATCCTCTGTCCTCACCCCTTGCACTAAAAGTTTACCGGCTTGATTATAGACCTTACAAGCTTTTCGGTCAAACTTCACTGCAAAGTCATCGTCGCACAGCTGGCTGATGCTAAGAAGGTTTGCTTTCAAACCTTTGACGTACAACACGTTCTCTAGCTTTGGAAATCCTGGTAACTCTACTGTACCTCGTCCAACTATGCTAGATTTGCTACCATCTCCAAAGGTGACTCTCCCATCATTATAATCCTCAAGATGGGTAAAATATGAGGCATCACCTGTCATGTGTCTGGAGCAACCACTGTCAAAATACCACTGTGAGGTATTATGGGTTTTGAGAGCAACATGGACAACAAGGGCCTTTTTCTCTTTCTTAGGAGCCCAAGAGTAGGTACCTTTTTGTATTCCCTTGTTGTTGTTGGTTTTAGCCGGAATGCGGGGCGCATTCATTGATGGTAAGGTCATCCGTCGGAATTCCTCCATCAAACTCTGTGATGTGGCGGCTAGAAACTCAACACGCTCTCTCAGACTGGCAAACTCATCAGTCTGATGTGGTGGAGCAAACGTACATCGTGTCCGACCCAACTTATAGCAATCATCCCTAAGGTGTCCATTTCTTTTGCAACAGGCCGCAGATCCTGAACTATAGAAAATTTATGGGCTGATAGAAAAGAAAGAGAAGACTAACCTTAGGATTAATGACCATGACAACTTAAGATTATGTCTAACGTTGTGTGCGCCATGGGATGAAGAGATATAGGTTGCGGTATTGGAAGGATGTCACTCACCATAGTTTGCAATTCATCGCGGAAGAACTAGTATGTACAAAGACTTGAAGGAAAATGTTTGGTGACCTAACTTGAAGAAGAGGTTGTGAAGTATGTTTATAAATGTCTAGTTTGCCAGCAAATCAAGGCCAAACATCAAACGCGTATAGTATTATTATAGCCTTTATTTATCCCACCGTGGAAGTGGGAGAACATGTCCATGGACTTAATAGTAGTACTACCACATACTCAAGGAGGTAAGGACTCTATTTGGGTAATAATTGATCGACTAACAAATTCATCGCATTTTCTTTCAGTAAAGACCGCGACCAACATCGAGTCTTTGCCAAGATATTCATCAAAGATATTATCAGGTGCTATGGAGTGCTAATGACTATTGTATCCAACTGCGGATCCATGTTCACATTTGGGTTTTGGAGAAATTTTTAAAAGATCATGGGATAAAAAATCCACTTCAACACAACCTTCCATCCTAAAATAAATGGACAAATAGAGAAAATGAATCTGACTTTGGAAGATAAGTTGAGATCATGTACTTTGGACATCCACGAAAGTTGGTAACACCACATTCCATTAGTGGAGCTTATTTATGACGGTAACTATCAAGTTAGTATCAAGTTGGATCCCTATAAAACCTTGTATGCCAAAAAATGCCACAACCACTTTTCCTAGAATGAGGTAGGATAAAGGCAACTTTTGGGTCCAAACATGATTGAATAAAACGTGACCAAAGTTAGGGTTATTCATGAGACCTTGCGGAGTGCACATAGTAGACATAAGAGTTAGGATGGCACTAAGAGTAGAGACATAACCTTGGAGGCCAGGAATCGTGTTTTTCTTAAAGTCTCCCCATGGAAGGGGGTAATGAGATTTAGGAGGAAAGGCAGGCTCAATATGCAGTATGTAGGCCTTTTAAAGTACTACAGAACGTTGGGAAGTTATCATATAGAATTATATTAACCCAAAACTTAGATCATGTACACAGTAGCTTTTACGTTTTAATGTTATGAAATTATATTAGAGACCATGAAAACATTATCAACCACGGACCTATAGAGATATGCAGAGATTTGATTTATGAAGAGGCTCTGCTAGAAGGACGTGATTTTTGAAAGTTGAGGAAATTATAATGACCCAAATCATGACATGCTACGATATATTTTTGAGGCCACGACCAATAATACGAGGACATGGCCCGTAATAAGGACTTGATCAATATTGTCTTGGGTCAAAACCCCCATTTATTTAGTAGATCAGCGACACAATTTAATGACATAAACCCTAGTAGGACATGGACTGTTAGTAAGGCCAAAACCATAACTCTTTAGCCACGATGAGTAACCAAGGCCATAATTATAATCCTTAGGTTGTGTTCTATGGTACGAGGTCGTGGAGTTTACACCTCAAAATTATAAAGGTAACCTAGAACATGGATAAATGACGTGGTCCAATCATGTTATTTCTCGAGAACCAAGTTTTAGAGCTTCTAGTAGTCTTTTTAAAGGGGCTTTATAGGAAAAGTGGTGACATAATTGGAAATACTTGGTTCCCTTCACTCACTATAAATATAACTCTTAGTCTTTATAACCAAAGTTGTTAAAACCTTTAAGAAAATCATTGCCAACACTCTAGTGAGAGAAAGTGATAATTTGAGGGTGAGAGGAGGTTCTGTAAAAAGGAGGTCGAGGAGTGTCACTGATCAAGGGGGCAGAGTACCGTTGTGTAAGGGGTGAGAACACAACTGTTCATCATCAAATGAAGTACTTTGGTAAGGGACTATTTCTTCACTGTTGATGCCTAAATTTGGATTATTGAGCTTAGCCCTTAATTGCCAAAGTTATCACCATAGATAATAGAGAAAATGAAAATATAAATAAAGTAACTAAATATTGTACGTGGTTCGGCTCAGGAATGGAGCTTATATCCATGAAGCAATAGTATTTAGGATTTTATTTTAGTTTCCTGGATATAATCGAAGGGTTTAGAATAAAGTAGGTATGTTCATGCATGACCCCTCAGCTGGGGTAAATGGTGCATTTATAGTAAGTGAAAACTTAAGTGGTGGAATGCTTTTATAATTTCAAGCATTTACACCTTTACACAATAAGGTGTAGCTGAACGTCTTTCACATGCATGTGCATGGTGACTGTTAAATATCCCACGTGTCTAGTAGTTCAACTTCCCGGCTCTGGTTGGCAGGGCAACCAGCCAAAGGGTACCTGAGTCAACAAATTTTTACCCATTATGGAAAACTTTGGGATGATGTTGACAGGTGCTGTTGTTTTATTGGTCTGGGTGGCCTAATATTTTTAGGCTATAATAAAATCCCCCAATACTTCATACTTTAAGGTTGAATGAAAGAATGGAGTATTCCTTTTTAGGATTTCTCGGCATCTCATGATGGCTGTGGTCGGTAGCCGACCTCAAGGACTTGTATTTTTTTTCCTTTCTATATTGAGGCAATGGAAGTTTTGTAAATACCTTGAAAAAAGCAAACTGTCGAAGGGTACACTAGCCTTTTGCCTTTTTAGAATTTGGGACACTATCAGTAGTCCAAACATTGGTACAGTTAACCATTTGAAATCCCAAATATTAAGGATCATCATTATACCTATATAAAGACTGATTTTCCCTCTGTTTTTCCTCACCTTTGCAATCGAACTCTCTCGGTCGTCCATTTTTGCTTCCCCCTCTTGCTTCTCTAAGAAGTTACCTACTATGCTAGGAACTGTAAGAATCTCCTTTTTCCCATCTTTTTCTTTTCGAACTTGTTAAAATGGTTTATATTATTGACGAAGGTTCTCTGGAGGAGTTTAGGGAGAAAAGAAAAATCCCTTACTGGGTAATTGTTGAAATGATGTCTGGACCTTTCGACTTATGTAACCTGGGTAAGGGTTATTAGTTACCCACCATATTTATAGCTGAGTGTGGGGTTACCTTTCCTCCCAATAATTTATATTTAGAATTCTGCTAATATTTCGATGTGGTCCCTGCCAAAGTAGCCGCTAATAGTTGGATAGTAGGTAATGGGGTTAACCATCGTAACGAATTATATGGAACCCACGTAGGAATAAAGGATTTAGTTTATTTTTACAGTTAGGGGAACACTGGGGATAATACCTACTATTTGAAGACATGACATGCCAACAAAGCCTTGGTGGTAAATTTTCCAGAATCCAATGAGGATTATTGGGATTATGGAATTATGGTAAAGAATTGGAAACATGCCCTCTTACTGATGGGGTGTGACCATCCCGAAGATTCTTCCCCTGCCTCGGGATGCTTCGGGGGGAAAGAAGGGAAGGATAAAGGTCTCGTGCCCCATCACTACTCAAAAGGGGGGTGATTCGGTTGTCGTCGATGTGGGGTGATGTAAAGAGATGGATTTGCCAACCTATTTTGCACAAAACAGGAAAAATAAAATGTCTTCGCCTCGCGAGAGCGACATCAATGACAAACTTATGCTTACAAAACTAACAGTTCAGAGGTTCGGGGGGTAATTTATGGAATGGTAAGGTGTTAGGCACCTATCCCTCCCTTTCGGTCTCTCATTGGATTATGTTACGATTTTCCTTAATTTCTCTATGATGTGTGCGTTCGTGTATATATAAATGGAGATCGGAATCGTTCGACTCGCATCATGGGAAAAGACGGAGTGAGGTCATTAATAGGAATTTTCAAAAATAACAATTAAAAATATGATGTATGCGCTTATCGAGATATTGATCGATATAACGAAACGATAATATATGTTAGATAAGAAGAAAGTATGATATATGTTAATTATATATGGATAAAATAGGAAAAAGATGTAAGTATGAAAATAAGACTCGAGTCTCGGGTGTAAGCCTGAAATGCCCGCGTAGTCTATAAAGGCATCAAATTCCACGTACTTCGCATGCAGCAAAAGGGTGGGGTTTATCCCATAGAATCAAATGAGAGTTTATTATATGTGTGTGTGTGTGTAGAAAATTTATTTTTAGTTTTGAGAAAATGTGATAAAGAATCTTGTAGGAATTTATGGGTGTAACACTCTTTTTCTTTGTTTTGCATTTTTTATAGAAAAAAATTATGTGCGATATAACTAATAAAGGATGACATATTAATGTGTGTGATGAAAAGCTAAATTAAGAATTTATATAACTAATGAAAAACTAAAAAGAATTTAAAAGGAGAGAAAATTGTTTGGACCTTCTTTGGAGACTTTGAAGATTGATCTTGATTGATGATGAGCTTCCTTGCAAGTGAATGAAGAATGTTGGGAGATTTTTGCTAAATTGGGTGTGAAAATAATGGGAATGAAAGGTGGAGAAAGGTTTCAAACAAGGAAACCTCGCTGACTTAAGAATAGTGTTGTTGAGATCACTAAAGTTGATGATTTCTTTTGTGCCTTGGAAGTGAGATCGTGCTATCCTTATATAGGTTGGGGGACTGCCAATCGGCACTACCCTTGTCCTATGAATAGCGAGATAACCTTAGACACGCTGCTGATAGGCTGGAAAATGGACCTGCCAATTGGCAGTCTCGTGTTGATTTTTCAGGAAAACGGTCATAGAATGCAATTCATAAGTCTAAATCGTGCATGGGGCATACTGTTAGAAAGTTAATTTAGAGACTTTTAAGAATACTTGGACCTCTTTGTAGTTTAGGAGTTTACTTTGGCTCAAAAGGGGCTCGAATGTGTCCGTCGATCCTTTGAATAGGAGATCGACAAAAGGCGATAGATCGTTCATCCAAACCGTAAGTCCAAATCATGCATGGGGAGACCCGTTGGAAATTTAATGCAAGGCAATTCGATGTTCCAAGGACCTTCGCTCAGTTCAGAGAGTTGACTTTGGTCAAACGGGGACCAGAAGTGCCCGATGACCTTTCGGAGTAAAATGGATCGTTCGTCCATACCATAAGTTTGTTCGTATTGTAAGGATGATTCACGTATAGGGTGGACCGTTGTAAAGGGTATTCAATGACCTTCAAAGATTTGTTCAGTCTTGTTTAAGCTGAAGTGTGGACTTTGCTCAAATGAATCTTGAGAGTGCCCAGTGGCCTTCAGATCAGTTTTCAAGGGAAAATGAATCGTTCGTCCGAATGATTATATCATTTCAAGCACGGGGCAGACCATTGGAAAGTGGATCCAGTGCCCACTCATCGATATTTTTCTCTGACGATGAAGTTGATTGGGGTCAAATCGGGGATCAAGCGCATCGATAGCCTCCAGATTGATTTTTCATAGAAAAATTGGTCATTTTTCCGAACTGTTTTGCCGATTCACGCACAAAGTGGACCGTTGGAAAGGTGATTCAGGTCCTTTTGAACGTTTATAGAAATTTCGCTCTAACGATGAAGTTGACCGGAGTCAAACGGGGCTCGGGAGCGCCTAGTGGCCTCTAGATCGGTACTCACAGTACGACATAGGATTTGTGTTGGACGAGGAGGTGCTAGGGACCTAAGGAAGGACTTAAGGGGGTCCTTGAATGTGGTGTCTATAGATCCCCTCGACGGGTGAGATTGAAACAAATGAAAGTCGTCAAATAGACACCACACAATGTTTAGGAAGGAGGTCGATTATGAGGACCTAAATGGATAAAGATGACCAATTTAGAGGGCCGAGGTCGATTCTAAGGACCTCAGGTAATGCTGAGCACGGACAATTAGGCGGTCTGAGGTCAATTCTGAGGGCCTAAAGTTTGGGCGACCAATTCTAAGGGTCGAGGTCAATTTTGAGGGCCTAAAGTAGAGGCGACCAATTCTGAGGGTTAAGGCCAATTCTGAGGACCTTAAGTAGAGGCGACCAATTATGAGGGTCAAGGTCAATTTTTAGAACCATTAGTAGAGGAGACCAATTCTGGGGGTCGAGGTCAATTATGAGGACCTTCAGTAGGGGGTGACCAATTTTAAGGGTTGAGGTCAATTCTGAGGACCTTAAGTAGAGGCGACCAATTCTGGGGGTCGAGGTAAATTCCAAGGACCTAAAGTAGAGGCTACCGATTCTGAGGGTCGAGGTCAATTCCGAGGACCTAAAGTAGAGGCGAACAATTCTGAGGATCGGGGTCAATTCTGAGGACCTTAAGTAGAGGCAACCGATTCTGAAGGTCGAGGTCAATTCTAAGGATCTTAAGTAGGGGGTGACTAATTCTGAGGATCGAGGTTAATTATGAGGACCCCTAAGTAGAGGCGACAACTTCTGAGGGTCCTACATATATACAGTTCGCGTCCTGTAATTTTTTTATTTTCGTTTTATGGAATGGGATATAGGTGTCATTCGGCTTGATGGTCTAGCTTATCATTCACTTATTTGGTTATGTCCCGAAAAAGTCAAAGGGGGAGATTTGTAAGGACAAATTTCTAATTGAGTTAATTTGTATGTAATTGACTTAATTCAGGATAAAACCAGTTTAAGTCATAGGATTATGTTTCGAGTCACGATTCCTATTAAGGCTATGACGTTTTGTTGAAGACGCAGCGACCAAGCTTCAAAGATAGATCATGCCGTGTTTATTGGTGCACATTTCACGTCTTCATATCATATTATGTTTCGAGAATCTCTCTGGTATGAACACATAATATTTATGGGATTCGTATTTTTTTCTAAAGATATTATTTTTATTTAAAATGATTTTCAAATGCTTTTAAAATGTTTATTATGAGTTTATGTGTTTTCAGAGTCGTATGAAAAATCTCCTTGCGTTTAATGCTTCAAATGACATCAACAGTCGTCCAAACGACATCTCAATGTCGTTTAAACGACATGGACAAGAAGTTCAAATGACATGGCCATATCGTTCAAATGACATAGAGAAATCATTTGAATTACGCCCCGCCTCAAGTTTTTTTATTTAATGCTTGTTTCACTTAGAATTTAGATAATGCAAAACATAAAAACCAGTAAAGAACATTTACATTTTTCTGCAGTTTGTTTACAAAGTATTTCAAATCTAAAATCATCCTTGTTGTTTCAAGATCCGAACTTTCATACACATATGTTATACAAATCTTGTTTTTAACCATTGGAGTTTGTTCATCTCTGTTGAACACAAAATTGTTTCATCGAGTTTTGTGATGAAGAAGAGGTGGACTCTGATTTTTGAATCGTAAACGGTTGTTAAAGTTGTATCAGTGGATACCGATATCCATATGGACTTATGTGCTGTTGACCTTGCATAGGTGTACTCTTGTGTTGCGTTGTGGAGGAGTGGTTGAAGCCTAGAAGAGCATCAAGGCTTGTGGGGATCGAGACGTTGAGTAAGTCTTCTATTTGTACTTTCTAAAATGATATCTTAGTGATTGTCTAGCTTGGGTTGTCCGAGGTTTTTTCCCATTTTGGTTTCCTTGTACATCGGCATGGTGGACTTTACTTTATTTTACTTATATAAATCACGCTAGATGCATGTTTAGGTTAATAAGATAAAATTGGTTTAAGTAAAATATGTTCACACTTGGTGCTAATTAAAATTTGAAAAGGTTTTTGAAAAGAAAAATTCTTGTCACCTAAAGCACACATAAAAGGGACACCTACAAATTGGTATCAGAGCAGGGTTTCACTACCTTACTGTGTTTGATCATGTTTAGCGCTTCGTTTTGGGTGATTGTTTGTCTTGTTTTTTTTTCTCTCGATGGATTCTCAAAGTTCTGACGAATTAAATATTTTTAATTTGAAGTTGAAAAAAAGAATTGAAATACTTGAAGAATAAAATTCTCGTTTTAAACATATGATTGAATATTTGCAAACATTTCAAACTCAAAGAGTTATAATTTGCGAGAAGTTTCTAGCCTTGTATGATGACTTTATATCTTTGAAATTGGCCAAAGAAGAGAGTGAGAATAGATTTCTTATTTTGGAGAAAGAGTTAGAGGACTTTAAAAACTCTAGGGGTTGTGATGTTGAAGAAAATGTTTTGATTAATGAATTTAAGGCACGTGAGAAGACCCTTGGGGATAAGTTTGCTCACATTGAGGGGGAGCGAGATAACCTTCTCGGGGTAATTGAAAATTTATAGAAGGAGTTTCGAAAATTTGAGCAGTCTAATTCTTTGCTTGAGTTCAATGTTTTGAAGTTAAAAAATGATTTAATCGACTCAAGTAGTGATGGTAGTGGCTTAACCTGTTCTAGTGCTTTCGTTGCTAAAGCCAAAACCATAGTTTGTTTTAGAGGGTCAACCACATCCCAAGGTGTTAGAAACGTTTAACTCGTAGGTTCCGTTCCTCGTTGTGTTTACACTTGTTCACATTGTGATAGGAAATGTAACCTTAGGCATTTTTTCTATGATCTTAGAAAATACCCTAGGAAATTGAAGTGTAGTGTTCCATCGGTTCCCAGAACTCCTAGAGTTAGGTATACACCTGTTTGGGTTAGGAAATCTGTTTGATTCTCACATGGTATTTCTTATGGATGATTTCTTGCATGATAATGTTTGTCATACGATAGTTTTTGCTTCATGATATATATTGCTAGTGTTATGACTTGTTTATCTCTTTGTATTATAGTTTTCTTTTATTGAGTCTTTTGAGAAAAATACCAAAAATATTTTTTGGGGTCAAAAATATTTTTTTGAAAAACTCAAAAATATTTTTAGTTTGTTTTTGAGTCTTGAGTTTACATGTTCAATGTGTCATATTGGTGTGCTTGGACACCCATCGTTTCATATTTCCATGTGGCTAAGACATTATTTGGTCATAATTATATATGCGTAGAATGATATTAACAATTTTTCCTAAAGGGGTTGTTTCGAAGTTGATTTGCATTTTGATTCAACTTTGTATATATGACATTGCACACACATGCACGCGCTTATATGAATGTTTGACTACTCATGAATATTTGAGTTTGGTATGATGTTCTCCTCTCAATTTTGTCATCTATGCATAATTAGACTTGGGAGGTGGTGTGCATGTAAGAACCATTACCCGTGAGGATTTTTATATTGCACATTGAAAAAATGATGAGTGTGCATGGGAAAGGGCAGCGAGAGAATAATAATCTCGTCGTGAAAGCCATCGTTTAAAAGGGCCCAAGAAAAAATTAAGGCATTAAAAATATCACATGTATGCTAAAAAGGAGCCAATAGTAATTTTCAATGGAGCGAAATTAGAACCTCAAAAGATATAGAAAATTAATTATGTATATTTGAGGGAGTTTGGTTGTAAAAAGTACAACGAGTTTGCACAATGAATCTGAATGTGGAAAAGCCGTGTCATGACGCTATTTGTTTGGCATAATCGTCAAAATTCTGGATTTATGTGCATATTATTTGTTTAGTTTGTTAATCTCAATATATTAATGGATACAACTAAGTTTGATGAAATTTATCTATCAATTAGAGCTTTTGATCATTTTGATGAAATTTATCTATCTTTGTTGTAGTTCACGCCGATTCATTCCATAACCATGTTTGAGCACATTAATACTATGTTGGCATGTAACTCATGTTTTGAGTTTGTTTTGCTACTGTTTCGTATTTCTAGTTGTTGTTTTTAGAAAATTTATTCGTGGGTTAAATCCTGCATACTTTTAGAGTTAGAATATGAAAATTTTGAAGTCGTTAGAATGACTTGTGGCTATCGTTCGAACGACATGTCCCTATCGTTAGAGGTTTTGATAAAATGACCTACAGTAAGTGCCAGGAATAATCATTTCTTATTTCGCGAAATAGGTCATTAGATAGATGATTCACGCGGCGTGCTATTGTTTTGGGTCGTTTCTTATCCTGGATAGAACGAGATGATTTTGTCGTTCAAATGAAATTATTTTTTCGTTCGAAGGACCTATGTTGACTTTTTTGGTCTTCATAATGTTTTTGTACCTACTTCATATATATGCTGATATTACATTATTTTGGTACTTCTGGGTTGTTTTCGACAGTTTATATGCAGTCAATTTTGATTATTCATGATTTATTCATACACTACATTGATTTTGTCTAGTCACATCATTCCTGATATTGATTATTTCTTTCATGTGACTATTTGCTAGCTACGATTTGGTATCTTCTGATTATTATCAGCTGGTTACATCTGTTTATCTAGATATGCTTATATGATTATTCTCATGCTAGATAAGATGTTTTTTGCTTATGTTTTCACTGGTTGTCTATTCAAGACAAAAAGGGGGAGAGATAGTATGCTATGTAGGGGGAGTTTTGTTTTGATTTATGAGCACATATGTTTACATGTTTATATATATTAGTATCATAATTTTTGAGCTATATTGAAAATTTGTCTAAAATTTGGTATCATATGTTTTGCTCACATGTTTAACAAATGGTTTGATTTATAAATTGGTATCATAATGTTTTATGTCATTTGTTCCTCCATACTTCACTTGGTATTTGTATGTTTCATGTGTGTAGGTATTCTTTCAAGGATTCGAGATTTTGCGACTACATCACATTAAGATATCTCATGCTTACCGGTCCTACATATACTAGTCCATGTCCTGTAATTTTTTATTTTGGGTTTATGGGATGGGATTTAGGTGTCACTCGGCTTGATGGCCCGACTTAGCATTCACTGATTTGATTTTGTCCTAGAATAGTCAAAGGGGGAGATTTTTAAGGACAAATTTCTAATTAAGTTAATTTGTGTCATAGGATTGTATTTCGAGTCACGATTACTATTAAGCCTATGTCGTCGTGTTGAAGACGTAGCGGCCAAGATTCAAAGATAGATCATGCCGTGTTTATTGGTGCACGTTTCATGTCTTCACATCATATTATGTTCTAAGAATCTCTCAGGTATGTACGCATAATGTGTATGGGATTCGAAAATATTTTCTAAGGATGTTATTTTTATTTAAAATGTTTTTAAAACTTTTATTCTGAGTTTATCTGTTTTTAAAGTCGTATGAAACATCTCCTTGAGTTTAGAAACTTCAAACGACATCAGCAGTCATTCAAATGACATGGACATATCACTCAAACAACGTAGAGAAATCTTTCGAACGACGTGCCACCTCAAGTTTTTTTATTTAAGGCGTGTTTCACTCAGAATTTCGCTAATGGAGAACATAAAAACCAGGAAAGAGCATATACATTTTTCTGCTATTTGTTTATAAAGGATTTCAAAGCTAAAATCATCCTTATTGTTTCAAGATCCGAACTTTCATACGCATATGTTATAGAGATCTTGTTTTACACCATTAGAGTTTGTTCTTCTCTATTGAACACAAAATTATTTCACCAAGTTTTGCAGTGAAAAAGTAGTCGAATCTGGCTTCTGAATCATAGACGGCTATCAAAGCTATATCGGTGGATACCGAGATACACGTGCACTCATATGTTATGGACCTTCCATAGGTGGACTCCTGTGTTGCACCGTGGCAGAGTGGTTGAAGCATAGAAGAGCGTCAAGGTTTGTGCGGATCGAGACGTTGAGTAAGTCTACTATCTGTACTTTGTAAAATTATATCATAGTGATTGTCTGGCTTGGGTCATCTGAGGTTTTTTTTTGTGGTTTCCTCGTACATCGGCATTGTGGACTTTACTTTATTTTACTTGTTTAAATGAAACTAGATGCATGTTTAGGTTTAAAAAGATAAAATTGGTTTCAGTAAAATTGGTTCACACTTTGTGCTAATTAAAATTGAAAAAGGTTTTTGAAAAGAAAAATTGTTGTCACCTAAAGCACACATAAAGGGGAACCTATAAAAGAAAAGGTGACCAATTCTGAGGACCTTAAGTAGGGGTGACCAATTCTGAGGGTCGAGGTCAATTCAAAGGACCTTAAGTAGGGGTGACTAATTCTGAGGGTCGAGGTCAATTCTGAGGACTTTAAGTAGAGGTGACCAATTCTGAGGGTCGAGGTCAAATCTGAGGACCTTAAGTAGAGGCGACTAATTCTGAGGGTTAAGGTAAATTCTAAGGACCTTAAGTTGTAACGTGGGAAATAGATCTCTTCAGTAAATTTAAATTATCTTGGGGGTGTAGGTGCAGTTATGATTCCGCTGGGATTGTGTTTCTTGGACGTTGCTGGGGAGAGATGTCTGGTTTGGGCTTCTAGTTCTACTTGGGGAAATTGGAATTCTTCTAGGATAAAGTTTAATTTGGCAATTCCTGCTGAGGAAATGGGTAGTATACTACGTAACCCTGTTGGGGAAGCATTTGATTTCATCTAAAGATGAGGTTTTGGGATTCCGCTGGGGAGTTGTAGTGGGCTTGCGGGTGCGCTAATTTAAGGTGGGGATAAAATGTGGTATTAGTCCGACTGGGGATTTAGGAGCTTGAAAATGGTTTTCTTGGTGAAGAAATGTTCCAATATTTATTTGGCAATTTTAGGAACGTTTTGGGAAATTTTGGCATTTTCTGGGATTTCTTGTACGAAATTTTGGGGTACTACCAATCGAAGGGTAGCAGGAATTTCCAATCGGTAGTGAATTGATCTTTTGGACTGCCTTGGGAAGGGGAAGTAACAGTGCCAAACGGTATGGGGTTTAGCAGTTACTGGGGATTGATTGCGAGTGTTTTCATATAGAGGTGGATCGTATGCTGAGGGTGATGTTGGAGGCGGGGCGGGCGACATTGGGTAGGATTGTTGAATATCTATTGAGGATGTAGGAGATATTTTACCCTTGAGGACCGGCTCCTCGGAATACGGGGTTGACGGGTCAGCATGGGCAGATGCAACGGATATGTCGCGTGAGTTTGGGTACATTTGGTACCTAAGAGAAAGAGTTGTGGGGAAAATGAGGTGACATCCAATTCTTGTTCTTTCCCTTCGGTATCTTCTTACCAGTTCATCATTGACGGTGGGAGCTTGATGTTGACCATATTGCATGCTTGATGTAGATGAATTTCACCTGAAAAGAGACTTAAAAAAGACAAAAAAGAGATGCATATTTTGTTTGATTATCTTGATTTGCTGGCTTACTCTACATGCACTTTAATTTTCAACTAAGTTTTTATTTTGAGAAAAAGTAGGAGAATATATTGTTGGCAAAAAAATATTTGAATTTGAGTAGACAATGGCCTCGGAGGCTCGGTTGAAAAGGTGTTTCCCTTTTGAAGGGACTTATTTTGAGAAAAAGTAGGGAAAATGATTTTTTTTAAATATTTTTAATAGAGGTAGGCCTTGGAGGCTTGGTTGGTATATGGATGTGGAGATAGAAAATTGGGTTGTGAAGTGGAGCTTTGTTCCTTTCATTAGATTGTGCTGAATCTGGTGTGTTGAACAAACTGTAATGATGTTGGTTTTGTTGTAGATGTTGCCCTGGTGGGGGGAGTTACATCCCATTATGGAACTCGATGAATACCAGTATATTCGGTTTGTTGGCCTTCGACAGACCTCATTTTATTTCCCATGGTGGCTCCTGTGTCAAGTCAGATGGGAGAAAATTGTGCTTTCCCATACCCTGGATTTCTTTCCTATAGAGGATTTGACTGAAAGCTTGCGCATGCGATTGGGAACTTTATGGGAGAATCGTCAGCCATCAACCCGTCATTCTCAATCTATTGGTGGGATTTGGCATATTTCTAAAGACTATATGAAATGGCTATGGAACGGGGTAGTGGCTAAGATCTTATAAGAGGAGATCGGGCAGAGATGGTTCGTCATGTTTGACACTATGGAGGGGGCATAGTGGTTTTCTTTAGACTGATCCGGGGTTATCGCTCCATGGAGCTCCTTTTGCATACCATCCAAGCTGGGGAAGTTTGAGGTCCTCAAGGAGCAGATGATGATGGAGATGGGTCCTCTGGCAGCTGCGGATAGGGTCCTTGTGAAGCTGGTGTTTATTTGTGAAGATTTTGTGATGGAGTTGTGTTTGGTTATTTTTGGTTGGTTTTTGGTTAGTGGAAATATATTAGGAATATTTGGGTAGTTTGTTTTAAGGGTAGTTTAGTTGGCGGGGGTAGTTGTTTGACTCCCTACATATTTCGTGTACTTGTGCCGAATTTTTCCTTTTATGGACTAAAAAGGGATTTTAATTATATTTCTGTGCCTCTTGATGAGTTTTATTTTATAATTATCTATATCAATGGCTAAAGCATACATAATCCTTTTCTTCATGTAAATGATAAAATGAACTGTCGTTCTCGGAGGTAAGAAAAGAATAGAATTTTGTGAAAAAGAAGGGGATCGTGCCCATATAAAGCATATGAGAAGCCTACGTACCTCTGGGGGTTTTGAAAATGATTGGAGTTTCATTTTGAAAGAAAAAAGTTTTTAGAGGATCCGGCCCTACATAGTTCTGAGTAAAGGGAAATGATGAATTTTTTAGAATAAAAGGGGGATGAGAGGAGTCATAGTACGCCGAGATTTCGGGCTAGGGGTAGAATTTCTTGAGGCGGTCTAGGTTGACTGGACGCACTATATTTTCTCCATCAAGGTCAGTGAGCATAGCGGCGCCACAGGACATGATTTTCTTCACGATGTAGGGGACACTCCGGTTTGGTTTGATTTTCCCTCTAATGTCCCGGACGGATTCTATGATTTCTTTGAGGGCTAAATCACCTTCTCAAACACCACGGTCCTTGACTCTTTGATTGAACGATCGTACTATCCGGTGATGGTACCCCTGTATATGACATAGAACCTTTAGCCTCCTTTTGTCTAAGAGCGATAACTCGTCAAAACGGCTCTGATGCTAGTCTTCTTCATTGACTTTTCTTTCAAGCATTATGCATAATGGAGGTATTTCTAGTTCAATGGGTAGGATTGATTCCATGCTGTATACTAAAGAGTTAGGTGTAGCCCCAGTAGATGCTCAGACTGATGTACGATAGCCCCAGAGGGTGTTAAGGGATTCGATCGGCCCGATCTCGACAACTCTCAGTCATCTTGCCGATGATTACTTAGAGGTTCTTATTAGTGGCTTTAACTGCACCAGTGGTTTGTGGTCGGTTGGGAGAAGATTTGTGTCTTTTAATTCCGTAGTCATCAACCAATTATGTGACTTCTGCCTCAAAGTGTAACCCCTTATCTGATACTAGCTCATGGGGAATCCCATATCAACAAATGATGTTCTTTCGGATGAACTTGGATAAATTTTTGGCATTTAGTACTGCATATGACTCAACTTTGACCCATTTGGTGAAGTAATCAATGGAAACCAGGATAAACTCGTGCCCATTGGAAGCTTTGGGTGTGACTTTCCCTATGATATCGATTCCCCGTGCAGAGCACGACCAAAGAGAAATCATGTTATATAATTCCCATAGAGGCAAGTGCTAGAGATTGGAAAACGGTTGGCATTTAAGGCATCTCGGGACATAAGCGGCACAATCCTAAACCATAGTGGTCTAATAGTAACCCTGTCGAATAATCTTCTTGGCGATCATATGGCCATTCATGTGGAGTCCACACTCCCTGCTATGGAGTTTTTGCATCATTTCTTCAATGTCAGCCCCAGCGATGCAGTGCAAATGGGTTCCATCGAAGTTTCTCTGGAATAATGCTTTATCGCAAACAACCTACTGGGCAGCCAGTTTGCGAAGGGTTGCTCGGTCCTTCTTTTTGGATTCTTGAGGGTACATATTGCGCTTAAGGAGGCACCAAATATCATAGTACGGACACTTGGTTATATCGAAATCTTCCCCTGCGACGAGCTCAATGTGATAGAAGTGGGTCGGTTTAGCTTATTTTTGGACTATGAAATGAGCCATCGTTATTTCCTCAGGCATGTCGACCATGGAGGCTAAGGTAGCAAGGGCATCGGATAAGTTTTCCTTTATTCGGGGCAATTAGTGGAAGGTGATATCTCAGAATTAGGAGGACATCTCTTCTAAGTGGGCATTGGAGGGTATGAGCTTTTCATCTTTGAATTTCCATATTTTAAGGACTTGGTAGATGATAAGAGCATAGTCTCCATAAACGTCTAGGCATCATATTCCTTTCTGTGCACGCCTCGTATTCGTTCATGTTGTGGGTGCTGGGAAAATCTAGCTTGATGTCAATAGGAGTGGGAGAGTCATCAAGGGCGATTAGGAGTATCTCAATGCCATATCCTTTTTTATTGTCAGCACCGCCAAAGAACATTTGCCATCGGAGGTCTTCTTGAGAGGTGCAAAGGATATCTTCATCTCGGAACTTAAAACTCCAAATGCCGGCTTTTTCCAGGGGTAGTTAGTAAGGTAGTCGAATATGGCTCTCCATTTCATGGATTTTTACATGACATACACAATATCAAACTCGGCTAGAATTATCAACCATCAGTCCATTCAACTATAAAGGGTAGGTTTCTAAAGAAGGTATTTGATAGGATCCATCCGGGAAATAAGTCTGATGAGAAAAGCGATCATATAGTGCTATAATTTCTGAGTGCTCCAGACAAGGACGACACATGCTTTCTCCAAGGAAGTGTAGTTGACTTTGTACCCGGCCAATTTATGACTGGCATAGTAGATGACCTTTTCTTTGCAAGTTTCTTCAAGGTATTGTTCTAGCAAATCCCCAGATACGGTGTCTATTGTGATCAAGTATAGGAGTAGAGGGAGACCAAACTACAGTGGCATGAGTATCAAAGGTCAGGTTTGATATTACTTGATTTGGTCATAGTCTTCTTGACAAGATTCATTCAAGACATTGGTTGAATCCTTTCAGAGGAGTTTAAATATCGGTTCACAAATATAATTAAACTAGATGACGAACCGATTAATATACTGTAATTTTCTCAAAAATCCCCAGATTTCCTTCTCCATTCGGGGTGGTGGAATTTCGAGAATGGCTTTTAGTTTGGCAGGATCTGTTTCAGTCCCCTTCTCACAAACCATGAATCCTAAAAGTTTTCCTTTAGTGACACCGAAAACACATTTTGTTGGGTTAACCCGCATCTGGTATCGTTCTAAGCGTTCAAAGAAATTGCGAAGGGAAGGAATGTGACCTTCCCGAGTCTTGGATTTAGTGATCATATCATCCATGTAGACCTCAACCTCTTTGTGTATCAGAACATGAAAGATGGTTCTGGAAGCCCTTTGGTAGGTAGCCCTGCATTTTTTAGCTCGAATAGCATAAATATGTAACATAAAGTTTTGAGAGCCTGACTAGTGGTGATGAAAGAAGTTTTTTCTTGATGATCAGGGTGCATCATGATTTGATTGTATCCGAAAAATCCATTAATGAATGTTTTGAGAGCCTGACTAGTCGTGTTCTCCACGATCATGTCGATATTGGGTAGTGGGTAATCATCTTTCGAAGAGGCTTTGTTCAAATGTCGGTAACCAATGGACATGCAAACCTTTCCTACTGATTTAGGCATGGGTACAATATTGGCTAACCATATGGTATATTCGATCACCCGGATGAAGCCTACGTTCAACTGTTTCACCATTTCTTCTTTAACCTTGAGCGATCATTCGGTGCAGAGATTTTCTAGTTTCTGTTTGACTGGTTTTCATTTCAGGAGGGTTAGAATCTCGTGTTGGGAGATATCGGGATTGATACCGGGCATGTCATCATAAGACCATGCGAAGACGTCCATAAATTCCTTCAATAGTTCTTCGAGTTGCGTGAGCTCATGCTCGTCATGGGTAGACCATATCCTAATCTCGCATTGTTGGCTACTAGAATCGAGATTGATAACAACAGTTTCGTCCTCATTAATTTGAATACGGTTATGTTATTTGTTATTAACCTTATTAAGATCAGTTAATAATTGTTCATTTGTAAACTCATCATCATCATCATCAAAAGTTTGATTAGAATCAAGACAATTAATGTAAGGCACAACAAGATACTCCAAATCTTCATTTATTTCATTCTCGAGAAAAACATCACTGAGAACCTAATCGAAGGAGGTTTTGATTACATTATTTTAAAAAAAAAGGAGCAACAACGGAATAGGAAAAGATAGGATAAACATCTGGGTTGGGTTACATTTCAGTGGGTGGAACTAGTATAGCATTCAAGTTGAGGAGGGGTGAATCAGTAATCTTGATCAAGATGGATGAATCCGATGATGTAGTGCCCGAGTGGATTATGCAGAATGTCAGCACCAGTGTCTGCAGATTGAATGAGTCCTCAGAGTCACTTCTCTCGAAAACCTCAGTAACAACTGTAGGCTTCTCAATGAGTGGTTGCACATGATTCTGGGAACTTTCGGCCTAGGAGTAATCATCTTGAAAGAAAATCTCCATTCTTGGATTCATCTTTATGTCCACATAATCATACCATGGTTCGAGAAAGGCGCAAAAGGAAAAATCTTCACCCTCTTTGATGAATATCTCATTCAAGGAATCCTCTGAAATAATCTTGGCAATTTCTAACCTTCTATTAAACCAATGTTGGCAGAGAATTCTGATTTCCTCTGATGATGGTTGATAACCCATGCCATATGGAGGAAAGGCCTTTTTCAGGACTATGGGTTCCTTTATCCCCCGTTATCATCGTCCCAGCCCCAGTACGGGTATGAAGTGCATATTATTGAACATATGTATCATGTTGGCATTATCGTCAGGGTTGTGCTCTGGATGGACTCAGTCTATGAAATCATCCCCTGCTGGGAGTAGAAGTGGTTCGCCTCAGAAGCTAAACATAAGCATGCCATTCGCCCCATGCTGTATTTCTAGTGCCAGGTTACTGGTGCTTGTATTCTTAGTATTATCATGGTCGCCCAAGATGGTGACGACCTGCCCTTTGGCGAAGAACTTTAGTTTCTGATGGAGAGTGGAAAATACCCCTTAATGTTATGGAGCTACGGTCGACCAAGCAATAGATTGAAACAAGCGAGTATGTTAATAACTTGGAACACAGTAACGAGATTTATAAGGTCAACCCCTATTGTAAGATTTATGGACCCCATCGCCTCTTGACGAGTATTGTCATAAGCATGCACTGCGGTGGAAGTTGGAGCAAGGTCACTTACTTTCAAACCCAAACAGTTGAAGGTTCTTAACGAGAAAATATTAAGTGCTGATAAGTTTTCAACGAGTGAGAGAAGGACCGTCTTCCCCATTACCTCAACGGAGATGTTGAGGTCATAGTTGTGATTAGTACCAAACTTTGGGATTTCTTCTTCAGAGAAGGAAAGAAATCTAGTAGAGGTTAAAGACTCGACCAGGTTCACAACTACTACTAGCGTGGTAGAAGAAGGGACTGTGGGCCCAGTAAGCAATGTTATCAAAGAGTATCGGTGTAGCTTGGAAGACATGAAGAGCCCCCACAAAATGATGTTAGCTTGAGTCTTCTTCAATTGGGCTAGGATCTTGCTCTCCTCAATGGTCATTTCTGCCATGGGGAGTTTCTCGACAACTCCCTTTTCCTTTATCTATCCCTGCTGACTGAGAATTAGGACTCTGGTAGTTCTTTCCAGATCTTGTCAAATGATTCACGGAGGAGGGGATGAATAGAAACCCCATTTTTTCATCTACTTTGGAATGTACGACCACTTTGTTGTTTTCCCCTAGCAAATCTTCAAAAGATATCATTCTGCATACACTAATTATCGGGTTAAAATTTTCTTAGCTTGGTTATTTGTCTGCACTATCAAACTCGTCCCCCCATTCAGTGGCAACGATGTCGTCTCTCCATGAGAAATCAATGCATTCCATTACTTCCACGACTTCTTCATATAGAACCTCCCACTCAATGGGGAGATACATAAGTGAAGGGACCAATTGCCCTTGTAGTTTTAAAGTGTCAAGTACCTCAGACATACTATAAATCTCACTAATATGTCAGAATATGTCTGCCATAATTTGTATTTCATCATCTAAACTGAATTCGTCAATGGGTACCACCTAATTATCTGACTCCCGAGGACACTTATGAGCTTCCATGAATAGGATGTTAAACTTCTTGCAGTCAAGGTCATTTTAGAGGGCAATTTCAGCCTGAACTCTAGAAGTTGGTTCAGTACCTCTGGGACTTCCATATCTTTTTGCCTGGAACGGGTACGAACGGAAATGCATGCTCTTTTAAGAAGCGATAGGGCTTAGTCGGTAAAATAGGTAGGGTATAGGAGAAAATATTTCCAAACTTTCGGGTTTAGGTGAAGATATGGGTATAATGGGTGATTTAATGGGTACAGTCTAGTTTAGGTGAAGATACGGATCGTTTTCTAGGAAGATGGAATTTGCATGATTTGGGAGTGGATTGTGAGTGGTGTTGGGTTTAGGATGGCTGGTAGGGCATTGAAAACCCCGATCAATCAGACCTTAGATCACATTCTGGAGATGGAAGCATTGATCAGTAATATGGCCAATAGTTTGGTGAAAATCACAATGTGCCTCGGGTTTAAAATTTTTGGGAAGTGAATTTGGTAATGAACGAGGGTCCAACAACTTGATGAGATTTTGGCCCAATATGGATTCATAAACCTTGGAGAGGGGAGCATGAAGCTCGGTGTATTCTTTTCCGACTGAGTTGGCACAACTTTCTAGATTCCAAGAGGTAGCAGGTTGTCAGATGTTGTTGATGGTCAATACTGTAGTATGCTTATTTTATTTTCTTGTAGTGAACTATTCGGATACTTTCTTTGTCTCCACTTCTGTTTTGGCAATACTTTCTTCAATCTCCACTCCTGCTTATCGCAGGGCTTGAAAATGTGGATAATACTGTCCTCCCATCGTCCCTCGGACAAGGGGTAAGAATTTTTTCTTCACAATGCTAACTTTCTCCTCTTCGGAAGGTTAATTGGTCATAATGGTTGCTTTATCCCTTCACGTTGCTATGAAATTACTGATAATTTCTCCAAGGTTCTTCTATAGAAGTTCTAAATCACGGTGTGTAACCTATAACTCCTTGTTGTATTTGTGCTGCGACATGAATTCATGGGCAGTATCCTCCAACTTGTGAATTCTGGATTCCTTGAGAGATTGGAACCAACGAAGAGAGTTATCTTTTAGACTTTGATGGAACATTTGGGCCATTATCTCCTCGGAGGCACCTAGGAGAGTCATAGATCGGCGATACATTTGAAGATAAATAATTGGGGGCCTGCTACCCCCGAACTTCTCAATGTTATGCATCTTGAACTTTTCTGGTAGCCTTGCTTTAGGGTAGGGAGACATATGGGTGTAATCCATGTAGTTCCCGAAGATTTGTACCTAGTCAAACTTCTTGGTTAAAAACATAAGGTTCTCCTTGCCCTTGTTCAATTCTTATTCCTTTGAATCGATGGGTACTGGCAGGTTAGCTCCTGGATGAGTAAGATTTGGCATAGGGAGCCGAGCTAGTGGCGGCCCATTGACATGAGGGGCATGTGGAGCGTGTTGATATTCTTTCAGGACATAAATAGGCCCAGAGCTTTTCGAGAATAGGGACTCGGTTTCGTTGTATCTCCTGAACCTCGGTTTCATGGTTATCAATCTTGGTGGTAAGTTAGACTAGGACTTTCATCAAGTCAGATTGCACATTTGGTAATTTTTCTGCGCTCACCATGGGGAGCTGGTGAAGGTGGATTCCAGACCCATAGGAAGTAGCGGGAGAACTGACAGAGCTTCGAGGCGATTTGATGGAAGACCAAAGCCAAGAGGGAGCCAGGCCAAGGGTTGGGTGTGCAATCGACCTGAGAAGGAAAATGATTCGAATTTATTATTTGAAAAATAAAAGGAAGAGTTATTTTTATTAGGAAAGAGGAAAATATTTTTGATAATTTTTTGGAAAGGGAAGGACAACTTTTTTTTTTGTATTTTTCTTTTTTGATAAAAGGAGGGGAAAATGTTTTTGACGTTTATGACAAAAGGAAGAAATTTTTTTTGGATGTACTTTAAAATAGGGGGAAATGTTTTTGACACTTTTGATAAAGAGGGAGGGAAAAGCGAGAGAAGGGTCTCAGCATGATTATTATTTATTATGTTCTCATTTGTATTAGATTTACCTAAATGCAAAAAGAAATGTCAGACGGGACCCGAGCCTGGTAAAATTAGATTTGAAAAATATGTAAAACATGGTTTGACATGCTTCTAGGCTCATGGAAAGAATCCCGTTTTGGAAAAAGACGAAATTGAACCAAAATTTGGGTGGCATGCTGACCTAGCATTTCGGTAGAGTTTTGGGTAGAAGTCGACAAATTAAACATGAGTGCCCTAGGTTTGACGCCTATAAGAGGGTATGCAGTTTTTGGGTTAGTGGAAAGGTTCTCCCCTTTGGAGTGACTTCCACGATATACGTCTTGCTTTTTAAGGCAATCGGTACGTGTGGACAAGCCATTTGATATACTTGAGTGTACGTGAATTGCCTCACTATATACCTCGTGAGGACAATACATGTTAGAGCGAATTTGATATATTCGACGTACGTGAACAAGTTCCCTACTATATACCTCCCGTTATGACTTTGGTCAAGTGGTACGATGCGTGGGGAGCCATTCGATATACGTCGAAGGTACTTGGCCAATGGAAGGTGAGAGTCATATTGCTTAGGCTAACTACGACGTGTCGGACCAGTGCCCATCACAAAGTGACCCCCTAGTACGGGAAAAAATTTAGTCCATAGCCATGATCTTGGTTATGTAGTGTACAAAATGCATGATTTTTTATTAGTATATTATCGAGAGAGTATTTTATTTGGCATAATGAGAACTAGACTAATAAGGAAGAACGTACAAGTATCATGAAAATAAAATCTAGCATGGAGAGTGAAGATTTATAGTAAGCATGGATACATGAGAGTGTGTGATGTGCGAATATTTATAAGTGAGTGTGTGGTAATGAACCTAAGCATGTATCAACTACAAGTGGTGGGTGATAAGTGAGCATTGATAGGTGTGATAAGTGGAGGTGTGTGCTAGTGACACCTAAGAATGGATATTCTAAGTGGTGTGTGAAACATGTGGATATAAGTGAACCTATTTACAAGGGTAAGTAGTGTGAGGTTTACATGAAGAGTATTTACAAGTGTGTGAAGTGAAACATGAGGTAGATATATACAAGAAATAATAGAGGAGAAAAAGGAAACATACATGTAGGTGCATACGCACACAAGCAGAAAATGATAACACCCATGAAAATAGAGTCTAACCCTCTTATGACAAATCGATCCCCAGCGGAGTCGCCATTGTGGCCATCCTTTAGATTCTTCCCCCTCCCTGGGCTTCTTTGGGGGGAAAGAAGGGAAGGATAAAGGTCTCGCGCCCCATTACTACTCAAAAGGGGGGGGGTGATTCAGTCGTTGTCGATATGGGTTGATGTAAAGAGATGGAGTCAATAACCTATTTTGCACAAAACATAAAAAGGAATATGTCGCTTCCTCGAGAGAGCGGCATCAAAGACAAACTGATGCTTATGAAACTAATAGTTCAGAGGTTCGGGAGCTAATTTACGGAATGGGAAGGTGTTAGGCACCCATCCCGACCTTTCGGTCTCTCCTGGGATTATGTTACTATTTTCCTTAATTTCTCTGTGATGTGTGTGTGCGTGTATATATAAATGGAGATCAGAATCGTTCAAATCGCATCATGGGAAAAGACGGAGTGAGTTCATCCATAGGAATGTTTCGAAAATTAGAATTAAAAATATGATGTATGTGATTTGTCACGAATATTGTATATTTACACCCGTTATCTTTATGCATTCTAGCACAATTGTGTCCGTTAATTCCCGTATTTATGATCGTTAACCATACAACCTCTATTATGTATGTTTATATGCTTTATGAGGTATAATTGAGATTTTGTAGGTATTGGAACGCTTAACAGTGCAATTGGGGCTTTTCGGAAAGTTTTTAATGTAGTACACAACTTCAGGGGAATTTTAGTCATTTCAGCGTTTGAGCTTCTTGCCCGAACTCTTCACGGAAGTTGTATCCCTTCGAGTCATCTTCGCGTGGCCTATGACGGTTCGTTAATACGGTTCCTAACGAACATGTTATGATCATTTTCCCGAGGAGCTCCTTCTTGATTTTTAGGATAAATCATTTTCTTTTCTTTTATCTTTATTTATTTTTCCACTTATTACATAAGTGGGTGTTTTGTTTATTTGAAGATATATATGATATAATTGATTTTTCATCTTCTTCATATTATATTTGAGAGCTTAGGTTAGGGAAGAAGGTGTTGGAGGGGATTTTAGTTTTTTCTTATCTCTCTCCTAGGGTTTTACCCACTTTGGTTTGTAAGGACACTATTCATTGTCTTCTCCATTTATCCAAATTTCCATTGTTAGTTTATTGCTTTATTTTGTGTATTTATTTCTTTTGTAACTTACTTCATTGCTTTAATTTACTTGGTTCCATTTAATTAATGTCATTTAACATGCTTTGTAGGTAATTTAATCTAGGTTGAGATTGTTAAACTCACATGGGTTAATTAGTTGCTTTGCTATGGTATGATGGGTCAAGGGTAGTTTTAATGAGTTAATTGTTATTTGTATGACACTTAGGAGATTTAACTAGGTATATCACGTATGCTCCATATTTATGGCCTTTCATGTGTAATTCCGAGAATATTCATTGACACCGAACTCAAATTAAGCTTTTATGACAATTTAAAGGGTGACAACTCTAGGTGAATTAATTGTCCAAATGTGATTAATCTTGTTAGCGCTTTTATGTTAATGTAACCATTTATGCTATTGAGCTCGTGTGAGACAAATCTCAACCTATAGTTTAACTCGTTTTATTAATCTATGTTTAAATACATACCTAGTTTAACTATTTGCTCACATATCATCTTTTACACTTTTATTCGTGAAGTATTAAATTAATAGAATTCTAACAACTAGTCTCTGTGGATTTGATCCTTACTTGTCGCTGCACTCCGTAGTTAGTGTGCCAAGTCTAGGTATTTGTTTGTGTAGGGGAGTAAATTCCCCACGACATATTTTACACACAGTTTACGCCGGTTACCAAAATGGCGCTGTTGTCGGGGACTGTTTTGTTATATATTGTAATTTTCTTATTATTTCGTAGCATTTTTATTTTATATTCATATTTTTGTTTTAACCTTTTTTGTAGGATTTGCACATTTGAGTGCCAAGAAACGCTTGAATTTTTCCGGCCGCACATCCTCTTCATGGAATTTTCCACTTGAGGCTTTGTTGGGGTAAACATGTCTTATTCCAATTTTTCTGGTAATGCTAATGATATAATCTCAAAATTCCCATAAACCTGTGACTTTTGGTCAATACTTACAAGTGCAAAAAATTGCAAAATCCAAAATGACATTGGGTAAGTATTACAAAAGTCAAAGTATGGATTACATCAATTTTGGGAATGATCATCTCGATTTTGGGTCGCAAGATCCTTATGATAACAATTTTGAAAAGAATTGTAATCACTTTCAAAGTACTTATGTTAATGATTTTGATAGTCGTTCCGATGATAATTATTAAGTTCTCATTTGCAAGAATCCTCTCCTCTCCCTATGACTTTCGGTGAGGGCCTGCGCATGCTTGAAAATGAGAGAATTGAAAACCGTTATCGGGAAGAAAATCGTTGTTGGCAACATGAGTTGGATTTATTATTTGAATCCGACGATGATTTTTCTTTCGAGACTTTTGAAGTCGAGGAATGTTTTGAACCAAAAGAGGATTTTGTACCTACTTTGGAACAAATCATTATTGACTTGACCCATGGTATAGTAAAGAATGAAAATGAGGAAGAAATGGGCGTAATATCCATTTGCAATGAACTCGTTTCTTCTTTGATTCACAAATAAGAAAGTTTCATTGTAAATGATCCTATTTCCTTCGAAATTCAACCTTCAAGCGATGATAACTCGTCACATGAGATTGAATTTATTTCGTCACCATCTTTATTCTATACTATCACACCAATTTTCATACTCGATGAATCAGTTCAAAACTTTATAGTTCTAAACCTTTTCACTGATGAGGAGTTCTCTTTCGGTTCGCCTTCCATGAAGGCATCTCTTCCCTCATATGTGCCACCTCCCATTCCAATTGAAAAATATTTGGGAGGAAATTCAATTTTTTTGGGAACCCATGTGTACCTATCCCACTTGTTATCCAAATCCCCCATTGTCCCTCCCAAACTTTTAATGGACAATGGTTCACTTTATCCGCCCCATGCATGCCTTTTGTTGTTCAAACGAAATTCTTATCTTTCGGGAGGCATGTTCACTTTGGAGGGTCCACCGTTGATCTTTCAAAGTCACATCTCTTTTTGGGTGGATCCTAAAAAATTTAGACTTCTAGTGTATAGTTAGTTAGAAGTTCAAATGGTAGGTTGTACACAGTTAGCTTTTTATTCTTTATTTCTTTTTAGTTTTTCTTTCCTTTTAGTTTAGTCTAGTGTAATTGGTTAAAGTTTTGTTTCTTCTTTTCATTATGCTTGGTACTAACATATTTTGTAGAATCATTTGACGTGTACTTTCCGGAGACATCTCCATTGTGGGTAATATCGATATTTTCCTCTCTTTAACTTGGTTCTTAATTCACATTGAGGACAATGTCAGGTTTTAAGTTAGGGGGTATGGGATATTCTATCCATGCATTGGTAGTTTCCATGATTTGATTATATGTTAATATCAAGCATGCTTTTTTTTACAAAAAATTAAAAATTTCAAAAAAAATTTATTTCTTTTTTCTCTTTATTGGGCATTTTGCCTTAATTTCCTATGATAAATTTAATAATTGCCCTATCCAAATGATAATTGAATGATGTATTTTCTATTTTTTTTTCATGTTATTAAACTTTAATCCTCAAATTATTCAATATTGGGAATAAATGCATGAATTAAACCTTGAAAACCCATGAGCACTTGACCACATTTTCTAAAATCATTCGGTAGGACAATTATAGCTTGGTATCTTTTTGTTGCTTTGTGTACACTAAAAACCTAGCGAGCTCCGTGCTTTTCTTCGTTTCTGAGTGCTTATACATTACTCTTTATCTTTCTTGAAAAATGTATCTTGTTGACGATCTCATTTTTTTTTCATTGATTGCATATTAATTGAATTATCACTTGAGCATGATTTTAAATGGTGTTGAGTCCCGAGAATCACATGAAACTTTAGGAAAGGATCATAGTCCCTCATTGATGTTTAACCCTTACGAACTTACCCTTACCCTTATACATGTCCCTAATAAATCCCGTTGAGACCTATTATGACCTTTATTTTCGTCCCAAATCCCCTAACTAACTCCACATTGGAATTTTACACCATACATTTTACCTTTCTTACCTATGTTTGATATTATATTTGGGATTGAATGATGTTGTGTAGTGTGTTTGCAATTTAAGCATGAAAAGAGTGAGAAAAGAAAAAAGTGTAGTGAAAAAGAGAAAGATTGAAACAAAAGAAAACAAAAGAAAAAGTGAGAAAAAGAAAAAAAGAAAAAGAAAGAGAAATTTGTATATATTATTTATAGTGATTAAATAATCCTTGCTACTCTCTTGATTGATATATTTAATGTTTGTTTGGAAATCATTTTCCAACTTTGAAATTGCCCGCTATTTTCCATTATCCCAAGTTTTTCATCTCCGAACATCTTTTGTATCCGTAAATACATCCTTTCATTTCATACCCCTAACCCCAAACCTACATTACAACCCAATAAAGTCCTATTTGATCCTAGGGAAATTTGATTCAAAGGTCGAACATTAGTGATAATCTGTTTAAGTGCTTTTCATATCGAATAATATGCGATATCCTTTTATGAGATTGTATTTTGCACTTTTATATTTTGTTCTTCATTAATGACATGTGCGAGGCCTTGTTTCCTTTTAAAATTACTCTTTATGCCCGCATGTCCCGTGTGTTACAACCTATTCTGAGTGCTTCTATTTGTTGAGTGTGATATCCGGAGAGGATTAAGTGGAAGCATGCTTTAATTGTTATCCAAGCTATATGCATTTTTACTGAATCAAAGATTTTTTCATGTGCATACCCCCCACTCACATTTGAGGTTTCAATTCCATGTAGTTATTCTTTTAATGTTGATAGTTTCAGATTATTGAGCAAAATTCTCTTTTGCTTTGTTGATAATATGTTGAAATATCTAATTGTTGTTAAGTTTGGCATATTGGTTGTTTGGGCATGTTTTGAGGACACAATTTGATGTTTGTGGGTTTCATCCCTGAAAACCCTCACGAGACGACACTCGTCCACAAGGGTAACCTAGGGGTTTAACGGCTTATTGCATACGCTAAATGCAATCGTGTTCCCTACGAAAGTTGCATTTATACTTCGATGCATATATACAAGTTGTATTTTTCTTATAGTTCTTCTTTATTTTAATATCATTACTAGGGACTAGCAATGTGTAAGTTAGGGGGTGTGATTCGTATCAAATCCTGCACATTATTATCCTCGAACTTAGGCATTTTAGCCCCCTTGGGTACCGTAATTGCAATAATTATGCTCGATAACCAGAAAACCTCCATTTTATATGTTAACATGTTATTTGAGGTATTATTGAGCTTTTATAGGTGTTATGGTGCTTAGTATGAAGTTTGAGCGTGTTCTAGTTAAGTTTGGTCGCAATTCGCACGTTCGGAGGAATTTCAATAATTTTACACTTCGGGATTTTTGCCCGAAGTCTTCACCAAAGTTGTAGTCCTCGGGCCAAGCTTCGCGTGGCCGTGAACGGTGCATAAATCGGAGTCCAAACAAAGAAAACACGGACCTTTAATCGGAAAGAATTATAAGAGATTCATTAACAATTTACATAATTCCCCTTGTGACCCTTTTCTTCTTTATTAACAATTTCGTAAATGACATTCATGTCCCTAACACAATTTTGGCAGCAAACTCCATTGGCAATTTTGGTCCAAGCTCGGGTTTTGGGTTCGTTCGAAATTCGGGACTTTGGTCCGAAATTGGAGCTTGATTATTGTCTACACGCGCAAATGGGTCTTGGACATCTACTTTTTGGGAATTTTTGTTGGCCATTAGTGGAGGTGGTGGGTATTACCATTTTAATGGAGGTTTTGGTTTGTGGCATAATATTTGGGTCTCGGCTTGTTCCAATACATGAGAAGTTGTTCCAACACAAGATGGTGGTGGTCTCGGCAACATGGCAACCATGGTGGGTCTTATTGGTATATCCATGGAGGTTTGACACATGTGGGTCTTGGTGTAACAGCCATATCTGTAATTTTGGTGGGCTATCCCAGCAAACGCGGTCGACCAGCCAGACACCGCGGTCGACCTATAAATCATTTTTTGCCTTGCGAGTTGGACAATGTGTTCTTCCCTTTTTGCGCGGTCGACCGGTCACCACCCCCCGGTCGACCGGTGTTCTGTTTGGCCGCCCTGTTTGTGCTGCTTTCCTTTCTTTTTCCTTTTTTATTTTCTTTCTCTTTTTTTTTTGTTTCTTAATTATAGAACTTGCCCCCTTTTATTTTCTTTTTCTTTTTCTTTTATTCCATTTATGTAACTTGCTATAAAAGGGAGCCTTGGTGTATTTTTGTAAGTGTGAATTAATATCTTCTTAAATTTTATTAGTTTAGAACCTAGGGTTAGTTTCTTTGGGGATTTTGTGGAGATAAACCCCATCTCTTCCATTTCTTGGTGGTTTGACACTCATTTATGTAAGTGGATACTATTCAAACTCTCCTTTGTCTATTTAATGCTTTATTTCCTTTGTGTATTTAATTTAATGCCTAGATAAATTGTGGTAGCCTATTTATTTCTTTTTTTTAATTATTAATTAGTTGTTTAATTTAATTATTCATGTTGTGTGAGTAGTTAAATATGGTTTGGGTCGTGTGTCTGCCATTAATGGGTGTCGAACTCCGAAAATTAGGTTTCGTGTAAAATTATATTTAATTGAAACCTCGCGAATTAAAATGGGATTATTATGCGTTTAACTTTCATTCTCACGCAACGTTAGTATTTAAAGCGATAGTCCGATTTTATTCCTCGTGTGACCATTTTTTATTAAATATTTAATCTCGCATCATTGGCTTAAATTTCTTCATCTGTGATGTTTATGATTAATTGAAAATTCTCGATTAAATATTTTTTGAACCGAAATTCTAATTCCGCGTGTTTTGCCCATGGTGGGTACGTGATCCCGACCCTCATTTTATTAATTATTGTTTAGACCTAACTTCTTATTTTTCCCTTTTATTTACAACCAACCCATCAGCTTTTACAATTTTATTCCTGAATTAATAAATCGATTAACATCTGTCGAACACTCCCTGTGGATTCTCGATACCCGACTTACCGCTATACATGTGTCACAAGTGCAATCATAGTTTAGGTTTTTGTATTAACGCGGTGAAATGAATTCAACGATTAGCGTTTTAATGCGACGCTACCTTTCACGCGTAATCAGTATGTGCTTATTGAGTTATTGTTCATTATAATGAAACGATAATACATATTAGCTAAGACGCAAGTATGAATCACAAGTATGATATATATGAATAATATATGGATGAAATAGGAAAAAGATGAAAATATAAAAATAGGACTCGAGTCTCGAATTTTATCCCGAAATGCCTACGTAATCTATAAAGGCATCAAATTCCACGTACTTCGCATGCAACACAAGGGTGGGGTTTATCCCATATATTCTAATGAGAGTTTATTATATATGTGTGTGTGTGTGTGTAGAAAATATATTTTTAGTTTTGAGAAAATGTGATGAAGAATCCTGTCGGAATTTATTGGTGTAATCCTCTTTTTCTTTGTTTTGGGTTTTTTTATAGAAAAAAAATTATATGAGATATAACTAATAAAGGATGAGATATTAATGTATGTGATGAAAAGCTAAATTAAGAATTTATAAAACTAATGCGAAACTAAAAGGAATTTAAAAGGAGAGAAAAGTGTTTGGACCTTCTTTGGAGACTTTGGAGATTGATCTTGATTGATGATGAGCTTCCTTGCAAGTGAATGAAGAATGTTAGGGGATTTTTGCTAAATTGGGTGTGAAAATAATGGGAATGAAAGGTGGAGAAAGGTTTCATACAAGGAAACCTCGCTGACTTAATAAGAATATTGTTGAGATCACGGAAGTTGATGTTTTCTGTGGTGCCTTGGAAGTGAGCTCATGCTATCCTTATATAGGGTAGGGGGACTGCCGATCGGCACTACCCTTGTCCTACCCATCGATCAGTAACCTTAGACACGCTGCCAATAGGCTTGAAAATGGACCTGCCAATTGGTAGTCTAGTGTAAATGTTTCAAGAAAAACGGTCGTAGAACGCAGTCCGTAAGTCCAAATTGTTCAAGGGTTATACCGTTAGAAAGTAAATTAAGAGGCCTTTGAGAATCTTTCAGACCTCTCCGGAGTTCGGGAGTTGACTTTGGGTCAAACGGGGCTCAAAAGCACTCTTCGGTCCTTTGAACAGGAGCTCGTCAGACGTCGATGGATCGTTTATCCAAATCATAAGTCCAAATCATGCACCGGGAAGAACGTTGGAAAGGTAATGTGAGGCATTACGATGTTATAAAGACCTTCGCTCAGTTCGAAGAGTTGACTTTGATCAAACGGGGCTCGAAAGCACCTAATGACCTCTCGGAGTAAAATTGATCGTTTATCTGTATCGTAAGGCTGATTCGTGCAGTGGGTGGACCATTGGAAAGGGTATTCAATGCCCTTTGAAGTTCCATTTAGTCTCGTTTGAGCTGAAGTGTTGACTTTGGTTAAATGGAGCCCAAGAGCACTTGGTGGCCTCCGAATCAGTTTTTATGGGAAAATAAATTATTCGTCTGAATGGTTATGTCATTTCATGCACGGGGCAGACCATTTGAAAGGATATTCAGTTCCCTTTGAAGATTCATCGAGATTTTACTGTGATAATGAAGTTGATTGGGGTCAGATTGTGGCTCGAGAGCGCCCGGTAGCCTCTAGATCAATTTTCAATAGTAAAATTATTCGTTCGTCCGAATCATTTTATCGATTAGCGAATGGAGAGGATAGTTGGAAAGGTGATTCAGATCCCTTTGAACGTTTATTGATCTTTCACTCTAATGATGAAGTTGATCGGAGCCAAATGGGGACTGGGAGCGCCCGGTGGCCTGTAGATCGGTACTTGGAGTATGACCTAGGATTTGTTTTGGACGGGGAAGTGCTAGGGACATAAGGAAGCACATAGGGGGGGTCTTAAAATGTGGTGTCTACAAGGGGTAAGATATAATGGTCCCAGGTGCCTTAGGAAGGTCGTGGCATAGGTCGGTCCCTTATAACACATATATTTATTTTATGTTTGTTTTTTGTTTATTGATATACTGACTAATAATTGTGTTTGCCTTTTTGCAACGAGAAGAAATAAAGATTTCCCCCAGATTCAAAGGTGAATTTTGATGACCTGAAGCTCATGTGTTCCATTTAATAGAGGATTATTGAAGCCCAACCTAGATCGTCTTCAGTTTTGCTAGATTACAAGAGCTCCATAACATCCTTTGTACCTCGGCATGGACGCCTCTAATCAGGTTAAATAAATGTATGTTCATCTGCATAAGCTATTTGACCAAGATGTGGATACCAATGCTTCTTACTATGAGATGATTGTTGAAATGCAAGAGGACCATAAAGCATACCTTGCAAGTCCGCTTTTTTATTATAAAGAAAAATATGCTCGGTTTAACAATGAGGCAGGTTTTGACAAGAAACTGTAGGATATATTTCAACTTTCATCAAGAAAGAATTTTTAATAAAGTGCGACTTGACCAAAGGACGGTAGGTCGCTGCTTTATTAGAGCAGGAAAATAACTTATTGAGGGATGAACTGGAAGTCCTGAAGAAGTCGATAGGGGTTGCCAACCAGAATGAAGGTGTACCCTTTTTAGAACAGGATAATGCTAGATTCCTGGAGGAGATTGAAAACTTGAAGAAGTCCAAAGGTGTCCAGTCGTCAAGGCATGTAGTAATTGCTCAGCCCATTGTTGAAGAGGAAAGGACGAAGAAAAATCTTGCTGACCAGGATGCTTTAATCAAGTATCAATCTATGAGTACTAAAAAATTGAATAAGAAAGTTGATCTCCTTACCTTTCATTTTCACATGCAACCAAGAACCATTTGGATGAATAGTTATGATGAAGCACTAGCATAAATGGGTGATGAATTGGAGAAGGCTAAGAGATAAAGGTATAAATATGGCTAGCTGAATGCTCTAATTGTATTGAAGGTACCAGGAAAAGTTACCTTATGGTACTGGTATGACCCTAGTTGTTTAGATCAACCTAATCCTCCTTTTAAATTTGACACTAAGTGGATTCCTACTAATTATATAACCATAAGTTTAGTTAGGAAATATATTTGTGACTATGGCCTTCATGGAGAAGACACTTTTATTCGACCTCTGCATTTATTGGATAAGCCTAGATCTAATAGGAAAGAAAGACTTAGGGAGTGGAATCAACCCTCCTTCCTTCTGTTCTGGATATTCCCCCTGAGGGAATAGAGAAAGCTTTGGGAAAACATCCAGCCGAATGAATATTTTTACCTTCTTTTTAACTTTGTAGCCCTAAAAAGTATTTTGTAATGAAGGTTATTTATCTTTTGAATAAAAGACAATATATGTTTAGTACATGTTACATTTGATATAGGTCGACCAGTAGTTAAGCATTATGATTATATAGTCGGTCTTTGGTGGACTAATTTGCTTTACTGTTAACCGATTTGGATGAACATGAGTTGTCGAGCCTTAGGTTTTATTAATACACATATGGTTGCTCAAACAAAATTTTCTATTCAAGGTGTTTGAATTTGTCACCATAGGTGACCAAAATTTATAGGCCTTTTCCTTAACTTAGTCTGGTAAAACTTCTTGTTCTTGACTTTAATTCGTACAAAAAAATTTAAAGTTACGGACTTCTTATTTATGACTTGTCAAAGATGAAGCCATAGATGAAGTTTTTGTTTTAAATTTTCATCGTTTGATTATTTTTGTGATAATAGTCATTGAGATAGTTACATCTCCAATTCCCCCCCAAAAATAAAAAAAATAAAAAAAAATGAATTTTGATGACAATAATCTAATGAATTCCCATTAAAGCTGAAAAGAGTAATCACAAATGTAATTGAAACTTCAATTTAGAGCTACTGATAGGACTTCCTAACATGCTCGGTATTCTATAGGTTCTTGAATTATTCTCCTTTAAGTCTTCATAGATGGTAGGTACCTGGTCGAATAACTGCAGAGATGCAATATGGACCTTTCCAATTGGCCTCCAATTTGTTTTCTTTTTGGAGCACTTTCTTCATAACATAGTCTCCTTCTTTCAGGTTTCTCAGCTTCACCCTTCTATTATAAAACCTAAACATACATTGTTGATAGGAAGTTGTCCAAAGTGTAGTGTTCTCTCTTAGTTCTTCCACCAGGTCTAAATCTAGCCTTATCATGAGGTCACTCTTAGGAGAGTTAATGTTAAACACCCTATGGCTAGGCAGACCAGTCTCCATGGGAACCACAACTTCAATCCCAAATGTAAGCATGTATGGATTTTTTCATGTGGATGTCTTTGGAGTCGTTTTATAATCCCATAAGACACTATGCAACTCATTGGTCTAGTTTCCTTTCGCATCATAAAATTATTTTTTCAAGCCATCGAGTAATGTTTTATTGGTCACCTATATCTGACCATTTCGCAGAGGATGTCCAGGGGAAGACTACAGTTTTTGGATATTGGATTCAATACAATAATCCTCAAACTCCTGGTTGTCAACTTGCATTTCATGATTTGTGATGAAAGTGCATGGCATCCCATATCGACATATGATATTTTTCCATATAAACTGTAAGACTCTTTCATAAGGCATTTCCACTAATGTCTTAGCTTCCACCCACTTTGTAAAATTATCAGTTGGTACAACCAAATATTTAAACATCCTTTTGTCCTTGGCAATGGGACGACCAAATCAATCCCCCAAATAGCAAAGGGCTAGGGGGACGTGATCAGCATTAAAGAAACCATTGGTCTTCTATGTATGGAAGTAAAATTTTGTCTCTTATCACACTTTCTAGCATATGATGAACAATCTGCTTTCATAGTTGGATAGTAATAACCCTATATATCTACCCGTCGTACCAATGATTGTCCTGTTGAGTGGGCTCCACATGATTTTTCATAAACTTCTTTGATCAGGTCATTTACTTCAGTGGGACACCTAAGTAAAGAAATAGTGAATCCCCTTTTATACAAGATGCCTCCTTCTAGTACGTAGCTCCTTTCTTCCTTAGGATCTTCAGGCAGTGATCCCTTGTCAATATACTCCTTGATTGAGTCCATCCATGAGGGGCCCAAATCAACTTCTATTAAGCTGACTTCCTGTTCATCTATTATCCTTTTTACTAGGATTCCCAGTGGAATGGACCTCTTAAATTATGTCCTAGTTACTAAAGCTAGTTGAGCAAGTGCATCTGCTCGGGTGTTCTATATTCTTTGAATTCTAACCATTTTGTCTACCAGAAACTTAATGATGGTTCTTTGAGTTTTGTCCAGGTACTTTGTCATCAGTTCTCCTCTAATTACTTATATCCCTAACACTTGATTAACGATGAGTTGAGAGTCATAATGTGGGAATATTTGATTGATGCCCAATGACAAAGCAAGTTCCAAACCAATAATCAATACTTCAGACTCTGCCTTATTATTGGAAACGAAGAGCATACTCTACATCTATATCATCAGGGGAATTTAGAATTAGTCCTACTACACTATCGAAGGCATATGAAGAACCTTCTACATATAACTTCTAGATAAGAATTTCTTTCTCAAAGGTGCCATCACTCAGAAATCCTTATTTGAATAACTTTTTGTTGTGCTCTTCATACTTTTTGACGACGTCTTGGGTAACAGATGGTTTCGGTCTTTCTAGTTTAGAACTACCTTCTGAATAAGTCTATTCGACCTGGTTCGACTTTTATATCTCTACTAAAGAAATATGATCGGCATGTTTCCCCTTAATGGGTTCATGACCAACTGTGGTGTCTTCATAGGTAAATTCTGCTATAAAATCTAATACAATTTTCCCTTTCAGTGGACTCATATAGTATATCATATTCACCTAATTACACTACCTAAGCCATCAATTTCCCTGACATTTTTAGTTTATGGATAGCTTGATGCAATGCTAAATTTGTGTAGACCACAATGGTATGTGCTTGGAAGTAGGGTTTCATTCTTCTAGTGCTTCAATAAGTGCTAAAGCTAATTTTTTTCAGGCAAGGATATCTAATCTTTGCCCCCCTAAAAGCCATACTGGTGTGAAACACTTGATTCAGAATTCCATTTTATAATCGGATGAGGGCCGAACTAACAGCTGACTCAGATACAACAAGGTATATGTAAAATTTTCTCCCATGATTAGTCTGGGGAGCAGCGGTGGAGATCCCATATATTTTTTTCAACTCTTAGAAATTATTTTCCCATTCTTCATTGTATTCGAAGGTTTTCCTGAGTACTTTCAAGAATGATAAGCATCTATTAGTTGCTTAGGAGACAAATCAGTTGAGTGCAACTACTATTGCTGATAACTTCTGAATATTTTCTTTCACGAGGGAGATTGCATTTTGATCAATGCTTTGATTTTTTCTAGATTGGTTTCAATTCCTCTTTGATTTACGATGAATCCATAGAACATCCCTTCATGCACGTTAAACACATCATTTAGTCAGATTAAGTTTCATTTGATGCTTCTCCAGCTAGTCAAATGTCTGGCCTAAGTCTTTGATGTGGTCAACAACTATTTTGATTTTATTGATCATGTAATCTATATAAACTTCCATATTCTTGTCGATCTTCTCCTCAAAAACCTTGTTTACCGTCCTTTGGTATGTTTTTCCATCATTTTTAAGCCCAAAAGGAATAACGTTGTAGTAGTAACTAACTCGGCTGGTGATAAATGATATCTTTTCCCTATCATCTGGATTCATTTTAATTTGATTCTATCCCGAATAAGCATCCATAAACTCATGTCCTACGATGGCATCGACTAGCTAATCAATTCTGGGTAAAGGTAAATGATCCTTCAGATAGGCTTTATTAAGATCCGTGAAGTCAACACACATGCGCCATTTATTTTTCTTCATCTTCACCATGACTATGATGGCCAACAAGTCCGAGTACTTGACATCTTCTATGAATTTTACCTTTTACTGCTTGTCCACCTCTTCTTGGATGGCTATGTTCTTCTCATAACTAAATACATGTCGCTTTTGCTTGATTGGCTTGGCATCTTTAGTGATATTTATCTCATGGAAGATAAATTTCAGATCAATTCCCGACATATCTTCATGGCTCCATATGAACACGCTCTTCTTCTCTTTAAGAAAATTAATCAATTCTTGTTTGAGGGTTGGTTCCAGAGTTGATCCAATCCATGTGGTTCTTTTTAATCTTTCGTCATCCAGGAAAATTATTTTCATGGCCTCCACAACCCGTCCTTTAACTAAATTAGCTTCCTCGCGGGGGTCTAAGGTTTCAATTTGGTAGGTTGGAGTAAGTTTCTTTACTTCATCTTGATCGGCTGAAGTATAATAGCATTCCCTAGCTTTAATTTTATTTTATGTAACAACGTCGACTCCATAATGAGTAGGGAACTTCAGACACTTGTGGACAGTAGATGGTACCACTTCAAACTTTTTCAGGCCAACCATGCCAAGGATCATGTCGGAGGTCGATCAGACGTTCTTGTCTAAGATGAAAAAACTGATCCTTTCAGTCATACTAGCTGGCCATGTGTCGATCAAAACTTCCAACTTAACAGTGCCGAATGAATATACTTTTTCACTCGAGAAGCCTATTAGAGGCGTATGATAAGGTTCTAATTTGGTGTCATATTTAACATGACTTCGGCTGAACTGTTATTGTCAATCAGGATTCTTACCACAATTGCCTTATATACTCTCATGGTGATGACCAAGGGATCATCATATGGATATAGCACTCCTGATAGGTCATTCTTAGAGAAATCGATCACCAATTTATCTTTGTTTACTTTCCTTAGCCGACCAGCAACATCATCCGATAAGTTAATCTTTCGAATATAAGTGCATGCTTTGTCTTCGTTTAAATAGGTTTTTGTTTTTGTTATTTTATCGCCACCATCGGCATATCCTCCTGTAATAAAATTACAGCCTTTTTTACCTTAATTTCTGGCTCCCGAGGTTTCTTTAACAGATCTGGATCATCTTCTGAATCATTATCTCGACCTCTTTTCTTGTCATATCTTCCTTTGCAACGAGATTATGATCGCTTTCTGAAGTCTCATTCTTCTGACCTGTCAACGAACTTGGATAACTTGCCATTCTGAATTAGATTTTTAATCTCATTTTTTAAAAGCAATACAGTTGTCAGTCATGTGCCCATGTTCCTTATGAAACTCGTAGTATTTGGACTCATCTCTCTTGTTAGGAAGGGACTTCAGCTTTTTGGGCCATTTGAGGTCTCTTCTCCCTCTTATTTCCTCCAAGATGTGATGCAAGATAATAGTGAGAGGAGCTTATTCCTCATACTTCTTAGGTTTCTCGACTTTCTTATCTTTTTGCTCCTTCTTGTCATAATTCTTATGATTGTCGACCTTGGCACTTGGAGCTTGCTTGGCAGCCATGGCTTCATTAACATTCATGATTTTTCCAACTTCAGCCATCAGCTCAGTCATAGTTTTAAAGGGGTATTTGGCCAATGCATAGTATAACTTCTCACGGAACAATCCCCCCATCAAAGCGGTAATAGTGGTCATCTCGTCATAATCCACCACTTCTAACTTTTCAATGTCAAAACAAGTTATATACTCGCAAGTGATTTCCCTTAGTCGCTGACGGACACTTAGTAAGTGAGCTACCCTCTTAATGGGTTTAGCTCCAAAACAAAAATTTCTGATGAATAGCTCAGTGAGCTGCTAGAAGCTTGAGATTTTTCCTCAGGGAATATTATTATACCAAATCAATGCAGATCCAGTGATGTTACTTAAGAATGCTTGACAACGCATCTCTTCTGGAACTGAATAAATATCAGTTGTTGTGTGGTATTGTTCAATATAGAGGACGGGGTCAGTTTTACCATCATATTTGGGAGTGATCATAAGTGGCTTGAATTTGTACGGTGTGGGGAAATCCACAATGGCTGAAATAAAAGGATATCCCTTTACAAAGATCCCTTACAAGGGATTTTTAGACTTGGTTATTTCTCCTAAATGATCTTACAATCGTTGTATCGATCATTTCCAAGGATGGTCTTCCGGATTAGTTTTGATCGAAGCATCTTTCGTATCTCTACTATGCGTTTATGTTGAGATATCTTTCTGGAAAGCCTACTCGGCACGCGCAAAACCTTGTATACTAACCCTGGATCTAGTAGACCCTTATTGGAAATGTCTTGACCTGGAGGCTTCCCTTTGGTAACCCCTAATTGCTCGGGGATCCAAGTGATCGAAATAAAAGGCTTTGCTCAACCTTTCTGGAGTGAGAGATCGATCGTCATAGTAATTAGTGGATCCGAGTGAAGAAGTTATCCCCGGATGATAGGATCGGTCTTCTAAAGATCTGGAATATCTTGACTTACTTATGTCATCTGTAGGAGTTGGAGGCGGCATTTCCCTCCAACGGGATGGGGCATCAATGGATCTAGCTTGAAGCATTTTAGTAAGTTGCTGCATAGTTTCCTGCATTTCCTCATGCCCTTTGGCGATGTTGAGTAAAGTTTCTTGTAAGTCTCCCATACCAGGAGGAGTAGAAGGACTAAAAGCATTACCTCCAGCAATATTTCTTTTCGGGATGTTCGTCATACTTCAAGGGTATAAAAAATGGGTTGCAAAAGAATCATGTAACAAATAATAATGACTTTCCATTCCCACAGATGACGCCAATCTGTTGATGCCTAAATTTGTATTATTGATTTTAGCCCTTGGTTACCAAATTTATCAACACAGATGACAGAGAAAATGAAAATATAAAGAAAGACACCAAAGATTTTACATGGTTCAGCTAAGGAATGGAGCCTATATCCATGGGGTAATTGTATTTAGGGTTTTGTTCCAGTTTCCTGGTTACAATCCAAGGGTTTAGCATAAAGTTAGTATGTTCATGCGTGCCCCCTCAGCTGGGGGAAATGGTGTATTTATAGTAAGTGAAAACTTAAGAGGTGGAATGATTTTATAGCTTCAAGCGTTTACACCTTTACATAATAAGATGCAGCTAAACTTCTTTCACGTGCATGTGCATAGTGACTATTGAATATCCCACATATATGATGGTTCAACTTCTTGGCTCTGGTCGGCAGGGCAACCGAATAAGGGGTACCTTAGCCGACCAATTTTTACCCATTGTGGAAAACTTTGGGATGATGTTGACAGGTGTCGTTGTTTTATTGGTCCAAGTGACCTAATATTTTTAAGCTACAACACTCATCATCTTCTTCTTTTCTTTCATAAAACTTAGTCTCCATGTTTTGCTGATTGAGATGATCCCTCTTGTGTAATTTTTTTTTTGGGTAATGGCCATGGAATTTTACTCTTCACCATATATTCTTATTATAAATATTTTTTCTTGAATAAGATGTATTTGGGTGACTATAGGCTAAACCAATTTTAGAGACATTGATGCTTCATTAAAAGAATTTTTAGGGTTTTCCATTTTGATCTTTAAAAATTCTAAATTGCGAATCGTTTTTGAGATAAAAATATCATTTTACTAAAATGTCCCTTGTTGTTTATGTGGCATTGATGCCCAAGGTCGAAGCATTATATTTGGAGTGGCCTCTTACTTTTTGCTCGAGGATAAATGACTAACTAAAGGGAGATTAATCATGGGCTAGTTATGGGACTTGTGCCTTAGCAGAGCTCGACTAAGGCTGTGGAGCTAATAGCAGATCGCAAATCACCCATCCTAGAAGCGGTAAAGAGAGGAGGCTGTGACCTTTGGCATGACTGGGTCAAGAGAAACTCATAATAAGGTCGTGTAATTATGAATTCTAACCAGTATCGGACCAAAGACTATGGAAGACAAGGAGATTGGGCGAACTAGGGGGGATTGAGCCTTGGGGGAAGCCGGAGACTAGTGGACCAATGGAGATGGAGCCTTGGGATGCCATTTGAGCCCTCAATTAATATTCTTTTATTTCTTTTTGAGGTTGAAACTAGGGTTTGGGGAAAAAGAAAATCTTGTCATGCATTATCATGTTTATATCTTATTTTGTAGCTTTGTTAGTATATATGTGATTACTAACATTGTAAGGTTGGGTCGAGGACATTTGATTTAATCATAATTGGGCTATTTGAACTCATCCCTTCATTCGTTGACTTCCTTGGGTTAAAAGGTCATGGAGATGAGATAGAGGCCACTGAGAAGAGAGGATTTATATATTAGATTTGTCTAGACTCCGTAACTAGTTGTTGTGGTTACGCCATGAAAGCACTTTGCTAAGATGTTTTAATTGTAAATCTTTTCGTTATCATGTATCGAACCAAGTCATTTCCAAATACATGTACTAAAGACTGTAGTTGATTATTTATGAGATTAAGCTTATTACTTTATGCCTGATGAATTGTGTTGAATAAGAAGAGATATTAACTATGATTATGAAAAAGAGGCCTACTGAGGGGCCATAGCCTAGCAGGATTGCTCTCAATAAGATTGTTTAAACACTTATTGCGTGTGTGAAGAGAATCGACCCCCCAGCCTAATAGGGCAAGGCCGCGGGCGTCACACACACACACACACACACACATAGACACACACACACACACACACACACACACACATACAAGAAAGGAAATCACACTCATGAATACATACAAATTTGGGGGTAAAATGAATTGTTTTGATTCAATATCAACCCTAACCCATAATAAACTTGTAAGGCATTTGATCAATCGTAGAAGATATACCTTAATTTGTACTTTATATTTATTTCGATTAATTTCTTAAAAAATGAATTATCAGACCTTTCATACGAAAACCTTATTCAAATATTGACAAAAACAAAATCAAAAATAAAAATGAGAGGTGAGAATGGAAAATCAAAAGTGCAATAATGGGAGAGACAATACCAATGACATAGAGAGTTAAGCTTCCAACGAGGGTGAAAGTTAACTTAGAGTTGGAGCACGATCAACTTGACTTCTTAATCCTAACATCAAATGATGCCTCCTATTGTCGTTTTTAGTATTCTAACAAATGAGGATTGATTCAGTGACAATGAAGTAGCAGTTTTTAACAGAAATTAATGAAAACAACTTTAATAGTCGTGGGAAAACAATGCAATTTATTTATCATTAATGCTTTTTACGACTCATTCAATGCAAATATGACCTTTTTCGTAATGATTTAATGTCTTCCAATAGGACTTTAAGAATGTATCCATTGTTGGCAATGAGGATATTATTTCATACTAGTAACATATTAATAGTGAGGAAATAAGACTTGTCACAAAATAATTGGTCCCATAATGTCCTTTTATTTATAGCGGATCCGTCTATCGTGAGTTATTTTTGTCAACTAGTGAAATCATTACCTTCGGTGGATGTAGGCAACCTACTCATATGTTTATCTTTATATATGTTGTGACTATATTCATATTTGGTTCGGTGTTGTGCATCTAGAGCACAATATGTGATGTAGTCATGTGGTGTGTTTATGCCGGACTAAGGGGTGCCTATCGCGTAGATAATGTACCATAGGAGAATTAAATTTGGTGCAAAATACAATAGTGCACTAGTAATTTGTACCGACACAATTTTACTCACATGGTGCTGTGTTTTAATACATTAATTGGTCGTTAATAAGTTTAATTGAAAAGTGCATTAAAAATTGTAAATCAATTTGTGTTAAGAAATTGTATCCCTGTAGAATTATTGACAGTGGAATCCGTCTGAATATGCAGGTAAAATTGATTGTCTAGAAGTTCATTTTTGTTTTATTATATAATAATAATGCAGCCATATTCAAAAGGATCAACCACTCAAGCGCCAAAGTCGTAGTGTTAGGCATTGAATGGGGTAAACAAAATAGATGAAATGAAAGCTAAAAGCTACTTTTGCTTAATGAACACCCTTCCAAGTTCCAAAGAGTGATCTTTTTTAAGGTGGGGGAAAAGAAACAGTTATCAATCAACTTACAGTTAAAATAAGCATTAGGTAACACTAAACTTCATAGTTTTCAACAGAGGTTTCAACATCTCGGTTGTTGTGTTGAACTTACAAACCCTTTTTCTGTCCCGTTTACATACCTAGAGATTTGGACGAATAGAAATAAGGATTGGAAACAATGGCTATTCCTATTAAAGTTTTTCCTTATACTAAAAAAAGAAGGTAATGTTATGGGTACAATAAAATGGAAAATGATGACGTGATCAGAATAATAGGTATGAAATATTTGCACGAGTGTCTTTGTCATATTAATTTTGTGAAAAATGCTATGAGTACAAAACAATGACACAAAAAGCAACACAAATTAATATAATAGTTCTTAAAGTAAACAAAGTACAATATTTTATTACAAAGCGGCATTTTTTTGTGTAATTTTCTTGTATCCATAATATTACTCTTTTTAGGTTTTTAGTGTGGGGCTTAAGGACACATGTTATCGGGATCTAAAAAAATATATAAAAGGGTACACAAAAACTGATGCAACATTGCAATAAAGTATTATACATCATTCGGTTCAAAATAGTGTACAAAATTCTAATGCAGTAACACTTGTGCAATGTCTTTTTACCCATATCATATTTCAAAATTGAAAAATAACACTGGACGTGTACTCTTTTGTTTTATTTCTATAGGATGTGACAAATTATTGCAATTAAGGGTTCATTAATTCTAGGTTAAAATGTTGCCATTTGAGTGAAAATCAATTAATTTTTAACTTTTTATTAAATTTGAGCCAAAAATTAATTTTGAATTAAATTTATTTTGTATCAAAAAAGAAAATGAGCCACACAACTCGAGATAGCCATTCCTATTTTAAATCAGTCATAGAAAGTGTGAAACTATCAGTAAGTTGAAATTAATCATTAACTAAGCAAAACTACTTCTCTTCGCTATGAGTTGGTTTAAACTTAATATTTCTTACTTCCATGTAATAAATTTTAAGCTTCAAACTCCTTTAAATTTGTTTTCTTTTATTTAAATTTGGGAAACCAAAATAAACATGCTCATATATAATTGGATCTCACATCATATTTTTAATATAAATGTCCAAAAAATTATAATAGATAGATTAGATAATCAAATAAAATCATATATTATAAGAAAGTAATTATATTCTCCAAAATATTTTCCAAATGGGAATCAAGCGAAAATTCCACATTCTGACACGAGTATTATTTATTCTATAAATTTATTTATAGGTTGATATTCCCTTTTTTCTACTCTATCCATCTCAAATTAGAAGTTTGACAATTTTTTCTAACAAAGAAATAAAAAAATAAAAATAAAAAAAGTGGGTGGATGAGCGTGCCACGACCAAAACTTACAAGAAAATTGTAATACAATGAAAACTACTAATGATGAGTTTAACATATCGACTGATCTCGCAAAACAACCTATTGATGAAAAATAAATAAAGAACCTACTTCATATCTTTCCTTGTCTTGCGTCGAACCTCTACTATATTGTTATACTGTTTGATCTTTGGATTGTTAATGTACAAAAAAATCGAATATCTGTTCATTCTTGAATTGTTGGACCTTTTAATTCGTTGAGCCAATGTTAAAGTAATTTTCTAATATGAAAGTTAGGAATATTACAGTATTTTGTAACTTGAATTTGATCAATATAACTCTTAATTTGAAAAGTTTAAAAGAAGAAATTATGATATCTAAATTAGAATAAATAGAATATATATATATAGAGAGAGAGAGAGAGAGCATAATTTTCACTTAGACATTTTCAATAACTTTGATAAACGTAGAACATGGTAATCATCCCATAATTTAGGACGGTCATCTTCGTTTTGGTTTATATCCATCTTTATCGATTCTTCTATACTTAGCCACTATACAGAACACTGACAAAAACTCTTTCTTCTCTAATTCTAAACCCTAAAAAAGATCATCAAAAAAATAGACAAGAAACTTTTTGATAATAAAAATAAGGTGAACTAATTATAAAATGTACTTTAACTCATGAAATAAACATTAATTGTCGTAAAAAAAATATATTCTATTATCTTCCATGTATCTTCTTATTGTTGAGTATAATAGTATATTAATATTTTGTGAATGAAATAAATGATTTGGGGTAAGTGGCCAAGTTGTAAGTTTGTGAGAATTTGTGCTTGAGTGCATGGGTTCAATCCCTAGGAGGCACACTAAACATTAATAGTCTTTGATTGGGCCTTGCGGGCTTTGCGCTTCTCTAGAGTGGCCAGATTTTTTACCCCTTTATTATTTCGTTTTTAACTCTTTTTAAACCCGTTTTTTTTAATTTGACTTAGTCTTTTGACAATACTCAACTACCCGTTAGTGGAGATAATAGTGGGTTAGTTGGCTAAAATCTCTTTTCACGTTTTTTACCCAATTCTGTACATAACAAAGGCTATAGCTTTGAAAAAGAACACGGAAAAATTTCATCTCTCTCACTTTCTCTGCAAAAATATTATTAGCCTATTTCCTACAATAAATTATATATTTTGTATTAATTTGGGAGTGCGAGAGTATCCTGAGAGTTCAAGATTCTGCATAGTTGCTGGTGACAGAATCTGAACGTTGAATCTTGGAGGGTGTTTGTTCAAGAGGCTGACACCATCAATATCAGCGGGCAATTTCACCTTTAGGACATTGTGTCAAACACAAACCTCGATCGATAAGTTCTTCCAATTTTATCTATTTCGTATTTGGGCTATTTCGTTTATTCTGCATATAATATCTCCAACAATCTAAAGGTGAAATTCTGTTTTTATTCTACAACCTGCTCTGGAAAATCCTAATGCAAAATACTCTGAAAAACCTGAACTATTTAATGGAAAGAATTTTAAGAGATAGAAAATGAAACTGTAATTTTACCTAACAACTCTTAAGGTAGTTGATTTGATTTCATCTAATAGACTTTTTATACCTGAAAAACTAGTTGTTTGGAAACAAAAGGATTATATGTGTAGGAATTATATTCTGATTTGTCCCTGCCTTGAATTGTATGATTTCTATTGGTCCTGTCCCACTACTAAAGAATTATGGAACACACTGGATAAAAAATATGCAACTGAAGATGCTGGGTTTAAAAAATTTGTGGTTGGAAAATTTTTGGATTTTAAAATGGAAGATAATAAATTTGTTGTGTCGCAACTAGAAGAACTACAAATTATTATTCACGAAATTCTGGCCAAGGGTTATAGCATATGTGAGGGATTTCAAGCAGCGATCGCAAGAGCACATAATAACTCCTACAACAGAAAGTCTAGACATATCAGGAGAAGACACAACATAGTAAGACAATTATTGAAAGATGGAGTTATAGAAATCGACTATATCAAGTCAATGGAAAACCTAACAGATCCATTAACTAAAGGCCTAGCTAGAGAGCTAGTTTATCAAACATCGAGGGGAATGGTCCAAAGTCTATAAATATCTAAATCACCTATAATGGAAACCCAAACCATAGGACTGGAGATCCCAAGGTTTGGGTTCAATAGGATAAAAAAGTTATGCAAGTGATTTGTGGGGGTAAAAACTTAAGTTTTACTTAAAACCCATTCCAATGATATAGTACCTCTGTATCGATGGAGGATGAGATTAAATCTCTCAATACTTTCTATATCTGTTAGTAAGTGGGGTGTGAGATACAGTACACTCTTGATAGAAGCACCTATATGAGTGTGGTAGTGGGCCCCCTTCCTATGAGAATTAAGGCTAATTATCTAGAGCACTCATGAAACCTGGGCATGCTCAAGGCCGAAACGAGCACAATCGTGGGAACTCCATGATGATTTTTGGGAGTCAAGTGTGTGTTCTATTGACTTAAGCTTACAACAACGGTGAAATAGTTCAAGATATTAGTTTATTATTAATTAGTAAACTCAATAGATCAACACAAAGCAAAGGTACAAGTCAAATGACACCTTCGCCTTATACGTCACTCCTTATGATACTCCAGAGCGTCTTTTTATATTTATTTATTTCATTCATGTGGGGGATTGTTAGGTATAATAGTATGCTAATATTTTTTGAATGAAATAAATGATTTGGGGTAAGTGGTAAGTTTGTGGGATTTTGTGCTTGAGGCCATTCGTTCAATCCCTAGGAGGCATACTAAACATTAATAGTCTTTAATTGGGCCTTGTGAGATTTGGGCTTCTCTTGAGTGGCCAGATTTTTTACCCCTTTATTATTTCGTTTTTAACTCTTTTTAAACCTATCTTTTTTAATTTGACTTAGTCTTTTGGCATGACTCAACTCCCCGTTAGTCGAGATACTAGTGGGTTAGTTGGCTAAAACCTCTATCCACGTTTTTTACCAATTCTGTATATAACAAAGGACAACTTTGAAAAAGAACACAGAAAAATTCCACCTCTCTCACTTTCTATGCAAAAATATTATTAGCCTATTTTTTACAATAAATTTTATATTTTTTATTAATTTGAGAGTGCTGGAGTATCCTGAGAGTTCAAGATTCTGCATAATTGCTGGTGACAGAATCTGATTGTTGAATCCTGGGACGTGTTTGTTCAAGAGGCTGACATCATCTATATCAGCGGGCAATTTCACCTTTAGGACTTTGTGTCAAACACAAATCTCGATCGATAAGTTCTTCCAATTTTATTCATTTCGTATTTGGGTTGTTTCGTTTATTCTGCATATAATATCTCAACCAATCTAAAGATGAAATTCAGTTGTTATTCTACAACCTGCTATAGAAAATCCTAATACAAAATACTCTGAAAAACCTTAATTGTTTGATGGAATGAATTTTAAGAGATGGAAAATGAAATTGTAATTTTACCTAACAACTCCTAAGGTAGTTGATTTGATTTCATCTGATAGACCTCCTACACCTGAAGAACTAGTTGTTTGGAAACAAAGGGATTATATGTGTAGGAATTATATTCTGAATTTTCTCTGCCTTGAATTGTATGATGTCTATTGGTCATGTCCCACTGCTAAAGAATTATGGAACACACTGGATAAAAAATATGCAACTGAAGATGCTGGGTCTAAAAAATTTGTGGTTGGAAAATTTTTGGATTTTATAATGGAAGATAATAAATCTGTTGTATCGCAACTAGAAGAACTACAAATTATTATGCACAAAATTATCGACGAGGGTTATAGCATATGTGAGGGATTTCAAGTGTCTACTATAATTGAAAAACTGCCACCTTCTTGGAAAGATTATAAAAATGGTCTTAAACCAAAGAAAAAAGAGACGACCCTAGAAAATTTGATAGTTTGTTTGAGAATTGAGGAAGACAATGGGAATGCAGAACATAAGGAGAATTTTTTTTTAATTTAGTTCTATGTCTAATTTGGTCGAGGGGAAATCAAATGGAAACCAAAAACTTAACCAGTTTAAGCCTAACCATTCAAACCAAAAACATGGGCACCATAAACCAAACCAGAATTCGAGGTCCAACCATAAATTCAATCATAATTATCAGAATAAAAATTATAAACCTCAGTTTAAATCTAAACCTGCAGGTTAATGCTTTGTGTGTGGGAAACCAGGTCATTATGCTAATGATTACAAGTTTAGGAAGAGTCAGAATGTGAAACCTCAAGCAAATGTACCCGAGGAGGCTAACATTTCTGTTGTAGTGACCGAGGCAAACATTGCGAGTAACATGACAGACTGGTGGCATAATTCTGGCGCTACCAAACATATTTGTGGTTCTGAATCTTTAGCATACTTAATAGAAAATGATCCCGTCACTTTTAGTGAGGCAATGTCCTCACCCGATTCTATTTTTCGAAAAGAAGCTATAAATAGTGAATATGATTCTATTATTTCTAACAACACTCGGGAGTTAATTGACTTGCCTAAAGGATGTAAAACTATTGGATGCATATGAATTTTAAAAAAGAAATTAAAAGTTGATGGTTCTACTGATAAATTTAAGGAAAGATTAGTAGCTAAAGGATATAGGCAAAAGGAAGGAACTGATTTCTTTGACACTTACTCTCCTGTTACTAGAATTACATCTATTAGGCTATTAATTAATACTGATTCATTATAGAATCTGATAATTCATCAAATGGATGTTAAAACGGCTTTTTTGAATGGAGATATTGAAGAAGAAATTTATATGGATCAACCCGAGGGGTTTGTAGTCCAAGGCCTAGATAAAAAAGTGTGTAGACTTAAAAAATCTTTAAATGGACTAAAACAAGATCCTAAACAATGGAACGAAATTTTTTATCAAGTAATGATCTCTAATGGTTTTAATATTAATGAAGCGGATAAAGTATTTATAGCAAATTTAAGGATAATTCTGGTGTGATTATTTGCTTATATGTGGATGATATGCTTATTTTTGGTACTGATATGGATGTAGTTAATAAAACTAAAAGTTTCCTAAATAAATAATTTGATATGAAGGGTTCGGGTGTTTCTGATGTTATACTTGGAATTAAAATCATTAAAATTCTAAAGGAATTATTTTAACCCAATCTCATTACGTAGAAAAAGTTCGTAAAAAATTTGAACAATTTAATTGTATTCCTTCTAAGACACCTTATTACCCTAGTTATCACTAAGGAAAAATTTTGGTCCTGGTGTATCATCATTAGAATATTCTAGAGTTATTGGTAGTCTAATGTATCTAATGAATTGCACTGAACCTCATATTACATAGGTTATGGGTAGACTTAGCAGATATACTCGTAATCCTAATAGTGAACATTGGGATGCTTTGATTAAAGTTTTGAGATATCTAAAATACACAATAAATTACGGTATTCATTATGTTAGATATCCTGCTGTAATTGAAGGCTTTTGTGATGCTAATTAGATTTCTGATAATGACGAATATAAATCTATGAGTGGCTATGTTTTTGCCTTGGCGGGAGGCGCTATATCTTGGAAATCTACCAAGAAAACGTGCATAGCTAGATCCACCATGGAGTCTGAGTTCATAGCGTTGGATAAAGCAAGTGAAGAGGCTGAATGGTTAAGAAATTTCATATTAGACATCCATTTGTGGCCAAAACCAGTTCCAGCTTTGTCCATTCACTGTAATAGTCAAGCAGCAAGCACAAGAGCACATAATAACCCCTATCCCTACTATGGAAAGTCTAGACATATCAAGAGAAGACACAACACAGTGAGACAAATATTGAAAGATAGAGTTATAGCAATCGACTATATCAAGTCAAAGGAAAACCTGACAGATCCATTAACTATAGACCTAGCTAGAGAGCTAGTTTATCAAACATCGAGGGGAATGGGCGTAAAGCCTATAAATATCTAAATCACCTATAATGGAAACCCAACCCATATGACTGGAGATCCCAAGATCTGGGTTTAATGGAATAACAAGGTTATATCAGTGATTTGTGGTGGTATAAACTTAAGTTTTACTTAAAATCCATTCTTAAGATGTAGTACCTCTGTATCGATGGGGGATGAGATCAAATCTTTTAAGGCTTTCTATATCTATTATTCAGTGGGGTGTGAGATACAATACACTCTTGATAGAAGCACCAATATGAGTGTGGTAGTGGGCCCGCTTCCTATGAGAATTTAGGCTAATTCTTTAGAGCACTCAAGAAACCTGGGCATGCTCAAGGCCGAAACGAGCACAACCGTGGGAACTCGATGATGATTTTTGGGTGTCAGTTATGTGTTCTATTGACTTATGTTTAAAACAACGGTGAAATAGTTCAAGACATTAGTTCATTATCAGACGGTAAATTCAATAGATCAACACAAAGAAAAGGTTCAAGTCAAATGACACCTTTGCCTTATACATCACTCCTTATGATACTCCAAAGCGTTTTTTATATTTATTTATTTTATTCATGTGGCAGATTGTTGGGTATAATAGTATATTAATAATTTTTTAATGAAATAAATGATTTGGGGTAAGTGGTAAGTTTGTGGGATTTTGATCTTGAGGCCATGGGTTTAATCCCTAGGAGGCACAATAAACATCAATTGTCTTTGATTGGGCCTTAGGCGGCTCTGGGCTTCTCTTGAGTGGCCAGATTTTTTACCCCTTTATTATTTCATTTTTAACTCTTTTTAAACCCATTTTTTTTATTTAATTTGACTTAGTCTTTTGACATGACTCAATTACCCGTTAGTGGAGATATTAGTGGGTTAGTAGGCTAAAACCTCTATCTACATTTTTTACCCAATTCTGTTGATAACAAAGGATACAACTTTGAAAAAGAACACAGAAAAATTCCATATCTTTCACTTTCTCTGCAAAAATCACTACACCAAAAACAGGAATCTGGCACGGTTTAAAATAGTGCCAGATCAAATCTGGCACGGTTTAGAACTGTGCCAGAATCAGGTGTTCCAAAATGATAATTTTTTTCTGGCACGGCTCAAAAGTATGCCAGATCTAGCCAAACAGGAACACTTCTGGCACACTTTTAAACCGTGCCAGAATTTGATATTTCTAGCACACTTTTGGCACAGTTTTTAACTGTGCCAGATTCAGCAAAATAGGAACACTTCTGGCACACTTTTAAACCGTGCCAGAATTTGATATTTCTGGCACACTTTTTAACTATGCCAGATTCAGTACAGTTTAAAAAAAATTGGCACAGTTCAAAACCGTGCAAAAATATGATACACTTTTGCCACGGTTTGGAACTGTGCCAAATCTTTTATAAAAAAAAATTAATTATTTGAAAGCAAAAAATTCACAAATTAATAATATTGCGCGTTGTTAATAAACTAATGTACATCCAAACTTCAAAATATTACAAGTCTTTAACAGCTCACAGGCCCAAAAAAAAATAGGCAGAGTTTCCTCTATTTTCTCGATATTCCAAAACCTGTTAATACAGAACCTGCCTAACATAAAGTCCGCACGACCACAAAATATAACAATTAACTTACACAAGCCCGCACGACCATAAAAGTAAACAATAAAACAAGAAAAGATCATACGACCATGACACAAAAAAATGGAATCATTAATAAAATCTTTGTTGTAAACCATTGAGTTCTTTGTGTGTTCCACGTGAATAAAAGCCAACGATAAATTGTTATCCTGCAAAAAAAATAGGATACAAAAAAGAAACGATATTAGTAACCCAACAATTTACAAAAAAAATTACTCAAACTAAAAAATTACATATATGAGTGGAAATTATCGTCGTACTCTCAAACCGGGAGACCCGGGACTACGCGGTCAGTTCCTACAAGTTACATTGGTCCCGTACGAGGTGTTCGTGCCTCCTACGGGGTCATTTGAGGGTTGATTTAGGTTTTCTCCCTTTAACGACATGTTTTTAAGTCTAAGTGTGATTTTTGCAAATTATCGTAGTATTCTCAAATCGGGAGACCCGGGACTACGCGGTCAGTTCCTACAAGTTACATTGGTCCCGTGCGAGGTGTTCGTGCCTCCTACGGGGTCGTTAGGGGGCTGCTTTGGGTTTTCACCCTTTAACAGAATCTTTTTAACTCTAAGTGTGATTTTTGCAAATTATCGTCGTACTCTAAAATCGAGAGACCCGGGACTACACGGTCAGTTCCTACAAGTTACATTGGTCCCGTGCGAGGTGTTCGTGCCTCCTACGGGGTCGTTTGGGGTCTAGTTTGGGTTTTCACCCTTTAACGGCATGTTTTTAACTCTAAGTGTGATTTTTGCAAATTATCATCTTACTCTCAATTCGGGAGAACCCGGGACAATGCGGTTAGTTCCAAAAAGTTACGCTAGTCCCGTGCGAGGTGTTCATGCCTCCTACGGGGTCATTTGGGGGTTGGTTTGGCTTTTCACCCTTTAACGGCATGTTTTTAAGTCTCGGTGAGATTTTTGCAAATTATCGTCGTACTCAGAAACTGGGAGACCCAGGACTACGCGGTCAGTTCCTATAAGTTACATTGGTCCTGTGAGAGGTGTTCGTGCCTCCTACGGGGTCGTTTGGGGGTTGGTTTGGGTTTTCACCCTTTAACGAGATGTTTTTAACTCTAAGTGTGATTTTTGCAAATTATCGTCGTACTATCAAACCGAGAGACCCGAGACTACGCGATCAGTTCCTACAAGTTACATTGGTCCCGTTTGAGGTGTTCGTGCCTCCTAAGGGGTCGTTTGGGGGCTGGTTTGGGTTTTCACCCTTTAACGGCTTGTTTTAAGTTTAAGTGTTGATTTTTGCAAATTGTCATCGTAGTCTCAAATCGGGAGACCTAGGACTACACGATCTGTTCCTACAAGTTACATTGGTCCTGTGCGAGGTATTCATGCCTCCTACGGGGTCGTTTGGGGGCTGGTTTGAGTTTTCACCCTTTAACGGCTTGTTTTTAACTCTAAGTGTTGATTTTTGTAAATTATCATCGTATTCTCAAACCGGGATACCCGGGACTACGCGATCAGTTCCTACAAGTTATATTGGTCCCGTGCTAGGTGTTCGTGCCTCATACGAGGTCGTTTGGGGGTTGATTTGGGTTTTCTCCCTTTAACGGAATGTTTTTAAGTTTAAGTGTTGATTTTTGAAAATTATCGTCATATTCTCAAACTTGGAGACACGGGACTATGCGGTCAGTTCCTACATGTTACATTAGTCCCGTGCAAGGTGTTCGTGCCTCCTAAAGGGTCGTTTGGGGGCTGGTTTGGGTTTTCACCCTTTAATGGCATGTTTTTAAGTCTAAGTGTTATTTTTGCAAATTATCGTCGTATTCTCAAACCGAGGGACCCGAGACTACACGGCCAGTTCCTATAATTTACATTAATCCCCTGCGAGGTGTTCGTGCCTCCTATAGGGTCGTTAGGGGGGTTGGTTTGGGTTTTTACCCTTTAACGACATGTTTTTAACTCTAAGTGTGATTTTTGCAAATTATCATCGTACTCTAAAATTGGGAGACCCGGGACTGCGCGATCCGTTCCTATAAGTTACAATGGTTTCGTGCGAGGTGTTCGTCCCTCCTTCGGGGTCGTTTGGGGATTGGTTTGGGTTTTCACCTTTTAACGACATGTTTTTAAGTCTAAGTATGATTTTTGCAAATTATCGTCGTACTCTCAAACCGAGAGACCTGGGACTAAACGGTCAGTTCCTAAAAGTTACATTGGTCCCATACGAGGTGTTCGTGCCTCCTACGGGGTCATTTGGGGGTTGGGTTGGGTTTTCACCCTTTAACGACATGTTTTTAACTCTAAGTGTGATCTTTGCAAATTATCATCGTACTCTCAAACTGAGAGACCCGGGACTATGCGGTCAGTTCCTACAAGTTACATTGGTCCCGTACGAGGTGTTCGTGCCTCCTAGGGGGTCGTTAGGGGGCCTAGTTTGGGTTTTCACCCTTTGACGACCTGTTTTTAAGTTTAAGTGTTGATTTTTGCAAATTATCTTCGTACTCTAAAACCGAGAAACCCGGGACTACGCGATCAGTTCCTACAAGTTATATTGGTTCCGTGCGAGGTGTTCATGCCTCCTTTGGGGTCATTTGGGGGCTGGTTTGCGTTTTCATCCTTTAACGGCATGTTGTTAACTCTAAGTGTGATTTTTGCAAATTATCATCGTACCCTCAAACCGAGAGACCGGAGACTATGCGGTTAGTTCCTACAAGTTACATTGGTCCCGTGCGAGGTGTTCGTGCCTCCTACGGGGTCGTTAGGGGTCTAGTTTGGGTTTTCACCCATTAACGACTTGTTTTTAAGTTTAAGTGTTGATTTTTGCAAATTATCGCCGTACTCTCAAACCGGGAGACCCGGGACTACGCGGTCAGTTCCTACAAGTTACATTGGTCCTGTGCGAGGTGTTCGTTCCTCCTATGGGGTCGTTTGGGGGTTGATTTGGGGTTTCTCCCTTTAACGGCATGTTTTTAAGTCTAAGTGTGATTTTTGCAAATTATCGTCCTATTCTCAAATCGGGAGACCCGGGACTACGCGATCAGTTCCTACAAGTTACATTGATCCCGTGCGAGGTGTTCGTGCCTCCTACGGGATCGTTAGGGTGCTGGTTTGGGTTTTTACCCTTTAACGGAATCTTTTTAACTTTAAGTGTGATTTTTGCAAATTATCGTCGTACTCTAAAATCGGGAGACCCGGGACTATACGGTTAGTTCCTACAAGTTACATGGGTCCCGTACGAGGTGTTCGTGCCTCCTTCGGGGTCGTTTGGGGGTTGGTTTGGGTTTTCACCTTTGAACGACATATTTTTAACTCTAACTGTGATTTTTTCAAATTATCATCATACTCTCAAACCGGTAGACTCGGGACTGTGCGGTCCGTTCCTACAAGTTACATAGGTTACGTGCGAGGTGTCCGTGCCTCCTACGGGGTCGTTAGGGGGGTTGGTTTGGGTTTTCACCCTTTCACGGCTAGTTTTTAAGTTTAAGTGTTGATTTTTGTAAATTATCATCGTACTCTCAAACTGGGAGACCCGGGACTACGCGGTCAATTCCTACAAGTTACATTGGTCCCGTGAGAGGTGGTCGTGCCTCCTATGAGGTCGTTTGGGGGTTGGTTTGGGTTTGCACCCTTTAACGGCATGTTTCTAACTCAAAGTGCGATTTTTGCAAATTATCGTCGTACTCTCAAATCGGGAGACCCTGGACTACGCGGTCAGTTCCTACAAGTCACATTGGTCCCGTGCGAGGTGTTCGTGCCTCCTACGGGGTCGTTAGGGGGTTGGTTGGGTTTTCACCCTTTAACGAAATCTTTTTAACTCTAAGTGTGATTTTTACAAATTATCGTCATACTCTAAAATCGGGAGACCCGGGACTACACGGTCAGTTCCTACAAGTTACATTGGTCTCGTACGAGATGTTCGTGCCTCCTACGGGGTCGTTTGTGGGCTGGTTTGGGTTTTCACCTTTTAAAGGCATGTTTTTAACTCTAAGTGTGAGTTTTTCAAATTATCATCGTACTCTCAAATCGGGAGACCCGGGACTATGCGATCCATTCATACAAGTTATATTAATTCCGTGCGAGGTGTTCGTGCCTCCTATGGGGTCGTTAGGGGACTGGTTTTGGTTTTCACCCTTTAACGGCTAGTTTTTAAGTTTAAGTGTTGATTTTTGTAAATTATCAGCGTACTCTCAAATTGGGAGACCCAGGACTCCGCGATCAATTCCTACAATTTAAATTGGTCCCGTGCGAGGCGTTCGTGCCTCCTACGGGGTTGTTAGGGGGCTGGTTTGGGTTTTCACCCTTTAACAACTTGTTTTTAAGTTTAAGTGTTGATTTTTGTAAATTATCATCGTACACTCATACTGTGAGACCCGGGACTACGCGACCAATTCCTATAAATTATATTGGTCCCGTGCGAGGTGTTTGTGCCTCCTACGGGGTCGTTTGGGGGTTGGTTTGGGTTTTCACCCTTTAACGGCATGTTTTTAACTCTAAGTGTGATTTTTTCGAATTATCATCGTACACTCAAACCGGGAGACCCGGGACTATGCGGTTAGTTCCTACAAGTTACATTGGTCTCGTGCGAGGTGTTCGTGCCTCCTATGGGGTCGTTAGGGGGCTGGTTTGGGTTTTCACCCTTTAACGAATTATTTTTAAGTTTAAGTATTGATTTTTGCAAATTATCATTGTAGTCTCAAATCGGGAGAGCCAGGACTACACGATCTGTTCCTACAAGTTAGATTGGTCCCGGGCGAGTTGTTCGTGCCTCCTACGGGGTCGTTTGGGGGCTGGTTTGGGTTTTCACCCTTTAACGGCTTGTTTTTAACTCTAAGTGGAGATTTTTGTAAATTATCATCGTATTCTCAAACCGGGATACTCGGGACTACGCGGTCAGTTCCTACAAGTTACATTGGTCCCGTGCGAGGTATTTGTGCCTCCTACGGGGTCGTTTGGTGGCTGGTTTGGGTTTTCACCCTTTAACGGCTTGTTTTTAAGTCTAAGTGTTGATTTTTTCAAATTATCGTCGTACTCTTAACCCGGGAGACCCGGGACTACACCGTCAGTTCCTACAAGTTACATTGGTCCCGTGCGAGGTGTTCGTGCCTCCTACAGGGTCATTTGGGGGCTAGTTTGGGTTTTCACCCTTTAACGGCATGTTTTTAACTCTAAGTGTGATTTTTGCAAATTATCGTCTTACTCTTAATTCGGGAGAACCCGGGACTATGCGGTTAGTTCCAAAAAGTTACACTGGTCCCGTACGAGGTGTTCATGCCTCCTACGGGGTCATTTGGGGGTTGGTTTGGGTTTTCACCCTTTAACGGCCTGTTTTTAAGTCTCAGTGAGATTTTTTTAAATTATCGTCGTACTCTAAAATCGGGAGACCCGGGACTACGCGGTCAGTTCCTATAAGTTAAATTGGTCCTGTGAGAGGTGTTCGTGCCTCCTACTGGGTCGTTTGGGGGTTGGTTTGGGTTTTCACCCTTTAAGGACATGTTTTTAACTCTAAGTGTGATTTTTGCAAATTATCGTCGTACTATCAAACCGGGAGACCCGGGACTACGCGGTCAGTTCCTACAAGTTACATTGGTCCCATTTGAGGTGTTCGTGCCTCCTAAGGGGTCGTTTGGGGGCTGGTTTGGGTTTTCACCCTTTAACGGCTTGTTTTAAGTTTAAGTGTTGATTTTTGCAAATTGTCATCGTAGTCTCAAATCGGGAGACCCAGGACTACACAATCTGTTCCTACAAGTTACATTGGTCCTGTGCGAGGTGGTCATGCCTCCTACGGGGTCGTTTGGGGGCTGGTTTGGGTTTTCACCCTTTAACGGCTTGTTTTTAACTCTAAGTGTTGATTTTTGTAAATTATCATTGTATTCTCAAACCGGGATACTCGGGACTACGCGGTCAGTTCCTACAAGTTACATTGGTCCCGTGCGAGGTGTTTATGCCTTTACGGGTTCGCTTGGTGGCTGGTTTGGGTTTTCACCCTTTAACGGCTTGTTTTTAAGTCTAAGTGTTGATTTTTGCAAATTATCGTCATACTCTCAAACCGGGAGACCCAAGACTACGCGGTCAGTTCCTACAAGTTATATTGGTCCCGTGCTAGGTGTTCATGCCTCATACGAGGTCGTTTGGGGGTTGATTTGGGTTTTTTCCCTTTAACGGCATGTTTTTAAGTTTAAGTGTTGATTTTTGAAAATTATCGTCATATTCTCAAACTAGGAGACCCGGGACTATGCGGTCAGTTCCTACATGTTACATTAGTCCCGTGCGAGGTGTTCGTGCCTCCTACAGGGTCGTTTGGGGGCTGGTTTGGGTTTTCACCCTTTAACGACATGTTTTTAAGTCTAAGTGTTATTTTTGCAAATTATCGTCGTATTCTCAAACCGAGAGACCCGAGACTACACGGTCAGTTCCTACAATTTACATTAATCCCGTGCGAGGTGTTCGTGCCTCCTATGGGGTCGTTAGGGGGTTGGTTTGGATTTTTACCCTTTAACGGCATGTTTTTAACTTTAAGTGTGATTTTTGCAAATTATCATCGTACTCTAAAATTGGGAGACCTGGGACTGCGCGGTCCGTTCCTATAAGTTACAATGGTTTCGTGTGAGGTGTTCGTCCCTCCTTCGGGGTCGTTTGGGGGCTGGTTTGGGTTTTCACCTTTTAACGGCATGTTTTGAACTCTAAGTATGATTTTTGCAAATTATCGTCTTACTCTCAAACCGAGAGACTTGGGATTACACGGTCAGTTCCTGCAAGTTACATTGGTCCCATACGAGGTGTTCGTGCCTCCTACGGGGTCATTTTGGGGTTGGTTTGTGTTTTCACCCTTTAACGGCATGTTTTTAACTCTAAGTGTGATTTTTGTAAATTATCATCGTACTCTCAAACTGAGAGACCCGGAACTATGCGGTCAGTTCCTACAAGTTACATTAGTCCCGTACGAGGTGTTTGTGCTTCCTAGGGGGTCGTTAGGGGCATAGTTTGGGTTTTCACCGTTTGACGGCTTGTTTTTAAGTTTAAGTGTTGATTTTTGCAAATTATCATCGTACTCTAAAACCGGGAGACCCGAGACTACGCGATCAGTTCCTACAAGTTATATTGGTTCCGTGCGAGGTGTTCGTGCCTCCTTCGGGGTCATTTGGGGGCTGGTTTGCGTTTTCACCCTTTAACGGCATGTTTTTAACTCTAAGTGTGATTTTTGCAAATTATCATCGTACCCTCAAACCGAGAGACCCGAGACTATGCGGTTAGTTCCTACAAGTTACATTGGTCCCGTGCGAGGTGTTCGTGCCTCCTACGGGGTCGTTAGGGGTCTAGTTTGGGTTTTCACCCATTAACGGCTTGTTTTTAAGTTTAAGTGTTGATTTTTGTAAATTATCGTCATACTCTCAAACCGGGAAACCCCGGAGTACGCGGTCAGTTCCTACAAGTTACATTGGTCCTGTGCGAGGTGTTCGTTCCTCCTACGGGGTCGTTTGGGGGTTGATTTGGGGTTTCTCCCTTTAACGGCATGTTTTTAAGTCTAAGTGTGATTTTTGCAAATTATCGTCCTATTCTCAAATCGGGAGACCCGGGACTACGCGGTCAGTTCCTACAAGTTACATTGGTCCCGTGCGAGGTGTTCGTGCCTCCTACGGGATCGTTAGGGTGCTGGTTTGGGTTTTTACCCTTTAACGGAATCTTTTTAACTTTAAGTGTGATTTTTGCAAATTATCATCGTACTCTAAAATCGGGAGACCCGGGACTATACGGTCAGTTCCTACAAGGTACGTGGGTCCCGTGCGAGGTGTTCGTGCCTCCTTCGAGGTCGTTTGGGGGTTGGTTTGGGTTTTCACCTTTGAACGGCATATTTTTAACTCTAATTGTGATTTTTTCAAATTATCATCATACTCTCAAACCGGTAGACTCGAGACTGTGCGGTCCGTTCCTACAAGTTACATAGGTTACGTGCGAGGTGTCCGTGCCTCCTACGGGGTGGTTAAGGGGTTGCTTTGGGTTTTCACCCTTTAGCGGCTAGTTTTTAAGTTTAAGTGTTGATTTTTGCAAATTATCATCGTACTCTCAAACTGGGAGACCCGGGACTACGCGGTCAATTCCTACAAGTTACATTGGTCCCGTGAGAGGTGGTCGTGCCTCCTACGAGGTCGTTTGGGGGTTGGTTTGGGTTTGCACCCTTTAACGGCATGTTTCTAACTCAAAGTGTGATTTTTGCAAATTATCGTCGTACTCTCAAATCGGGAGACCCTGGACTACGCAGTCAGTTCCTACAAGTCACATTGGTCCCGTGCGAGGTGTTCGTCCCTCCTACGGGGTCGTTAGGGGGCTGGTTGGGTTTTCACCCTTTAACGGAATCTTTTTAATTCTAAGTGTGATTTTTGCAAATTATCGTCATACTCTAAAATCGGGAGACCCGGGACTACACGGTCAGTTCCTACAAGTTACATTGGTCCCGTACGAGTTGTTCGTGCCTCCTACGGGGTCGTTTGTGGGCTGGTTTGGGTTTTCACCTTTTAACGGCATGTTTTTAACTCTAAGTGTGAGTTTTACAAATTATCATCGTACTCTCAAATCGGGAGACCCGGGGCTATGCGATCCATTCCTACAGGTTATATTAATTCCGTGCGAGGTGTTCGTGCCTCCTATGGGGTCGTTAGGGGTCTGGTTTTGGTTTTCACCCTTTAACAGCTAGTTTTTCAGTTTAAGTGTTGATTTTTGTAAATTATCAGCGTACTCTCAAATTGGGAGACCCAGGACTCCGCGGTCAATTCCTACAATTTAAATTGGTCCCGTGCGAGGCGTTCGTGCCTCCTACGGAGTTGTTAGGGGGCTGGTTTGGGTTTTCACCCTTTAACAACTTGTTTTTAAGTTTAAGTGTTGATTTTTGCAAATTATCATCGTACACTCATACTGTGAGACCCGGGACTACGCGGCCAATTCCTATAAATTATATTGGTCCCGTGCGAGGTGTTTGTGCCTCCTACGGGGTCGTTTGGGGGTTGGTTTGGGTTTTCACCCTTTAACGGCATGTTTTTAACTCTAAGTGTGATTTTTTCGAATTATCATCGTACACTCAAACCGGGAGACCCGGGACTATGCGGTTAGTTCCTACAAGTTACATTGGTCCCGTGCGAGGTGTTCGTGCCTCCTATGGGGTCGTTAGGGGGCTGGTTTGGGTTTTCACCCTTTAACGGCTTATTTTTATGTTTAAGTATTGATTTTTGCAAATTATCATTGTAGTCTCAAATCGGGAGAGCCAGGACTACACAATCTGTTCCTCCAAGTTACATTGGTCCCGGGCGAGGTGTTCGTGCCTCCTACGGGGTCGTTTGGGGGCTGGTTTGGGTTTTCACCCTTTAACGGCTTGTTTTTAACTCTAAGTGGAGATTTTTGTAAATTATCATCGTATTCTCAAACCGGGATACTCGGGACTACGCGGTCAGTTCCTACAAGTTACATTGGTCCCGTGCGAGGTATTTGTGCCTCCTACGGGGTCGTTTGGTGGCTGGTTTGGGTTTTCACCCTTTAACGGCTTGTTTTTAAGTCTAAGTGTTGATTTTTTCAAATTATCGTCGTACTCTTAACCCGGGAGACCCGGGACTACACCGTCAGTTCCTACAAGTTACATTGGTCCCGTGCGAGGTGTTCGTGCCTCCTACAGGGTCATTTGGGGGCTAGTTTGGGTTTTCACCCTTTAACGGCATGTTTTTAACTCTAAGTGTGATTTTTGCAAATTATCGTCTTACTCTTAATTCGGGAGAACCCGGGACTATGCGGTTAGTTCCAAAAAGTTACACTGGTCCCGTACGAGGTGTTCATGCCTCCTACGGGGTCATTTGGGGGTTGGTTTGGGTTTTCACCCTTTAACGGCCTGTTTTTAAGTCTCAGTGAGATTTTTTTAAATTATCGTCGTACTCTAAAATCGGGAGACCCGGGACTACGCGGTCAGTTCCTATAAGTTAAATTGGTCCTGTGAGAGGTGTTCGTGCCTCCTACTGGGTCGTTTGGGGGTTGGTTTGGGTTTTCACCCTTTAAGGACATGTTTTTAACTCTAAGTGTGATTTTTGCAAATTATCGTCGTACTATCAAACCGGGAGACCCGGGACTACGCGGTCAGTTCCTACAAGTTACATTGGTCCCATTTGAGGTGTTCGTGCCTCCTAAGGGGTCGTTTGGGGGCTGGTTTGGGTTTTCACCCTTTAACGGCTTGTTTTAAGTTTAAGTGTTGATTTTTGCAAATTGTCATCGTAGTCTCAAATCGGGAGACCCAGGACTACACAATCTGTTCCTACAAGTTACATTGGTCCTGTGCGAGGTGGTCATGCCTCCTACGGGGTCGTTTGGGGGCTGGTTTGGGTTTTCACCCTTTAACGGCTTGTTTTTAACTCTAAGTGTTGATTTTTGTAAATTATCATTGTATTCTCAAACCGGGATACTCGGGACTACGCGATCAGTTCCTACAAGTTACATTGGTCCCGTGCGAGGTGTTTATGCCTTTACGGGTTCGCTTGGTGGCTGGTTTGGGTTTTCACCCTTTAACGGCTTGTTTTTAAGTCTAAGTGTTGATTTTTGCAAATTATCGTCATACTCTCAAACCGGGAGACCCAAGACTACGCGGTCAGTTCCTACAAGTTATATTGGTCCCGTGCTAGGTGTTCATGCCTCATACGAGGTCGTTTGGGGGTTGATTTGGGTTTTTTCCCTTTAACGGCATGTTTTTAAGTTTAAGTGTTGATTTTTGCAAATTATCGCTGTACTCTCAAATCGGGAGACCCGGGACTACGCGGTCAGTTCCTACAAGTTACATTGGTCCTGTGCGAGGTGTTCGTTCCTCCTATGGGGTCGTTTGGGGGTTGATTTGGGGTTTCTCCCTTTAACGGCATGTTTTTAAGTCTAAGTGTGATTTTTGCAAATTATCGTCCTATTCTCAAATCGGGAGACCCGGGACTACGCGATCAGTTCCTACAAGTTACATTGATCCCGTGCGAGGTGTTCGTGCCTCCTACGGGATCGTTAGGGTGCTGGTTTGGGTTTTTACCCTTTAACGGAATCTTTTTAACTTTAAGTGTGATTTTTGCAAATTATCGTCGTACTCTAAAATCGGGAGACCCGGGACTATACGGTTAGTTCCTACAAGTTACATGGGTCCCGTACGAGGTGTTCGTGCCTCCTTCGGGGTCGTTTGGGGGTTGGTTTGGGTTTTCACCTTTGAACGACATATTTTTAACTCTAACTGTGATTTTTTCAAATTATCATCATACTCTCAAACCGGTAGACTCGGGACTGTGCGGTCCGTTCCTACAAGTTACATAGGTTACGTGCGAGGTGTCCGTGCCTCCTACGGGGTCGTTAGGGGGGTTGGTTTGGGTTTTCACCCTTTCACGGCTAGTTTTTAAGTTTAAGTGTTGATTTTTGTAAATTATCATCGTACTCTCAAACTGGGAGACCCGGGACTACGCGGTCAATTCCTACAAGTTACATTGGTCCCGTGAGAGGTGGTCGTGCCTCCTATGAGGTCGTTTGGGGGTTGGTTTGGGTTTGCACCCTTTAACGGCATGTTTCTAACTCAAAGTGCGATTTTTGCAAATTATCGTCGTACTCTCAAATCGGGAGACCCTGGACTACGCGGTCAGTTCCTACAAGTCACATTGGTCCCGTGCGAGGTGTTCGTGCCTCCTACGGGGTCGTTAGGGGGTTGGTTGGGTTTTCACCCTTTAACGAAATCTTTTTAACTCTAAGTGTGATTTTTACAAATTATCGTCATACTCTAAAATCGGGAGACCCGGGACTACACGGTCAGTTCCTACAAGTTACATTGGTCTCGTACGAGATGTTCGTGCCTCCTACGGGGTCGTTTGTGGGCTGGTTTGGGTTTTCACCTTTTAAAGGCATGTTTTTAACTCTAAGTGTGAGTTTTTCAAATTATCATCGTACTCTCAAATCGGGAGACCCGGGACTATGCGATCCATTCATACAAGTTATATTAATTCCGTGCGAGGTGTTCGTGCCTCCTATGGGGTCGTTAGGGGACTGGTTTTGGTTTTCACCCTTTAACGGCTAGTTTTTAAGTTTAAGTGTTGATTTTTGTAAATTATCAGCGTACTCTCAAATTGGGAGACCCAGGACTCCGCGATCAATTCCTACAATTTAAATTGGTCCCGTGCGAGGCGTTCGTGCCTCCTACGGGGTTGTTAGGGGGCTGGTTTGGGTTTTCACCCTTTAACAACTTGTTTTTAAGTTTAAGTGTTGATTTTTGTAAATTATCATCGTACACTCATACTGTGAGACCCGGGACTACGCGACCAATTCCTATAAATTATATTGGTCCCGTGCGAGGTGTTTGTGCCTCCTACGGGGTCGTTTGGGGGTTGGTTTGGGTTTTCACCCTTTAACGGCATGTTTTTAACTCTAAGTGTGATTTTTTCGAATTATCATCGTACACTCAAACCGGGAGACCCGGGACTATGCAGTTAGTTCCTACAAGTTACATTGGTCTCGTGCGAGGTGTTCGTGCCTCCTATGGGGTCGTTAGGGGGCTGGTTTGGGTTTTCACCCTTTAACGAATTATTTTTAAGTTTAAGTATTGATTTTTGCAAATTATCATTGTAGTCTCAAATCGGGAGAGCCAGGACTACACGATCTGTTCCTACAAGTTAGATTGGTCCCGGGCGAGTTGTTCGTGCCTCCTACGGGGTCGTTTGGGGGCTGGTTTGGGTTTTCACCCTTTAACGGCTTGTTTTTAACTCTAAGTGGAGATTTTTGTAAATTATCATCGTATTCTCAAACCGGGATACTCGGGACTACGCGGTCAGTTCCTACAAGTTACATTGGTCCCGTGCGAGGTATTTGTGCCTCCTACGGGGTCGTTTGGTGGCTGGTTTGGGTTTTCACCCTTTAACGGCTTGTTTTTAAGTCTAAGTGTTGATTTTTTCAAATTATCGTCGTACTCTTAACCCGGGAGACCCGGGACTACACCGTCAGTTCCTACAAGTTACATTGGTCCCGTGCGAGGTGTTCGTGCCTCCTACAGGGTCATTTGGGGGCTAGTTTGGGTTTTCACCCTTTAACGGCATGTTTTTAACTCTAAGTGTGATTTTTGCAAATTATCGTCTTACTCTTAATTCGGGAGAACCCGGGACTATGCGGTTAGTTCCAAAAAGTTACACTGGTCCCGTACGAGGTGTTCATGCCTCCTACGGGGTCATTTGGGGGTTGGTTTGGGTTTTCACCCTTTAACGGCCTGTTTTTAAGTCTCAGTGAGATTTTTTTAAATTATCGTCGTACTCTAAAATCGGGAGACCCGGGACTACGCGGTCAGTTCCTATAAGTTAAATTGGTCCTGTGAGAGGTGTTCGTGCCTCCTACTGGGTCGTTTGGGGGTTGGTTTGGGTTTTCACCCTTTAAGGACATGTTTTTAACTCTAAGTGTGATTTTTGCAAATTATCGTCGTACTATCAAACCGGGAGACCCGGGATTACGCGGTCAGTTCCTACAAGTTACATTGGTCCCATTTGAGGTGTTCGTGCCTCCTACGGGGTCATTTTGGGGTTGGTTTGTGTTTTCACCCTTTAACGGCATGTTTTTAACTCTAAGTGTGATTTTTGTAAATTATCGTCGTACTCTCAAACTGAGAGACCCGGGACTATGCGGTCAGTTCCTACAAGTTACATTAGTCCCGTACGAGGTGTTTGTGCTTCCTAGGGGGTCGTTAGGGGCATAGTTTGGGTTTTCACCGTTTGACGGCTTGTTTTTAAGTTTAAGTGTTGATTTTTGCAAATTATCATCGTACTCTAAAACCGGGAGACCCGAGACTACGCGATCAGTTCCTACAAGTTATATTGGTTCCGTGCGAGGTGTTCGTGCCTCCTTCGGGGTCATTTGGGGGCTGGTTTGCGTTTTCACCCTTTAACGGCATGTTTTTAACTCTAAGTGTGATTTTTGCAAATTATCATCGTACCCTCAAACCGAGAGACCCGAGACTATGCGGTTAGTTCCTACAAGTTACATTGGTCCCGTGCGAGGTGTTCGTGCCTCCTACGGGGTCGTTAGGGGTCTAGTTTGGGTTTTCACCCATTAACGGCTTGTTTTTAAGTTTAAGTGTTGATTTTTGTAAATTATCGTCATACTCTCAAACCGGGAAACCCCGGAGTACGCGGTCAGTTCCTACAAGTTACATTGGTCCTGTGCGAGGTGTTCGTTCCTCCTACGGGGTCGTTTGGGGGTTGATTTGGGGTTTCTCCCTTTAACGGCATGTTTTTAAGTCTAAGTGTGATTTTTGCAAATTATCGTCCTATTCTCAAATCGGGAGACCCGGGACTACGCGGTCAGTTCCTACAAGTTACATTGGTCCCGTGCGAGGTGTTCGTGCCTCCTACGGGATCGTTAGGGTGCTGGTTTGGGTTTTTACCCTTTAACGGAATCTTTTTAACTTTAAGTGTGATTTTTGCAAATTATCATCGTACTCTAAAATCGGGAGACCCGGGACTATACGGTCAGTTCCTACAAGTTACGTGGGTCCCGTGCGAGGTGTTCGTGCCTCCTTCGAGGTCGTTTGGGGGTTGGTTTGGGTTTTCACCTTTGAACGGCATATTTTTAACTCTAACTGTGATTTTTTCAAATTATCATCATACTCTCAAACCGGTAGACTCGAGACTGTGCGGTCCGTTCCTACAAGTTACATAGGTTACGTGCGAGGTGTCCGTGCCTCCTACGGGGTGGTTAAGGGGTTGCTTTGGGTTTTCACCCTTTAGCGGCTAGTTTTTAAGTTTAAGTGTTGATTTTTGCAAATTATCATCGTACTCTCAAACTGGGAGACCCGGGACTACGCGGTCAATTCCTACAAGTTACATTGGTCCCGTGAGAGGTGGTCGTGCCTCCTACGAGGTCGTTTGGGGGTTGGTTTGGGTTTGCACCCTTTAACGGCATGTTTCTAACTCAAAGTGTGATTTTTGCAAATTATCGTCGTACTCTCAAATCGGGAGACCCTGGACTACGCAGTCAGTTCCTACAAGTCACATTGGTCCCGTGCGAGGTGTTCGTCCCTCCTACGGGGTCGTTAGGGGGCTGGTTGGGTTTTCACCCTTTAACGGAATCTTTTTAATTCTAAGTGTGATTTTTGCAAATTATCGTCATACTCTAAAATCGGGAGACCCGGGACTACACGGTCAGTTCCTACAAGTTACATTGGTCCCGTACGAGTTGTTCGTGCCTCCTACGGGGTCGTTTGTGGGCTGGTTTGGGTTTTCACCTTTTAACGGCATGTTTTTAACTCTAAGTTTGAGTTTTACAAATTATCATCGTACTCTCAAATCGGGAGACCCGGGGCTATGCGATCCATTCCTACAGGTTATATTAATTCCGTGCGAGGTGTTCGTGCCTCCTATGGGGTCGTTAGGGGTCTGGTTTTGGTTTTCACCCTTTAACAGCTAGTTTTTCAGTTTAAGTGTTGATTTTTGTAAATTATCAGCGTACTCTCAAATTGGGAGACCCAGGACTCCGCGGTCAATTCCTACAATTTAAATTGGTCCCGTGCGAGGCGTTCGTGCCTCCTACGGGGTTGTTAGGGGGCTGGTTTGGGTTTTCACCCTTTAACAACTTGTTTTTAAGTTTAAGTGTTGATTTTTGCAAATTATCATCGTACACTCATACTGTGAGACCCGGGACTACGCGGCCAATTCCTATAAATTATATTGGTCCCGTGCGAGGTGTTTGTGCCTCCTACGGGGTCGTTTGGGGGTTGGTTTGGGTTTTCACCCTTTAACGGCATGTTTTTAACTCTAAGTGTGATTTTTTCGAATTATCATCGTACACTCAAACCGGGAGACCCGGGACTATGCGGTTAGTTCCTACAAGTTACATTGGTCCCGTGCGAGGTGTTCGTGCCTCCTATGGGGTCGTTAGGGGGCTGGTTTGGGTTTTCACCCTTTAACGGCTTATTTTTATGTTTAAGTATTGATTTTTGCAAATTATCATTGTAGTCTCAAATCGGGAGAGCCAGGACTACACGATCTGTTCCTACAAGTTACATTGGTCCCGGGCGAGGTGTTCGTGCCTCCTACGGGGTCGTTTGGGGGCTGGTTTGGGTTTTCACCCTTTAACGGCTTGTTTTTAACTCTAAGTGTAGATTTTTGCAAATTATCATCGTATTCTCAAACCGGGATACCCGGGACTACGCGGTCAGTTCCTACAAGTTACATTGGTCCCGTGCGAGGTGTTTGTGCCTCCTACGGGGTCGTTTGGTGGTTGGTTTGGGTTTTCACCCATTAACGGCTTGTTTTTAAGTCTAAGTGTTGATTTTTTCAAATTATCGTTGTACTCTTAACCCGGGAGACCCGGTGCTACGCTGTCAGTTCATACAAGTTACATTGGTCCCGTGTGAGGTGTTCGTGCCTCCTACGGGGTCGTTTGGGGGTTGATTTGGGTTTCTCCCTTTAACGGCATGTTTTTAAGTTTAAGTGTTGATTTTTGCAAATATCATAATTTTCTCAAACTGGGAGACCCGGGACTATGCGGTCAGTTCCTATAGATTACATTGGTCCCGTGCGAGGTGTTCGTGCCTCCTACGGGGTCGTTTGGGGGCTGGTTTGGATTTTCACCCTTTAACGGCATGTTTTTAAGTCTAAGTGTTATTTTTGCAAATTATCATCGTATTGTCAAACCGGGAGACCCGGGACTACACGGTCAGTTCATACAATTTACATTGGTCCCGTGCGAGGTGTTCGTGCCTCCTACGGGGTCGTTAGGGGGCTGGTTTGGGTTTTTACCCTTTAACGGCATGTTTTTTTACTCTAAGTGTGATTTTTGTAAATTATCGTTGTACTCTAAAATCGGGAGACCCGGGACTACGCGGTCAGTTTCTATAAGTTACATTGGTTCGGTGCGAGGTGTTCATCCCTCCTTCAGGGTCGTTTGGGGACTGATTTGGGTTTTCACCTTTTAACGGCATGTTTTTAACTCTAGGTATGATTTTTGCATATTATCATCGTACTCTCAAACCGGGAGACCCGAGACTATGCGATCCGTTCCTACAATTTATATTGGTCCCGTGCGAGGTGTTCGTGCCTCCTACGGGGTCGTTAGGGGGCTGGTTTTGGTTTACACCCTTTAACGGCTTGTTTTTAATTTTAAGTGTTGATTTTTACAAATTATCATCGTACTCTCAAACAGGGAGACCCGGGACTACGCGGTTAATTCCTACAAGTTAAATTGGTCCCGTGTGAGGTGTTCGTGCCTCCTACGGGGTCGTTTGGGGGTTAGTTTGGGTTTTCACCCTTTAACGGCATGTTTTTAAGTTTAAGTGTTGATTTTTGTAAATTATCATCGTACTCTCAAACTGGGAGACCCGGGACAACGCGGTCAATTCCTACAAGTTATATTGGTCCCGTGCGAGGTGTTTGTGCCTCCTACGGGGTCGTTTGAGGGTTGGTTTGGGTTTTCACCCTTTAACGGCATGTTTTTAACTCTAAGTGTGATTTTTTCAAATTATCGTCGTACTCTAAAACTGGGAGACCCGGAACTACGCGGTCAGTTTCTATAAGTTACATTGATTCCGTGCGACGTGTTCGTCCCTCCTTCGGGGTCGTTTGGGGGCTGCTTTGGATTTTCACCTTTTAACGGCATGTTTTTAACTCTAGGTATGATTTTTGCAAATTATCATCGTACTCTCAAACTGGGAGACCCGAGACTATGCGGTCCGTTCGTATAATTTATATTGGTCCCGTACGAGGTGTTCGTGCCTCCTACGGGGTCGTTAGGGGGCTGGTTTGGGTTTACACCCTTTAATGGCTTGTTTATTAGCTTAAGTGTTGATTTTTACAAATTATCATCATACTCTCAAACTGGGAGACCCGGGACTACGCGATCAATTCCAACAAGTTAAACTGGTCCCGTGTGAGGTGTTCGTGCCTCCTACGGGGTCGTTTGGGGGTTGGTTTGGGTTTTCACCATTTAACGACATGTTTTTAACTCTTAAGTGTAATTTTGGCAAATTATCTTCGTACTCTCAAACCGGGAGACCCGAGACTATGCGGTTAGTTCCTACAAGTTACATTGGTCCCATGCGAGGTGGTCGTGCCTCCTACGATGTCGTTTGGGGGGTTGGTTTGGGTTTGCACCCTTTAACGGCATGTTTCTAACTCTAAGTGTAATTTTTGTAAATTATCGTCGTACTCTCAAACCGGGAGATCCAGGACTACGCGGTCAGTTCCTATAAGTCACATTGGTCACGTACGAGGTGTTTGTGCCTCCTATGGGGTCGTTAAGGGGCTGGTTTGGGTTTTCACCCGTTAACGGCTTGTTTTTAAGTTTAAGTGTTGATTTTTGCAAATTATCGTCGTACTCTCAAACTGGGTGACCCGGGATTACGCGATCAATTCCTACAAGTTGCATTTGTCCCGTTCGAGTTGTTCGTGCCTCCTACGGGGTCGTTTGGGCTGGTTTGGGTTTTCACCTTTTAACGGCATGTTTTTAACTCTAAGTGTGAGTTTTGCCAATGATCATCGTACTCTCAAATCGGGAGATCCATGACTATTCGATCCGTTCCTACAAGTTATATTGGTCCCGTACGAGGTGTTCGTGCCTCCTACAGGGTCGTTAGGGGGCTGGTTTGGGTTTTCACCCTTTAACGGCTAGTTTTTAAGTTTAAGTATTGATTTTTGCTAATTATCATCGTACTCTCAAACTGGGAGACCCGAGACTACGCGGTCAATTCCTACAAGTTAAATTGGTCCCGTGCGAGGTGTTCCTGCCTTCTACGCGGTTGTTAGGGGGCTGGTTTGGGTTTTCACCCTTTAACGACTTGTTTTTAAGCTTAAGTGTTGATTTTTGAAAATTATCATCGTACTCTCAAACTGGGAGACTCGGGACTACGCGGTAAATTCCTACAAGTTATATTGGTCCCGTGCGAGGTGTTTGTGCCTCCTACGGGGTCGTTTGGGGGTTGGTTTGGGTTTTCACCCTTTAGCGGCATGTTTTTAACTCTAAGTGTGATTTTTTCAAATTATCGTCTTACTCTCAAACCGGGAGACTCGGGACTATGGGGTTAGTTCTTATAAGTTACATTAGTCCGTGCGAGGTGTTCGTGCCTCCTATGGGGTCGTTAGGGGGATGGTTTGGATTTTCACCCTTTAACGACTTGTTTTTAAGTTTAAGTGTTGATTTTTCAAATTATCATCGTAGTCTCAAATCGGGAGACCCGGGACTTCACGATCTGTTCCAACAAGTTACATTGGTCCCGTGCTTGGTGTTCGTGCCTCCTACGGGATCGTTTGGGGGCTAGCTTGGGTTTTCACCCTTTAATGGCTTGTTTTTAACTCTAAGTGTTGATTTTTGTAAATTATCATCGTATTATCAAACCGAGAGACCCGGGACTACGCGGTCAGTTCCTGGAAGTTACATTGGTCCCATGCGAGGTGTTTGTGCCTCCTACGGGGTCGTTTGGTGGCTGGTTTGGGTTTTCACCCTTTAACGGCTTGTTTTTAAGTCTAAGTGTTAATTTTTGTAAATTATCGTCGTACTCTCAAACCGGGAGACTCGGGACTATGCGGTCAGTTCCTACAAGTTACATTGGTCCCGTGCGAGTTGTTCGTGCCTCCTACGGGGTTGTTTGGGAGTTGATTTGGGTTTTCTCCCTTTAACGACATGTTTTTAAGTTTAAGTGTTGATTTTCGCAAATTATCGTCATATTCTCAAACTGGGAGACCCGGAACTACGCGGTCAGTTCCTACAAGTTACATTGGTTCCGTCCGAGGTATTCGTGCCTCCTACGGGGTCGTTTGGGGGATGGTTTGGGTTTTCACCCTTTAACGGCATGTTTTTAAGTCTAAGTGTTATTTTTGCAAATTATCGTCGTATTCTCAAACCGGGAGACCCGGGACTACACGGTCAGTTCCTACAATTTACATTGGTCTCGTGCGAGGTGTTCGTGCCTCCTACGGGGTCGTTAGGGGGCTGGTTTGGGTTTTTACCCTTTAACGACATGTTTTAACTCTGAGTGTGATTTTTGCAAGTTATCGTCATACTCTAAAACAGAGAGACCCGGGACTACGCGGTCAGTTCCTCTAAGCTACATTGGTTCTGTGTGAGGTGTTCGTCCATCCTTCGGGGTCGTTTGGGGGCTGGTTTAGGTTTTCACATTTTAACGGCTTGTTTTTAACTCTAAGTATGATTTTTGTAAATTATCATCGTACTCTCAAACCGGGAGGCCCAGGATAATGCGGTCCGTTCCTATAATTTATATTAGTCCCATGCGAGGTGTTCGTGCCTCCTACGTGGTAGTTTGATGGCTGGTTTGGGTTTACACCCTTTAACGACTTGTTTTTATGTTTAAGTGTTGGTTTTTGCAAATTATCATCGTACTCTCAAACTGGGAGACCCGGGACTACGCGGTCAATTCCTACAAGTTACATTGGTCCCGTGTGAGGTGTTCGTGCCTCCTACTGGGTCGTTTGGGGGTTGGTTTGGGTTTTCACCCTTTAACGGCATGTTTTGAACTCTAAGTGTGATTTTTGCAAATTATCATCGTACCCTCAAACCGAGAGACCCGGTACTATGTGGTCAGTTCCTACAAGTTACATTGGTCCCGTGCGAGGTGTTCGTGCCTCCTACGGGGTCTTTAAGGGCTGGTTTGGGTTTTTACCCTTTAACGAAATCTTTTTAACTCTAAGTGTGATTTTTACACATTATCGTCGTACTCTAAAACCGGGAGACCCAGGACTACACGGTCAGTTCCTACAAGTTACATTGGTCCCGTGCGAGGTGTTCGTGCCTCCTTCGGGGTCGTTTGGGGGTTGGTTTGGATTTTCACCTTTTAACGACATATTTTTAACTCTAACTATGATTTTTGCAAATTTTCATCGTACTCTCAAACTGGTAGACCCGGGACTAGGCAGTCCATTCCTACAAGTTACATAGGTTACGTGCGATGTGTTCGTGCCTCCTACGGGGTCGTTAGGTGGCTGGTTTGGGTTTTCTCCCTTTAACGACTTGTTGTTAAGTTTAAGTGTTGATTTCTGCAAATTATCATCGTACTCTCAAACTGGGAGACCCGGGACTACGTGGTCAATTCCTAAAAGTTACATTGGTCCCGTACGGGGTGGTCGTGCCTCCTACGAGGTCGTTTGGGGGGTTGGTTTGGGTTTTCACCCTTTAACAAAATGTTTCTAACTCTAAGTCTGATTTTTGCAAATTATCGTCGTACTACCAAACCGGGAGACCCGGGACAACGCGATCAGTTCCTACAAGTCTCATTGGTCCCGTGCGAGGTGTTCATGCCTCCTACGGGGTCGTTAGGCGGCTGGTTTGGGTTTTTCCCCTTTAACTACTTGTTTTTAATTTTAAGTGTTGATTTTTGCAAATTATCATCGTACTCTCCAACTGGGAGACCCGGGACTACGCGGTCAATTCCTACAAGTTACATTGGTCCCGTGCGAGTTGTTCGTGCCTCCTAAGGGGTCGTTTGTGGGCTGGTTTAGGTTTTCACCTTTTAACGGTATGTTTTTAACTCTAAGTGTGAGTTTTGCAAATTATCTTCGTAATCTCAAACCGGGAGACCCGGGACTATGCGATGCATTCCTACAAGTTATATTGGTCCTGTGCGAGGTGTTCGTTACTCCTACGGGGTTGGTAGGGGGCTGGTTTTCATTTTCACCCTTTAACGACTTGTTTTTAAGTGTAAGTGTTGATTTTTGCAGATTATCGTCGTACTCTAAAATTGGGAGACCCGGGACTATGCGATTAGTTCCTACAAGTTACATTGGTCCCGTGCGAGGTCTTCGTGCCTCCTTCAAGGTCGTTTGGGGGATGGTTTGGGTTTTCACCCTTTAATAGCATGTTTTAAACTCTAAGTGTGATTTTTGCAAATTATCATCGTACTCTCAAAATGGGAGACCCGAGACTACGCGGTCAATTCCTACAAGTTAAATTGGTCCCGTGTGAGGTGTTCCAGCCTCCTACGGGGTTGTTAGGGGGCTAGTTTGGGTTTTCACCCTTTAACGACTTATTTTAAAGTTTTAGTGTTGATTTTTGCAAATTATTATCGTACTCTCAAACTGGGAGACCCGGGACTACGCGGTCAATTCCTACAAGTTATATTGGTCCCGTGCGAGGTTGTCGTGCCTCCTACTAGGTCGTTTGGGAGTTGGCTTGGGTTTGCACTGTTTAACGGCATGTTTCTAACTCTAAGTGTATTTTTGCAAATTATCGTCGTACTCTCAAACCGGGAGATCCAGGACTACGCGGTTAGTTCCTACAAGTTACATTGGTCCCGTGCGAGGTGTTCGTGCCTCCTACGGGGTCGTTAGGGGGCTGGTTTGGGTTTTTACCCTTTAACGACATGTTTTTAACTCTAAGTGTGATTTTTGCAAATTATCGTCGTACTCTAAAACTGGGAGACCCGGGACTACTCGGTTAGTTCTTATAAGTTACATTGGTTCCGTGAGAGGTGTTCGTCCCTCCTTCGGGGTCGTTTGGGTCTGGTTTGGGTTTTCACCTTTTAATGGCATGTTTTTAAATCTAAGAATGATTTTTACAAATTATCATCGTGCTCTCAAACCGGGAGACCCAGGACTATGCGGTCCGTTCCTATAATTTATATTGGTCCCGTGCGAGGTGTTCGTGCCTCTACGAGGTCGTTAGGGGGATGGTTTGGGTTTACACCCTTTAACGACTAATTTTTAAGTTTAAGTGTTGATTTTTGCAAATTATCATCATACTCTCAAACTGGGAGACCCGAGAGTACGCGGTCAATTCCTACAAGTTACATTGGTCCCGTGTGAGGTGTTCGTGCCTCCTACGGGGTCGTTTGGGGGTTGGTTTGGGTTTGCACCCTTTAACGGCATGTTTTTAACTCTAAGTGCGATTTTTGCAAATTATCATCGTACTCTCAAACCGGGAGACCCGGGACTATGCGATTAGTTCCTACAAGTTACATTCGTGCCGTGCGAGGTGTGCGTGCCTCCCACGGGGTCGTTAGGGCGATGGTTTGGGCTTTCACCCTTTGATGGCTTATTTTTAAGTTTAAGTGTTGATTTTTGTAAATTATCGTCGTACTCTAAAACCGGGAGACCCGGGACTACGCGATCAGTTCCTATAAGTTACATTAGTCCGTGCGAGGTGTTCGTGCCTCCTTCGGGGTCATTTGGGGGCTGGTTTGGGTTTTCACCCTTTAATGGCATGGTTTTAACTCTAAGTGTGATTTTCGAAAATTATCATCGTACTCTCAAACCGAGAGACCCGGGGTCTATGCGGTCAGTTCCTACAAGTTACATAGGTCCCGTACGAGGTGTTCGTGCCTCTTACGGGGTTGTTACGGGTCTGGTTTGGGTTTTCACCAATTAACGGCTTGTTTTTAAGTTTAAGTATTGATTTTTGCAAATTATCATCGTACTCTCGAATCGGGAGACCCAGGACTACGCGGTCAGTTCCTACAAGTTACATTGGTCCCGTGCGATGTGTTCGTGCCTCCTACGGGGTCGTTTGGGGGTTGATTTGGGTTTTCTCCCTTTAATGGCATGTTTTTAAGTCTAACTGTGAGTTTTGCAAATTATCGTCGTATTCTCAAATCGGGAGACTTGAGACTACGCGGTCATTTCCTATAAGTTACATTGGTCCCGTGCGAGGTGTTCGTGCCTCCTAAGGGGTCTTTAGGGGGCTGGTTTGGGTTTTTACCCTTTAACGGAATCTTCTTAACTCTAAGTGTGATTTTTGCAAATTATCATCGTACTCTAAAACCGGGAGACCCGGGACTACATGGTCAGTTCCTATAAGTTACATTGGTCCCGTGCGAGGTGTCCGTGCCTCCTTCGGGGTCGTTTGGGGGTTGGTTTGGGTTTTCACCTTTTAACTGCATGTTTTTAACTCTAAGTGTGAGTTTTGACAATTATCATTGACTCTCATACCGGCAGACCCGGGACTATGCGATCCGTTCCTACAAGTTATATTGGTCCCGTGCGAGGTGTTCGTGCCTCCTACGGGGTCGTTAGGGGGGCTGGTTTGGGTTTTCACCCTTTAACGGCTAGTTTTTAAGTTTAAGTGTTAATTTTTGCAAATTATCATTGTACTCTTAAACTGGGAGACCCGAGACTACGCGGTCAATTCCAACAAGTTAAATTGGTCCCGTGCGAGGTGCTCCTGCCTCCTACGGGGTTGTTAGGGGGCTGGTTTGGGTTTTCACCCTTTAACGACTTGTTTTTAAGTTTAAGTGTTGATTTTTGCAAATTATCATCGTACTCTCAAACTGGGAGACCCGGGTCTACGCGGTCAATACCTACAAGTTATATTGGTCCCGTTCGAGGTGTTTGTGCCTCCTACGGGGTCGTTTGGGGGTTGGTTTGGGTTTTCACCCTTTAACGACATGTTTTTAACTCTAAGTGTGATTTTTGCAAATTATCGTCGTGCTCTCAAACCGGGAGACCCGGGATTATGGGGTTAGTTCCTAATAGTTACATTGGACCGTGCGAGGTGTTCGTGCCTCCTATGGGGTCGTTAGGGGGCTGGTTTGGGTTTTCACCCTTTAACGGCTTGTTTTTAAGTTTAAGTGTTGATTTTTGCAAATTATCATCGTAGTCTCAAATCGGGAGACCCGGGACTACACGATCTGTTCCTACAAGTTACATTGGTCCCGTGCGAGGTGTTCGTGCCTCCTACGGGGTCGTTTGGGGGTTGGTTTCGGTTTTCACCCTTTAATGGCTTGTTTTTAACTCTAAGTGTTGATTTTTGCAAATTATCATCGTATTCTCAAACCGAGAGACCCGGGACTACGCGGTCAGTTCCTACAAGTTACATTGGTCTCGTGCGAGGTGTTTGTGCCTCCTACGGACGGCTTGTTTTTAAGTATAAGTGTTGATTTTTGTAAATTTTCGTCGTACTCTCAAACTGGGAGACTCAGGACTACGCGGTCAGTTCCCACAAGTTACATTGGTCCCGTGCGAGTTGTTCGTGCCTCCTACGGGGTCGTTTGGGGTTTGATTTGGGTTTTCTCCGTTTAATGACATGTTTTTAAGTTTAAGTTTTGATTTTTGCAAATTATCGTCATATTCTCAAACTGGGAGACCCGGGACTACGCGGTCAGTTCCTACAAGTTACATTGGTCCCGTGCGAGGTGTTCGTGCCTCCTACGGGATCGTTTGGGAGCTGGTTTGGGTTTTCACCCTTTAATGGCATGTTTTTAAGTCTTAGTGTTATTTTTGCAAATTATCATCGTATTCTCAAATCGGGAGACCCGGGACAACACGGTCAGTTCCGACAATTTACATTGGTCTCGTGCGAGGTGTTCGTGCCTCCTACGGGGTCGTTAGGGGGCTGGTTTGGGTTTTTACCCTTTTACGGCATGTTTTTAACTCTAAGTGTGATTTTTGCAAGTTATCGTCATACTCTAAAACCGGGAGACCCGGGACTACGCGGTCAGTTCCTATAAGCTACAATGGTTTCGTGCGAGGTGTTCGTCCATCCTTCGGGGTCGTTTGGGTGCTGGTTTGGGTTTTCACCTTTTAACGGTATATTTTTAACTCTAAGTATTATATTTGCAAATTATCATCGTATCCTCAAACCGAGAGACTCGGTAATATGTGGTCAGTTCCTACAAGTTACATTGGTCCCGTGCGAGGTGTTCGTGCCTCCTACTGGGTCTTTAGGGGCTGGTTTGGGTTTTTACCCTTTAACAAAATCTTTTTAACTCTAAGTGTGATTTTTTCAAATTATCGTCGTACTCTAAAACCGGGAGACCCGGGACTACACGGTCAGTTTCTACAAGTTACGTTGGTCCCGTGCGAGGTGTTCGTGCCTCCTTCGGGGTCGTTTGGGGGTTGGTTTGGGTTTTCACCTTTTAACGACATATTTTGAGCTCTAACTATGATTTTTGCAAATTATCATCGTACTCTCAAATCGGTAGACCCGGGACTATGCGGTCCGTTCCTACAAGTTACATAGGTTACGTGCGATGTGTTCGTGCCTCCTACGGGGTTGTTAGGGGGCTGGTTTGGGTGTTCGACCTTTAACGACTTGTTGTTAAGTTTAGGTGTTGAATTTTGCAAATTATTTTCGTACTCTCAAACTCGTAGACCCGGGACTACGTGGTCAATTCCTACAAGTTAGATGGTCCCGTGCGAGGTGGTCGTGCCTCCTACGAGGTTGTTTCGGGGTTGGTTTGGGTTTTCACCCTTTAACGGCATGTTTCTAACTGTAGGTGTGATTTTTGCAAATTATCGTCGTACTCTCAAACCGGGAGACCCGGGACTACGCGGTCAGTTCCTACAAGTCACATTGGTCCCGTACGAGGTGTTTGTGCCTCCTACGGGGTCGTTAGGGGGCTGGTTTGGGGTTTCACCCTTTAACGGCATGTTTTTAATTTTAAATGTTGATTTTTGCAAATTATCGTCGTACTCTCAAACTAGGAGACCCGGGACTACGCGATCAATTCCTACAAGTTACATTGGTCCCGTGCGAGTTGTTCGTACCTCCTACGGGGTCGTTTGTGGGCTGGTTTAGGTTTTCACCTTTTAACGGTATGTTTTTAACTCTAAGTGTGAGTTTTGTAAATTATCCTCGTACTCTCAAACCGGGAGACCTGGGACTATGCGATCCATTCCAACAAGTTATATTGGTCCCGTGCGAGGTGTTCGTGCCTCCTACGGGGTTGTTAGGGGGTTGGTTTTGGTTTCCACCCTTTAACGACTTGTTTTTAAGTTTAAGTGTTGATTTTTGCAGATTATCTCCGTACTCTAAAATCGGGAGACCCGGGACTACACGATCAGTTCCTACAAGTTACATTGGTTCCGTGCGAGGTGTTCGTGCCTCCTTTGGGGTCATTTGGGGGCTGGTTTGTGTTTTCACCCTTTAACGGCATGTTTTTAACTCTAAGCGTGATTTTTGAAAATTATCATCGTACCCTCAAACCGAGAGACCCGGGGACTATGCAGTCCGTTCCTACAAGTTACATAGGTCCCGTGCGAGGTGTTCGTGCCTTCTACGGGGTCGTTAGGGGTCTGGTTTAGGTTTTCACCAATTAACGGCTTATTTTTAAGTTTAAGTGTCTATTTTTGCAAACTATCATCGTACTCTCAAATCGGGAGACACGAGACTACTCGATCAGTTCCTACAAGTTACATTGGTCCCGTGCGAGGTGTTCGTGCCTCATTCGGGGTCGTTTGGAGGTTGATTTGGGTTTTCTCCCTTTAACGGCATGTTTTTAAGTCTTGGTGTGATTTTTGCAAATTATCATCGTATTCTCAAATCGGGAGACCCGAGACTATGCGATCAGTTCCTACAAGTTACATTGGTCCCGTGCGAGGTGTCCGTGCCTCCTACGGGGTCTTTAGGGGGTTGGTTTGGATTTTCACCCTTTAACGGCTTATTTTTAAGTTTAACTGTTGATTTTTGCAAATTATCGTCGTACTCTAAAACTGGGAGACCCGGGACTACGCGATTAGTTCCTACAAGTTACATTGGTTCCATGCGAGGTGTTCGTGCCTCCTTCGGGGTCATTTGGGGGATGGTTTGGGTTTTCACCCCTTAACGGCATGTTTTTAACTCTAAGTGTGATTTTTGCAAATTATCATCGTATCCTCAAACCGAGAGACCCGGTACTATGCGGTCAGTTCCTACAAGTTACATTGGTCCCGTGCGAGGTGTTCGTGCCTCCTACGGGGTCTTTAAGGGCTGGTTTGGGTTTTTACCCTTTAACGAAATCTTTTTAACTCTAAGTGTGATTTTTACAAATTATCTTCGTACTCTAAAACCGGGAGACCCGGGACTACACGGTCAGTTCCTACAAGTTACATTGGTCACGTGCGAGGTGTTCGTGCCTCCTTCGGGGTCGTTTGGGTTTTCACCTTTTAACGACATATTTTTAACTCTTACTATGATTTTTGAAAATTATCATCGAACTCTCAAATCGATAGACCCGGGACTATGCGGTCCGTTCCTACAAGTTACATAGGTTACGTGCGATGTGTTCGTGCCTCCTACGGGGTCGTTAGGAGGCTGGTTTGGGTTTTTGCCCTTTAACGACTTGTTGTTAAGTTAAGTGTTGATTTTTGCAAATTATCGTAGTACTCTCAAACTGGTAGACCCGGGACTACGTGGTCAATTCCTACAAGTCACATAGGTTCCGTGCGAGGTGGTCGTGCCTCCTACGAGGTCGTTTGGGGGTTGGTTTGGGTTTTCACCCTTTAACGGTATGTTTCTAACTGTAAGTGTGATTTTCGTAAATTATCGTCATACTCTCAAATCGGGAGACCCGGGACTACGCGGTCAATTCCTACAAGTCACATTGGTCCCGTGCGAGGTGTTCGTGCCTCCTACGGGGTCGTTAGGGGGCTGGTTTGGGTTTTCACCCTTTAACGGCTTGTTTTTAATTTTAAATGTTGATTTTTGCAAATTATCATTGTACTCTCAAACTGGGAGACCTGGGACTACGCGGTCAATTCCTACAAGTTACAATGGTCCCGTGCGAGTTGTTCGTGCCTCCTACGGGGTCGTTTGTGGACTGGTATAGGTTTTCACCTTTTAACGACATGTTTTTAACTCTAAGTGTGAGTTTTGCAAATTATCATCGTACTCTCAAACCGGGAGACCCGGGAGTATGCGATCCATTCCTACAAGTTATATTAGTCCCGTGCGAGGTGTTCGTGCCTCCTACGGGGTTGTTTGGGGGCTGGTTTTCATTTTCACCCTTTAACGACTTATTTTTAAGTTTAAGTGTTGATTTTTACAATTATCGCCGTACTCTAAAACCGGGAGACCCGGGACTACGCGATCAGTTCCTATAAGTTACACTGGTTCCGTGCGAGGTGTTCGTGCCTCCTTCGGGGTCATTTGGGGGCTGGTTTGGGTTTTCACAATTTAACGACATGTGTTCTAACTCTAAGTGTGATTTTTGAAAATTATCATCGTACCCTCAAACCGAGAGACCCGGGGACTATGCGGTCAGTTCCTACAAGTTACATAGGTTCCGTGCGAGGTGTTCGTGGCTCCTACGGGGTCGTTAGGGGTCTGGTTTGGGTTTTCACCAATTAACGGCTTGTTTTTAAGTTTAAGTGATGATTTTTGCAAATTATCATCGTACTCTCAAATCGGGAGACCCGTGACTACGCGGTCAATTCCTACAAGTTACATTGGTGCCGTGCGAGGTGTTCGTGCCTCCTACGGGGTCGTTTAAGGGTTGATTTGGGTTTTCTCCCTTTAACGGCATGTTTTTAAGTCTAAGTGTGATTTTTGCAATTATCGTCGTATTCTCATATCGGGAGACCCGAGACTACGCGGTCAGTTCCTACAAGTTACATTGGTCCCGTGCGAGGTGTTCGTGCCTCCTACGGTGTCTTTAGGGGGTTGGTTTGGATTTTCACCCTTTAACGGCTTGTTTTTATGTTTAAGTGTTGATTTTTGCAAATTATCTCCGTACTCTAAAACTAGGAGACCCGGGACTACGTAATGAGTTCCTACAAGTTACATTGGTTCCGTGCGAGGTGTTCGTGCCTCCTTCGGGGTCATTTGCGGGCTGGTTTGGGTTTTCACCCTTTAACGGCATGTTTTTAAATCTAAGTGTGATTTTTGCAAATTATCATCATATCCTTAAACCGAGAGACCCGGTACTATGCAGTCAGTTCCTACAAGTTACATTGGTCCCGTACGAGATGTTCGTGCCTCCTACGGGGTCTTTAGGGGCTGGTTTGGGTTTTTACCCTTTAACGAAATCTTTTTAACTCTAAGTGTGATTTTTACAAATTATCGTCGTACTCTAAAATCGGGAGACTCGGGACTACTCAGTCAGTTCCTACAAGTTACATTGGTCCCGTGCGAGGTGTTCGTTCCTCCTTCGGGGTCGTTTGGGGTTGGATTGGGTTTTCACCTTTTAACGACATATTTTTAACTCTTACTATGATTTTTGCAAATTATCATCGAACTCTCAAATCGATAGACTCGGGACTATGCGGTCCGTTCCTACAAGTTACATAGGTTAAGTGCGATGTGTTCATGCCTCCTACGGGGTCGTTAGGGGGCTGGTTTGGGTTTTCGCCCTTTAACGGCTTGTTGTTAAGTTTTAGTGTTGATTTTTGCAAACTATCGTCGTACTCTCAAACTGGGAGACCCGGGACTACGTGGTCAACTCCTACAAGTTACATTGGTCCCGTGCGAGGTGGTCGTGCCTCCTACGAGGTCGTTTGGGGGTTGGTTTGGGTTTTCACCCTTTAACGGCATGTTTCTAACTCTAAGTGTGATTTTTGCAAATTATCATCGTACTCTCAAACCGGGAGACCAGGGACTACGCGGTCAGTTCCTACAAGTCACATTGGTCCCGTGCGAGGTGTTCGTTCCTCCTACGGGGTCGTTAGGGAGCTGGTTTGGGTTTTCACCCTTTAACGGCTTGTTTTTATGTTTAAATGTTGATTTTTGCAAATTATCGCCGTACTCTTAAACTGGGAAACCCGGGACTACGCGGTCAATTCCTACAAGTTACATTGGTCCCATGCGAGTTGTTCGTGCCTCCTACGAGGTCGTTTGTGGGCTGGTTTAGGTTTTCACCTTTTAATGGCATGTTTTTAACTCTAAGTGGAGTTTTACAAATTATCATCGTACTCTCAAACCGAGAGACCCGGGACTATGCGATCCGTTCCTACAAGTTATATTGGTCCCGTGCGAGGTGTTCGTGCCTCCTACGGGGTTGTTAGGGGGCTAGTTTTTGTTTTCACCCTTTAACGACTTGTTTTTAAGTTTAAGTTTTAATTTTTGCAAATTATCGCCGTACTCCAAAATCGAGAGACCCGAGACTACGCGATCAGTTCCTACATGTTACATTGGTCCCGTGCGAGGTGTTCGTGCCTCCTTCAGGGTCGTTTGGGGGCTGGTTTGGGTTTTCACCCTTTAAGGGCATGTTTTTAACTCTTAGTGTGATTTTTGCAAATTATCATCGTACTCTCAAACCGGGTGACCCGAGACTACGCGGTCAATTCCTACAAGTTAAATTGGTCCCGTGTGAGGTGTTCCTACCTCCTACGGGGTTGTTAGGGGTCTGGTTTGGGTTTTCACCCTTTAACGACTTGTTTTTAAGTTTAAGTGTTGAATTTTGCAAATTATCATCGTACTCTCAAACTGGGAGACCCGGGACTACGTGATCAATTCCTACAAGTTATATTGGTACCGTACGAGGTGGTCGTGCCTCCTACGAGGTCGTTTGGGGGTTGGCTCGGGTTTGCACCCTTTAACGGCATGTTTCTAACTCTAAGTGTGATTTTTGAAAATTATCGCCGTACTCTCAAACCGGGAGATCCAGGACTACGCGGTTAGTTCCTACAAGTTACATTGGTCCCGTGCGAGGTGTTCGTGCCTCCTACGGGGTCGTTAGGGGGCTGGTTTGGGTTTTTACCCTTTAACGACATGTTTTTAACTCTAAGTGTGATTTTTGCAAATTATCGTCGTACTCTAAAACCGGGAGACCCGTGACTACGCGGTCAATTCCTACAAGTTAAATTGGTCCCGTGTGAGGTGTTCCTACCTCCTACGGGGTTGTTAGGGGTCTGGTTTGGGTTTTCACCCTTTAACAACTTGTTTTTAAGTTTAAGTGTTGAATTTTGCAAATTATCATCGTACTCTCAAACTGGGAGACCCGGGACTACGCGATCAATTCCTACAAGTTATATTGGTACCGTGCGAGGTGGTCGTGCCTCCTACGAGGTCGTTTGGGGGTTGGCTCGGGTTTGCACCCTTTAACGGCATGTTTCTAACTCTAAGTGTGATTTTTGAAAATTATCGCCGTACTCTCAAACCGGGAGATCCAGGACTACGCGGTTAGTTCCTACAAGTTACATTGGTTCCGTGCGAGGTGTTCGTGCCTCCTACGGGGTCGTTAGGGGGCTGGTTTGGGTTTTTACCCTTTAACGACATGTTTTTAACTCTAAGTGTGATTTTTGCAAATTATCGTCGTACTCTAAAACCGGGAGACCCGTGACTACGCGGTGAGTTCCTATAAGTTACATTGGTTCCGTGCGAGGTGTTCGTCCCTCCTTCGGGGTCGTTTGGGGGCTGGTTTGGGTTTTCACCTTTTAACGACATGTTTTTAAATCTAAGTATGATTTTTGCAAATTATCATCGTAATCAAAAAACTGAGAAACCCGGGACAATGCGGTCCGTTCCTACAATTTATATTGATCCCGTGCGAGGTGTTCGTGCCTCCTACGGGGTTATTAGGGGGATGGTTTGGGTTTACACCCTTTAACGGCTTATTTTTAAGTTTAAATGTTGATTCATCCCATGCCTCTTTTGACATGGTATACGTCATTGTCCGCTAGAACTCGTCAGGTGTGGCGGATCCAAAAACAGAACTAAAACCCTTACAGTTAAAAGATGACCATTTAAATTCATCTTCAATCCATGCAGTCACAGATTTTAAATTTGTCACATTGTCAATGGTTAGGGAGGGTGGTGTCCACCCTCTTTCAACCAAAATCCAAACTCTTTCATCTATGGCTTTTAGAGCAAATTTCATAAGGGCTTTCTAGTAAGCATAATTTGTCCCGTAAAAAACGGGCATTTTATTATATAATTTATCCATTTTTGAACACGCCCTTAAAAATCAGTTTTTCAGAAAAAATTGATATCGCAGAAATATTTTGTGAAAAATTACATGGTATAATTGTGTAATTGGCTCTGATACCAATTTGAGAGTACACGTGCATTCAAATGAATTAATTATTTAATTAAATTCCAATTTTAGACCCAACAATTTTTTAACTCTTGCAAATAAAAAAAATAATCTAAGCAAGCAAGACAGTCACAAATGAGATAAAAATCCCCGAAGGGCAAAACCATTTATTTCACTATAATTTTGTAACTCAGAAATTACACTGATTACAATGAAATAATTTGACACACGAATACCTGCAGGCCTCGGTCGGCGTCGTCAGTAATGAAACAACCTCAGTAGCCCCACAAGAACACTCAGTTCTATTGCAACAAATATCCATACTCAGTAGACCTTAATATCCTCAGACTTCGATTAGTACCATGAACGATACCAAAATCAACACCATAAGATTTCAAAAAAATATGTCTTTGGTTCCACAAAACAATTCATAAAAAGTAGAAGGGATTATGAATTAAATGGACAAAAGGTTTTGGATGCTTAAAAGTGAGAAGAAGACATAAAAAAAAATTATACAACACAAATAATGTTTTTCTTTTCGAAAAGTGTTCTGTCAAAAAAACTTTTCTTCTCTGATTTGAAAACTGTACGAGTTGGCCTTTAAATAGAAAATATTGAGTTGGCACGCAGTTATCTTAAAAAGAGCGGAGGCGTAAGTCTTTAAAAGAAAGAGAGCGGAGGCGTAAGTCTTTAAAAGAAAGAGAGCAGTGGCGTGATAGATTAAAACAAAAGATATATGAAGCAAATTGCTTCCTTTGTTTTCACGCAATCATTGGCACATGGCAGCTGATTTATTATTGGCATAATTGCCAATCATTGGCGATCAAAGGTGCCCCATTTTTTATCACCAAAGGTGCGTGGCCGCTACCTGTTAGGTGAGAAAAAGCATTTTGCCTTTAAGGCTTTTTTTGAACAGGACGAAACCAAAAAAAAAAATTTAGGCCAACTTGCCATATGAAAATTATTGTCTTTATGCCAATCATTGGCACAAATAAAAAAAATGGCGCTTTCTTTAAAATAAGAAGGAAACCACCAACTACCCTCTTTGTTCCTTTGATTTGTACCAAAACATCCTTCCTTTTTTTTTAACAAGAAAATAGCGTGTAGCCTAAATCGCCAACTCATTTTGATTTAAAAAAAAATTGTTTCCATTTTTTTGTTTTTAAATAAAACTTCTTTTAGTCAAAAAAATTTCTAACCTTTTTTTAAAAAAAATCCCAACACTTCAAATATAAAAGCCACATGGAACTTCAAACATATTTTGACCAAAATTATCTCGATGGTGCTTGAATGTTTAAGTGCACTTGTAATTCGGATCCGGAGTTTGTAGATAATGGCCTCCTCAATTCTTTGACGACTTGTAGCGGTATACGACATAATTAAATGTGACGGACAATGTCCTTACAAAAGGATATAGGCAAAAGGAAGGATTTGATTTCTTTGACACTTACTCTCCTATTACTAGAATTACATCTATTAGGCTATTGATTGATACTGCTTCATTACAGAATCTTATAATTCATCAAATAAATGTTAAAACGGCTTTTTTGAATGGAGATCTTGAAGAAGAAATATATATTAATCAACCCGAGGGGTTTGTAGTCCAAGGCCTAGATAAAAAAAGTGTGTAGACTTAAAAAATCTTTATATGGACTAAAACAATCTTCTAAACAATGGAATGAAAATTTTGATCAAGTGAGGATCTCTAATGGTTTTAACATTAATGATGCGGATAAATGTATTTATAGCAAATTCAAGGATAATTCTGGTGTGATTATTTGCTTATATGTGGATGATATACTTATTTTTGGTACTGATATGGATTTAGTTAATGAAATTAAAATTTTTCTAAATAAGAAATTTGATATGAAGGATTTGGGTGTTGTTGATGTTATACTGGGAATTAAAATCATTAAAAATTTCGAAGGAATTGTTTTAACCCAATCTCATTACGCAGAAAAAGTTCTTAGAAAATTTGAACAATTTAATTGTATTCCTCCTAAGACACCTTATTACCCTCGTTATCACTTAAGGAAACATTCTAGTCCTGGTGTATAATCAATAGAATATTCTACAGTTATTGGTAGTCTAATGTATCCTATGAATTTCACTAGACCTGATATTGCATATGCTGTGGGTAGACTTAACAGACATAGTTGTAATCCTGATAGTGAAGATTGGGATGCTTTGATTAGAGTTTTGAGATATCTAAAATACACAATAAATTATGGTATTCATTATGTTAGATATCCTGCTGTAATTGAAGGCTTTTATATTAGACATCCATTTGTGGACAAAACCAGTTCCACCTTCGTCCATTCACTGTGATAGTCAAGCAGCGGTTGCAAGAGCACATAATAACTCCTACAACGAAAATTATAGACATATGAGGAGAAGACACAACACAGTGACACACTATTGAAAGAAGGAGTTATAGCAATCGATTATATCAAGTCAAAGGAAAACCTAGCAGATCCATTAACTAAAGGGCTAGCTAGAGAGCTAGTTTAAAAAGTATCGAGGGGAATGGGCCTAAAGCCTATGAATATCTAAATCATCTATAATGAAAACCCAACCCATATGACTGGGGATCCCAATATCTGGGTTCAATGGGATAACAAAGTTATATGAGTGATTTTTGGGGGTACAAACTTAAGTTTTACTTAAAACCCATTCATATGATGTAGTACCTTTGTATCGATGGAGGATGAGATTAAATCTTTTAATGCTTTCTATATCTGTTATTCAGTGTGGTGTGAGATACAGTACACTGTTGATAGAAGCACCTATATGAGTGTGGTAGTGGGCTCGCTTCATATGAGAATTAAGGTTGATTCTCTAGAGCACTCATGAAACCTGGGCATGCTCAAGGCCGAAACGAGCACAATCGTGGGAACTCGATGATGATATTTGGGAGTCACGTGTGTGTTCTACTAACTTAAGTTTAGAACAACGGTGAAATAGTTCATGACATTAGTACATTATCAACCGATAAATTCAATAGATCAACACAAAGAAAAGGTTCAAGTCAAATGACACATTCGCCTTATATGTCACTCCTTATGATACTCCAGAGCGTCTTTTTATATTTATTTATTTCATTCATGTGGGGGATTGTTGGGTATAATAGTATATTAATATTTTTTGAATGAAATAAATGATTTTTGGTAAGTGGCTAGGTGGTAAGTTTGTGGGATTTTGTGCTTGAGGTCAAGGGTTCAATCCCTAGGAGGCACACTAAACATTAATAGTCTTTGATTGGGCGTTGGGCCTTGGGGGCTTTGGGCTTCTCTTGAGTGCCCAGATTTTTTACCCCTTTATTATTTCCTTTTTAAGTCTTTTGAAAACTGTTTGTTTTAATTTGACTTAGTCTTTTGACATGACTCAACTACTTATTAGTGGAGATATTAGTGGGTTAGTTGGCTAAAACCTATATCCACATTTTTTACCCAATTCTGTATATAACAAAGGCTTCTGTTTTAAAAAAGAACACAAGAAATTCCATCTCTCTCACTTTCTCGGCAAAAATATTATTAGCCTATTTTCTATATTAAATTTTATATTGATTATTAATTTGGGAGTGTTGGAGTATCCTGAGAGTTCATGATTCTGCATAGTTGCTGGTGACAGAATCTGATCGTTAAATCCTGGGAGGTGTTTGTTCAAAAGGCTGATAGCATCAATATCAGCGGCCAATTTCACCTTTAGGACTTTGTGTCAAATACAAACCTCGATCGATAAGTTCTTCCAATTTTATCTATTTCGTATTTGGGTTATTTCGTTTATTCTGCATATAATATCTCCAACCATCTAAAGGTGAAATTATGTTGTTATTCTATAACCTGCTATGGAAAATCGTAATTCAAAATACTCTGAAAAATCTGAATTATTTGATGGAAAGAATTTTGAGAGATGGCAAATGAAACTGCAATTTTACCTAACAACTCTTAAGGTAGTTGATTTTATTTCATCTGATAGGCCTCTTATACCTGAAGAACTAGTTATTTGGAAACAAAGGTGAAAACGCAAAGGCCCTCAATTTTAAAATCTTATAAAAAATTATTTCCTTTTATAGATGCGAAAGCGAGATGGTTCACACAAAACAACAAATTTTAATTTCTTCTAAATAAAAATTAAACCAAGTGAAATTAAGATGAAACACACACACAATTTAATTTCACTTAAACCCAATTAGTTTAACCCAAGTCCTAGAAATTTGCCTAAGTCATATTTCTCAATTTTAATAATTAGGCCAAACCAAATTTAAACAAATTAACTTAATGACTTGAATTAACTACACATAACCCAAATTAAATTTAGCACCAAATTAGACAAATAGTGATCAAACCAAATTTTATCTTTTTACCTAAGCATGCGGTCTAGGTGATATAGTAAGATAAAATAAATAATAAATCACTACGCCGCGATGTATGAGGAAAAAGCCACAAACGGGAAACAACCTCGGATGGCCCTAGCCATAAGTCCACTAAGTATGGATTTACAAATTACAAGATAGAAGGACTTACAACACTCGACTCGATCCCTCTCAAGCCCCGACGCTTCTTCTTGTAAACACCTCCGCCTAGTAGACAACCCCGGAGCTCCGCTAGAATCTTGGCCTTCACCAATGAGACATAGGTACACCGTCAACCACACATGGTGCCTTTCACCACATGAGAATGCCGCAGCAAAACAAGCTCTTCTTCTTTGAGGGATTTAGAAGCAAACCCAAACTTCTCTTGAAATGGTAGAGATCAAACCGGTGCCAAACTCCAAGAAATGATATATATATATATATATATATATATATATATATATATTGTAACTTGGATAAACAAACTTTGGGTAAAAACTAGAGTGTTAAATGATTTGTTCTTGAAAAATTAGACACTCAAAACCATGAACTTTTCTTGGAAGAATTTGATCTCAAAAACTCTCTCTAAGAGTTGGAATATAATGAAAAGTTAATTTAAAAAACTTGGTTCCCGCACTTAGATATACAAGAAAAGAGTTAATGGAAAAAGTAGTGGGAATGAGGGAAAAACTGCTCAAAACTGCCAATTAATTGTTCCCTCCAAAACTTGTTCGAACGAGATTTTCGTTCGAATCAAGTCTCGTTCGAACGAGGCTGTAACAACCCTCGCTTTTGAGATTTGATTTTATATTAAATTACTATATGAAGTAATTATATAAAATGCCGAAACATGGAGTAAATATTAATCTAATGAAGAAAAGTTAATATTTACTAACTTGTTGTATATTCACTGCGTGTTAATGTAGATATCCTCATGTGGAGTTTCATGGTGTCATGAGATATAAATGACATTGATGGTTTAAAATGGAACCGAAACCTAAAATGAATTATAAAATGTTCAAATGATAATTTGGAGGCCGTAGTTAGTTCCAGAACGTGCGAGATAGTCAAAATGTGTGCCATATTGTATTTTCATATTTTGGGCACTTTTGACTGGTTTTAATATATATGTGTAGTTGCGAATCATTTAATGTAGTAATTACCACTTAAGTTGTAAATTGTTGGCTAAAGGCACGATTATGTCTTGACTTAAGTCACTATTCCGTTAATTGTCTTCCTAAACCTAGAGAGAATAGAAAGAGTAGAGAAAGGAGAAGAAATTGAAGATTGAAGAGAGAATCTTGCTACTACACAGGGAAAATCTGCATTTTCTAGCTTGAGGCAAGTTGCTACTTGCTATATGGATTGTTGATACCAAATTTAATCTGCTGACTTGGCTCAATCATATGAATACACGTGGCTATCTACATGGCAACAACGCATACTCTCCGAGGAACTCATACGCTCCGAAGAACTCATACACTCCGAGGAACAGACCTCTCCGAGGAACGCATACGCTCCAAGGAACAGACCTCTCCGAGGAACTCTTGAATACCAGAAAGCTTAGGCGGTTCGAGCTACTCAGGCGGCCCGAGCTGCATCTCGAACATATCATTAATAGCTGAATAACCAACAGTTCAACTGGTTCATTAAATGCTTATCATTTAGACGCACATGCTTAAAGGGCATTAAATGTGTTACCCTTTCATATGTATATCATTTAATGTATCACCCTTTCATATGATAGCTTCGAGGCTATAAATACGTTGTACAATCCCCATTGTAGGGGGAACTGATTCTGAATCCAAACTTTGGGATCCAGAACGCAATCTCTTGTAATCGAGAATTCTCAAACACTCAGCAATAAAACAACAGTGGACGTAGGCCATTCGTATAAGGCTGAACCACATTAAAAATCTTTTGTCTCATTTATTTATCTGTGATTGAATAATTAGAGTGATCTAATTTTTTACATCAAAAGATTGGCGCCGTCTGTGGGAAACGACTGGTAATATCGTTTTCTCACCAATAACAATCCAATACCAATGGCTGATGTGCCGAAATCTAGCAATCGAAACACCGGAACCCCTCCAAATCCATCTGCACCACCAATCATTCCAGATCTGACTGGAATAATGGCAAATTTGGCTCAGGGCCAAACCGCCATGCAAGAAACAATGCGACAACTCATCCAAACCCTCCATGGCGGTGCACTAGCCCATTCCGGATCACGAAACATCCAAAGAAATACCCGTGCGCCTTCTATGCGTACTAGGCGTGTTAATTCATATCGCAATGAGGAATCTGAAGATTTTTCTTATCAACCAGGACAAACTTCATCAATGCGAGCCACAAATACTGAACAACGTGTCACCCTCTCCCCAGAAAGGGCCAGCGCATTGGTAAGATTAAGCAGGGCCTCTCCTTTTGATCGATTAGGCCCTAGGAGGAACAAAAGTCCTCTTAATGCAGCGTCGAGGAGCTTTCGACGACCATCAGATTTAAGGGAAGGATCTGCCCAGTCACGACCAGTTATTCGTCGAGATGTATCTGCCGAGCGATCAGCTGCTCGCCATGATAAATCCCAGGAAGCCACTTCAACGCGATCAGTTGCTCGAACCAATAGGCCCGAGGAAGGAAATGATGCTTGGAAAGGATCTATTCAAAGGCTGGAGGATAGATTAGGGGAAATGGCTAAGGCTAAGAACCCCCTACAACGAACCTTTGTTCGAGGAACACCTTTTGTCCAGGACATTATTGATTTTCCAACACCATCAAAGTTCAAATCACCTGTTGTGACTCCCAAGTATGATGGGAAGACTGACCCTGTCCTTCATATAGAATAATATCAAGCTGCTGCCGACATCTATGCTATCCCAGACGAGATGAGATGCAGGGCATTCTCGGGAACTCTTACCGGATCTGCTCAGATATGGTATAATAATCTTCCTCGGGGTAAGATTTCAACTTTTCTTCAACTGGCCGAGTTATTCATTGGGAATTTCTGCTTTGGAGCAAAGCCAGTTAAACGAGTAGCACATTTGTTAAGTGTTAGACAAAAAGTTGGTGAGAGGATTAGAGACTATATAACTCGTTTTAATAACGAGAAGCTCGAAGTCATTGATTATGAGGAGAAGACAGCGATTACTGCTTTGATGAGTGGACTACTGCCAAACAAGTTGTACTACACTTTGGCCAAAGACCCACCTCGAACCATGTCGGACCTGATGGGAAAAGCATCCAAGATTATGAACGCCGAGGAGGCTATGTCTGCGAAGAAGAATATGGACTCCAAAGAAACCAAGGGGGAAGGTGATAAAGCTAAGAAGAAAGAGCATAAGAACAATGGTGGTGACAAACATTCCAAAAGTAGGTCGTCATGGGAGGTTTTGAAGAAATTTGATAACTACACGCCTTTGAAGGCAAATATCAACCACGTCCTGGAAGAAATTAAGAACAACGAGGAGTTAAACTGGCCCAAGAAAATGAGGTCAGACCCTGACACAAGGAATAGGGAGAAATATTGCGAGTTCCATAAGGATCATGGCCATATGACCAAAAATTTCATAGCTCTTCAGAACGAGATTGAAACACTCATCCGAAGAGGAAAGCTAGAAAAGTATGTTGATCGGGGAGGCGAAAAAAGAAATAATGACCGAACTAGAGAGAGGTCTAGATCTCCTCGTCGGGCAGAGCAGAAAAAGAAGAGAAACCATGAAGATGATCCAGATGATGACCCCGATCTTCCCAAGAAACAAAGGCAACCAGAACGAGAGGTATTTTCAATACGCTTTGGGTCATTTGATTATAATGTTATTACAGGAGGAGATGCAGGAGGAGGAGACCTTACTGCAGAAAGAAAAGCTTACCTCGCAGAGGCTCAAGCTTGCTCGTACATTCAGCGAATAAATTTAGCTGAGGAAGATCGCCCGAGAAAGGTGAATAAAGAAAAATTGGTCATTGGGTTTTCAAATAATGATCTTGCAGGAGTTCTATATCCTTATGACAACCCACTAGTGATCAAAATGAGAATGAAGGAGGTAATGATCTCAAGAGTGTTAGTCGACAACGGTATCTCGGCAGACATCATGTTCTACTCGTGTTTCGATAGTTTAAATTTGAAGCTATCTCAACTGGAGCCTTACCACAGGCCCCTCATCGGTTTTGCTAGCGAAAAAGTATTTCCACTTGGGACGATCAAGTTGGATATATTCATTGGTGCGTGGACTGCTTGTCGGATAGAAAAAATACGTTTTTTCGTGATGGATAAGAATGTCCAGTCATCGTATAATATCATAATGGGAAGAGTAGGGTTGAAGAAGTTCGAGGCTGTACCATCTACAGTGCATCAATGCCTAAAATTTCTAACAAACTTTGGAGTAGGAGTTATGAAAGGTGATCAGAAAGTAGCTCGGGAGTGCTATTATTCATCCACCGAGCAAGATGAATTGGAAGAATCAAAGAAAAAGACTACTACTTATCAAGTGGATGAAGGTGCAAAAATTGAAACCTTGGATCCTCGGGATGAGTCGCAACTCGTGAAGGGTCAAGTGGTGGAAGCTACTGAAAATATCATTCTGGATGACGAACACCCTGAACGAACTACTCAAATAGGTTCGTCATTGGAAGCCTCACTAAAACAGGAATTGATAACTTTCCTTAGAAGCAGAAAACAAACTTTTGCTTGGAGTCATGAAGATATACCTGGGATTGACCCAAACTTCCACGAGCTCAATGCGAATAAGGAGATCAAGCCTGTGAAGCAGAGAAGAAGAGTATTCAGTCCCGAGAAGAATCAAGCTATATAGGAGGAAGTTGAGAAGCTCCAGAAAGCTTGTTTCATTGAAGATGTAAAATATCCACATTGGTTAGCCAATGTGGTGATGGTAAAGAAGAAAAACAACAAGTGGAGGATGTGTGTAGACTTCACCGACCTCAACAAAGCATGCCCAAAAGATCATTTTCCACTGCCTCGAATTGATCAACTGGTGGATGCTACCTCAGGACACGAGTTGCTGAGCTTCATGGATGCTTATTCTGGTTATAATCAGATCAAAATGAAACCTGAAGACAGGGAGAGTACCTCTTTCATTACCCCTAGGGGAACTTATTATTATAATGTTATGCCTTTTGGTTTAAAAAATGCAGGTGCGACATATCAGAGGCTGATGAACAAGGTCTTTGATGAACAAATCAGTGACAATATGGAAGTCTATGTTGACGACATGATGACAAAAAGCAAGAAAGCTACAGATCATTTAGTTGACTTAAGTCAAACTTTTGATCAACTAGATTAATATCAAATGAAGCTGAACCCGACGAAGTGCATATTCGGAGTACGAGAAGGCATATTCCTCGGGTACATTGTCAATCAAAGAGGCATTGAAGCGAATCCTGAAAAGATCAAAGCTCTATTAGGGCTGCAATCTCCAATAAAGAAGAAGGAAGTACAGAGTCTCACAGGATGAGTAGCAGCACTCAACAGATTTGTGTCACGAGCAACTGATAGATGTCTCCCATTCTTCAAGACACTCCGAAAAACTTTTGAGTGGAATGATGAATGTGAGAAGGCATTTAAAGACTTGAAGAAATACTTGGGAGCACCTCCACTGTTGTCCAGGCCGGTGATGGGAGAAAAATTGTATTTTTACCTTGCAGTATCCAAGAATGCAATTAGCTCGGCGTTGATCAGAATGGAGAATGGAGTGCAAAAGCCAATTTACTACACAAGTAAGGCCTTCCGAGGAGCAGAGATCAGATATCCAAGACTGGAGAAATTGGCACTGGCACTGATTGAGGCGAGTAGGAGAATAAGGCCTTATCTCTAGGCTCATACTATAGTAGTATACACCGATGTGCCATTGAGACAAGCCCTTCATAAGCTAGAGAAATCAGGGAGATTAATGTACTAGGCAATAGAGCTCGGAGAATATGATATAATTTATGAACCCAGATCATCACTAAAAGGGCAGGCTGTAGCGGAGTTCACCTATCCTGATACCCCCGAGGAGCAAAAGTTGCTCGCTGATCAACCTGTGGATGTTACAGGATCAACAAACACAAGACCAGACAAATTCTGATTGGTAAAAGGACGTGTGGATGTTACAGGATGTGATGCAGAGATAGTTGGGAGGACTCCGGACGAGAAACAAGAGTTGCTCGCTGATCAACCTATGGATGTTACAGGATCGACAGACACTGGCTCAGACCAACTCCGGTTGGTAAGAGGGCAAGTGGATGTTACAAGGTCATTAAATTCGAACTCAGACCAACCTCGGTTGGTAAAAGGGTAAGAAAAGATGATCGATGAGGAACGAGAAAAATCCGGGGAGGATGAAAGGAAGCAGCAAATATTTCACCGAGGAACTCTGACTGATCAAAAATTTAAAGGCGAGTTACCTATATGGAGGCTATATGTAGATGGCTCATCTTGCACTGCAGGATGTGGCGCGGGAATAGTTCTGAGCACTCCAGACGAGGTCGACATGGAATACGCCTTGCGTTTCCAATTCAAAGCATCCAACAATGAAGCAGAATATGAGGCCATGATTCCAGGGCTTAATTTGGCAAAAATTATGGAGGCGCAGCAGGTTGTGATCTTCAGTGACTCTCAATTGATTGTAAACCAAATGATGGGAGTATATGCAGTTAGAGGAGAATTAATGATCAGATATCATGCAAAGGCAAAGGAGTTATTGTCAGAATTTGCCGCTATTCAGCTGGTCAGAGTACCAAGAATAGAGAATGCAAGAGCAGACGCCCTAGCTCGACTAGCATCAGCTACTCGCACCGAGCTACGACGAATAATCCCAATTGAAGTGTTAGTTGGTCGGAGTATAGAGGAAGATCTGAAGATGAATTTTATCACCCTTGATTTAGGACCATCTTGGATGGTTCCCATCAGGGTATATATCGAGGAGGGAGAATTTCCAATTGACAAGCTTGCAGCCAAGAAATTGAAGTTTAAAGCTGCTCGGTATGTACTAACTAATGGTGTTTTATATAGACGAGGAATTATGGCAGGTTTGCAAAGATGTGTACATCCCACCGAGGTGAAATATTTGATTGAAGAGATCCATGAAGGGTCTTGTGGAGCACATGTAGCAGGTCGGACACTTTTACAAAGGGTGATGACGCAGGGATACTACTGGCCGACGATGAGGGCACATTGTATAGCCTATGCAAAGAAATGTGAGAAGTGCCAACGCTTTTCCTCCATCCGAAGAACTCCACAAGCATTGTTGTCACCCATAACTTCCCCTTGGCCATTTGCCATGTGGGGAATTGATTTGGTTGGACCACTGCCAACGACCCGAGGAAGGTTCAAGTACCTCGTCGTCGCAGTGGATTATTTTACTAAGTGGGTAGAAGCTGAGCCACTCATTGATATGACATACGAGAAGGTGTACCAATTTATTTAGAAGAACGTCATTTGCCGATATGGTCTCCCTCATGCCTTCATCACAGACAATGGGACACAATTTGATAACGAGGAGTTTGCCGCCTATTGTCATCAGTCAAATATTTTGAAGGTCCACTCAGCACCAGGCCATCCTCAAAGCAATGGTCAAAATGAAGTGACAAACAGGATGCTGCTGAACGGTTTGAAGAAAAGATTGGATGATGCGAAAGCAAACTGGATCAACGAGCTACAATCAATACTTTGGGCTTACCTAACTACTCCCCGAGTAGCAACTGGAGAATCACCATACATGCTGGCATTCGGAAGTGAAGCTGTCATACCTGCCGAGTTGGGCCTCCCAACGCACAGGGTACTGAATTTCAATTCCCCTATCAGTGACTTAATGAGAAGACTGGATTTAAACATGCTCGAGGAAGTTAGAGAAGAAGCAGCCATTAGAAATGCTGCTTACCAGCAGCGAACAACTTTGTTCTACAACAAGAGGGTGAAGAAGTGCGACCTGAAAGAAGGAGACTATGTGTTGAAGAAAGTAATCCAAAAGCATAACAAACTGGAAGCAAACTGGCATGGACCATACCGAGTTACAGAAGTTGTTCGACCAGGAACCTATCGAATAGCAACTTTAGAAGGCGAAGAGTTTAAGAATGCATGGAATGCAGAGCATCTGCGCAAGTATTATCAGTGATGTATATGTAACACAGTTTCCATCAGTATGAATAAAATGAAAATATTCTGCAAGTTTCTCTGTTTATTGAAATATTTTTGGGGAATACTAGTGCTATGCACTACTCGGCAAAGCTCGGCAGACTACTCAATAAAATATTCCAAACTGTACCAACTTAGTTAGTCGACGAGGAGAAAATATTCCAAACTGTACCAACTTAGTTGGTCGACGAGGAGAAAATATTCCAAACTGTACCAACATAGTTGGTCGACGAGGAGAAAATATTCCAAACTGTACCAACTTAGTTGGTCGACGAGGAGAAAATATTCCAAACTGTACCAACTTAGTTGGTCGACGAGGAGAAAATATTCCAAACTGTACCAACTTAGTTGGTCGACGAGGAGAAAATATTCCAAACTGTACCAACATGGTTGGTCGACGAGGAGAAAATATTCCAAACTGTACCAACATAGTTGGTCGACGAGGAGAAATATTCCTAAAAATGCCAACCTATTTGGCTAGGAAACGAAATATTTCAAAATTTACCAAGTATGGTTAGTTGGGGATAAACTCTCACTAACTATAATTGGTCGACGAGCACAATTTCACAACCTTGGTTGGTTAGAAAAATTTTAAACATTTTTATACTCATTACTTCATGATCGAGCAACATTACTACTTGTAACTTTTTATTACTAAGTTGGTCGATGAACAACACAATATTTTTATCTTTTTAACAGATATGCATAAATGTAAAGTGTTAATATTTACAAGACAATAGCAATTAAGATTTGCAAACAGAAATGAAAGTTTTTCATTAAATTCCAAATAAATTACATTGATGATAAAAGGAAAGTTACATTGATATGTATACTAACTGTTACAAATTCCTATTCTATTGGTCTTTTCCCCTCAGCTTTCGATACAGGTTCCTCGCCAGCAGACGGATCATTTAAAGACTGAGGAGAATTGATGAAGTTCAAATCCTTCAGCATCCTGATGTTCATCACAGAAGGTCGATCCAGAAGATGCTCGGGACGAGATACCTCAAATTGAGAATGTAAATTGTAGTCACCGAGGTATTTTGCAATTAAGCTCCGAGGAATGGCACGAGCTGGGATCCATTCCATCTCCAGATAGTATGGTGGCACAGGCAAGTCGAGCAACCCGGGATCATAATAGTCCCACAGATAGTGTCCTTGTTCGAGCTTCAGCACGCCTAAGGCATTCAGCCAGCCTTGTTTGTAGCCCTCATTATTGGCATTCTGGATACGATCATCCAAATGGAATAGTGCTTCGTTGTATCCAGCCATCCAGAACTCCCTGGGCTGTTTGTGAAATTGAAATGTTAACCTTTCAAGCTTCTCGTGAAGACTCTGGATGAAAAGCTCATTAGTCTCCAACACTGATTTCTTTGCAGAGAGTTGTTTTTCCAGGTCTCTAATTTTCTTCGACATGTCAGACAAAGCTTGGTTCTTAGCCATTAATTGGAAAGCTTGGTTCTCTAAGGCAGATGCTGTCCTCTGTTCCTCCACTAGAACACGAGCTGCTCTTCCTCGTCCCCGAGGAGATGTGGAAGTGCCCGACCTCCTCAATGTGTCCAACTCTTGCCTCAATTTGGCATTCTCAACTCCTAAAAATGAAAATCCCTCGTCAGTCACTGGGATTATAGCTGTTGAAGAAGAGGCTACAGACTTCAACTGTGCTAGCTCTTTCTGCAAATTGTTATTCTCTTGCTCCAGCAGCTCGGCAATCTGTCTACATGCTTCAACTTCACCCTTTAAGGTTCTCTCTCTGACATCGTACCCAGCAAAGAGCTTCTCGTAACCCTTCTCAGAAGAAAGCTGTTGATACCTCTTCTCATACCCTTCATGCAACAGGGCAGTTGATTCCTTGTACTGATTCTGAAGGTCTTCTAGGGTACATTGAAGATCCTCGATCATTTCATAGTAAGCCACATTATTGGCCACAGCTCGGTCAAGTAAGCACTTCAGGTACTGATAAGCTTCGACTGCCTGTTCTGAAGCATCATGACCAAGGATGTTGGAAACTTCTGATGCACTCAGGTCTGTGTGACCAGCCTTATAAAATTCATTGCATTACTGAATCAGCTTTATATCCTTGGCAGATAGCATATTCATCCTGGCCAGAAACTAGCAGAGAAAGAAAAGACAATCATCAAAAAGAAGATCAAGACAGAGTACAAATAGAAAAGAGACAATCGTATGGAAGAAAACTCAAATTTTATTAGATCATAGTGCAGAGTTACAAAGATCTTGGTTACATTTGACAAAGAAGAAAAATAAAAAGAGAAAACCGAACAACACTACACCTTTTCCTTATCTCCCAAAACCTTCTCGGGAGGTTGGAAAGAGGAGGCAGGTTGCTCGAAAGGAATTGCGACTTGCTCGGAGAGCACCAACTGTTGCTCGGAAGAAGAAACTCCTTGCTCGACAGCATGCTGACTGGTTAGGGCATTCTCTCCCACTACCATTGAAGATTCTTCAGAGGTATCTTCGTCCTCTTCTAATTCTTCTAGAGTAGGAGGAGGACCAGGGATGTGTCTCTGGAAGAGCTCGGATGACTCGTCGACCTTTAATTCCTGAAGGGCAGCAACCCTTCCATCCCTGAAACACTTTACACTGCCATAATCCACTTGAGAGACCATGGCAGCACATCCCTTATCCCAACCTTTGTCCCAGCCAGAGCTGAAGGACTTCTTCACGGCAGCTTTCCTTTTGGCCTTCTCTAAGGCAAGCTTCTCGGACAGCAAAACATCAGCAGCCTTCAATTTTTGTTCTGCTTCCTCCTTCTGCCGAGTTACTTCCTGGAGTTGGACCAACCTTTCCTCAGCAGCCTTGAGTTTATTTTCAAATTCTTCAGCAGTCTTGAGCTTCACATCGAGCTCTTTATTAGCCTTCTCCAAGGCATTCACTTTCCTCTCCAAATCCCTGGAGGCCTCAGCAACTCGAGTTTTCTCCTGCTCGGAGGAAGCAAGTTTATTCTCCCAGACTGCCTTATCAGTATCGTACCACTGGCGAGATTCCTCCAAGGACTTGGTAGCTTCTTCCAGAGCTCCCTCCACGCTGGACGAGGAGCAAGAAGCTTTGATTTCTTCATCCTTCTTAAGGATTATGTTGAATCAACTCGTCAACTATAAACAGAAAAAGAACGCAAAATCATAAACAAATATAAGAAATAACAAAGGAAACTATGAAAAGTTCAAAGTAAAGGTACTTACTGAAGAAAGATGACGAGCAGCCAAAGAAGTAACCATATCCCGAGTAAGGTTATCTTCATTACCTTTCACCTCGGAAATGGTCAAAGACTTTACCGAGCTCATGTCGGAGCTCGGGGGAATAGATGTGGGAACCCTAGTCCCAGCAGTAGGGGGATGAATGGTGGTGTCAGCCAAATTGACTGAGGAGCTCTTCTTCAGCTTCCTCGGGGGAACAAGTACAACCAAGGAAGAATACTTGGTCGGTGATATCACAATCACCTTTCTTGGAGAAGCAGAGCTGCTCGGAGCCACTGCGGGCTTGTCAGCAACCTTCTCGGAGGCTTTAGCAGGAGCAGTTGAAGGAACTACACCAGTCTTATTTGTCCCCTCCTTTGGGACATCAATCTTAATCCTTTTTATTTCTCCAGAACCGGAGGCAGTTTTCTCAAACAGAGCAGGAGTCCTTCTCTTCTTCATCCTTTCGCTCAACGGAACGTGAGATTCTGGCGAAGAACTTGCAGAGGGTGGTACTGGCTCTGCTTCACTGATCACTGGACGAGCAGTGAAAGAAGTTATTTAACTCGTATATTGGAGCAGATAGGAGGCTGATCGAATGTGCTCGTCAGCAACCCTTTGATGTAGACCCCAGATAAGTCCCAAATGCCTTATATTGACATCTGCTTCTTTGGGACACTTTCTTTTGCTATCAACTGCAAATAAACAGATATTATTATCAGTAACACATTTTATCAAACACAAAACAAACATGATTTCAAGATAAATAAAATAAATAAAAATAACTTATCCCATTGCCATAAGGAGGGCATCTGGGACCCTGGTAAACCTCATCTCCGGGTAAAGGAGGGTGTTGCCAATTTTTTACAACAACCCCATGTTCAAAATAATCCCTGTTGGCATCAGGGAGATTGACTACTAAAGATCTATTTATAAACCTAGGTTTTAAATAATAAATATTATCATTAGCTGCCCATCTATAGAAGTACATGATTTTTGGAATTCCTATGTGAGTTCTATGCACTTGATTTAATTTATACACCCCATTAACTATTCTCCATGTGTTGGGAGCTATTCGTGCAGGAACAACATCAAAGTACTGACAAAATTCCAGACACGGAGGATTTGGTGGAAAAGAAAATCCACACTCAACAAAAAAGAGACTGGGGAACCAATGTCCCTCAGCCAAATTGAAATAATTAGAAGGCTCAGAAAGCTCTTACAATACAACCCAAGAAGGAATGGAAAAATCAGATCGAAACTTGTCAAAAGACTCAACTGGGTAAACCATGATGATGAATTAAAAGAAATGAAGAAGAAGAAAGAGGATCTTACAGAAAAAAGACTGAAGCTGTTGACAATGAACGACGGAAGAGATGAACGCACTAAAGAGTAGAAGACAATGAAAAACTCAAAAGATGAAAATCTGAAAAGATAGAAGACAATGGGAGTCTCTATGAAGTTTAAATACCTTGCTTTGGGAACTGGCGAAGTAATGATTATGTTACCGACGGCTAAAAGGGCATTAAATATTGGCGCGGGAATCAAAGCAAACAACAGCGACTAAAAAGGTGAAAAGCGATGCGGAAACCGAAGCGAGCAGAAAAGTCCAAAAAGTATGATTCTACGAATTGGGATAGAGAAATAAATACAAGGGATATGATCCTAAAAATCAGGAAGAACTATTTAAAGCTACCGAATTCCGAGAAAGAATGTTCCATACTCCTCAAATTTCGAACTATGAAACATTGGGGGCTTCTGTTGATACCAAATTTAATATGCTGACTTGGCTCAATCATATGAAGACACGTGGCTATCTACAAGTCAACAACGCATACTCTCCGAGGAACTCATACGCTCTGAAAAACTCATACACTCCGAGGAACAGACCTCTTCGAGGAACGCATACGCTCCGAGGAACAGACCTCTCCGAGGAACTCTTGAATACTAGAAAGCTTAGGCGGTCCGAGCTACTTAGGCGGCCCGAGCTACATCTCGAACAGATCATTAATAGCTGAATAACCAACAGTTCAACTGGTTCATTAAATGCTTATCATTTAGACGCACACGCTTAAAGGGCATTAAATGTGTTACCCTTTCATATGTATATCATTTAATGTATCACCCTTTCATATGATAGCTTCGAGGCTATAAATACATTGTATAATCCCCATTGTAGGGGGAACTGATTCTGAATCCAAACTTTGGGATCCAGAACGCAATCTCTTGTAATCAAGAATTCTCAAACACACAGCAATAAAACAATAGTGGACGTAGGCCATTCGTATAAGGCTGAACCACTTTAAAAATCTTTTGTCTCATTTATTTATCTGTGATTGAATAATTAGAGTGATCTAATTTTTTACATCAACAAAGATAAATGATTTGTTATGATAATGATGTATTAATCATGGTTTAGCTATTTAGGGTTTTCTTTGGGTATTTGTGGGTTTTGATCCATTCAAAAATGATTGAGATGATTGATGAGGTTTAGGGTAGTCACTAGTAGTATTGATGATCTATTGGTGATGATAAATGAGTTGGATTTGAGTTGGGATAGTTTTGGAGTCCAATACTCCATAGCCAAAATTTGCAATAATCGCAGGGCCGAATCGATTCACCCAGGGGCAATTTCCAGTTCTAAGTGAACCGAATCGATTCGGGTTGGTCCGAATCGATTCGGCATTTATGCAGAAACTCAACTTTTCTGACCAAACCGATTCGACCCTTGGGCGAATCGATTCGGAAATTATGAAGAATCCCATATCTTCTGGCAGAATCGATTCGGCTAGGCCCCGAATCGATTCGGAAGCCCTACACTTTTTCAAATTTCTTTCTTTTCTAATTTTAACCCTTTTCTTTAGGATTAGTAATTAGGGACCTTCTTGAATGAAGTAAATATAGGATCCTAGAGTATTAGTTGAGTTGGTCGATACCCTAGACTAGAATGGGTTCATCTAGGGTTCAGTCCGGGGGTGTTCGAAGTAATGTTCAGGCATTACTTCCTTCGTATAGGTTTATATGAATCTAGGAGATCTTAAAGTCAAATTTGGAGACTTTAGAAGTTAATGGGAAATAGGATTTACTTAATGGTCTATTATAAAGCCAAAAGGTAATCTTTGTAAAATAACTTGGGAGTCTAATTACCCTTTGAGGTTATTATGATGATTAGAGTACGTCTTGTTCCGGATAACCATAATGGAATTGATAAAATGGAAATGGAATTTGGAAATGGTAAATGTAAATGATAATTTACTAAATCATGTAATGGAAATTAATAAAATGGATGATACACACCTCTCTAAATACCATCTTAAGGGAAGTCCGCGCGTGAGGTGAAGCCCCCTGGCTAATGAATGCAGGGCGGATATAGTCCTAGACCATATGAGCGCTTGTTTTATATTTTTCTGCGATGGGTAGGTAATTTTGGGTGTGGTTATGACTACCTCGCAGGCATATGGACGCTTCCCGACGTTTTCGATAGGATCCCAGGTTGTCTTATGATAGGCCCTGGAAGATGATGGTTATTTAGGGGGGTGCACAGTGGGGAAACCCGAAAGGGAGGTCCTAGAATCGTTATATATGTATACTTATAACTATTCTAACATCAAGTTGGACTTTATGGTTATTAAAGCCATAAAGAGCTAAACCAAATGCCGTAAAGAGCATAGAATATGCCACAAAGAGCATACAATTGAGATACGTGCTACAAAGAGCACATGGTAATTTGTATTCCTGATAAGGAATGAAAAGATAAAATGAAAAGGATGAAAAATGGAAAAAGGTTTATGATTGTTCTTATTCTCATATATATATGATTGAGTTTTTCTTTATAATCATTTAATTGCTTTAGTTCATTTTACGATGTTATCATGCTAGAATCTCATCTTTACTCCCTGATTAACTGTTCATAATTGTCATACTTGTCATTTATCTGGTGATCACATAAAATCGGGCCCTGATCGGTTCTTCTTTTTATTGTGCATATATATATATATATATCTATATATATATATATATATATATATATATATATATATTATATCCGCTCAGGTGCTCCACCCCATGGTCACCCGTAATGACCATCCCGTTCCAGTGTCTTTTGACGAGCCATGACATTTTACGGACATCACGGGATATTTTGTATAGACGCACTTCTTTTTGTATTCTAGATATGATCAGTCCTTGTAATCGGGCAAATGGCCCAAACTTTTTGTAATTGTATAATGAATGTAATATGTAGATTATTGAACCTGTTGTACATTGTATGCATCCTGTTGACCGGCCTTATACTCGGTCCTTTATATTGTACGTTTATTGTCGTTATTACATATATGCTTTGGGTTTCCACCTTCTTTTCTAGAATGGGTTGTTGATAATGCTTTCTTTAAATTACAAAACAAAATTTTTGACAACCCATTTTCTGAAATATTGTGTGGTTATCCCGTATACTCTATATGTTGTCACGATGCTGAGAATGGATCCGTCTATGATTCCAGTATTATTGGAGTATCGGGCTAGCCACCCCTTATTTCGGATACCGAGTTATCACAGATGGTATCAGAGCCTCAGGTTCTAGAGTCTTTAGGATCTATGCGGACTTATCACGTTCTACCGTAGCGTTCTTTGATATAGAGCCTAATGTTAGGACTGCTTTGTTGCTTATGTTTGCGATCTTCTGCAAGATATATTGTTGTACATAGTACTCTAACTCTATTTGACATCCTGCTCGACGTAATAGTATTGTGGAGGAGGATGTTGGCCCTCCGCCGCCGCCACCGGGGGGTATAAATGCTACTGATGTGGCAAACATAGTGGCCCAAGCAGTCAATGCAGCGATGACTGTAGTGGTACAACAAATGCCACAAGCTCAACCACGGGCGCAAGAGGCACAAGATCCTACGGGACCTTCTCCGTGGGAAAGAGTTAGAGAGTCTTTTCTGAAGGGCCATCCCCCGGAGTTCGATAGAGGCAAATCAGTGGAAGAAAGACGTGCAACGCCGTCTTCGAATAGTGGAGTGTAGTGAGGAGAAAAAGCAAATCCTTGTTACTTTCAAGCCTGTCAGATAGGCATTACATTGGTGGTAGTCGATGACTACACCCGAACAGAGGGATACGATGACAATCACTGATTTTTGGGCCTTGTTTGACCGGAAGTACTTCCCTCCCGCCGTTCAAAGGGAGATGCGAAGGAAGCTTCAAGATGTGGTATAGGGAGATAGATCTGTCATAGAGTATGAAGAGGAGTTTACCCGGTTGGCAAGTTTTGTATCGGATGAAGTAACTCCAGAAGAAAGGAGAATCTTCAAGTTTGTGGGAGGTTTACATTGACGGATAAAACAACACTTGTTGGGAAATCCGACTTTACAAACCTTTGGGGATATGATGAATGCAGCCCTACTTCATTGTCAAGAATATAGATTGTTTGAGCAAAATAATAAGAAGAATGCAGCGATGGGGCAGGTGAGCAAACCTGGAGGTAACGGGATTGGAGGAGGAGCATCTTCTTCATCCCAATCTTCGGGGAATAAGCAAAGGGAGAGGGATCCCCATCAAGGGGATTTGTCTAAATGCCAATGCTTTGGTGGCTTTAATGCGGGTGCTAACAATAATAGGAAAGGTCAAGGTGGACCGCCACAATAACCAGCAGGTAGAGGTGGGAATAGTGGTAGAGGCCAGCAGGGTCGAGGCTTCGGGCAGTTCAGAAACAATCAAGGGCGGAACCAAGAGAATTTGATGAATAAATGTTTTTATTGTGGAGAGTTGGGTCATTATAAGAGGTCGTGTCCTCAGTTGATGGGAGGGAAGCTTCCTAGGGCTCCGCAGCAGTCGTATGTACAGTTTCCGCCTCAAGCATCGAATCCGGTTGTTCCTCCGTAGCAGGGGCAACTGCAGTATGGACGGGTATATCATATTCAGGAGGCTATGCTTCCTCCAGCCCCTCCAGCACCGCCAGAAATCGAGGGTACGTTTCTCATTCAAGGGCATATGGGTCGAGTATTATTTGATATGGGTGCGACACACTCTTTCATTTCTAGGAGTTTTGCTCAGACCACAGATGTGATAAAGTCTGCTGAGAGTACCTTCACTAGTGTTGAATCCTCTATGGGTGATGGTTCATTGATTTTCTTTGTTTGTAAAAAAATAAGAATTAATCTTGGTAATTTGTATTTTGAGGCCGATTTGCTCGTCCTTAACATGGTCGGGTATGACGTGATTTTGGGAATGGATTGGTTAATGAAATATCACGCGATAGTGAATTGTTACGGAAAGAGTATAGTCTTCGCCGTTCTAGGACAAGCAATGTTCTTAGTAGTTATGCCTAGTTTGGAAGGTAGTACGAGTACCTATTTATATTATATTGCGGAGGATACTTCTAGGGATGTAGTTGTTCCCCTGGATTCTCTTTTGATTGTTAGAGATTTTGAAGATGTTTTTCGGGAAATACCGGGATTACCTCCAGGTCGGGAGATTGAGTTTGTAATCGATTTAGAGACGGGAACTCGACCGATTGCGAGAGCTCCATATCGCATGGCTCCTGTAGAGATGAGGGAGTTAAGGGATTAAATTCAACAGTTGTTGGAGCAGGGATTTATTAGGCATAGTACTTCGCCATAGGGTGCTCCGGTGTTATTTGTTAAGAAAAGAGACGGTTCTCTCCGGTTATGTGTGGACTATAGAGAGTTAAATAAAGTCACCATCCGGAATAAGTACCCTTTGCCTCGTATTGATGATTTATTTGATCAGCTTAGGGGAATGTCTTACTTCTCTAAGATCGATTTGAGGATGGGGTATCATCAGTTGCGGATACGGGAGCAAGATGTATCCAAGACCGCATTTCTTACGAGATATGGATCCTACGAGTTTTTGGTTATGCCCTTTGGACTAACCAATGCCCCAGCCATATTTATGGATCTCATGAATAGGGTATTTGGGGATTTCCTTGACCAATTTGTCATTATGTTCATCGATGACATTCTAGTCTATTCTCAGACCGAATCTGACCATGCTACTCACCTACGGTTGGTCCTGCAAAGATTGAGGGATCACCAATTGTATGCAAAGTTTGAGAAGTGGGGCTTTTGGTTGAAGGAAGTTCAGTTTTTGGGTCATGTGGTGTCATCCCAGGGTATATCGGTGGATCCAAGCAAGGTGGTTGCGGTGAGGGAGTGGGGTCAGCCCATGACACCTACCGAGGTTCGTAGTTTTCTGGGTTTGGTGGGTTACTACCGTCGATTTATCAAGGGTTTCTCTAAAATCGCAAGCCCTTTGATAAATTTAACCCGAAAAGGGGTGAGATTTGTTTGGGATAACTCTTGTCAGGTCGCTTTTGATGAGCTCAAAGATAGATTGACTTCGGCTCCAGTACTCGCTTTGCCAAAACCGGGACTGGAATATCTAGTCTTCACCGATGCATCTTTATAAGGATTGGGAGGTGTGCTTCAACAAGAGCGACGGGCTATCGCTTATGGTTCCCGCAAGCTAAAGCCTCACGAAAGAAACTATCTGGTGCATGACTTAGAGCTTGTCGTGGTTGTCTTTGACTTGAAGATTTGGAGGCATTATCTCCTAGGGGAGAAATTCAGTCTTTTCACGGACCATAAATCGCTGCAATATTTATTCTCCCAAAAAGAATTGAATATGCGTCAGCGCCGATGGTTGGAGTTCGTGAAAGATTATCAATTTGACATTCATTATCATCCGGGCAAGGCGAACGTAGTGGCAGATGCCTTGAGTAGGAGACCCGAGGGAGAGTTAGCTGAAGTATGGAAAGCTAAGTGGAAAGAGCTCAGTCAGGAGGATGCGGTAGTGAGAGCGTTCATGTCTGTGATGACCGTTACTCCTACCATTGTGGCTAGGGTTATAGAGTCCTAAGGAAGAGATAAGGGTTGCCAAGACCACATACACTAATTATTGTCCGAGGGGGCGGAATCATACTCAATAAGTTCAGAGGGTGGATTACGCTTCCACGGGAGACTCATTGTTCCTGAAGAGGGGGATTTGAGAAGGGTGGTGATGGCAGAATCTCACGGGTCAAAATTCTCGGTACATCCCCGCGTGGACAAAATTTATCAAGACATGCGCCGTTAATATTGGTGGCCTGGCATGAAGAGGGATATTTCTGAATTTGTGTCCCAATGCACCACTTGTCAATTAGTCAAAATCGATCATCAAAGATCGACAGGTCTGCTGCAGCCGCTGGAGATTCCTGTTTGGAAATGGGAGAGCATATCGATGGACTTTATTACAGGCTTACCAAGGTCTTCGATTTGGGTAATTGTCGACCGCTTGACTAAGTCGACACACTTCTTACCTGTTCGCACGGATTTTGATACCGCTCACTATGCCCAGTGGTTCATCGAGGAGGTCGTTAGACTTCATGGGGTACCTTTGAATATAGTTTACGACCGAGATAAGATCTTTGTCTCCCACTTTTGGCGAAGTTTCCAGGAGGCCATGGGGACCGAGTTGAAGTTAAGCATTTCTTATCATCCTCAAACAGATGGTCATACTGAAAGAGTAAACCAAATGTTGGAGGATATGCTTCGTATGTGCATGCTTGATTTCAAGGGCGGTTGGGAACAATACGTCCCCTTGGTTGAGTTCGCTTACAACAACTCATACCAATTTACTATTGGAATGGCGCCTTGTGAGGCTCTTTATGGCCGACCGTGTAGATCGCCCGCTTGTTGGTTGGAAGTGGGTGATAACAAATTCCTTGGACCTGAAATGATCCAAGATACTTCCTCAAAAATTGACCTCATTCGGAATCGCATTCGAATAGCCCAAGATAGGCAAAAGAGCTATGCCGATGCGGGTAGAAGACACCTGTAGTTCGAGATTGGAGACCAAGTCTTGGTGCGAGTGTCACCAATGAAGGGCATTAAGCGTTTTGGGAAAAAGGGGAAGCTTGCGCCACGTTTTGTTGGACCTTTTCCAGTTATTGCGAAAGTCGGTCCAGTGGAATACCAATTTTCATTACCGGAACCTTTGCAACAAATTCACGATGTATTCCATGTTTCCTCTCTAAAGAAATATAGGAGATGCGAAGGTGCCCTTTGGCATATCCCTTTCAAGGATATTGACTTGCAACCCGACGTTTCATATGAAGAACAGCCGGTTGCTATTTTAGAGCATGGGGAGCGTAGGTTGAGGTCTCTTGTGGTGCCCTTGGTGAGAGTCCAATGGAGCCATCACAATGCTAAAGAATCGACGTGGGAACGTGAGGACGACATGCGGGAAAAGTATCCGCATCTCTTCTTACAAGGTACATTTGAATTTTGGGGACAAAATTCCCTCTTAAGGGGGGGAGTATGTAACAACCCTAGCTTTTGAGATTTGATTTTATATTAAATTACTATATGAAGTAATTATATAAAATGTAAGAATATGGAGTAAATATTAATCTAATGAAGAAAAGTTAATATTTACTAACTTGTTGTATATTCACTGCATGTTAATGTAGATATCCTCATGTGGAGTTTCATGGTGTCATGAGATATAAATGACATTGATGGTTTAAAATGGAACCGAAACCTAAAATGAATTATAAAATGTCCAAATGATAATTTGGAGTCCGTAGTTAGTTCCGGAACGTGCGAGATAGTCAAAATGTGTGCCATATTGTATTTTCATATTTTGGGCACTTTTGACTAGTTTTAATATATATGTGTAGTTGCGAATCATTTAATGTAGTAATTACCACGTAAGTTGTAAATTTTTGGCTAAAGGCACGATTATGTCTTAACTTAAGTCACTATTCCCTTAATTGTCTTCCTAAACCTAGAGAGAATAGAGAGAGGAAGAGAAAGAGTAGACAAAGGAGAAGAAATTGAAGATTGAAGAGAGATTCTTGCTACTACACAGGGTAAATCTTCATTTTCTAGCTTGAGGCAAGTTTCTACTTGCTATATGTGGTTTAAGATAAATGATTTGTTATGATAATGATGTATTAATCATGGTTTAGCTATTTAGGGTTTTCTTTTGGTATTTGTGGGTTTTGATCCATTCAAAAATGATTGGGATGATTGATGAGGTTTAAGGTAGTCACTAGTAGTATTGATGATCTATTGGTGATGATAAATGAGTTGGATTTGAGTTGGGATAGTTTTGGAGTCCAAGACTCCATAGCCAAAATTGGCAAAAATTGTAGGGCCGAATCGATTTGGCCTGGTCCGAATCGATTCGCCCAGGGGCAGTTTCCAGGTCTAAGTGAACCGAATCGATTCGGGTTGGTCCGAATCGATTCGGAATTTATGCAGAAACTCAACTTTCCTGACCGAACCGATTCGGCCCTTGGGCGAATTCATTCGGTAATTATGCAGAATCCCATATCTTCTGGCCGAATCGATTCGGATAGGCCCCGAATCGATTCGGAAGCCCTGTACTTTTTCAAATTTCTTTCTTTTCCAATTTTAACCCTTTTCTTTAGGATTAGTAATTAGGGACCTTCATGAATGAAGTAAATATAGGATCCTAGAGTATTAGTTGAGTTGGTCGATACCCTAGACTAGAATGGGTTCATCTAGGGTTCAGTCCGGGGGTGTTTGAAGTAATGCTCAGGCATTACTTCCTTCGTATAGGTTTATATGAATCCAGGAGATCTTAAAGTCAAATTTGGAGACTTTAGAAGTTAATGGGAAATAGGATTTACTTAATGGTCTATTATAAAGCCAAAAAGGAAGCTTTGTAAAATAACTTGGGAGTCTAATTACCCTTTGAGGTTATTATGGTGATTAGAGTACGTCTTGTTCCGGATAACCATAATGGAATGGATAAAATGGAAATGGAATTTGGAAATGGTAAACGTAAATGATAATTTACTAAATCATGTAATGGAGATTAATAAAATCGGTGATACATACCTCTCTAAATACCATCTTAAGGGAAGTCCGCGCGTGAGGTGAAGCCCCCTGGCTAATGAATGCAGGGCGGATATAGTCCTAGGCCATATGAGCGCTTATTTTATATTTTTCTACGATGGGTAGGTAATTTTGGGTGTGGTTATGACTACCCCGCAGGCATATGGCCGCTTCCCGACGTTTTCGATAGGATCCCAGGTTGTCTTATGATAGGCCCTAGAAGATGATGGTTATTTAGGGGGGTGCACAGTGGGGAAACCCGGAAGGGCGGTCCTAGAATCGTTATATATGTATACTTATAACTATTCTAACATCAAGTTGGACTTTATGGTTATTAAAGCCATAAAGAGATAAACCAAATGCCGTAAAGAGCATATAATATGCCACAAAGAGCATACAATTGAGATACGTGCCACAAAGAGCACATGGTAATTTGTATTCCTGATAAGGAATGAGAAGATAAAATGAAAAGGATGAAAAATGGAAAAAGGTTTATGATTGTTCTTATTCTCATATATATATGATTGAGTTTTACTTTATAATCATTTAATTGCTTTAGTTCATTTTACGATGTTATCATGCTAGAATCTCATCTTTACTCCCTGATTAACTGTTCATAATTGTCATACTTGTCATTTATCTGGTGATCACATAAAACCGAGCCCTGACCGGTTCTTCTTTTTGTTGTGCATATATATATCTATTATATCCGCTCAGGTGCTCCACCCCATGGTCACCCGTAATGACCTTCCCGTTCCAGTGTCTTTTGACGAGCCATGACATTTTACGGATATCACGGGATATTTTGTGTAGACGCACTCCTTTTTGTATTCTAGATATGATCAGTCCTTGTAATCGGGCAAGTGGCCCAAACCTTTTGTAATTGTTTAATGAATGTAATATGTAGATTATTGAACTTGTTGTACGCTGTATGCATCCTGTTGACCGGCCTTATACTCGGTCCTTTATATTGTACGTTTGTTGTCGTTATTACATATATGCTTTGGTTTTCCACCTTATTTTCTAGAATGGGTTGTTGATAATGCTTTCTTTAAATTACAAAACAAAATTTTTGACAACCCATTTTCTGAAATATTGCGTGGTTATCCCGTATACTCTTTGTGGTGTCACGATGCTGAGAATGGATTCGTCTATGATTCCTGTATTTTTGGAGTATCGGGCTGGCCACCCTTATTTCGGATATCGGGTTGTCACAGAGGCTTCTAATGAAGTTACAGTGTGAACTCGTTAGAAATATCGTTCGAACGACATTCTAGTGGCCTTTGTGGGAACTCGTTGGCAAACTCGTTCGAATGACATATTGTTCGAACGACAAAATCGTTCGAATGACATTTAGAACGAACTTTCCCAAAGTTGAAAATTTTAGTTTTAGCCCAGAAACTTTATATACTTTATTTTTAAAGTTTTAATAGAATCTTTCTGAAAATAAATAATAGTTTAAAATAAACTACACCCAATATAAAATGTTCCAAGCTTCTCTCTCTATATATATATATATATTAAAATTCATTCATACCTTAGGAGCAATGGAACCATGTTGATGACGTAGAAATGAAGCACATTAAACTCGGAAATTTGATGAAGCTTTATATTCTTGGCCGCTACGTCTTCAACAAACACGTCATAGGCTTGAATGATGATCAATTAACTCTATTCTATGACTCAAACGTTTTTTTCTGGAATTGAGCCAAAACTATAAAGGACTCAATTGGAAATTTGTGTCCTTACAAATCTCCCCCTTTGGCTATTTCAGGACAAAAAAATGTCCCACGCAAAATAAAATACAATGCTTGACTCAAACAACCCAAGGATCAAAATCTTTGCCGGTGAAAGTTGCCACTTAGAATATAATAATTCCTGCACACTTAAGCAAACACATTAAACGCATAGGGAATATCAAAATATTAAATGCACTTAAATAATTACTCCCCCTAAATTAATTTTCCCTTTATCAATTATGATCAACCTAATAAGATAGCGCTCTCCCCCTAAGTTAAATCTCCCCCAAACTAAGATACGATTACAATAGGATTAGATACCATTTCTCCTTCTATCATTCTCCCCCCTTTTTGTTCAGGAATAGACAAAGGATAAAACTGATTTAAACATGATGTGTAAAGTGATAAGAGCATGAAAGCACATAGGCAACAAAAGAAAAAAACTAATCCATACAAGAATAAAGGGTACCAACTAAGGTGCAAGAAACAGATACCAATATGATACATAAGTATTAATCATGTGATATCAACAAAGAATGCAACAAGATAGATACCAATTATGAAGTAGAAGCATAAATGGACTAGAAAGCAAGGCAAAGACCAAATAAAATATCATATATATACATACTATAGATATACCAAAGATGCACACGCATATATATATATATATATATATATATATATATATATATATATATATAAAAACACAAATGACACAAAATAAGATAAGCTTTTCACACTCGTATGTCAAAAATGTATCATATGGAAACGGAAGTGTTGGGGTGTGAACTAGTAACAATTAGATTTAGACCCAATCACTTAAAACATGTTCACAGAGTTCTCACTTGATTGCAAACTTCATCACATTTGAATATAACCTCATGTGACAATATAAATTGAACTCAATGAATAAACATACACAATGCATACAAGCCTAGACTTTTGATGATTCTACAAGCCAATAGATTCATGACATTAAAAGTACAACTAGGATAAATGGACATTGTGCAAACCGTTGATATACCATCCAATCTCCCTCAATAAGCATATATATTTGAATGAATATATCAAAATACAATAGGAATGAATATATCAAACAAAAATAGTCCTTGAAAATTATTTTTCTTTTTAATGCCATAATTCTATTTTTAGGCCTTTGGACCACGTATTTCTTTTAGGTCCAAACAAACGGTGGCTTACTATTCGCAAAGGATAATAATTCCTTTCGGATCCCTTCCCTGTGCACATTTATATTTATCATTTTTTTATATCTCACACAAATCTCACGTGCAACGGATTTTAACATGCACTAGTCCTCCTAGGTCACAAATATGTAGATGACAAGATTAATAGGAGAACACCTCACAAATATCAAATATAATATGTGATGAATAAATTTCAAAAGAGCTCGTGCATGTGTGAATTGAGGCATATAAAAATAGAATCCTTTATATTAACACAAAATCCAACTACTCCATGTAAGCATGGTAAAGAACATAATAAGGATTAACAATCTAAACCAAAAGTTCTAGCTATATGAGAGCGTAAAAGATGGGATTCAAACACAAGTATATGTCACATAAAGTGTGTCAAACTAAAATACACACAAAAGAAAATCTTTTTGAGTTTTTGAAATTTTTAACCAAAAATAGAAATATATACTCAAAAGACAAACAAAAATCATTTGAATTTTTCATTAAGCTTAAATTACCAAGAGATAAAAACTCAAATGATAAACAAAAATCTTTTTGTATTTTTTATTTAATGCAAACAAAATAAATATAATACAAAAGATAAACAAGTCATGATTTTTAGCATTAGATATGAAATAAAGCAATGACTAGAAAATGACTAAACATGCATACACCTAGCAATGATATATAATATGAAGCACAAAAAGCTAGAGTACGCAAAGAAAACTAACACATTCAACCTTTAGATTTAGCAAGTGAGGAAGCATCTGATAGTAAATGATAATCAAAAACCCTATCTTGTAAAGCTACCAAGTCGGATCTCCTAACCCAAACTAGTGAAGAATGATGATCTAGGGGTATAGGAATCTTAGATACCTTGGTTTCCTTACATTTGGATTTTCTAGGAACTCGTTTAAGATCAAAAAAAAATTTCCTAAGATGACCTTTTCGACCACAATGTGAGCACTTAAAAACTCGACGAAAAGACATACCTCCGGAATGATCATTAAAAGCTTTCCTAGGCGATTCTTCTAAAACATTGGTTTTGTCTTTATGAGTTGATTCATTACAAGTATCTAAGCCTAAACCATAAGTGTCATTTTTTATTTGGACCGTGCCTAAGATTTTATCTAGATTTTCAAACCTACACTCCAAATCAAATTTAACTTTTCTAGAGTCTTTTAATTTATTTTTTAATTCTGAAATGTTAGACTCTAATAAAACATTTCTCTCTTCAAACTCAAGAAACTCTTTTTTTAAGGATTCCATTAAAACTCTAAGTCTATCTCTCTCACCTTGTACATATTCAAGCTTCTCTCAAAGAGTTCTCTCTCGTGTCCTAAGGTCTTCCACCATCGCACTATCATCAACGACCTTGACACGCTCTTTTAAACTCGCTTCTAACTTCAAATTAGCTCTTTTTAATTTAATAGATTCTTGATAAAGTTCTTGAAAATCATTTTGAAGTTCACCCACATCAACCTCTTCTTCATTTTCACTCTCTCTTTCTTCTTCACTCTCACTACCATAAAAAATAAGGGAATCATAAACTTTGACCTTGGAAGTGTCATGTGTTAAAATTTCATCAATAGATAAGTTCTCACAATCACTCACATGACTAGCCATAAAAGCCACAAAGTTGGGCTTAGTGGGGGAATCGGGTCCCTCTTCATTTTCACTATCACTAAGGGTTGTATTAAAAGACATTGGTTGCTTACCTTCTTTCCTTAGTTTAGTGGGGCACTCAAAATCCCTATGGCCATACCCTTCACAATCAAAACATCTAATTGACTCGCCCCTATTTAAATTTTCTTTAGGAGTTTTTGGGATGTTCTCGGCTTTATCATGCGTAGATTTTTCAAATTTCTTAAAATCATTTTTAAATTTATCTTTGTTAAATTTAAGAAATTTTTGAAACTTTCTAGCAAGCATAGCCATATCTTCCGAGTCACTATCACTGTCACACTCTACTACTTGTTATTCCTCTTTTCGAGCTTTTAAAGCAATGCCCTTTTCTATTTTCCTTTCAGATTTAGAGGGAAACATGTCCAGTTCATAGGTTTGTAAATCACCTACGAGCTCTTCTAATTTCGTAGAGGCTAAAGTTGGTAAAGAATTTAAAACGGTCACTTTTGGAATAAATCTGTCATGAAGGGACCTTAAAATTTTCTTTACTACTCGGTTGTCGGGTATTTTCTCTCCTAAATTAAAAGATGAATTAACAATATCGGAAAGTCTATTATAAAATTCATCAAAAGTTTTTTTTTTATTCATTTTGATGGATTCAAATTGAGTGGTGAGGTTTTGGAGTTTTGAAGCTTTCACGACACTAGTTCTTTCATGAGTGAGTTGTAAAATATCCCAAGCTTCTTTAGCGATTTCACACGTCATAATACGACCGAATATATCCGGTGTGACCGCGCTAAACAAGGCATTTAAACCACGAGAATTAAAATTTGAAAGTTTAAATTCATTCTCACTCCATCTATCGGCCGGTTTGGGAACACGTTCATTATCTACTAAATGAGTTGGTGGAGACCACCCATTAATTACAGATAACCAAACCCTTTCGTAGATAGATTTAAGTGCCGATTTTATTCGCGCTTTCCAGTACACATAATTAGAACCATCGAATATAGGAAATTTTGAGAATGGAAAAAATTCCATTTTAGCCAAAAAAAATTAAAGCATCTTTAACGAAATAATTTATCTTTTTGGCTCTGATACCAATTTGAAAACGCGAAGGCCCCCAATTTTAAAATCTTATCAAAAATTATTTCCTTTTATAGATGCGGAAGCGAGATAATTCACACAAAAATAACAAATTTTAATTTCTTCTAAATAAAAATTAAACCAAGTGAAATTAAGATGAAACACACACACAATTTAATTTCACTTAAACCCAATTAATTTAACCCAAGTCCTAGAAATTTGCCTAAGTCAAATTTCTCAAATTTAACAATTAGGCCAAACCAAATTTAAACACATTAACTTAACAACTTGAATTAACTACACATAACCCAAATTAAATTTAGCACTACATTAGACAAATAGTGATCAAACCAAATTTTATCGTTTTACCTAAGCATGCATTCTAGGTGATATATCAAGATAAAATAAACAATAAATCACCACGCTGCGATGTACGAGGAAAAAACCACAAACAGGAAACAACCTCGGACGACCCTAGCCATAAGTCCATTAAGTATGGATTTACAAATTACAAGACAGAAAGACTTACAACACTCGATTCGATCCCTCTCAAGCCCCGACGCTTCTTCTTGTAAACACCTCCGCCTGGTAGACAACCCCGGAGTTCCACCGAAATCTTGGCCTTCACCAATGAGACATAGGTACACCGTCAACCACACATGGTGCCTTTCACCATATGAGAATGCTGCAGTAAAACAAGCTCTTCTTCTTTGAGGGATTTAGAAGCAAACCAAACTTCTCTTGAAATGGTAGAGATCAAACCGATGCCAAACTCCAAGCAATGATATATATATATATATATATATATATATATATATATATATATATATATATATATATAGTAACTTGGATAAACAAACTTTGGGTAAAAACTAGAGTGTTAAATGATTTATTCTTGAAAAATTAGACCCTCAAAACCATGAACTTTTCTTGGAAGAATTTGCTCTCAAAAAATCTCTCAAGGAGTTGGAATAGAATGAAAAGTTAAGTTAAAAAACTTGGTTCCCTCACTTAGATATTTAGGAAAAGAATCAATGGAAAAAGTAGTGCGAACGAGGGAAAAAACTGCTCAAAACTGCCAATTAACTCTTCCCGCCAAAACTCGTTCGAACGAGATTTTCGTTCGAATGAAGTCTCGTTCGACCAAGGCTTCTAACGAAGTTCCAGTGTGAAATCGTTAGAAATATCGTTTGAACGACATTCCAGTGGCCTTTGTGGGAACTCGTTGGCAAACTCGTTCAAACGACATATTGTTCAAACGACAAAGTCGTTCGAACGACATTTCGAACGAACTTTCAGAAAATTGAAAAATTTTAGTTTTAGCCCAGAAACTTTATATGCTTTATTTTTAAAGTTTTAATAGAATCTTTCTGAAAATAAACAAGAGTTTAAAATAAACTACACCCAATATAAAATGTTCCAAGCTCCTATATATATATATATTAAAATGCATTCATACCTTAGGAGCAATGGAACCATATTGATGACGTAGAAACGAGGCACATTAAACTCGGTAATTTGATGAAGCTTTATATTCTTGGCCGCTACGTCTTTAACAAATACATCATAGGCTTGAAGGATAATCAATTAACTCTATCCTATGACTCAAACGTTTTTGTCCAGAATTGAGCCAAAACTACAGACGACTCAATTGGAAATTTGTGTCCTTACGAAAGGGATTATATGTGTAAGAATTATATTCTGAATTATCTCTGCCTTGAATTGTATGATGTCTATTGGTCCTGTTCCACTGCTAAAGAATTATGGAACACACTGGGTAAAAAATATGGAACTGAAGATGCTGGGTCCAAAAAATTTGTGGTTGAAGATAATAAATATGTTGTGTCGAAACTAGAAGAACAAAAAATTATTATTCACGAAATTCTGGCCTAGGGTTATAGCATATGTGAGGAATTTCAAGTTTCTTCTATAATTAAAAAACTGCCACCTTCTTGGAAAGATTACAAAAATGGTCTTAAACACAAGAAGAAAGAGATGACACTAGAAGATTTGATAGTTCGTTTGAGAATTGAGGAAGACAATAGGAATGCAGAACTTAAGGAGAAAATTTTTGAATTTAGTTCTAAGGCTAATTTGGCCGAGGGGAAATCAAATGGAAACCAAAAACAGAACCAGTTTAAGCCTAAATATTCAAACCAGAAACATGGGCACCATAAACCAAACCAGAATTTGAGGTCAAACCATAAATTCAAACATAATTATCAGAATAAATATTCTAAACCTCAATTTAAATCTAAACTTGTAGGTTAATGTTATGTGTGTGGGAAATCAGGTCATTATGCTAAAGATTGCAAGTTTAGGAAGAGTCGGGATGTGAAGCGGCAAGCAAATGTAATCTAGGAGGGTACATTTTCTATTGAGGTGACCGGGGCAAACATTGTGAGTAACATTACAGACTGGTGGCTTTATTATGGTGCTACCAAATATATTTATGGCACCAGAGGTGCCTTCACTACCTTCATTGTTATGGGTGAGGGTAAACGTCTCTACATGGGAAACTCCTCTTCGTCTAAGGTTGAGGGGAAGGGAACCATAGTTTTGAAATTCACTTCTGGAAATGTTCTTACCTTGAAAGATGTTTTGTATGTCCCTGAGGTTAGGAAGAATCCGGTGTCCAGTTTTATCTTAGTTAAGAAGGGTTTTAAAATTATTCTGGAGAGTCATAAGGTAGTTGTGACTAAGGGAGGTGCTTTTGTGGGGAAATATTATGTTCATGAGGATATTTTCAAACTAAATGTAATTGTGGTTGATAATAATAAAGCATCCATTTCTTCTGCTTATTTGATTGACTCTTTTGATATGTGGTATTTTAGACTTGGTCATATAAATAAGGCATCCATTAAAAAAATAATGTTTTTGGGAAACATACCAAAATCTGATATTTCTTCCAACTCTAAATGTGAAAAATGTGTTGAATCAAAATATTCTAAAAAATCTTTTTCGAGTGTCGAAAGAAGGTCAACTATTTTAAGTTTAATACATTTTGATCTTTGTGATTTAAAAGGTTATGTGACACGTGGTGGAAATAAATACTTCGTTACTTTTATTGATGATAACTCTCGCTACTGTTATATTTATTTCCTTACTAGTAAAGATGAGAGTTTTTAAAAATTTATTTCTTATAAATTAGAAGTTGAAAAACAATTGTAAAAATCCATTAAAATATTAAGATCTGATTAGGGAGGAGAATACACCGGTGATCTTGATAAATATTGTAAAGAACATGGGATAGTTCATCAAGTTACTCCTCCTTCTTCACCCCAATCGAATGGTGTGGATGAAAGAAAAAAATAGAACTCTTAAGGATATGGTCAATTCTATGTTAAGCACTTAGGGATTACCTTATAATATGTGGGGTGAGGCACTTCTTACTGCTTTTTCTATTCTTAATAAAATACCTTTTAAGAATAATGATAAAACTCCTTATGAAATGTGAAAAAATAGAAAACCTTCTTATAAACACCTTAAAGTGTGGGGGTGTCTTGCTAAGGTTTTAGTACCACTACCTAAGAGAACTAAACTTGGCCCAAAGACTGTTGATTGTATTTTTATAGGTTATGCTAAAAACTGTAATGCATATAGCTACTTCTTTTAGTCCTGAATTTTTAACATACTTAATGGAAAATGATCCCGTCACTTTTAGAGAGGCAATGTACACACCCGATTCCTTTTTTTTGGAAAGAAGCTATAAATAGTGAATACGATTATATTATTTCTAACAACACTTGGGAGTTAGTTGACTTGCCTAAATGTTGTAAAACTATTGGACGCAAATGAATTTTTAAAAAGAAATTAAAAGCTGATGGTTCTACTGATAAATTTAAGGCAAGATTGGTAGCTAAAGGCTATAGGCAAAAGGAAGGAATCGATTTCTTTGACACTTACTCTCCTGTTACTAGAATTATATCTATTAGGCTATTAATTTCTATTGCTTCATTACACAATCTGATAATTCATCAAATGGATGTTAAAACGGCTTTTTTGAATGAAGATTTTGAAGAAGAAATTTATATGGATCAACCCGAGGGGTTTGTAGTCCAAGGCCTAGATAAAAAAGTGTGTAGACTTAAAAAATCTTTATATGGACTAAAACAAGCTCCTAAACAATGGAATGAAAATTTTGATCAAGTAATGATCACTAATGGTCTTAACATTAATGAAGCGGATAAATGTATTTATTGCAAATACAAGGATAATTCTGGTGTGATTATTTGCTTATATATGGATGATATGCTTATTTTTTGTACTGATATGGATGTAGTTAATAAAACTAAAAGTCTCCTAAATAAGCAATTTGATTTGAAGGATTTGGTGTTGTTGATGTTTTACTTGGAATTAAAATCATTAAGAATTCTGAAGGAATTGTTTTAACCCACTCTCAATATGTAGAAAAAGTTTTAGAAAATTTGAACAATTTAATTATATTCCATCTAAGACACCTTATTACCCTAGTTCTCACTTAAGGAAACATTATGGTCCTACTGTATCATCATTAGAATATTCTAGAGTTATTGGTAGTCTAATGTATCTTATTAATTGCACAAGACCTGATATTGCATATGTTGTGGGTAGACTTAGAAGATATACTTGTAATCCTAATAGTGAACATTGGGATGCTTTGATTAGAGTTTTGAGATATCTAAAATAAAAAAATAAATTATGGTATTCATTATGTTAGATATCCTACTATAATTGAAGGTTTTTCTGATGCTAATTGGATTTCTGATAATGACGAATGTTAATCTACGAGTGGCTATGTTTTTGCCTTGGCAGGAGGCGCTATATCTTGGAAATATACCAAGCAAACGTGCATAGATAAATCCACCATGGAGTATGAGTCCATAGTGTTGGATAAAGCAAGCGAAGAGGTTGAATGGTTAAGGAATTTCATATTAGACATCCATTTATGGCCAAAAATAGTTCCAGCTTTGCCCATTCACTGTGATAGTCAAGCAACGATCGCAAGAGCACATAATAACTCCTACAACGGAAAGTCTAGACATATCAGGAGAAGACACAACACAGTGAGACAACTATTTAAAGATGGAGTTATAGCAATCGACTATATAAAGTCAATGGAAAACCTGACATATGCATTAACTAAAAGGCTAGTTAGAGAACTAGTTCGTAAAACATCTAGGGGAATGGGACTAAAGCCTATAAATATATAAATCGCCTATAATGGAAACCCAACCCATATGGATGGAGATCCCAAGATTTGGGTTCAATGGGATAACAAAGTTATATGAGTGATTTGTGGGGGTACAAACTTAAGTTTTACTTCAAACCCATTCATATGATGTAGTACCTCTGTATAGATGGAGGTTGAGATTAAATCTCTTAATTTTTTCTATATCCGTTATTTAGTGAGGTGTGAGATACAATACAGTCTTGATAGAATCACCTATATGAAACGGTGGTAGTGGGGTTGCTTCCTATGAGAATTAAGGCTGATTATCTAGAGCACTCATGAAATCTGGGCAGGCTCAAGGCAGAAACGAGCACAACCGTGGGAACTCGATGATGATTTTTGGGAGTCACGTGTGTGTTCTATTGACTTAGGTTTTCAACAACGGTGAAATAGCTCAAGACATTAGTTAACTATCAACCGGTAAACTCAATAGATCAACACAAAGCAAAGGTTCAAGTCAAATGACACCTTAGCCATATACGTCACTCCTTATTATACTCTAGAGCATCTTTTTATATTTATTTATTTCATTCATGTGGAGGATTTTTGGGTATATTAGTATATTAATATTTTTTGAATGAAATAAATGAATTGGGATAAGTGGCCAAATGGTAAGTTTGTGGGATTTTGTGCTTGAGGTCATGGGTTCAATCCCTAGGAGGCACACTAAACATTAATAGTCTTTGAATGGCCTTGGGCCTTAGTGGGTTTGGGCTTCTCTTGAGTGCCCGAATTTTTTACCCCTTTATTATTTTGTTTTTAACTATTTTTAAACCCATTTTTTTTAATTTGACTTAGTCTTTTAACATAACTCAACTACCCATTAGTGGAGATATTAGTGGGTTAGTTCGCTAAAACCCTAATCCATGTTTTTTACCCAATTCTGTATATAACAAAGGCTACATCTTTGAAAAAGAACATAGAAAAATTCCATCTCTCTCAATTTCTCTGCAAAAATATTATTAGCCTATTTTCAACAATAAATTTTATATTAATTATTAATTTGGGAGTGCTGGAGTATCGTGAGAGTTCAAGATTATGCATAGTTACTAGTGATAGAATCTGATCATTGAATCCTGGGAGGTGTTTGTTCAAGAGGCTGACAGCATCAATATCAGCGGGCAATTTCACCTTTAAGACTTTGTATCAAACACAAACCTCGATCAATAAGTTCTCCCAATTTTATCTATTTCGTATTTCGATTATTTCGTTTATTCTGCATATAATATCTCCAACACTTCTAACATCTCAATTATTAATAATCAAAATCATTCTTACATATTATTGTTCCATAACCAATATATAGACTTCCAATATTATTGATTATGCTTTTAGGACACTCAACATTTTTTTTATAAAGATTGTCTCTATTTTTCAATTTTTTTGTAATGCTCCCTAAATATGAAAAATTATTTTAAAGACCAAAAGTGGAATTATACTTCTCCTGTATATGAAATGAAAAATTAGAAAAGTCTTGAATTCATAAAACCCCTAAATAAATATATGTGCAATTAATTACTAGCCTTTATTAGATTTCTGGAACCATTAACTTAACCAAAAGAAACTGGTCAGCCCATTGATATTGCGGACGATCTTCAATAAGGGTGATTGGGTTCCTTTCCCCCTAGCAATGCTGCTATTGTCTAAATAAATTAACCTGGGGATTTTATTACTCCTAACTAAGAATAAAAGTTCTGCAAATTAGATAAACATATTTATCAAATTAAAATTTTAAAAGAGTGACATGATAATCAACATCTTAATTATCTCCAACTACACCAAAACTAGTGAAAGTGACATATGTGTGTATTATAAATACAAAGATAATGCTTATATTTTACTTTAATATTTATTTCATGAATGATGTGAAATTTTATGTGCCCATTTCAGTTTGAAAGATTTGGGTAAAGTTAGTTTGAAAATTTTCAGTGTGAAAATTGACCTTCACTGGATCAATCCATTATAATGAAAAGTTTTGTGTGTATATATATATACACGAAATGCCCGTCCTTGAAGGCATGGAAAAAATTTCCAAAATAAATAATTGCAGAATAGCAAAAGTTTCGAAACTACATAATCGTAAAACGACAAAAATTTCAGAAGTACGTAATTGCAAAATGACGAAAATTTCCAATAAAGGCACACATAATTTTGAAACATATCAGGTCATGTATAACATAAATAATAAATGTTTTATATATTATAAATGTAGATTTTCAAAGTATTGAATCGTCTAAATTTAAGTCATAAAATTTCTTTCACAATACAAATGAGTAAACAAATTTGAAAAAAAGGGCATAGTTCCATTTGTTTATTAGACTGTCCACCTTGTTAAGAAATAAAAAATTAATCCAACAAAACAAATTTTCCATTTTGAACCTTGTATAAGCAACATCATCCAAATATAATCAATTACATAGAATAAAACCAGGACAAACTTCAAATAAAATAAAATTTAAAGCATTTAAATCCAAATATATGTTTTACACCTAACATCTCATAAATTTTGCTAGCAGAGCCTCAGAAAAATCTGTCATCCTAACACCACGTTCAAAAATTCTATATAGTTAGTAAACTCTTCTACATCAAACATCCAAAGAGATAAGGCACTGCATATGAAGTGCAATAAGATGATTGGGCCTCTGAAAAAAAAATATTGAATCATGTGAGATTGAAAATAAAATACAAAGATGAATTGTAAGAATGGGGAATAACATAAAAGTTGGAAGGGGGTGGGAATTAAGTAAAAAATACAGAGTAGAAATTGGAATGGTGGTGGAGTTTGATCAAAATTAAACTAAAAAACGTTGAAAAATGGGACTATAAACGCACCTCAGATTTGACAGATTCTCATGAAAGAAAATGAGACTCCAATGAAATACAGTTTGGATTTTGTAATAGCAGCCCAACGCATCCAAATGCGCTCATGTCTTCCATATTTCTGGAGAGAAAAAAACACTGCAGATCAGTAAATAAATAGAAATTTACTAGACATGTTAGCTGCCATGCTGTCATAAAAAAATTATTTTATATCCACGAAAATCCTTTCTTACTCGACTTACACCTTTAGTCATACTTGTTGACACTAAAAGTGCACAAAACTGCACAAAACGTAATCACAAAAATTATTTAGAGTGGGTGTCATCATTTTTCAAAAAAGAGCAGGCTTGTATGGATACACCTATGGTAATACCTATTCAATGCCAATTAAACAAAGCATGTACATGGGAATGTCTACGCGCCTTGAATTCCATTTGAACCCCCTTAAAACAAAATAGAAAAGATCCATTGAAAGGTTATAAACAAAAAGAAAAGTTCAAAAACTAATCCACTACTTAGCATTAGAATATGAATAGAATTTCCATATAATGAAAAGCATATATTAAAAAGTCAAAAGAAAATAAACAACGGATGTAAGAATGTGAATAAATCTCCCTTAAACCATCTCACTGAAGCCTCTCAGTGCTCAAGTCTTGAGCCAAGACAGGGACAAAAGTGAAGGGAATTCCTGACCTGCTCAATCCAGAAATAGAAATGCTTGATCCAAAAATAAAACAAAATAGAAAAAGGAAGATGTAAACCAATTCAGACCTTCTCGATCCAAAAATGCTCGATCCAATTCAGACCTGCTCGATCCATCCCTGAGTCAGCCGAATTATATCCCAAAATATTGAATAATTTTGGTATTTTTAACTTTTGATGAAATTTTTGGAATGTTAAGAGTGCTAGCTTCGAGTGTATTTAAACATACCCTAAATTTTATTAACTATGTATAACCATTTCATTTAGAAATATAAGTCAATTAAAACAAATAAGCATTGTAAGAGTTTCAAAACCTCATATCTCAGAAGCTCTAAATCCAATGAATTTCCAACCTCAGATATGGAGTCAAATGGATTCTTCAGCCTCATAAATGAGTGGCCTATAAAACGTAGGATCCAAGCGTTAAAAGAGGGGGGGAAGAGAAAAACAACAACAAGTGAAGATAAACTACAAAAAATTGAACACTGAAGTCGAAAAATGGAGTCCGTGTATATAAAAAAATTATTTACTAAATGAAAAAATAACTCATTAAATTCAAAAACCAAATCAATAGTTGCGTAGTAGCATGGATATTAGAAACTAAATAAATAAATTTGGTCTAGCATAGGGGTAAGTTGTGGTAGAAGGTCGGTTTCTAGGGGTAGCAGGTTGGCGAGTCATATTGGCTCCGATTACATCATTCTTGGACCTATTTTGGGGTATTTATTGTGGGAGTATTGTTGTTTCTTTTCTGAATTTCCCACAAACTCTAGGTATTGGGCTTTCTTGGAGGTTGACCACTGTCCATTGGTGATTTTCTGAAGGGTTGTGACCTATCCATAGGTCTGGATAGTTGTGTTTCCACCTTGTAAGCCAAATTAATGACTTTCGAGAGGCTCGAAATCTGACGTAATGTCAGACGGTCCTGGATGACTAACCTAAGGCCTCTAATATATTAAGAGACCTACAGGTCGTTGGCTGTGAGTGAGATATGATCACATCACTCTTTGGAACGTCATATGTTGTTAATTCAAAGGGCTATTGTAGAAAATTTATCCTATTAGAAAATGGGGAAAGTCAAATCATTCTAAGTCGAGTCCTACTACCATTTGCTCTTCTCTGAAGTTCAGAATTCCTTCCCTAGGAAACAAATATAGAACAGTTTAATTCATCATCATGTTTCAATTCTATGTATGGAGTGGCACGTGGAGCCATTTTGCCAATGGATAACCTTTGAAGCAGAAGAATATTTATGTGCATAAGTGCTTCATGTGAACCATCGAATGAGAGTACTAAAACTTGTTCCTGTATTGTAGTGTGGATAGAAAACTACAAAACTTCATTTTTTTCCCTCTATAGTCTATTGAATTTTGCCTCTAGGCTCTAGGCATCCATATATTCACCCTAATATTTTCACACCTTTCTTATGGATCCTCCGGATAACCATTTCAATACAACCCCATCCTTCAGCAGTTGCATACACACTTGCCTCCATAAGAAACACTTTCACCCATGATAAATCTGCACAACGACCCGTTGAGGAAAGAATAAATGAGTCAGTGAACACATGGAACGTTAAAAGAAGAAATTGGAGCATAGAAAAGTATCAAATGCAAAGCAAAAGGCTCAATGCAACAGAGACATACTCCATAAACATAATTATTGGAAAGTATATGTATCAGTAACTAATATTTGTGGATATGATGTAATGGTAGACAATTCAAGAAGTTATCCCTGGATGTATACGCCCAGGCATTTGCTAAGGTCTTTACCTAAAATTGATCCAGAAACATATAAATTGTTAATAACACTTGGCTGATAATTCAAAGTGAACATATTAAAAGTATAAACTGATTTCCCATACTTATTATTGTCATAAACGTTGCATGCTCATATGTCATATCAATATGATATGCTCCCAGTTACAACACAAAAGATCAAGTTGTGTAGAAATGAATGAACACTTCGAACATTGTTCCATGAACAGATAAAAAGAATGTTGATGTTGTGAATTATTCGCCATGAAGTTCTGTATATTTATAGGGAAACTCATAAAAAATAGTGGCTAAACACAATCAATATCAAAACAGTGGTATAAGATGTGGAAAAGAGAATTTTTTATCCCCAAATATGTGTAGTACTGTGTCTTATGAATCATGATCTCTTCAGTTATAAATTCTAAGAATTGACCCAATACAAATAATAAACCCAATACAATTTACTAATGTCAAGTGCCCAAAATCTAATGTCAATTAATCTACTGTAATGTTCCAAGCCCAAACCAAAAACTGATATATAACAAAATTTAGTATAAGCTTTAAGAAGTTTAAATCCCCCCCCCCCCTATTTAGATCATATCAACAAAGAAAATAAAATAAAACTAAATGTAATGGTAGTTACAATAGTAACTAACTATAACAGAGAAAGGCACCATAAGAGAGGACTTAGCCATTTTTGTATTGTGAGGTCTTGAGTGAGGGTTACTACTTTGTGAGTGAATTTTGCTAAGTGTAACTGAAATTCAATAACGATCTATATAGAACCGAAGATTAGGGCCCTCAATGAAAGAAGGCAAAGTATAAGCAGGAGAACCCCAGTACATGAGTATAGTATGAGTAGCTTGCGTCGGTGTGGATAGTTGTAACTAAAACCTATAAAAAAAGCCCCAAATAAAACACATTAGCCTGCATACTAATTAATTAATACACTAATTACAAAAGAATCCCTATAACCCAAATATCGTAACCACAACTACATAACATGCTTTTTCAAATGATATCCAAAGCCCCACATGACACAGTTATCTGTGAAAAAATAAAAAAAATAAAGTAAAGTCCCTAAACATAGTATGGCATATTATTGAATCGACTACATTCTTTATATTAGCACATAAACCAAACATATACCTAATGTAAATTAATCCTCAATCAGTAATGGAGTGCATCAGCAGTGATAAATAGACCAAGTCTAGATTTGTTATAAAATAAAAAACAAAAAATTCAAACTTTGTTTTGCTAGTTTGATAAATAAATTGTGATGATGTGCACCATGAAGCCTACAACCTGAATAATAAACCAACAAAATAATGTTCAATTCATAATACTATTTTCAAAAGGACAACAGATGATACATGTATGCACCCATTATATGATTTATAAGAAAATTAAAAGCAAACAGATGACACGTGGTCACTCTGGAGCAGATTTGTCTTCAAAAAATGATAGTACAAATAGATCAAGCAAAAAGAATTTAAATAGTTTGATCTGAATGAGGCATATTAAATTCAGAATACTATTCCAATACCACATAACTATTGGGACTCGATCAGTTATAAATCCCAAAAACTAATCTTCGTTTTAAATCCTATAACACATAACTGTTGGGATTCTCGAATTTCTCAAACCACAACTACAATAAAAAATTCACTCGAAGAAATAAAAATAGTATTGGCTCACTTAGCTAATTGTCATGTCATGGTCATAATTAACCTTCTCGATGTGGATTGTGAAGTGGCTGAAAGAGGCAAACAACAACTTCTTATAATATTCTTAGTTTCAGTTGTGATATGTTCCTCTGTCATGTAATAGTATCTATACAATTTATAGTGAGACAACTGATCCAAGGTGACTGCGCTATTAAAAGAAAAGGTAAAGTGAAAAATATTACTGCAAGTTATGTGAAAAATACACTTGAAGTATGTATCCAATTATTACGCATAACTGTAGCACAAACCTAGTATGTTTCGTACCTATGACATGAAGAAGATATATAAAATGTATAGTATGATTAATAATGAATGTATATACATATTAAACACCAATATGGTCCAAAGAGATGGAAGGAACTGCTTAGTTGAAAAATTGGTGATGGAAGGAACAACTTAGTTGAAAAATCAACTTCCTTACAAACCCAAAGAGCTGCAATGTGAACTCAATAACAGATTATTAAATGTGAACTTGATAATAGATTCAAAATACGAATGATCTACAATGTGTTTAAAATAGTATAGAAATAGAAAAAATAGACAGAATTGCTCAGGAGTCTTGCCAGTTCTACTGCATAAAGTGGGCATTTACCTGAAAGTCTGTGCTGAACATAGCTCGTATTTAACCTTCTGGTGAGGTATTTAGGGTGAGTTGCCATAACGTGGGTTATAATTCTGTCATATTACTGGTGAGACACCTGGTTCTCATCCACACAACCTTATCTAGCCTTAGATGGATGGTAATGTATGGACCTTCAATCCACATTCTACTTACAATCCGGTTACCAACTTCTCGAATTGGCCTCGCAAATATTAGTGCATGGAAGGCTACCTTACATTGCAGCTTATGAAATTAGTTATTCAACAAACACTTAATTCAATTAAATAAAAAACAGAGAAAATTAGCTGAATCTGAAGCAAAACTTAATCAAATCAGAGTACCATTTAAGGGGTTATAATTAGAACATAAGCTTGCCACTTTGTATCCCAGCAAGTTTTGTTGCCATATTCACTAATCTCTGTAAAACCTTAATTAGTGTTGTACATGTCTAAGAGGGGAAGCCAAAACCTATAAATTTCTTGTGTTTACAAAGCGTGTTGAAGAGGCATCCAAAAGGGAAAAGGAACAAAATGCCTATTAATAAAAAATCAAAACTTAAACTACAGAAGCAAAGTAAAATAACCATTTGGGTATTAACACAGCATTAGGTGTCAGACGAGAGTTAACAATTCTAAATATAAGAGTTCCAAATGGGAAAATCCATCAAATATTCAATTTCCATGTAAGTCCAATATTTTTTGAAAAGTTACTCAAATGATAACCGGATCGCATAATCGATGAATCTGTAGTAAAGAATAGAAAATAACATGCAAAGAACACATAAAATGACAATTAAACAGTTATAAACAATACGTAAGTTTTTTAAAATCACATAAGTTATGTATTGGTAATGCTTGTAGTTATTATGAATTTAAGTTCTATATATTTTGTTTCCTGATAGTCTCCTGACACATAAGTTAAGGAATGCAAAAAAAAATAAAGTCACTGCCACTATTACCTTTAAACTTGTTAATTTCAGTAGATTTAAACAAAAATGCCCACACAATTTTATCTCATTTTATGGCTCGTACAATATGATTTGCATAAGGATTAAAAAAACTCGCATGAAATTGAACTATAATAGAAACTCTTTCAAGCATAAAAAAAAAAATAGAACACCAAATATTAGGATCAAGCTCCTGGAACTTAGTAAGAGCATCAAGATCAATAAACAATAGTCTGATTAAAAAAAATGGAAATACTTTTTATATATTCATTTTTTTTTAAAGTTAACCTAGCATACTCTAATTATATCTATTTAGACAAAACAACGGCAAAGCTTGCCTGACTTAGGACATTAGTACCATTAAAATCCCAAAATAGTCTCTAACTACGGCACATAGATGCAGTTTTATATTTCTATCCAGTTGTACCATTATATTTTAATTGTACATCTTCTATAGAGCACTTTCACATAATTATACTTATATACTAAAACATGGAACCGATTGATCTTAATAGAATTGGCATAACTAACATGATTAACCAATAAAACACTTTCAGCAAGTGATAAGAACTTACTGATCCATTGATTTGTGTTGTCCCTCCTTGAGTTAGAAGGATAAAAAGGGATAATGTTGTCCCAATATATATGATCCTACATCATAATTCTCAATATGAGCAAGCAATCCTAGCTCAAAGGACGTCTATCATATCGTGTTACATGCATATGTTTTTATCACTAACATGTGAAATAACGACATAAGCTATAGTGAAGTCACTAAAGTATGTTTTCTATTTCTCAAGTAATCTATATACAAACAATGATAAAAGATACCTTGAGGCAAAGGAAGGTTGGAAAGACATACCTCGAGTCTATTAGTGTCTAGTTACACTATTTTGCAAGCAAAAGACAATATGATTAGAGGGATGCTTAGTCTATAATAGCAAGAAAAACAATATGAAAGTAGCATAAGCTTTAGATATATTATTACCCAAAAACTAGTGATCAATCAAAATTGGTATTTGTGACCCAAAAGTTATTGAGGAATCGCTTTGTCTTCGTTCCCAATGGTTGAGCAAAATTCACGACTGCAGATCTGCAAATCATACATATCTATATCAATACGATTCTATATAAATACAACCCCATAGCTGATCCTACAGATAACAACATATTATGTACAAACTAAGAGTCGATAACAACAAACAAAATAATCTATACAAACCAAGAGTTTGTAATAATAACTAAAAAAATCGTACACACAAAATACTCAAAACAATTTAAAAATATCAACTTTATCACAACATGTCAAATTAGGGGAAATCAATACAAATGAAATTAGCTAATACATTAGTAAAGATTTTGTTCATACAATTTTAAATAATTACTGGATTAAAAAACAACTCAAATAATACAACTTTAATATTAATATCTTGGGTACAGATATCTAAGAGGATACCTTCAATGGTGGAGGAGGAGAGAGAGAATCAACAAAGAAAGCTGCAAAATAAATCTAGTTAGAATAAATACACACATACTCAGATAGATTTAAAAATGAAGATTGAACGCAAAAATAAATAAAAAACTAGAAATGAAATCATGCGAGTTTGACCTCCCCGCCTGGAAGAAAATGAAGATCAGTCGGTAGAGAGAGAATGAGGGGGTGCGTGGGGTTGCGTTGAGTGGAGGGAGACGTCCGATCCTGTTATCAGCCAGAGAGAAAAGCAAGGAGGAGTGAGAATGAGAAAATGAAAGAATTCTAGGGTTTGAGGGAATAATTGATTAAGGAGGGTTTATAAAAATACCCTTAATCATCAACCATTGAATTCAACTTTTTAATAATCAATCCTAGCCTCTAATTAAGTTATCATCTTATTGAATAGTAAAAACCTTTTGCTCCTTATTTTTTATATATATATATATATATATATATAGAGAGAGAGAGAGAGAGAGATAAAGAGAGAGAGAGAGAAAGTGTCAGGCTTTCATAGATATTAAGTTTACATACCGATTTTTTTAAAATAGTAAAAACTTATTTTTGAGTTGAGTTTTTTATATGGTATTTAAACATTACAAGGTACCCATATAAAAATAAACAACTCAAAATAACTTTTTTTGCTATTTTTAAAAAATCGATCAAACTTCCAGAGCTTTTAAAGCACTTAGCTGTGAATATTTGACCGATTTTTTAAAAATAGCAAAAAAGGTTATTTTGAGATGATTTTTTTATATGGCTCCCTTTAAATGTTTCAACATCACATAAAAAATTCAGCTCAAAAATAATTGTTTTAATATTTTATTAAAATAGTTTTGCGTCAGCAACTCAAAAATATGTGAACTTGGTATATATATAGGGGGGTTGATCCATCCCGAATCAGTTTACGCGCACCTCAGACTAGAGACTACTTTCTACGTAAGTGGCCCCAAGTTTTAGTTGGTGAGGGAATCGAACTCGTGACCTTGAGGGTGTAAACCCCTTAGTCACAGTCGACCAACCACTCACCCAACCCTTTGAGGCTAGCGTATCATTGTTGCTCAAGAATACTGTTGACAATGTTCGACAATTTGAGTGTGTGAAGCTCATTTATGATTTTATGCATGATACTTGTTGCACTAGATATGATATAGCTTAATATGTAAGAGTATGTAATACCCTGTCCCGGTAATTCAATTAAATTTTGTATAAGTTACAATTGAGTAAGGTCTGATGAGAATTTATTGGGAATTGAGGGTCAAAAATTGAAGAAAATAAAATAATATAAAGAAGGGTCGTTTGAACGACATCTATGTCGTTAGAAGTGAGGTGAAGATATCGCGCGAAGGTCACGCGAAGCAGGGATTCAAATGAGATGTCATTGTATTACAGTTATAGGTCGTGCGAAGGTCGCATGAAGCCATTCATCGAACGAGGTGGAAATATCCCTCGAACGAGGTTGGCATATCGTTCGAACGGCGTGTCTCAAAAATATTTAATCAGATTGCCCTTGTCAGCTGTCACATTTATGGACCTTGATTTGTTGCGCTAGATATGATGTAGTTTAAGATATAAGAGGATGTAACACCATGTCCAAGTAATTCAATTAAATTTTCTATAAGTTGCAATGGAGTAAGGTGTGATGAGAATTTATTGGGAATTGGGGATCAAAAATTGAAGAAAATAAGATAATATAAAGAAGGGTCGTTCTAGATACATAAGTGTCGTTAGAAGTGAGGTGAAGATATCGCGCGAAGGTCACGCAAAGGAGGGCTTCAAATGAGATGTCATTGTAGTAGAGTTATAGGTCGCGCAAAGGTCGCGTGAAGCACTCCATCGAACGGGGTGGAGATGCCCCTCGAATTAGGTTGACATATCGGTCGAACGACGTGTCTCAAAAGTATTTAATTATATTTCCCTTGTGCGCTGTCACATTTATGGCCCTTGATTTGATATTCTGTCAAGCCCAGATTAACCCAGATTGGGAAAAATGGGATTTTTGGTCTTTAAGAGAGTTTTATAAGGCTTGTTTGGGGCATTTTATTGGGAGAAAAATGCAAGAATAGAGAGAGAGGGGGGAAGAATTTGGTCTTCCACCATGGGAGGGATTCTCCCCACAATTCCTCCACCATTCTACCACCATAAAACACCATTTTCTTAATGTATTGAACCATATTTGAACCATATACACTACAAGGACAAATTTTTTAATAGAGTCTTAACGTAGTTTTGACTTATTCTCATAACAAAACAGGTTTAAATCATAGATAGTTTTTTATTTATCTGATCCCTCGAGTCTATGACGTATTGAAGATTTGTTGAAGACGTTGCGGCAAAGATACAAAGATTCAATAATATCAAAGTTTAATCGGTGCAATTTCTCATCTTCAAGGTTTAATTGCATTCCGAGATCACACATGTATGAATGCATAATGTTAATGTAACTCATAATTCAGTTTATAAAAATAAGGATGTTATTTTTTAAAAGGAAATGCTTTTAAAATATTTAAATGTTTACATATCAGATAAAGGATGGATTTGTATTGGTTAGAGTTGGTTTTAAATAAAACACTTTTATTAAAGTTGGTACAGTTTGGAACTCTATCTGACGACATTGTTCAAATGACTTTAGATGTCATTCGAACGACGCGTCACCTCGCTCGAACGAGATTGCACCGACTTGAATTTTTTTATTTAAGTCAGGTCCCGATCCTTTTCTCGGTGTGCGTGGAGTACAAATTCTCTTTTCAAACAGTACATTTTTTTGCATATGTTTTCTAAGGTTTCAAATACTTAAACGCATCCTTAGAGTTTACAAGATTTGAGCTTTCATTATCATATGTTTATGTGATCTTGTGTGCACCAAGTTTAGTTTGTTCAAATTCATTGGACAACCTGTTAACATCCTGTTTAGCTATGTTTTGCGGCGAAGAAAAGGTGGACACCTTTTTTAACATCGTAGACGACATCAAAGCCATATCAGAGGACACCGAGGCACTCGTGGAGTCGCGTGTTGTGAACACGTATCGTGGAAGATGGAGTTTCTGCATGGGTACTGTGAGAGGAGTGGTAGAAGATCATAGGAGCGTCAAGTCTCATGGGTGGATCGAGTCGTTGAGTAAGACTATTGTATGTCTTTGTAAAACCATATTCATAGTGATTATCTGGCTTGGGTGGTCCGAGGTTTTTTCCCGTTTTGGGTTTTTTCTCGTGCATCCGGCATTGTGAGTATTGCTTTACTCTATTTTACTTGCTTTAATCACTAGATGCATGCTTAGGGTTAAACAAGATAAAATTTGGTTAAGCTAATTTGTTTCACAACTTGGTTTTGTTTAAAACACACTTTTTTCGCACTTACTATACAAGGGACCTTCAAATTGGTATCAGAGCTAAAAACACTATTTTATTGTGTAGATCCCTGTGTCTATTTTATTTTTACTCCTGTTTTTTTTATCACTCTTGGTTTGTCTGTCTCTTTGGATTCTCAAAGTTTTAACGAATCAAATCTGTTGAATTTAAAGTTTGCAAAACGAATTAAAGTTTTGGAGGAAGAATATTCTCGTTTTAAAAATATGATTGAATATTTGCAAACGTTTCAAATTCAAAGAGATATGATTTGTGAGAAGTTTGGAGTTTTATATAATAATTTTGAATCTTTAAAAGTTTCCAAAAAGGATAGTGATGATAGAATTCTTGTTTTAGAGAGAGAGTTAGAGGATTTGAAAAATTCAAGTGTTTGTGTCACTAATGAAAATAGTTTGATTAATGAATTTAAGGAACACGAGAAGACTCTTAGGGATAAGTTTGCTCATATTTAGGGGGAACAAGATAGCCTTCTAGGGGTAATTAAAAATCTAAAGCAGGAGTCCAGAAAGTTTGAAGAGTCTAATCGTTTGCTTGAGTCAAAAGTTTTGATGTTAAAAAATGATTTAACCGACTCAAGTAGTGTGAATAATAATGGTAGTGGCTCATCTTATTCTAGTGGTTCGCATGTCAAAGCCAAAACCATAGTTTGTTTTAGATCTTCAACCACATCCGAGGGTGTTAGAAAAGGTCAACCTAAAGGTCTCGTTCCTCGTCGTGTTTTCATATGTTCGTATTGTGGTAGGAAAGGTCACCTTGGGAAGTTTTGTATTGATCTTAGAAAATATAGTAGGAGGTTTAAACGTAGTGTCCCATCAATTTTCCAAAACCGTTTTGTTAGGTATACACCAATTTAGGTTAGGAAATCCGTTTTGGATATGCTAAATGCTTCGTTGGTTGATTGTCATATGCATGCACATGATTCTTCCCTTGCTATTTCTTATCGATAGTTTCTTGCATGTTTGTCATATGCTAGTCTTTGCATTCATGATATACTCCTTGCTAGTATTATGACATGTTAATCTTTTGTAATATTTTCACTTGTTTGAGTCTCATTGAAAAATACAAAAACATTTTATTTTTATTTGAGTCAAAATATCTTGAAAATGCCAAAAATATTTTTGATTTTTGTGTCATGAGTTAACATGTTTAATATGGGATATTGGTGTGTTTGGACCCCCTTCCTTCCATTAGCCATGTGGCTAGGACATTTGGTCATTATTATCGATGCCTAGATTGATCTTAACCGTTGTATTATGGGGTTGTTCCGAACTTGATATGCATTTTGATTCAACTTTGTATATATGCCATCTCTGCTCGTATGCATGAGTTTATATGAATGTTTGGCTACTCTTGCATATTTGGGTTTGGTGAGACATTCTTATCTCAATTTTTTCATCTATGCGTAAGTAGACATAAGGAGTAGTTGCGCATGTAATAACCGTTTACCCGTGAGCATTTGAAATTGAAAATATAATGAGTGTATGGAAAAGGACTGCGAGAGTGTAAAATTGACTCGTCGTGAAAGCCACCGTTTAAAAGAGCCCCAAAAAATTAAAAAGGCAATAAAAGGAATCATATGCCAAAATGGGCCAAATTAGTTTAGTTCATTAAAAAATATATGGTATATTATTGAGGGAGTTTGGATGGATTAAAAATTTTAGCGGGCTTGCACAAAGAATCCTAACGTTGAAAAATTCGTGTCATGACGCTATTGTTTGTAGAATCATCAAAATTCATGGCTCGTGTGCATGATGTTTGCTTAGTTCATTAAGCTCGTATTTTAATTGTCACATATGGCTATAATAAAGTTTGATGATAAATTTCTATTGATTAGAGCTTCTTGATCATTTCGATGTGTTGGAATTGTGATTCATTTGTTTTAGTTCACGCTCATACATTCCATGCTCATCTTTAAGCATATCGATACTATGTTGGCATGTTACTCATATTTATATGTTTTTTATTTTTCTAGTTTTTCTAATGTTTTGCTACTATATCACAGTTTCAAGCCCCTTCCATTTAGAATTTTCACATAATTTTTTTCACTGGGCAACACTGTTTAATTTTCTGGGGAGACTGTGAAAATTTGAGTATGTCATTCAAACGACATACTATTTCGTTCGAGCGATGTCGCATTTCATTGGAGTGACATCCCTGGCTCGTTCGAACGACAGCCGTGGTTGACCTGTTTTGACTTTTTCAGGTTGTACTTCTGTTTCAGTACCCTACTTCATATTGATTCATATTTTGGAACTGGGTCCTTTTTGTGCAGTATACATTGATAGATTACATATTTTACTGGATTGGTTCATTTATCACACCTTCTTAGACTGATATATTTTTTGTGTGATTTATTGATTGCTAGCTACTGATTTGACCTTATTTGATCATATTGAATAACCACCGACTACAATCTAGTTAGTGTGAAAATATCCTCTGGTTGAAAAAGATGTAATGAAAGGTTTGGTTTCTCTTGAAACTCAAAAAATATTTTTTTTAAGATTTTTTTATAGTAGACCATATTCAAGACAAAACTATTTTGAAAAATAATATGTCAAAACAATTTTAAAAATTGAAGTCTAGTTTTCTTTTATTCATGAATAAACTAAAATAAACTCAAAAAACACGATGAGTGTTGGGGTATTATTTATTCATTTTTTAATAAAGTTATGTTAGGTTCATTTTGAAATGACAATCATGTTTGTGGGAATTTCTTATATATATATGTCGGTAGATTGAACTTGGTATGAATTCTGGTGAGTTAGATTTCACCTGATCACATAAGATCAAAACTTTGGTTATAGTTCATTTGAACAATTCACGGCCTAGATGGGGACTTGACATCCTGTTGGTAAAGTTACGTGTACGATCTTAGTACAATATCTTGACGTCATGAACCAGAATGACGGTTCAGCAACTTATCTGATATTTCAAAGAGGGTCATACCGGTACATCAATAATGAATTGAACAAGGATAATAGTGAGATTCAAGTCTAGTTGTTGACTAGATTAGACTTGCATAAAATCATAACATTTGCAAAAGGTGAATAGATTATCAACCTCGAGGATTATGAGGATTAAAATGTTCACTAAATTATTATTTTTATTATTATTGGTGCGATTCAATTTATTGGTTCTAAATCTCCGCAAGTTGGAAAATCATTGTATGGACATGTCTGAGATCATATTCCAAAGATATCTGCATCTCGGAGATAACCTGGATTGTGATACCGCCACGATAAAAAATTTACGTTTTTATTCTACGAGTAAATCAGATCAATGGATTATTTTGTAATTCGACGAAGTATCAAATACATTAAGCTTGAAATTAAGGAATAACTAAGATGCTGGTGAAAATCGATTAGTGACAAATTATATTTCACCAAGCGGGTATTATACGATTCGTGAGAGAAATCATATTATGCACAATGCAACTTTGCAAACAATACCTCATTATTTGATTAATTCTCGGATAATTAAATTAAAGTGAAACTATAATTATTTAGTGGAATTAATTACAATTAAACGAAAAAGAAAATATACAAAGGGAAGTAATATGGGGTTTTCATATATTTTTTTTGAAATCCAATTTAATTATTAGTCTTGGTCACTAGTATAGTCCAATACACTAGTTATAAGCCCAAACTCTGTATAAACCCTAATTAGCCATATTTCACTTCAAATGTATATATAAATATGCTCACATACGGGCATTGTGGTGCGGACATATGTGCGGGATCTGATTGAGTGGCACCAAACGGCCAAGCCTTAAGTCGTTTGTTTCCAAAATAAAGAAACCTAACTATCAAAACCTCTCCCATTAAACACAAAACCCATTTCAACCCCAAATCCCAATAAACCTTCTTTGACTAAGACTTTCAGCCAAAAAATTCTCTCCGACTAATGCTATCAGCAATCAAAACCTTTTATTCTAGCACTTATTTAGGATTAATCTGTATTTGTAACGTCTTGAAATGTTTTTGGCGCAAATTGCGATTTCGGCACTGATTCAGTTTTGACTCTATATCCGTGATGAAAAAATATCATTCCCCATTTGTTATCTAAATGTTTCTTAATGAAAAAAATTACATTAATTAACATTTAAGAACACCATATGCTTAAGCATGGAAGGTCTAATAACAAAAAGTCTATTTTTAAAATTTTCAAATTTAATGTAAATACTTTAAAAGGATTAACCCAACAAAAACTTGTGAACTAATTTTAAATCGAATTGTTGTGAAAAAATTGATTTATCCAACTTTATATGTTTAACCTAAAACATGCATATATGTGACAACAGATAAAATAAATAAACCAATCACATGACATGTTGATATACGAAGAAAACCCACAATGGAAAAAACCTCGGAAGGCCCAGCCAAACAGATCACTATGATAAAGTTTTACGCAAGACATACAATAGACTTACACAGTGTCTAATACCCCTCCCCAATATTTTATTTATTCTCCAACATAAGTTGTAATAATATGAAGACATTGAGATTTGGATTATTATGATTGGGTTTATATTCTTACTTGATTTTTTTTGGGTCCTGATTATAATTATTGGAAGTTTTGGGTAAAATTGAGAAATTTGGAGAAATTGAAGAAGGGTCGTTCGAACGAGTTCAGAGTCGTTCGAATGATAATCACAAATCATTCTAAGTGGGGATTGAACGAGGTTCGAATAATAAGGGACGTCTGCATTACAGGTCTGGGTCGTTCGAAAGAGAGGCGATTCTCATTCGAATGAGGTCGCGTAGATTTGAATTATTTGACTTGCCCTTGTGCTTTGTCACATTATTAGCCCTTGAGGTGTCCAATTCTCACGATCCCAGATTGGGAAAGATGGGGATTTTGGTGTTTGGGGGAGTTTATTAGGCTTTTAAGTATTTATTTTGGGGATTTAGAGAGAGAGAGGGAGAGAGAGAGAGAGAGAGAGTGTGGAGGGTGGGTCTTCCACCATTTCAACATTTCTTCCTCCCACCACCACCACCATAAACAACCATGTAGACACCATATTCTAGGTATATCCCACATTAAATAAACCCAATACACCCATTTCCACTATTGTTGAGTAGAGCTACGAAGTTTGGGGTGTTGTTGGGGGGGGGGGGGGGGGGGGAGAAGATGAAGATGGAATATTCATGGAGCTTGAAGACAGTTTTGATGGAGCTTTCATGCAGAAAAATTTTGGTGGGGCTAGGAAACCTCTCTAAGTTCACCTTAGGACGTGGGAGGTTTCCATCTTCTTAGACATTCCATGCCTACCATTATTGGAGCTCCATTTGAGGTGGAAAACTATAGTCTTAGTATTACGACTCTTTAGCATATTTTTAGTCTTGTTGTTAGATTATAAGAGTAGGATGAACTTGATATACAATGAGTTTCAAGTAAATTGGTATTTAGCATTTTTATGGAATAAAAATGTTGCAAAATGTCATTTGTTTGGAGAAAAACTATGGATGAATATTTTAAATTTTTCTTAAAAAATAAAGTTTGGTATTTGTAAGAACATGATAAATTTCTAGAAGTTTATAAATATTTTATGGAAAAAATGTTTTAAAATGATATTTATCTTCCTAGAATATTTTAGTGTAATAATATTCCAAAGTTTCTTACAAAAATGTTGATTTTGTAAAAGTTGGACATATGTTGAGTTTTGATGAAATAAAAATGTCTCTTAGTCTTGTAAAGGGTATATTTTTCAAGTAATATGAATTTCTAGACTAAATTGTATGTTTGACCCATGTAATAGGATTTTTAGAGTTAAATTCATCTTCTCATGCATATAAACTTGTAGTATCTTAATGACGAACACATAAACAAGTTTAAAGAAGGTTTGTTGGGTTTAAACATGAAATGAGGAAAATAGAAATTCTAGTCTATAAAGTGTGTAAAAAAGAGGTTGAAAGTGTGATAAGTGTAAGGTTGTAATAATACATGTGTTAATAAAAGGAAATGATAATTTTCTTATAAAAGTAGTCTTCAAATGTAATTGGGTTTCTTTATGAAGAAAGTAAAGAGATGCCTAACTTAGAAAACGGTTAGAAGAGGTGTGGAATAAGTGTTAATGGGTTAAAACATTGAAAAGTTAGAGTGTGTGTGTGTGTAACTTAATAATGTTTTGGGGAGATTAAGTCTTATGAAATTGGAAGAAAAGGACAAGTTCGAAAACAAAAAGTGTAAAATTATAATTTTACTTAAAGTAGAACATTTTTATGAAATAAAAATGTTGGAAATGGTGTTACACAAATTGGTCCTAAATGAACATGATTTTGGAATAAAATCAAAGCTAAAGTATAAAGGACATGAAATGATGATTTTCAACGTCTAACACAAGTTGGGGTGAAACCCCGAATTTTGACTTTGACCGGGTAAAAGGGAAAAAGAGAATTAATATGGACATTTTTCAAATGTTAAAACACATTAAAAAGGAACTTGGATGACACCGGAATAATTTTGGAGGGCCCAGAGCTCTGGGGTGAAAGACCCAAAATCACTGGCCAGAGAATATGGTGGCATCGCCGATGGTGTGGAGTCCGTTAAAGTGCGTGGTTTATTGGAAGATTTCGAGGAAAAAATAAAGGAACAAGGAACATATAAAGAAGTGGGTTGCATGGTGAAATGTGTAAGACAACCTAACTTAAATGAATTAATAAATGTTCTAATAAAGGTTAAATGGACAAGATATGTATAAATTAATTAATGTCCAAAAAGTAAAGAAATGGTAAGGTATAGTGGTTAAATGGGTGAATTAAGAAATCTAAGAAGGTTTAACCCATAATTAACATAAGGATGTATTTGTGAAAGGCTTTCAAAAGCTAAATAATGAAAATACTAATATGGATTGGTTTAAATGAAATGGGTAATTTCGGTAAAGAAATGGATTTCGATTAAATAAAGTGTAACTATTTGAGTATTTAACCGTGTGTGTTAAGGAAATGAATACATGTCAAATGAGAAAGAGGAAGTCTTTGTAAGATTAAGGTGAATTAATCGGGATAAATCACGTTTTTGGAAAAGAAAACGCTTTCATACATTAAGTGTTTTTATAAGTATGTATATATAAAGTAGTCGCATGTGAACGTAGGTATAACCTGTTAGAGTCTTATTTCTGCCATTTGTTTATATACTGCATTTTGTACATTTTCCACTGAGCATTCGGCTCTCACCCTCGTCTTTTTTATGGCATGTTGGGTGCGGTTTCATACTTTATGAGCGTTGCACAGATAAGTTCTCTATTTCATTTTACATTAGTATCTCTGTATGCTTGAAATCTAGGGAAGCTTCCCATGGGTCCCTCGCGTAATTTAAATTGAAAGTTGATTCGCCTTCTAAATAAGTGAAACGTTAATTTAAATAAAACTAGATTAGCAACATTATATAGGCTGTTTCATTGCACTTCACAGTTAGCGTTTGGGTCAGACCGAGTTGACTACAAGTAAACCACAAATCCAGATCAGGGTGTTACAAATGGTATTAGAGCCCTCACAATCCTTGATGCTCTTCTATCTTTGACCTCTCATCCATAGTACAATGCAGTAGTCCACCCATGTAAACTGCCATAGTGTATGAGTCCACACACACCTTGGTATCCACGGAATAAGCTCAACAACCGTTTACAAATTGGGAACACAGAATCATCGCTTCTTCACAAACAGCACCAACAACACGAAGTCCACTGTGTGTAAACAGCAAAGAAAGTAAGGAGTCCATCGCATGAATCCTTTTTATCAATATGATGATAAAAATAAAATATGGTTTCCACAAAAGAAAATCTGAAAGCATAAGAAACATGATACTTGGATCTTTAAACTATTTGGGTGAAACTAAGTTTTGGTAACTTTTGGATATAAATGGGAAAACATTTTTCACCCAAAGTAGAAACTAAGGTTTGGGAACTTTTGGATATAGATGGGAAAACATTTTTCACCCAAAGTCTCTTACAAAACGGATGCCAGAACTCTTATTTATAGAAAACATGAATTTTAATGTGGCGGGGTTCATTCGAACGAAAACCTTATTTCGATAAAACAAACTCTACACTCGTTCGAATGACCAAACAATCTCATTCGAACGATATTATAATAGGTAGGCCTCTGTTAGACAGAGAAACCATGTTAAATGTTCATTTGATGTTCGTTTTAACAAACCAATAAATTCGTTCCAATGAAAACCACACCTCATTCGAACGAAACTCACATCTCATTCAAATAAAGCTCAACTCTCGTTCAGGCGAACAAACGCAAAAAAATATTTTTCTCCAAAAAATATTTTAAAAATAGTTCCAAAATTTTTTGGAAAAACCAAACACCAAGATTAAATTTCCAAGGATCAAAATCATATGCATCCATAACTGAGAGGTCCTTATAAACACGAAGATAAATGTGGAACAAAACATTGAACGAAGAATAACAATCTCTGAAGCTTCGCTGTTACATCTTAATCAAAAACATCATTAGCTTACGAGTTCAACAATACAAAGCCTAACTTATGACTCAATTGTTTTGTTCAGAATTAATCTAATATATATAGATTGAATCAATTGGAAATTTGTCCTTACTACTTTGTAAACGGTAAATGACACCATGCAATGTTAGGGTTTTTACTTTGATTGAAAAAATATAGGTTTAAGCGTAAGGGTTTAACTAAAATCATTTTAATTACTTAAATTTTATTTGGTAAATGTTGTTTTAATCTTATGATTACTTTTTTTCTCGTTCCTCAAAAAAATGGATAGTCCAAATTCGAGAGTTAACAAAGAGTTGTGAATTGGAGATAATATGGAGTTTGACATTTAGAGTGAGAAAAATGTAAAATTTAGAAATTATGGTTGAAATTAGGGAACAATGTGTGGAATTAAATTCTAAAGAAATTGGTAAAGATTTTAACGCTCAAGTATCTGGAGAACTTAAGACAAAAAAAGGGCAAAAGTTCTAAACATTCAATGATGTTAAGAGATTTTACAATCCATATGCTAAAGCAACTGAATTTCATGTTTGTAATTTGTGTACTAGGAAGCATTTGGTAACTAATGATATCATAAGGAAAAATTATGTTTGTTTCAAGAAAGTAAAGGGTAATATCGTACGAATTATGAGACTTGTAGACGTCAGGGTTTCAATAGGGAGTATTATAATGAAAAACTTGAAGTTGTGAGGTCTTTGGAGGGTTATAAGCACCTATTATCGATACCAATGAAAACACATTTTCTCAGATTTCATCGTAATGTTTCGACTGCCTTAAAATTCTTAACTCACCACACCAATAATTTAATTTTCTTAGAGTATAAACGAAAGGCTTTGAGAATATTAAATTCACTCAAAAAGACTTGTGCAACTAAGAAAGCGATAGATGCAATGAATTGAAAGGGCATGATGGAGACATGTTGCATGAGTTTTTGAAACTTGAACACGTAAAAAAAATATTCTTTTACTTTTCAAATTTTAACCCATGATGAACAAATAATTAGGCATTATTTTTGGGTTGAAGCAACTTCTAGACGAGCTTACAAGTAATATGGTGATGTGGTCATATTTTATACCACGTTCAACACTAATCGATATGGGTTGATCTTTGAGCCACTTATGGTAGTAAATAATCATGGTTAGATAATTGTATTTGGTTTCATATTCTTGGGTGATGAGACCATTGATTCATTTGTTTGTCTTTTCAACTGTTTTTCGAAAGCCATTCTTGACGATTCACCTTGGATGATTATCACAGATCAAGATCTATTTATGACAAGATAAATCTAGGAAGCTCTCATATACACGTATCATAAGTATTGTATTTTGCACATTATAAAAAAATATGAGAATATATATTCAGTAAAATTTAGTTCTTACTATAAGGAGTTTTCATATTGCATATGGAAATCGTACGTGAATGAGGAATTTGACTGCAAGTGGATGGATCTTCCTGGCATATGTGCGTTACGTGAAAATAAATGGCTTCATTTTGTGTATGATATTTATTCAAAATGCATCCCTGTATATGTGAATCATGTTTTCTCCACCAATATTTCAAGTAGCTAATCAGCAAAAATTTCCCATGAATTCTTTAAAAAAATGTGTTTCAAATAAGTACTCTCATGTGGATTTTATGATCCAACTTGGAATGGGGCTTATGCGTTAACATCATGAAGAGTTACTTGCCCATCATAAAGACTTGAGCGAGAATAAAACAATTGTCACACCCTAACCCCATTAGGATATAATTAACTAGATAGTTTACAAACCACAATTATAATTTATTTATTATTTAGGAAATACATATTTAAATGACTTCAAGGTTAAAATGCGGAATATTAAAAAAATCCAATTGTTTTAAGGAGACATAATTTCAACATAACTCACATATCATTTAACTTAATTACAACTAGTGCAGTTTATAAAACAAACTAACAAAACCCTACTTTTATGTACTCAACCTCCTAGACCTGGCAGTGGCAACTGGAAAACCTGAAAATGTAAACATATAAAACCATGAGTTTAACAACTCACTGAATGTACTACAGCTATCTATAGTAAAAGTACTATATTAACATATCAACATAACAATATATACATCTCTGTGCCAAATTAGGCCATATACATATCCGGAGTTAATAAACCCCACATCTCCTGCCCGTAGGCAATGATCATATCCATAGGTTTTAAAAACCTTACATCTCCTGAATTGCATAGCAACTCAACATATCCTGACTTTTATAAAGCCATAACATCTCAACATCTCTTGGCTTTTAAATAATCCAAAACATCTCAACATCTCTTGGCTTTTAAATAAGCCATAACATATCAACATCTCATGACTTTTAAATAAGCCATATCATCTCAACATATGCTATATATATGTCATATCCAAAATCAACTCACTAAGTACACTCACCTTGTGTTGTCAACTATGTATTTACGTTTCCCTCGGGTGGAGCTGAACTTTGTTGATTTGACCTTACACCTGTTAATCCAACTAAATCAGTATTGAAACTCAATCATAAGTATTATCTTAATATAATTATCTAACTTTAAATAAGTACACAACCACAATATGATTCTACTCAAGTCATATTCCATGAAACATATGTAAAGACGAAACGATGGTATATATGTTGATAAGGTCATGAACATTCAACCCTAGAAACTACCTCGTAAGGAATTTATAACTAAACTCAAGTAAAAATAAAAGTATACTTATGAATATATATACACATGAAACATGTACTCCAAATACCCTTGGGAAGGAGTAGATACAAACATTCTTTCATGGGGTATCCAATATGGGGTCAAATCATTGTCCTCCATACTTAACCATCCCATATTCATAAATAGTACACATACAGGTGTTCAAGCTTATCAATCTGGAAACACATTTGAATATACTTTCCGTTACAAGTGACGGTGTAATTTTTCAAGATTCCTAGGGCAAGTTATGGCCATTTCTTTACAACACAAGAAATCTGTCCTACAAACTCCTCTATTGTTCCTTTGACTTCCATGAATTTTCATAATTTTTCTACAGCATAACTTTCCATGATTTTCGACACACTTTCAGTAGACATACTGAATAGTACATAATTAAAGTTTCATAATATTTGGACTTCATTTGCTATCTCAAAAGCTTGACCAATGTTAGGGCATATTGAAATGAAATATACAAACAGCAACTATATACCAACTTGCAACCATCACTAAGGTCTAACCATAAGGAGTTAAATTCTAATTTTCGGATATGATATGAATATATGAGTCTATTTTCATATCCAATTAGAATTTCTGAATTCCAGTAGTCACACAAAGAGATATGCAAGTTTGAATACCAAGGGTTTTAATACAAAGCAATATGACCTATAACACCACTTATCTCACATATGAACCAATACATATTATCACAAAGGAGTATGGAATTTGGATCAATAATTCACGATTTATATACTTTGAAATAAGTATAATAGAAGATTAAAACAATATTAACACATAATATTACCTTGGAAACACCTTAAGGATTTTCTTGGAATTGTTTTCTTAGATTTTCCTTGTAACCCTTTCTTCATTAACTTCTACCTCTCTTTACTCAAGCTAATATCACCTCAAACTGAACCTAGGGACTTATTTGCTGAAGAAATAAGGTTAAGGGAGAGTTTTAAGTCGGCCAAGGCTGCCTCCCAATCCATCCAATCAAATTAAAACATTTGGTTTAATAAAAGACAACTTACCACTTAAGAGAATTGACAGATTCGCCCCTTCTCGTAATTTCGACCTAACTTCTTACTCGAACATCCGTTTCTTGTACCGTTTTTTGTGCTACAACCCTAACTCACATATCTACAACTATGTAGTTTTCACCTCAAGTCAATTGTAATTTTACAAGGGTCAAAACTAGTCTTAAACAGGAACATTTCTATCGAAAATAACCAAATCTTATGTTCGTAAATAATTCGACAATTCATGATTTATGAAAGTAGAATTATACTAACCATAATCACTTAACATTAGATATACTAATAACACATTATTCATATCACATAGGATAATTATGATTTAAATATAATTTATCATAATCATATACGGGTTGTCACAACAATATACTATTTCATGATGCTTTATTACAAATGGTTGGTATTTACACAAATGGAATATTTTGTAAATTCCAGGATGAGATGTGGGAGATAATGAATTACGAGTTTGAGGTGGAAAAGGAATAAGAAAATCAAAATTTGTAGAAATATCAAAATAAAATTGTTGATACACAAAATTTACGAGAAATTTGTTACAATAGGAATTTGCAATTTACCTCATGTACTTGTAAGATGTTTGAGATCTCATGGATTCCATGACGACAAAGAATCGCAACAAGTGATAGCAAAAGGATGTGGTAAAAGGATTAAAGAATGGAAAAAGAAGACTAATCCCAATATATTAAAGGGTAGACTCCTTCTACTGGAAGATGAAGTGGGTCTATTAAGGAAAATGGTTGTTGATACAAAATTTAGTCTGCTGACATGGCTCAGTTAAGTGGAGATACGTGTCAATCTACATGGCACTAACAAATACTTCTGAACAACACCTTGACTTCGAGGAACTCAATTTCCCCGACTAACTCAGACACTCCGAGCAGTAGGTGCTCTCCGAGGAACTTTACTGCACCGATCAACTCATGGATACCAAGATACTTAGGCGGTCCGAGCTGCACCTCGATCAGAGCATTTACTATCAAACAATTAAGAGGATTAAATGCGCATTAAATGTTGATTATTATCATACAGATGTATACGCTTATTGGACAGCTATGTATGATCCTTTCTCATGTACAGACTCAGGGCTATAAATACATTATATCATCCTCATTGTAAGGGGACCAGAATTTCTGGAGATAAATCCTACCTCGAGAATTCCCAAACAGTCAATAATAACACAAACAATGGACGTAGGCCATTCGTTCAAGGCTGAACCACTTTAAAATCTCTTGTCTTATTTATTTTTTTATCTGTGATTAAACAAATTAGAGATAATCTAATTTTTTTACATCAATAGATTGGCGCCGTCTGTGGGAAACGACTGTAATTTTCATTTTTCATCAAAAACAATTAATCACCAATGGCTGACAATCCTGAATCCAGCAATCAAAATGCTGGAAACCCCCAAAATCAATCCGCTCCTCGAAATGTCCAAGATCTAGCTGGAATCATGGCAAGTTTGGCTCAAGGTCAGACAGCCATGCAAGAAATAATGCGACAACTCATGCAAACTATCTAGGGTGAAGCATCAACCTATTCAGGACAACGAATTGTTCAAAGAAATACTCGTTTACTTTCTTCACGCATTAGGCAAAGCGATTCATATCGCACTGAGAAATCTGAAGATTTTTCTTATCAACCGGGTCGAACTTCATCAGTACGAGCCACAGATACTGAACAACACATCACTCTCTCTCCAGAAAGGACCAGTGCACTGGAAAGATTAAGTAGGGTATCTCCTTTTGATCGATTGGGCCCTAGTAAGAATAAAAGTCCTCCTAAGGCTGTGTCAAGAAACTTTCGACGACCATTTGATCTAAGATAGGGTTCTGCCCAATCACAACCAGTTGCTCGACAAGATAGATCCCAGGAAGCGACTTCAACACGATCAATTGCTCGAACCAATAGGCTCGAGGAGGGAAATGATGCGTAGAAAGGCTCTATTCGAAGGTTGGAGGATAGATTAGGGGAAATGGCTAAGGCCAAGAATCCTCTACAAAGAACTTTTATCCAAGGGACACCTTTTGTCCAAGCAATTGTGGATTTTCCCACACCATCAAAGTTCAAAGCACCTGTTGTGACTCCTAAATATGATGGAAAAACCAACCCTGTCCTTTATATAGAGCAATACCAAGCTGTGGCCGACATCTATGCTGTGCCAGATGAGATGAGATGCAGGGCATTCTCGGGAACTCTTATAGGATCTGCTCAAATATGGTGCAATAATCTTCCTTGGGGTAAGATTTCAACTTTCTTTCAACTGGACGAGCTCTTCATTGGAAACTTCTATTTTGGAGCAAAACCGATTAAACGAGTAGCACACTTGTTAAGTGTTAGACAAAAGGCAGGTGAGAGCACCAGGGATTATATAACTCGTTTCAATAACGAGAAACTCGAAGTTATTGATTATGAGGAAAAGACAGCGATTACTGCTTTGATGAGTGGGTTGTTACCCAACAAGTTATACTACACTTTGGCCAAAGATCCACCCAGAACCATGTCAGAACTGATGGCAAAGGCGGCCAAGATCATGAATACCGAGGAGGCTATGGATGAAAAAAAGAATATGGATACCAAAGAGACCAAGGTGGAGGTTTATAAGGACCAAAAGAAAGAGCATAAGAACAATGGTGGTGACAAACACTCAAAAACAAAGCCATCATGGGAGGTATTGAAGAAATTTGAAAATTATACTCCTTTGAAGGTAGACATCAACCATGTTCTAGAAGAAATCAAGAACAACGAGGAGTTAAACTGGCCAGAGAAAATGAAGTCAAACCCTGACAAGAGGAATAAGGCCAAATATTGCGAGTTCCACAATGATCACGATCACACGACCAAAAATTGCATAGCTCTTCAGAATGAGATCGAAGTACTTATTAGACGAGGAAAACTGGCAAAGTATGTTGATCGTAGAAATGAAAGAAGAAACAACGACCGAGCAAGAGAGAGGTCTAGATCTCCTCGTAGAGCAGAGGAGAACAAGAAAAGAGACCATGAAGATGATCTAGAAGACGACCCCGATCTTCCCAAAAGACCAAGGTAGCCAGAACGTGAGGTATTTTCAATACGGTTTGGATCATTTGATTGTAATGTTATTACAGGTGGAGATGCATGAGGTGGAGACCTTACTGCAAAAATAAAAGCTTACCTCAATGAGGCTCAAGCCTGTTCATATATTCAACGAATAAACTTGGCTAAAGATGATCGCCCGAGGAAGGTCAACAAAGAAAAACTGGTCATCGGTTTCTCAAAGAATGACCTCGCAGGTGTGCTGTATCCTCATGATGACCCATTGGTGATCAAAACGAGAATGAAAGAAGTGATAATCTCGAGAGTACTGGTTGATAATGGTAGCTCGACTGATATTATGTTCTACTCGTGATTCGACAGCTTAAATCTAAAGTTATCTCAGTTGGAGCCTTATCATAGGCCCCTTCTCGGTTTTGCTGGCGAGAAATTTTTTCCACTTGGGACGATCAAGTTGGATATGTTCATTGGTACATGGCCTGCTTGTCGAACAGAAAGAGTACGCTTCTTTGTGATGGATAATAATGTTCAATCAGCTTACAATATCATCATGGGAAGGGTAGGATTGAAGAAGTTCGAAGCAGTACCATCTATGGTACATCAATGCCTAAAATTTCCAACCAATTTTGGAGTAGGAGTTATGAAGGGTGATCAAAAAGTAGCTCGGGAATGCTACTATTCATCTGCCGAGCAGGAGGAACTGAAGGAATCAAGGAAAAAGACTACTACCTATCAGGTGGATGAAGGTGCAGAAATTGAAACATTGGATCCTAGAGGCGAGTCGCAACTCGTGAAAGGTCAGGTGGCGGAAGCTACTGAAAATATCATTCTGGACGACGAGCATCCTGAACGAACAACTCAGATAGGTTCATCGTTAGATGCCTCACTAAAATAGGAGTTGATAGTTTTCTTAAAAAGCAGAAAACAAACTTTTGCTTGGAGTCATGAGGATATGCCCGGAATAGACCCAAATTTCTTATGTCACGAGCTCAATGTGAATAAGGAGATCAAGCCAGTGAAGCAAAGAAGAAGAGTGTTCAGCCCCGAGAAGAACCAAGCAATACAGGAGGAGGTCGAGAAGCTCCAGAAAGCTTGCTTTATTGAAGATGTTAAATATCCAGACTGGTTAGCAAATGTAGTGATGGTGAAAAAGAAGAACAACAAATGGAGGATGTGTGTAGACTTCACCGACCTCAACAAGGCATGTCCAAAGGATCATTTTCCCTTGCCTCGAATTGATCAATTAGTGGATGCTATCTTGGCACACGAGATGTTGAGCTTCATGGATGCTTATTCTGGTTACAACCAGATTAAAATGAAACCTGAAGACAGGGAGAATACTTCTTTCATTTCCTATAGGGGAACTTATTGTTATAATGTTATGCCTTTTGGTTTGAAAAATGCAGGTGCAACATATCAGCTGCTGATGAACAAGGTGTTTGCAAAGCAAATCAGTTGCAATATGGAAGTTTATGTTGATGATATGCTGACAAAGAGCAAGAAAGATGTTGACCATCTAGTTGACTTAGGCCAGACCTTTGATCAATTAGATAAATATCAAATGAAGTTGAACCCGACTAAGTGCATATTTGGAGTACGAGAAGGAATATTTCTCGGGTATATTGTCAATCAATGAGGCATTGAATCAAACCCTGAAAAGATCAAAGCTCTATTGGGACTACGATCTCCAACGACGAAGAAAGAAGTGCAAAGTCTTACAGGGCGAGTAGCAGCACTTAACAGATTTGTATCGTGAGCAATTGATAGATGCCTCCCATTCTTCAAAACGCTCCAAAAGACTTTTGAATGGAATGAAGAATGCGAGAAAGCTTTTCTAGAATTGAAGAAATATTTGGGAGCACCTCCACTATTGTCCAGGCCAGTGATGGGAGAAAGGTTGTACTTGTATTTGGCAGTTTCAGAAAATGCAGTTAGCTCGGCATTAATAAGAGTAGAGGATGGAGTACAAAAACCAATTTATTACACTAGTAAGGCCTTTCGAGGAGCAGAGATCAAATATCCAAAATTGGAAAAGTTGGCACTGGCGCTGATCGAAGCGAGTAGAAGAATGAAGCCATACTTCCACGCTCATACCATAGTCGTATATATTGATATGCCGTTGAGGCAAGCTCTTCATAAACCAGAAAAATCAGGGAGATTGATGTATTGGGCAATAGAACTTGGTGAATATGATATAATTTATGAGCCTAGATCGTCACTAAAAGGGCAAGCAGTAGTAGATTTTATAACAGAGTTTACCTATCCTGATACCCCCGAGGAGCAAAAGCTGAACACCGACCAACTTATGGATGTTACAGGATCATCAAATTTAAACCCCGATCAACTTAAGTTGGTCGAAGAGCAAGAGGAGAAGGTCGACGAGCAGCGAGGTGTAATAGAAATGGAGATAAAGGAGCAACAAATATTCCATCGAGGAACTTTGTCCAATAAGAAGTTTGAGGACGAAATACCTGTATGGAACCTATATGTGGATGGCTCATCATGCACTTCAGGAAGTGGAGCTGGGATTGTATTGAAAAGTCCAGATGAGGTCGATATAGAATATGTTCTACGCTTTTAATTTCAAGCTTCTAATAATGAGCCCGAATATGAAGCGATGATTGTAGGTCTTAGTCTAGCAAAAACCATAAAGGCAGAGCAGGTAATCGTATGCAGTAACTCACAATTGATTGTAAACCAAATGCTTGGCATATATATAGAAAAAGGAGAATTGATGATTAAGTACCATGCAAAGGCAATGGAATTGGTATCGGAATTTGTTACTGTTCAACTGGTCAGAATACCAAGAATGGAGAATGCAAGAGCAGACGCTTTAGCTCAACTAGCATCGGCTACTCGTACCGAGCTACGAAGAACAATCCCAATTGAAGTTCTAGCTGGTCGGAGCATAGATGAAGATCTGACGATGAATTTTATTACCCTTAATTTAGGGCCATCTTGGATGGATTCCATCCGGGCATATATTAAGGAGGGAGAATTACCGATTGACAAACTCGCAGCCAAGAAATTGAAGTTTAAAGCTACTCGTTATGTACTAACTAATGGTGTTCTATACAGACGAGGGATTATGGCAGGTTTGCAAAGATGTGTGCATCCCTCCGAGGTGAACGATTTGATTAAAGAGGTCCATGAAGGGTCATGTGGATCCCATGTAGCAGGTCGGACACTTTTGCAAAGAGTGATGATGCAAGGATACTATTGGCCAACGATGAGGGCTGATTGTATAGCCTATGCTAAGAAATATGACAAGTGTCAACGCTTCTCAACTATCCGAAGAACTCCCCAAGCATTATTGACACCCATTACTTCCCCTTGGCCATTTTCCATGTGGGGAATTGACTTGGTTGGGCCACTTCCAACGACCAGAGCAAGATTTAAATATCTCTTCGTCGCAGTGGATTACTTTACTAAGTGGGTTGAAGCCGAGCCTCTTGTCGACATGACGTACGAAAAGGTGTACCAATTCATTTGGAAAAATATCATTTGTAGATATGGTCTTCCCCATGCATTCATCACCGACCGTGGAACACAATTTGACAATGAGGAGTTCGCTGCCTATTGTCATCAGTCAAATATCTTGAAAATCCACTCGGCACCAGGCCATCCCCAAAGCAATGGACAAACTGAAGTGACAAACAGAACGCTGCTAAATGGCTTGAAGAAAAGACTGAATGACGCGAAAGCAAACTGGATCAACGAGCTACATTCAGTACTATGGGCTTATCGTACTACTCCCCGAGTAGCAACTGGAGAATCTCCATATATGCTGGCATTTGGAAGTGAAGCTGTTATACCTACCGAGTTGGGCCTCCCAGCACACCGAGCGTTGAAATTCAACTCCCCTGTCAGCGATTTAATGATAAGGTTAAACTTCAACATGCTCGAGGAAGTTAGAGAAGAAGCAGCCATCAGGAATGCTGCTTACCAGAAACGAACAGCTTTGTTCTACAACAAGAGAGTGAAGAATTGCGACCTGAAAGAAGGAGACTATGTGCTAAAGAAAGTGATTCAAAAGCACAACAAACTGGAAGCGAACTGGCATGGACCTTACCGAGTAACAGAGGTTGTTCGACCAGGGATATATAGAATTAAAACTTTAGAAGGGGAGGAGTTTAAGAATGCATGGAATGCAGAGCACCTGCGTAAATATTATCAGTAATGTAAACCCTCATGTAATGCAATTTCATCAGTATGAATAAAATGTGAATATTCTACCCAATTCTCTCCTTTTGTTGAAATTTTTTCATGGAATACTAGTGCTACACACTACTCAGCAAAATCCACCAACTCCGGTTGGTCGGGAATAAAAATATTTCCCAGAAATACCAACTCCGGTTGGTTGGGAAGAAAATCCACCAACTCCGGTTGGTCGGGAAGAAAAATATTTCCCAGAAATACCAACTCCGGTTGGTTGGGAAGAAAATCCACCAACTCCGGTTGGTCGGGAAGAAAAATATTTCCCAGAAATAACCACTCCGGTTGGTTGGGAAGAAAATCCACCAACTCCGGTTGGTCGGGAATAAAAATATTTCCCAAAAATACCAACTCCGGTTGGTTGGGAAGAAAATCCACCAACTCCGGTTGGTCGGGAAGATAAATATTTCCCAGAAATACCAACTCCGATTGGTTGGGAAGAAAATCCACCAACTCCGGTTGGTCGGGAAGAAAAATATTTCCTAGAAATACCAACTCCGGTTGGTTGGGAAGAAAATCCACCAACTCCGGTTGGTCAAAAATAAAAAAATATTTCTCAGAAATAGCAACTCCAGTTGGTTGGGAAGAAGATTCACCCACTATAGTTGGTCGAGAATAAAAAAAATTTACCAACTAAGGTTGGTCGAGAATTAAAAACACCAACTCTCATTGGTCGGAAATAGTTGGTTAAACAAATAATGTCTTAGAATTAAAAAGTGATCAAGCAAAATTTTAATACTCGAAACAAAATATCATCAACTCTGGTTGGTCGACAAATGATTATTTAAGATAGTCAATAATAAGTTTCACCAACTTTAGTTGGTCGGCAAATAACACAATGATGTTATATTTTTAACAGATATACATACACATTCATTAGTAAATAAGACAATGGCAATCAAGATTTCAAAGAAAAATAGAAGTTTTTCATTAAATCCAAAACAAAATACATTGAGAATGAAATACATATTAATTATTACATCAAGATTCATATTCTATTGGTTTCTTCCCCTCTGCTTTTGAAACAGGTTCCTCGCCAGTAGGAGGATCGTCTAAGGCATAAGGGGAATTTATGAAATTAAGGTCTTTGAGCATCCTGATGTTCATCACAGATGGCCAATCGAGTAGCTGCTCTAGGCGAGATATCTCGACATTGGAATGAAGACTGTAATCGCCAAGATATTTGGAAATCAAACACTGAGGGATTGCCCGAGGAATCCAACTCATGTCGAGTTTGAATGGTGGCACTGGCAGGCCAAGCAACCCAGGATTATAATAATCCCACAAATAGTGACCTTGTTCCAATTGTAGCACACCCAAGGCATTTAACCATCCTTGCTTATACCCCTCGTTGTTCGACTGCTGAATCCGGTCATCGAGGTGATAGAGGGCTTCATTATAGCCATCCATCCAAAATTCTCTAGGTTGCTTGTGGAATTGATAAGTCAACCTTTCCAGCTGCTCGTGAAGATTTTTTACGAAAAGTTCTTTATTCTCCAAGGCAGACTTTTGTGTAGAAAGCTGTTCATCCAAATTCATAATTTTCTTGGACATCTCTACTAATGCTTGATTCTTTGCCTTTAGCTGAAAAGCCTGATTCTCCAAAGCTGATTGAGTTCTTTGCTCTTCAATAGTAAGCTGAGCAGCTCTTGTTCGTCCCTAAGAACCTTTTGCTCGACCGCGAGAAGAAGTAGAGGCTCCAGTTCTCTTCAAAGTCTCCAATTCGTCTCTCAAATTGGCATTTTCGACCTCTAAGAAAGAGAAACCCTCGTCGTTGACAGGAACTAAGGCGTTCGAGGAAGATGCTACAGACTTTAACTGAGATATCTCTCCTCACAGGTTATTGTTTTCCTGCTCCAGCAACTTAGCTATCTGCCTATGCTCTTCGACCTCGGTCTTCAAAGTTCTCTCCTTCACATCATAGGCAGCAATCAATCTATCATATCCTTTATCAGCACTTAGTTGCTGATACTTCTTCTCATATCCCTGGTGCAAAAGGGCTGTAGACTCCTTGAATTGTTGTTGAAGCTCCTCGAGAGTGCCCTGGAGGTCTTCAATCATTTCATAATACGCTACATTGTTAGCCACTGCCCGATCGAGCAAACACTTTAAATACTGGTAGGCTTCGACTGCTTGCTCTGAAGCATCTTGACCGAGGATATCAACGATTTGAGCTTCAGTCATATCTGAATGACCAGCTTTGAAGTAATCATTGCATTGTCTCAACAATTTTGTATCATGAGCACATAATAATTCCATCCTGGCCATAAACTAGTAAAAAGAAGAGATAGCAAGAATCAATAAGGAGCAAGAGGAAGAGAATCAACAGTATGAATAGTCAAAGTTTCAAATTTTATTACATCATAAAAGAGAAGTACATAGTTCAGAGTTACAATTAGAAAAAATAAACAGAGAGAAAAATCCGAACAACTCTACACCTTCTCCTTGTCTCCCAAAACTTTCTCGAGAGGCTGGAACGAGGAGGTAGGTTACTCGGATGGCACAGATGGTTGCTCGATGGGTGCTGGAAGCTGCTCGTTTGAAATAATGGATGGTTGAAGTTGCTCGCAGGAAGACTGGGCAACTGGGGGATGAGAAATTTGATCTCCCATCACCATAGAGGATTCCTCAGAGGCAGCTTCGTCCTCTTCTTCTTCTTCGGGAGTTGGAGGGGGGCCAGGGACGTGTCGCTGAAACAGGTCAGAATTTTCATCAACATTCATCTCTTTCAAAGCAGCGACCCAGCCGTCCCTAAAGTACTTAAGGCTACTATATTCCACTTGTGACATCATGGCAGCCAGACCCTTATTCCATCCTTTATCCCAGCCAGCGCTGAAGGACTTCTTAATAGCCATTTTCCTTTTCATTTTCTCTGAGGAAATCTTCTCAGTCATGAGTTCCTCGGCAGCTTTTAATTTCTTTTCTGCCTCGTCCCTCTGGAGATCCACCTCACGAAGTTTTCCCAACTCTTCCTCGGTAGACTTGAGCTTACCTTCAAGATCCCCAGCATTTTGGAGCTTCCTTTCGAGCTCTTTATTCTTACTTTCCAATTCTTTTATTTTCTTCTCCAATCCCTTGGAGACCTCAACAGCCTGATCCCTTTCCTGCTCGGTGGAACTAAGCTTCTTCTCCCAAGCAGCTTTATCATCAACATACTTCTGATGAGAATCCTTCAGAGACTGCGTCAGACCCACCAAAGCTTCCTCTACACCTGACGAGGAACTTGAAGCTTTAATAGCTTAATCCTTATTCAAAATTGTATTGAAACAGGTTACCAACTGGGAAAAGAAAACAATAGCAAGTCAGTGCAAATATATAACAACGGAAAAATGAAAGTTTGGGACAATAATACTTACAGAAGCAATATGATGAGCAGCCAATGTGGTAACCATATCCTGAGAAAGATTTTTTTCAATACCTTGGATCTCGGCGATGATCCAAGATTTCACCGAGCTTATGGCAGAGCTCGGAGTAATGAAAGTGGGAACACCACTTCCAGTAGTTGGAGGCTGAGAGATGGATTCAGCCAAATTGACCGTGGAGCTCTTCTTCAGCCTCTTCGGAGGGGCATCAACGGTCTCGACCAAGGATGTACTCTTAATCGGGGATATGACAATAACCTCGCTTGGAGCTGCGACTTTGCTCGGAGCCACTGGGGGCTTCCCAGTAACCTTCACAGTAGCAGCCGGAGGAGGTGCATCAATTTTTCTTGTCCCTTCTTCTGGGACATCATGCTTGATTTTCTTTGCCTCTCCAGTAATAGAGGCAGATTTCTCGAAGAGGGCAGGAGCTCTTCTTTTCTTCATTCTTTCACTCAGAGGAATGTGTGACTCAGGTGAAGAACTTGTAGAAGCTGGTACTGGTTCTACGTCACTTATCACCGGACGAGCAGTATAAGACGAAGTGTAACTCTTATACTGCAACAAATATGAAGTTGATCTGATATGCTAGTCGGCAACAGTCTGATGCAAACCCCAGATAAGTTTCAGATGTTTTAAGTTAACTTCTGTCTCTTTTGGAGACCTTCTTTTACTATCAACTGCAATTAAGTGAAAATTAAAATATCAGTGACACATTTTATCGAACACAAAGAAAGCATAATTTCAAAAATAAAGTAAAGTAAAAACAACCTATCCCATTGCCATAAGGAGGGCATCTGGGACCCTGATACATATCATTTCCAGTTAGTGGAACATGTTGCCAATTTTTCATAACAACACCATGCTCGAAATAATCCCTATTGGCATCTGGGAGATTGATCACTAAAGCTCTATTTAAAAACCTAGTTTTCAAGTAAAAAGTACTGTCGCCGACAGCCCATCTATAGCAAAACATAATTTCTGGAATTCCTATACGAGTTCCATGAATCTGATTTAATCTATGAACTCCATTAACTATTCTCCATGTATTAGGGGCTATTTTTGCAGGAACCACGTCAAAATATTGACAGAATTCCAGACACAAAGGGTTTGAGGGAAAAGAAAAGCCACATTCAGCCACAAAGAGACTGGGGAACCAATGTCCCTCAACCAAACGGAAATAATCTGAAGGTTCAGAAAGTTCCTCCAGAACAACCCATGAAGGAATAGAGAAATCAGAACGAAACTTATCAAGAGACTCAACAAGGTAAACCATGATGACTAAAGGAAATAAAAGAGAAAAAATAAGATCTTACAGGAAAAGGATGGATCTGTTGACAACGAACGATGAAAGGGATGAACGCACAAGAGAGAGAAAATGGAAAACTCAAAGATACAAATTTGAAAAAGTAGAAGACGATATGATTTTCTGCAACGCTTAAATACCTTACCTTGGGAAAAGGTAAAAATAATGATTATAAAGGGAGACGTTTACACTACCGACGGCTAAAAGGATAATAAGGGCGCGGAGATCGAAGCAGTTAGAAAAATTCGAAAAGTCTGATTCTTTGAATTCGAAAAGAAAAAATAAATGCAAAGAAAACGCTCCTAAAATTCAGGATGACCATTTAATCCCGCCATATTTCGAGAAGAATGTTCCACACTCCTCAGTCTCGAACTGTGAAACATTGGGGGCTTCTGTTGATACAAAATTTAGTCTGCTGACATGGCTCAGTTAAGTGGAGATACGTGTCAATCTACATGGCACTAACAAATACTTCTGAACAACACCTTGACTTCGAGGAACACAATTTCCCCGACCAACTCAGACACTCCGAGCAGTAGGTGCTCTCCGAGGAACTTTACTACACCGAGCAACTCATGGATACCGAGATACTTAGGCGGTCCAAGCAGCTTAGGCGGTCCGAGCTGCACCTCGATCAGAGCATTTATTATCAGATAATTAAGAGGATTAAATGCGCATTAAATGCTGATTATTATCATACAGATGTATACGCTTATTGGACAGCTATGTATGATCCTTTCTCATGTATAGCTTCAGGGCTATAATACATTGTATCATCCTCATTGTAAGGGGACCGGAATTTCTGGAGATAAATCCTACCTCGATAATTCCCAAACAGTCAATAATAACACAAACAGTGGACGTAGGCCATTCGTTCAAGGCTGAACCACTTTAAAATCTCTTGTTTTATTTATTTTTTTATCTGTGATTAAACAAATTAGAGATAATCTAATTTTTTACATCAACAATGGTTAAGGATTTATTAGCTGAGAAGCCAAAGCTGACCTATCAAGGTTAGGAGCTTCAGAGGAACTACAATGAAATCCTAGCTAAATATGAAGTATTTTAAGGGCCGGTCCACACCGCAGTTCAGGACCACAAGATGCTTATCAAGAGTCATAGGTCTTTAAATGATATGTCTTTTATAACATTAGGGTTGCCTGTGAAGAATGCAAGGCTAAGGTCCAAGCATTGTTTGTAGAGGTGGACGTCTTTGGTTTGTTTTCTCAAGCCCCTCAATCAAAGGATGAGAGATATGATGGTGAAGGCAGCGATGGTGATGATACTGAAGATGAATTCGCTCCTAACTCCCAATGGGAGAAACTTTAAAGGAGACATCTTCCTCTCTACCTCTAATAAGTGAAGCCCATGTGAACCCCTAAGTACTCAAGCTTCTTATGTAAAACAATTGTGGACTATTGAGTGGTCGTGGACCTCTTTATAATCTTTATTTTTTGCCTTTAATGAAGATGATTTTTTTTAGTGAAAATCTTTTATTTTTCAATCTTCACTTCGTGCTTGCTTTATTTTTTTGCTTTTCTGAGAATTTTATATACTGCACGAGATGACTGAGATCTGACCTGCATGTACCAGCATGTAGTATAACCAGCTTGCCAAGATTCCTTAGCAAAGCAAGATAATTGGGGAAGTAATTTTGCTTAAGTAGATCTGAGGGCCCTGAGACTTTTGCTTTATACTGTCGCATGTTGCCGAAGTCAAGACTGTGGTTCTATATTCACTATAAAAAAACTCACTTTGAATGGTGTAAAGTGTAAAATGAATAAAATTTTATTCTTTTTCTGGTAGTTTATATCCGGAGTAATAAAAAGGTGAATTGTAGGTTCAAGCGAGAACCATTTATAATAAGGGATATTATATGTTAAAGTAAAAATGGTATTTTAAACTAGTGAAAGTTACGGTATATGAACGGTATAGTTTTATATAGAAACAAGGACTATATATATATCACATGGATGATTATATCAACAAAAACATTATGTAATAGCTTACGGTATAACTTATATTATATCACGCAAGGTAGGTGATAGTTATAAGGATTTGGAAGAGGGGTTAACGAGATTAGTTAGGCGGGGTAGCTTAACTAGGTTGTTTAAAAGGTTTACGATAGATTTACACTACTAGAAGAGGGGTGAGGTGTATCTCATGATAGTGAGATACCAGTTTAAATATGAGAGATTTCATATTTTAAAATACGGCATTTTATTTACTTGCTAAGTATTTTCAAAACTCGGGCTCTGACTCGTTTCTCTATTTTCCCCCTCTCTTACTATATATGTATATAGATTAGGTGTCCATACATAGCGATGCCTGGATGATGATTCTTTCGAGTCAGACGTTTGCTGCAGCAGCTGTGAATGCAATCAGGTTTATTTTAGACGCTTTTATCCTTGTGATCTAGATAGGATGCATTGTTGTAATATTCGAGCCGATAGCCCAGTTGTATTCATTTATTCTTTTACCGCATTTTGATTTTCGTCTATTCGATTTGGTCGTATTATATTGGACCGAGAGTTAGGTTATTTTATTTCATCTCAATTGTTGTATATAAACTGTTGTGATTGTTTTACCTGGTTTCTTTAATTAAAAAGATTAGTTAATTAAAATTTTGATGCCAACCTAATAAGTTATTATTAATTAAATTGGTTTTAGACAGTGATGCTGAGAATGAACCATATGAGATTCCTACTTTAATCTGGTAAATGATTGATCACCCGATATTTTATTAGGCGGGGTGTCACATAATCTTATCAATTCATTTCACATAACTTCACTAGTTATTATTTCAATGTTCCGACATTAGTGTTATGTACCCATATATATTTATGTCACACTTATATACGTATTTACACAACATTCTTGAGTTGTCCTCCTGAATGCATATAAATTTGCTCTTCGTAATATTCTTTAATTCACCCGTATACATATTCACACACAGACACACACACACACACACACACACACACACACACACACACACATATATATATATATATAGATATATCATACACATATATATCACATCAAGTGTGTATACATATCTTTCTCTCGCTATGTAAGTATTATCGCAAGCCCTTCGAACATTATCTCGCTGGATTACAACCATCCCTCTGAGCATTACCCTGTTAAATGTAAGTCTCTATTATGCTATCAGGCTCCAGGGAATACACACCTCAACCTGGGCCACTGGGTTGGAATCTTTTGACCGAACCCAAATCGTAACGTAAATCATAGGCGGTCATAGTCATGCATCCGTGGGTCATAACCATACCACATTACCCCCACTAAACTCAAAACTCACATAGGGTGGTCGTGCGACAAACCTATGACACGGGAGCCGAAACTACACCTGCTAAAATTCACAAGGTTAGACCGCCCACTGCACGAAACCTCCAAAGATAACATCCAATAGAGTACGTATGTTATATATATATATATATATATATATATATATATATATATATATATATATGTATAATTGTCTCTATATCCGTATATATTTGCACATAAACCTGGATAACCATGTGTATCCCTTGTAGCACTAGCATATAATATTCGAGTCTAAATTCGACTCCTAAATCCATAAGCAGTCACTTACTTATTTTTATATCATGATTATATTTTATTGTGGACACTAATCCTATCTCAATCCATCCCATATCCCAATTCCATCTGAAATTCCCATTTGAATCCATTAATAAATTTTCGAGTGACATTCATCCTAAAAATTCCTCCATACCCCCATTTTATCCCGACTATTCTAAGGTATTTAATCATCTTTAGTTATTTTCCATGACTCCTAATCACATCTACGGACATCCTGAAATAACTCAAAACTAACCCGAACAACAAAATCATGTAAATAACCAACCCTGGCCAAGCAAGGCAGCCTAACAGAGTTAAAATCCACAATTGTAGGCCTGTTTTAAAAACGCAGAAAAATCAGATTCAAACATTATCCAAATCACCAATTCAAATTCATATTTGGCTTCTACACAAAAAAATTGAGTCAGGTATAAGTTTTGAGTTTTTCTCAAATATCTTCCAAAAGCACTCAAAAAGAAAATCTAAAACTCTCCAAAGTGACTCTTCTCATTCCTCTAGTTTTTGCCTATTTGAGTTCCATTTTTGGCCTCTCTATCATCTCTTCTTATACTTTAAAATATTCCCTAACATTACTTATCATAAATATACATGTTTTCACATAGCAATTGATTTAATAAATCATCTACAACATGGGATCCAACATCAATTATCCAGAATTGATCCACCTTAATTCGAATACCCCCTTTTCACTATTTTTCACAATTTCAATTTTAAGATCACATCTAGTCATCACAATTCAATTTTATATTTCTCATCAGTATTTCACCTTTTATATGAACTAAATTCAGATTTCCTATTAGATAAATAATCACTTTTATTTATGGATTCATCCCTCAAAATTCCATTTTTGTCATGTGAAATCCACCCAAAAGTTCATATTTATTTTTCACCAATCATGATATGAACTAAAACATTACATATAACATCAAATCAAGTTAAATACTTGCCTCAAACTGTAGATAATTCTGAATTTTCTCCTTGATATCCTCTTTACATGTTGATTCTTTCCCAATTCGCTCCGAAATTGATTTTCTGGAGTTTCTCCCTTGAATTTCCTTTCTCTTTTGCCTATATCTCAAGCCTAGGTGAATTAGAATGGGTATATGGTTGCCTCCTTCCTCTAACAACCCTTTATATTCTCCAAATCCCGATTTTAGGTTAAGTTATAACATTGAAATGCCCCGAACATCCCCGTACGGGTCCCGTATAGCTTAAAAAGTCCCTGAAACCCGATTACAACCCCCGAGTACCTAATTCTGACTATCTCATCCCATTCCGAATCATTCGTGCACTCGAAATCACAATTCGAGTCACCTATCATCAATTACCTTCTTATTCCTAACACAACTCTACACACGTGTCCCAAATAAGATTCGGTTAAGCCGTCGTTTTACCCACATACGACGTAATATAAAATAATATAAATTCATTTACTTATCACACAAGTAAATATAATAACAGATAAATATTTATCCAATATTCGCTAATTAATATTTATTCAATTCATTTATTTTTAAAATTAATTAAATTACTGTGACACGTGTAATTTAAATATTCCCAAAAATATGGAGTGTTACACCACCTAGCTTATAAATGTGCAAAATAAAAGTGGTGGAATTTGTTAATAAAGTCATATATGTGGCCAATACATATTCCGAACAATATCCATATTGATCTCAATGATGTCTGGATCTGTGGAAGAGAAAATAAACATAATTGGGTACAATATTCAACTATAGTAATCTGTATATTATCATGTTAACTATTTTTAAATCACTTGTTATTTTTAAAAAAGTTTGCCATAGTTTCTTTTGTTTATTCATGAAAACCAATCCGTTTTAACATTAAAACTCAACTCGACAACAACAACAAAAGCCCCAAATGAGCACATAAATGAATTTCATCAACATAAATGTTCATCGGCTCGCACGCCTAGCTTAATCACAAATTATAAGTAAAAGAAATATAATTGTTAAGAAAATACCTAAGCAAGGGCCTCATTTAGTATGGGGAAGCTGGATTTTTGCAACAAATTGAGAAAAAACTCTTTAGTCTTGTTAATTTTGTCATATATCTCGTAACGAACACGTGTTACAAAAAACTAGTTAGATTATTTATAATTTTATATTATCAACGTAGACAAAAAAATTAAAAAATTTACCTGCATGATTTCTCAACTTATTGTGAGACATTGACTCCATTTTATCCCAAGATGGTATATCCAACGAAAATAGGTACCATTATCGTGAAAAATAACCCAACCGAGTTGCCAAAGTTGAAGCATCATTGCCATGGTTTTGCACTTCTTCTACCTAGTCTCCTAGAATATGGGGGTTCCCTCTGTACCACCCATTAAAGATAGGTAACGGGCATCAAGTAAAGAGTTTTTAAAATTCCATATGATGTTTACGCAAGTTGTTTATGACTTTAAAAGGTATAAATGGCCTTAATTTTGATAAATTCTACGATATAACTTGAAATGTTACTTTTCTTTGTAGCTTCATGAGTATTTTTAAGTTACGTTGATGTCGAAACTGAGTGATGTAATTGTTAACTGTAAAACAACCCCATATCTAGAACCACTACAAAATAACCCCATATTAGGTAGCCATTAGGCAGTAGCCCCATAAATCATCTAAATAGGCAGTCCACATAGATCTTTCCTGCCCCCACCCCCACCCCCACCCCCACCACCACACACACACTTAAACACCAATTGTTATCAAACTAAGGTGCAAAAACAATTAAAAAAAATAATTGCTCCATTTTAGTTTAGATGTTCTTAGAATTTGATTCCAATCTTGAAGCAACAATTAACATAGATATTAATGTGGTTGTCCATTTGCAAGACATGGGTTGTGAGGTTTTTATGTTTTAGGCATATCTTCTTCGTTTTAACATTATAGTTATGTCGATCACATTGAATGATGTGCATGACATTCAAACACAGTTTTCATTGAAGAGGAAAGTCCATATGACTTAACTATCTTCGGAAATCCATATGCCTTAACTATCTTGGTATCTAAATAATCACCTCAGTTGGAGTGGTGAAAATATGAGACTTGGGATATCTTTTTTTCACCTTCCTTTTTGGGTAACACATGAGATAGAAGTGTTTCAACAGTAATTTTTAATCTACGCAACAGGTAAGCAATGTTTCCTACATGTTTAGAATAATCTTCTTCATATGCAATTGGCTCATATGATGTTACATCATCAGGCACAAGGGGCTTAATGCGAGTAATTGCATCTCCATAAATTGTAGACTTGGTTGGCCTAAGGAATGCAAGGCCAAGATCGTTGATTAGGAAAAGATGAAGAAAAAATTGCGTAATGTTTTCTTTCCTTGCAATTGTGTTCAAACTATGTACAAATGTTTACAAACATTAAATAAATAAATTCGGAATATGGATGAGTATACGGAGTAGTTTTATCACTTACTCACACGTAATAATTTAACTAAGACCGAGGAATAATCAGTTACACGTTATACTAGTAGGTTGGTATTTGTTGTTCAATATGTGCTATAACCCTTAATAGTAAGGGAGGATTATCAACATAAAATATAGTGGAGAAGAAATAATCAAGTGATGCCAACACCCTAAAGGTAGTGGTGTGCACAACAACAACGAAGTCCAAAGGTACCAGAACTTCAGCGCAAGTGGAAAGGTAAAATTGACGATGAAACAAGCGGCATACGCATCACAGAAAACAAGACAATGGAAGATAACCAATCACGATGAGAAATAGCGGATCGATGCTACACATATGGAGAGAAGGTTATTTGTGTCAACTAAAGGTCTATAAGAACAAGGATATGGTCTATTGATCGAAGGTAGTGATTTAATAGAGGAATTAGATAAGTTAATTTTTTGTGATTCTCCTAGTGACTGAGAAAGAGGAAGTTGAGATGGCCTTGGTTTCTCAAAATGATTGCTCATAATGAAAAGAAGACGAGGAAGAATTGGTAGTGATGCAGTTGAAAGCTTGCATGTTGGCAGAGTGGGTTAAGGAATAAAAGCCCTTTATTTTATCCACTTTCTTTATCCAAACTTTTATAGGTTTTTTTCCTTGATTTTAATCTGCTGTATACTGATACTTCTTTTTGAAATAGTTGGAGTTGTCATGGCCTAATTTAAGAAATATACAACAGTACTTAGGGATGGTGTCATATTTCGATTCTTGCCAAAATCCATCAGCACCGTTATCTAACCAAATCCTAGCAGATAATGATTTCAAAATATCCATCAACTCCTTTAACTATCTTGGAAATATCCACTCCTCAATTGGAGTGGTACAAAATTTGAGATCGATGAACCTAGGAGGTAATGGGTTGACGGGTAGTCTTCCCACGGAGTCGGGGAGATTGATTATGCTAGAGGAATTATATATATCTCATAAAAATATAAATGGGACTTTAGCATCTCGTTGGGTCTAGAACAATATCTCACAACAATATATTTGAGGTGATATGTGTTGACTTTTGACAGAAAATGCATTTATGCCCATAAAGAGCAAGAAGTTGGATGTTTACATTTACGGTGTTGTTTTGAAAGGTTTCAAATATGAGGAATGTTTAGTTAAAAGAACAAATCATTGTTAACATGGGAACTTCTTATAACCAAATTGGTTACATATCACATATCTTGTTTTTATAAGATTTAGTATAGTGTACCAAATCATCTTTTGTCCTTTTTTTCTGGACCGTATAAATCTTTTAAAACACCAAATACCATTTTTTATAACTCCCTTCTTCATCTTGCAGAGATCATGTCTTTTAGGTGGTAGGGCTACCAATTTTTTCATTGCTACATACCAAACATCGGTCCTCCATATTATACACTCTGCATTGCCCACTTCACTCGTTCAAGGATCATTTTTAGCTGGTTTTGTGGATGTCATAATTTTTTTTCATTTATACCCGAGCCATTATGTCCAGGAAAATAGAAAAGCAGTTCAGATGTCGCATCCTAACTTGAGAAAAAGCTAAGCACAATGGGTATAATAACACATCACATTTCTTTAAAAAAAGTATAATGTACACTCAAACTCAACCAAGTTCATAGGTGTAAAATTATTCCAATGGATAAAAATTAAATCCTATAGTCATATTCTTGATAAAGCATATAAATAATATTGCAAATGAAAAAATTTAAAATTTTACACAAAAAAAATACAGAGAATGATGAAAATAATAAATAAACACTTGAACGGTAAACCCTCACCAACTCTATAAAAGTACTTACGATTGTTGATTGCTTTTTTCATCTCCTTCTTGTCTAAAATGATAACTAAATATTTGACTAAAATGATGTACAATCTTAATACATATCCAAATGTACTTACTGAAACCATTTTCTTTTAAGCACGGTTAGCTAAACTATTTATGCTTTACCTTCAACTAAACAAAAATTTTAATCCAAAATACATTTAATCAAGAACTTAGAATAAAATTTACAAAAAGGTTATTTTTAGTTATTAACAGCAACAACCTATCATGTTTGACAAACTAAATATACAAATAACAAAATTAAAAATAAAAACATTGAAAAAAAAAAGTTAATACAAAAAAAGGTACCCAGACCCTTTCATAACAATAGTTAGATAAAGACAACTACATATGGCAATATTTCATTGGAGCCATGTTTGTATCTCTACTTCCACACTAAAATATTTATTCTTCCCAAGTATATTTCCAATTTTCATGGTGTGAAGTCACTACCATTTATTTTCTCATTCATGCATTTAAGCAGCGAGTCAACAACTCTTGTTTTTCTAAACTCTCTTCAACTCTTCAATTTCCTTATTGAAATATTTATTATGAGCCTTAAATTTTTTTCTCCAACTGTTTTTGTTTCATATACTCATTTTAGGGTATCTAGAATATTTGAAATATATTTATAATGAGTGTTGGAGAAACAAATTATGTGAGATATATATTAAAGGCAAACTCACATTGCATCTAAATAGAAAAAGTGTTTGAACAACTTCCCAGTGTCCATATCGAAACGCATGCATCAATGTCATTTTCAAAAAAAAATCACAAAAAATTCAACCAAATTAAAATAGACCTATCAATTCAGTGATCACTATAAAATTTCACCAATATATATATATATATATATATATAAATGAATGAATCATATAGTATATACTAAAATCTAAAATTTCACCAATATATATATATATATATATATATAACCTCATTGTGGCCCAATCAAATAACATTTTGGCTTCCACAAAATCACCATATCTTACTGCTGAAACCAATCTATCACTTGATGCTGAACAACCAAGGAATTCCACATTTGTGTCAAAAAGCTCAAATTGACGTATGGAGAGATAGATTACAAACTTACAAATAAAAAATTACAAACCTAAAAACCTGAAACCTGAATATAAAAATGGGATGAGAATATAGGAAGAGAGGGATAGAGGGAGGGGGGAAGAGAGAGAATGGTGGTAATCGTGATTATCGAGGAGAGAAATGAAATTTGGGAATGGGAAGGTACAGTTTAGGACAAATGAAAATAACCCCGTCCTTCAAAAGTTTGAAGTACCACCTTTTAGGAATGTAAAAAATAATACCCATATATAATACCCTTTCGTATGTGTTATTTAGTACGGGTGAGCTTATCCATCCCCATTAATGTCAGTATATAGGACGGGTTGTATAGTCATCTCTATATACTATAAAATGTAAAACAAGACATTTATGAGCATTTAAGACTCCTTCACATTGAGAGTGTCCATGTGGCACTCTATATTTTAATTTATTACTACTATAAAATGTCTTTTCTTATTCGAACTCTTCTCCTTTAACTCCCCGGACTCTTCGTATACGTCTCTCTTGGAATTCTATTTCTCCCATGCCCCTTAGCCTTTACTGCCTCTCCTCTTAAATGTTTAACCCATCCAGCCAATTACATATTATCATCCCATGAATTGAGAGTAACGTATGGTTCAACAGAGGACCACCCACTTCTTGAAATTGACAATATAAATGATGAAAACAAACATAAGATTGAGAAAGATGTTGTAGAGAGAGGAGAGAAAGAGATTTCCCCAGCTCACCGACTCTCATCTGGACTTCATCTTGATCTAAGCGGCGCTGCTATTTAGGGTAACACCACATTCATATCATCATATAATCTGATACTGTTATCTTTTGCTTCAAATTTTCATCAATAGGTACTACTATTACATCTCCATTTATTTTTCTTAGTCGATGATGTTATAATTTTAGGGTTTCTGATTTGTCTTTTATTTCATCTCAAAAAATGTTAAGTATCGAACTCTTTTCATTGATTGAGTTCATCAATGGAAACTAAGTTCATTTTGTGCCAGGTAAAGCCAAACAACAACACGCTAGCCGAAGTATCGACCTGTTTGGGTAAAAATCCGACACCGGTGCTTAAGTCAGATAAAGTCCCGCTTACCGAAATAGACAGAGACACTAGGGTCTTGAATTAGAGAGAGAAGAGAAATAATCGAAAGTTTGAGAAGACGATCCGATATGCATCGAGGATGGCTTATGAGGAGATGAGGCCAAAATTAAAGGTAGGTTTGTAGGTTTGCTAAGCAATCAGAAATGGATGTCGGTGATCTTCTTGCCTGCGACGCCGAGTACGGCGTCGTTCCGTCGTATTAGTTTGTAGTTGATTTTATTTATGTGATGTGAATGTAATACTAATCTCTGCATATTGATTGTTGATCCACATATCCAAATCAGAATACCATCTCAACTAGGGGTGGACAAAAAAAAGACCGACCCGAATGGACCGATTGGACCGAACCGAACCGAACCGAAAATTAAGGCTATTTTGAAACCGGTCCAAAAATCGGTTCACAAAAACTAAAAACCGATTAAACCGGTCCGGTCCGCGGTCCACTATATTAAAAGACCGATTTGGACCGGACCGGACCGATTCCCATATATATATAATAAAAATAATGCTATCGTGTTTCTTATGTATAGTTTTTGAATTAATGTATATAACTTATGAATTTAATTTGGAACATTTTATATATGTATAGACATTTTTTTATTTGGGTTAAAAAAATCCATGTAAATATCACTTGGAGTTTCGAGTATTAGTTTTTTATATATATATTTGTGAGACAAATAGATAAAAACATTCATAAAATGTACATATATATAAAATAGGGTCAGGACCGAATTTTACTCCGGACCGGACCGAAAAAAGCCTGGACCGAATTAGTAGGTTAATCGAATTAATCGGTCCGGTCTCTGTCCAAAAAAATTGAGGACCGAATATTCGGTCCGGTCCAAAAAATAGGCAAAACCCGGACCGGACCGGACCGTGCCCACCCCTAATCTAAACTGAAAAAAGTAAGTTATATTTTTGCCTCTCCATATATGCACGTGTATGCTGTTTTATTTGAAAGAATACGACAGTCGAATTTTTGGAATCTTGAGTAGTAGAGATAAGAATAAGTTCAGGCCAAAAATTGATGTTGACAGCGTTTTAGAGATGGCGCTCACTATTACCCATTGATTCCCAAATCCGTGAATAGCTCTCTTCCCTTCTAATTAAATATGATTTTGATATTATACTTTATTTGGTTGTTTTACAGTCTATTTTCTGTAGGAAGACTAATTATTTTAATATTACTTGAATAAGGTTATGTGGTTTTGCATAACAAATGTTTGTGGAATTTCCCGCCTGGACCTCGACCCAAAGCAGTCCTGAAACAGATTTTATAGTAGGCTATATAGAAACCACTAACCTACAGGAAAATGTGGCCAGCTAACAATGTAGATGAAAAATATGGCCACCTAATGTCTATTTGCAATCACCCTAGCCATATAGATTGAAAGAATATTAGGACCGTGTATAAGAAGGTGGGCTCCAAGTAAAATGGGCTTTTAATGAAATAGTTATGTTGGTCGATGCATTTTGTTTTCTTCCAACTGCTCCATTTTGAATCTATAAAAATATATTAATTTATCAAAGGATCTGAAACAGAGATCAACAAGCCTTTAAATGTTTGATTTCTAGGTTTATAGTTTATATCAAATAATGACCTAATTTTGTCCTTTTTATTTATGTTGCACATACCCAATGACTTAGTTGCTTGGATTTCAAATGATTAAAACCCATATGAGAAACAAGCTACATTTAGATCTCAGCTGGAAATACTTATCAAATTGGATAGTTTATTATGTCTTAGGAATGATTCTTTTTAAATTTTCTATAGAAATTAGAATTTCAAGTATGAAATTTAGGCATGTAACCATGTAGATAAGAAAGATGTCAAAATTGGATAAATGGCAGATCTTATATGGGGATATGATGTTTTAGCCTGAAATGTTTTTAACCATGTGCCTTAACCCTCCTCCGTAACCATCCATAATATTGTATCATCTCCTTATAACTCAAAAATTGAAAAGGACTTTGAACTGATGCCACGAGCGTTCATTTCATATTTGTGTGGTATGTACTATATAAATATTGTGAACCTCCTTTCTCTACTCCTCGACTTCAGTCTTTCCAAAACTTAATATGTTGTTCCCTAACTAATTGTTTGCACTCCATTGATTTATTGTGATAATGGTTCGATATTCAATACCCAGATTTAGCCTTAGGTTTCCTTCTAACATCATCTCAAAGTTTATTATTTACTATGTATCATTATTTGTTATTGAGCATTCCCCTATCTTCAACCTGATCAAAAATTACAATGTAGATTGATCAATCCGCTATTTAGATATCACTAATTAGCAAAGCATAGATCATATGATTACCATTACCTAGGAAGCATTGTTTCACAATATTGAGAAGAAAAAGTGAACTACATCGCAGCAGTGTGAGAAGAGAAGCAATATCGGTTTTACATTATGTTTGTTATCTGTAAATAAATCGAGATTTTATCTTGGAAGGGAATCTAGGAGAAATGGAATAGATGGATATTGTTTATGAATATTAATGAGTGTACTATTGTTATGATGAATACTAATTTTTATTAAACCAATTTAAAAATATTTCTTTATTTTCCTTATAATTCAAAGTATAACGTTTATTAGACCATGTATTTTATTTTGAAACTTTTGACTTTTAGGCTGAACTATTTTTATTTAACTTTAACTTTGGAGAAGATAATTTGGGTTTTATTTGTCTTATGTGTCTATGTTTTATTTTTGTTTTACAATCTATTTATTTGCAGAGTAATAGTATTTTAATGAAGTGAAAAAAATGATAATTCTAACTCTTTCGTGAATAGGTCAATGAAAAGTTATAGTCCACTTCCTGTAGAACTATCGTTTATAATGTAGTGTGGAGTTTCAAAGCCTATCATGTACTTTTAGTTAGGTGTAGGCCTCTTTAATCGTATTTGTTTACCTTATGTTACTATTATTCTACTGATAAATGAAGTAAATTACACCAGGATTATGTGCAAGAAGTTATTCATCGTAGATTTGATTTTAATTAGTCTAAAATGTGACATCTTATTATAACACAATTGAGGCCAACAAATATGTATGCCAATGACATTCTTTAGTTTTCCATATACCACCAAAAGAAAGTTGTAATTGTCCCTTTTTAGTAATCCATTTTTATATACATATCTATTCTTTACTTTTCAAATTTCTTTCAATTGTGGTTTTATCTATTTGATGTAAAACCCTAAAATTATTTTTATCTTAACTGACATATTGATAAATGTATATATTATTATAAAATTAAATGCGCGTACACACACACACACGCACACACACGCATATATATATATATATATATATATATATAGAGAGAGAGAGAGAGAGAGAGAGAGGCAGGCTCCTGTGCACACTAAGTTTGTACACTAAGTTTGCACATTACCTTTTTAAAGTAGTAAAAAAAATATTTTTGAGTTGATTTTTTTTGTGATATTTAAACATTTCAAGGAACCCATATAAAAAAAATCAACTCAAAAAAACTTTTTTTGCTAGTTTTAAAAAATCGGTCAAACTTTCTATGCTTTTAAGCCCTTTAAAAACTGCGAAAGTTTGACCGATTTTTAAAAAATAGCAAAAAAAGTTTTTTTGAGCTAATTTTTTTTATGTGAGTCCGTTGAAATGTTAAAATATCACATAAAAAAATTGGTGTGCGCCAGCACTCAAAAATATTTTTTTTACTACTTTAAAAACTTAATGTGCAAACTTAGTGTGCACAGGAGCCTGCCTCTCTCTCTCTCTCTCTCTTTCTCTCTCTCTCTCTCTCTCTCTCTCTCTCTATATATATATATATATATATATATATATATATATATATATATATATATATATATATATATATATATATATATATATATCACATTTTGTACAAATATTGGAACCAATATAGCATTTTTAAAGAGTCAACGCATTGCATGGTGACCCTAGAAATTATCGGCTAAATTATAGGTACTCTGTCTCTCTTTTCTAGGCTCAACGTCAAGTGACATATGTTCAGTCCGCACTGTTAAAATTCAGACATATTTATATATATCTGTACCCATATGTACGCAATTATATGTGTCATTTTCTATTTGCCTTTTTAGTTTCAATGGAATTTTTTTTATTTACTCAGAAAATCTTTATGCAAATATGTACGTGTCAGTATTTTTTTTGCATTTGTTTTTCGGGTTTTCTTATTATTCGTTGTTGTGGGATAATAACTAAAATAGCTTATGGAATGGATGTAGTGTCTTTGATAATAAAGGTAAGGCCTAACATTTAGGAAGTGTTTTTTTAACAAAATTTAGGAAGAGATTTATATGGATCCTTACTTTTTTTAGTTACAATTTGTCTCCAGAGCCATACTTATATCACGTGGGCAATTGTCTCGCCGGTCATATAAAAAAGGTTTAACATAACTCAAGTCTTATAATTAGCATTTTTATTATATATCTAACAACTCAAATGTTTTTTTTAATGATTAAATCAATTACATTCATACTGTGTGCCATTTAAATTGCCAATTTTTGACTTCGATACGTCTAATGGGATCATCATAATATTTTAATATGGAGATTCTTTAGTTTCTATTTCAATTCAATATCCAGTTGGATCCATTCTCCATTTGGATCCAACATTGTGGTTGGTTCATCACAGGTGAGTCCATGACGGTTGAGGTAATGAAATGTCAATAATTTCATTACTAATGAGTTTTTTTAATGATTGAAAGCTTGGATCGTGTCGGGATAAACTTGGATTGTTGGAGATTCGTATGATCTGTTGGTTTACCATTTCGATCCCGTCTTCTATATTAATGGTTGAATTTTGTTCTATTTCAATTCAATGAATTTTGTTCTTTGTAGGATGGTCCTGTTATGTTGTTATATTTGTTTTAGCTGTTTTCATATGCTTTTTTTTATTAAATTCATATATTGATGTTGCATGTTTTACGTGTTTGGTAATATCTCGGGTTTAAGTCTGTCTTTTTCGTATAGCTCGCGCATCGCGTGGGTTTACAACTAGTTCTAAATAATAATTTTTAGGGATGATTTTAAATGCCCGTCCCTAAAATATCATTCCCAATTAGCTGTTTCATTTGTAGTGATTTGTGTGTTTAAGCCTTAGAAACTTAGCACTTTTTATTCCTATGCTTTTCTGAGATCGGAAGCCCACAATTTTGTTCAAGCACTTAGCCCCCCGAAAATTTTGGGAGTTAATGTGCAGAGGTCGAACCTGTAATCGGCCCTAAGACCTTAGGCTTAAAATTTTGTGATGGATTAATTTCTATTTTGTGAAAACTATCACACAAACAGGAACATTCATATTGAATTATCAAGAAATATAAATATTGATTTTGCGGAAGCGTACCTGAATCCATGATAGAAAGTTAAAATATCTGAGTCTAAGGTCTTATGCTCTTCCAGATCAACACTTTTATTTCCTCTCTAAATTTCTCTCTGACAATGGGAATCAGAAGATTGGTGTTAGTGATCTGGGGACCATGACCCCTATTTATAACACAATCGTATATTTTCATATTTCGTATATTTCTATTTTAACCCATCATAAAAATAGAAATTACGCTTATCTCTACACAATAAAACTCACACTTTAATAATACATTAGTAAGGCCCCAAAACTTAAATTAATCACTTTAATTGGCCTACTTTTATTTGATAGTCTATAATTCATATTTATTGTATATATAAGCCCATATATTAAATATTACTCTAACAATCTCCCACTTGGGCTATATATATATGTAACTTTATAAATTTGAATTATACTTTATGAGCTCATGAGTTTTAGCTATCAAAACTTTATGTATCTTAACAATCTTGTCCATTAATTGCACCAATATAGAATCAAAGCGATCGTCATTGCACATTTCGTAAGTAGACCCATCAATGATCACATATATCAATGCAACTAATGACAAAGATCAAGTGTGGATGTGTAGCATGGAAATTTCATGCAATCTGATCTTAACATGCCTATTTCCAACTGGTCCTCCTTAAACCTTAGTGAGATCAAACCATATAAAGTCAGAGTGAATATAAACTTAATACTTTACTGCAGTAAATAACCATACAATATCCATTAAATCAAATATGTCTATGAAAGCATATAAAGTACAAACTCACACTAAACTGACATATCCTGAAAAGAAATTACACCCATATGAGCAGTGTGCTCATGAAAGACCTTGGGTGGTAATCCCTTAGTCAGCGAATTCGCAATTATGGAGTTTATTCCAATGTGCTCTATAGATATAAGTCCACTCTGAACTCTTTCTTTTACAATTAGGAACTTAACATCAGTAAACTTTGACTTCGTAGAACTCCTGTTGTTGTTGGAATACAGTACTGCTGATTTATTGTCACAAAATAAGTTAAGTGGTCTTTCAATGCCATCCACAATATGAAGCCCCGTGATAAAATTTTGCAACTATATTCCTTGATTGGACGCCTCATAACAAGCTACAAACTCAGCTGCTATGGTGGAAGAAGCTATAATAGACTGCTTAACACTCTTCCACGATACAGCACCTCCAGCAAGTAAGTAGATATAACTTGAAGTAGATTTCATGCTATCTTGGCATTCAGCAAAATCAGAGTCAGAATATCCGATGATCTCTAACTATTCTGACTTCCGATAGGTGAGCATGTAGTCTTTTGTTCTTTGTAAGTACCTCATGACTCGCTTGGCTGTTATCCAATGATCCTTTCCAGGATTACTTAAGTATCTTCCCAACATGCCAACAATGTACGCAATATCCGGACGCGTACATACTTGAGCATACATAAGACTTCCTACTGCTGATGCATAAGGAATCTTTTGCATCTCCCGAATCTCAAAATCATTCTTGGGACATTGACTTAGACTAAATTTATCTCCTTTAGCTACAGGGGTGTAACCTGGTTTATAATCATGCATGCCAAATCTTTTAAGAACTTTCTCTATATAACTCTTTTGTGATAAACTAAGTGTACTCTGAAAGCGATCTCGGTGTATTTGTATACCCAACACAAAAGAAGCGTTACCAAGATCTTTCATCTCAAATTTCTTTGAAAGAAATCTCTTGGTTTCGTGCAACATACCTATATCGTTGGTGGCAAGCAAAATGTCATCAACATATAAAACCAAGTAAATATGTTTACTCCCACTGAACTTGTGGTATATACAATCATCAACCAGATTCATCTCAAAACCAAACGAGATGACAACTTGATGAAACTTGTAACACCATTGACGAGAAGCTTGCTTAAGCCCATAAATGGGTTTCTTTAATTTGCCAACTGTTTTCTTTGCATCTCCCTACACAAAGTTTTCTGGTTGCACCATATATATTGTTTCATCAATGTCACCATTGAGAAATGCATTCTTAACATCCATCTGATTAAGCTCAAGGTCAAAGTGCGCCACAAGTGCCATTATTATCCTAAAAGAGTCTTTCGATGAAACCGGAGAGAAAGTATCTTTATAATCGATGCCTTTTATCGATGCCTTTTTCTGTGTAAAGCCTTTGGCGACAAGACGGGCATTGTATCTCTCCACATCACCTTTCGAATCCCTCTTGGTTTTAAATATCCATTTTTAACCAATGGGCTTTTTACCTTCAGGTAATGGGACAAGATCCCAAACGTCATTGTCCTGTATGGACTTTATCTCCTCATTCATGGCATCAATCCACTCTTGAGATTTAGAACTTTCCATGGCTTGACGGAAGGTGATCGAATCATCTTCCACCGCACCAATGTCAAACTCATGTTCTTGGAGAAATACAATGTAATCATCTGGCACATCACTTCTTCTTTATCTAGTGGATCTCCTTAATGGCATAGGTTAGAGTTTGTTCTTCTAGAATGGAAGATTCTTGGATATTGTTTTGATTAGAATCTGATTCTTGAACAATTTCAGGAATTGGATCCTGATCAATGTTAATAATAGTTGTGGGAATATCAACATATTCCTCTTTAAAACCAAAATCCTTAACCTTATCCCCCTCGACAAACTCAACATCCTCAAAGAACCGGGCATTTCCAGTCTCAAAAATTATTTTGGTAGTAGGATCATAAAATTTGTAACCCCTAGATCTTTCAGAGTATCCAACAAAATAGAAACTAACTGTTCTGGAATCCAGTTTCTTTTCATGTGGCCTATAAGGACTCGCTTCAGCTGGACATCCCCAAATATGAAGGTGCTTCAGACTAGGTTTCTTGCCTGCCCAAAGTTTAAAAGGAGTTTTAGCAGTTGCTTTAGTTGGTACTCTGTTAAGGATATACACTGCAGTCTTTAATGCTTGACCCCGGAGTAAATCTGGTAAGTTAGAGTAACTGATCGTACTCCTTACCATGTCTTAAGCGTTCTGTTTCGCCTTTCAGCAACACCATTCATGCTTGGAGAACCTGGCATGGTGTAATGCGGGATGATACCGCACTTCTCTAGGAATTTAGCAAATGGTCCTGGGCGTTGTTCACCTGAACCGTCATACCTACCGTAGTATTCACCACCACGATCAGATCTGACGCTTTTAATCCTTTTATTGAGTTGATTTTCAACTTCAGCCTTGAATGACTTGAACACGTCCAGAGATTGGAACTTTTCATGGATGAGATAAAGGTAACCATAACGTGAAAAATCGTCTATAAATGTGATCAAATATTGTTGACCGTTCCATAAAACCGTAGGGAATGGCCCACAAATATCTATATGTATCAGTTCTAAGACGTCTGTAGCCCTATTAGCACCAGATCTCCTTATGTTTGTCTGTTTTCCCTTTATGCAATTTTTGCAAATTTTAAAATCTGAAAAATTAAGGGAATCTAGAATTCCATCTGACACAAGTCTTTCAATTCTCCTTTGGGAGATGTGACCTAATCTCTTATGCCATAATGATGCATAATTCTCATTGGTTAATTTTCTTTTAATACCTCGAGTACTTAATTGCAAGGTTTCATGATATGAAGCAATAGTATCAAGCATATAAAGGTTATCTACATAAGATAAAGAACTAGTACCAACCAAATTTGAATTATGAAGAAGAATAAATTTGTTATTTCCAAAGGAACAAGTATAACCAAATTTTTCCAATACAGAAATAGAAACCAAATTCCGTCTAAATGACGGTACGATAAATGCCTCATTCAAATCCAAATAAGTACTAGACTTTAATAATAACCTAAATATCCCAATTGCTTCAACTTCAACCTTCTTGACATTGCCCACAAAAATGTATCTTTCACCATCATTTGGCTTTCGGCAACTCGGGCAACCCTGCCTAGACACACTGATGTGAGTGGTTGCACCAGAATCTATCCACCAAGTGTGTTTAGGTACCGAAGTCAAATTAACCTCAGAACAAAATAGGTTAAGAAGTGTACCTTTATTGACATGCCAAGCATGATAGTTGGTACATTGCTTCTTCATATGTCTCGCATCTCCACAGAAGAAACATTTATCAACAGTTTTTTCTTTATGTTGTTTTTTTGGATATGGAACCACTGCAGCTTCTTTATCCTTCTTTCTTTTCTTCCCCTTGTCCTTGGAAGTACTAGCCAAATGAGCACTTTCTGTCTTATCTTGCTTCATTCTTTCTTCTTCTTGCACACAATGTGAGATGAGCTCATTAAGAGACCAAGTCTCCTTTTAGCAGTTGTAGCTCACCTTAAATTGACTGAATTGTGTGGGAAGAGATATCAAAACCAAATGCACAAGCAAATCCTCTAAGAGATCAAGCTTAAGTGCTCTTAACTTTGAAGCGTGATGAGACATTTCCATAATGTACTCCCTAATGTTCCCATTACATTTATATTTCATTGAGATGAGACTTGCCAAAAGTGTAATTATTTCAGTCTTTTTGGTAAATATGTTCTTAATTTCTTCTAGGAACTCTTTGGCTGTCTTTATCATTTTCGATATTGTGCCCCTGAATGCTTCTGGAATGGCCTTATTTATGATCATCAAACACATGCGATTTGACTTCTCCCACCTTTCAAAGTCCTTTTTTTCATCAGAAGAACTTTTATCCGTAAGAGATGCAGGAGAAGGAACCCTTAATGCAAGGTCCAGACCCATGACACCGAGAACTATATAAAGGTTCTCTTGCCATGACTTAAAGTTTGTGCCATTAAGCATGGGAATAGAATTAATACTGGCAGTAATGTTGGAAAAGAACTAATAGCTGAATCAGAGAACAATAAACAAATAAAACTAGCTCATATAAATCTTAAATAAAAAATAAATTCAAATAAAGGACAAATCCCATTTTAAGATATCGGACACTATATTAATATTTGATCTTTGAAAAAAATATTAACTTGTAAGTGATATCTTGCCGTAATAATCAAACACTGATAATAAGAACATATTGAATAATAAATCGTCCCAAAATTGAATAATAATTCTTCCTTTGGGACGATTTATTATTCATATGTAAAACTAAATAATTATCACGTGCTTATTATTAAAGTGATACATGTAATTTTGTTAAAAAATAATCTTCCTTTGGGCCGATTAATATTCACATAAATTACATGCACGTAATTCTTTTTATATTTCGAAATAAAATTAATTTTTTTGAACAAAAGAGGTCACTTTGGTGACATATTGTTTAAATTAATTTATCTCGAAATATATATATAAATACACCAAAATTTGAATTTAAATTTGAAAGTTCATGGGTTCAAAACCCCCTTTGGCTCCAGACTTGAAAGGTCATGGGTTCAAAACCTCTTGAGATCCTTCATAATTTTCATCATTTAAGAGGCTTAAATATGAAACACCAAGAGTAAAACATTTAACCTTCCACTACCATCAAATCAACTTTTCATATAAAATCAACCGCTAGTCCAAATTTTATGAATTTTATATCGTTGGAATCGTAATAAAACGAGAATATTTCTGAATCCAAAATATTTTCTGAAATATTAAACCTTTTTGAAAAAATATATGCAGTCGAAAATTAATATCAATACCTTCCTAATATATTCTCAACAATTCAACATGAAATAGCTCTGATACCACATGATGGATTAATTTCTATTTTGTGAAATCTATCACACAAAAAGGAACATTCATATTGAATTATCAAGAAATATAAATATTGATTTTGTGGAAGCGTACCTGAATCCATGACAGAAAGTTAAAATATCTGAGTCTGATGTCTTATGCTCATCCAGATCAACATTTTTATTTCCTCTTCTAAATTTCTCTCTGACAATGGGAATCAGAAGATTGGTGTTGTGTGATCTGGGACCATGACCCCTATTTATAACACAATCGTGTCTTTTCATATTTCGTATATTTCTATTTTAACCCATCATAAAAATAGAAATTACGCTTGCCTCTACACAATAAAACTCACACTTTAATAATACATTAGTAAGGCCCCAAAACTTAAATTAATCACTTTAATTGGCCTACTTTTATTTGATAGCCTATAATTCATATTTATTTTATATATAAGCCCATATATTAAATATTACTCTAACATTTTGGACTTGAACAATTGAAAATACGTGGTCCTTATAAGGTTCCTAAGACCTCCAAACTGAAAGCTTTTATAATCTGAAGTTCTTATAAGAGTTTGATACCTCCGGACTGAAAACTTTTGTAATTTGAAGTCCTTAGAAAGGTTTGAGACTGCTAGACTTAGAAATTTTGAAATCCTTGAGTCTTTTTGTGCAACCCAAGGTAAAATAAAGGTTTTGTTGTAAGGAATTGGGCTATTTGTGGGTCCTTAAACCTTAGTCATTCTGAATTATGGATGAAAAGTCTCAATAATTCTCTTAGTCATTTATGGGTCCGGAGACCTTTTTACTTTGTTTTTCGAGTTGTTTAAACTTGAGGACTATAAAAAAAAATTGGATCCTAGGACTTTTGACTAATAGTCTTAAGCCAAAGCTGAAGTTCTTGTAGCTTTAATGGTGGGCCATAAGGCCTTAATTTTTTAGGAATACATCGTAAGTAATAAAAGGCCTATTTTTATTGAAACAATTGAGTACATGATTTATACTGGTTCTTAGGGGATAACATAAATCTTCTGGGGCCTCTACTGCTCTTAGTGTTCAAACTTCATTTGGGATTCTCAACTATGGTGGTAACGATGTCTATTTCATGGGGTTAAGGCTCTTATGAATAGGATCTCTAGAGGGAGCTCAGGCATTGGTGGTGGTGCAGGTAAGACCTCATGGATCTTTGTTGGAGACCCTACTAAGATTTGTGGTGCACTAAGAAATTTTTTATTGTCTGATATGGATGTGATGTAACAGTCCCAAGACTTTTTTGGTCTCCAAAGACATCTCTCCCTTGGAGGTTAGGAACTTCATTACAAGTCTGTGGGTTAAGATCACAACATCCAAATCATTGAGAGTGGATCTACCCATTATGGCATTATAGGTTTAGGGGAGGTCCACCACTATGAATTTGTTCCAAACGGTTGAGCACCAATCCTTGGAACTAAGGGTGAGTTGGATGGTGACATATCCCGAGGAGTAGGTACGCTCACTATTGAATCCAATGAGAGGGGTAGTGGTTGGCTACATGTGCTTGGTGCCAAGTCTCACTGAATCAAAATATTCTAAGAATTGGGTGTCCACAGAGTTTCCTGTATCGATTAAGATCCTTCTCGTGTTAGCATTCCACATGATTGATGTGGTCAGAAAAGGATCATCATAAGGCTTACGGAACCTTATGAGGTATGTTTCTAGGAAAACAATTATCGGGACCTCCTTGGGGCTTGAAATGGGAGAGAAACATGGTTTACTTGTACCTCGTCATACTGGAAACTCCTGAGGTGGGCCTTTCTAGCTGTGGTAAAGAGAATTCTTTCGAAAAAATCTCTAGAGATGCAATAGAGGTCAAGTAAAGGGGCATCATCTTTGTTCCCATTGTTGTTGTTACGCTGATCTCTGTTAGCATCTTTGACTACAAATTCTTGGACGTAGCCCTCTTAATAACCCCTTTGATGGCTTCCTCCAGTCTAAAGAAGTCATTGGTATTGTGGCAATGATCCATTTGGAGTCGATCATACTTCGATGTATCTCTCTTGTCATCCCCAATTCTCATAGGTTATTGAGGAGGTGGAATGTATTAATTTTCTACAGCTTCTAAGATCTCTTCCACCGTAGTTATTAGGCATGCGAAGTGTTTGGACTTTGGAGGCTCACTTTTATTATCCTCATCCTTATTTTATTTGGCCCCAGTTACACATGGGGTCTCCTCAACACGGGAGAAGATGTCTTTTCCCTTTCAATACTGGGTAGGAACTATAGACGGCCTTGTTGAGATAGAATCCTCATAAATCAAATATTTCTAAGCTCTTTTGATAAGCTCAATCATGGTAATGGGAGGCTTCTTGCTGAATGACCTCAGTAACTCCTCTGAGATGATGCTTGAGCTGACGGAAGCAACACAGATGGTGTCATTTAATTCATCAACTTATAGAGATTCCTGGTTGGACCTCTTGGAGTAATCTATGGGAGATTCCCCGGCCTTCTACCAAAAAATGGAGGGGGGACGTGATAGGATTTATTATTTTTTGGGCTTCGCTAAAATGGTTAACAAGGGACCTTATCAGCTCTATAAAGCTTGTAATGGTTCATTGTTTTATCTTGGCAAACCAATGCCTAGTTTTCCCCTTAGGGTAGTAGGAAAATATCGACATAAGACCTCATATGGGGTGTCTTGAGGAGCATTAGTGATCTGTAAGTTTCTAAGTGATCGATAGGGTCCTTAGACCCATCGAGAGGCTCAATATTAGGAAGCTTTGGCTTTAGATAAAGTCTTTTGTAGGGCCAACTCTATGGTGCTAGGTGTTTGAATCTTGTACGGGTTGAGGAAGTTCCCTAACCAATCTTGTATCTTCTTTAGCTCTCCATCTCAGGGTATATGTGTCGTCCTAAAACCTCCATAAGACTGGTCTCTGAGGAGTGATAGCATGTCCCTGATATGGATGTGAGTTTTTTTATCATTGGGGGCCCTGGGCACACCCTCTGGATCATTTTATCCCTATAACTATCGCTCGTGGTTTTCCCTAGTATGTTTGTGCTTTGGTATCATAAGTTCTTTTACTACTAGGGGTAAAGTAAGCCTATTAAGGAAGGTGAAGAGTTTCTCCTGGAGAATTTTTTGTTGGGATTCCATCTCCTTGAAAGAACTAGCCAACTTAGAATTAGTCACTATTTCAGAAGGAAGTAAGTTGTGTGTTTGAAGGGAATGGAACTTTTCGTTCCCACAAATGGTGCTAAACTGATGAGTGTTAAAATTGTAAGTGACTTTAGACCCACAAGAGCTCCCTTTGGACCTCAAACGGGTAAAAAGAGTGAAGTTTAAGGTGTGATATATTGGTTTAAAGTGTTTCGAACCTAGGCATATGGGCCTACGTCCACTGTACAAAGGTGTTATGCATGTTGATCAGGATGTAGTTGAGTATTACAGCCTAAGAGACCCCGTAAGCTTTGGTCAAGGGAGTCTGAGGTCTTGTCGCCTTTGTTAAAGGTACAGAGGACCTTATTAAGTAACTGAATGACATTCCCAAGGTTGCCTAGGTATTTTTTAGGGATCTTACAAGATATACGAAGTGTATGAATATTGAAACTGGTCCAAATATAACTATAGACTTCACAACAGTGGGTTACATGTATATAACAAGCTGGTGACACTTCTGAAACTGATTGCTTGAATTCTCTAATCTCTTTGGATGTTATAGATAAATCTATTTCTCCTTCTGTAAGATGTGGGTCCTTCTAATACGATTAGTATCAAACGAGCGTAACCCCTTATCAAGACGGTGATTAATGCCTAAGACTATGTTTAATAATGACAATAAATGAGGGTAATAGGGACAATAACATTCAACACCCAAGTTTGTATTAAATGATATTTTTACACCATAAATTCGCTGTGAACACAATAAATAAGTGGAACCAGCAGGTAACTGTGACACCCCATCCAATTAAATACCGGGTGATCAGTCATTTATTAAATTAAATTAGAATATCCAGTTGGTTCATTTTTAGCATCACTGTCGAAAACCAATTATTACTAACCACTTATTAGTTAATTAAGATGATCTCCAATTTTAATATTTTGCATTAACAAGCAATTATTTGAAATAAATAAATAAACCACATTCACCATTCCAATTGACCAACGCCATAAATAGCGTAATAACTTAATTAAATAAGATATGACTAGAATAAACACTCCAGCCTGAAACTCCAATACAATAATCCATAATTAACTGAATCCAATAATAGAAAATAAATGAAGTAAAGTGTATCTGGTAATAACTACTAATAAAAAATGGGGGCGACATGCCCAACTGAAATAGATAAATGATGCATAAGATCTGAAAGGAATGGAGGCGTCTACTACCAGGTCCTACAATCATCCATAACAACTACAACACGTCAAATGAGAATGAAATCCTATACTGAGTATCCCTGTCCCGGTGGCTGGACACCTAAAATGGTTTTTACAAAATAGATTTGGAGAACGGGTTAGAGCTCGAGTAAAATAGTTTTAAAATATTTGGAAGTATTAAAAATGCAAAATCAATAGAGATTGTATACATGTTAGTTCCACTACTCTCACTTGAGTTCTTCACCTCTCAACTAATGTGCACGCCTAATGCATATCACTAACCCGTCTTAGTTATGCTACCCCGCCTAACTAGTTAAAATTAAATATCTTGCTACGCGTACTAACTCTTGTTATCCGCCCGTATTGTCCATACCATACATTATCGAATTTTTACTTATTCTTTTTAATTAATTAACGGTTCTCAAACTAAATGTTAAGCTTCCACGTACTTATATTATTTTAGATATCACTATTTTCCTCATCTACATATATTTATATATTATTATATATATATATATATATATATATATATATATATATATATATATATATTATATATATATATACTAATACAGCACCCCTAGGCTGGGACATGTGGTGCATGCATACTCAGTTATCAAGTCCCGGTACATCACGTATTAAATAAAGGACAACCGATTCAGAATCAGTCTCGAACCATAAATACAAATCACACACATTGAAGGCAAACATAGTTCCAGGCCTATGGGATACGCTCATACCTACGCACCCATTTGACCGTCAAAACTATCATATCTCACATAGTCCGTACCTAAGTTCTATATTCAGAGGTACTAATCTAAAATTCCCCAAATGGCTCATTAATATAAGACCATCCCCTTTTCAAAACTACCCGCGATAGCAAGCACTGTATGTTGGAAGAACCGACTTAGGGCGATGCGCAAAGACTTTATATGCGGAAGTAACAATTTGTCGAATAAACCCCTAATACCTACGAATTAATGATGTTATCCAAAAGGGGACCAAATTAAACGTTTACTTAATTTGTTAACTTTATGAAAATGAATTTGATTTTCAAAGTCAATTAACAGCCCAAATTATTGTCTTTGTTAAATCAAGGTGATTTACAAAATAATAACCAATTCAATTTTTAGGCGAGTTTCTATTTATTTAAACGTACTTTTTCGTATGAGGTGATATATGAAAAATATAAAGCACGCGATATTTATTTTACGTCGCAAAAACCCTTCCCTGGGAAAAATGACGAACTCCTCTAGGAGTTACCTAATCTACTTCTACTAAAACAATAAGACCAACAGGAACGAGTTACAATAAACAAACTTGACAACTAAAGAAGATAGATGTAGAGATTACCCCACACGATCAAGACTCCTCCCTCGTTGATTATTCTTCTCTCTCTTTAAGTTTGTCCTCGCTTGTTACTGCGTTCTACACTTCTCAGCTTCTCCCTTTTGCTCTTCTAGCTCAAGATTAGCTCATTGCCTATTGTGTTATTTTCTAGTGAAGTGATAGTGTGTGGTGTACTATCCTATATTACACACACCCACACTTAATGAATACACACCAAATGCTATGCAATAGATTATATCTCCTATATATCTTCGCAAGTCTTATGTCAACTCAAATCAAATCTTCTTGACTTTCAATTCAATTTTGAAAAACTTTCTTTTCTTTCTTTCAAATCTTGAACACTAGACTTGTTCAAATATTTACACAATAAATGTGTCTACGTGAATACAACGTGAATGGATATATGTGAGTGATATGAGATGAAAACAGATCCTAAAAATCTCTTACATAATCAAGTAATCATATTCACAGAATAATGACTTCAAATGTATTCAATAAAATCAAACAGTCAAATATTCAAAATCAATTTTTCAGAAAACAAATATTAGATTAAATCAGATTTTAATCTAAAATCTTATCAAGATTATTTTCACAAATATTTCAGATTAAATCAAAACAGTCTTAAGCACTCAAGAAAATAATATTCAGTCCCGATTTTAAATCTTCACAAATCAAATCTCAAAAATCTTAGGTTTAACTTTCTAAACCACAAACGGTACAAATCTAAATATTACCAAATATTTTCTGAAAAATCTATTTTAAAACAAAATGTTTAAAAACATCCAAGATCTCACATTTAAGATTCAAACAGTATATTCACAAACAAATTAATTTCGTGAATAGTGTGTGTTTGTGTACAAATATTAGATCTAAAGACTGATCTAAAATAATACACACAGATAGGGGTGTGCAAAAAAACCGACCGAACCGAGAACCGAACCGAACCGACCCGAACCGAACCGAAACCGGCGATTTTTTTTAGCCCGGTTCGGTTTGCGGTTTAAGGATTTAAAAAACCGACAATATCGGTTCGGTTGTCGGTTTAGACAAAGAAAAAACCGATTCGAACCGAACCGAACCGACATCAATATTGTATATTAAAAAACCCTTAAATATCTTTTATTTTTATATCCAAACACCATTAACCAACCTCCAAAACCGACCAAAACCGAAAACCGACCTATAAAAAACCGACCAAAACTGAAAATCGGTTAAAACCGAACCGAAACCGAACCGAACCGAAACCGATGTGAACCGAACCGGCGGTGTTTTTCATCGTCGGTTCGGTTTCGGTCTGATTTTTTCCAAAACCGAACCGATCGGTTCGGTCTGAATTGCGGTCCAAAACCGAACCGAACCGATCCGTGCACACGCCTACACACAGATGAGATAACTCACTTACAAAAATAATATGCCCTTGAAAAATCGTAAGTGCAGATTTAGAATGAGAGAAGTCCAATCTTCATTTTCGTTTGCACAAAAATCAATACTTGAAAATGACACAAAAATAATCTGGTTTAATCTCTCTCTCTCTCTCTCTAAAAATTTTGACAGAGTTTAACTACAAAAATAAATTTCTCAGCTCTGCAAAAATGATACACAAAGGGTTCTATTTATAGAGTGCACAAGTGTTTACAGATTTGTGTAAACTTGGTTCACATGGATCATCGAAGAAATACACACATCCATTGATAAAAACAGATCTGAGGGCTCACAAAGAAACACAAAATATAGTGTTAAAAATGTGACACGTGTAGTGCAAGCTGTTACACACTAACAGATCAAGAAATAGATAGTTATATAAAACACAGTCGTTTTAAAACTATGAAAGCCAGCTGTAAACACCACACAGCGTACCAAAGACGCAATAGAAATATTACTGTTGTGGAAGAACTAAAGTGGCGTCGTTTATAAAAATGCAAGCCAACTGTGATCAGAAAACTTCCGACGTCGTCGTTTTGGTAAAAACGAAAATTAATTTTGATTTAAAAAAAAAAGGCGCGACATCAATTATATAAAATCAATTCCTGTTTGGAACAAAACCCGTGGGTGGAAAAATCTGGCAGGACATCGTTTAAAAGAATCCGGTTTCGGTTTTAAGAGAAACTGTGGGCAACAACGTTTTAAGTGGTAAAAAATCGTGACAGCTCAAGACCTTATCAGGTCAAAATCCAGACTGACAAAAACGACCCCAACAACAAAGGGGGTCAAATCCCAAAAGCCACGCAACCACATAAGATATAACATATAACAGAATATATGGAATATTATATATAATAATATGCATGTAACAAAAAGAAAGCAACCATCCAAAGTCTACAACTTATGCAAGGGTCAAATCAAGTAGGCATGCAAGGTCTTATCTTTCTAATGCCAAAAGATGAAGCTAACACATATATATAATAACATATATTATATAACCATACATATATATAACCATCCAAAGATCTTTAAGATCTCAAAATAAAGTGGACATACATATAACATATATTATATATTAACATACACGCATACATATATTGTATACATACTAACATGCCAACATATATATATATATATATATATATATATATATATATATATATCATATAATATACATGCACACATACATAAGACCATATATACACTAAGGGACACGCATCTATATACAACAGTTAAAGGGTTATAACTATCACATACCAAAAGCTAAACGATTATATATAAAAGCATATAAACATGGCACGCATATGCAAAATTTCAAAACATAACAAAATGTATTTCTATCTTCAAGTATTTTATTCTGAAAAATTTATTAAAATAAATATTTTGTGTCAAAAATGTATTTTCACAAAAAATACTTATTTTTATAAAAGCTTAAAATAAAAATATTGAACTCAAAAAAAATAATATGACGAAACTAAAGACTATCATTAGATATGATAAACAAAATGCAAATGCAATGTGGTGTCGTGTCCTACGTGACAAAAATTTCTATGAGCCATAGAATCTGAAATTACCTTTTTTTGAGAGGGCGGACTGAATCGAGTGCTCATTGGATGTAGATGAACAAGGATAGCTTGGCATCGATAGGGGGATACACAATCCTAAATTACAAAAATATTTTGTCAAAATTCACGTCCAACTAGATGAAGTCCTATATAGCTAAAGCACGAAAAGCAAACCCTAGGAGTGCTCTATATAGGGACCTTGAAACTCCACCATTGGATTAATTTTGACAAAACCCTTGAGTACATCAAATGATATCCTAAGGAAAAATAATTCCTAATATGTCCTATACAAAAGAGTTTCTAACAATCCACCCATCCTAGAAATGAAAAGACACAACTCGGATGCACGGTTGATGAAAACCTGCAAAATATAAATACACTTTCTGTCGAGAAATCAAGTTAGTAGCATTTGCTCTACCAAAATATTGATATGACAGAATTAACTGTGCAAAAAATAATAAGACGGGATGTGTATGAAGAATATCATCAACACAAGACTAGAATATGTACTCAACTCTCCCCCATTTTGACTAAATTAGACAATGGTAAGAAGAGAAAAAAGATAAGTGTTCATAATCTGCAAAATAAGCCTCTCCTACATTAAACATGGATTTAAGAGATACCGGTTATTAGTAGATACCTTTATCTTAAAACCTCAGAGATTGTAATCAAAGTATGGAGAATAAATACAAGCAAAACTTTCAAGTATAATCTTTCCAATCAAATGTTGAAGTTACTTCGAAACAAGAGTCATCATAAGGCATAGAAAGTATATCAGCAAGCTAAAAATCACAAGTAATAGTAGGAACTACCCTAATTTGTTTATGAATTTTTGGAGCATTAAACTGATATGAATATCCATTAGTGTTGCAATACTTGGTAACTCCACTTTGTTTAAACTCACCTCCCCCATCATTGAATAAATCTAAGGGAGCGGTGGTGTTTAAGTCCTTAACCTTCTCGTGAGGAGACTTAATGATTTTCTCACTCTCGCAAGCGTTACATACCTTAGTTGGGCATTTCTTGGACTTTAAAAAATCTATTTGAGGTCTCAAGTCACAAGTCCTAATCCAAATAGGCAATGTTTTCAAAGGTTTTTGTGCCTTTTGGAATTTAGGATAAAATTTATTTTTCAAAAATATTTTATTGTTAACATGAGGCCTAGACTTATTAAAGAAATGATTCCAATTATTATTAGTGCGCTGCCTACGAAAATTTGTAAATCGCTTCACATTTTGGTAATGAGTTTTAAAATGAGTACCTTTCTTGCGATTACCAAGGCATTCCCAGTTTTGATGACCAAAAACATCACACTTAGTACAAAATTTACTGGAAGTAGGTAAGTCTGAATGGTAGTGTTTTTCCTCTACATGCTTGACAGATTCACTAAGAATAAATGATTTCGGAGGTCTATAGAGTCTCTTGGCAAGAGGGCAATATTTTGATGTAGACGGTTCTACAAAGTTCATTATGAAATTTTCAACGTCACTTTCATAATCACTTTCAATTAAAACTTATTTTCCTTTATCCTTTTCAGACAACTTACTTTCCAACAGAAGATCCATTTCTTCTTGGGATTTTACAAATAAGATTGGTCTACTTGGATCAACTTTTTCAAGAGGACCCTCATATCCAAATCCTCTAGTATCACCCTTATATCGTTGTTCAGCAAGCAATTTGTCAAGGTCAGAACATTTAATATCACGACTACGACGCATTTTGAAACTTGTTTCACAAACTTATTTGGATTTTTCAACTTGCAAAAGTGCTGCATTATATTTTTCTTCAAAAGAAGATAAATTTTCATTTAAAGTCGTAATCTGAAATTTAAAATCAAGTGATTGTTTTTCAAAATCAATTTTTACATTGTTAATTTCAACGGAATTTTGTTGAACGATCTTATATTGGTTCTCTAAGGTCTTATGAAGCATTTTCACCAAATTCGATAATTCTTGTCTATTTTGCAAAGTCCTGACATATAATTCAACATAATCTTCATAGCCAACAAAATTTTCATGCTCATTAGTGTCCGTGTGTGAATTGTTGCTATCATCAGATTTTGTATCATATAAAGCACGTTTAGCATCAAACGGAGCAGTTATTTCAAGCATAGAAGGTTGCTTAGCTAATAAAGATTTAGCGGCATCAATTAAATCAAGTACTTCATCAGAATCAGAATGAGAATCATATTCGGAATCAGTCATTCCTGCTAAGTACACATCTCCACAACAATCATACACTTTTCCTAAAAAAGCAAGGCAATTTGATTCAGAATTTTCAAACCTAAGTAATTGACTTGAATCATCCATCGAAAACAAGGTAAAACGAGTTTGACAAAAGTTTTGGAAAATGATCTTTTTAAAGTCTAGCTCTGATACCACTTGTTGGAAGCACCCACTTAGGGCGATGCGCAAAGACTTTATAAACGGAAGTAACAATTTGCCGCATAAACCCTTAATACCTACGACTTAACGATGTTATCCAAAAGGGGACCAAATTAAACTTTTACTTAATTTGTTAACTTTATGAAAATGAATTTGATTTTCAAAGTCAATTATCAGTCCAAATTATTATCTTTGTTAAATCAAGGTGATTTACAAAATAATAACCAATTCAATTTTTAGGCGAGTTTCGATTTATTTAAACCTACTTTTTTGTGTGAGGTGATATACGGAAAATATAAAGCACGCGATATTTATCTTATGTCGCAAAAACTCTTCCCAGGGAAAAATGACGAACTCCTCTAGGAGTTACCTAATCTACTTCCACTAAAACAATAAGACCAACAGGAACGAGTTACAATTAATAAACTTGACAACTAAAGAAGATAGATGTAGCGATTACCCAACACGACCAAGACTCCTCCCTGGTTGTTTATTCTTCTCTCTCTTTAAGTTTGTCCTCACTTGTTAATGCGTTCTACACTTCTCAGCTTCTCCCTTTTACTCTTCTAGCTCAAGATTAGCTCAGTGCCTATTGTGTTATTTTCTAGTGAAGTGATAGTATGTGGTGTACTATCCTATATGACACACACCCACACTTAATGAATACACACCAAATGCTATGCAACAGATTATATCTCCTATATATCTTCGCAAGTCTTATGTCAACTCAAATCAAGTCTTCTTGACTTTCAATTCAATTTTGAAAAACTTTACTTTCTTTCTTTCAAATCTTGAACACTAGACTTGTTCAAATATTTACACAATAAATGTGTCTACGTGAATACAATGTGAATGGATATATGTGAGTGATATGAGATGAAAACAGATCCTGAAAATCTCTTACACAATCAAGTAATCATATTCACTGAATAATGACTTCAAATATATTCAATAAAATCAGACAGTCAAATATTCACAATCAATTTTTCGGAAAACAAATATTAAATTAAATCAGATTTTAATCTAAAATCTTATCAAGACTATTTTCACAAATATTTCAAATTAAATCAAAACAGTCTTAAGCACTTAAGAAAATAATATTCAGTCCAGATTTTTAATCTTCACAAATCAGATCTCAAAAATCTTAGGTTTAACTTTCTAAACCACAAACAGTACAAATCTGAATATTACAAAATATTTTCTGAAAAATCTGTATTAAAAAAAATGTTTAAAAACATCCAAGATCACAAAATCAAGATACAAACAGTATATTCACACACAAATTAATTTTATCAATAGTGTGTGTTTGTGTACAAATATTAGATCTAAAGACTGATCTAAAATAATACACACAGATGAGAGAACTCACTTACAAAAATAATATGCTCTTGAAAAATCGTAAGCGCAAATTTAGAATGAGAGAAGTCCAATCTTCATTTTCGTTTAGACAAAAATCAATACTTGAAGATGACACAAAAATAATCTGGTTTAATCTCTCTCCCTCTCTCTAAAAATTTTGACAGAGTTTAACTACAAAAATAAATTTCTCAGCTCTGCAAAAATGATACACAAAGGGTTCTATTTATAGAGTGCACAAGTGTTTACAGATTTGTGTAAAATAGGTTCACATGGATCACCAAACAAATACACACAACCATTGATAAAAACAGATCTGAGGGCTCACAAAGAAATACAAAATATAGTGTTAAAAATGTGACACGTGTAGTGCAAGCTGTTACCCACTAACAGATCAAGAAACAGATAGTTATATAAAACATAGTCCTTTTAAAACTATGAAAACCAACTCTAAACACCACATAACGTACCAAAGACGCAATAGAAATATTACCGTTCTAGTTTAACTAAAGCGACGTCATTTATAAAAATGCAAGCCAGCTATGATCAGAAAACATCCGACGTCGTTGTTTTGGTAAAAACGAAAAATCAATTTTGATTTAAAAAAAAAAGAAGGCCCGACGTCGTTTATATAAAACCAATTCCTGTTTGGAACAAAACCCGTGGGCAGAAAAATCTGGCACAACATCGTTTAAAAGAATCCGGTTTCGATTTTAAGAGAAACTGTGGGCAACAACGTTTTAAGTGGTACAAAACCGTGACAACTCAAGAACTTATCAGGTCAAATCGAGACTGACAAAAACTACGCCAACAACAAAGGGGGTCAAATCCCAAAAGCCACGCAACCACATAAGATATAACATATAACAGAATATATGGAATCTTTATATAATACTATGCATGTAACAAAAATAAAACAACCATCCGTAGTCTACAGCTTATGCAAGGGTCAAATCAAGTAGGCATACAAGGTCTTATCTTTCTGATGCCAAAAGATAAAGCTAACACATATATATAATAAGATATATTATATAACCATACATATATATAACTAGCCAAAGATCTTTAAGATCTCAAAATAAAGTGGACATACACATAATATATATTATATATTAACATACACGAATACATATATTGTATACATACTAACATGCCAACATATATATATCATATAATATACATGCACATACTTAAGACCATATATACACTAAGGGACACGCATCTATATATAACAGTTAAAGGGTTATAACTATCACGTACCAAAAGATAAACTATTATATATAAAAGCATATAAACATGGAACGCATATGCAAAATTTCAAAACATAACAAAATTTATTTTTATCTTCAAATATTTTATTCTGAAAATTTTATTAAAGTAAATATTTTGTATCGAAAATGTATTTTCACAAAATATTTATTTTTATAAAAGCTTCAAATAAAAATATTGAACTCAAAAAAATTAATATGACGAAACTAAAGACTATCATTATATATGATAAACAAAAGGCAAAATGCATTATGGGGAGTTTACTTTGTCCAAGCACAACACTGCCCTCTAAGTGTTGGTGTTACGATAGAACATCATGACCCACACTTTCATTACTGCATGGGGAGAGTTCACCGTCACATTGGAAGAAGTCTGTGAGTGACTTGGGATTGAGCCCACAGGTACCTCACCCTACTTCGATGAGGCTTTAGACATTAAAAAATATACGGCCCGAGTAGAGTTGGATCAAATCCGCTGAAGTTGCACAGTATCATCGAACAAAGCTACCTTCACACTCCTTATCAGCTATTTCTTCCATTCCCCTTTGAAAAAGGGGGTTCTTCTATTTTTGGTAAAGGCAAAGGTACACCTCTAGAGTTTCCTGCTTATATCCTTATCCTTATTTTTCATTTCATCTTTCCTGGTAAACCCAACGATCAACCTCGTAAGGATCTTATCAATATCTCTATTCGATTGTCCAGGGGGTTCAAGCTCCCTCTGGAAGCAATGGATTTGGTGTCCCTCTACACTTGGCTGGATAGGAACCACTTGGATATGGAACGATCTCTTGAACGCTACGACTTGACCAATTTTTCCAATACCATAATCCTAATGAGTTTCCTGTATACCCGTTTCCCCGTGATAGCAGTTGTTGAAGTACCATTTTATGCTCGTAAAGTTGTCAAGGCCCACCGTTTACTTTGTAGGCACAAGAAACATAGTCGAAAGGACATCCTCCCCATTTTTGATAAACCTAAGTGCTTCGTCATGAGGCCGTATGGCGATGATTTTTTTCCCACCCTTTTTCATTATTTTCCTGTGAATCTAGAATGGTCCAATCCACTTCGAAGGAGCTTATCAATGAATATCCCTCATATGTTGTGGTGATTCTTCTAACTCCTAGTTACTTGTCACCTTATAGTGAGTGGGGTACTACTTCGGAACACTAGAACCCCAACCATTTTATCCATCAGTTTGGTTAGGACCAAGGGGTTCGTTGCCCTATTTTCCAAGAATCTCACCCCAAGGCACTTTTTATGAGATTTGTTCTTTCTATACTTCTTCATGTTCTTCCTCAGTATGCTTGATAGGTAGAGACTTAATTACCATTCTTGGCCTTAAAAGGAAAGGGGGTGTGACTTACCATTATGTGATGAAATATTGGTCGCACAACTGGCCCAGATCCATGAGTTCATCTAGAGACCTCCCATCTACCCACTTATTCTCACTTCCCAACCTTAGAGTTGGGCCTCAAAGGTAACTCTATATTAAGAGTGGAGTTTCCCCTTAGAATTATTCCTAAGGATCCTACTAGTGAGTTACCTCCATATTGCCCATTGACCGTAAGGATCCTAATAAATCGGATGCCCCAAAACAGACTGCCCCACCAACCGAAGGTTCTCCCAACTAGGGAACCTCTAAGCCAACTGCCAAGAAAGTTGAGACCTCTAAAAATGGTGGTTCTTCTAAATATTCCACCCCCATTGAGGCTTTCCCCATTGCTATCGTTCCTCTAGTGATGTTCGAAGTTGTACAAGAGGAACTTCAGGTGAAATGTCGTGTTGAGCTTGAATGGGTCCATCAGGTGTATCATCAATATAACCCTAATGTCCCCCCTTCTACCTCTTTTCCTTCTATACCTATGGTTCCCACAAAGGAAGTCACCGCGCAACGCAAGAGCTCTCAAATAACCACTGGCGTCGGTGGACCTTCTGGGAGGAAGAAAACATTAGGCACCAAATCTTAGAAGAAATAGGCTTATATTGTTCAACCCATATCTCGTCCTCCAAGCCCTAGGATCTCCACCTCCCTCTAGAGTTGGGCCTATTGAGATTAAAGATAGTCCCAAATATGCACCTGGGCCCATTGGAGTTGCTTCCACAATACCGCTGTCACCTTTTTCTCCTATAGTTCTTTCTACACAATCGCCTCTAGATCAAGACGTAATTTCCTTCTTTATAACTTCTATGTTAGTATCTTTCTCCCAACACTTAGAAAAGAATGGTCTTTCTCTTTATAGTAATGTCATTCAAGTGGAATTTTTCCCCCCATTTCTCCTCTTCTAAGTTATTTTGTGGGAGGACAGTTTGGTCTTTCTAAGACTGTTGCACCTCCTCCCCGTTCTCCCATGACGGGTCTTATATACTCTAGGCATTCTCCCTCTCAACATGCAGAGGAGGATGATCACAGGGCGGGGATGTTCCATGAATCCGTTGGGCCCTCCTCTCAAGAAAATGAGACTCCCTTTGGTGCATCCCCCTCATTGGTGCTTCCATTAATTGTGCTTCATGTATCATCAAGTCCCACCGAGGTAAAGGTTTATTCTTTTACATACTCTTTCAAACTGGACCTTTTCATACTAAGTGTTATTATTTCATTCTTCTGGCAGGCTATTGTTTCGTCTTTGGCCACATTCTTTATGGATTCATCATTTCAGGCTCCTCCGGCGAGGACCATCGCTGGATTTTCTCCTTCCCATATTGCTTCAAAGGTAATGCATATATTATTTGTATATTTTCCCTTGACTTATGTGGCATCTCTGTACATTTAACACTTTGTGATTATTTTCAGCCTTCTTGGGATGTTTTTCCTCCCTCCGTTCCAGAGGTACCACGAGGTTCCGAAGTTAGAGTTGCTTCCTCTTCCACTTCTGAGGTTCCACAGATTCTAAAATCTTCAATTGCCCTTTCTTCTCAGCCCCAGGTTTTTTTACATCTGTGCTTGTTGAGGCTGCTGGAATTAAAGAGACTTCAGTGGGACCTACCCCCGTTTTGGCACTTGTGCCTTTTCATGGAATGCTGCTTCGCAATGAGATGAGATTCCTCTGCCTGAAGGTCCTCTTAAGCCCTTGTGGGTATTGAAGTTACTCCCCCTTCTAGTGTAATTCCTACTGCTAAGGTAACTTTCGCTTATCCTTAGCTTGCATAAGTTTATAATTATGCATGTGTTCAAACGAAAATAAAAAGGAAAACATAACTTAAACCTTTTGGTGACTTAACAATGAAACCACTTATTAAGATTTTTCAGCAACTCACACCTGCGAGGTGACTTAAAAATGAAAAAACACTTGTTAAGATTTTCTCAAATTCTCACACCTTTAAGGTGACATAACAATGAAAAAACACTTGTTAAGATTTTTCAAAAACTCACACCTACGAGGTGACTTAACAATGGAAAAACACTTTTTAAGATTTTTTCAAATTCTCACACCTTAAAGGCAAATTAATAATGAAAAAACACTTGTTAATATTCTCTAGGAATCTTATATTTTGTACCATATTTTAGGTCACGAAGGAGACCACACCTGCCCAAGGGAAATCTCAGTGTGCTCCTTCGCCCGTTGCCTCTCCTCATTGAGAATCGACTTCCCCAGATGAATCAATTCACAACGATCGTGGTTCCACCACTGATGTCCAGGCTAATAGTGAATCTGGTTATGAGGTTCCTCTGCCTGATATGGCTCGTCACGAATTCTGCCTTCACATCCTTCAGCAATCTCCCCAAATCCCAGCCTACCGTGGATCTATCATTGAACAACTTGCCTCACACTATCCAAAGACTTTTACCCATGACTACTTGCGATCAAACAAGGTCTTTATGGGTTTAAGATTTTTTGATATGGCTAGTAACGTGATGATATTATTAACACCCAAATTATGTACGTCTTAAGACCCCTTATAAATCAACACTTGGTTAATTTGAGAGGGGTTCCAACTTGATTGTCTAATTAAACTTCTAAAGTTACTGAAGGATATTAAATTAGAGTATTAAATGGAACTATACTGGAAGCATGTTGAGGCCCAATGGTCTGAGGAAGCCACACTGAGGGAACTGGCTCCTTTATTAGCAGTTGTAGATCTGAAGGTAAAGGCAGACGAGGAGGCTTTGGCCAAAGCCATGCAAGAAAGGGAAGCTTTGGTCATCTAGAAAACTCATGTCCAAAGTAGTCTTAAGGATTCCATTCATGCTCAATAATCCTGCCTGCAAGCTTCTTCGGGCCTTCCTAGGAACTTTTTTTCTTCCCCAGACCTTTGGTTTCTTTAGGGTTGAGCTCCTTCGATGTATTTTCTTTTTTTTTTATTCCAAGAACATGGATTTTATTCATAGCAAATGTGAGAAGATATTTCCTCTTATTAATGGTTTACATCCCTACTAAAAATAGAAAGTGTATCACGCTGAAAATTTAAATGAGGAGCTTTATACTTTAGCTTATTTACATACATTTGAAAGACAAAAGAACAAATTTAAGAAAGCTAGAAACCACTTTTAGAAAAACATAATCTCTGTGAGCTAGTCATCCATGAAACTTGGCATCCCCCATCTATCAATAGTGACTAAACCTTTTACTTTCTTAGGAAAGTCCTCAATGTTTATAGAGAAAATGTTTTCCCCTTGAACACTACCTCTTTTAGCTAGGAAATCAGATACTTTATTTCCTTCTCTATATCTATGAATTAGATAATGCTTTATATGCTTTAACATTTGCTGAATTTGAAGAATATACCACCTTACTTTCCAAGGAATTGTGGCCTTCCCTTGCAGAACATCAATGAGAATTTTTTAATCACTTTCAATGATAATCTCATAATCTTTAAGGTCCATATCAAAAGCTAGTCCAATTTGAAGCGCTTTTACCTTTGCCTTCATGTTACATAAATTTCCAAAAGATGAACTAAAAGCTCGAATCATATTCCCTGATTCATTTCTGAGAATGCCTCCACATCTTCCTTCCCTTATGCTCTCCATAGCAGTGCCATCAATGTTTAGTTTCAATATTCTTGATAAAGGGCACATCTATTTAATCTTAATTCTTTGACTTGGATTCTAATAGGATAACTTTTTAATGAGGGTATTCTTCAATTGATGTACATGGAACAAAATAACAAACTGGTTAGGAGTAAATGCTTCATATTTACATTTATTTCGATGGATCCACAAGCTCCAACATACTATAGTTGGAATTATTCTATTTATGGGAGGGTCTAGTTTATGACCATCAATCCACCACTGAAATAGCTAACTTCTAATTCCACATGCAACTCTTCGAATACCATGCTCTTTAGAAACTCTGTCCCACACTATAGAAGCTACATATCCTTCAGCAAATATATGGTCAAGTGATTCCTCTGCTGACTTAGCACATCATTGACATTTAGATGGACCTCTGATACCAATATATCAAATTTTATCATCTGTAGTAAGAAATTTATTGAACATCTTCCACATAAATATGGATATCATAGTTGGAATATTACTATTCTAGATAAATTTAGAGCTTATTTGAGAAGACTATTTGGTTCTACAGATCTCCCAAGCTGAGGAAATAGTAAATGAGCCATTACCATTAGGCTTCTAAATTGATTTGTTAGGAGGATCCTCATATATATCCTCAAACTTTAAGATCTTTGAAGAGGTCTCTATTAGAAACCAGCTCTCCACTTTGGCTTTGTCCCATCTCTAATTTGCATCCCATAACCAATTGATAGATCTATCTACCTCTGTGACTGCATTTTTAGTTTCTTCTACTCCCCGGGAGTCCTTAAAGATACTAATATCCCCTTTCCCAACCTACAATATCATGTTCCCTTCAGTGATTTCTCTTATAGATCACATTATATTCCAAGTGTGGGTCCCTACTCTTCTTGGAGCTATCATTGGATGTTGATTTCTATAGTATGTTGCCTTCATGTATTGAGCCCATAAAGATTATTTTCCCTTGAATGGCCACCACAACTTCATGCTTAAAGAGTCTTCAATGTCATATAGGTTCCTGATCCCTAATCCACCTTCCAAAGTAGTCCTTGTTATAGTCTCCCAGTTACACCATTGATACCTCTGATCACCATAATTAGAACTCAAAAATAACTTTGCTATGAGACTATGCAGTCTATTCGCTATAAATTTTGGAGGAGCAAGCATTGCTAGCATATGAATCTTTATAGATACTAAGACAGACTTTATGAGAACAAGTTTCCCTCTTGTACAGAGGCATTTAGCTTTCCATCCAGATAGAATTTTCATCACTTTTTGAACCATACCTTGAAAGTATATAGTTATCTTTCTGCCACAGTACAATGGCCAACCTAGATAAGTTATAGGACCTTTTTCTATTTTCATTCTAGTGTACTCACTCAAAAAAGATAGGAATTTGGCTTGATTTTATCAGATGTAACTAAAAAGCTTTTGGAGTTATTGATCAGTTGCCCTAATATCCTCTCATAGGACCTTAAAATATCCATAAGCTTTTTTACTTATCTCTTCAAACTAGAACAAAAAATTATAAGTTCATCTTCAAAGTCCAAATGGTTGAATTTAGGGCTTCCAATGGGCATTTTACAGCCCACATAGTTAGGTTTCACTACTATGTTGTGTAGGTTTATAGAAAGGACATCAGTCAAGATAATAAAGAGGCTTGGGGATGGGGGTACCCTTGCCTTAAGCCTCTTATAGTAGGAAAGAATCCCACATTTTCACCATTCACCAAAAGAGTAATCCAATTATTAGAAATAATTCTCCATACCATATCCAACCATTATTCACAAAAGCCCATTTTCCTCATACATTTGATCAAAAACCACCAAGAGACCCTATCATAAGCCTTTGACATATCCAACTTCATGATAATATTTCCTCCCACATTCTTAGAGTTTATTCTAGACATTCATTCCTGACTAAGTAAAACATTTTTAGTGATGGCTCTACCTCTTATGAAATCTGATTACACAGGTGAAATGAGAAGAGGAAGATATTGCGATATCCTATAATTTAAAATTCTAGAAAATATCTTATTTACAAAGTTATGCATACTAATAGGCCTAAAATCATTAAATGATTAAGGATGATCTATTTTGGGAATAAGATCAATCCTTGTGGAAGTACACATCTTTGGGAGACTATTTCCTATAAAATCTCTCCACTTCATCCAAGGTAGGTCACTGAGTAAGATCATTATTTATATCCTCATTAATCAACTTTGGAATAGCTTCAAATATTTTGTCCTGGGAAATAGGGATCATATCTTCTTGGGCTTGGAATTAGTGCATGTATAACTGAATTGCAGCAAGATTGATCTCCTCTCTATTATCAACCCACACCCCATCCATATTATTTATCTTCTGGATATACATTCTCTTGTGTTTAACTTTCACCATTCTATGGAAATGGGATGAATTCTTATCTCCTTCTGTAGTCCAACTATCATTAGCTTTTTGGCTCCAATAGTGCTTCAATCTTCAATTTGGAATTTCTGATAAGAAGTTGCTTTACTCAGCTCCTTCGATGTATTTTCATTTTTTCTATTTGATACATGTAATTATTGAGCAGTAGTTCCCTTTACTTGTAACTTTTTTTAAATGCTAAATATATATAAGGAGATCGTTTTGGCTACATCATGCTCTTTCATTTATGTTTTTCAAGTTGTTTATGTTATATTCTTATTGAAAAGTGAAAACTCTTACTATTTATAGTCTACTCGTTCCCTCTAACTTTAACTTCTTAAAGGAAAACAAATAACAACAAAACAAACAACTAAAATATTGAACTTTGACATAATAGAGGCTAGTACAACGTTCAAACCCAAGTGTCACAACTCTAGAGTCTTAAAATGTCTATCCTCTTCTATCTTTGAGATTGAGCAGTAACCTGAATCATGATATTGCTTTACTATGAAAGGTCTTTCACAATTGGCAAAAAATTTGGGTAATGGGAGCCCTCGAATGTGCTTCACAACTGCCTTCAAAACTAAGTTCCCTTCCACAAACTTCCTTGGCTTTACTAAGTTCTCGTATGCCCTGGAGAGGTGCTTCGTGTACATTTAGAAGTGATGCATCGCATTATCTCTATGCTCATCAGCACTTCCAACTTAATGTGCCTAATCTGGGGTAGCATGCTGCTTTATAAGGCATATCGGGCCGATGGGACTTCCATCTCTACTAGTGAGAATGGTGTATAGCCTGTTGGATTCCTCTTTGTTGTTCTATAAATCCACATGACTGGTGGGCTCTTGTTATCCCATGACCCTGGGAAATCTTCCATCATCTTGGCTAAAATATTAACCAAGGTCTTGTTTGTTACCTCTGCTTGACCATTGCCCTTGGGGTATACCACTTTTGAGGGGTGGAGAACGATGGAGTATTTGTTCGTTAGCATCGTTACTTCTTTGTTAACAAATGGGGTTCCATTATCAGAGAGAATGACCTTTGGAATTCAAAATTTACAAATTATGTATTCTCTTATGAAGTTTTCCACCACACATGTTGTTTATCTCTTCAAAGTTATTGCCTCAGCCACTTGGTGAAACACTCTGTTGCCACCAGTATCCATATCTTTCCTCTCGAAGATGGATGTATTGCCCCTACCAAGTCAAATGCCTAAGTATGGAATGGATAAGGAGTAGATAAAGAGTGTATTTCTATCGAGGGAGCATGGATCATGTTTCCATGCATCTAGCATGCCTTGCACTTGCGAACACACTCAACAGAATCTTTTCCATAGTTTGCCAATAATAACCAAAGGTCATCAATTGGTCATCTAGTTTTACCCCTCCAATGTGAGTTGGTTCGTGAGCTTGTTTCAAGACCTCTACTACTTTCTCCCATGTAATGCATCGTAAAGTATTATTGAAGTATCCTCTGCGATATAGCTTCTCCTCTTGAACGTTGAATCATGAGGCCCTTCTCTTAAGTCCCACATCATCCATTTTCTTTAAAGGAATAACTCTATCTTAGATAAAATCAATATAAGGCTACCTCCAATCTGCCTGAGCCTCAACGAAGTGACATTCTGATGCCTGAAAGAAAAGTTGACATTTATCGCACCTTTATTGTACCTCTGTTTCATCTAACTTCATCATTGGCTAGAAGTATCCATCTCTATGGATTCTTCTATACAGAGGGATCTCAGTTATCTCACAGTGTTCATCATGTACTTTTTTTAAATTGTGTTCTGCTTCCTCTAACCCAATGCATCTTGATAGACATCCTCCCACATTCTTGAAGTACAGACTTCCTTATATTACAAAGTACGGTGCCAACTCTCTGAACTCCATCTTTCCCTCTCTAGACTCTAGATGCTTCCGGATCTCACCTCTCCAATCTGAATCGTCTTCCATCGATAAGATCGATTACACCACCGAGGGAGATGTTCTTCGTTGTATCATCACCATAGTTGTGTCACTGCACATGGCCACCTTCTGAGTAATAATAGCATAAGCATCAGCATGCCTATTCATCTTTGTAGGATACCTCCTTATTTTAACCTGATGGAATTGGTTCATCAACCGTTGGATGATTATTTTGTAGGGCACCAGGCTGAGATGCACCACTAAGTTCAAATCACCTTTGATTCACATCAAACAGATTCCCCTTCCAAGGGCTTCAAGCAATCCCAACACTTACGCCTCATGCTCTGCTTCATTATTGGAACAGGGAAAATATAACTTATAGGAAAGGTAAGACTCATCCTTCCCCTTTGAATGGATAAACCTTTATCTTTCTTTCTTTTGCGAGGAGGAACCATCAAATTCCATAGTACATTCCTCAAAGTTTGCATCCAAAAAATTGGTCTGCAAATCATCTCCTGGAATGATCTCACGAGGTGGCTCAAATACCCCTAATAGAAAGATTGCCAATAACTTTACATATGCTTGTCTCTTTATCGCACGAGGGACCACAGACTTCAAGTCATATTCTGGAAGAATGAGGAACCACCTAGATGATTTTCCAATTAAAACAGTTCTTACCAATAAAAACTTAATAGGATAATATCTTGTCATAATATGAATTGTGAAAGATATCATATAATGTCTAAGTTTTTATGCTATAATCACCAGGGCTAAACAATGTCTCTCTAAGCTAGTGTATCTTGCCTTAGGTCCATGTATGATCCTACTCAGGTAGTAGACTGACGTTTATTTCCCATCAATTTCTTGCACCAAGAGATATCCGATAGACCCTGTGGTGGAGGTGAGGTACAACTACCGCGGTATCCTTACCCTGGGAGGAAATATTATTTGTGGAGAAGTGAGCATCCTCTTCAACTTGTTGAGGGATTCTTTGGTGAGCTTCCTCCCACTTAAAATTTAGGCCCTTTTACAGTAGCTCCATCAATGAATGAGTTATCTCGGCCAGTCCTGGCACAAATCTCCTGAGATATGAGACTTTGTCGAGAAAACTCTTGAGCTCCTTTGTCATTTTGGGACATGGCATCTCTAGCATCGCTCCTTGTTTGTCCCGGTCCATCTCTACTCTTTGTCGATCCACCAAAAAACCCAAAACTTCCCTATTATTACTCCGAATTAACACTTCAATTGATTCATCTTCAGTTTATACTTCCTATATCGAATGAACACCTTCCTCAAGTCATCTAAATGAGACTCCTCCTTCTTCGACTTAATGACCAATTTATCCACATAAAATTCTAAGATAATATGAAAGAAGTCATGGAAAATGTCCATCGTCGTTCTCTGATACGTCGCTCCAGCATTCTTCAACCCTACAGGGATCACCTTGTACATAAAATTTCTCAACGGAGTTCTGAATGTTGTTTCCTCTGTATCAGATGGATCTATCTTGACTTGGTTGTACCCCACATACCCATCCATGAAGTTATACATTTCATTCCTAGAAATTGCATCGATCAAGTTGCCAATTGAGGGAAGAGGTAACTCCTCCTTTGGGTAAGCTCTACGTAGATCTGTATCTGGTATTTATCCTTCTTTTCCACTGGGATAATGCTAGACAACAAAAATGGGTGTTGGATCGGTTTGATGAACCCTGCCGCTAATAGCCATTGGACCTCCTCCTTAATCTTCAAATCCAACTCCGGCTTTTAAGTTCTTATAGCTTACTTCATCGGTATGACTGAAGGCATAACGTTCAGCTTATGACAATTTACGTCCTCATCTAACCCCTCCATATCTATGTACTTCCATACAAAGACATCTATGTATTCTCAAATTAGCTCAATCAAGGCCCCTATTTTCTCGAAACTTATATCTTTCAAAATGAATATGGGCCTTGGATCTTCTCCCTCTTCATCTAGATCAAGCTGAATATTATTCATGTACTTGTGGCTTTGGGCTATCCATCATGTATTCTAGCTCATCCTCTACCTCCTTTATAAATTATTATATATTAGAGTTGTTTATGACCATGAATTGACCTTGATTGTCCACTAAAAACACTAATACTCTAGGTTAGCCTCTTCATCAACCTCTTTAATAGCTCCTTCGACTGCCTGCTCACACCTTCAAAGTCAATAGACTACCCTTTTATCCTCCATTTGCACTATCTTGAACTAACGGTTGATCGATGTAGCTGCTTTTCATTTTTTCTCTCTCAAAGCTTCTGAAAGCCTGTCTCTTGAAAATCTGCTCAGCACACTCTATTGTTTGATCGTATCCTCTATCAAATTAATCCTCGAAATCATCCTATCTCTCAATTGCATAGAGATATTTTAAAGTTTGGGATTTGCACTGTTGACCTCCTCAACCCATTCCCTCATGCTTGCTCCTTTATCGCTTTGACTGTTCACATGCCCCATTCTTTCTTTGATAGATGGGACTTTGACACCCTCCATTCATCTCATTAGGACTCGTGTGTCTTCCTCCAGATCTGTGTAAAATGCAGCATCAACTAGATGATCCTCTTCAGTTATAAACATCTTCTTAGTTGCTCGTATCACAATCTCAATCCCGTTCACCTTTGCCCTTGCACACTGGTGATACGTCGAAGGAACTAAGACATAGTTATGCATCCACACCATTCCTATCTAGAGATGGTAGGAAATAGCACTCTCAGTGACATGGAATTTGATATGTGAAGTGAGATTCCCCATAACTATCCCCACGTTCACATACCCAATCGCTTTGTGCACTTAACATGTGCAACAAGCCTTTAAACCTATAGGTTGCCCTACAGGACGAGTTGTGTCTCGTGAGGGTTTGCAAGGACTATACCCACAAAATTCTTATTTGCAAAGATTTATTGAAATGCAGTCAATCTCTTATTATACATAGAATAATCGCACAATCCATCATGAGATAAATGATTTCAGAAATACAAGCTAGAGTGTGTAAAAAGTTAGCTAAGTGAATACATAAGGAACATCCTTCCTAGAACTCAATGTGTGTAGTGTGAATCAGTAAAAACGGGTCGAGTATCACAAAAGTAATTCCTAGATTGTATCTTCGAAATCAACACTTCAACTTCAAATCTCATGGATTTATCTCTCTCAAATGAACTCTCGAGATTAGGGTTAGTGTATCGCTCTTGTGTGTGAGGAGGTGAGTAAATGTAAGCAAGTTCAAACATCTCACACGCACATAAGAAAGAACGAACATATAGGAAGAAAAGTGATCTCATGAAAGAAATGTTAATCACTATAGTGAGAACATCGAGTTATTCACCACGTTGACTTTCATTTGCCCAAACACCTAGGGGAACATGTATGTATATGGGTGAGGGGTAAATGAAATAAGAAGGATGGGATATGAGGTTGGATGGTGATGTATGGATGAATGACGAGTGATGGATGTGTGATGGATAAAAGATGGATGTGATAGAAGAGTGTAATCACTTTAGGCACAAATGTCTTTATTTCAAAATAACTAACTACAAACTCTCTTTTTCTTTTCTTTTCTCTCTTTTTTTTTCTTTTCTTTTTTTCTCTATTTTTTTTTTCTTTTTCTATTTTTGCTATTTTTTTTCTTCTTTTTTTTCTCTTTTTTCAAACCAACAATCAAGACATTTAACATTTGAAATCACACTCTTTTTCTCAAAATGATGATGGATGACATATGAATGGAGGTGATGGTGTGGGGAATATATGATGTGGGGAATATGGAAAAGCATGGGAATGTAATGGGAATATGATATGGGGAAAAGTGGTAGGTGTATGGATGAAAATCCTAGTGATCGAGACAAATTTCAAGACACGCGTTTCTTACAACTCGAAAAAGATGTTATTCTTAGTGATCAAGCCAAAAATAAAGAATAATGAGATCATACAACAATTAAAATGCGGACCCAAAAAGAAGTTGAATCAACTTGTGACTCGGAGATTGCATAAAACACTCTAAAAGGGTGAAAGGCACAAATCTCACGGGCTAAAGTCTCTACTAGTGATCCTTAAGGTTATCTTCAGAATTGTAGTACTCCTCAACTCTAAACCGTAGTGACATGATAAGTGCGCAATTCTCTGTTGAGTCTAGGAATTCATAGTGCAAAATACCTTGTTACGTATTACCTAAGCTATTTAGAAAAAAATATTCTCTAGCTTGATTCCTAGACTTAAAAAGATGGATGATTGAAAATTCACATCAATGATTGAGATGAAAGAAACTGCACGAAATTTTAAAAATCAGGTTTAAAAATCAAAATTTTTCAAAGGAGGTACGATTAGGATAAAATTCTCCACCCCCAAACAAAATGGAACATCGTCCTCGATGTTAAGTAAAATAATTTTTAAAATTGAGAGAATAAGGTAGGAAAGAGATTACCAGAATGAATCCGCTAATGAAGTGGAAAGATATAGCCAAGAATAAACCTGAATAAATGATAAGAGAAAAAAAGTGTACAAGTCTATAAGCATGATAAAGCATTTGATGATGTGAAACACCACCTCCAAACAGGATGAGACTAGTACAAGAAATGCGGGTTGCCTCCCGGTAGCGCTAAGTTTAATGTTTTCAGCCAGACCGAACCATTCTCACCCTAAAGATAAGATCTATGAAAGTGCGGGCGGCAGAAAAATTGGGTGATGAGAATCACCCCCAAACAAGACTGAAGCGTCAGTCTTGTTGGATAGAGGCTAAAATGGGTCAATGCACTTGTATGGCGAAGTGCATCACATGATGCAAAGCATCGGTGGACCATGGGTGGGTGGGTATTAGGGTAAAGGTGAGGGTGAATAGGTATCGGTCTCGAGCCTTGTTGAGGGTAAAGGTGAGGGTAACTAGGGCCCTATAAGCATGGTGCTCAAGTTGTATGGGAAGGCAAAAGGGTTTGGCAATAGTGATGGGGTGGGGATCATATAAATCACACGACCATTATATAAATGTGCAATGATATTGGTCGCACCGTGACACACCAGGGAGCTGTTGATAAGAAAAATCAACACCACAAGAGAGTGGCGGGTATAGAGGAACAAGCTCGATGTCATGGAAGTAGAGAGTATCACCAAATATACTCTCAAAGGTGGTGGAGGATGGTTTAAGGCGAGGATCTAAAAATGTAGATGGAAGCATGAAATGTGTAAAGTCAAGATCCAAACCAGGTGGTGGGGTGGAAGGGACAATGGGTGGGTTGGGGGGATAAATGGTGGATCGGGTGGGATAAATGGTGGAGGAAGATGATCCAACTCAAGGGTGGGAGACACGCACTCATTGGGAGGAGTAAAGGAATACTCACAAGGAAGTGTGGTTTCTAAAGATGGAGTAGTCAACTTCTCCATAAGAGTAGTATCAGGGAAAGTGGTGGGTGGATAAGACGAGGCACCAAGATCTATGACAGCGGAATCACTAGAAATATCAGGCTCAAAGGGAGCCATGCATGGTGGGATATCATCCATATCCGGATAAGTAGGAACTATCACGGATTCTATCTCGGGAAATTGGTGAGCACTCGTAGCTGGAGCTAACCTAAAATGAAGTGGTTCCTTGGGAACACATGGTTAAAGCTCGATAAGTGTACACTCGAGCATTTTTTTGGATTCAGCGGGAGAGGGAAAGTGAATCTCAATGATGGGTTCAGTTGGATATGGTAGAATTTGATCAGGATCACTATCGACAGGTAAGTCAACACAATTGTCGAATTAGGGCCCGGACCATGGAATGGTCTCAACTTCGAGATTCTCGGGGTGGTAGGGTAGGTCACACCCAAAATCTGTGTCACAAGAGGACACATCATCGTCACACTCGGTTGCAACGATGGGTGGGGACATGGGAATATCCAACTCTCTCGCACACTCCAATTCATTTAACCTTTGTTCAAGCCTTTGGAGAGCTTGAGTTTGAATTTGAGTGGCTTGCTCTTGCTCGAGTATGAACTTTTGCAAGAGGCCTTCGAGAGCGGAGGTGGATGGTGGTGGTAGTGGAGTGACGGGTGGTGGCGGTGGTTGAGGTGGACACAACGCGCTACTATCATGAGTGTATGGAGAATACTCAAATGAAGTGGGTGGAGTGGGGACAAGTTCATTATATACAAAAGGATCGCTTTCGTGATGGACAATTGGTTTAGACTCATGCGGTACGAAGTGGGAAAACTGATCGTGAATGGGTGCACAAGGTTGCCATGACAACTGTTGGAACGTGTGAGGATACACAACATCGGGTTGGGATTCGTATAGCGTGGAAGGGTGATCAGGCCTCCACAAATAACTGGGAGACTCACACAACTTGGGATTAGGTATATCCGGATAATTGGTCGAGGTGGGTTCCGAAACAGTGTCAAATGGATACACATGTTCCATGGTGGGTTCAGATGGATACGAAAAGTATGGACACTCATGTGACATGTGATCGGCATAATAACAGTGGGTGCACAACAAAGGATGACACACGCCGACACTTGACACCGAGGGTGATGGAATAGGAGGTGCGTGCTTGGATGGGTCAAGAGTATCAAGGGCACTCGTGAGAGAGGTGAAATTATTAAAAATATCATAAAGAGACGGCTTGGGATCACTCTCACACGTGTCACGGGTCAATGAGAAATGACCAAAGTAGTCCCGTAAAGGACGTTCTTCGGCCATGAGGAGAGAAAAAATATTTTTTTTTGGAGTTTTTTTTTAATTCTTTCAAAGCGGAAGAAAATATTTTTGGATTTTCTAAAAATAATGGAAGAAAATATTTTTGGATTTTTCTAAAATGAAAGAAAGAAAATATTTTTGTTTTTTTTTTAAAATGAAAGAAAGAAAATATTTTTGGATTTTTTTTTTTGGAAGAAAAAGGGTGGGGAAAAATATGGACTCTTTGAATTTGGACGAACCAATGAAAACCGACTACCAAAAAATAGAATTGGACACACACACATGTCAAGAAAATTTCATAACTAGCACATAGCCAATTTTTATCTTTAAATTTAGTGAAAGGGGTAGTCAAATTTTAATTAAGTCCGCGGGCGATAAAAATTCATGGAAATCTCTTTGTGATCGCCTTTGCAAAAATGTTTTTCTAGTGGGCTACCTAGTTGATTGATTTTAAATTTAGTGATGGTTAGGGTAGCACACAATGGTAAGCGAGTGAGTCGGGTGATGAAATCCCTTCTCGTGAGTGACCGGGTGTAGGTCTTAGTAATTTAATTCATCACGCCATTAGAAAATAAATGCGAGAATAAAATCAAATAAGAGCACACAAAAGAATTGACTCGCTAACAGGAGAGGCGCGAGTGTGGAAGAAATGTACCTCCCACGATTTTTAGGTCGTGGGGTGCCGAAAAATTTGAGCCGACCAGGGGGAGATCACGTCTATCTCAGTCGTCCCCGAGAGTCCTACCGACCCAAGGTAGAGAGGCTTCTAAATCCTCGCCTATGGACGCCCTCTCTCTACCTTGTCCGGTTTCCCTATCACGCTTGTCTTCGATTATTACAAATTTAAATGGAAAATAAATGGTGTCTCTATGCACCGCAATACAAGCCAAATAATAAAGTCATAATACAATCATTTTAATAAAATGGAAAATTGGTACTAAAAATGAAAAAAAAAAATGCAATACAAGTGAATCACAAAATTGAATCCGCTCTGAGTGCTTCACGCTCCCAAGAATGGCAACAGTGCCATTTGAAAAGTGGTTATCATAACTAGAAATCACCAAAGACATTGGGATCAACATTTCCTTAGAGATGCTTAATGCATAAAATGATCTGATAGTCATGAGGTTTATGGAAGCTCCTTCATCCATCAGAGCTCTCGCTAAGCTCACCCTGTCAATTCTTGTTGTTATGTATAGGGGTTGTGAAGGAACCTTACAACTCTATCGACATCAGAGAAAGTCACTTCAAATAAAAATTTCCTCAACAGCCTAGCCATAGGCCCTCTCTACCTTAACGACGAAACTGTATTCTTTCGTGTAATGTATAAAATTGCTTGAGTTATCCCCACTCGGCTCTCCTTGGGCATTCCCACATGATCAAAGAATCATGTGAACTTCGGCGACCACAACACGATCTGATACTCCAGTCTTTGATCTATCTCCTCATTGTCAAGGTTGTATACTTCCTCCACTTCCCTTGCACTTGCTTCTTCATAGGTTATCACAACGTTAGTGATGATGCAAGAAATCGGCCATAAGGCGTTCCCATACCAGCAAGTCAAGAGTAAAGTGTGTGTTAAACAAGTAAAGCAAGCAAATAGAGAGAAGAAAAGATATAGAGTGGTTCAGCCTTTAAAATAGTCCTACATCCACTGTGTTGCTCCATTCTCATTATCTGCGTTGCATTATACAATATAGTCATGCCTGAAGAGGCGTACAAGTATAAGAATAAAGGTGAATACATGGCGGTATTGCAGATTCCGATGAGTCCGGGAGGTGGCTGCTATGCAGATGTGTGGCCTCCAAGAGATATGTTGAGGTCGTGTAGAGAGAATCTGTATTACAGAGCCTTCCCTGGTCGGGTATGGAATCGATCCCCTTCCTTCTAGGTGTGGTCCTCTATTTATGAGGAAATATGTTGAGTCACATGCCCTAAGCACATGGCATATACTGAGTTTGCAGTAGTTGCAGATAAAGGGGGGTGCGGCCTACAAAGCAAGCAGTGTTGTAAGCTGATGGAGGGGTGCCGCGCACCACACGATTGAGCTCCGCGGCCTACAATGGATAGGGATGCACCCTGTGCCATCTAGTCCTGAAGGGATGTCGTGCCAAGTGAGTTCTGGCCGCGCCCTGAATGAGGTCTGGCCGCGGCCTGTTTGACCTATGATGCCTGCGAACTGGAGAAGAATACATTTCCGTGGCAGGGTGCTATATTTGTACTATCAATAAGCCCCCAAGCCGTAGTGCTAAGAGGGATCAATTGGGACTGCGGCTCAGAAACCTAGGTGCCATGGTGCTTCCAAAGCGACGATTCGTCTTCCGCGCTCCCTTATATAAATTGTTTCTGGCCGTGGACTTCATTACGTTTCCAAAACTTTTGAGAGCAGATCGAGAGCGAAACTCTGCACTCTCTCTCTTGCATATTCCGGCAACCTTCCGAGGTGGTGTGCGGCGGTTCAAGGCGGTCTGAAGCTGATCATTGCGAGTTTCTTCATTTTCAGGTGATTTTTCAACCACCATACTTCGTAAAAGCCTTTGAAATTTACAGTTTTCTTCCCTTTTGATATGATTTTGATTTTTCTGGTTCATTTGCTAGATATCTAGGGTTTTGTTTGTACGTTTTGTCCTTTCCCACGTATGCTACATATGAAATACATACAACTGTTCTTGGTGTTCATAATCGAACTCTTCGTATTCTGTGAGTTTGATCCTAAAAATGATTAGAATTTAGATAATCAACTGTTTAGGATAGAGGTCGCGGCATGGTAGGATTTCTATAATCATTCCCATGAATTGTTACAATCCTTCTGCGTCATACCGTGCTAAATGGTCGCGATCCCTAAAATTATCATCTGCGGCATCAAATCACCACCCTTGTAGTCTCGAACAACCATCAAACTTCCATGAAAATTTAGGAATGGCCATGGCCAGGAATGCCTTTAAGCAATTCTATCTTATTACCGCGGCATCCTATGTTCCTCTGCTGACATGGATGTGGCCACGGCTAGTAGGGACAGTACGAACCCATAAGTTCAAGTAATATTCGGCCCTTAATAACTCGTTAGGGAAATAATTCCAAACGCTTTTCTAAGACCTATAAATAATTCTTCTGCGGCTTCTTAAAGTCTTTTACAAACCATACTGGCTGTGGCGCTTAACTGCGAACTCTGCTTTCCAGGTACTGCTGCAGCCATATGAGCTTTGACCCAGACGAGTTCCTGAGAGGCTTTTGGCCAAAGCATTTTGGGACCTCTCCCCCCGAGCTTACTTCCGTGCCCCCTCTAAGATCAATAGGCCCTTTCAAACTAAAAGATTGCCCAAACTACGTGATACTTGACTCAGACTCCGCGGACTCTGCATCTGGGAAGGATTTCAAATCTCTGTCGATGGAAGAGGAATCCAACTCAAGTACTCATCCAATGGGTGTAAGAGACAGTGCCGCGGCTGTTAGAAATAACCTAGGTGGAACATCTGGGAGATCTGAGAGACCCTTGACCGCGCTTGATATCCGCGGCTCCATGACCCAAGATTGGGTTGAGCAGGTGGCTGAGGCCTTCGAATTTCCAAAAAATTTGACATGCTCAGCCCCTGCCGCAAACCAAAGACCATGCATGGTTCTATCCGATGGTGGAATTTTCTTCCCTCTGCACTCCTTCATCTATGGGCTGCGGCTGCCTATTCTAGTTCCTATTTATCGCCTTTTTCAGGCAATGAACCTGGCCCCAGCATAGTTGGACCCTAATGGATGGATAGCCATTCTCGCTGTAGTTGTCCTTTGGGAGAATTTATTCAAAAAGGACATCACTCCCGCGGAGTTCTTTCACTTCTACCGCCCAAAGGAGAACTCAGTGAAGTTCGCGAGCTACTACTACCTCTCTAGCCGCGGCAGGGATGAGACTCTTTACACTGGGAGACCGACCAGTGTGAATAATTGGAAGGGGAAATATTTCTACATCTCCGGCAAAGGGTGGGAGATGCACCCCGGGGAGAATGAAAGAGAAAAGACATATAGAATGTCGCGGCAGTGGGGGTCTCCCTCAAAATTAGGTAATAAGACTGTAGCCGCGTCCTTTTATTTCACATAAATATGCATAACTTCCACTAACCTTTGAATCGTCTTTTCTTTCTACAGCCCTTGACATTCGGCACTTGAAAAAGTGGCAGGAAAAAAGAGTTGTCGAGGCCGCGGAAGTTCCTACTTAACACAAGAAGTTCGACACACTTTTAACGTCGGCAACCATATTTGAAGCAGGATTTTTCCCAAACAAATCCATTCCTCGACAAATGGGCGCGAAAGGTAATTAACTGCGCCATAATTTTTACTCAGCAGTTATTTATTCTCTTGAACTCATGCTATTCCTTTTCAGGTGAAGAAGTTGACAGGGAACTGCTAGCGGCCCAGCTAGCGGAGATGGATGAGGACACGGCCGTCCTAAATAATACTGCGCGGAGCAGAAAGAGGAAGAGGTCCAAGTCCAAGGAACCTGTCGCGGCTCCCTCCGGAGAAAATAATGTTGCGCCTGTCGTGGCTCCTGTCGAAAGAACTACTATACCTGCCGCAGATCAAATGGTTAATGGTGAGAACCTTCCGCATGACCATTTTGATGATGACATAGGGGAAAACCTGGCAGCGGAGGGCTTGATGTCAACCGATGTGCCCCTTCAATCATCCTCTCCTCCGCCGCCAAATATTGTGGCGGTTAACGCGAACTTTCCACCTCCTCAATTCCGCGGAGAGTCTGGGCCTGATGGTATATTAAGGCCCCAATTAAGGCAGCCTGACCCCAATTCTTCTTGGGACACTATCGCAAAGGTTGCGCGGAGAATGAAAAGAGCCTTGGATGCCGCGAACCTCGACAGGCTAGTGGGAGAAGATCATGAAGATCTGGAGGATTGTGGCCTCCATAGCCTTCTGAGGGTACGTACCAGTTATCATTCTTTAATTTTTGCATCTCATATTTTTCCATATTTTTGCTAATGTCTTTTATTTCAGGCCACGGATGTGATTGTGGTCCAGAAGAGGAAGTAAGAGTCCTTGTACAGGTTGAAGGAGGCCGAGAAGAGTGCTCATGCTACGGACTTGCAGGCTGCACGGACTTCTTCTTTTGAGGCAGGGAAGAAGTCTGCTTCCGCGGCTCTTCAGGAAGCCCACATGGACCTTGAGAAAGCATTCAAGGCGAGGGAGGAAGCGGAAGATAATTGTAAGCAAGCCGCGGAATCCCTGAAATCCTCCCAGGCCCAGACTACAGAAGCCGCGACACGTCGCACATATTTCAAATACCAAGCTTGCCCTACTCCAGCAGAAATATGAAGAGTTGGAAGCCAAGTCCGCTCAAAAAGATGAAGATCATGCCGCGGCAGTAAAAAAGTTGGAAGTTGATCATGGTGACGCCCTCCAGCTAGCCATAGATCATGCCGTGGAGTCATTCAAAGGCTTCAAGGACTTCTTCCTTATCAATAACAGGGCATACCTCCGCGGCTACCAGGAGCTGCGACAAAGATTTATTAAGAGGTTCCCTGAGGCCAAGGAGTAGGTCCTTGCCTATAAGTTAAGCGATGCCGAATATCAAGAGTGTATCGCTGAACTTAAGGCCGCGGTGGAAGAGAGAGCAAGGCTCAGGGCTGAGGCAGAAGTTGTGGACGGAGAGTCAGAGACTGCCGCGGGTGGAGAAGAGGCTGATGATGGTGATGACGCAGCCTCTTAAACTCAATTTTTGTTTCATCATTAATATAGGGTTGCGTCCCTCCTTTTTGTAATCTTAACTTCTGATGTGGCTGCGGCCTTCATTCTGTAATCTTTGGCTATTAATACCAAGGCTGCGGACATATTTTTACCACTACGATTGACTGCTTGATATTCCTTGCTCTTTTACATTGCATGTTTTACATTGCTTGCTATAATGAATGGTTGTACGTAACTGCCTCATTTTTGAAAATGCATCCGTGCCCCGATAGACATAACATTTTAAGTTCGCGGACAGAGATCCATTTCTTCGTAGTATGATTATTTGTCAATGTCCGCACCCACATAAATGGTGCGATTTTACTCCTATAGGACATCAACTGTTGCGTCACAAGGCAGCTGCGTGCAAGCCGCGGCCCTTTATTATGTCGCGTCATTTTAATGTCTTTACTTGATTGCCGTGGACATGATTTCAAGGCTGGGGATTGCTGATTCCATGGATCCCCAGCTGCTTTCATTGCACCTGGTTGTCTGAACTGTTTATCTTTTGTCATCCCATAACCAACATGGAACATGTAGAGAAGCCTTTCCTTAGACTTTGTACAATTGATTCTCCTCCACCGTGGCATTTAACGATGTGGCAGTTGTAGTTTTTTCATGCTTCATGATGTTAGTGCCTCATCACTTTTATGAATGAATGGCTCCTAGAGCTCTGCAACCGTATCGGTGGGATGCGGCATATTTCTGGTTCACTTGAACAATGTCCCTTTGTAGACACACGTTGGTATTTCCAAGCCTTCTCGGGATGGGTCATGTTGCCAAGCCCTAATATGCGAGACACTATCAAGCCTCTCCAGGCTGGGTTATGTTATTAAGCCACCCACAGCTAATATGCGAGACACTATCAAGCCTCTCCAGGCTGGGTTATGTTATTAAGCCACCCACAGCTAATATGTGAGATACTATCAAGCCTCTCCAGGATGAGTTATGTTATTAAGCCACCCACAGCTAATATGCGAGATACTATCAAGCCTCTTCAGGCTGGGTTATATTATTAAGCCACCCACAACTGCTGATATATATAAAGCCATCCCTGGATAGATATTATAAGCCTCTCGGCTTGTTGACGCATCCCGAAAGATAAGAGCGAGCATTGTAAGCCCTCACGGCTAGTTACGATTTTCAAAAGCTGAGAACGGGCATTGTTAGCCCCCGTGGCTAATAAGAGCCCCTTGAATTCTCAGATGTTTTCGCGAACATGATCATCAGAAGATAAGATGTAGTTGCACATTGCGAGGGGAACTTCTGAGCTAATGAAGGTCGTAATCCCTCCATAAGTGCATCTCGAAGTAGAATAATCCTTCGAGATAATTTTGTTATTCTTCCTCTGTAATCTGTTTAAGATAAAAAGTCTTTTTGTGAAATAACAGATTATGAAACCAAGAGAAATATCAGATATGGCAAAAATTGCTAATTCATATATTTATATATATATATATGCTTTAGCTAATGTCTTTGTTAACAAAACATAAAGTCTTGAGTATTAAGGCTACAATGAGCTTCATAAAAGATAAACAGAAATAGTTAAAATTGGAAAGACTAAGGATGAGGTGCGGCATGCAGCCTCTGTTAGGTCTGGTTGGGTCCTTTATGCATTCTTCAGGAATCGCTGCAGCATCCCTTGCCCAATTAGCCTTTCAACTTCATCTTTCAGAGCATAGCATCGCTTTGTGTCATGGCCATGGTCCTGATGGAATTTGCACCAGGTAGCTTTATTCCTCTTGTGGGGTGGAGCTCTCAACTTATCTGGCCACCTCAAAAGCTTGTCCTCTTTGATGAACTCAAAGATCTCCTCAATTGGGAAAATCAACGGCGTATAGACGCCCGGTTTTTTCTCTGATTTCTCTGTTCTCCTTTTCTGACTTTTGCCAGTTGATTCCGCGACTTCTTTAACTGTCACGACAGACAAAGATTTTTCCTCTAACCCCGCGCCTGTATTTTGAGAGGCCGCGGCCTCTAGCATTAGCACCCTCTGAGTTAGGTAATTGACTTGGGTCTAAAGTGAGGCATGGCTGTCATAGAGGTGATTAAGGTGATTGTACAGTTGCACAATCTCATCCTTGACTTCTGTGCTCTGTCTGGATTCTCCTTCCATTTCTGCTTTTGTTAGTCTTTATAAAGTATATAGAATTTGAGACAAAACTAACAGAAGTGAGTGATCACAGGAATATTGAAAAAGAGGAATTTGTACTGCTCCATGATATGCCGACGAGGCCGCGTCCAGTATGGCACATAAGTGCACTGCCGTAGCCCTTTAATGTTATTCACCAAGGTCGATCCGAAGGCCACTTAAGTCCTTCCCCCGGTGATTTTGAACTGTTGTAATAGGTTCGCACTAGTAGGGGTCGCGGCGCTAGAGGCTGTTGAACTTACAGGCCTCGCCCCTGGCTAGGCCACGAAGAGATCCTAAGTTGAGCCCAGGAACTGATATTTACTCCCCCAATACGCGAAGAAAACCTATTAGGGTACATTGATGAGAGAATTCCCTTGCGGTGCGCAATACGGCATAACTTCAATGATAACCCCTAGATCATAGGAAGATGGCAACAAAAATGGGAGTAAATATAGCCCTTCCCTAATCATCCACCTTTTCGGGACTAAAGTCCACCACGCCTTCAGCATTATCTAGGTGGAATGATATCACAGGGGTATGTAAAATATATCCAAAGCCATCAAATGAAGATCCAAAGACAAATCCAAAAATATAAAATACCCGTTAAAGGGGGGCGAATGTAAAGCGGAGCCCAATAACCAGTAACCGACCCGTGAGAAGATGATCCATAGGACCCTCAGGGGTCGAATAAGGTTTTTAAGAACTCATATATGTAGAGAAACAAGATTGAAATATCTCGGTTCCCACAGACGGTGCCAAACTGATGATACGAGAAATTGGCCATAAGACGTTCCCATACCAGCAAGTCAAGAGTAAAGTGTGTGTTAAACAAGTAAAGCAAGCAAATAGAGAGAAGACACGATATAGAGTGGTCCAGCCTTTAAAATAGGCCTACATCCACTGTGTTGCTCCATTCTCATTATGTGCGTTGCATTGTACAATATAATCATGCCTGAAGAGGTGTACAAGTATGAGAATAAAGGTGAATACATGGTGGTATTGCAGATTTCGGTGAGCTCGGGAGGTGGCTGCGATGTAGATCTGTGGCCACCAAGAGATATGTTAAGGTCGTGTAGAGAGAATCTGTATTGCAGAGCCTGCCTTGGTCGGGTATGGAATCGATCCCCTTCCTTCTAGGCGTGGTCCTCTATTTATGAGGAAATGTGTTGAGTCACATGCCCTAAGCACGTGGCGTATACTGAGTCTGCAACAGTTGCAGATAAAGGGGGGTGCATCCTGCAAAGCAAGCAGTGTTGTAAGCTGATGGAGGGGTGCCGCGCACCATACGATTGAGCTCCGCGGCCTACAATGGATAGGGCTGCACCCCGTGCCATCTAGTCCTGAAGGGATGCCGTGCCAAGTGAGTTCTGGCCGTGCCCTGGATGAGGTATGGTCGCGGCCTGTTTGACCTATGATGCCTGTAAACTGGAGAAGAATACATTTCCACGGCAGGGTGCTATATTTGTACTATCAGTTAGCCATCTCTTTAGTGCAATATTCTATGGCTTCCTCAAACTCCTCCTTCTCCACCACCAACTCTCTTAATTCCCTCTTATCTTCTTCACCGTAGGCAACTACTATGTTTGCTACATGTCTTGGTAATGGGTCATTGTTGATGCTCCCTTGAGGGATCTATAAATTCCCTATCTTCACAAGATTGTTGATGATCTTCCTCGGCTTGAAACATGATGACGTTGGATGACAAATATTCAAATGTATTTGGCAGTACTTGGGTTTAGATCTCACTTCTCCATCTGGATCTATTACTGGAGCATCTTTAGGTTCATATATTATCCCCCCTTGAAACATGGCATTGTAACATCTAATTATTTCCTCAATAGTGCAAGGCAATGGTGGTGGGTCCTCTCTGTATCTGTTGAATTTCCTATTAATGCCCTTTTTTAGCTGCTTGGCATCTTCTTCTCCACCATCGGCATAGCCCACTTGTGATGGCTGAACCCGTCCCCCAATGATTTGTACCTGATGACTGAACATTATGAGCATTACGATGGGGATTAGGCGTACCACCAGAGAGATATTTCTTGCAGCTTTTAGGAATGCCACAAAAGTTCCTTCATGTGTCTCATTTATAAGATAGAAGATATACTCTGGGAGCAAGGCTTCAGCACAAATCTGAAGTAACTTGGACTCCTTAGACTCTTATCTCACATCGAGGGACCTTTCCCTGAACCTTCGGATATATTCCACCACCTCTTCACTTGGTCGTTGCTTCTCCTTAGCCATTTGTGTCAGTGTAAATTCATCCTCCACCAGAAAGAACTTCTGGACGAATATAATGTGCATATCTTCCCATGTAGAGACACTCGTCGATGCCAAATGAGAGTATGAGGTGTATGATTTATCGATGACAGATTTAAAAAACTCCCTCAGACGTAACTTCTAATTATTATAATAAGCTCCCAAATGCTCCACAAACCTCTTGATGTGCTCCTTCGAAATCCCTCCTTTCCACATATACTTGTCAAAGATTGGTGGTTTGTAATCCTTAAGGTAAGGTTCGTCGTTGTACGCCTTTAGGTAGGGAGTACAAAAATCATCATATACTGATGCTACCTTATTGGCTGACTGTGAGGAAGTTTCCATCATCTTTAGCATTTCTTTTTGCATCTCCTTCCTCATTTCTTCTAAAGAAGATGAAGGAGCTTTCTCAGCCATTTGGGCAATGGACTGAGGGACCACATGTGGACTACTGGCCGCATTTGAAGCGCCTGCCATTATCACAAGAATATGGACAGTGATCGTGGGGACTAGGCCCGTTAGAGATGCACTTGATGGTTATATCGAAGATGCCATCGGAGTAATAAAATAATCGGGGTCTATTCCTCCCCCAAAATCCATTATTGCTCTAGGAGTCTGCAAGAACTCCATAAATTTACCCATTAAAAGGGCCGTTTGCGCTGGTCCCATCCCCGTGCTAGTGGAATCCTATCTAACTGTTGGGTCTCCAAATGTCGTTTGAACGTGGGGGACCTCCACTCGAGGCACCCTATCTATAGAGGCTTCAAGATCCCTTTCACTTTCAGTCCTCATTTCATTGAATAGCATCGAATTCAAGGACCCGATTGACGTCATCTTGCGCCATATTTTCTAAAAGAATGACTCCCTAGTGGTGTCGCCAAATGTAAGAGGGGAGTCCCTCTTGAAGGCTGGGAGTATGGTAATACAAATAGAGGTGTAAAACTTATAAATATAGTGATAGAACAGTAACCCAAATATCCTTATCTATCACAGATGAACACACGGTATTGTATAAAACAAACACTCAGATTGGATTCCCAAATCTCTCATATAGAAATAACTCATTTGAAGGGAAAGAGAAGTAAGCACCCTAGATACACCTTAGCAGGCATCCAACACACTAACGACCTCTAATATCTCTCTAGTTATCTAATAAAAGCTTCGTAATAAATGTTAATGGTGGGTGTATAAACTCTGGTTTGCAATAACATATTTGCTCTCAATGTCTTTTTTCTCTCTAGAAAGAACTCTCCTTCTTAGAAGTGGTTGAGGACAATAAATATCCCCACACCCCTCCTGAGATATCTCAGTCCTCATTAATATGAAAGACATTCCTCTCACACTTTATGTCACAAGCATTAAATGCCAGTACGTTCCTTTTGGTTGCCAACTGCGTGTCAGATGACTGTCACAACAATGGTTGTTCACCAAATCGTCTAACAGCCCCAATACCATAGTGGTTTATTCAAGTTTGGATTGAACAATGGGTAAGTGGCTAGTGACATCACTTTAAGTGGATGCGAGCTTTGGTAGAGGGTTATTTGGATCAAAGATCAATATACGATGGAACTCACGATTACTCTGCATAAGCTTCCACGGTCAAAGGACTCTCGGTGTTTTACCAGGTGTATCTAAGATGGTTAAGACCACTACACCAAAATGTTAATTTTGTGACTACCTTTTTGTGACCGCCAATAGGGGTGACAAACTAGTCACTCCCGGGAGCAGTCACAAAATTATTTGTGACTGCCATTAGGGGTAATAAAATTAATTGGTTAAAAAAAAATTGAGTCAATTAGTTTGTTACCGCTAATGGGAGTCACAAATGTTACCATATAATTAATTTGTGACTCCTATAAGCAGTCACAAATTTATGACTGTCACAAGCTTATTAGTAGACATAAGTTATGACTCTTATGAGCAGTCACGAAATTATAACTGCTATGAGGAGTCACAAATTTTAGTCTTAGATTTAATTTATGACCGCTATTAGCGGTCACAAATTTGTAACTGCTATTAGCGGTCACAAATTTTGGCCTAAGACTTAATTTGTTACTGCTATTGGCAGTCATAAATTTGTAACTGCTCCGAGCAGTCACAAATTTTGATCTTAGACTCAATTTGTGACTGCTATTAGCGGTCACAAAAATTTTCACCTACTTTAATTTCCCTCTATCTTACCTGAAGGGATCCCGCTTTAATTTCCCTCTCTCTTTCATTTGCCAAAAATGAAATTTTGGCCTAATTTCGTTTGTTATTTCAGTTGCCAAAAACGAAAATTTTCTTTTAGCTGTGAAGAAGACGTTGATGTGAAGAAGCATTTGCGATTCTAAAACCCTAATTTCTGTGAATCAAACAGGTATATTTTTGGGTATTTTTGTTGTATAATTTCTGTCTAAAGCCTAATTTCGATTTTTATTATGTGTGGGTATGTGTGTATATTTGTGTGTATGTAGAGATTTTTGTTTATATGTGTGTGTGTATGTATAAATTTATGTTTACATGTGTGTGTATGTATGTGTATGTATAGATTTCTGTTTATATGTGTGTTTATGAGTGTATCTATATACAAATTGTATTTTATGTTAATAAGCCCTAGAAATTGTATTGAGGTTATTTTTTTGACAAAATATTATTCAAAAACTCTAGACATTATATTTTTTTGACCAAATATAATCAAATGGATTTTTAATATTACGAGTTTTGCCCGAGCTTTGTGGTCAACGTTCTCTAGACAAAATATAATCAAATCTGATTGTTTTGTTGTGAGTATATCTACACATCGTTTAACCTCTTTCGTTTTTTGAATATTATCTTGTTTGGGAATATGTTAGATTTTTTTCAATAATCATTTTATACTATTCATATTTATTTTATCTAAAAATTAATTAAATAACCATTATTTTGTGCTCATTGAAGTTTTGACGTTTTGTGCTTGGTTGGGTTTTCCTATGAGTTTTAATGCAATGATAGTATTAATGCAATGATAAGTCAGAGATTATGTTCTAAATATTAGCTCAAACTTCATTTAGTTTTATAATTTACTGAGATTCTATTTGTTTGTATTGTATAATTAATGGAGTTTCCGCAATATAAAGAGTGGATGGGTGAAAGTTGTAGAGTGGGGCAAGTATACGTTAATGGGGTTAAAGACTTTGTGAATTATGCAACGAAGAATCTCGAAACTGATATTATCCCATGCACGTGCAATCGTTGTAAAAATGGGAAACGCTTGAAAGGGGTAGATGTAAAAGTACATTTGTTTCATTGGGGTATGCAAGCTGACTACAAGTTTTGGCATTTCCATGGGGAGAGGGAATTTAAGTATATTCCAGAATAAATACTTGTCAATGAAACCGTTCACACAAATGGTGACCCGTTAGTACATGCTAGGTTAAACGATCTCATAAATGATACGTATGAAGTGCACGCAGCACAAGAAAAGCAAGATAGTAGAGGGAATGCTTTAGGATGTGAGGATCATGTTGGCAACGATACGGACCAAGTTAAGGATTATATACGGTTAAAAGCAGCAGCTGCAACACCATTATACCATAACTCCAACTTCGACCACACAAAGTTATATGCCATGGTTGGGTTGCACAACTTAAAGAGCAAATTTGGCTTGTCGGGAAAAAATGTGACGGCAATACTCCTCTGGGCAAAAGATTTGCTCCCCAAAGAAATACACTGCCAGTCAATTATCCGATCATGAAGGATAATTTGAAAGGTTTGGGTATGAAATACAAATTAATTCATTGCTGCAAGTATGACTGCATTTTATACTATAAGGAGCATAAGGACAAACGGGATTGTCTTGTATGTAAGGAACCTAGATATGAACAAAAGATGATAGTACATAATAAACGTTTGTTGAAAGTAGATACACAAATACCTAAGAAGGTGTTAAAGTATTTCCCTTTAGGTCCTCGATTGAAGAGACTTTACACTATACCTTGGATAGCAGAGGCAATGACTTGGCATGGTCGAGCGGAGGTGGGTGAGAATCTCATGCGACATCCAATTAATTCATCTGTGTGGAAATCTGCAAATCAGCGATACCCGAACTTTGCTACAGAAATACGCAACGTTCGCCTCAGAATATCAACCGATGGGCTTAACCCGTTTGGCAAATTGAGCACAAATAAGAGTATATGGCCTGTCTTTACGGCGCCTTTAAATTTGCCCCCGTCGTTGTGCATGAGAAAGGAGTTTTCAATTTTGTCGTTGTTGATACCAGGTCCAAAAGCACCGGATAGTGACATTGATGTTTTCTTAGCGCCACTAATAGATGAATTGAATGAGTTATGGGTTGAAGGTGTGAGAGCATTCGACTTATACAAAAAGGAGGAATTCATTTTGAGAGCTATGTTGATATGGGCAATTCATGATTTTCCTGCTTATGGGACCTTATCTGGGTGCAATGTACATGGTTACCTAGGTTGTCCTATATGTGGAGAGGAGACTGAAGCCAGCTGGCTTAAGAAAAGTGGTAAACTTTTTTATCATAGTCATCGAAGATTTCTGCCCCAAAGTCACAAATTCAGGTCAATACGAAGCAATTTTCTTCCAGAAGGCACCGAGACGCGACCACCTCCACCAAGACTTTCTGGTTTGGAAATTGAAGAAAGGTCATTAAAGGATGATCAAAAGTTGAGGGGGAAACACCCCATAATTTTGGCCCAAAAGCATAAAAGAAAGGATGTTGATGTGAAAACGGCGTGGTCCAGGAGATTAATAATGTTTGATTTGCCATACTGGAAGGAACATCCTATCCGACATGTGATAGACACAATGCACGCTGAGAAAAATATCATTGAGCATATCGTAAGCACATGCATTGGTGGTTCTCATTCCAAGGATGGAGAAAAAGCCCGTGAAGATCTTCATGATTTGAAGATTAAAAGATCATTATGGTTGAAAGAAGATACAAACATTGGAAAAAAGCATATGCCAGTTGCATCGTATACTTTGAGCATTGAAGGAAGAAATACGTTCTTAGAAATATTAAAGGGCTTGAAGGTCCCTTCTAATTTCTCGTCCAACTTACGCAGGATTGTCTACGATGCAACAAAAGATTTGAAAAAGTGCAAGTCCCACGATTAGCATGTGATAATGAAACTTATCCCTCTATTGTACGGACACTATTTTCGGAACACAAGGATCTTCGAAGGGCCATTCTATAAATTAGCTTATGTTTCTCCCTATTGTGTGAGAAAGTTGTCAACAGGACGCACATAATGGCAGCGAAAAAAACTTTGGTCGAGGCTATATGTGTTTTGGAGAAGCACTTTACTCCCTCATTCTTTGACACAAGCATCCACCTTTTAGTGCATTTGTGCGATGAAGCACTTTTATGTGGACCGGTAAGGTACCGATGGATGTATCCGTTCGAACGATTAATGAAAACTTTTAAAGATTACGTTAAGAATACATGGTACGTTGAGGGGTCCATTGCTGAGGAATACATTTTGGAAGAGGCTTCCTTGTATGCAAAGGAATATATGCCTAACCCAAACGTTGGAGGTCGTGAACGCTTTATTGATGAATTAGAAGAGTTTGCTGATGAGGAGGCCCTAGGGAAAGGTAAGGTAATGAAGCTAACAAGTACACAATATAACCAGGTGGCTCGATATGTATTCGAGACGCATGAAGACATAGATAAATGGAAAACGTGAGTTTATTTAAAGTGTTTTGTAAAATAATGTAATATGTTCGATGTTATATATTAATTAGAAATTAATATTTTTAGTGTTTTAACCTAGGCAATATAATGAGTGCGGGCATGCCAAGAGGAGGAAGGGAGGCGCGAGCGCAGACAATGACTTTAGGAATTGGGTAGCTTCCGAGGTGACTACAGTAATACCTCACTTTTATTTACTGTCTTTGCAACATATTCACAATGCAAATACTTTCTTGGTTTCAGTTATTGAAAGCTGGTGAAGTATCGATGAGGCTTGCACGACTAGCAAATGGGCCTAGTTTTGTAGCCAAGGAGTTTGGACAATATCGTGTCAATGGTTTTGTGTTCTCTTCAAGCACACACGAGTTAAAACTCATTGGAAAACAAAACAGCGGCATTTCATATAAAGCATTAACTCATTTCAGGGCAAGCGCAAAAGATAAAAACTTGATAGAAGCTGAGATGACGTATTATTGGATTATAAAACAAATTATCCTATTAGATTATATATCTTTCAGCATACCTATATTTTACTGTGATTGGGTGAGAGTGGAGGACAAGAATGCATGTATGGTCGACCCTGACACCCACATGGTGAAGGTTGATTTGGCCAAGTTGAAGAGTAAAGACAATGTTAATGATGAGCCATTCGTTTGTGCGTTCCAAAACTTAAAGCAAGTGTTTTATGCAAAGATCCCCAACAATGATCCATGGTCTGTTGTTTTACATTCTCCTCAACGCTTGACTACATCGGTAGACGATATAGAGGCATCTATCGAGATTCAGTCTATTCTGGATGACAACCCAGAATTAAAGAAATTATTAAATGCATTAGAGGAGTAGATGTTTAATTGTGGCATGTTATGTTGGTTTCAGTTATCTAAACTTTTAGAATATGTTGAAAAGGTATAACTTATATTATATTTTTTATATTATTTCCTTACTCTTGTATTAACATATGAACTAATGCATAAATATAAAAATGCAGAAAATGGCATCCGAGAATACAATTCCATCATCCAGGCCAGAAAGTTCAAGTCATGATGAACATTCTGCCATTAATTCTCGTGCTAACGTTTCCCTTAACCTATTTTGTTTGCCAATAGGTGGCAAGAATCCTTTTAAAGCTCGAGCGTTGTCTTTGTTAAAATCTTGTATTGGCTTAAAATATGAGAGTTGGGATACGGTTGAGCAAGTAAAAAAGGACGACTTGTGGGATACGCTCATGAAAGAGTTCAATCTTTCGGCCGACCAGAAGGAGGGGTCCATGAAAGCCATTGGTATTCAATTGAAGACTTTTAGAAGTAACCTCCGCTCGACTTATTTTAAGGGATTGGACAGTGATGGGATAAAGGCCCTGAAGGATCAAGTACCGGAGAAAGAGCATATCCCTGTTCGTGAGTGGAATGAATTTGTCTCGCGCGAAGCATCTGAGGCAAAATTAAAACAACGACACCAAGGTCGGGTGAACAGGGCTAAAAAGACTGACGTCCATTGTCTTGGTCGGATGTCGTATGCTGAGAAAACCGAGGAGATGGTATAAACCCTTTCTTATTTTAATGTGTATATATATTATATGTCTTGCTCAAATAGTTAATGGAAAATTAATTTATAGGTGCTTAACAATAAATGACCTGTTGATCGTTCGGAAGTGTATCTCTAAAGTCGTAGGCGGAAAACTGGGGAGTTTCACCCAAAGGTGGCTGATGATATGGTGAGTTTCGTAATCTCAGTTGTAATAATTAAATTCCTTCAAGTTTCGTCGTTCAATGGTTTTAATCGATTCATAAATAACTTTGCAGCAAAAATTGAGTGAGCTGAGAAGTAGTCAAGGTTCTTCAAGCCAAAACAGTATTGATACAGATGCATTGACTGCCTTTAGATGAAAAGATACTAGGGGGCAACTCGTGGTGTTGGACCCGTGTCCAAAAGTAAACTTAAGGAAATTTCTCCTATAGTATCACAGTTGACTAGAGCAAAGACACGAGAAGAAAAACATGATGAGGATATGGCATTTCTCAAATCATCCGTTACCATGCTTTTAAGTTCTTTTGAATCGAATGGATTGAAAATACCAAATCCAAGTCCTCGTAATTACACTCCAGTTCCGCATTCAAGTCCCCATGATTACATTCCTACCCCCCCCCCCCCCGCGTCAACTGAGCCAAATTTTGGAGATTTAACAGATCCTCCACATGATCCATATGTCGATTTATTAGATTTTTCAAATCAGAGAAAGATTGCAAGTGGACAAGTTGTTGCTTCAGCTGCTACTGGAACGGTGGTGCATGGCCATCAATTGCTGATATTTGAACGTAACGTTTACGTTAGTAGTGTTGAGCCAGGAGAAGAGAATCATTCGTTGTATCGTCGAAGTCATGGGGCGGACACTATTAAGGATGTCGAGAAATCTTGGGTGGTTTGGCCGTTGCTTTGTCTTATCCTTAAGTGATCCAGAGTAATTTGTCTTGAGAAATTTGAACAAATTGTCAAAGTGAACAATTAGTAGTAATCTTTTTTGAATCAATTAGTAATCTATTTTGAATGTCTTTCGATCTAGAACCCGACATAATTGTTAAGTGTGTGAACTTTAGTTGGAACGAAGTCGGAAGAATGGGAAGAATAGGTGTTCACATTGTGAATTACGTCCTAATTATATCTACGAATTTACAACCGGACATCGTACGCAGTAGCCCCGTTAGCAGGGGTGATTGGGTTCGATAAATTCTCAATTTTGGTGCCGAGCATCCCCCGGCACGTGTGGGGTTGCATTTTTTGGTTCCGGACCTGTTACATACATTAGATATACCATATGGGTCCAAGAAATCCAGTTGAAGGTGGCCCAATGATCAAATTTCATGAGATTTAGGAAATCAGCAAAGCAGAAAGTTTGATCCCAGCATCCGAATCGATTCGGTTTATCACCGAATCGATTCGACCCCTTCCAGTAGCCAATTAAGGGGTTGCGAATCGATTCGGGTTACTTCCGAATCGATTCGGGTTACTTCCGAATCGATTCGGCAAACCAAAAGTGTCAGGTCTCTACATCCGAATCGATTCGTCCTTAGACAATGTTGAATTCGAGAGTTTCAAATCGATTCGGATTAACCACCGAATCGATTCGGTTCACCTGGTCACTTAAAATTTCCTCAAAATCAGTAAATCAACTTCTCATTCTCTCTTCTCCCTTAGCCGAAGACCTCCTCCTCTCCCATATCATTCCCTTTATTTTATTCATTTTCACCCTCATGGCTTCCTCATCCAGGGCATCCTCATCTAAGGTTACTAATTCAACCCTCTTAAATTGTTTTCAAATCTTATTTAGTGTTCTTTGTATAAAAGTAGGGTTAAATGCATTCTTGTAAAATCCACATTTTCTGCAGGAAACTTCATATTTTCTCATTGTTTGTGATGTGAATCCAACAAATACAACTTGTTTATGTTGCTTTGATGATTAAGTTGTATTTGTTGGGGTTGTTTCACTTTGAAAATGCCATTTTCACCCTAATTTCTATACATTGCACGCTATATGTTCGATAAAATGCCTCTATGAAGGTTTTGTGCGCTAAAGCTCCATCTTCGCACCTTTTATGGCACATTCTTGTTGAATTATCCTTGTTTGAGTGTGGTGTGCGTCGGTTACGTCTACTCGACCAATTTTTCCCAACGCGCACCCCCCGAACCTAGTTTCCCCAAATTTCACCATTACTTTGATTTTATGCATCGCACTAATGGTGTGTGTATTGAATTAATGTTTTGTAGGTTCCTTCGATCACCAAGCCATCATCCAATGCGGTTACTGGACGGGGAGGCGCTGGTTTTGAATCTTTTCATTCCAAGGATGAGATGGAGTGGTATCGGGCCATGTTCAAAACTAGTCGCCCGATTGCTATTTAGAAGGAGGTGATTTTAGATGAGATGCCAGCTTCTGTAAGACGGTATTTAGCCAAATTCAATTGGGAGGCCCATCTGTCCATGAGAGGGGAGGTCAACGAGGACCACGTGCGCCGTTTTTATGCTTCTCTAGTATCTACGCGCGGCGGCACGTATGAAGAGTATGTGAGAGGGAGGCGGATTACTATTTCTAATCCCATCTTGGCTGTGCACCTTAGTGGGGCTTCTAACCCCGAGCTCTATCATTACTCGGTCCTCGCAGATGCGCCTCAGCTTCCACAAGAGGTACTTATTGCGCGTCTTGCACCCGATAAGATTTGGGCGGAGGAGACTTTCCCCACTTCGGGCATGCCCGATGTACATCGTATCCTCCATCTCATCGCCGTTAATTCCATCATTCCAACTCAGAACAAGGCTATCCTCCGTTACAAGAAGGCCCTCTTCTTATATAGTCTTTTAGGGGATGACACGGTCATCAGTCTTCCCGCCCTCATGTTGCATCAAATAGTGAACGCTGCCTATAGCGACAAGGGAACCACAACTCTTCCTTTTGTGCGACAGATTTCCCGGATTTGCAGGGATGTCGGATGTGAGGTCTTGGGCAGCGACAAGATAACTAAGCTTCCCAATGTGTTTAATGATAAGACCATTGCTAAAAGCTTGGGGCAAGATTATTGGGAGAGGAGGAAAAAGCGTATGTTGGATGCTCCCGATGCCCCTGATGCTCCTATGCCGGATATTTCGGAAGTGCCTCATCCAGTCCCACCTCCTGTGCCTCCTACTGTTGACCCCATTACATATCTCAGGGTGCGGATGGATGAGTTATAGGCTAATTTTACTGAGTTTTGGGGCACCTATATGGCAAACTTCGCATCCTTACGGGCTGACTATCAGCGAGATACTTCCATGATTGCCCGGGCACAGATGGATTTGTTTGCTCATATTCGTGGGGGAGAGGCCGCTGTGCCTCCTTACCTTTATGATCCCTATGCCCCTCGTGACCCCCACCGCGCCCGAGTCCTCGAGCCTCCATACGGACCATATGTAGGGAGTTTTCATCCCGCTATCTCTGCTGCTAACTTTTGTGGTTCTTTATTTTGATTTTTGGGTTTGTAACTTTGTAGTTGTGTAGTGGTGTGGGGAAGAGAGAGTACATTTAGTCTATTTTCTAATTTTGGTTTTTGTGCCCCATGTACACAACTTGTGATTATTAATGAAATTACTCATTTACTTCTTCTCTACTAGTTCTACTAGCTTTAATTTGCATTTAATTCCATCTCTTGTATTGGTTTGTGTTTAAACTAGATAACTAACTTAATTATGTTGTTAACTAGCATGTGTAGTGTAGTTTCAATTATGAGTAGCTAGACTTATGATTGGGTAACAGTAACTGTTTATTTCTATGCTGCTAAACTCTCAAAGACAACATCTCTATTAATTATATGACAGGTATGTGAATTACTATTTCATAAGGTTTATTTGATTGTTGTATTAATAGTCTGGGGGACTTGATTGAATGGTTTTTATGTACCTATAAATTGTCACATATGCATAGAATGCTTCTGTTTTACAATGATTTTTGTATTCAAGTAAAATTGATGGTTTTTGGTTCAAGTTGTGCTATCATTTTTAATTATCAATTCACATGTCTTATGTCAGGTGAAGGAGTAGGTAAGATATAAGTGAAGCTATCATTTAACGACGAGAAAAGTTAAGATGATGGTAATGAAATTCATATATGTTTACCCAACTTTGGGGAAGTTGTTTGTTTGTATCATTCCTATCATATCCACCACCACCCCTTATATAGATTACTTTGAAGTTATTTGTAGATTCAAAGTTTTGGGATTACTATGTAGTTGAACGGTGATGCGTGCGGTTCTTGACGGTGATGCGTGCGGTTCTTGACTCAACATCCTATTCAATAGTTGTCAATATTATTGTTAAATTGATGAAGTGGTTAAATGAGGTCCAATATGGACCTCAAGTATTGTAGTATTGCTGTTATTGAGTATTTTTATTTTTTTAAACAGGGTGGATAGTCCTATAAATAAAGGGAACTCTGCCCAAATTTTTTAAAATTAGAAAGAAATATTGTACATTTATTTCACTTTGTTGTCGGGTAACGATTTTTTTTTTTGCAATTTTCGCCGTGCCTTCAGGCACGGGCATACGCTAGTATATATATGCTATGGTAGTTTCTTTATCACAAAAAATGAATGTATATATATATATATATATATATATATATATATATATATTAATCACATTTTATTATTTGCAGGCATACACATGGCATATCCGGTATACGTAGTATTCAAAGGCCTAAATCCAGGTGTTTACACTTCGTGGCAAGCAACACAAGCACAAGTTAATTGATACCGAGGTGCCGTATTCAAAAAATTTGAGTCCATTGAACTTGCTCAACAGGCATACTCCGAGTACACGAGGGAGGATGTCACCGCATCAATACCCCCCACGATTGATATACCTAGACTTCACGAATCGTATCCACTGCGTGGTAACTCCTGGTCTAGATTTAGAATGATTTGTTACATGTTCATGGCATTCCATGTCATCGAAGTGTTGTGTCATTACTTTTTTTAGTTTATTTTTTATTCTATGTTCATTTTGTACTTGGCGCCCACTTAGGGATTGTTTGATGTTAAATTAAGTTTAACAAGTTTTATGTGTACTGGATATTTGGAATATGAGAAATATAAATGAAATGTCGTCAAATTTTTTAGACTTGTTATCATGATATTTATTTTACTTTCATTATTTCATCATTTTGTGAAAATATAAAGATATTTGTAATAACTTTTACAACATTTAACAAATTTAATTTTGTAACTCCTAATATGAGTCACAAATTTGTCACTACTATTAATTTTGTAACTGCTAACAGCAGTCACAAATATATGATTCGTAACTGCTGTCAGCAGTCACAAATATAACATTCGTAACTGCTGTGAGCAGTTACGAATGTTATATTTGTGACTGCTGACAGCAGTTACAAATAACAGTTACAAATTGGGGTCACCAGTCATAACTCCATAGGGGTTATAAAAAATTATGACTTATGTTAGGAGTTATAAATTTTCTTTTGTCACCCCCTAAATTATGACGGTAAATTGCAGTTATAAAGGTCATTTGTGAGTGCTAACAGCACTCACAAATATCCCATTTTGATGTAGTGGACAAGCCTTAACGCTGCGTCACTTTTCAATCTTCCAAACCAAGTCCCTATAAAGTTCCCACAGTGAGGTCGTTCGATAGTGCATGTAAGATCTCCTAAGCCCTTCCAGGCCTGGTCTATCGTAAGTACCGTTTGACGTCGCACTCAAGATTATAATCGTTATAGTATTACAATCAATGTATTAAAAAGATACAGTTTGACTAAGTAAAAAAAGATAAAGATGAGTTCTCTTTGCCAGTTTTCTCACTGAGCTCCATCGCTGAGCTTCCTCGCTACCCTCATGCTTCTTCGTTCTCTTGAGTCTCTTCTGTTAATCATGGAAGCTCTCTCTAATTCAGAGATTACTTTCAAGCCCCCTATAGATTACATACAACATTTGGTACTATTTCAAATGTAAAAAACTTGTGTATTAATATGTATTGATTATTTGATGTCTATATTCTTAGATATTTCACATGCATCAAGCATTGGTCGACTGGGCTCAAGTAAAGACGTGATCTGTTATAACGATAATTGTAATCAATAATTCCTCTACATCTTCGAAGGTGTGGAATGGATGTTTAAATTTGGTTTGTTAGAGGGGAGGAGAGTACCGGAACCATCATGGGAAAATGTGTGAGAATTAATCAGGTACTCTAAGTGAGAATAATAAGAAGAAAGATAGAATGAGTAGAAAGTGAAATTTTCCATTCTATTGAAGAGTATTCCATTTGATATTGGGAGTTGGATGTTACAGGTTGTAAGTGGAGTTCACAACCAGCAATTGCCCAGAACATTAATTGGGCTTCCATATGTAGAGCGTCGTACTTTAGAGCAGAAAAATATCGTTGAAGAGATGTCATTGAGTGGGTTGAAGTCAGTCGCCATTCTAATGATGATAAAATGTCAAAATATAAGTAATGTTTCAATAATGAAAACAATGTACAATTCCAAGGGAAAGATAAGTATTGGATAATGGGAAGGTAGAACGATAATGCAAAAGTTAACGAAATTGATTAGTGGCAAACATTATGTATATTGATATCGTATGAATGATTTTACGATGGAGGTAGAAGACATATTATGGGATCATCCGAACTCCATTCAATTGGCAAAGTGTTTTCCTCAGTTGTCATTTTCGATTGCACTTACAAGATAATCAGTACAAGATGACATTGTTTGAGATGGTAGGTGTAACCTATTATAGACGAACGTTCGACACTTTGTTTGCATTTTCGGTTACTAAGAAAGAAGAGAACTACCAATGGGCTTTTGGTCGGTTGAAGATGTTATTCGATCAATTTGTATGCTCTATTGTATTCACCGCCGATTGAGAGCATGCATGCATCAATACATCGTAGGTGTTGTTCCCCGAGACTAGATGCATGGTGTGCATTTTCCACATTCACCGCAATGTGAAAAATCATGCTCTTAAAGAGATTCACCACAAGGAATCACTAAAAAATCCTTGAGAGATTCGATTCAATTAGTTGAATCCCTAACAGAGAGAGATTTTAACGAATCTTAATTGTTATTACACATCGATTCGGTGGGATACCCTAATACTCTAAACTACATTTATTGTACATGGTATAATTTGATGGAGACCTTCATTCATTCATGGACCAATATGATAAAACACCTCGGTAGCCTAACTATAAACCAATGTGAAGGTACATACGGTAAGCTTAATAAACACTTGGAGAGTTCTTGATTACCTTTTAACAAAGTGTTTGTTGACATGCATAATTACATTCAAATTGCAGGTTATCAAAATTAAAATGGAGTTTGATATTTCCTAATAAAAAATTAAGCTCTCGCGTAATCTTCCATTATTGCGCGAACTCATAGGAAGAGTTTCACATTATGCAATTAAATTAATTCTTAAGAAGCTAAATACATGTGACATTGTTGGCATGCGTCTTAAATTGTGCCTCCATATCATGCACAGTGTCTATGCCATACCTTGTGCTCATGAGTTGTTCAGCTACAGAATGGAGGGTCGAGTTATACTTTGGGGGGATTCGGATGGTCACTGGCACAAATAAATATGGTGCTCGAGTTGGACAAGTACCATATGGTTTATTATGAGTCAAAAATGATATTATTCAAACATAAGGTGGGAAATGTCAACTATAGATGATCAAAGGGCCATATTATGTAAGCTAAAAGACATAGGGTGTCCCACCATTGAGAGGCTATTTGATCCATCCATGCTGAAGCAAGGGAAGGGTTAATCACAGGGTCGAAGACCAATTACTCATGAGAGAAAACATGAGAATTCAATGAAAAAGGATCCCTCTACCTTTTAACATGCCAGGGAATCGACCGAGAAGGAACACCGTGTTGTTCAGAGCCCTAAAAAGAACTCTGATCTTATAAAGTTCATGCGCCCAGATCCATATTGCTGTAAGTTCACATCTACATACATGAAGTACTTGAAGGATATACCCGAGTTTTATAGAGGTTTTATAGAAGATATCATGGATGTGGAAGCCAATGACAATTAAAACTTTCGATGCACGTCCAGCTGTTTAAGGATGGGGTTCACTTTTGATGGAGAAGCGTGAGAGCGTATTTGATGGATGAAGTGTTTGAAAACCATGATTTTTAAGTACACTATTTTGGGAGTTTATTTTCGGAGAATGCTAAATCTGTTAGATGATTCCATAAGCCCGTGTAGTCTGAAGTCTTGGACGGTAATGCTAGAGTGTGATTACCTTGTGGCTGAGGCTTACAACTGTGTATGTGTCCTCATACCACCGAGACAGTGCCTTATATTTCTATCGATGAGACATGAACGACTCAAAAGTCCAATGTTCATGAAGATAGATCATATATGAGGGAATTATTTTGTCATACTGAAGTTCAAAAAAGGTTATCCATTGCCACCGGTAACAAATCACTGGCATAATTGTTCCGTACATGAAGCCAAGTCTTGGATCGACAAATGTTCTGATCAGATATCTGAATTTCAAAAGATTTTCTTGGGAAGGATGTAGAGATAAGTGATCATCGTATAGAAATCAACTAGTTAGGGATATATTGTCTTTTTTGTACATGTGTAACTAAATGTTTAGGTATCTTGTGAGGGATATGTCAATACGAACTATGATTTTGTTTTCAATATCATTTGTAAAGTTGTTGAAAATATATATCAATATCAATATATTGTTTTTGGATATTATGTAGTGGATTTTAATATCATGTACAATGGATTTCATGTTGTGGATTTCAATATCACGTGCAATGGATTTCAATATCATGGAAATATACTGGTTGATCTGAACCTTTAATGTTACTATGTCAATATGGAAATTTAATCTTTATTCATGATATATATGCCAAAATAGGGTACCATTACTCAGAATATATATCGTGAATTAAAGTACCTCGAAAAGTGGAAATCGCACTATTAGGTATAATTATCCCGAACCAAATGTTATTATGTTTGGTTCGGGGTCTTTATAACGAGTAATACAATATGTTTCGCTATTAGCATGTCGAACCAAACTTGATAATGTTTGGTTCGGGGTCTTTATAATAAGGAATGCAACTTTTTTCACTATCAGTATGCCAAACCAAACTTGTTAATGTTTGGTTTCGGGGCATTCATTACTAAGTGGGGTTTTAACTTTCTAGGGTACTTTAATTTATGATATACATGCCTACTAAGTGTACACTCTTTTGGCATACACATCACAAATCATGGTTTAAATCCATTACCCATCCGCAAAAACTTCACAAACCACAAAAAGTTTAGATCAACTAACATGCTAACATACAAACATTAAACATGGTTAACATACTAACATAGTAACATTAAACATATTAACATAGCAACATCCAAATAAAAGTTCACAAACCAACTAACATAGTAACATTGATCATAGTTAAGATACTAAACATCAACCAACATACCTGTACAAATTTATAAAAACCAATAATTCATAACTAAATGCACTAGAACCAACCTACACCAACCAATAATTCCCAAGTTCCAAAGCTCAAAAGTAGTAAAATTCATCACAATGAATAACCACACAATTACAAAATTCATTATCTTATTTTCTCTGATCCCCTTCTGCCTTATTTTTCCCTCATCCTCTGTTTCTTTTTTGGTACTTCATCCTCTGTTGCCCTATTTTTCCCTTTATCATTCTCTATTCTATGTTTCTTTTTCTTCCCCTGCACTTGAGTGTTAACATGGATACCCACCCTAATTACTGCTGAAAGTATTTGGTATGCTTGTTGATCCCGCCCAAGCAATGTAGGCACATCCACAGTAATGCCTTTTTCAATGTTCTTCCCCAGCAACTCTATCATTTTTTACACTTCGTTCGCCTATTGAACATCATTTATGTATAATAATTCGTTAAATTATGAAAATTATAAGAAATGTAATCCTTAACAGTGATGTTTTTCTTGCTTCGGATTGATGATATGCGCGATTCTAGACAATCAGGTGGGAATAGGTCAAGAACCACTTCATGTAATCCTCGCTATAATCCAATTGACACTTGACGAGTACTGATTGCGACTTCTCTGATAATATGTGGTCTTGCCAATTTTCTTGATACCATTTTTCATGTCAAATTTAACCTTGTATCTTGCAGCTTTGTTTCCCCTGTCGTCTCTTAAGGGGGTCATTGGGTACCAGAGAATTATTTGAATACATTAGACTTGTCTAAGAACTCTTTTGGGAGAGTAGGGCTCGATAACATGGAAGAAAATAATGATGCCGTTATAAAATTAACCTGCGGGAATGGGTATGAATCCCTCACATCCTTATAAGGATCCCAAATCACCTACACACAAACTCATAATTAGGGTTCAAATATTCCCATAGGCACTTGCAAAAATAATGTAAAGAACTTACATTGCCTGCCGACATATCATCAAGTTGTTCTTTGTATTTAATAAGTTGTGGGAAGGCATTTTGCGAGGTTGATTGTAATGCCTAAAGCCCATTTTTAGGAATTATATTATCGAATTCCATGTTGTAGTATGCCCCCATGTCGGTAAGTGCTCATAAATCCAGGACTATAATATCATAAACCATTAGTGATTATTTAAATGGATAATTACAAATATTACAAAATATTGATTATTGTTACCTACAATACGGATAGACAACCACCAATTTGCTTAATATTTAACCTTGATGTCGGGCCAAGCTATCAGTACAAGTGAGCAAGTATTCCCATCCCGCACTCAAGTCGGTTCACATTATTCATATCCTTCAATACTTGCAAGAAATATATTGAGATCTTATTTTTGGCCCACATTCTCAAGTGTTTCTTGTTCCTTATAATTTGCGGTGGCCTAATTCAACCGTACTGCATATGAGTCTATGCATTCTAATTCTGCATCATCTTTTCTCACTCCCAAGCACTCCATTACTAAGTCTATCGCACTCAGAACTTCATTCCCATCATCATCAGGACTAGCAATGTTTGGGAAAAATATATTATCACCAACTATTGGAACTTTTAATATTTGAGCTACATCATCAAGAGAGATGGTCATATCTCCAGATGGAATTGAAAACTATATGTATCTGGAGACCCTCGTTCAACGAAAGTCAAAACTAATGCGTAGTCTATATATCAGTGGCTATATTTGATCAAGCAAGTGAGATTTGTCCTCTCCACTGTCTCCCGCACACCTTTACTAAAATCTTTCAAAGGCCATTCGTTTATCGTTGTCCAATGATTTACACATATCAATGACACTCATTCAACCTACAATACAATAGCACAAATATCATTATATCCTGAACAAATATCAAATTTTTTTACAAGTTAAATTTATAAATATAACTACCACTGATCCGGTCCATATAGCAAAGGCAACATGGTCCTTGAAATGATTTTGGAGTGTGAGGTATTTAGGACCCCCATAGTCATCAGTCGATAATCCAGCATTGGCTACCTTTTTTTTACTATATGCAGTAGCTAACTTATGTTGTCTTTTTATGGGAATACTAGATGGGACATCATTAGTAGAAGGTGAAATACCCCATGGCTATGCTCAGCCTCAATATCATGTTGTGCATCAATATCTTCCTCCTCTTCAACATCAGCCCCAACATATTCCTACTCCTCGACATCAACCTCAACATCATCCATTATCACAACACATGATAAGGCATGTATCTATTCCCAGTGTTTCCTCTCAGAAGCAGTAACCTGCTTCCTCTTCAAACGCGAGTAACATAATTTTATCCATTTTTGACTTGCAATAAAATAGTGATCATATGTGAATAACTTACATTATAACTAATATACATGAATAACTAATTGTGAAACCCATGCTATTATAATACCGGGTGATTAATCCTTTATTAAAATAAAATAGGAATTTAGTGTGATTTCATTCTTAGCAAAATTGTTGCAACAAGTAACATAAATATAAAACCACTAAAACCATACACCAAATGAAATGACAGGATACTAGATAATCGAATAAGCATAAATAAAGCAGACCGAATAAACCATCGCTTACCACAAATAATAATCCAATGTAAAATAAATACTTATAAGTAATGAATATCTGATAGGAAATCAAATGTCTTATCTAACTACGGGCAACACGCCAAAAAAGAAATACTAAAACTGAAACTGAATCCTATCTAAATAGAAATGGACCGATGAAATTACATTCAATCTTGCAGTATCCACAACTACTTCTCACAATATCATGAAAGAATTTAACCCTATTGTCCCTGCTGCTGCACACCTGAGGGTTTGAAAACAAAAATATATTTTCTAGTGGGTCAAAGACCGAAAAACGTTTGAAATATTTTGCAATTATTTAAATGCTTTAAGTAAAAACATGCAGTGTATTACCTTCATAACTAATTTTCCAGTCAAACTCACATGATAATTATCCTCACCTCTCCTCTATGAATACCTAATGCATTCATTTTATTATCCTAATCATACTACCCAGTTTAACTGTGACAATAACCTCTACCATAGCCCATCCCACTAATAATCACCATTAGCTAATATATACTACCCTCACTAGGTATACTATTATAAATAATTACACAGCTACACACGTGTTATAAATAGATATATACACAATATCTTGTATACACATACATATATATCACTTGCTATATATATATAAACCGCATCCCCAGAGCATGGACCTCACGGATCCATTCCTCGTGTTCTATCGGGCTCTAGGTATGCCATGTGCCACAACTGGGCCACTAAACCCAAATGTAAACACAAACAATGAAGGTGGTCATAAACATACCTCTGGGGATCGCAATCATACCACATAGCACACAATCAGTCTCCAAACCAACACATATCCTCACACATGGATAGTGGCCATGCAATAGTACTATGACCCGGAGAATCAATCCAACACCTACTAGTCAACACTAGGGTGGACTGCCCACTACGCGCAATCTCCTATCGATAACAATAGCGAGTAGGGTTGTTCAAAATTAACAAGCGACAATTACACACACACACACACAAATAATCATACGATACGTATATATATATAAAGGACTAACTATGTATGTAAATCCCACAACGTACTAGTCTACCAATCCCAAAGTCAGAACTGACTTCTCGATTTACCATTTAAGTTTTCACTCACTTGTGTCTTCATTCGTCTCACTCGAACTCATCTAACCATTTGCCTAAAACATGCACCAAACCCTGATAATGTTCCCCAGTAAGCCCAATCTACCCCAGAAGCCCTTACATTTATTTATCAAACACTAATGGGTCAAAAAAATGCATAATAAAAATCAAGATAGGCCAGTAAATTGAACCGATTCGCTTGGCAAACCGAATTGATTCGGTACCGATTCGCTGCCCCGGCAAACCGGCTCAATTTTATGGGTTGCCCTTCGTCTTCAACCTCAGGTTTTCACCTCTTAAATCCTTCAATGGATGTCCCAGACCTCCCAAAATCATAAATTAACATCCCACATCAATATATAATCAACCCAAAAGTATTCTAATACCGAATTGATCCCAAATCCAATATCAAAACTCAAGGATTCCTAATCGTTCATTTAATTTATTCAACTCGGAATATATAAATCCTAGAAATTTGATGATCTAACACCCTATAAAAGTTCTTCATGTTCATCTACATAATCCCATAATTTAATCACGAAATTCTTACTTAATATTATTAGTTAAAATCATAGGTTAAACACAAACTAAATCCTTTTAATTAATTCTCAAAAAAATTCATCTTTACAATTCTCATATTAGTTACAAATTAGTCATGAACGTAATTAACACAGAAATTACAAATTTAACAAAAATAAACACTTGTCTTGTTGGATTTAAATTCGTTATCTCGACTCATAGAGATGATTTGAATTCGAGAGATGTTCTTCCTCTCTTCTCCAAGCCTTGTTCTCTTTTTTCTTACCCTTTCTCTTCTCTTTGTTCTCTCTTTAAATATCTAATATGAAAAGGCAAGAATGAGGTTGTCATCCACCTTCCTTAACCTTATGTACATATTAATCACGCCCTAATCCCATTTTAGGTTAAACCCTAAGAGTAAAAGGACAATTATACCCCCATATAGGCCTTACTATGTCTAAAAAGCCCCTGAAACACAACTATAATCCCTGGGTATCTATTCTGGACTATTTTGACCCATTTCGAATAACCCGTGCACTCAAAAAGGTCATTCGAGTCACGAAACTAAAAATACATCATCGTATCAATAATCGGGCTCGACACGTGCATACAAAATGCGTCGCCCATAACTATTTAAATCCATCGTTATAACGCTCTAATGACATAAAATAATAAACCATCATTTTTCATTCATTAAATTAACTATCATATAGTAATTCACATTGCTATTTACTTATTACACGCAAATAAATAATAATAATAATAATAATAATAATAATAATAATAATAATAATGATAATAATAATAATAATAATAATAAATATTAATCTTTAACTCGCTAATTAATATTTACCGAAACCAATTTAATTTTCCTAATTAAATTAATAATTAAACACACACGTGGATATTAAATACTCATAAGAGTACAAGTTATTTCACTAACATACGAGTCATGGGTAAATAACTAAACATGCATGGATAACTAACATGAGTAATAGATAACTAAACATACATGAATAACTAAATATATACAAATAACTTAGATGAGTCGGGAAATATAGCCGAAAAGTCTGTCGAAACTCATCATAAAAAAGGTGAGTCAAACTTATAAACTCGTCGCAAGTCTGCCGAATGGAAAATTTACCAATGCCTTATTTCATTTATCACATACCTAACGAGTATAGGATAAACATTTGTGGTCATAAACCCAAATGATACTAAGATGTAAACCATTTTTGATTCGCGCGAAATATGACAAATAGATCAAAAACATCGATTTTTTCATCCTGAATGAAATCTTAGAAACTTGACCTTAATGGTTCGTTGTTAACATACCGATTCAAACTCAATCGGGGGTTCTGTAATGTAAAATCACAATTCATTTGTTCTATTGCTGTCAATTTTCTTCAAATCAAAATAGCGAAGGGTTCATTTTATTCGTGTGGTAGTTTGATCAATAAGGGTTTATATTATGTTATTAAAGGTTTAAAGGTTTTAAAAGTTTGATTAGTAAGTTAATAAATATATAAACACATCATATATTACAAAACCATAATTTTTTGGTGTGGATAGTGTTATTGATGCTGAGTACCAACCTGATTGAATGGGTGTTGATGATGATTTGATGCTTGCCTTTGAAACTTGATGTTTAAATATAAAAGTTTAGAGGTTTATAAGTTATGATTTTTAGAGAGAACTTGAGAAAGTGAGTAAATAAAATTTTTAACTTTAATTAGTGGGTAGCCCAGATGGTGGTATAATGAAGTAAAAATGTGATTGTGCAGTATTATGGAGTTAAAAACGTCTTGTGGTATTATTACGTAAATATTGGAGTGACCTTAAAGCTACCCTTATTTTGACTTGTTGTGGCGATTCTACAATGCAAAATCGTGATTCGTTTGTTCTATTACTGTCCGTTTTCTTTAAATCAAAATTCAAAGGATTCGTTTTGTTCATATGGTATTTTGATTAGTAAGGATTCATATTATGTTATTAAAGGTTTTAAATGTTTAAAGGTTTGATCAATAAGTTAATAAATAATTAAACACATCATATATTACGAAACTATGGTTTTTTCTATGTGGATGATATTAATGATGTTGAGTACCAACCTGATTGAATGGGTGTTAATGATGATTTGATGCTGGCCTTTGAAACTTGATGTTTAGATGTAAGGTGCTGAGAAGTTTACTGGTTGTGATGTTTGGACAAAATAAGGAAAAATGAGTAAATGAAAATTTTGACTTTAAATAATGAGTAGCCCATATGGTGGTATAATGAAGTAAAAATGTAGTTTGTATGGAATTATGGAGTTAAAAAAGTCTTATGGTATTATGGATTAATTATTAGGGTGCCCTTAACTCCACCCTTATTTTGACTTGTCGCGGCGGAAAAATGATACTCTTACTAAACATGAGAGTAAATATTTTTAAGGGTTATTTTGAATTTGGGGTACAATATATAGTTGTTCGTATTTAGGGTTGGGGCACACTAGTTTGCAAAATTTCTTTTGAGGACTCATATTTTATGGAAACCTTCGGTTGACCATTATGTTCCGTTTTTTATGAGTCAAAAAACTAATTTGACCTCATTTAATATAATTATCCACTATATATATCTATACATTACACACACACAAACACACACACACACATATATTTATATATATAATAAAGTATAAAACTTATGTATGTCACAAGTTTGGCTAATGATGTCATCTTTGTGATTTTTTGGCATTATCTATTTTACCCCTTACAAATTTGGATTCCCCCTCTTTTGATACACTCTAATTTGTTTCCCCCTTTTTTTAACTCAAACACAAGGGTACATTGGTATTTGCCCCATTTTCACTCATCCTCTCTCCCACACTACCCCTCGATCCATGTTCTCTGCAAACCCACCCCCTACCAATCTTGGACCTCGCCTCCAATGGTGTTTCCCTCACCTCTATCGGTGCCTCCCTCGGGTATAATCTCTCTCCCCTCTGAACACACATGGAATGGTTCCATCACGACACGCACACATAATTAATTTTGTCACAATTACATTTTTTCGGATCGAATGTGTTTTTTTCATATCTTAATGCTTTTGTGGAGGTAGGTATGGGATATTTGGTTAAAATTTTGTGTGTTTGGTTCAGATTGTATGGGTTTTATGTGTTTGGTTGGTTTTATGTGTTTATTGTCAAAAACATTTCGACCCTAACCTATAATCAATGCGGCTTGCTATTGTAGGTTCTACACTTGATTTCTCTTTTCAAGAAAGCGTGCTAATCTTCGGGGAAGAGAATCTCATTATTGAGGTTAAATTAAATTTGTTATTTCTACATTTTGGTTTAATGATAACTAGTCTATAGTTTTGGTTTAATTTTTTTAATATTCCATGAAGTAGGTCATGAAAGACCTGATGCTTGTTTGTTTATAAGAAGTTGACTAATGTTTAATAATATTTCTGAATGTAGTTTTTCAAAACTTTGGTTGTTCTTCTCAGACGAGGTAAATCAAAACTATAATTTCGATTTTTTGCTTTGGTTGGTGGTAAAACATGACATTTGCTAATGTTTGTATGCATGATAAAACAAGGCACTTCACAATTAGTGGGGGATTTGAGAGGAATCACCAAGTGCATTATCACGGAATTGCTGTTGGCAGAACACGGGACCCTCAATCCCCATAAGCTGACCTCGGAACCCTATTTGGGGAAGAAACCTATACATAATCTGCATGGTTTAAGGTTTGTGGGGGAGGGTCCGCAGTCCCCATAAGCTGACCTGGATAGACTTCTTTTTCATATCAGTTTTAATGCTGTATTAATTTCCAACATGGGATTTGATCATCACGTGTACTTTGGTAGTGGTAAAAAAATTCAATAGAGTTTTTCATTTTTAAACAGATTTTAGATACATCATAATCTGATCGTGTATGTGGAATTAGATTGGTGGATTCATGGTTTAAATGGATTCAACTTCACACGCACATGGGTTGTTGCGTGTTTTTTTAACAATACCTGATGTTGGGATCTTATTGCACAGTGGTTTTCTAATTAGGCTCGGTTTGATGAGTATGGGGTCTAATTAGGCACAGTAGTTTTTGAACAATACCTGACGTTGGGATCTTATCACACTAGACCCTCTCTTCTAACGCTCCAATAGGAATTTAATTACTCTAATGTAATGGTGTACTCTAATGCTCCAAACATGATTCCATGTCCATCTGTTCAGGACATTAAAATTATCTTTGAGTTGGACGAGTTAAGTGGTGTTGGTTGTTTCATATGCACATGAGTGTTGTGCTCCATTTGGTAGATTCATTAATGTTGATTGCTTTAATTTTTATCATTCAACACGATCACCTCATGGATTTAAGATTTGATTGTCAATTTTCTTCTCATTCTTTTGTTTTCTTCACAGTTTTCTCCAATCAAAGCACTGTTATGGCACTATGAGATTATGTTCCCACTAAAATGACTCCATTTTTCTTATGAGTCAGAATGTATTATTGATATGTTCACAAAGTTATGATGATGCATAATTCATTTAATATTTTATTTAGGTATTTGCACAACATATTTGACTCTATTCTTTTCTACATTGGAATTAATTAATGATTCATTGCAGATTTGAATACTGAGCCGAGGTGAGAATTTATTTTGATAAAGTTTTTATTATTTATATTAATTAAATATTATTTTTAATATTATTTTTACTCCATTTTATACTCCAATGTTCCTATGAACTTATTGGACTCAAAAGGCTTGGTATTATTTTTAATGATACATTATTTTGGTTCAGATTTTGGTACTGCTTTAATGATACTCAAATTTTGGTACTCCAGTGTTCTCCAATGTATAATCCAGTGTTCATATGAACATACTTCTTGATCTATCTATGGTGTATACTCCAGTATTTAATCATACTCAGATTTTAGTACTGTTTTGGTTCAGATTTTGGTACTCAAAAGGCTTGGTACTGCTTTAATGATACTTATTATTTTGTTTTGGTTCCTATTTTAATATAAGTTAGGGTGTAAGGTATTTTAATGATACATTGTTTGATTTGTTGCTATTAATGTGGGCCACTATTTTCTGAGCTACTGTATTATGGGATACTTGATCAGGTATTGTGGGCTAAGCGGTCTTTACATGATCAGGTATTGCTTCGGTATTGTGGGCTATTGTATTCTCATTTTCCCCAACGTTTTTTATGATTTTTTTGGTCACATTTGTAACATTTTTTGGTACTGGAGACAGGTATTTGATTTTGCTGGTAGTTGTTTCGATGAAGTGGTTGGGGTTTTGTTGCATTAAATATTTTTTTAAATCTGATTCATATAGATATTTGGTAATGTATGTTTTATATGGGTTGCATTAGCTTGATTTCAATAGTATGATGATGTTGGATGGGAACCGAGAGACACCACTAGGAAGGAGCAGGATGATGTTGCAATATGAGGCTCCTACTTGCATCACTTTCATCATCCATTAAACAGATAATTGTCCTACTTGCATCATCCATTAGCCTATGAGGCACCCTTACAACTATGGGGGTCGATTGATGGAACATGTTGATCACCGGACATAATTCCATGAACAACCCTCCCGCCCAGTTATCAACATTTCCTAAACTCATGCATCGTCAAACGACGTATCTCGGCTCGCTCAACAGTCTTCCCCATATGCAACTCACAGCAAATAGTAAGACGGTAGCTATTTAGTGTGCTTTTGTGGGCATAATCCGATTAATGCATCTTAGACAACTGAACAAATGTGCATTATTTACCGATTTTCTGTTCTTGATTGAACATATGTGAACAAATATGCATCTACTGAACACATGGATGCTGAGTTTCTTATAAAAAAATGCCTGCAAAAACCACAGATGTGCATTATTTTATGTCGTGTAGCACTCCACACCGAAACTGCAATGGAATTTACGGACGAGTATCGGGTGAATTGGTTTGAGGTCACAATTTTTTCTTTTATGTTTTTTCTTTTCTTTACTTCTTTTCTCTTCTTGATGATGTAATTGGCTTGATAGAATGCATTAGCAGAGGACTGAAACAGAGATTTTATGCACAATACAAGTCGAGGACAATTAAGAAAGTCAAAAATAATTCTGAAGGTGAGTCCTACATCTCCCTTCATAGCTATGAAAGGTGATCTCCAAAGTGGGGGCCTTTATATTTTAAAATGCACACACAACAACAAGGAGATTTGTATTTCAGTTCGGAGATTGGATAACTAAGCAGTTCGCCAATCAGATGTTTTATAATGCACACTTCACAGCTATTTTATTTCAGTTCGGAGATTTTAAAATGCACATTAAAAATATTTTTATATGTTCGAAGAAAGGAACTTTATGTTATTTTTATATGTTGGAAGAAAGAAAGGAATTTTAGTGCTACCCCCGGGAAGATGACTAAAAATTGCGCGTGACGGTGAGATGCACCTCTCTCATTTTCACACGTGTCAAGCACCACCATTGTCCAATGAGATAATATGAGTCATGACTCATATCTAGTGAGAGAGAATGCTCTTCAAAGTGTCCCTTAATGTACGACGTTAGCCTCCCAAAACATATCCGAACATTCATTGTCATTTTTCATTCATCTTTCATTCGTTTTCTTACAAATTTTATTTTATTCCAACATTCATTGTCATCTTTTTATCCCAACATTCATTATGATTTTTTTTAGTCTATCAAGACTTCATTCATAGTTTTATATATGCCTTTCAAATTCATTTCCCTATACTTTAACTAATTAATGCACTATTTTTTGTATTTATTGACACTAAAACAAGGATGAATTTTAGGTATCTCAAGCCTTTTGAAAACTAACTACCTTTATTGATTTCAGGAGTCGACTGCAATGCACGAGGTTTCAAGATACTTTGTACAATTTAGAAGGTGGGAACATTTTCAATTCTAGGCCACTACGTTGGGATATAAATAGTGTTTGGCGACTTTGTTTGGGATATGAATTGTATAAGTAAATCAATAGACTTTATTCATAATTTTATATATGTATTTCAAATTCTTTTGCCTATTCTTTAACTAACTTACAATTTTTAGTATATATGGACACTAAATAGGATTGAATTGTTGTATTGGTGTTTTTTAACGAATTGAGTTAAATTGATTATTGATGTATTAGTAATGTTGAAGTATTTTTTATTTCTTAAACACGGTGGATAGTCCTGCAAATAAAGGAAATTCTACCAAAGTTTTTTAAATTTTTTACAATTATGTGTTGTAATTTTTTTTTTACTTAATGAGTTTATACCACAGTATTTATACAATGTTTAGGACAGATTATTAGTATTATTTTTGGAGTATTTTTTTCTTAAATAAGGAGGTAGTTTTATAAACAAAGGAAACTCCCCAAAAAATTTAAATTGTGTAGCACTATATGTTTTATATATAAAACTTTGTAAATTAAATTATATAGGACTTTGAAATGTTGAGGAACGAAATTGTTTTTCATTTTTTAAGTACGCACTTTGAAAATTTCGTCGTTTTATGATTACGTACTTTGTGTGTTATATAACTTTTTTTGACATAAATTATTCACAACTTAATGATTTGGTTATTCTTATTACCAGGTGTGTTTATATATTAAACACAAACTATTAGTATTCACAAATTAATAATTTGAAAAATTATCATCGTGCCTTCAGGCATGGGTATACCCTAGTGTATATATATATATATAACACCCCGCTCATTCTTAGAGTCGACCGCCACAAAGACTACATCGGGCACTACTAAACAAATTATCATTCTTAGCATGTGACAGATATGAAACATATTAAATTTCATCCACAAGAGAATAATCAGATTTATCCAATAAATATAATCACCCATGCAATATAAAATATATATCGCCATGCTAATCTCCAAAATAATCCAAGTCCAAAAATATAAACTCAAATAAGAAGATCCAACTGCAAATATCTTAATAAAACCGCAAATAACTTTGGAAACGAATGGCCCTATGAAATCCATAATGAAGTCTCATAATTTAAAATGACTGAATAAGGGAAATCTATTCTAATAAAGCAAATAAATAAATGGACTCCAGATGCACCTCCGAATTGATATCTAATAATTCTTATGCCGCTACACCATCACTAAACTTGAAATATTAGTCAACGTAATGAGTCAGAGCCTACCGCATGGATACCAGCTACTCCTATCAAATAGGGTCCTTGAACCTAGACAATAGCATCATACATAATAGCCATAACAGTAAAATATTTTAAATTAATCGAGATATATAAATCAGCGAGTAAAATAAATTACTATCTATCCACATCTAATTCACCCCCAAAGTCCAACTATTTGATTTTTCTCAAAAGCTATTCATCTAAATTAATTCAATTAACCCGATTATTATTTTTATCCATCATATATACCAGTCGCAAGACTCCTGCTAAAGTTTTATACCATTTTAGTCGCGGGACTCCCGCTAAAAGTTTTACACCACACCCATTCCCCTCACTATGGCCAGTCAGTCTAGTTTACAGTCAGCTCTACACACACTCGTGAGGTTCCAAACATGACACGTCACTATAGCCCGTCAGCCCGTTTAACTATCATCCCACACATACTCGTGACGTCAACTCACACCCACGTCGTTATTGCCAGTCAGCTTGTTTAACTTTCAAACCCGCACATACTCTCGATACAAATTTATTTTAGTACCCGTTTATTATCTTAGGCAATAATTGATAATTTCTCAATCTTTTCTCATTAATATCTCAAATTAGCCCCACCTTTTATATCGACTTAAAATCCTCAAAAATCCCTTAGCCCCATACCTAAGGGTCTCCAATACATAGGTATTTTCTAGCCTATCACCTATGAAGAAAACTAACTAACAAACACCATTTAGTCTCACCCCTAGTCTCACTAAACTAGGGAATAACATGAAAAATCAGCCCCACGAATATTTATCCGTAAATCGTCACCACTATCTAGTCCCATATCTAGAAGCGATAATGACCCAAAGGCCTACTAACTAGTCCCATACCTAGAAAGCAACCCAAATAAAGGTGAGAGCACTATCTATCCCATAACTCCGTCGTCCCCGCGGTGTCGAATATATTAAAAAAGAAGTGGCATTAGGCTAAATTCCAATTTATCACATTAAATCTACCAATTTAATCCAACAACATTATTTATTCAATTCACGTTCGTTTAGTCATAACATTAATTAAACAATACTTTTCCATTAAATTATTCAATTTCTAATCACATGCATTTTATCGAGTTTATACAATAAGAATTTATCGGCTACACAACATCCACAAGGTTAACATGGTTTAACATGATGAAATCAATTAATAATATCTCAACGTAAAAATCTACATGTGAACATCTTAAAGTCTATGGGACCCAAATCTCTAACCTAACATGCAAAGTTTTGAGTCTTCATTCATATTAAAAGTTTTAATAAAAGCAGTTGCAATTTATCTTCCACTTTCCTTAATTAATATCTCTAATCTATTTTTAGAAAACATGAGTATTAGTATAATCCATGATCAAGATGCATAATACTAAGGGAAATAAATAGAGGTAACCATTCCTGGAAATTGTTTGAAGAAATCTGGTTATGTACATATGTTCCTCAAAAAAAGATGACAAAGGTTCGTTCTTTGATCAACTTGAGAAAATCCAGTTTATCTTTAACAAATCTTGAGTTAAAGGTGGTCTATAATGGGGATGGAGTTTATAGGTAGAAGAAGATGAGAGGCTACTGCTCTTAGGGTTCTTAAGAATGAGGTTTAAAAGTCCTAACCCCAAATTATTAATATATAGAGAGTTAGAGGAATTTTTGAGTTAAAAACAAACTCTTTAAAAACCTAGCGAACTTCCGACCTGACTAAAATTGAATCAATTCGGCTATAAGGCCGAATCGATTCGCTCCTGGATTGTTGTCAAGGATGCCCAAAAATAATTATATGTAAGTAAAAATCTAATTTTTCTCCCGATTTCTATTCCGATTAAAATCCTATTTTCCAAAAATAAAAACCAACATATTTAATTACTAAAAATAATTAATTCCAAAAATTTATTTTTTTGAATTCTAAATTAATTTAAATAATTACCGATTTAAATTTATGAGGTGTTACATACTTCCCCACTAGCATAGGAATTTCGTCCTCAAAATTCGATGAAGCATAAACGCACAGAACAAAATAAGGCTCACATATGCCTACCTATAGGATACCACGATTGGGCGCCCATACACCCAAACCTACACGCACCTTCCCCCCAAATAAAATACAATATATATCGCCTATAAATACAAGTATCTATAAATAATATGTACCGTACTGCTCCACTAGCCACGTCTTGGCTCCTGCTGAGCCTGCTCTGCCTGACGTTGAAGTAAATAGCATCTACCCACTGTGGTCACTGGTGGTGATCCCCGTGAACCCGGTGCTGCTGGTGTGGGAGGCCTCTGACCTTGCTGCCCCTGTGCTCATTGGCCCTATGTGCATTGGCCTTGTTTGCCATGTGCACCTTGGCCCTGCGGTTTTGGACATCTTGAAGTTCAGTGTCCTACCTCTCCATAGTTAAAACAGGGGCCTCTAAAATACCCATATTTCTAATTTGGAGCTCCTCCCCCTGCTGTCCCTATCCCAAGGGACCCTGTGGGACATTATTACCCTACTGCTCCTGACTTGTTCGCTGTCTTTTCCATTGCTGGTCATTTAGACCCTTATTCTCTCCTCCTTGACCATTTGTCTCTTTTCTCTTCCCTAAGTTCTTTTGGTAATTCACTTTTTCCTACCACAACAACATTGCGACGTCCACTACCTGAGTGTATGTATTGTACGCCGGATTCCCCAACACCATCTGCCTAATAGACTAAGATAATCTCTTAATGAAACATTCCATCTTTTTTGCCTCTGTATTTACCTCCTCTGGTACAACCATTGATAAATTCATAAATTCCTGCTCATATTCGACAACTAATTTCGAACCCTGCTCTAAGTCCAGAAATGCCCTCTTCTTTTCGCTCCTAATTGTATACGGGAAATACTTATTATTAAACATTATCAGAAAATCTCCATAATTCAAGCGATCCCTATCCTCCAATGTGGTGACACTCTCCCACCACTGTAATGCATCTCCAGTTAGCTTAAACATAGCCAATATCTGCTTCTCCACATCAGTGAAGTTCACCATCCTCAAGTTTCTCTCCATGTCTCTCCTCCATTAGTGAGCAACTGATGGGTCATATCCCCATGCGAAAGTCGGAGGAATGCCCTTATGGAAACTGTCCCTCACTTCATCCCAAGTTGAAGCGGGTGTACCCAACTGTTGTGCCTCTAAAGTCACCCACCTTCGTCTCCCAACTTCAATACCGATCGCCATGGCCTCACGTATAATAGTTGTTAACTCCACGGCATCCAACACAAGCTTCCTCGGCCTCTCTTGACTTGCGAAACCAGAAACTGAACCCTCTCTCCTATGTCCATCTCTCCTAGTGTTCGCCATATGAAAATATAGGAACAATACAACATCAGACTCGAAATAACCAAGAGTACAAATCATCAAAAGGAATTAAAGATAATCAACATGAAAGCTAAAATGGGATCACAACCTACGAGACCTCAGACCATGCTCTAATACCATCTATAACACCCCACGCATTCCTGGTGTCGGACGCCACCAAGGCTACGTTGGGCGCTATTAAATAAATTATCCTTCTTAGCATGTGACATATATGAAACATATTAAATTTCATCCACATCTATAACACTCTCTATATATTGCATGGAATATTGTAGACACGGTAGGCTCTACTATTTGGTGAATATCCTAAGAAAATAGCTTTATCTCCTGTAGTTTTGAATTTAGACAGATGTTCTCTATCACCATGCTAATCTCCAAAATAATCCAACTCTAAAAATATAAACTCAAATAAGATGATCCAACTGTAAATATTTGAATAAAACCGCAAACAACTTTGGAACCGAATGGCCTAATGAAATCCATAAGGAAGTTTCGTAATTTAAAACGACTAAATAAAGAAAATCTATTCTAGTAAAACAAATAAATAAATGGACTCCACTTGCACCTCCCAAGTGATCTCCAATAATTCCTATTCAGCTGCTCCATCACTAAACCTGAAATATTAGTCAACACAATGGGTTATAAATCACCACATGGATACCAGCTTCTCCTCTCAAATAGAGTCCTTGAACCCAGACAATAGCATCATACATAATAACTATAACTATAGAATATTTTAAATTAACTGCGACCTATAAATCAGTGAGTAAAATAAATTATTATCTATCCACATCTAATTCACCCCCAAAGTCCAAGTCCAACAATTTGATTTCTCTCAAAATTTATCCATCTAATATAATTCAACAATCCTGATTATTATTTGTATCGATCATATATACCAGTCGCGGGACTCCCGCTTAAAGTTTTACACCATTTTAGTCGCGGGACTCCCGCTAAAAGTTTTACACCACACCCATTCCCCTCACTATGGCCTGTGAGCCCGGTTTACTGTCTGCTCTGCACACACTCTGAAAAATGTACCACTTAGGTCGTTTAATTCAAGATTAAACACTTTAAATGGCTACAAATAGTTTTTTTAAGAAACTCTTTAATCAAAACAAATAGCTAACACAAGATGTGTATAAAAGATTATACGAACAAGTTATTTAAGGTATAGGTGTACTAGTTTTGAAAAATAAAACTTATGTAGGTTCTAAATCAGCACAGTCTCAAGAACGTGATGAGAGAAAGAGTAAGTATGAAGAACACAAGATTTTAACGTGGTAAAACCCCACCCAATTGGGGAAACACTTACAGAGGTCTCTAAACAACAAAAGCAAAATCCACTAAAATAGAGTTAACAGATTACAAACTATATAACAAACCAAATACACAAACATACCTAATCTAAGTCCAAAATTTTTACCAAATCCTTTGGATTATTCTGACTCCTCTGAAGGTTCTGATGTTGAGGTTGTTCTCCCAGCTTCGTGACCGCTTCTCCTTTTAGCTTTACGTCAACTCTATAGTCAAGAATCTCTTTACCAACACTTCTTTAGTAAGTGGTGAAGTTCCTAATCACATGCATGTAACCCATACACAATTATACAGACAATTTCCTAACAAATGACAAATAACGTTCTAAGATGCAGTAAAGATTTCTGAATCACAGTTTGTTTGATAGTCTCAGACTACTGATATTTATTTTAATCCACAGATCACGAGGGAACCTTGCTATTAAAAAGGGCCAAGATCCTAAACACTTTCTTTTTGTTTGATATACACAGTTAGTTCACAAATTATGAAATATTTACGAAAGTGTAAATCCTCAATCAAGATCTTAACTAGATCTAAGTCTGATTTTTCTCATAAACTGTAAACATAAATGGATTTGTTGGTTCTGGTTTTGAAAACTACATGTAAGATTAAAATCAACCAACAAATTAAGATTTCTTGAAAAAAGAAATCAAACTAAGCAAGTTACACGTGAACTGTATCACACAGTTTCAGATCTCAACATTCTATGAAAAGAAAAAGAGATCTAAACTTAGTGACTTGGTTGGACAAGAGATTAAGGACTAGAGAGGATGAATCTTCACAAATACAAACTCTTTCAAACTCACAATGGTTTTTCTGAGAAAAAATTGGCCAGAGTTTGATTAGGGTTTCTCTCTCTCTCTACCTTTTCTCTCTTTCTCTCTCTCTTCTCTTTTTTCTCTTAATTATCAAATGAGCCAAAAATCTCTAAACGTTACCCACTTGGTCTCTATTTATATTACTCACAAAAGGATCTGGAAGGGTTGGTGAGAATCTACGGTTGAGATTAAATCGAACACAAACGATGTAAATCTAATGGCTTAGGATGCACCGCCATTAAACGCGTTCTGATTGGTTCTCTCAACTATCACAAAGATTATTACAAAGACACACGGGCCGCTGATAACTAAATATCCAAGGGATAGGATTACGTCTGAAAATTGTGAGAGGTAACAAACACAAATCCAGTCTCTCACTGACCAACACGCGTAAGGCAAAGATGAGCCCTCAAACGCGTGTTTATGAGTTTTAAAAAATCTCATTCTCCACCACATAATTCTCTGCCACTTTCAAATCCTACCCAAGAAAGGTTTTAGGAAGAATAGGAAATTATAAATCAACCCACAACATTTTTAAAACCAACTTTTAAATGTTTAAAAATGTTTTTAAAATTTTTTAAAAATTATTTAGAAAATCCCAAAAATTATTGAAAAATCATTTTTATGGGAATTAACACACACACCCCTAAATTATAATGAATGTAATGAATTAATGCAATCCTAGGTACAATTTTGGTATTCTACCTTTGAGACTATTAGAGGAATTGATATGTAGTGTTTGAGTCTCTTTGGTAAACTAGGATATGACTCAAATTTTGTCACTATTTCCAAACTAGACAAGCTCCTATATAATGTAGACTCAAGAAAGTCAAAGATATAGGGTGTTGCAATCTTCCCCTTTGGAAATATTAGACAAAATCTCCTTTGAGTCATCAAGCACTCGTAGGGATACAAAAATATAAGAAAATATTATTCCTATACAAAATTCTATCTACCGCATATTCTAGAAAAGAAAATTGCATTACTCAACTAAACACAAACCAGTACCCCAACAACATCCTGACAACACGTGGTACTGATATCCTGAAAATGAGATAACTAAGACCAAGCATTTTAGTTAAAGTAATCAAAATAATGTCCAAGAGTGGACTCAAAGATTTTCCCCCATTTTGTCTCAAATGGACAAAAGGTCTACACACATATAAGAGAGAGAAATATCAAAGCATAAACATCAAAGAGACATTAAAATTTTGCCATAGCCATCCGAATTGATTTTCATAAGGATTCAAACCGTATATTGTCCAAAGTTTTGGTGAATAAATCAGCTAATTGAAATTTAGTTGGCAGGTAATTAATTTTCAATTCCTTTGATTTGACTAACTCGCATATAAAATGATGTCATATTTTAATATGTTTAGTACGATAGTATTGAACATGATTTTTGGAAATATTAATCGCACTTTTATTGTCGCAATAGAGATGTAATTCTTCTTCAATAATACCATAATCTCTTAACATTTGTTTTAGCCAAAGTAATAGAGCACAGCAGCTGCCTGCGACTATATATTCAGATTCGGCCGTGGATAAGGAAGTGCAATTTTATTTCTTACTATTCCAACCTACCAAATTATTACATATGTAATAACATGCTCCTGACGTACTTTTACTATCGTCGGAACACCCAGCCCAATCAGCATCGGTGTAGCCAATTATCGTGCTAGATGTGTCATCTGTGTACCAAAGTCCTAAGTTGAGAGTTCCTTTAACATATTTTATAATTCTTTTAACCCACATAAACAACATACATAATGTCAGGACAGGAGGCAGTAAGGTATAGAAGACTGTCTATCATACTACGATATAAGGTTGAGTCGATGGATTTTCCATGTTCATCTTTCGATAGTTTAATTGAAGTACTCATGGGATTCCTAGCATCTTTGGTAGTTTCTAGACCAAAATTTTTTACAATCTCTAAAGAGTATTTGGATGGCAATACAAATAAACCATCTGAATTTTGCTTGACTTGAAGACCTAAGAAGAATTGTAACTCCCCCATAAGTGGCATATGGAATTCTTTATGCATAATTTCATAAAATGTTTTAACGTCCATTGGGAGGTAGATCCAAAAATGATATCATCTACGTATGCTTGGTCTATAGTAATATTTATGTCAAAGTGTTTGACAAAAAGAGTTTGGTCATTTCCACCTCGCTTAAAACTGTTGTTTAGAAGGAAAGTAGATAGACGTTCATACCAAGCTCTAGGAGCTTGTTTTAACCCGTATAGAGATTTCTTAATACAGTAGACGTGGTTTGGATGATGAGGGTCAATCAATACTTTAGGTTGTTCTACGTAGGTCTCTTCTGTTAATATACTATTGAGGAAAGCAGATTTGGCATCCATTTCATACAGTGTGAAATGCAAATAACATGTTATTGTAAAGAGTAAGCGAACAGACTCAAGGCGAGTGACCAGTGCAAAAGTCTCCTCGAAATCTATTCCTTCAATCTGAGAGTATCCCTGGGCAACTAATCTAGCCTTGTTCCGAATAATCATCCCAGATTCATCTGTTTTATTTTTGAAAAGCCAACGTGTGCCAATAACCCTTTTTATTTTCTGACTTGGGTACAAGATACCAAACATCATCAATGATAAATTGAAGAAGTTCCTCCTGCATAGCACTTATCCACAATGGGTCATTCAGTGCTTCATTAACATTCTTTGTTTATATAAGAGAAAAAAATCATGCATAATGAGAAAGAGTACGTAGTTGGTATCTTGTACGAACTGGCTCAGCAGGGTTACTAACTACACTATCTAAAGGATGATATTTGGAAACCCAATTAGGGACTTTAGGGGTCTCAGTTGGTAAAGAACCACCTATCTCTGGAGAATCATAAGCTAAATTATTTTCGGATTCATCCACTACAGTTGGTCCTTTGATCTTACTATCTACATTAGTGTCACTTAGAACCACATTAATGGATTCCATTAAGGTTTTGGTACGAATATTGTAGACACGGCTCTACTATTTGGTGAATATCCTAAGAAAATAGCTTTATCTCCTCTAGTTTCGAATTTAGACAGATGTTCTCTATCCTGCATATATAATTGGTACTACCAAAGGTTCTAAAGTATTTTAGGTTAGGTTTCTTCCCATACCAAAGCTTGTAGGATGTTTGTTTAGTGTTTTTCCTTAGGTATACTCGATTGATTATATGACAAGTTGTACGAATGGATTCTACCCATAAATATTTAGGTAAGTTCTTCGCATGAATCATAACGCGGGCCATTTCTTGAAGACTGCAATTTTATGCTCAGTAATTCCATTTTGTTGAGGAGTCTTAGGGGCACTAAATTCATGTTTATAACTATTATAGTCGCAGTATTCAATAACACCTGAATTTATAAATTCAGATCCTCTATCGCTACGAATTCTTTCTACTTGGGAGTCCTTTTTATTTGCAATACGAACTAGAATTTTCAAAAACTTATGAAGTGTTTCTGACTTGTGTTTTAAAAAGGCAACCCAGGTAAAATGAGTGAAATCATCAACCATAATGAGAATATAACTGTTGCCACAAAGACTAACAGTACGAGAAGGACCCATGAGGTCTATATGGATGAATTCTAGAGGTTTAGTGGATATAACTTCTTCAAATATCTTATGGGGAGACTTAACAATCTTTCCTTCTTGACAAGGACCACATATGATGTTTGAAATTGGTTTGATTTTAGGAAGACCTCTAACTATCTCTTGAGAACATAATTTACGAAGGTTGTCGTAATTAATGTGACCCAACCTATTGTGCCATATCTCATTGTCATCCATTCTGGCAATGTTACAAACCTCTATACTTGGATTGGCTGTATAATAGTTATCTAGAGTGCGAAGTCCAGTAATAATGCAATCACCATTTTTATTTAAAATTTTATAGTTGTTCTTTGAAAAGGTGACAGTATGGTTGGAGTCACAAAATAGCGATATACTTAGTAAATTTGCTTTAAAACCCTTTACCAAAAGAATATACTCAAGAATAGGTAATCATTCTTCATAGAGTGTTCCTTTACCAATGATCTGGGCTGATATACCATCTCCAAGCAAGACTTTTCCTCCGGAGAAGTTAGTTTTATTTGAAAGTTTGGTATCATCCCCGATCATATGTTTAGAACATCCAGAGTTTCAATACCACCCAAGCGCTGTGTGTTCAGCTTTAAAAGCACTTATCACAATGTTGCATTTCATCTGGGGTAATAGCTCATATTTTTTAACCCAAATTTCTCTAGTTTTCAATTTGCGCTTATTAGCTCATATTTGATCAAACTTGCGAGCTTCAGCCTTTTCTCTCAAAGATTTTTGCACAGGTTTTTGAGTATGATAAATGGTTTGAGTATTTAGTTTAGAGAAGAATGTAGGATTTGTTTTTATAGATGATCTATTAGTATTTGATCTTCTCTTCCTATTACGATAGTTAGAATTCTTATCCAGCTGTCTAGGTAGAACATAATTGTTTCGGTTTCTCCTAGAATAGTTAAACTTATGGTAAACAACTGAGTGATAGATCGGTTTATATAAACATTTAGAAAAACATTCATCAATGGAATTTCCAAACACATCACAGTATGAGCAATAAAGATGGCTAGTAGAGGGTTTAGATTTATAAACGTTGTTAGATAAAGGTTTGTCTAAAAATTAAACTCTAGCCTTATTCCTAGAAGGTATACGTTGGAATGATGAATCAATTTTTCTAATGGGAGGGCAGACATATTTATCCCTATGTTCATTATTACACTTAGAGTTACTTGATTCACCAATGTCTAACTTTTGCTGTTGCGAGTTGAAATCATTTTGAAGGCTTGAAAATCTAGTCAAGTTTCAACAGGTCTTTTGCCACCAGACTCAAACTTGATAGGTTCAAAAGTTTTAGTTTTCTTAGAATTGTTGGGGCAAAAACCTATTCCAGTTCTATTATCAGAATTGGTCTTACTTTCAGCAACACGGTCTTCAAAACATTTTGAGTTATTTTCAAATTTAGCAAACTTTTTTAAGATTGTTGAAGTCTTTTCTTTAGTTTGTTCCAATTCTAACAATGTCCCTTTATATTTCTTTTCTAAAATTTTATTTGATTCAGACAACTCTTTCAGTTTTTGTTCAAAAGTTTTAGTCTCATTCTCATGAATTAGATATTGAGAAGTGTACTCTTCAGCATTATGTTTGACCATATGGATTAGGTTTCTATCTTCTGTGTAAGGTCTTTGACGATTTTTTCAAGTTTAGTGCTTTTCCTAAGAGTTTTTTAGTACAATGTGTGAATGTCTGGGAGATCCTCATTATCGGAGTCACTAAGTGAGCTATGTGCAGTGTCCCCTAGTGATTCATTTTTAGGACTCACAACCCATTTGCATCAATAATAGATCGTTCCCTTTGACTCACACACAGAGCGTTTGATGAATTATCAGCATTCTCAAGTAATAAGGCAGACAAATCAAAAGGGATAGCAGCATTCAACATAACAAGCTCAGATTCCTTACCATCAGTGTATATAATTTTGGTAAAGAACGACATACAGGGGTCAGTAATATTGAATGACTCGGGTTCATCAGATTTTGATTCACTTAGGTCATCCCAAGTCTTGCACAAATTAGCCCTAGTGTTCTTATTTTTATTTAAATTGACTCTATAGACACTGGCTATGTGTCATAACTTCCTACATCTGTAGCATTCAGTGTTCTTAAGGTCTCTACTAGGTTTGTCAAGTATTTTCTCATGAGGTCAATTATTATATTGGTTTGAATAGGTAGGTTTGCCTTGTTTATTTGCAATTTTATTTCTAAATTTCACAATTTTCTTGAACTGTTTAGACTTTAAGGCAATCTAATTATACAAACTCTCTAAATTACAGTCCTCATCAGAATCTAAGTCTATTTCAGGTAAATGACATTCAGGTTTAGTCAACTTAGATGTAAAGACAAGATTGGAGGTAAACTGTTTCTTATGGGTCTGTATTAATTGCTTCTTGAACTATAATTCCATTTCCAAGGTTCTTAGCTTGATACTTAGGAGTTCAGGAGTAAGGTTTTGATCATCCATCTCCTCAATTGCATAGCGCTTATTATCAAATTTTTGTGGAAGTGACCTTAGAATTTTAGAAACAATTTCCTTCCTATAATAAGTTATACTATTAGCATGCAGTTTTTTCACTATGTCTGTCAACCTAATGTAGAAATCATCAAATGACTCAGTCTCGGTCATGACTAGAGTGTTGTACTACTGGATTAACATTTGGGTTTTAGCAGCTTTAACACGTGTGTCTCTTTCATGTCTAGTTACAAGAGTATCCCAAGCTTCCTTAGAAGTTGTGGAGGAAGAGATCCTCTTGAATTCGTGTTCATTTATGAACATGAATATGGATTTTTTACCATTGTTATTACTAAGGGAGACATGTTTCTCTTCTTTAGTGTATTCACTTAGCAACTTCCTAATCCTCTCAGTACTTCCTTCTGCGGCTGGTTTAGTAGGAAAAGTGTAACATTTTCAATAGCATCCCAGACATAATCTCCCAATGTCCCTTGGATAAAAGCAGCCATCCTCACTTTCCAGTAAGGGAAGTTGGTTCCATCAAAGAGAGGGGGCCTAGACAGGTTACCTAATCTCTCAAATTTCTCGTCCATAGTTTTTTTTTAAGAAAACAATTTCATAAACTCAAGATCTAAAAGAATTTGTAAATCCTAGCTCTGATACCAACTGAAAAACGTACCACTGAAGTCGTTTAATTCAAGATTAAACAGTTTAAATGGCTCGGAAAAGATTTTTTTTATAAACTATTTAATCAAAACAAACAGCTAACACAAGATGTGTATAAAAGATAATATGAACGAGTTATTTAAGGTATAGGTGTACCAGTTTGGAAAAACAAAATTTATATAGGTTCAAAATCAGCACAGTCTCAAGAAGGGGATGAGAGGATAAGTAAGTATACAAAAACATAAGATTTTAACGTGGTAAAACCCCACTCGATTAGGGAAACATCCACGGAGGTCTCTACACCTCAAAAGAAAAATCCATTAAAATAGAGTTAACATATTACAAACTATATAACAAACCAAACAAACAAATAGACCTAATCTAAGTCCAAAATGTTTACCAACTCCTTTGGATTATTCTGACTCCTCTGAAGGTTCTGATGTTGAGATTGTTCTCCCAGATTTGTAACCGCTTCTCCTTTTAGCTTTACATTGACTCTAAAGTCAAGAATCTCTCTACTAACACTTCTTCAGTGTTGTAGTGTGACAAGTGTAACTGGCACTTATATAGACAATTTCCTAACAAATTAAAAATAACGTTCTAAGATGCAGTAAGGATTTTTGAATCACAGTTTGTTTGATAATCTCAGACTATTAATCTTTATTTTCATCCATAGATCAAGAGGGAATCTTGCTATTAAAAAGACCCAAGATCCTAAACACTTTCTTTTTATTTAATATACATAGTTATTTCACAAATTGTGAAATATTTACAAAAGTGTAAATCCCCAATCAAGATCTTAACTAGATCTAAGTCTGATTTTTCTCATAAACTGTAAACATAAATGGATTTATTGGTTTTGGTTTTGAAAACAACATGTAAGAGTAAAATCAACCAACAAATGAAGATTTCTTGAAAAAAGAAATCAAACTTAGCAAGTTATACATGAAATGTATCATACAGTTTCGAATCTCAACTTTCTATAAAAAGAAAAAGATATCTAAACTTCGTAACTTGGTTGGACAAGATATTAAGGACTAGAGAGGATGAATCTTCACAAATACGAACTCTCTTAAACTCACAAAGGTTTTTCTAAGAAAAAATTGGCCGGAGTTTTATTAGGGTTTTTTTTCTCTCTCTATCTCTCTATTCTCTTTTTTCTCTCAATTATCAAATGAGCTAAAAATTTGTAAACATTCCCCACTTGGTCTCTATTTATATTACTCGCGGAAGGATCTGTAAGGGTTGGTGAGAATCTACGGTTGAGATTAAATCGAACACAAATGATGTAAATCTAATGGCTTAGGATGCACCGCCATTAAACGCGCTCCGATTGGTTCTCTCAACTATCATAAGGATTATTACAAAGACATGCAGGTCATTGATAACTAAAGATCTGAGGGACAGGATTGCGTCTTAAAGTTGTGAGAGGTAACAAATACAAATCCAGTCGCTCACTGACCAACACGTGTAAGGCAAAGATGATCCCTCAAATGCATGTTTATGAGTTTTAAAAAATCTCATTATCCACCACAGAATTCTCTGCCACTTTCGGATCCTACCCAAGCAAGGTTTTAGGAAGAATAGAAAATTATAAATTAACCCACAACATTTTTAAAACCAACTTTTAAATGTTTAAAAATGTTTTTAAAAATTTCTAAAAATTATTTTGAAAATCCCAAAAATTATTAAAAACTCATTTTTATGGGAATTAACAAACACACCCCTAAATTATAGTGAATGCAATGAATGAATGCAATCTAGGTGCAGTGGGGGTATTCTAACTTTGAGACTATTAGAGGAATTGATATGTAGCGTCTGAGAGTCTTTAGTAGACTAGGATATGACTCAAATTTTGTCACTATTTCCAAACTAGACAAACTCCTATATCATGTACACTCTAGTGAGTCAAAGATATAGGGTCCTTCACACTCGTGAGGTTCCACACCTGACACATCACTATTGCCCGTTAGCCCGTTTAACTGCCAGTCCGTACATACTCGTGATGCCAACTCACACCACATCTTTATAGCCAATCGGCCCGTTTAACTTCCAGACCTACACATACTCTCGACGCAAATTTATTTGAGTGCCCATTTATTATCTTAGGCATTAATTCACAACTTCTCAAGCTTTTCTCATTAATATCTCAAATTAGCCCCACCTTTTATATCGACTTAAAATCCTCAAAACTGAATTAGTCCCATACCTAAAGGTCTCCAATACACAATTATTTTCTAGCCTATAACCTAGGAAGAAAACTAACTAACAAACACCATTTAGTCTCACCCCTGGGCTCACTAAACTAAGGAACAACGTGAAAAATCAGCCCCACCCTGGAATATTTATCCGTAAACCGTCACCACTATTTAGTCCCATACCTAGAAAGCGATAACGACACAAAGGCCTACTAACTAGTCCCATACCTAAAAAGCAACTCAAATAAAGGGGAGAGACCAATCTATCCCATAACCCTATCGTCCCCGCGGTGTCGAATATGTTAAAATAAATAAGTGGCATAAGGCTAAATTCCAATTTATCACATTAAATCTACCAATTTAATCCAACATCATTATTTATCCAATTCATGTTCGTTTAGTCATAATATTACTTAAACAATACTTTCCCATCAAATTATTGAATTTCTAATCGCATGCCTGTTATCGAGTTTATACAATAAGAATTTATCTACTACGCAACATCTATAAGGTTAACATTGTTTAACATGATAAAATTAATTAATAATATCTCGACGAAAAAATCTACAGGCGAACGTCTAAAGTCTACGGGACCCAAATCTCTAACCTAACTTGCAAATTTTTGAGTCTTCATTCATATTAAAAGTTTCCATAAAAACAATCCCAATTTGTCTTCCACTTTTCTTAATTAATATCTCTAATCTATTTTTAGAAAAGAATGAGTATTAGTATTGACCATGATCAAGACGCATAATACTAAGGGAAAGCAATAGAGGTAACCCTGCCTAGAAATTATTTGAAGAAATCTAATTATGTATATGTGTTCCTCACGAAAAGATGACAAAGGTTTGTTCTTGGATCAACTTGAGAAAACCCAGTTTATCTTTGACAAATCTTGAGTTAAAGATGGTCTATAATGGAGCTAGGGTTCGGAGGTAGAAGAAGATGAAGAATATGAGACGCTACTCCTTTTAGGGTTCTAAAGAATGAGGATTAAAAGTCCTAACGCAAAATTATTAATACATAAAGAGTTGGAGAAAATTGAGTTAAAAACAAAATCTTTAAAAACCTAGCGAACTGCCGACCTAACGAAAACTGAATCGTATGGGCTATAAGGCCGAATCGAATCGCCCCTGGATTGTTGCCAAGGAAGCCAAAAAATAATTATATGGAAACAAAAACCCAATTTTGCCCCCCGATTTCGATTCCGATTAAAATCCTATTTTCCAAAAATAAAAACCAACATATATATATATATATATATATATATCAAATACAATAAAATGTACATTTATTTATTTATTTATAAAAAAAGTTAAAAACTATATTTTAAATTAAAAAATTACATAATTTTTTTGATTAACTATTTTTTTAATTAACATTTTTTAAATAAATTTTTTATAAATAATTTTCTTATAAATAATGATTTTTTCAATAACTGTTTTTTTAAATATCCATTTTATAATAATTATTTTTTAGAATAACACTTTTTCAAATATTTTTTCCCAATAACTATTTTTTTAAATAATTGTATTTTTAATTAATTTTTTTTATAGAAACAATTTTTTAACTATTTTTTATTTTAAATAGTAAAAAAACTACTATTAATTAAAAAATAGTAAAATGATTAAAATTGAAAAATAGTTATATTTAACGGTTTTCCTTAAAAAACTGTTTTGATTTTTTTTTAAATAGAAAGTTTTACTTTTTTAACGAAAACGTGTTCAATAACATTTTTTTAATTATAATTTTTTATTCTAGTAATCAAAACGTGTTAAATAAAGTTTTTTCATTTGATTTTTTATTAAAAAAACATTTTAATTAAAAAAACTCTTTTAATTAAAAAATAGTTTTAAAAAAGTTTCAAATAATGTTTTTTAAAATTGTATTAACATGTATTTAGTTTTTAAAAATAATTAAAAAATCTATTTTTAAAACAATTGCAAAAATGTTATTTTTAATAACAGTTATTTTCAAAACAGTTACAAATGTTGAAAGTGTGAGTGGCCTGATATGTGTGTTTTCAAACAAAACCAATTTTTCTTCGAAAAAGATCCAACTTTTAATTATGCACCAAACAAAGTTGTGAAATCCCAATTCTCACTTTAAACCAATTTTTATCTTGATTAATCATAAACATGCATCTAGTGATTAAACAAGTAAAGCAAAGTAAAGAATACTCACAACACCGGATATACGAGGAAAAAACCCAAGACGAGAAAACAACCTCAAACGGCCCAAGCCAGACAATCACTATGAACAATGGTTTTACAAAGACAGATTAGCCTTACACTAAGACTCGATCCCCACGGGTCTTGACGCTCCTTCTGATCTTCAACCGTTCTTCAATAGTGCCCACGTAGAATTTCCGTCTTTCACGATACCTGTCCATAACACACGACTCCACGTATGTCTCGGTGTCCACCGATATGAATTTGAAACGTCTACGATGTCGAACACGATGTCCGTCGCTTCTTCACCGCAAAACCCTTTGTGTTCAATGTGTAGAACAAATAACTTTGGTGCAACAAGATCACGTAAACATATAAGAATGATAACTCGGATCTTTGCAAACTCTAAGGATGTGTTTAAGACTTTTAAACCTTAGAAAACATGTGCAAACAATGTTCTGGTTCGTAAAACTGTTTTTCAGAAAGCACACTTGCGAAATTATGATGCAAACACTGTTTAAATAGGATTTAAACGCCGCCTCGAAAAACGTGTCATTTGAACGACTTAAGCATGTCGTTCGCGCGACATTGTATCTCGTTCGAACGAGATCCAATGTCGCTCGAGCGACCTTGCGAAAGTTTGACTTTCTGATAAAAACGTCTCTTAACAAAGAGATTCAAATTAGTCAAACTCTATTTCGAGCTTATCATCATAAAGCGAAGTTTAAACCATTAAAACACTTTCAAAGCATTTAAAAACATTTTTATTTATAAAAATTACATCCTTATCTTTTATAAAATAATTCTGAGCACCATTAATTATACGCATTCATACCTGAGTGATCTCGGAATGAAATTATCTTTGAAGACGAGTAAACTTGCACCAAATAAATATCGGCATGATTATTTCTTTAAAGCTTTGCCGCAACGTCTTCAATTTCTTCAATACGTCATAGACCAAGTGGGATCGTGACAAAATAGAATTCTCCCTATGACACATTACAACCACAGTTTTGTTCACGGAATTAAGTCAAAACAATACATGGACTCAATTGAAAATTTATGTCCTTGCAAATTTTATTTTTACAATAGTTAGAAAAATTATTTTTTAGACGGTTATTTTTAATAACACTTATTAAAACGTTAAAACCCGCTTAAGAGAGTTAATTTGGTTTTAAAATAGAGTTTCATTTGAAAAATTACAAGACGGGTTTTTTACTTAAAAAATGGTTATTTAAAAAAATATTTAACCTTTATATAAATATTTTTTTTTGTAAATAACTATTTGTTGAAATAACGGTTTTTAAATAACTAGTTTTTTTATAATAACTAATTTTTTAAATAGCTATTTTTATAATTAACTGTGTTTTAGAATTACATTTTTTAAAAAAAATAAGTTCTAATTTAAAAAATGTAATATGAAAGAAATGGTTATTTTTAAAAAGTGTTATTTGAAAATGGAGTTATTTTATGATTTAAAAAATGTTATTTAAAACTTGATTTATTTAAAGGAAGTTATTTTTTAAAAATATGTTAGTTTTAAAAAAATGTTATAGAACAAATTTATTTTTATAATTTTTTGTTTATATAAAATAGTATTATATATATATATATATATATATATATATATGGAGAGAGAGAGAGAGAGAGAGAGAGAGAGAGAGAGAGAGAGTTTTGTTCACGGAATTAAGTCAAAACAATACATGGACTCAATCGAAAATTTATGTCCTTACAAATCTCCCCCTTTGACTATTCCGGGACAAAACTAAACCAATGAAATGCCTAACCGAGCCGTCAAGCCGTATGACGCCTAAATCCCATCCCATAAATTTAAAATAAAAAATACAGGACACGGACTAATATATGTAGCACCAGCAAGCATGAACTGTCTGAATGTGATGTAGACTTGAAATCTCAAATCGTTGAAGCATACCTACACACATGAAACAGACAAACAAATACCAAGTGAAGTATGGAGGAACAAATGAAACCAATTTATATATTCAATGAGAGCATATCATTTGAAAACATGTGAGCAATTATTTGATACCAATTTGAAACAAGTATAAGCGCTCAACAAATCTTACCCTACATCACATACCAAATCTCTCCCCCTTTTTGTCTCGAATAGACAATCCGGTGAAAAGATAAACCAATATGAAGTATCTAGAATAAGTATATGAGACCAAATAGAATCAAGTTGATACCAATTGTGAAAAAAGATAACCGCTAGATAAACATGAAACAACCAGCTAAAAAAAAGATCATGCAATGACAAATTAGTAGCTAGTAAACCAAAGAATCACACAAAGAGTATACCAATCCAATCAAGAGTGATAAATGGTCTCATATGCAAAAACCAATTTGGAATATAGAAGAACCTACATATAAACCAATTAAGCCAAAAAATGCTTCCCGCATTACAAAAAAAAATATCAATATGAACCAGAGGACTGCAAACCAATCAGAAGCTATTTTTCACCCTGTCGTTCGAACGAGCCAGGGACTTCGCTCAAACGAGATGAGGAAGTCGGTCGAACGAAGTACAGAAGTCGTTCGCGCAAGATGAGATGTCATTTGAACGACTTCGCGCGACCTGCCAAAATTTCCCAGTTTCCTAGAAATATTATAAAGTATTGCCCAGTGAAAAAATTTCCACAAAAAAACTCCAGGAAGGTCTTGACAGATGCAAAACAGTAGGCTTTTCGTACAAAACGCAAATAGAAAACTCATAAAAACTTAAAATGCAAGTTACATGCAAACATAGTATCGATGTGCTCAAACATGGACATGGAATGAATGGATGTGAAACTACAACAAATGAGTCACAATTCCAACACATCGAAACGATCAAGAAGCTCTAATTGATAGCGATAAATCATCAAACTTTATCATAGCCATATGGCAATAAAAGTGTGAGCTTAATGAACTAAACATACTACATGCACACAAATCCAGAATTTTGACGATTTTACAAACAATAGCGTCAATTGCAATGTTTCAACATTAGGATTAGTTGTGCAAACCCATTTAAATTTTCTCTAACCAAACACCCTCATATAAACATACTTTTTCAAGTTCTTTTGAGGTTTCTAGCATTCTCAACTTAGAGAAAATCTTATTGGCCCTTTTCTTAGCATTTTGCTTTTTCTTTTGGGTTCTTTTAAACGGTGGCTTTCATGACGAGTTAATTTTGAACTCTCGCAACCCTTTCCCGTGAATCACTCATCATTTTTACCAATTTTAAATCCTCACGGTAAACGGTTATTACATGCACACTTCTCCTTAAGTTTACTTACGCATAGATGACAAGATTGAGATAAGAACGCCTCACCAAATTTAAATTTTCAAGAGAAGTCAAACATCTATATAAACTCATGCATGTGTGCGATGTTGGCTTATATACAAAGTCGAATCAAGATGCATATCAACTTCGAAACAACCCAATATACACAATGGTTAAGATCATTCTAAGCATCGATAATAATGACCAAATGTCCTAGCCACATGGATAATGAAACGATGGGGGGGTCCAAGCACACCAATATGCCACATCAAACATGTAAACTCAAAAATAAAAACTGAAAATCTTTTTGGTTTTTCAAACATATTTTGACTCAAAGAAAATCAAAATCTTTTTGGACTTTCGAAAGTTTTCTCAAAAACAAAATCTTTTTGTATTTTTCAATTAAGACTCAAACAAATGAAAACTATAATACAAATGATACATATGTCATAATACTAGCAATGAATATATCATGAAGCAAACTAGCATATGACAAACATGGCAACACTATCATCCTTTAGATTTAGCATAGGAAGAATCAAGTTCACCCAAACGAGAATCATGAAGTTTAATTCCAAAAGCCACTAAATCCGATTTCCTAACCCAAGTAGGTGTAAAACGGCGCATGAGGGTTTTGATGACCGGGGCAACTTTATTCTTAAACTTCGTAGGAGTTTGTCTAAGGTCGTAACAATAACGCCTAAGGTGACCTTTCCTACCACAAAATGTGCAAGAGAAGCGGTGGTGGGAATGATTACCTTTATGTGGACCTTTACTAACCAACCTAGTGTTTCTCACACGTGCGGGGGGAATGGGAACAATTCTCTCACCAAAATCTATACCTCCCCTATCTCCCTTAATTTGGACGGTGCCTAAGATCTTATCTAGCTTCTCCGACCTAGCCTCCAAATCAAACTTGACTCTAGACGAGTCTCTCAACCCTTCCTCCAAATTGTGAATCCTAGACTCAAGTAAACGCCTAGTCTCCTCAAACTCTAAAATCTCCTTTTTCAAGAACTCCATCAAACCACGAAGATTATCTCTCTCTTTCTCCACAAACTCTAATTTCTCCCTAAACTTCTTCTCTCGTGCCCTAAGTTCCTCAATCAAACTATCATTATTTTCTATGTCACGCTCATTCAACTTAGATTACAATTTTGAGTTAGCCTTTTTCACGTTCACCGTTTCGGCATACAACTCATTAAACGTATTTTGCAATTCTTTCACATCTATATCTTCCTCACTCTCTTCACCCTCACTAACATGAGATACACTCAAAACCTCCTCGGAAGTGTCATTCACATGAGTATTGTCGTCGTTGCTCATATGACATGTCATAAATGCAGTAAAGTTACGCTCAATGGGGGAACTCTCTCCCTCTTCCGGTTCACTATCACTTAAGGTGGCACTATAGACAATGGGTTGCTTGCCCTCTTTCTTAAGTCTAGTGGGACACTCCTTAACCTTGTGACCATACCCCTCACAACCAAAACACTTATCCGACTCATCTCTCTTAGGCTTCTCAAACTTATCCTTAGAGGTGGAATCTACTTTGTTGTTCTTGAATTTTTCAAATTTCTTGGCATCTTTCGACTGCTTTTGAAACTTAATAAATTTTTTAAATTTCTTTGCCAACAAAGCAACATCCTCAAAATCGAAATCGAAATCGGAATCGGAATCGGAAACTTTAATTTTTTCCTTCCGGGTTTTCAAAGCAATACCCTTTTCTTTCTTAGGCACTTGCTTGGAGGTAATCATGTTGATTTCATAGGTTTGTAAGTCACCTACAATCTCTTCTAGTTTTGTTGACTCTAACCTACCCAAGGAGTTTAAAATGGCCACTTTCGCATCAAACCTACTAGGCAACGACCTAAGGATTTTCTTAATAGCACGGTTATCGGGAATTTTCTCACCTAGGTTAAATGATGAGATGACAATATTGGACAACCTAGCATAAAACTCATCAAAGGTCTCACTCTCTATCATCCTAATGGTCTCAAACTGTGTAGTGAGATTTTAAAGTTTTGACGCCCTAACCGTGCTAGTGCCCTCGTAAGTGAGTGCCAAAACATCCCAAGCCTCTTTTGATGTTTCACAAGTCATAATTCTGTTATATTCTTCGTGTGTGACATGTGAAGCAATAACGTACAGACCCTTAGAATTATATTGTGCAAGTCTTTGTTCAGTTTCGGTCCAAGACTCAACAAGCTTTAAACTAGTGACTTCACTTACAATAGTGACCGGGTGTGTCCAAGCTTTCTCAACTGCAAGCCAAACTCGCTCATCAATATATTTTAAAGCACATCTCATTCTCATCTTCAAATAAGTGTAATTAGTGCCATCAAAAACAGGAGTTCGAGAAAATTCATTATATCCAGAATTCATCTTTGAAAACACACGAGATCACAAAACAAATAACAATATTTTCTAGCTCTCATACCAATTTGAAAGTGTGAGTGGCCCGATATGTGTGTTTTCAAACAAAACCAATTTTTCTTCGAAAAAGATCCAACTTTTAATTATGCACCAAATAAAGTTGTGAAATCCCAATTCTCACTTTAGACCAATTTTTATCTAGATTAATCCTAAACATGCATCTAGTGATTAAACAAGTAAAGCAAAGTAAAGAATACTCACAACGCCGGATGTACGAGGAAAAAACCCAAGACGGGAAAACAACCTCGGACGGCCCAAGCTAGACAATCACTATGAACAATGGTTTTACAAAGACAGATTAGCCTTACACTAAGACTCAATCCCCACGGGTCTCGACGCTCCTTCTGATCTTCAATCGTTCTTCAATAGTGCCGACGCAGAATTTCCATCTTCCACGATACCTGTCCACAACACACAACTCCACGTATGTCTCGGTGTCCACCGATATGGCTTTGAAACGTCCACGATGTCCGTCGCTTCTTCACCGCAAAACCCTTTGTGTTCAATGTGTAGAACAAACAACTTTGGTGCAACAAGATCACGTAAACATATAAGAATGATAACTCGGATCTTTGCAAACTCTAAGGATGTGTTTAAGACTTTTAAACCTTAGAAAACATGTGCAAACAATGTTCTGGTTCGTAAAACTGTTTTCCAGAAAGCACACTTGCGAATTATGATGCAAACACTGTTTAAATAGGATTTCAATGATGCCTCAAAAAATGTGTCGTTCGAACGACTTAAGCATGTCGTTCGCGCGACATTGTATCTCATTCGAACGAGATCCAATGTCGCTCGAGCGACCTTGCAAAAGTTTGACTTTCTGATAAAAGCGTCTCTTAACAAAGAGATTCAAATTAGTCAAACTCTATTTCGAGCTTATCATCATAAAACGAAGTTTAAACCATTAAAACACTTTCAAAGCATTTAAAAACATTTTTATTTATAAAAATTACATCCTTATCTTTTATAAAATAATTTCGAGCACCATTAATTATACGCATTCATACCTGAGTGATCTCGGAATGAAATTATCTTTGAAGACGAGTAAACTTGCACCAAATAAACATCAGCATGATTATTTCTTTGAAGCTTTGCCGCAACGTCTTCAATTTCTTCAATACGTCATAGAATAAGTGGGATCGTGACAAAATAGAATTCTCCCTATGACACATTACAACCATAGTTTTGTTCACGGAATTAAGTCAAAACAATACATGGACTCAATTGAAAATTTATGTCCTTACAAATTTTATTTTTACAATAGTTAGAAAAATTATTTTTTAGACGGTTATTTTTAATAACACTTATTAAAACGTTAAAAACCGCTTAAGAGAGTTAATTTGGTTTTAAAATAGAGTTTCATTTGAAAAATTACAAGACGGGTTTTTACTTAAAAAATGGTTATTTAAAAAAATATTTAACCTTTATAAAAATATTTAACCTTTATATAAATATTTTTTTTTGTAAATAACTATTTGTTGAAATAACGGTTTTTAAATAACTAGTTTTTTTATAATAACTAATTTTTTAAATAGCTATTTTTATAATTAACTGTGTTTTAGAATTACATTTTTTTTTTCAAAAAATAAGTTCTAATTTAAAAAATGTAATACGAAAGAAATGGTTATTTTTAAAAAGTGTTATTTGAAAATGGAGTTATTTTATGATTTAAAAAATGTTATTTAAAACTTGATTTATTTAAAGGAAGTTATTTTTTAAAAATATGTTAGTTTTAAAAAAATGTTATAAAACAAATTTATTTTTTTAATTTTTTGTTTATATAAAACAGTATTATATATATATATATATATATATATATATATATATATATATATATATATATAGAGCGAGAGAGAGAGAGAGAGAGAGAGAGAGAGGAAGGCTCACCTACATCATGATGTATACATCACACCATACATCGCACCTAGTTCTAGGTCCTAAGAAACTTTTTTTCCAAGTTTTTTATTTTACTCTTGAAATTAATCTTCTAATCAATCCATATTATAAAAATTATGTCAAAATACACTTTTTAGCTATTTTTTAAAAATTCACAAAAAAACTGCTGGCGCAAACCCTTATAAATGAGGTATTTTGTGGAGTTTTTTGTGAATTTTTTAAAAATAGCTACAAAATATTTTTTGACCTAATTTTTTGACCATGTGTTTATTGGAAGGTTAATTTCAAGAGGAAAATAAAAAAAATTGAAAAAATATTTTTTGGGGGCGTACAACTAGGTGTGATGTATGGATGATGTATAGAGCATGATGTAGGTGAGCCTTCTCGTATATATATATATATATATATAGAGAGAGAGAGAGAGGATAAATATATTAAATAGGAGAAAATTGCCTTTTGACCCATAAAAAATGAAAGTCAATGGTCAACTGACGATTTCCATCAGAAATGACACTCAAAGGGAAATATTATAAACTAGTGTACCCTAAGAGTGATAATTTTTTACATGACACGATAACCCAACACGAACTCGACACGAAGTCAGCAGATTAGGGTTGACGATTTCTTGGCACGAACCTAAATATGACACGGCCCACCAACACGAATAATAAACGATTTGGGTTAATGTCTGTTGATGTAAAAAATTAGATAACTCTAATTATTCAATCACACATAAATAAATGAGACAAAGAATTTTTAAAGTGGTTCAGCCTTATAAGAATGGCCTACGTCCACTATTATGTTATTACTGTTTGTATGGTAATTCTCGATTATAAGTTATCTCAAGAAATTCCGGTCCCTCTACAATGAGGATTGTACAATGTATTTATAGCCCTGAGGCTGTAATGTGAAAGGGTAATACATTAAATGATGTACATATGAAAGGGTGATACATTCAATGCTCTTTAAGCGTATGCATCTGAATGATAAGCATTTAATGAACAGTCAAACTGTTGGTTATCCTGCTATTAATGCTTTGTTCGAGGTGCAGCTCGGACCGCCTAAGCTTCTCGGTGATCAAGAGTTCCTCGGAGAGTTCTCATTCCTCGGAGCGTATGAGTTCCTCGGGGAAACAGTGTTCCTCGTTGTAGTATGGTTCCTCGGAGCGTGTGAGTTCCTCGAAAGTGTTTGTTGTTGCCACGTAGACTGCCATGTGTCTTCACTTTATTGATCCATGCCAGCAGACTAAATTTGGTATCAACAGAAGCCCCCAATGTTTCGTAGTTCGAAATTTGAGGAGTATGGGACATTCTTTCACGGAATATGATAGCTTTAAATAGTCCTCCTGATTTTTAGGAGTGTTTCCCTTGTATTTATTTCTCTTTCCAAATTCGTAGAATCAGGCTTTTTGAATTTTCACAACCGCCTCGATCTCTGTGTACTTTTTGTCCTTTTAGTCGCCGGAAGCGTAATCATTTCTTCTCGCTGCGATTGCCGCACCCTTTTTGTTTCCCTAGCCACCGGTAGCGTAATTGTTTCTTTTTGTAATCATTACTTCACCATTTCCCAAGACAAGGTATTTAAACTTCACACACGCTCCCATCGTCTTCTACCTTTTCAAATTTGTATTCTCGAGTTTTCCATCATCTCTTTCTCTCCTATGTATTCATCTCTTCCATCGTCCGTTGTCATCAGATCTACTCTTTTTCTGTAAGATTTTCTTCCTTCTTCTTTATTACTTTTATTCATCATGGTTTACCCTGTTGAATCTCTTGATAAATTTCGTTATGATTTTTCCATCCCCTCCTGGGTTGTTTTGGAAGAGCTTTCTGAGCCTTCTGATTACTTCCATTTGGTTGAGGGACATTGGTTCCCCAGTCTCTTTATTGCTGAGTGTGGGTTTTGTTTTCCACCAAATCCCTTGTGTCCTGAATTCTGTCAGTACTTTGACGTTGTTCCTACAAGAATACCCCCCAACACATGGAGAATAGTTAATGGGGTGCATAGATTAAATCAAATCCATGGAACTCGTATAGGAATTCCTGAGATTATGTTTTGCTATAGATGGGCAGTTAATGATAACATTTTTTATTTAAAAACTTGATTTTTAAATAGAGCCTTAGTAGTCAATCTCCCTGATGCCAATAGGGATTATTTTGAGCATTGGGTTGTCATAAAAAATTGGCAACATGCTCCTTTATCTGGAGATGAAGTTTATCAGGGTCCTAGATGCCCTCCTTATGGCAATGGGATAGGTTATTTTTGTTTCATTTTATTTATTTTGAAATCATGCTTCTTTTGTGTTTGATAAAATGTGCCAATGATATTTCAATGTTTATTTATTTGCAGTTGACAGTAAAAGAAAGTGCCCAAAAGAAGCAGATGTCAATATAAGGCATTTGAAACTTATCTGGAGTCTGCATCAATCTGTTGCCGATGAGCACATTAGATCATCCTCCTATCTGCTGCAGTACAAGAGCTACATAACCTCTTTTACTGCTCGTCCAGTAATAAGTGAATCAGAGCCAATACCATCTTCCACCAGCTCCTCGCCCGAATCTCACGTCCCTTTTAGTGAAAGAATGAAGAAGAGAAGACCTCCCACTATCTTCGAGAAGCCTGCCTCTGGTTCTGGAGAGGCAAAAAGAAGTAAAATTGATGTCCCAGAAGGGAGAAAGAAAGTTGATGCACCTTCCTCTGCTGCTGTTGTGAAGGTTTGCCGAGAAGCCCGTAGTGGCTTCGAGCAGGTCTGCTGCTCCTGGAGAGGTGATTGTAATATCACCGACCAAGGGTTCTTCCTTGGTTGAATCTGTTCCTGTTCCTGTTCCCCCGATGAGGCTGAAGAAGATCTCCTCTGTCAATTTGGCTGACACCATCAGTCAGCCCCCAGCTACTGGAACTGGGGTTCCAACTTTTGTTCCCCCGAGCTCTGACATGAGCTCGGTAAAGACCTGGATCATTCCCGAGGTCCAAGGTACTGAAGAAAACCTTACCCGGGACATGGTCACTTCATTAGCTGCTCGTCATCTTGCTTCTGTAAGTCTTCTTACTTTGAACTTTTCATATTTCTTTTGTCATTTTTGTTTCTTACTTGCTTTCTTTTTACATTCACAGTTGACGAGCTGCTTTAATATAATTCTGAAGAAGGATGAAGCAATTAAAGCTTCATGCTCCTCGTCCAGTGTGGAGGGAGCTCTGGAAGAAGCTATCAAGTCTTTGGACGATTCTCGCCAGACATATGCTACTGATAAAGCTGTTGGGGAGAAGAAGCTTGCCTCCACCGAGCAGGAGAAAGCTCAAGTTGTTGATGTCTCCAAGGAGTTGGAGAAGAGAATAAAGGAGTTAGAAGGGAAAAATAAAGAGCTCGATGAGAAGATCAAAATTGCTGGAGAGTTTGAAGATAAACTTAAGGCTGCCGAGGAGGAGCTGGCTCAGCTTCGGGAAGTAGGTCGGCAGAAGGAGGAGATTGAAAATAAATTGAAAGTTACTGATACCATGTTCTCCGAGAAGCTTTCCTCGGAGAAGTTGAAGAGGAAGATGGTTGTGAAGAAGTCCTTCAGCGCTGGCTGGGACAAGGGGTGGAATAAGGGGTTGGCTGGAATGGCGTCGCAAGTGGACTATGGCAGTCTCAAATACTTTAGGGACGGATGGGTTGCTGCTCTTCAAGAGATGAAGGTGGATGAAAATTCCAAACTTTTTCAGCAACACATCCCTGGTCCCCCTCCAACTCCTGAAGACTTAGAAGAGGATGAAGCTACCTCCGAAGAGTCTTCTATGGTGATGGGAGATCATCCCCCATCCATCCAGCCTGCTGCCGAGGAACAAATCGTTACTTCTTCCGAGCAACCGCGGGCGCTCCCCGAGCAACTATCCATTCCCTCCGAGCAACCTACTTCCTCGTCCCAGCCTCCCGAGAAGGTTTTGGGAGACAAGGAAAAGGTGTAGAGTTGTTCGGATTTACATTTTCTTTTTCTTTTATCAAATGTAACCCAGAACTTGTAACTCTGAAATATGATCTAATAAAACTTGAACTTTTTTTGCATACTGTTGTCTATTTTCTATTCATACTCTGCTTGTACTTCTTATTGATGATTGCTCTTTCTTTCTCTACTAGTTTCTGGCCAGGATGGAATTACTATCTGCCCATGATACAAAGCTGTTGCGACAATATAATGAATACTTTAAGGCTGGTCACACAGACCTGAGTGTAGCACAAGTTGCAGACATCCTCGACCAAGATGCTTCAGAACAGGCAGTGGAAGCATATCAATATCTGAAGTGTCTGCTTGATCGAGCGGTGGCCAATAATGTGGCCTATTATGATATGATCGAGGATCTCCAAGGCACCCTCGAAGACCTTCAGCTTCAATACAAAGAATCCACTGCCCTGTTGCATGAGGGGTACGAGAAGAAGTACCAGCAGATCATTGCCGACAAGGGCTACGAGAAGCTTTTTGCTGGGTACGATGTGAGGGAGAGAATCTTGAGGGGTGAGGTCAAGGAGTGAAGACAAATTGCCGAGTTGCTAGAGCAAGAGAATAACAACTTGCAGAAAGAGCTATCACAGTTGAAGTCTGCAGCCTCTTCTTCAAAAGCCTTAATCCCAGTGACCGATGAGGGATTCTCATTCCTAGAGGTCGAGAACGCCAACTTGAGGGACGAGTTGGAAACCTTGAAGAGGTCTGGCCCTTCCACATCTTCTCGGGGTCGAGCAAGGTCTCCTCGGGGATGAGCAAGAGCAGCTCGGATTCTTGTCGAGGAACAGAGGACTCAGTCTGCCCTAGAGAACCAGGCCTTCCAATTAATGGCGAAGAACCAGGCTCTGGCTGAAATGTCAAAGAAAATCAGGGACCTGGAAGAGCAGCTCTCCACTCAAAAGTCTACCTTGGAGAATAAAGAGATCTTCATCAAAAACTCCACGAGCAGCTGGATAGATTAACATATCAATTCCATAAATAGCCCAGGGAGTTCTGGATGGCTGGATACAACGAAGCTCTCTTTCACTTGGACGATCATATCTAGAATGCCAATAATGAGGGCTACAAGCAAGGCTGGTTGAATGCCTTAGGTGTGCTGCAGCTCGAACAGGGTCATTACCTATGGGACTACCATGATCCCGGGCTTTTCGACTTACCCGTGCCACCATTCAAACTGGATATGAGTTAGATCTCTGCTCGGGCCATTCCTCGGAGCTTGATTTCTAAGTATCTCGATGACTACAATCTCCATTCAATTGTTGAAGTATCTCGTCCCGAGCATCTTCTAGATCGACCATCCGTGATGAATGTCAGGATGTTAAAGGATCTCAACTTCATAAATTCTCATCTGGCTTTAAATGATCCGCCTGCTGGCGAGGAACCTGTGTCAAAAGCAGAGGGGAAAAAACCCAGTAGAATAAGAATTTTGATGTAATTGTTAGTATACATATCAATGTAACTTTCATTTTATTATCAATGTAATTTGTTTTGGATTTAATGAAAGACTTTCATTTCTGTTTTTAATCTTAATTGCTATTGTCTTGTAAAACACTTTATATTTGTGCAGATGTATCTGATAAAAAGATAACAATATTGTGTAGTTTATCGATCAGCTTATTGTCGAGTAGTCTGAACTTGTGGTAATCAATTGGCAAAAATAATATTTTGTTTCTCGACCAACTTAGTAATAATTAAAAAGTTACAAGTATAAAAAATGTTGCTCGATCACTTAATAATAAAGTTTTGTTTCTCGACCAACTTAGTGATAAAGTTACGAGTATTAAAAAATGTTTAAAAATATTTCCGATCAACCAAAGTTGTTAAATTCTCCATGTTGACGAACTACAGTTAGTGGGTTTTTCTCCCCGACCAGCTATAGTTAGTAGATTTTTCTCTTAAATGTTTCCGACCAACCAAGGTCGGTAAATTTTCCTTATCGACCAACTACAGTTGGTGGGTTTCTATCCCCGACCAGCCATAGTTAATCTTTTCGAGATAATTTTATCTCCCGACCAACTCAAGTTGGCATTTTCGAGAATATATTTACTTCCTAACCAACATAAGTTGGCATTTTTAGGAATTATTTTATTTCACGAGAAACATATAGTTTTATTTCCCTTAGGAATACAAATTTTACTTCCCGGAGGAATACAAGTAGCTTTACTTCCCGGAGGAATATTGGTAGCTTTACTTCCCGGAGGAATATAGGTAGCTTTACTTCCCGAAGGAATATTGGTAGCTTTACTTCCCGGAGGAATATTGGTAGCTTTACTTCCCGGAGGAATATTGGTTTCTCGACCAACCTTAGTTGGCATTTTCGAGAAAAAATTTGAGTAGCCTAGAGTAGCCTAGCCTGAGCACTAGTATTCCCCGAAAAACTTTCAATAAAAAGAAGGAATTCGGCAGAACATCTTCGTTTTATTCATCACTGGTAATATTTGCGCAGGTGCTCTGCGTTCCATGCATTCTTAAACTCCTCCCCTTCTAGAGTTGCTATTCGGTAAGTTCCTGGTCGAACAACTTCTGTAACTCGGTATGGTCCATGCCAGTTTACTTCCAGCTTATTGTGCTTTTGAATTACTTTCTTCAGCACATAATCTCCTTCTTTCAGGTCGCACTTCTTCACCCTCTTATTATAGAACAAAGTTGTTCGCTGCTAGTAAGCAGCATTTCTAATGGCTGCTTCTTCTCTAACTTCATCGAGCATGTTTAAATCCAATCTTCTCATTAAGTCGCTGACAGGGGAGTTAAAATTTAGTACCCTATGTGTTGGGAGGCCCAACTCGGCAGGTATAACAGCTTCACTTCCAAACGCCAGCATATAAGGTGATTCTCCAGTTGCAACTCGGGGAGTAGTTCTGTAAGCCCACAGTACTGACTGTAACTCGTTGATCCAGTTTGCTTTTGCATCATTCAATCTTTTCTTCAAACCATTTAGCATCGTTTTGTTTATCACTTTAGTTTGTCCATTACTTTGAGGATGGCCTGGTGCTGAGTGGACCTTCAAAATGTTTGACTGATGGCAATAGGCAGCGAACTCCTCGTTATCAAACTGTGTTCCATAATCAGTGATGAAAGCATGAGGAAGACCATATCGACAAATGATGTTCTTCCAAATAAATTGGTACACTTTCTCGTACGTCATATCAATGAGTGGCTCAGCTTCTACCCACTTAGTAAAATAATCCACTACGACGACGAGGTATTTGAACCTTCCTCGGGTCGTCGGCAGTGGCCCAACCAAATCAATTCCCCACATGGCAAATGGCCAAGGGGAAGTTATGGGTGTCAACAATAATTGTGGAGTTCTTCGGATGGAGGAAAAGCGTTGGCACTTGTCACATTTCTTGGCATAGGCTACACAATCAGCCTTCATCGTCGGCCAGTAATATCCCTGCGTCATCACCCTTTGCAAGAGTGTCCGACCTGCTACATGTACTCCACAGGACCCTTCATGGATCTCTTCAATCAAGTCTTTCACCTCGGAGGGATGTACACATCTCTGCAAACCTACCATAACTCCTCGTCTATATAAAATACCATTAGTTAATACGTACCGAGCAGCTTTAAACTTTAATTTATTGGCTGCGAGCTTATCAATTGGTAATTATCCCTCTTTAATATATGCCCTGATAGGATCCATCCAAGATGGTCCTAAATCAAGGGTGATAAAGTTCATTGCCAAATCTTCATTTATACTCCGACCAGCCAAAACTTCAATTGGGATTGTTCGTCGTAGCTCGGTACGAGTAGCTGATACTAGTCGAGCTAAGGCATCTGCTCTTGCATTCTCTATTCTCGGTATTCTGACCAGCTGAATAGCAGCAAATTCTGATACCAACTCCATCACGTTTGCATGGTATTTGATCATTAATTCTCCTTTGGCTTCATATATTCCCAACATTTGATTTACAATTAATTGAGAATCACTGAAAATAATTATTTGTTGCGCCTCCATAATTTTTGCCAAATTAAGGCCTACAATCATGGCCTCATACTCAGCTTCATTATTGGAAGCTTTGAATTGGAAACGTAGGGCGTACTCCATGTCGACCTCATCCGGAGTGCTCAAAACTATCCCTGCCCCACTGCCTGTTGTGCAAGATGAGTCATCTACATATAGCCTCTATATAAGTAACTCGTCTTCAATCTTCTGATTTGACAGAGTTCCTCGGCGAAATATTTGTTGCTTCCTTTCATCCTCCCCGGATATTTCTTGCTCTTCGTCGATCATCTTTTCTTGCCCTTTTACCAATAGAAATTGGTCTGAGCTCGAATTTGATGATCCGGTAACATCCACTTGCCCTTTTACCAATCGGAATTGGTCTGAGCTTGTGTTTGTTGATCCTGTAACATCCACAGGTTGATCAGTGAGCAACTTTTGCTCCTCGGGGGTATCAGGATAAGTGAACTCCGCTATGAAATCTGCTACAGCATGCCCTTTTAGCGATGATCTGGGTTCATAGACTATATCGAGTTCTCCGAGCTCTATTGCCCAGTATATCAATCTCCCTAATTTTTATGGTTTATAAAGGGCTTGCCTCAACGGCATATCAGTATATACGACTATAGTATGAGCCTGGAAATATGGCCTCATTCTCCTACTCGCCTCAATCAACGCCAGTGTTAACTTTTCCAGCCTTGGATATCTGATCTCTGCTCCTCGGAAGGCCTTACTCATATAGTAAATTAGTTTTTGCACTCCATTCTCCACTCTGATCAACACCGAGCTAACTGCATTCTCCGATACTGCTAGGTACAAGTACAATTTTTCTCCCATCACCGGCCTGGACTACAGTGGAGGTGCTCCCAAGTATTTCTTCAAGTCTTGAAAAGCATTCTCACATTCATCATTCCACTCAAAAGTCTTTCGAAGTGTATTGAAGAATGGGAGACATCGATCAGTTGCTCGTGATACAAATCTGTTGAGTGCTGCTACTCTTCCTATAAGACTTTGCACCTCTTTCTTCGTCGTTGGAGATCGCATCCCTAATAGAGCTTTGATCTTTTTAGGATTCGCCTCGCTGCCATGTTGATTGATAATGTACCCGAGGAACATGCCTTCTCGTACTCCAAATATGCACTTCGTCGGGTTCAGCTTCATTTGGTATTTATCTAGTTGATCAAAAGTCTGACTTAAGTCAACTAGATGATCAGCAGCTTTTTTGCTCTTCGTTGGCATATCGTCAACATAGACTTCCATATTGTAACTGATTTTTTCAGCAAAGACTTTGTTCATCAGCCTCTGATATGTCACACCTGCATTTTTCAAACCAAAAGGCATAACATTATAACAATAAGTTCCCCTAGGGGTAATGAAAGAAGTACTCTCCCTGTCTTCAGGTTTCATTTTAATCTGATTGTAGCCAGAATAAGCATCCATGAAGCTTAGCAGCTCGTGTCCCGAGGTAGCATCGACTAGTTGATCAATTCGGGGCAGTGGAAAGTGATCCTTTGGGCATGCTTTGTTGAGATCGGTGAAGTCTACACACATCCTCCATTTGTTGTTCTTCTTTTTCACCATCACTACATTGGCTAACCAGTCTGGATATTTAACATCTTCGATGAAGCAAGCTTTCTGGAGCTTCTCGACTTTCTCCTGTATAGCTTGATTCTTCTCAGGACTGAATACTCTTCTTCTCTGCTTCACAGGCTTGATCTCCTTATTCACATTGAGCTCGTGACATAAGAAATTTGGTTATATCCCTGGCATATCTTCACGACTCCACGCAAAAGTTTGCTTTCTGCTTCTAAGAAAAGTTATCAATTCCTGCTTTAGTGATGCTTCCAACGACGAACCTATTTGAGTAGTTCGTTCAGGGTGTTCGTCGTCCAAAATGATGTTTTCAGTAGCCTCCACCAATTGACCCTTCACGAGTTGTGACTCATCTCTAGGATCCAATGTTTCAATGTCGGCACCTTCATCCACTTGAAAGGTAGTAGTCTTTTTCCTTGATTCTTCCATTTCTTCTTGCTGGGCGGATGAATAATAGCATTCCCGAGCTACTTTCTGGTCACCTTTCACAACTCCTACTCCAAAATTTGTTGGAAATTTTAGGCACTGATGCACTGTAGATGGTACATCTTCGAACTTCTTCAACCCTACTCTTCCCATGATGATATTGTATGATGATTGAACATTCTTATCCATCACAAAAAAGTGTATTCTTTCTGTTCGACAAGCAGGCCACGTACCAATGAATATATCCAACTTGATCGTCCCAAGTGGAAATACTTTCTCGCCAGCAAAACCGATGAGGGGTCTATGATAAGGTTCCAATTGAGATAGATTTAGATTTAAACTATCGAAGCACGAGCAGAACATGATGTCTGCCGAACTGTCATTATCGACTAGTACTCTTGAAATTATTACTTCTTTCATTCTCATCTTGATCACCAATGGGTTATCATGAGGATACAGAACACCTGCAAGGTCATTCTTTGAGAAACCAATGACCAACTTTTCTTTGTTCACCTTTCTCGGGCGATCATCCTCAACTAGATTTATTCGCTGAATGTACGAGCAAGCTTGAGCCTCACCGAGGTAAGATTTTCTCTAAGCTGTAAGATCTCCTCCTCCTGCATCTCCACCTGTCATAACATTACAGTCAAATGACCCAAAGCGTATTGAAAATACCTCTCGCTCTGGCTGCCTTGGTCTCTTGGGAATATCGGGGTCATCCTCAGGATCAACTTCATGGTTTCTTTTCTTATTTTCCTCTCCTCGACGAGGAGATCTAGACCTCTCTCTTGCTCGGTCATTGTTTCTTCATTCGTTTCCCCGATCAACATACTTTGACAACTTTCCTCACCGAATGAGTGTTTCAATTTCATTTTGAAGAGCTATGCAATTTTTGGTTATATGGCCATGACCTTTATGGAACTCGCAATACTTCACTTTATTCCTCTTGTCAGGGTCTGCCTTCATTTTCTCTGGCCAGTTTAGATCCTCGTTGTTCTTGATTTCCTCCAGAACATGGTTGATATCCTTCTTGAAAGGAGTATAATTATCATATTTTTTCATCACGTCCCATACCGACCTATTTTTTGAATGCTTGTCATTACCATTGTTCTTATGCTCTTTCTTCTTAGCTTTATCATCTTCTACCTTGGTTTCTTTGGCATCCATGTTCTTCTTCGCAGCCATAGCCTCCTCGGCATTCATAATCATGGACGCTTTTCCCATCAGGTCTGACATGGTTCTAGGTGGATCTTTGGCCAAAGTGTAATACAACTTGTTGGGCAGTATTCCACTCATCAAAGCAGTAATCGATGTCTTCTCCTCATAATCAATGACTTCAAGTTTTTCGTTATTGAAACGAGTTATATAATCTCTGGTACTCTCACCAGCTTTTTGTCTAACAATTAACAAATGTGCTACTCGTTTAACTGGCTTTGTCCCAAAACAAAAATTCCCAATAAATAACTCGGCCAGTTGAAGAAAAGTTGAAATCTTACCCCGAGGAAGATTATTATACCATATTTGAGCATATCCGATAAGAATTCCCTATAATGCCCTGCATCTCATCTCATATGGAACAGCATAGATGTCGGTTGCAGCTTGGTATTGTTCTATATGAAGGACAGGGTCAGTATTTCCATCATATTTGGGGGTCACAACAGGTGCTTTGAACTTTGATGGTGTTGGAAAATCTACAATGGACTGGACAAAAGATGTTCCTCGAACAAAGGTTCGTTGTAGGGGGTTCTTAGCTTTAACCATTTCCCCCAATCTATCCTCCAGCCTTTGAATAGAGCCTTTCCATGCATCATTTCCTTCCTTGGTCATGTTGGTTCGAGCAGCTGATCGCGTTGAAGTGGCTTCTTGAGATCTCTCTTGATGAGCAGCTAGTCACGACTGGGAAGATCCTTCCCTTAAATCTGATGGTCGTTGAAAACTCCTCGATGGGGCCCTAGGAGGACTTTTGCTCCTCCTAGGACCTAATCGATCGAAAGGAGATACTCTGCTTAATCTCTCTAGCGCACTAGCCCTTTCTGGGGAGAGAGTGATACGTTGTTCAGTATCTGTGGCTCGCACTGACGAAGTTCGTCTAGGTTGATAAGAAAAATCTTTAGAATCCTCACTGCGATATGAATTGGTACACCTAGTACGTGAGGATGGTGCATGGGTGTTTCTTTGCATACTCCGCAATCCTGAATGGGTCGGTGCACCGCCATGAAGGGTTTGGATGAGTTGTCACATTATTTCTTGCATGACGGTCTGGCCTTGAGCCAGATTTGTCATTATTCCAGTCAGATCTAGAATATTTGGCGGAACAGATCGATTTGGAGGGCTTCCAGCGTTTCGATTGCTTGATTCTGGAATATCATCCATTTGCGATGGATTGTTTTTTATGGAAAACGATATTACCAGTCGTTCCCACAGACGGCGCCAATATGTTGATGTAAAAAATTATATCACTCTAATTATTCAATCATAGATAAATAAATGAGACAAAGAATTTTTAAAGTGGTTCAGCCTTATAAGAATATCCTACGTCCACTGTTATGTTATTGTTGTTTGTATGGGAATTCTCGATTACAAGTTATCTCAAGAAATTTCGGTCCCTCTACAATGAGGATTGTACAATGTATTTATAGCCCTGAGGCTGTAATGTGAAAGGGTAATACATTAAATGATGTACATATGAAAGGGTGATACATTCAATGCTCCTTAAGCGTATGCGTCTGAATGATAAGCATTTAATGAACAGTCAAACTGTTGGCTATCCCGCTATTAATGCTTTGTTCGAGGTGCAGCTCGGACCGCCTGAGTTGCTCGGATCACCTAAGCTTCTCGGTGCTCAAGAGTTCCTCGGAGAGGTCTCGTTCCTCGGAGCTTATGAGTTCCTCGGGGAAACAGTGTTCCTCGTTGTAGTATGGTTCCTCAGAGTGTGTGAGTTCCTCGGAAGTGTTTGTTGTTGCCACGTAGACTGCCACGTGTCTTCACTTTATTGATCCATGTCAGCAGACTAAATTTGGTATCAACAGTGTCATATATGTATAACTCGAAAATGACACGAATAAACTCGTTTAACTCATAGTTTATGGAGAATATATGGAGTAATTTATATATCTTGATAGACATTGTATAAAATTCATGGAGAATTGGATGATAAATTATTTAAATGTTGCAAGAAGTGAAAATTAATAAAATTTTAAGTTATTGTAGGCCTATAAGTGGTATGATTTGTTAAGAGAGAAGAAAGAATTGGTTTTATGTTTTACTTAATAGATTCTGCGGGTCAACCCGAATATGACACGGTAGTAAAGAGGTCGGGTTAATGTTTGCTCAGCTGATAGGTTAAGATTGACTAATACTTAACACGAATTCTCCATGACACAACTCAAAATTGTCATGACTCACAAATTGTCATCCCTTGCGCTAATCCCAAAATACGAAGAACTAATACCTCAAACAGTAAAAAAAAAGGTGTAATATACCCTATTTTATATAAACGCTATTTTAAATTGTTATTTTTAATTTTTAACCGAGTAAATTGAAGTCAACGTCTAATCTTTGAACCATTTTTGGGTCCAATGAAACTATTTTGGTTTCGCAACTCAAACCCATACCCCAACGCCATAAGCCCTCCACAGGTCTTTCTCATACATTGTACTGTACAAGAGTAGTGATGACGATGAAGAGATCGACTGTTATTGTTTCTCAAACATTATGTGACTCTTCTCAACGCTACTACAAACTCGCCTGGATCCAAATTAAGGGTTTACTTTCATTCTCATTCTCATTCTCATTCTCACTATTCTACTCTTTCTAAAACTCCATTCCCTTCTCATCCAAATCTAAAACTTCTGAATACCCCACCCCACTTTTATAATTTTGTCATAAACCACTGGCTTCAATAGCCTCCAAGATGCTCTATATTTGTTTAATCAAATGACTCAAATGCAATACTTGCCCTCCATTATCTATTTTAATTAGATACAAGCCTCCATCGTTAGGATGAAACATTACGTCGTTGTTATTTCTTTGTTTAAACAAATTGAAACATTCCCAATAGTTTAGCCCAACTTTTGTACTCATATTTTAGTTAACTGTCACTGCCATCTCAGTAGGATTGATTTTTTTTCTATTTTGGGGAGAATCTTCAAACTTGGTTACCAACCAAACTGTATCACATTCAATACTTTGATGATGGGTTTAATTGATGCGGATATAATGAGTGAGGTCGTACACTTGTTTAATCAAATGAAGATGAAAGGGATCCAACCCGATGGAATAACTTGTGGGACCATTATAAATGGGTTATATAAGATGTGAAACATTAGCATGGCTATTGGATTACTAAAGAAGATTGAAGAAATATATTTGTGGGCTAATCTTGTGGTATATAGCACAATTATTAACAGTCTTTGTAAGGACAGACTACTAGTTGAGGCTTTAGACCTCTTTTCAGAAGTGGTTCATAAAAGTGTTACACCAGATGTTATTACATATAATTCCTTGATCTAAGGTCTTTGCAATTCAGGTCGGTGGAAAGATGCAACGGAATTGTTGAATGAGATGGTGAAGCGAAAAATAAATCTTAACGTACGGACTTACATTGTACTGGTAGACGCACTTTGTAAAAAAGGCATGGTTAAAGAAGCAGTGGATTTAATCGAAATGATGATTAAAAGACGTGTCAGACCTAATATAGTCACGTACAATGCTTTGATTGATGGAAATTATTTTCAAAGGCGATTTCATGAAGCAAATAATGCATTTGATTTGATGGTTGCTAGGGGTGTTATACCTGATGCTCATTGATTACGCGTGATAAGTGTGTTCATGTAAGGACACAATCGTTGTTTTCATTTCACATCGTTTATACAAACAAACCTAAATTACAACTACACTTGCGAGGCAAGCACAGGGTAAGTCGGGTATCGAAAATCCACAGGGACGAGATGCTAGAATTTAATTGATCTAATACTCTGAAATAAAAGTTTAAAAGGTAATTACAAACTAAATAGGAAAAGATGCCTAAAAGGGAAATATTAATCTAGGCGAGTGTAAATTAAACTAGATTAACAAAGCGGTAAAAACTATAGGTTGCGTCGAATATCCCTCACCCAAATTAATTTGTATAAAATGGATACATGGGTCAACGCGTTATTTAGAATGCGTCTCGTTTCGACAGTTAATTGAATCAAGGTTTGTCACGCCCCTAAATCCGCATAAAAAGCCTAATAAGATTTTGGCGTCAACAAATATCTCAGAAATTGCGCACGAAAGGACGTAAGCACGGGACATACATGATATGCCCCCTCAAATCTCCTAGGTGCAATAACTAAGACAACGCACCCGAAATAGACCCGTAAACACCATCACCAAAGCAAAGCAATGCGTCAACTCGAGTGAGTTCAATTCAAGCACAACCTAATTTAAATTACCTAGAAAGCATATTAAAAACGCGATTACTAAACGCGGTAAATAAATGAGATAAAACTATACTACAAAGCACGTAAATGTAAACTAGAAAGCATGTAAATTATCTAGAAAGCAAGAATTAATGGAAAACAAGTTATATTAATGGAGAGGAAGATGAAAGTACAATCTTACAAACCCAAATATTGTCACACCATATGAGGAAGAAGAAAAGAGCTCTCAACTCCCAAACCCTAACCTAAAATCTATCACAAACTAGTATATCTGATTATTACAACCAAAATTGTATTTATAGTAAGTGGGAATAAAAGAAAAGAAGAAAGAAAATAAAAGCAAAATATCTGCAGAAAACATGGGATCGGTCGATCTACCCAAACCGTCGATCGATCGATCATGAATAAAATATCCCACTGTTGAGAAGGATCGATCGATCGACCAGCACACTACATTGCTATTTTGTCCTGAATGCATTTCCCGTCCGCTCAAACTCCCGTAGCTTCTTCGTTCTGAATCAGAATCGCGCACCGTTTATGGCCACACGAAGCTTGCGAGGAGGGATATAACTTTTGTTAGATGTTGGGCCAGGTTCCCAAGCTATGAAAAGACTAAAATTTGAACGTGCGATCACGTACGAAAATCGAGTGGAATGCATCCGAACTTCACACTTAGCATCCATATACCTATAAAATCTTAATTAACCCCTGCAAAACATGTTAACGTAGAAATCCGAGGTTTTCTGGTTAACGAGCATAAATATAGGGAATAAGATACCCGAGGGGCTTAAAATGCATAGGTTCGGAGGATGAAAGACGCAATATTTGCGTATTATCACACCCCCTAACTTACGCATTGCTAGTCCCTAGCAATGAAATAGGATGCAACAAAACTACAAGCAAACCAAAAGCAGGAATAGTACAAAAATATGGTATAAAAGCATAAGACCACTTTCGCGGGCGATTCGATTGTAGTTAGCGTATGCAATAAGCCGTTAAACCCCTAGGTCACCCTAGTGGACGAGTGTCGTCTCTTGAGGTTTTTCAGGGATGGTACCCACAAACATCACATGGCTTCCTCAAAATAAGTCCAAATCAACATGAGACAAGTCCAATAATAGCGAACAAGATTTCATACACATTATTAACACATTGAACGGATTCAAACAAAAGTCCGAATCATTAACATTATAGAATGTACCTCATAGAATTGAAACCTTAAAATGTGGGAGGGGGGGCGAGCACATGCAAAGTTTGATTTGGCGAAAAACTTATATAAACCGGATAAACATTAAAGCAAGCATACATTCAATCCTCACGGGAATAACACTCATCAAGAGAATTCACTCGAAACAGAGAGGTAACACACGAAACATGTGGGCTAAAGAGTAAATGAAAATGGAAACTAGGACGCACACATGTCACGAATGAAGAACGTTATATATAAACTGAAAAACTGTAATATCAATAAAAGGATACAGCTCATTAAAAGAGGCGAAATGCATTTTCACAGATTATCAAAACGATTATGACTTTTAAATTACATCAACCTAAGATCACATAGGACTTTACTAGGGTTGTAATGTAGGCTAGCCTAGGGTACGAAATGAAGGAATGTATGTATGGATTCAAAGTGTTCGGAATAAAAACTCGGGATAATGGGAAAATGCGAACAAAATCAAAATTGGAAAACATGTTCCAAAACGGCATTAGATATATCATCGGAGAGAGTAATCAAAGATTATTGAACACTATACAACGTATACGACTTTCTCTTTCTATTCTTTTCTTCTTTTTCTCATTTTTCTTTTGTTTTCTTTTACTTTTTGCTTTCTCTTTTTCATCACTTTTTTCCCTTCTCTTTTTTCTTTACTTATCAAACTCTCATATGCCTAAATTGCAACCGACATCATAACAACATCATTCAATCCCAGGTAACATTCCACACAAAGGTATGGAAAGTGTATGTATGGGCTAACAACTCCAACGTGGAGTTGGTATGGAATTTGGGTTATGAAACAAAAGGCTAATATTTAGGCTCAAGGGGGTTAACCAGGGTTAACATATAAGGGTGAGGTCAAGGCTAATATGGGTGATATAACAAAGAATGCCTATGATCATTTCCAAAAGTTTACGCAATTCTCGAGTAAAAATAATAAATGAAAATCATGATCAAGTAACACATTTCAAGTATGAACTCAATTAATGAACGATCAAATGAAAGAATAGTGATATTACCAACGAATTCAACGTTTTCAATGAGAAAAGAATAGTGTATACACTCACAAATGACGAAAGGTACAAAGCTTACTTGATGTAAGTATATACAATGCAACAAAAGATTATCGAGTTATAAAAATCTTAAACCAAATCAATAAGGCAAGAAAAGTGCATGTGCTCATGGGATTAAAGTTCAATTCATGAAGTTATTCATAATATCAATAATTAAGACTAAAGTCTAATAACTTCTAAAATCGAGAACATGCATCATTGGGTTGTCTATTGGATTGGACAATTATTGAAATTTATCATCGGAACAAAGGCAAAAATCCCAAAAAAGGAGAAAAAAGAAAGAAAATCTTTTTGAAATTTTTAATTTTTCTAAGAAAAACGTACTAAGTAACTAACATGTGAGCAAAAACATGGAATAAATAAAGAAATGGATAGAATACCCCACACCCCCTAACTTAAAACTTAACATCGTCCTCAATGTAAATTAAGAACCAATTCAAAGAGAGGAAAAGAGCGATATTACCCAAAAGTGGAGCGATCCCCATAAGAACAAGTCCAAAGAATCTACAAAACAAGTTAGTACCGAGCATAGAAAAAATAAGTAACAAAAAGTTAACTAATTACACTGGACTAAATTAAAAGGAAAGAAAAAATTAAAAAGAAAGAAGAAAAAGCTAACTATATGTAACCTACTATTTAGGTTTCACACTAATTATACACTATAAGTCTAAATAGCTGAGGGTCCACAATAAGAACGATTTGACTTTGGAGGATAACTGGTGTACCCTCACATACAAGCATGCCCTCTGAAAAATATGAATTCCGTTTTAACAACGGAAGGCATGTGTAAGGCAGAAGAAATCAACCATCGCCAATTAAAAGTTTTGGAGGGATGATGGGGGGGTTTAGATTGAAGGGGTGACAAAAACATGTGGGGACCGAGAAAAGACGAATATCCTCCCAATGATTTTGAAATTGGAATGGGAGGCGGCGCACACAAAGGCAAAGATGCGATTGTGGAAGGCAACTCGAGCAAGTACTCCTCATCGGCGAAAAGGTTTAAAACATTAAAGTTTGAAACCGAATCATCGGGTACTTGAGATGGTGTGATAATAGAGGATGAAAATGGGGATGAAAGAAATTCAAACTCATGAGATGAATCATCATCGCATGAAGATTGAGTTTCGAAGGAAATCATATCATTTTCAATGTAATGTTCTTCTTTGGGGGCCAAAGAAGAAATCATTTCATTGCAAATAGATATTACGTCATTTTCATCCTCATTTCAATATCTATTATGCAATGGGCAAAGTTTAGAATGGTTTGTTCCAAAGTAGGTAAAAGTACCTCATTTGGTTCAAAACATTCTTCGACTTCGAAAGTCTCGGAAGAAAAATCGTCGTCGGACTCAAATAATAAATCCAAGTCATGTTCCCACAAACGATTTTCTTCCCAATAACGATTTTCAATTTTCTCATTCTCATACATACGCAAGCCCTCATCGAATGTCATAGGTTGAGGTGCGGATGCATGAAAATGGGAACTTTGAAAATTACCATCGGACTTAAACGAAACCTCATTATTATAGGAATTTTGAAAACTACTGCAATTCGTTTCAAAATTCCTATTATAAGGAGGTAAAGGCCCAAAATCATTATCATCATCATCAAAATTTCAATAACCCAAATTTTGACTTTCGTTATAATCGCCCAAAGTCATATTTGAATTTGTTATACTTTGGGATTCCAAGTATTCACCGAAAGTCACAGGTTTGCAAGAATTTTGACAATTATAACAAGGATTACCGAAAGAATCGGAATAAGACATGCTTACCCCAAAAATGGCTCAAGTGGAGAATTCCACAAAGTAAGTGTGCGCGAGAAAAATTTGAGCGTTTCTAAGTGCTCAAATGTGGAAGTCCTGCAAAAATGTTAGCAAATAATACAAATAGAAAGAAAATACTATGAAATACTAAATTAAATAAAGTCTAAAACAAACTCATCCATGGCAACGGCACCATTTTGATCGACAAGTTATCGGGATCAAATCACTGAACTAATTAAGATTCAAAGAAAATCATCCCCGGCAACGACGCCATTTTGATTACGCATGAAAAGTGTGTTCGTGTAAGGACACAGTCATTGTTTTCGTTTCACCGCGGTAATACAAACAAACCTAAATTACAACTACACTTGCGAGTCAAGCACAGCGGTAAGTCGGGTATCGAAAATCCACGGGGACGAGATGCTAGAATTTAATTGATCTAATACTCCGAAATAAAAGTGTAAAAGGTGATTACAAACTAAAAAGGAAAAGATGCCTAAAAGGGAAATATTAATCTAGGCGAGTGTAAATTAAACTAGATTAACAAAGCAGTAAAAACTATAGGTTGCGTCGAATATCCCTCACCCGAGTTAATTTGTATAAAATGGATACATGGGTCGATGAGTTATTTTGAATGAGTCTCGTTTTGATAGTTAATTGAATCAAGGGTTGTCACGCTCCTAAATCCGCATAAAAAGCCTAATAAGATTTTGGCATCAACAAATATCCCGAAAATTGCGCACGAAAGGTTGTAAGCACGGGACATACATGATATGCCCCGTCAAATCTCCTAGGCGCAATAACTAGGACAACGCACCCGAAATAGACCTGTAAACACCATCACCAAAGCAAAGCAATGCGTCAACTCGAGTGAGTTCAATTCAAGCACAACCTAATTTAAATTACCAAGAAAGCATATTAAAAATGGGATAAATAAACGCGATAAATAAATGCGATAAAACTATACTACAAAGCACGGGAAGAAAGCATGTAAATCTAAACTAGAAAGCATGTAAATTATAGAAAGCAAGAATTAATGGAAAACAAGCTATATTAATGGAGAGGAGGATAAAAGTACAATCTTACCAACCCAAATATTGTCACACCATATGAGGAAGAAGAAAAGATCTCTCAACTCCCAAACCCTAACCTAAAATCTATCCTAAACTAGTATATCTGATTATTACAACCAAAATTGTATTTATAGTAAGTGGGAATAAAATAAAAGAAGAAAGAAAATAAAAGCAAAATATCTGCAGAAAATAGGGGATCGATCGATCGACACAAACCGTCGATCGATCAATCATGAATAAAATATCCCACTGTCGAGAAGGATTGATCGATCGACCCCTTTGGTTGATCGATCTATCAAGCAGGTATCAGCACACTGCATTGCTATTTTGGCCTGAATGCATTTCCCGTCCGCTGAAACTCCCGTAACTTCTTCGTTCTGAATCGGAATTATGCACCGTTTACGGCCACGCAAATCTTGCGAGTTGGGCTACAACTTTCGTGTAGATGTTGGTCCAGGTACTGAAGATGTGAAAAGACAAAAATTCCCTTGAACATTCGATCGTGTACGAAAATCGAGCGAAATGCATCCTAACTTCACACTTAGCTTCCAAATACCTATAAAAGCTCAATTAATCCCTGCAAAACATGTTAACGTATAAATCCGAGGTTGTATGGTTAACGATCATAAATATAGGGAATAAGATACCCGAGGGGGCTAAAATGCGTAGGTTCGGAGGATGAAATACGCAATATTTGCGTATTATCACTCATAGTTATAGCATACTAATTAATGGATATTGTAGGGAGAGAAGGATGGATGATGGCCGAAGATTTTTTTATAAAATGTCTAATAGAGGATTAAATCCTGACACCGTCACTTACAACACTCTTATAGGTGTCTTCTGTCGTGTGGGAAAACCTCTTATCGCACTAAATATTTTAAATGAAATTCAAGAATGTGGTCAAGAACCGAATGGCATGACATATTCTATTCTGTTAGATGGCTTATGCAAAAATCAATGCCTTTCTAAGGTAATGGACTTATTTCAAGAGATGGAAGATTGAATCTTGCATCTTAATATTGTATCTTATAACATCCTCGTTAATGGTATCTGTAGAGAGGGAAAATCTAAGACTGCTAGGGAACTCTTTGATAATCTTCCTATAAAAAGTTTGCAACCTAATGTTCGTACATACACTATTTTGATTAATGGATTCTGCAAGGAAGCCATTCTAAGCGAATCAAAAGAATTACTTGGAAGAATGAAAGAGAGTGGTTTCTCGCCAAATGCTTGCACTTATAATGTTATTATCCAGAATTTCTTCAAAATGATGACAAATTGAGGGCAATGCAACTTGTTTGCGAAATGGTTAACAAGGGATTCTCGGTTGATGCATCCACAACTTCTCTATTGATCTATGCTCTGACCAATGATGAATCGAGTCGAATCAATTTTGAAAATGCTTCATAGAGTTGTATAATTTATCTCCAGTTTTGAATGTGAGGTCGAAATTTTTACCTTATGGCATGCTAAAGAATCAAGATTGTGGGAGGAAAGGTTCTTCATGGAGATGATTAAGTACCGTGGTTTTTTATACCGATGAAAATTGAGATAAATGAAATACCTGATTTGGGATTACAGTATAGCTCTAGAGCTTTACGGGATCAAATTTCTCCCAATAATGTAAAGATGGTACAGAGGAGCTTCAATCAAATTCCTCCAATATTCATCTAAGAAGAATATTTATATGTACGTACTGATGAATTTCCATTTTGCATTTATCCTGGATGGAGTAATAAAATCATGGATCATATGCATTTTATTTTATGGGCCATTGGTTGTGAGGCTGCTAGGGTGATCCTATGATTGAGTTTTTGGATGGTGCCAACCTAGTTGGGATTGTCCTATGCTTAGTGATAATATGCACCTTCTGTTTTTTTGTTCTTCTTATTCTTACTATGTATTTTTCAATTTGATTAATATATTTAGAGACTCATTTGAGCCTTTTGCTTAAAAAATTCTACATATATTTAACCTTTTACTTGCTAGTTTAATCTTAGAAATACTTGAGTTAATATAGTTCTTGAATGGTGATTACTGGGACACCACATTTGAGTTGATGGAAGTTCAAATGCCTTACTATTATATAATTCTAATGAGCATTGATTAATGACTACCCCTTGAGCACACTACTATTGGTACAAAACTGGCCATCGGCCATACTGGGGGGGGGGGGGGGGGGGGGATTACTTGTAATTAATGGAAATTCAGATTGTTATGTGATAATTTGAGAAGAAATTTTACCTTTATAGAATTCTTATAAGCACTAATTAATGAACTTCCCCTTAAAAACTTTCCCTAAAATAACCATCGTACCTCTACAGAATTCCAATATGCTAAATAGAACACAAATTTTGAGTTACGACATTATGCTTATATTACATGTTTCAATTGTTCTGTATTATTGTAAAACATTATGATAATTCACTAAATTTCGAGCTAATATTTATTGTATATATGAATCTCATTATTCATCTACCAAAATAAGTCTGTTTCCCCTTTACTGTGATGTCATGAGAGTTCCTTTATTATGTAACACATATCAATTTTTTAATCTTTCTTTTTTATTGGAGGAATTTCAAATTACCGATGCAATTTTGACTACTAGAGGAGAGTTGCATTTAGATCTGCAAAATTAACGAAGTGTTTCTTTGTCACAGTCAAGATAACTGCGCAAATAAAATATGCTCTATTTTTTATTTCGCGTTGTGTATGAAGACTTGTTACAACTAAATATTTGCAAAAATAGGTGTCTATATGTGCACGGAAGTGTGTTTTATATTCTTAAATCTATAATTTTTTCTAACACTAGATTTGTTGACCGGGTACTTTGGAAGATATTATTATTATTTGGGATAGACAAGTTTGTTTAAGACCTGCCATGTCATCAAATGTTCACTAATTGGTGTTTATATTTTAGCAAACTGTTCTCAATTTTTGGCACACTTTTAAACAGTGCCAAAATTTGGCACTGCTTAAAAGTGTGTTAGATTATCATTAAATCGTGCCAAAATTGGCACAGTTTTAAACTGTAGCAAATTTTTAACATCAATGTGTGCCAAATTGGTGTTTTTGGTTTAGTGTAAACATTGAAAAATAATGTACATATATGTGCATTATATTATCGTATATATTTTCTTTGTTAGGAAAATAGTGTGTCAAAATAAACGAGTGTGTGTGTGGTATGTATCGTATACCGAGTGAATCTAGATGACCAATGGATTCGTGCACAAGTCTATGGAAGAGGATTGAGACCTTTAGGGGATGTCGTTTAGCCACCCAATGGCCCATAATTAAGCAAATACTATCACAAGTATCGTCGGGACCTTTGATATTGTGGACGTTATAATGTTGAACGACGCAATAGAGGCACAAAAGAAAACAACCGATGGGATTTCCAGAACGACACCCCTACCACGATAAAAGCCCGTAGGGGGTCACCCGCATCTTCACCAACGTTATTCTCATCTAGGGATTACTCCCTCAAAAGGTGCAACATCGACCAATCGACTCTCTCATTTTATGATTTCAACCCCCCAAATCTTGGAGTAGGGACCAAAATACTAGGGATGAACTTTGGATTTAATAACCGAAACTAGGCCCCCTAGCCTTGGTCAACTACGAAAGAGGATCTGAAGCTGAGGTTTAATCGTGTTCACCATTGATGCATCGTTTGTTCCAAACACAAGCCTGGAAATGAGATTGTGAGAATTAAGCTTTTGAAGAAAGGCCTGAAATGAAAGGTTAAGGGAATGCTAAAGGGTTATATTACTTATGTCCTGATGTAGTAAAGTTCATTGGCTTAAATAGGGGTTGTTGTGAGCTATTAACAATAAATTTTTTCTATTTGTAAATTTCAACTGTCAAGTCTAAAATTGTATGAGTGGACTAGACAATGTGTCAAAGTATTAATGGGGGATGAAAGAGATGTTATCAAGGAGAAGAAGACGATTATTAGAGTAGAATAATATATATGGACTATGGAGGGAAGAACCAGGCTTGCATAATCCTAATTTTTTAAATGTTTTGTTTGAAGGCCTTGAATCTAAGGATTTGTGTCACTACACGTGGATGCAGCACATGTTACACAGAAAGAGAAAACCAAATAATATTATGTGTTCTCGTTAAAACAAAATGGAGAATAAAAAAGGAACACTACTTACAAAAAAAAGGGTCGAAAACGTTATACGCAATAATGCCTTCACCAGTTATGGCTAATGTTGTAGTCAAGAGAGAGTAGTTGTGTTCACGAAACATATACAAATAAATGCCGACTCGCATAAAAGTTTTAACGGCTAAGGATGAAAAAATCACGTGGAATTGAAATGTTTCATGCAAAACTTCTCCTTATAATTATGTGACACCTTATGGCTGCTTCCATAAAGTCTTGCATACTTTTATTTTTTTCACAATATGTATTTATTTGGGTACATTACCAAAAAGTCCAACATACTTAATTTTTTTTCTCTATGGGTAATATACTTATATTTTTTGACAAGAATGACAATGTATTTAAGAAACGAAATACTACCCAAAACTAGGGCTGAAAATTTTTGACACGATAACGCGTTTACGATAATGACCCGAACATGACATGATTAGTTTATATAGATTTAAGAGTATCCAAAATTTATACTCAAATAAAAAATAACGCGACTAAAAAATAACACGGCTAACCCGAATTGCAACCCCTATCCAAAACTGAGGTCAGCTTACAACTTGTTGCCCTAAGAGACAACTGGTCTCCCCCTTCAAGGTGGAAATTCAACCTGTATTTCTTCTATATATTATGCATAAACTCAACTTAATTCAGTAAGTCTTTTTCCCCATTACTTAGGTCGATGGCTACATGGATCATGTTTCTTCATTCCGTTGTGTGTAAAAAGGCGCAAAATAACATGTCCTTAAGGCTCGCCTTGAGGCCTTTTGGAGCTAAAAATCTCATAATTGGTATCAGGGGAAGTCACTATTCATCTAATTTGTCATATCTTAGAGGTTGGGACCATGTCGTTGAACCCCCATGGATTTGACCTTTAGTACTAAATCTCAATTGTTAATTCTTTAATTGTAATGCGTATGCATTTTAAGATATATACAGGGGCTTGTATGTTAGGTTGACATACTTCTACTTATAGATGATGTTATTGAGGTGAATTTCTCTAATTTGTTAGGGAATTTATTTATTATCATTTAGGGTGTTGTGAATGTAGCAATGGGAAATGCCTTTGAGATTAGTGATGCCTTACTTGCAAGTTCACAAGTATTTTACTTTCAATGCATGATTTTATTTACTTTTGTAACTTTATACTTGCAATCCTCTTGTTAGTTTGCAATTCACGTTTCGAAAAATAAGCCAAGTCTGAGTACTTGGCTGAATTCATTGGATAATGGGGCACAATATGTTGGACAGGGGTAGTATTTGGACCAATAAAGGGTTAAATTATATTCAACTCAAGGAGTCATCGAAAAATGTATATGGTTATTGTTGATGTAAAAAATTAGATTATCTCTAATTATTTAATCACAAATAAAATAAATAAGACAAAAGAATTTTTAAAGTGGTTCGGCCTTAAAAGAATGGCCTACGTCCACTGTTTTTGTTATTGCTGAATGTTTGGGAATTCTCGATAACGAGGTTTTTACCAAGAAATTCCGAGTCCCTTACAATGAAGATGATACAATGTATTTATAGCCCTGAGGCTTTACATGTGAAAGGGTAATACATAACTGTCCAATAAGCGTTTAATTATTTAATCACAGATAAAATAAATAAGACAAAAGAATTTTTAAAGTGGTTCAGCCTTAAAAGAATGGCCTACATCCACTGTTTTTGTTATTGCTAAATGTTTGGGAATTCTCGATAACGAGGTTTTTACCAAGAAATTTCGAGTCCCTTACAATGAGGATTATACAATGTATTTATAGCCCTGAGGCTTTACATGTGAAAGGGTAATACATAACTGTCCAATAAGCGTGTACATCTGTCTGATAATAACCAGCATTTAATGCGCATTTAATCCTCTTAATTGTCTGGTAATAAATGCTCTGATCAAGGTGCAGCTCGGACCGCCTAAGTATCTCGGTATCCATGAGTTGCTCGGTGCAATAAAGTTCCTCGGAGAATACCTACTGCTCGGAGTATTTGAGCTGGTCGGGGAAGTTGAGTTCCTCGAAGTCAAGGTGTTGTTCAGAATTATTTGTTAGCGCCATGCAGATTGACACGTGTCTTCAGACTAATTTTGGTATCAATAGTTATCGAGTCTGACACATATTCAAAAACCAACAAATTACAGAATTATAGAAGTATTTTGAAAGATATGAATTGTAGATGATTGACAGGTTCGTGCCAACCTAATTACGATGTCAATAAGTTAAAATTAACAAACTCGTAAATATGTTTGAATTACATAAATTTGTTAAACATATACCCATTTAGTTTTGCTCAATTCTAACTAGTAGAGAATTAGTTAGATAATCATCCCCACTCGTGCATGTATGTATCATTGCAGACCTCGTCAATATTGTATTTTACTTTTTCTTTCTTCTCTTCTTTTTTATTTAAGTATATATTATCTCTAACATCTTGGGATCATCTTATTGATTTACATTTCTCTTATATTATTATTTTGGTCATACACCAATTGCGAACAATATAAGTGATTTTTTTTTTAAATAAATGAAGATAGAGGATCCATTTGCCTAATACATCTTGAATATTTAGAAAGCCCTCTTTGTCTTTATTAACAAATACTGAAAAAGTTGTCAACCTTTCACACCCTTTAGTCTAATTATCCCATCTCAGAAAATGCCAATCTACCAAATCACAAACCTTTGATTTTCTTCCACCGCCCTATTAGTTATATACAATAAATAGTGGAATTAATCAAAGATCTTAGATATAAATTTTATATAAGAAAATGCACACATGCAATATTTTTTTGACCAAGTCAAGTAACTCTAAAGTTGGACTATTACCATTTGAATTCTTTAAGTGGTTGCAAAATTTAATCACGTCCTCTTCATTTCTCATTATTGGAAATCACTTTGAGAGGTTAATATTAGTGGAACAATTTTTCGTTATATTTTATTCAAGAGCCTTTTTGGTGATCTTCTTAGTTCCAAACCAAATAGATATCATTTTCTACAAAGAATGCTACATCAATATATTACACTAAGGAGATTCATCAATAGCATCATAAGAAGTTTTGAAAAATTGACATTGAGCAAGCACAACTATTATAGTGCTACTATAATCAGTTATCAAGTTTTGAATTTTTCTACTTCAACGTGTCATTAACCATCTTAATTTCTTTGCTCATAGCTATTCATTACTGGTGTTGTTAAGATCTTGGGATCATCTCTGATTCCATAAGAAAAAAGGACTTATACTTTTTCATTTTTAGAAGTGGGTCAATCTCTAAAGCCCTTGGAAAAATTTTATTAAAACAAATTTTCCACCGGTTAATACGAGGAAGGATGATATACCCTTAAATATACAATTTACAATTGACTAACTTAACTTTTATCTATACAATCTCAGTATCTTTTCGTGATACAACTGCAATTTTCGAATACTATGATGGAGTGTTGATTTCATGGATATGTGCGAAGTGACACAAACCGTATCTAATACGGCATGTTCAATTTGAGCAATAAAGTACGATATATAAGCAAAGGGGGTGGATATATCCATTTAAAATATCAATTACAATTTCTAAAATGACTTAATGTGAAGGTATTTAATATCATGTCGCTTGGCAGTTAGGATACCTTGGTATAAGTCTAGAGTTTCACCTTTCATGGTAGATCCTTCTCCATAAAATTGGACACATGCCACCTTAAGGTCCCATTTCATCACGAATCTAACGTATTCCCGCACTAGGCATAAAAAAATTTCATAAGGACAACCATTGTTATTTAGCTTAAACCATCGTCTACGAAGCTTCACCCAATTAGTTGTGATGATTTGCATTCGAGTCTCTCTAGGCTTCCTTAGCCATAACAGGTCAACCACAATTGGTTCCCTCCATGTGAGAACATGGGCTATCTGATAAAGATAAAAATATCTTGGACATAACTATCACTGCATCTATAGTTTTAGATGAGGACCAAACAAGGTTTTCAAATATGATGATAAGCACCCAAAAGTGTATGATTTCTTCCCCAAATAGAAGAATTTTAGTCACTCGGTTTAATTAAAATTGGTCTTATGTTCGTATTTTATCATCTTGTAGGTCAACACGCAGTCGCGGTATTAAATGATGCTAAATCTACGTATTTGCTACAAAGTAGCGGTTAAAAGCATGCATCGAAGAAATAAAAGGAGACCGCGAAGTCTGAAGTCCATTTATGATCTTGCCCGATGAGTTTCGATGCCCGAATCCAGTCCCGAGCCTTCTCCCGAACCCTAGCCTAACTCGGACCTGTCCTAATCCTTCCCCGAGACCGGTGTGTGTTGAGTTTGTACTATTATCATTTTTAGATTTTTTTATTTTGAGTCATTTTATTTTTAGGAATTATTTTATATTTAATTAGAATTTTCTATGATTTATTTCCTATTTTTATATTTATTTATTTTGATTTTTGATTTTTGTTAGTTTTTAATTTTTAATCTTTATTTTATTTTATTGTAATGTATTTTTATTAGGATAAGTTTTTCTTTAGGAATTGATTTTTTTAGTTTTATTAAATTTTATTTTTTTAGGACTTTAGTTTTTATTTTTAGATTTTTAGTTTTTATTTCTTTTATTTTATTATTTGAGTTTCTTTTAGAATTTTATTTTTAATTGATTTTAAATTTTTAGTTTGTTCGTTTTCTTTTTTTTTTAGTTAGTTTATTTTTTTTTATGTGTACAATCTAACACACACACACACACACATTAACTACCTACACCTAACACACTAACCCCTCCCATTTCATCTCCTCCAACACACCCCTTTCTTTAATCTAACTTCTCCATCATTACCACACTACCTACCAACCTCCAAAATAACAACCACCACATCCTAATCTAACCATCCCTTTAAACCTTCCCGAACCCGGAATCTACCCCGACACCTGAATCGGGTCATGAAGCAACCCGATTCCAACCATACCCATTTCTCAACTTCCATTAACCCAAAACCCGTTGCCCCCACATCCACCAGCTACCCAATTCGGGCAAAGCTAAACCCGAAACCTGTCAACCCGCCTCCGACCAACCAACGCCATCTCGGACCTGCTCAAACCCATTCCGGTGACCACCAATCAAGCCTGCGACTCTAACTCCAACCAACTTCAATTTTCGGCTCTAAAACTCGAGTTCCAGTTTATCCAACCACAACCCATTTCTATATTATAACCCAGAATCTGACCGGACCTCAAAACCCAAACCCATCCATCCTTATCTCTCCCAGAAAAATAGGAACAAACCTTGGTCCTTTTACCCAAAGAAATACACGTGCATATCCCTCCAATTAACCCATACTTTGATTTGATTTTCAAATCCCCGAAATATCTCCAGGAATCATTACGTGGGTTATAAAAATTGAAAGGGGCAACTGAAAAGAAAAAGAACACACGACAGAGGCACATCAGACGCAGAGAGAGAGAGAGAAGCAATGTATATTATGTATACTTTAGGAGCATAAAAAAATTCAGAAAAAATCCAAAAAAATTAGTTTAGTTTAGAATAATTCTTAGATTTGTTTTTTTAGACTTCTTGCTGGAATTAAGTGCTGAAAATTGTGAAGAAGTTAAACACGTGTCAAGGTGCATTTCAAGACATATTTAGAAAAAAATTGTGTATCGTATTTCTTCCTTCTCTTTTTAATTTATATCCTTCTTGACATATTATTGATTGTTGTTTATGCACACATGAGAATGTTTGGCTAAACACCCCATTCAAGGGGTGAGATGCACTGTGTATGATATTAATTTAAATAATTAATTTCATTAATAGTATATATCAAGGTTAATTAATTTAAACGGTCACAAATTAATTTATGTATCGAGAGATAGTAAATTAATTTTGCAAATTAATGTTTGAATTTAGGAATCGAACTAGAGATAGGTTTTTCCTAAATTTGAATATTAATTCGGTATTGGAATTTGAGGATTGATACAGTTTTCGTTAAATTGATCCTAGCGGGTAATTTTCTGAAAATAGTATAATTCCTAATTTTTCATTGTGTGATATTTTTAAATAAATTTTCTGAAAAAGATTTTATTAAATTTATAATTTTAACGAGAGTTAGATTATCGATTTAATATTATCTCGAAATATTTTAAATTAATAAATTGAGAAATTAAAATAATTGATCATGCGGTGTAATCCCATCTCTTGACCTTCTCACATATTTCACATTCGGTTGCAGATTATTTTTCCATTATTTAGTCATTTAATAATTTTAGCATTTAAGTAGTTAATTTTTCCCTTGAAATTGTTTTAAAAATAAAAAAAATATATCTTAGTAAAAATTGAATTGCAAGTGTTCACATTAATTGTTTCACCATTGAAAGTTGGGTTGATACCCGTACTTATCGCAATACGAGTTGTTTTAGACAAGTTTTGCAGGTATTCAAGGAATTTTGAGATTGGCTTTTGAAGACAACGACCATACGCAAAATGCCACTTGTCATATGGCATTATTCTTTCCACGCTGGAAATAAACACAACAAATATCAACATGGATGATTGTATATATAAATTGAATAGTCTAAGCCTTGCAGTCAACCAATTGCCAAGAGTTAAGCTTTAGGTTCAAGTAACAGGAAGCAACTAGCACACCACAGGTCATCCCAAAGTACTCCCAAATAGAGGTAGTTAATTCACCTGTAGATTAAACATGCTGAGCATCCTCAATATCCCCATTTTTGCAACAATTACATTTCGAAGTTATTCTGACACCGCCTTCATAGTATAGCCATCCAAATTAATTTTTCATCCATCAACTGCCATATAAAGATCAACATTTTTGAGGAATTATATGGTGAAAGTTGATCCGCAAGTTTAGAAATATTTCTTTGCGTAATTAACTCCCAAACACCTGTACTAATGAGTTTTCCTGAGGAATTACCTTTCCAAATAAGGGTATCAACCTTTTTCATACTAGCCAATTTGGTTTCTATAAAAACTGCATTCGTGCTCTTAACGTAAAAATTTAGTTGTGACCAATCCCACTCATTATTGTAAAGTCTTTCGATTTCCATCCTTTCTTATGCACAGGGAGTGTAGCTTAGGCATCTTCATAGCAAATTGCACTCTCTTTCCCAACAATCCAAAGCAATTATTGCTCAAGATCATTTCAAACCTGTAACATTATTCTCCATACGTGTGAGGGGGAAGGCCTGGCTGATATAACTACCAGATGATGCAGCCTACTATTTCCCTTAAGATTTTGTACACTAATAATTTTATGTTGAAATCCTTACTGGAACTTATTAGTGTTCCCTCTCCTGTAAATTTAACAGTTAACAGTGTTTTTTGTCCTGTAATTTAATATATATATATATATATATATATATATATATCACCTCGTGGTTTGTGGAGTTTAGTTTAGCCATCAATTGAATATGTTGGTGGGTATTAGGATGGTCATTGTTAATCAATTTGGTAATGTATTTAATTCACATTCTGTGTTTAGTGGAAATGTTATTTTGTGTATTACTAACTTTATATGCAATACGCAATTGCAGATGGGAATGAAGTTCTACAACAACAGACAAATGTATGTATGACCAAATAGAATAATTGTACAAATGAAAAAATAAATTTAACTACCCATTTATTGTTTAATGATTTGTTTTATTCTTATTTGTTTTGTTTTTTTAATTTTAATTCTTGACGAGGGACATATATTTAATTAGTTCAGAAGACAGCGGGCATAAAAAGGATAAACCATCCTCTCGCTGATGAACCATTTTTTTACACAAGAGTTATAAATATGTTATCATGGTGTCCATTAAGGTAGTTTTAGTTTTGGGGTCTTCTCGACCCTAAAGGTAGGAGGTATGGCCTAGTGGGCTAACCACTTCTTTTTAAAGCTGATGATGCTTTAGAAATCCAAATTGTTCCCTTTTGGACCTTTAGTGCATATATAGAATATCCAGTTTATAGTTTAGAATTATATACAAGGTTACAGTCAGATATTTTAAGGAGCTTTTCAAGCATCATGTCATCTTTGAATATGAATTTGAGTGTTTCTAAAACATGGAAGTTGTGTTGGGGGGGGGGGGGGGGGGGAACTCTCTAAAATCTAGGCATTGGAACACATCTACACATGTATGTGTGCACTTTTTTATTTTATTTATGTTATAATAAACACACCCTACATCATCATCATCATCATCATCATCATCCTTGCCTTAATCCCATCATATGGGGTCGGTCACATGGATTCTCCTTTTCGATATTGATCTATTATATGCAATATTATCATTCAAGTTTAGTTCCTTAAGATGTATCCTAATAATTTCCTCCCACGATAGCTTAGGGCGGCCCCTTTCTCTTATACCCTCTATTTCCAATAATCTTCCTCTTATTGTAGGTGCATCTACTAGTCCATGCAAAATATGTCTGTACCACCTAAGTCTACTTTCTCTTAATTTATCGCTAATCGGAGCAACTCCTAACTTTTCTCTCACGTACTAGTTTTTAATTTTGTCCTTTCTAGTAATTCATATCATCCATCGGAGCATCCTCATCTCACTAACATGGAGACTTTGTTCATGTTTTTTCTTTAAATATCAATACTTCGCTCGATATATGGTCGCTAGCCTAACAACTGTTCTATAAAATTTTCCTTTTTATTTATTTGTTATCCTTTTATCATATATCACCCCACTTATTTGTCTCCATTTCATCCAATCAGTTGATATTCTACTCCTAACATCCTCATCAATATCCCCATTACTTTGTAACACTGAACCTAAATAAAGAAACTTATTAGTTTGGTTTATCACTTTTTCTTCAATCTTTAACAGCATGCTATACGACGCCTCATTATTAAAATTACATTCCATAAATTTCATTTTATTTCTACTGATTTTTAGCCCCTTAGACTCTAAGGCTTTTCTCCAAGTATCTACTCTCATCATTAAAACCTACCTTAAAGTGTCTACTAAAACTATATCATCCGCAAACAACATGCACCATGGGACATTTTATGTAATACACTGATTATGATTGATTTGGTAGCCAGAGAGTTACACCCCACCTCGTCTGGGTGAGGGAAAGTAATGGTTCATATATGTATATTTGCACTCTTCTAACATCGAGGACTTTTAGCTCCACTGGTAAAGCATGTGATTGGTGATGAACATGTCAGGGGTTCAAACCCCACTGACACCAGTTTGTGGATATAGAGTTAATAAAATCTCTATACCATTGGGTGTGGTGGTTAAAGTGGGGACAATATTGGTGGTGGAAAAGTGGCGAGGACGTTAGGCACCCTAAGGGGGTGGATTATAACAGACTGGCTATGGTTGATTTGGTGTGACACCTCGCCTAATAAAATACCAGGTGATCAGTCCTATATCAAATTAAACAGGAATCTCAAATGATTTCATTCTCACCATCACTGTCGAAAACCAATTTATTTATTGATAACTTATTAGGCCTGGTGTCAAATTTTAAACTTTTTAATCTTTTTTAACTAAAACACACAAGTAAATCCATTCACACGAGAATATAAACAACAAATGTAATGAATAAATAAATAACTGATAACTCTCGGCAAAGCATAATACAACCATATCGAACAAAATGCTAGAAATAAAACAAATGACAAAGTTGGGAAATATGCCTGAAAGTTACACAATACCTCCTATCTAGATCATAAGAATAGAGGCATCTAAATAATCCCTGCTAGCATCCATAACTGTTGCAGCAATGTCTGATTCGAAAGAACATCCAGGCATCCCTGTGACTGGACACCTAAAAAGTATACAAAGGAGAAGAAAAAGAAAAATAAATACGAGTCATAGCCCATGTTTTAAAAAAAATTAGCAAGTTCTTAACATACTTTAATATTTAAAATATTATATTCTCCAAATTTAAACTAGTGTCGTACTCCCATGAGATACCCCTCGCCTCTCATCTAACAGTGCACACCTAACGCGTGTATTTCAAACACCCTAGTTACGCTACCCAGCCTAACTAGCATCTCACCAAACCATCTAACACCACAGGCTATCTCAACCACCCGCATATGTACTATCCTAAGCTTTAGCTCACTTATACTTTTAATTCTTGCTTATAATTCATCCGTTCATAAATAACTCTCACTTCCACTCGCCAATTATCTTAAAATGAAATTTGTTAACCAGGGTGCCCATACACCCTATACCCGTGCTTATCCGCACAAAATAATACCCGCCTTTACTGGCCTTAAACCTCAATATAACTTTGATCTCACAGCTTTCGACATCTACTACTTTCATGCGTGGGACGTCTCGCAAAGTGAAATCCAAATAAGGAACCTTCCTGATACACTACTACGCATCTCTGTCGGTTATAACTATGTACATGAATAACAACCGAGGTACCCAGCCCATGTACTAAATACCAAACATCTCCCCACTTCCAACTTTGCATCAATCTTCGTGCGTGGGAAGTCTTGTAAAGAAAAATCCAAACAATGAACCCTCCTGATACACTACCACTTAATATTTACGGTCGTTGAGATCCGTTTGGCCCTCTGTCCGTAGAATGTACCCCTAAATTCCCATCTCGTGCCATAGAAATATACTCATTCACTCTAATGTAAATCCCAACTCTTCCCATTAACAATTTAAGTCTCATAACGTCAAAGGGATACACTAAATCCCAACCAATTTATCCATTTAATTATACTAAGAACCATAATCCAAAATGTCCTAGGGTTTAACATCTCTTAGCTCCCGACATTTTCTACTTTCATGCGTGGGACGTCTCGCAAAACGAAATCTAAACAAGGAACCCTCCCGATACACTACTATGTAGCTCTGTTGGTCATTAAGATATGTCGGTCCAGAACCTAAGTCTATTACTCGTTTCATATAAAATAACTTTGACTAGTTATTACACTATCCACATCTTAGTGTTATTTGTCTCGTATATAGTTATCTCATCTTATATACGTATATCATATTTTATTCCAGATTTTATATTCCCAAATGATCTATAAATTATCTCACATGGCCTTCTTTATCTTAATACATATGTATATTTGTTTTCCCATCTCATATATTTATACATAATATACTATACACATCAAGTATATCCATACTTATATATCACACACTATATAAGTATAATAACCATCCCTCGGAGCTATAACTCAATGGATGCAGTCTCTACAATGATATCATCTTCCAGGAAATTACTCACATATCATCCTGGGTTACTAGCGGTCGGACTCTCACACCGACTTAGTAAAAACCAAATCACAACGTATGGGAAGCAGTCAAATCTCCTCACCTAAAAGTGAGATTGAATCATACCCAAGACATCTCACCCAGAATAAAATCACACAATATAAATAAGGGACGACTATGACCTAGGGACTATACGCTCCCTACTCCTCAAGCCAGGGGCCTCACCCACATTGTGCAACTTTCCATGATAGCACTAGACGGGTATGTTTCACATAAATATATCAATCACACACAGATATATTTACAATCATATCATATATATATGGCTATCCATGCCTATCTCACTTGGCGGTAGCCTAAAATCAAAATATACCAATTCGTATAATTTATAAGTATACACACAACTTATTTTAATCCCAGAAGTATACACTCACTTATGATGCAATTCTCACATTTATTTTTGGATAATAGCTTATCATGTCTAGCTAGTATTCTAAATTCATCCTACTCACGCATTCATATTTTACTCACATATAATCGGCATATGTATACATATTCTACACGCATAAATATATATATCTAAACCCGTCGAATATAATTTATCGAGTGTCGCTCATCTCAAACACTCTTCCAATTTATACCCCAGATTTTATCCCAACTAACCCAAGGGTCACGTAGCTCTCATTTAATCATGTAGAGGTCCTCACACTCCATTTAGGATTCCCTAACATCTATTTCCAGAATGGAATTCTTCTCCAATCTTTTTTGTCCAAGAAAACTTCTCAAATTTTTCTATCAAAATCGAACCGATGTGTCCATAGAAAAATGAACCGGTTTCGCCGAAAATGAACTGATCCGGCCACAAAAAACGTACCTATCAGAAACTCAAATAAACGAACCGGTTCGGTACTCCAAAAACGAACCGTTTCGGAACTCAATTAGTTTCAAGAGTCCATCTTCTTCAAATCCAAAAATTAGTTCTAAAACTCATCCAACTCAAATTCTAGGGTTTCTAACATCACCCAACCTCAATATAATCATCTATACCCTATTATTTACCCAACACAACAATTAATTTCAAGGAATTCATCCATTTCTAAGAATTTAAACCCTAATTCTTATTCATGCAACTCTTCCATTTTCTCACCAAAAATAATACCATTAACATTGATTTTAATTCAGATTTCATGTAGGATTATTATCTCATCAATTTCTTATGAAATCATCTTCCAAAAATCCATTTTATGAAAGAATCCCAAATCCAAAATCATATAGTTTCTACACCAACTATAATATGGATTATAAACACACTAAAAGAATTAAAGCAAGTTAAATACTTGCCTCGTTGGATAAATTCGACAACCTCGTCCCGAGAATCCATCAGAGTTGGACTGAGCCTCTTCTTTTCTCCCTTCTCTTCCTTTCTCTTCTTCTTACTTTCTTTTTTTCCTTCCTCGCTTTCTCTCGTGGATTTTTAAGAGAGAATAAGGGTTTGTCCCTTATTAAACCCAAAATTGACTCGTATACACAAATGCGAGTCCCAACTTATCAAAAAGTCCCCGGAACCCAAACACTACCGCCAGGTACTCTATTCTGACTATCTCAGTCCTTCCGATACCAACCGTGCCCTTGAAATCTCCATCTAAATCACTTATCAAAATTCACATCTTAAACGCAACATATCTCCACACATGTTTTCCAGATAAAAATAACATCACCTGTCGCTTTTGTTCACCTGTGACATGAAATAAAATTAGTCCATCTCATTTACTTTAAATTCTCAGAGTATTAAATTACACCCACTCATGTAATTTAAATATTCGTTAAAGTAGGGCTATTACATTTGGTAGCCCGAGAGTTACATCCCACATCGCTTGGGTGAGGGAAAGTAATGGTTCATATATGTATATTTTCCCTCTTTTAACACCAAGGACTTTTAGCTCCACCGGTAAGGCATGTGATTGGTGATGCACATGTCAGGGGTTCAAACCCCACTGACACAAGTTTGTGGATATAAAGCTAATAAAAACCACATACCGCTGGGTATAGTGGTTAAAGTGGGGACAATATTGGTGGTGGAAGAGTGGGGTGTTACATCTTCTTGTATGTCTTTAGTAATCTCATCCAAAACTATGACAACTAAGTAAGGGCTTAAGGCCGATCCTTCATGTAGACCCACTTTAATCGTAAAGTCATTAGTTTCTCCACATATAGTTCTTACTCTAGTCTTTTTGTTATCATACATATCTTCAATAACTTTAATATAACTCATAATGATTCTTTTCCTCCTTCAAGCCCACCAAATTATATCTCTAGGTACTCTATCGTAAGCCTTTTTAAGTCTATAAAAACCATATATAAATTTTTATTCTTATATCTACATTTCTCCATTAACTGTTAATAAGTAAATAGCTTATGTGGTAGATCGGTCTGGCATAAATCAAAATTCATTGTCTGAAATAGTTGACTCATTTCTTAATCTTTGTTTTATAACCTTTTCTCATAATTTCATAGTGTGATTCATCAGTTTGATTCCAATATAATTATTTTTATTTTGTATATCCCCTTTATTTTTATACAAATGTATTATGGTACTTTTCCTCAACTCACCTGGCATGTTTCCTTCTCTTAAAATTTTATTAAATAAATATGTTAAACATTTTATCCCTATACTTTTAAGGGGCTTCCATAACTCTATGGATATTTTATCCGGGCCAACCGCTTTATTCTTTATCATTTTTCTTATTAATATATCTACTTATTTTTCAGTAATTGGACATACCATTCATGTATTCGGTCCAATATTCTCGACATCTTTTTGGGGATATTCTTCATTTAATAATCCTTGAAAATAATCTTCTCATATATCTAGAATTTATTTATCGTTAATTAATATATTTTGATTTATGTCTTTAATACACTTAACTGGACCCATATCCCTTGTCAATCTATCTTTATTCTTAGTCAGTTTATATATTTCCTTTTCATCTTCCTTGGTACCTAATTTATTATAAAGATTATCTAGTGTGTTTTGTTGCACATTTCTAATAATATTTTTACTTAATTTTTTAATTTATTATATTTTTCTAAATCTTCTTGATTTATACTCTTTTGCCACTCTTTAAAACTTATTCGTTTCTTTTGTATTATCTTTTTCACTTCCTCATTCCAACACCAAGTCTCATTTTTAAATAATCTTTTTCCTTTAGTCTCACCTAAAATTTGCTTACCTATTTTCTCGATATCATTCTTTGTTCTTGACCAAATGTTGTTAACATTATTGTCCCAATTCCATTTCATGTTTAACAGGAACTTCTGCCTAAATTCTATCTCTTTGCATCCTTTTAAATCCTTTCATTTATATTTTGATAAGTTATTTTCTCTTTTCGGTACTTAAATCTTTTAATTGCTAAATCTATTACTAATAGGCGATGTTGATTTATTAAGCTTTCACCTGGTATACTTTACAGTCTTTGCCTGTGTACGAGTCTCTTCTTCTAAGTAAGAAATAGTCTATTTGAGTTTTATTCTCTTCACTTTTAAATGTTATTAAATGTTCTTCCCTTAAAAAAATGTGTATGTTAATGCTAGATCGTATGCCTTACCAAATTTTAAGATAGTTTCCCCTCCTTCATTTCTCTTACCAAAACAACAGTCTCCGTGTGTCCTTGAATAACTATACCGTTCTACTCTTACATGTCCATTCAAGTTACCTCCTAAAAATATGTTTTCATGAGTGGGAATTTGTTCTAATACTTCATCTAATAATTCCCAAAATTATTTATTTACACTCCCTATAACATATTTATACTTGTATGTATAGTCGTAACGTAAATAATTTAATGATTGGCTAAGAAATGTATTAAGAAGTTTTTTTGTAGAGAAAAATAAATTCATAATAATTCCATATTATGAACGTGTGATATGTGCACATTGGTTTGTACTACATAAAAGATTTCAATATATCAAGTTGTGATATTTGGCCACTGTTCTATGTGCATTTTCTATACACATCCATTGTACTGGTTGAGTCTTTTAACCTTTGCTGGTATGGAACCTCAGTATTCTTGATTAGTTCTTGTAGCGTCATTTACAACACATATTAATTCAATTATTGTATTGGAGTTGAATGCAAAATAAGCTTATTTATATTGAAACTGCATGAATCATAGACTACCAATTTACATGCCAATTTATAAATCTGGAAGCCATATTTAAGATTTTTAATTTTATGATTAATAAAATCCCGATAGTTTTTCAATTGGTCAAATTGTTCCTTTATTATATTACATATAATAAAATAGAGGTTGTACTTTGGTATGATGGCAAGTGCCTTCACTCAAGCTATAATTGGTCTCGGTTCGAGACATGGGAGCCGCCTTTTCATATATAGGAGTAAGGCCAGTTGGCATCCACCTCTCTCACACCCTGCAGTTAAGCGGGAGGTTTATCCACCGGGAACAATCCTTTTTTATATAATAAAACAATTATTATTGTTCTTGTTTTTTCTTTATGATCTGATTACCTAGGTCATACTAATATTAATATATCAGTTGGAAATCATGATTACAAAGTTCATAACCTCAAATAAGGATCAGAGGCATTTGAGTTAGATTTTTAAGTAAGATGAACTTACCAATAATTTATCGGATCAGTCTAATTGATTTGTTTGTGGGTTTTGCTGGGATGAAAAATGTAGAAAAAGGTGAATTTCTAAAAAATAGGTTGCAAATATTTATTAGTTTAGAAGTAAAAGGGTGAAAATGTTTCATCCTTTGGACTTCGACACTATGCCAATATGGCCTTGGCCATAAAGAAGTAACAAAAGTTATTAATGTCGAGGTCAAATATGTTGGGATAAATTTGGAAAACTATGGATGGGTCAAATATGTAACTGAATCGAACTTATTGTTTATTGGAGTCGGTTTGCCCAATTTTTATAAATACTTGTGGATAATAAACTGTAGAAGTTGGTTTTCATGAGAATCATAGCACTTTGAATTTACGAACAAACAAAATCATAATGTATGTACTTGTTTATTTCTTGGGTTTGGGTTGGTGGAGGGAATGACAAAGTTCGTCACCAACTAGGCATTAATTAGGTATATGATTTGACACATAATCGAGCAATTAAGAGAAGCTTTGCATTGATAATATTTTTCATGCTTTACAATTGATTATAGCATCCTTTATATAGGCCAGAGAGATCAAAATTGGTTACAAAATCAGCTAACAAATGTAACAAAATTGTCGATGAAAACTAACTATTTGAACACAATTGTCACTGAACACAACTGTCACCCAACTAACTGTGATAATTACCCTCCCCTCAATAACGGATCCTTATCCTCAAGGATCAAATTGGGGAAAATGACTGTGAATGAGATCCCAGTCCTCCCACATGGCATCTTCTGGGATTGTATTGGACCATTGAATCAAGACTTGTACAATGGGTTTGTTACCCCTCTTGATGATCCGTCTATCCTTGATAGCGATTGGTTCCTCCTGTAATTGGCCATCTGATCCAACCAAAGAGAGCTCGTGGCTATGCACATGAATCTAGGGAAGAAGAGTGAGACCTTTAGGGAATGTCATTTAGCCACTCAAAGGTGCATGATTGGGCAAAGACCAGTCATGCAAGCATGGTTCGTCGCCTTTGATACACTGGAGGCTATACGGCGAGCGAGGCAAGAGAGGAACATAAGAAAACAACCAATGGGGGTGCCTAAATGACTTCCCCCACCACAATCAAAGTCTTTAGGGGACCAACTACCTCTCGTCATCATTCTCATCTAGGGATTACCCACTAAAAAGGTGCAACATCGACGAATTGACTCTCGTTCTTTGATTTCAGCCCCTACCGAACCCCAACACTTGGGGTAGGGACCAAAATACTGGGGATGAAGAGTAGCTTGAACAACCGAAACCAGGGCCCCTAGACTTGCTCAACTATGAAAGAGGACCGAAATTGAGGTTCAATCGTGTTCACCATTGATGATCATTTTTTCTCCCCACAAATCTAAGAGTGATTCAACATTTGTTCCCGCACACAAGCTTGTGAAGATTAGGCTTTTCAAGAAGAAGGTCCTGAAATAAAAAGGTTATTTTTGTTAATTTTAGTTGTCAGGCCTAATATTTAATGGATGGAGTACACAAGTTGTTGAAGTATTTTTTTTAAGGGGGATGATAGAGATGTTGTCATGATCTGATTGCTGAAGGAGAAGAAGATTAATATATGGACTATGGAGGGAAGAACCAAGCTTGAAAATAAAAATTTCCTAAATTTTGTTGGAATGTCATAAATTTAAGGGTTTTTGTCAATGTGCACAATGTGGATGCAACACATGTTACATTGAAAAGGAAAACCAAATAATATACTTTGTGTTCTCGTGAAAACTAAATGGAAAAGAAAAAGGAAACGCTCCTTACAAAAAAGTTATACACGTATATACCTTTACCAGTTATGACTAATGTGGTACTCAGGAGAGAGTATCTGTCTTCGCGAAACATATACAAAAAGATGCTCACTCGCATAAAAATTATAATGGTTAAAGAAGTCAAATGCAGCTGGTAAGGAATCACAAATGCTCCATATGCCAAACTTCTCCCTGCAATTGTATGCGGCACTTTATGGCTGCTTTCATAAAGTCTCGCATATATTTTTTTCAATATATGTAAACTTTTAGGTACACTACTAAAATGTATAACATACTTAGATGTTTTTTGCACTCTGAGTAATAATATATATTTATTTTTATGACAAGAATGACAATGATATTACCCAAAAATGAGGTTGTTTTGTACCCTTGCTGCTCCTAAATACAGTTGAGCTCTCCCTTAAAGGTGGAAATTCCATCAGTAATGCTTTTATATAATATGCATAAACTCAACTCATATCATCATGGACCTTCCCCAATTACTTGTGTCGGTGGCTACATGAATCATGTCTCTTCATTCTGTTATGTTTAGCTTTATATCCTTGGTCAAACCAGCGTTTGAAAAGGCATAAAAAAATCCAGCCTTAAGGCTCGCCTTGAGGCCTTTTAGAGCTAAAACTCTATTTATTGGTATCAGAGGAAGTCACCATTCATCTGGATTGCCGTATCCTATTGAACCAACCATGGATTAGACCCTTAGTACAAAATGTTAGTTGTTAATTCTTTAACTGTAATGCTTATGCATTTTAAGATCTGTACAGGGGTTGTATGTTATGTTGACATACTTGTATTCATAGATGATGTTATTGAGTTGGATTTCTCTAATTTGTTAGGGATTTTTTTTAATTATCATTTAGGGTGTTGTGAATGTGGTAATGGGAGTTGCCTCCGAGATTAGTGATGACTTACTTGCAAGCACACAGGTATTTTACATTTGATGCATTATTTTTTTTACTTATTTGACATTATATTGGCAATCCTCTTGTTATTTGATGCATTATTTTTTTTACTTGTTTGAAATTGTATTTTCAATCCTCTTGTTAGTTTGCAATTCATGTTTAGAAAAACTGGCCAAGTCGAGTATTTAGCCAAATTAATTGGGCAGTGGGAAAAATATGTTGGACATGGCTAGTATTTTGATAAAAAAAAGGTTTGAATTATATTCAACTCGATGTGTCATCAAAAAATGATATATGGTTACCGAGTCTAAGACAGATTCGAAAAATAATATTTCCCCCATGTGGACCACCGCCCATTCCCATTGAACTTCATTGACAACAAAGTAGCTTATTTGTTTTTCATTTCACACAAAGTCTCAAAAAGAATTTTCATTATTGAAAACGGATCCATTACTTAAAAGTTTAGGATGATATCGTGCATTGATGACCTGCAAACTCGAAAATCAATTTTAACCCCTCCAAACACAAGTCATTTCCGTTCGTGACTCATTTCTTCGAGTTAAATTACACCTTCATGAGTTGTTTAGAGAATCTTGGGGACAATCTAATCAACAGTAGTTATTTCAGTGTGTTCAATGATTCCATGTTAAATTATATTTCATGTACGTATGTTAAATTTCAACTTATTACGTCATCGAATTAATATACCGACAGACATGGAATAGATTGGTGCCCATTTGTCTTAATTTTGGTGGATTTTCCACTGGACTAAAAATGTGCCTCACCATGTCATATCAATGACCTATTATGGGTTATTTGTCTTGTCATTATGGTTATATTTTGGAAAGATCCTCAAATATCATGGCTATCAGTCTACGACCTCGTGGTTGTCCTGTGTTCGTGGCGGACCTTTGTCTCCACCCGAAGGAGTGAGTGAGTCCATCTTCTTAACTCATGTATATTAAAATTATTTAAGAAATTATTGAGCGTGTCCTTCATCATGAGTTGCATCTGTGATTGGTCCGTGAGTGGAGGGCTTTTTTGGATTAAATTCATTGCATTTGGTTTTGTCATGCATATCTTTTTGGGTGAATTTTGGCTTACTTGAATCATTGTGGTTTTACATGGGTAAATTGGAAGGGGCATTGTGGTCATTGAGGTGTTTGAATAAGTCATATAACAATTTGGTAATATTTAGATGTTAGCAATATTAAGGTCATTTTTGCATATTGTGGGCTTTTTGGTGAATAAATTAGTGATAAGTCCATATAGGAAATTTTGGGTTCATTGAGGCCATGATGGTATATGAATTGGTGAGTGCGGGCATTTTTGTCTTTGCGTTGTTAGTGTTCATAATAGCCATTTGTAAGGACATTTTTTGGTCAATTGTCTATATGTATGTCGTACGTCGTTACACCGTTGAAGAAATTCAAGAGCTTCTACATCAACGGATCCGAATATTAAAGCTTCATAAACAAGGAATCAATTTTCTGCATATACCGAACCGGTCCGCCCCATCCAAAAAGGAATCGGTCCGCACCAGACCGATCCGCCTCCGAACCAGTCCGCCTCAAGTCAGAACGATCCGCTATTTCTTCAAACCAGTATGCCCCGGATCGAATGCAAACCAATGAAGCCACTTTTAAAAACGAACCGGTTCGAGGTCGGACCGATCCACCAGAGATAAAATCTAACAGATCATGTTGAGATTTTTTAGGGCCAGGTTCTCTTATTTAAACCAACTTCAGGGAGTTGTTTTCCAAGACTTTCATAGACGGTTTTATGAGTCCTAAATACTCTAAGTCTTCACCTTTTTTAGTCCCAAGACTCATGTTTTGATTCACACAACTTTTCATACCTTTGTGAATCATTTTTCAACCCAAGAACACAACCTTGTGTTTGTTCATCTCTTGTGGAGAAGACCGTCCTTCTTCTTCATTGCTTCCCTCCTGGAAAGGGAAAGTTCCAGCCGCCGACTACATAACCGACACCCGCGGGTATTTCTGTGTCACTGTATTTTTATCGTAATCCGTGTAACTGTTCCTTATAATATTATAGTGAAAATAAAAAGTTTTGTCCCTTCGGGAGATTTTTCCTCACATGTGTGTGTTTGAATGTTCTTGCTTGTTTCATCATCTTATTCAATCACACCTAGATGCATGTTTAGGACTTAATTGATAAAAACTGTGTTTAATTAAATAATATCTCTATTTGAATGCATGCGCACTCTTCTCAAGTTGGTATCAGAGCAGGTTACGCTAATCTATTGCGTATTCTTAATTTTCCGCAAAATTTTTCTAAGATATCAATTTTCTGAAAAATTGATTTTTGAAAACGAGTGTGTTCATAATGGAGAAGTTATATAATAAAATGTCAGTTTTTGACGGGACAAACTATGCATATTGGAAAGCCCACATGAGATCTGCATTAAAAGCAATTGATGAACGTGTCTGGATTTTGGTTAAAAGAGGGTGGACACCTCCCTCCGTCACTGTTAATAATGTGATTAGTTTAAAACCTGACACTACATGGACTGAAGAAGAATTTAAATGGTCATCTTTTAATTCTAAGGGTTTAAGTGCTATTTCTTGGTATGTCACACCTGATGAGTTCAAACGCATAATAACGTGCACCACATTAAAAGAGGCATGGGATGTTTTGTAACTTACCCATGAAGGTACTAATGCTGTGAAAGAGTCTAAACTGCAAAATTTAACAACTCAATTTGAAACAATCACCATGCTTGAATCGGAATGTTTTGATGAATTTTATGCTAGACTGTCTGATATTGTTAACACTAGCTTTAATCTTGGTGAACACATACCTAATGCTAGAGTTGTTAAAAAGATTCTTAGATCACTGCCTAAGCGTTTTATCCCCAAAGTCACTGTGTTAAATTCTATGGGTAATTTAAATACGCTAAAATTAGAGGAACTTGTAGGAGACTTATAGACGTATGAAATTGATATGTTTCCAAAATCTGTCAAGTCTAAAGATAAAGGAATTGCACTTAATGCCCAGGAAAGAAAAGGTGAGGGGTCGGCAAGAAAGAGGGAGTCATCTAGAAAAATAGAGATTGATACGTTAGATTCTGAGTGTAATTTTGATCTAGATGATTTAGCCCTGTTTGCTAAAAATTTTAAAAGAATTCTCAAATTCAAGAAAAATGGTAATTTTAAAGATAAAAAGAAGTTTGAGAAAAATAAGTTTGAAAAGAAAAATGAAAAAGTTTTTAAAGATCCTACTAAGAAGGAAAGTGAGAGATGCTTTGAGTGCGATGGTAGGGGTCATAGAGCTTTTGAGTGTGCTACTAGGCTGAACAGAGAAAAGGGCAAAATTGTCCTTAATGCTACCCTTAGTGACGAAAGTGAGGTCGAGTCGGTGGATTATGGAGAAGAATTATCGCATGAGTGTAACTTTACCGCATTCATGGCTAGTCATGTGAGTACTTCTAGTGATCCTCACGATGATGAGGATGCTGCTTCACAGGGACACCTCGACAGTGAGATCGATGTGAGTGAGGGGGAGGATGACACAAGTGAGAGCGAGAGTGATCTTCAACGCGCCTACATCGAGATTTATTTTGAGTCATTTAAAACTAAAAAGCATAACAAAGCGTTAGTTCATAGGATCACCGCTTTAGAGGAAGACTTAAGAAAAGCGAGAGAGAGAGAGAGTCCTCCACCTTCACTACCTTAAGAGAGAGAGAGTCTGCCTGTGTTAAGAAAGAGAGTCTGTTTAGAGAGAGAGAGAAAGTTTATTTAGAGAGAGAGAGAGAGAGTTGTTTTGAGTAAGAGAGAGGGGACTTGACTAAAAAAGTGGCTATTCGTATGAGTGAGCTCCATTCCATCGTGAATACTCGGAAAAAACTTGAAGCCCTTGTAGCCCAGCTAACTCATGATCTTGAGAGAGCACGGGAAGTCAAGGTTCAAATCGAGGACAGATCTGGGAAGATGGGACAGATGCTCCTCGGCCCCGCTTTAGGTTTTGGTGATAGGCAGGGAATAGGTTATGATGGTGCCTCCACGTCCCAAATTGCACCTGGACCAGTTCCTGAGTTTACTACGACTCCTTTTGGCCTTCGTCAAAAACCTCGAAGGAGAGTACGACCAAAAAAATCAAATCAAGGTCCGCCTTTGACTGTGTTCTTTTGTACATATTGCAAAAGAAAAGGCCACCTCAGGGAGTTTTGTTATAGTATGGGTCGAACACGACGTACTACTGCTCCACCACAACATACTGATGATTTTACCAGTTTGAGAGAGCGAGTTGAATTTTTAGCTGCCACATCACAGAGTTTGATGGAGGAATTCCGACGGATGTCTTTACCATAAGTAAATATTTCTCACATTCCGGCTAAAACCAACAACAATAAAGGTAAACAAAAGGTCACCACTTCATGGGTACCTAAGAAAGATAAAAAATCCTTTGTTGTTCATGTCCCTCTCAAAGAACATAATACCTCACAGTGGTATTTTGATAGTGGGTGCTCCAGGCATATGATAGGTGATGCCTCATTTTTTACGTCTCTTGAGGATTATCAGGATGGCAGAGTCACCTTTGGAGATGGGATCAAGTCTAGAATTGTAGGACGAGGTACTATAGAGTTACCAGGATTTCTTAAGCTAGAAAATGTTTTGTACGTCAAAGGGTTAAAATCAAACCTTCTCAGCATTAGCCAGCTCTGCGACGCTGACTTTGCCGTAAAGTTTGATCGGGACGCATGTAATGTCTATAATCAAACCGGTAAAATTTTAGTGTGAGGGGTGAGGACAAAGCATAATTGCTATGGGACTGATCCCATATCCTCACTTGTCTGCAACAGCGCCACGATCACTCCTATGGATCTGTGGCACCAACGTCTAGGTCACGTGAACGTTAGAGACCTAACTGGCTTAGCTAAAAAGGACCTAGTACGTGGCTTACCATCACTTGGAAAGTCAACATACACGGTTTGTGGACCCTGTCAGTTGGGAAAGCAAATTCGTATCCCCCATAGGAAGTTGCATTCTATTACCACCTCCCGAGTACTTGAGCTGATTCACATGCATCTTATGGGTCCTGCTCGTTCTGAGAGTCTGGGTGGTAAGAGGTATATCTTCGTGATGGTGGATGATTTCTCTAGATACTCGATTATAGGTTTTCTGAGGGAGAAATCCAATGTTGTGGATTTTTTAACGACCAAGTGTCGTGTCTTGCAAAATCAACACGGAGTCACTATTAACAGGATACGTAGTGACAACGGCACTGAATTTAAGGAAGCAAATGTAGATCTTTACTGTGATAGCATTGGGATCAAACATTAGTTTTCTGTTGTGAAGACTCCTCAGCAAAATGAGATTATTGAGAGAAAGAATAGGACGATCCAGGAAATGGATAGATCTATGCTTCTAGGTCGTAAGGTTTCTAGGAGATTTTGGGCAGAGGCGGTGTCTACTACATGCCACACGGTGAATAGGGTTTACCTGCGTCCACACACTCTTAAGACACCTTATGAATTGTGGACTGTCAAGAAACCCAACCTTGCGTATTTCCGTATTTTTTGGAGTAAATGTTACATCCTACGGGATAGAGAGAAATTAGGAAAGTTTGACTCCCAAAGTGACGAGGGAATACTGTTAGGATATTCATCGAATAGTAGAGCATACCGGGTTTTTAACCTGAAGAGCTCTAAGGTTATGGAGTCAATAAACGTCACCGTGAAAGATGACGAACCTTCGACGCTTATTAATTCTAGACCTCAGTGTGAGGATGAGGATGTTTCTGGCAGTAATTTACTTGCACCTCACCCACACTCTGTGGACCCTACTCCTGTGTTAGGGGACACACCTGCTTGGGTTCGTAAGAGTCATGACCCTTCTGCCATTGTTGGTGATCCCACTCTAGGGGTTAAGACTCATGCTCAGCTAGAGAATATTGTTAGCCATTTATGCTACACGTCCAAAGTCGAGCCCAAGAATCACAAAGAAACACTCAAGGGTGAACACTGGATATCTGCTATGCAGGATGAGTTACTTCAGTTTAAAAATAATAATGTCTAGAAACTTGTCCCCCGACCTAGTGAGACTAATGTGATAGGTACCAGATGGATTTTTAAAAATAAAATGGATGAAAATGGAACCATAATCAGAAACAAGGCTAGGTTGGTCGCTCAAGGCTACACATAGATAGAAGGTGTAGACTTTGGGGAGACATTTGCTCCTGTTGCAAGGCTGGAGTTCGTCCCCTTACTACTCACCATCGCATTTCATCTGCGCTTCAAGTTATATCAGATAGATGTCAAGAGTGCCTTTCTAAATGGCATTCTACAGGAGGAGGTTTACGTGGAACAACCAAAAAGGTTTGAAGAACCTAAGCACCCAGAGCACGTCTACTATCTGAGGAAAGCCCTGTATGGTTTGAAGCAAGCACCCCATGCTTGGTACGAGAGGCTTACTTCCTATCTCTTACCCCGTGGCTTCAAGAGAGGGGGAGTTGATATGACGTTTTTCGTTAGGAGAGATGACGGTGTTATTTTGGTTGCCCAGGTCTATGTGGACGACATAGTCTTTGGATCCACGTGCTCCCAACATGCTCATCACTTTGAGGAGGAGATGAAAAGTGAGTTTGAGATGAGCATCGTTGGTGAGCTTACTTTCTTCTTTGGTCTCCAGGTTCGTCAGCTAGAGGATGGGATGTTCATCTCCCAATCTAAGTATAAAGTGGGAGATGAACATATATGAGTACCAATACCAAGCTTATTAAGGACTCCGCTAAGTATGCACGTACACCTATGAGTACCAATACAAAGCTTGTTAAGGACACTTCAGGCAAGGACGTAGAGCAAACCTTGTATCGGAGTATGATAGGTAGTCTTCTATACTTGATTGCCAGTCATCCCGATATAGACTTTAATGTTGGAGTATATGCGCGATATCAGGCGTCCCCAAAAGAGCCAAATTTACTTTCTCTATAACATATTATTAAATACGTGAGTGTGACTCTCTCATACGGTATTTGGTATTCCTTTGATACCGATGACCGTTTGTCCGCCTATTCAGATGTCGATTGGTCCGGGGATGTAGATGGTTGCAGGAGCACTTCTGGTGGGTGTTTCTATTTTGGTTCCGCTCTTGTCTCCTAGCTCAGCAAGAAGTAAACTCCATCTATTTGTCCACCGCGAAGGCTGAGTACATCGCCGTCGGGAGTTATTGCGCACAACTCTTGTGGATGAAGCAAATGTTGGAGGATTATGGGATTTCACAGGACACCATGACTATTTCCTGTGATAACACGAGTGCGATACACATATTTCGCAATCCAGTCCAACATTCGCGTACAAAGCACATCAGGATACGTGAGCACTTTATACGTCAGTTAGTTGAGGAGAAAGTCGTATCCCTGAGTTTCGTACCCACCGACCGTCAGTTAGCCAATATTTTCACAAAACCTTTAGATGCCCTTCGATTTGAGAGTCTTAGGAAGTCTTTGGGGATTTGCACAGTTGACTGAGGGGTTGGTCTGTGTCTAGGATATGATGCTTTTTCATGATCATATCATATGCTTCCTATTGCTAGTTTGTTTTATATGTATTATTGCTTTGTTGTATATATATTTCTTAATTTTTTTTGAAAAATCCAAAAAAAAAATCGTTTTAGAAAATTTTTAGAAAAACACAAAAAGATTTTTGTATTTTTATTTTCACCTTTTATGGATGAGCATTTAAGATAACCGAGTCACAACTTCATTCCATTTATCCATGTGACTGTTGGATAGAGCTTTGAGACGCTACATCATTTCATCCATGTGTTTTACATTGATTGGAGTCCTTGAGATGTGATTAGTGATATTTGTCTACATGTTTGACTCCTATCTCCTTTATTGCACACATGCACGACTTTATTTGATTATTGTACTTGTCTATCACATATTGTCTTGAGTGTTTCCATCTCAATTCTATCTATACAACTAACAATATGCAATAAAACTTGACAAGATTGGAATGCATGTAAAAACCATTTTGGCGAGACTGTGTGTTTATTTGAAAACGGGGAAGGGCTGCAAAAGGTTCATTTAGCCTTTGCGATTCTAAGCCACCGTTAAAAAGGACCTAAAAAATTGAGGAAATTTACTATCCGGGGTCCAAAGAGGTTAAAAGAGCCCGAACAAAATTAAAGGCAATAAAAAGCCAAATATGCCAAATATGGGTCATTAGGTTTCACCATCGATTCTCCAAAGTTTGAGAATTTAGAAAACCTCTATTCAAAATATATATCTGAGGGAGTTTGGTTGGAGAATATAAACGGGTTTGCACTTCCTTGAAAGTCCTGAAAAAGCATTAAATTGTTTTGGACATTATTGGTGTGGAAATCACTTTGAGCTTTGATTTGTTGATTTGATTGAGTCAGTGTCTAATATTTCAAACTTTTTACACCAAAGGAAGATTTTGAATTAATTCGTTAGGAGTATCTGATATTCATCGTGCACATATGTCATGTTTGTATGCATTGATTTTCCTATCGAATTTTATCACACCTCTTCATTTACGTTATCATCGACTTGGTTATTTTGTGTTCGTTCATGATGTGTTTCTTTAATTGTATATTGTTTGAAAAATTTTGAAAAAAATTCAAAATATAAGTTTCTTTCCTTGTGACCCCCCCCCCCCCCCCCCCGGGCCTTGCTTGTTTGAGTTATTCTTCTCATTTGTCTATTAAGGGACATCATAAAAAGGGGGAGAAAGAATTATCCGATTATGGGGGAAATTTTGAGTTTTGAGTGTTTTTCATACATTGGTATATATGTTTATCTCATTTCAAACTCGATACGTCACTTGGTATTTTGCTTTATCTCATGTGTTTAGGTACTTCTTTGATGATCTCTGACTTGCACACCCTGATGAGAAAAGCGTTGAGATTCCTGAAGAGTTGAAGAACAAACGATGAAGTCTTATTCATTTGTATCTTTCCAGTTTTGGGTTCATGGAAGGGTAGATTTGTATAGGTAATTTGGTATTTGATAATTCGGATATTTTTTATGTTTGTACCGGCATAGACATAGGGGGAGATTTGTAAGGACATTTTTTTGTCAATTGTCTATATATATGTCGTACGCCGTTACACCGTTGAAGAAATTCAAGATCTTATACATCAACGGATCCGAATATTAAAGCTTCATAAACAAGGAATCAATTTTCTACATATACCGGGTCGGTCCGCACCGGACCAATCCGCCCTGTTTCAAAAGAACCGATCCGCCTCCGGATCGGTCCTCCTCAAGTCAGACCGATATGCTATTGCTTCAAACCAGTATACCCCGAATCAAATGCAAACCGATGAAGCCACTTTTAAAAATGAACCGGTCCGAGGTCGGACCGATCCGCCTGAGATAAAATCGAACAAATTGTGTTGAGATTTTTTAGGGCCATGTTCTCTTATTTAAACCAACTTCGGGGAGTTGTTTTCCAAGACTTTCATAGACGATTTTATGAGTCCTAAATACTCTAAGTCTTCACATTTTTTAGTCCCAAGACTTATGTTTTAATTTACACAACTTTTCATACCTTCGTGAATCATTTTACAACCCAAGAACACAACCTTGTGTTTGTTCATATCTTGTGGAGAAGACTCTCCTTCTTCTTTATTGCTGCCCTCCTGGAAAGGAAAAGTTCCAGCCGCCGACTACATAACCGACACCCGCGGGTATTTCTGTGTCACTATATTTTTACTGTAATCCGTGTAACCGTTCCTTACAATATTATAGTGAAAATAAAAGGTTTTGCACCTTTGGGGGATTTTTCCTCACATGTGTGTTTTTTAATGTTCTTGCTTGTTTCATCATCTTATTCAATCACACCTAGATGCATGTTTAGGACTTAATTGATAAAAATTGTGTTTAATTAAATACTATCTCTATTTGAACGCACACGCACTCTTCTCACCATTGTGTAGTTACGTAGTGTGTGAGGGTCAACTCGGTAAATTTTCACTTGTTGTGGCATTTTGTTGTTCGTAATGGAGTCTAGGTCTTTTTGGTATTTGTTGGTTCAATTGCAAAGCTGTGAAATTCAAAATTTTGAGGTGCAATATTCACGAGGTGATCAAGTTGAATTTTTGAAATTTGCAACTTTTGAGTGTGTGTCGGCATATTAATCTTTTCAAGGTCTAAAGAAAAAATGTCTTGTAAAAATGTTTTGTGAAATTTTATTAATATAAATTTGAAAAGAAATGTAACACTAGTGCTTAACACAGATGAAGTCATATTCACTTACCATTCACTTAATACACATGAACACCTATTTTCACTAGCCATCATATACATATCACCTAGCACACTAAAATAAACACTCTCAGTTCATAACACAAACGCATAACACTCGCATTCACCTCCACATATTCATTTTACCTCACCCATGGTTCTCGTACACCTTCACTACCTCACTGTCCAGCCCAATTCGCGCAACACATTTACAAAATATACACACTAAGGCTTGTGAGGTCTTCCCTTCTATTGTCTATAGTAGCATTTAATGTGGATAAATTTAGTTAATTGTATTGATATGGGCACTCCACCAAACAAACGAAACTAACACACTCATTTTCCAAGTTTGCACGCAAGATGTGTGTTAAATTACCGCAACCACACTTTTAACCCAATTTAGAAAATATCACTTCTCAGATTCTTACTTTGTCGTTGTCTTTGCTTATCGCCAACACATTCTAATCATGTTTGACCATTAATTTGCAAATACACTTTTATACATTTTGAGTGGGGTAATGGTGCAATTTTCGTAAAATGGAGTGAGACAGTCACAATTATAATTCTCTAATGGTGTAAAAGTTAATTGTGTTGGGAAATTGATTTTTCGTTAATATCATGACATAATTCAAACACATCCCCCAACCAATGCACACATTGCACACGACATACACATAGAGCCACATATTAACAGCACCAAAGATTCGTACATACAGTCGTTGTTATTGTTGAACATTGGTTGCAGCAAGTTGTTATCGTTTGTATCATTACTTCTTGTTTTTTGTTGAAAATCGGGACTCCCTCAAATAAAAAGAACCACTACACACATTTTCAAAATCTGCACACAAAGATGTGTTAAATTATCTCAACCTTTTTTTTTCCAACCATTACGCCAAATTTCAGTTCTCCCATTTTTTAATTCCCTAGATAATGCTCTATCTCTACACTAACACCAATTCCTATTCACTTTGGTCTCTTAATTTGCAAAATTCATTTGTCTTTTTGGGTGGTGTAATGGTGCAAGTCTTTCATGGATGTATGATGGCCTCATATTGACATGGATATGCTTGATGCGCCTTGTATTGCTTTGCCTTGTGTATTTTTGGGTGGTGTAAGAGTATGCTTGATGTGCCTTATATTGCCATTATTGTTCACACCTTACCAATACACATCAACCACTCTCGTATCCCTCACTCATCTGCATGAATCAATCTACTGTAAAACATATGGATATTCACTTCATGTAGCTTCAGCTGTCTCTCTTGATTTCACACCGCCCAATTTCTATATCACAAGGCTATTGGGACCTCTGATTTAATACTGCCATTGAGACCCTCACTATGAGACTATCGCCTTTTGTCTTGACAGAGAACCATTTCACCTGCAATTCAGGTAGATATTCTTATACTCTTAATTTTGGTTTAAAAAATGTTGTGAGTTTTTACGGTAGAAGTAGGGTTTAGGAAATGAAAGTTTAGAGTTTTCATGAATTATAATGAAATTGAATTATTGGTTGTTGAAATTAATTATAGGTTACTTATAAAAATAATATTCTAGATTTATTGATATTGTGTTTGTTTAACACTGATGAACTATGTGTTGATTGCACTATCAAAATGCCTAGTATTATAATTTTAGTTATTTTGGCAATGTTACTAATTGCAAATGAGTTTATGGTTGATCCTTTACAATATAGGAAGCTATTTTTAAGAGTTCAACAGTAGGATTAATCACTAATACTATAATCGCATAAGGTCATATTGCCTCACAAGTTCACAACATTTTGTTCCGAAGTAGATATTTGACCGTCACCTATTGAATAGATATCTTTTCATTCTTAAAGATTCTATTATCCATATGAGTGATCGACATTGAAAAAGTTTTAATTTTATCATGAACTATCTAAGAAGGATGAATCGTTCACTGAGCACCCATGTTTTAAATGTTAAACCTTAGTATATTGTGAAGTATGTCAATATATACATCAAATTGTATACTTCTTCTTCTTTTATATGTTTGGGTGATTTGTTATTCTGAAATATTCAACTTCTTCATATGCTTGCCTCGTCCACCTACATTTAATTTTGGCGTGTTGTTAATTTCAATTATTTGTTTTCCCTAATTCAACTCATTATTAATTTATATGTTATGTCTTATTAAAAAAAATTAGTTTAACAACTTTTACTTATTTACTTTTTATATAATCCATACCATTTTATTGGTGTGTCACAACATATCGTACGATGATACATATTGTATATCATACTATATAGTAAAAGCAATAGTTCTTGTTACACGCCTATAGGTCCACAGTTGAGATACATTCTGATAAAAGCAGTAAATAGTTCAAAATTTTGTGAATAAAGTTTTTCAAGTAAATTTGAAGACCTGTAACACAATATGTGGATTGATCCTCAGGATCTCCAGATACCTGATTTCTTTATAACTTTCCCTTCAATATGAGTTTTAATGTGTACATTTTGAATCTACTGCCTATCGGAACAATAATAATAATAATAATAATAATAATAATAATAATAATAATAATAATAATAATAATAATAATAATAATAATAATAATAATAATAATAATAATAATAATAATAATAATAATAATTGTTGATACAAAATTTAGTCTGCTGACATGGCTCAATTAAGTGGAGACACATGGCAATTTGCGTGGCAATAACAAACACTTCTGAACAACACCTTGACTTCGAGGAACTCAATTTCCCCGACCAACTCAGACACTCCGAGCAGTAGGTGCTCTCCGAGGAGCTTTACTGCCCCGAGCAACTCATGGATACCGAGATACTTAGGCGGTCCGAGAAGCTTAGGCGGTCCGAGCTGCACCTCGATGAGAGCATTTATTATCAGACAATTAAGAGGATTAAATGCGCATTAAATGCTGATTATTATCATATAGATGTATACGTTTATTGGACAGCTATGTATGATCCTTTCTCATGTACAGCCTCAGGGCTATAAATACATTGTATCATCCTCATTGTGGGGGGACCGGAATTTCTTGAGAAAAATCATATCTCGAGAATTCCAAAACAGTCAATAATAACAGAAACAGTGGACGTAGGTCGTTAGTTCAAGGCCGAACCACTTTAAAATCTCTTGTTTTATTTATATTTTTTATCTGTGATTAAATAATTAGAGATAATCTAATTTTTTACATCAAAAGATTGGCGCCGTCTGTGGAAAACGACTGTAATTTTCGTTTTTCACCAAAAACAATTCATCACCAATGGCTGACAATCCTGAATCCAGCAATCGAAACGCTAAAAACCCCCCAAATCAATCTGCTCTGCCAAATGTCCAAGATCTGGATGGAATTATGGCCAATCTGGCTCAGGGACAGACAGCCATGCAAGAAACTATGCGACAACTCATACAAACTATCCAAGGTGGAGCATCAACCTATTCAGGACAACGAAGTGGTCAAAGAAATACTCATTTACTTTCTTCACGCTTTAGGCAAAGCGATTCATATCGCACTGATAAATCTGGAGATTTTTCTTATCAACCGGGTCGAACTTCGTCAGTACGAGCCACAGATATTGAACAACACATCACTCTCTCTCCGGAAAGGACTAGTGCACTGGAAAGATCGAGCAGGGTCTCTCCTTTTGATCAATTGGGCCCTAGGAAGAATAAAAGTCCTCCTAAGGCTGTGTCGAGAAACTTTCGACGACCATTTGATTTAAGAGAGGTTTTTGCCCAATCATAACCAGTTGCTCGACAAGATAGATCCCAAGAAGCCACATCCACGCGATCAGTTGCTCGAACCAACAGGCCCGAGAAAGGAAATGATGCGTGGAAAGGCTTTATTCATAGGTTGGAGGATAGATTAGGAGAAATGGCCAAGGCCAAGAATCCTCTATAAAGAACTTTTGTCCAAGGGACACCTTTTGTCCAAGCAATTGTGGATTTTCCCACACCATTAAAGTTCAAAGCACCTGTTGTGACTCCTAAATATGATGGAAAAACCGATCATGTCCTTCATATAGAGCAATACCAAGCTGCTGCCGACATCTATGATGTGCCAGATGAGATAAGATGCAGGGCATTCTCGAGAACTCTTACAGGATCTGATCAAATATGGTATAATAATATTCCTCGGGGTAAGATTTCGACTTTCTTTCAACTGGCCGAGCTCTTCATTGGAAACTTTTGTTTTGGAGCAAAACCTATTAAACGAGTAGCACACTTGTTAAGTGTTAGACAAAAGGCAGGTGAGAGCACTAGGGATTATATAACTCGTTTCAATAACGAAAAACTCGAAGTTATTGATTACGAGGAAAAGACAGCGATTACTGCTCTGATGAGTGGGTTGTTGCCCAACAAGTTGTACTACACTTTGGCTAAAGATACACCCAGAACCATGTCAGAATTGATGGTAAAAGCGGCCAAGATCATGAATGTCTAGGAGGCTATGGCTGTAAAGAAGAATATGGATACCAAAGAAACCAAGGTGGAGGGTGATAAGGCCAAAAAGAAAGAACATAAGAACAATGGTGGTGACAAGCACTCAAAAACAAAGCCATCATGGGAGGTATTGAAGAAATTTGGGAATTACACTCCTTTGAAGGTAGACATCAACCATGTTCTAGAAGAAATCAAGAACAGCAAGGAGTTAAACTGGCCAGAGAAAATGAAGTCAGACCCTGACAAGAGGAATAAGACCAAATATTGCGAGTTCCACAAGGATCATGGCCACATGACCAAAAATTGCATATCTCTTCAGAATGAGATCGAAGCACTCATTAGACGAGGAAAATTGGCAAAGTATGTTGATCGTAGAAATGAAAGAAGAAACAATGACCGAGCAAGAGAGAGATCCAGATCTCCTCGTCGAGCAGAGGAGAACAAGAAAAGAGACCATGAACATGATCCAGAAGATGACCCCGATCTTTCCAAAAGACCAAGGCAGCCAGAACGTGAGGTATTTTCAATACGTTTTGGATCATTTGATTGTAATGTTATTACAGGTGGAGATGCAGGAGGTGGAGACCTTACTACAAAAAGGAAAGCTTACATCAATGAGGCTCAAGCCTGTTTATATATTCAACGAATAAAATTGGTTGAAGATGATTGCTCGAGGAAGGTCAACAAAGAAAAACTGGTCATCGATTTCTCAAAAAATGACCTCGCAGGTGTACTGTATCCTCATGATGACCCATTGGTGATCAAAATGAGAATGAAGGAAGTGATGATCTCGAGGGTACTAGTTGATAATGGTTGCTCGGCTAATATTATATTCTACTCGTGCTTCTACAGCTTAAATCTAAAATTGTCTCAGTTGGAGCCTTATCATAGGCCCCTCCTCAGTTTTGCTGGCGAGAAAGTTTTTCCACTTGGGACGATCAAGTTGGATATGTTCATTGGTACATGGCCTGCTTGTCGAACAGAAAGAGTACGCTTCTTCGTGATGGATAAGAATGTTCAATCAGCCTACAATATCATCATGGGAAGGATAGGATTGAAGAAGTTTGAAGCGGTACCATCTACGGTACATCAATGACTAAAATTTCCAACCAATTTTGGAGTAGGAGTTGTGAAGGGCGATCAAAAAGTAGCTCGGGAATGCTACTATTCATCTGCCGAACAGGAGGAACTAGAGAAATCTAGGAAAAAAACTACTACCTATCAGGTGGATGAGGGTGCAGAAATTAAAACATTGGATCCTAGAGACGAGTCACAACTCGTGAAAGGTCAGGTGGTGGAAGCTACTGAAAGCATCATTCTGGACGACGAGCACCCTGAACGAACAACTCAGATAGGTTCGTCAATAGATGCCTCACTAAAATAGGAGTTGATAGCTTTCTTAAAAAGCAGAAAACAAACTTTTGCTTAGAGTCATGAAGATATGCCCGGAATAGACCCAAATTTCTTATGTCACGAGCTCAATGTGAATAAGGAGATCAAGCCAGTGAAGCAAAGAAGAAGAGTGTTCAGCCCCGAGAAGAACCAAGTTATACAGGAGGAGGTCGAGAAGCTCCAAAAAGCTTGCTTTATTAATATCCAGACTGGTTAGCAAATGTAGTAATGGTGAAAAAGAAGAACAACAAATGGAGGATGTGCGTAGACTTCACCGACCTCAACAAGGCATGTCCAAAGGACCATTTTCCCTTGCCTCGAATTGATCAACTAGTGGATGCTACCTCAGGACACGAACTGTTGAGCTTTATGGATGCTTATTCTGGTTACAACCAGATTAAAATGAAACCTGAAGACAGGGAAAGTACCTCTTTTATTACCCCTAGGGGAACTTATTGTTATAATGTTATGCCTTTTGGTTTGAAAAATGCAGGTGCGACATATCAGCGGCTGATGAACAAGGTGTTTACAGAACAAATTAATCGCAATATGGAATGATGATGCTGGAATCAGCACCACCAGGTAAGGTGTTTTAAGCTCAATCCAAGAACAGCAATGGCAACATAGTTATGTAAATGGCAAGAGGATGAGATGAGGAGAAGGGGAGAGTACACCAGGATATAAGTGGTTTAGCCTAGATTGGCCTACGTCCACTGTGTGTGTGTGAATAATCTCACTACAATAAGGCTCTAATGGCCATGAATACAATCTCTCAAACTTTCTCTCTCTATTGTGTATCTAGATAGAGTTTCAGCTAGGGTTGAATATATGGGATACTTTTGCAAGGTAGAGGATGACCTCTATATATAGTACCTATGGGGTGTAATGTACCCCCCATGCATGCAATGAGCATGTGTGTGGTTACCTCACTAATATGGGAGTGCCATCTGTCACTGTCACATGTAGAGAATGATGATGCAATATTCTCCCCACGTGTGGGGAATAATCTTAGAATAACTGACTTGTGTCCATGTGTCCTTATCTAAATGTCAGCAGGTGCTCGGCTATTGCGTCTGGGGTATGACCTCGGCCTTGGTGAGGCCGAGGTTGGTGAGTCTTGATACATGTTCAGTCCGAGTATTCCATGAGGTCTCGGCCTAACCCTGGTCGAGACAATGGCCCAGGTCGGCTTGAGACGAGGTTGAACTGGTGGCTTAATGAGGTAGCTGGTGGCTTAGTGAGGTAGCTGGTGGCCTCCTGCGAGCTCGGCCTTCATCTGGCCGAGGTTGCCATTCCAAGGTATACGAGAATGCTACCTATCCTTGTGACGTCTCTTGGGGAGGCTCATGGTAGTGTCGGCCCTGGCCGACCTTGCTATGGCCGAGGTCTGATATCGTGTGCCTAAGACTCGTCCAACGTCGACCATGATCTTGGCCGAGGTTGGTGCCTCTAGGCTGAGGTTGGTGTCTCTAGGACGAGGTTACACTTGGGGCATATCAATCACCCCCAGCCCTTAGTCATATATGAGAGCAAGTGACTAGGGGATTACTACACCTCCGAGGCCTGTCTGTTACAAGCCAATACCTGCCTGACACTTGTCCAATGCTGGAACATGCTTGCTTGGTAGGTGTGTGCTGTCAGCTGCCCTTTGGTGCTCCCAAGGCAATGATGGGCCTTGGGAGTTGTGCCTGAGTATTTAAGGTTTTTGAACCCCTCTTTCCTTCTTTCTTCTTCATTTCTCCCATTTCAGCCGCTCCTGTTTCTGCAGCTTTCTCTCTCTAGAAAGATCTTGGTTCAAGGCTTTTGGGTGGTGATTTCTTGCATCTTTTCCTCTCTTCCTTACCATTTCATCCTCAGGTAAGATCTACCATACTTTTTCCTTCATTTTTCCTGCAAGCACCCTTATTTTATAGTTTTTCGGCGAGTTTCCTAGTTTTCCGGCGAGACCACCATAATTTCAGGCGAGCTTTTCTTGCCAAATTTAAGTAGTTTGATCTTTAGATTCCTTTGCTTTATCAGCCAGTCTTGTTTGTAATTTTTGGAGTTAAGGAAAACCCCTAAGTGTAGTGTCATCCTCTGATGCTCAGACCCTTATATCAGCTTCTTGAGGAGTTCCCCTCTCTTAGAGAGAAGACTTTATAAAAGATTAGGCAAATAGAAAGAGCACAGGAGGAGGCTCATAGATCACAAGAGTTTCCCATTAGACCCATATTTCCACCACCTCTGAAGGTGATATATCCTGACCCCCCAGAGAACTTCTATCAGACAGGGGTTCCTACTGATCCCATACCTATGTCTGAGTCTGAATCTTCTACCTCAGACCCCATGTCTGTGGATTCCTTTCAAGAGGCCATGGACTTCACACCTAGGCCTGATCAGGCCCCTGATCAGGCCGAGGTCTCTAGCCGAGCCTCCTCCCATAATCACTCAAGCACCTCAGGGTCTTCCTCAGAGGTTGAGATTCTTGAGCCGAGTGTGGCCATACCACCACCAATTGACGCCATCCCTATGTCGGCTGTCACTGGGGCAGAGTTTGCTCAGAGGTTTATGAGTTACCCATCAACGTCTGCTCCGGGAAATGTTGAGTTGGATGATGAAGATGAGGTTGAGAGCGATCTCGACATCTCTGAGGCGGCCGAGATCGAGAGTACTATTACTGAGGTAGACCTTCTCTGCTTCAGATATCTGTATTCTATTAGCCCCTCAATAAAACTTAGGAGGCCTCTGAGGGAAGAGAGGGCTTATCATGGCCGAGACGGGGAGATCTGCTTGTACGAGCAGATGTTCAAGTTGGGGTTCCGTCTGCCCATTCACCCAATAATCAAATCCATCCTCTCTTACATTAATTTGGCCCCCTCCCAACTCTCTCCTAATTCCTGGAGAATCCTAATAGGGGCCATAGTGTTATGAAAGGTTGTCCACCACTCAGACCTTCCAGTTCAAGTCTTTGTAGGTTGTTACGTCCCTTCCTCGGCCAAAAATCATCCGAGCTACTACCATTTTGTAGCTCAGAGGCCTGAGAAGAAATTGCTTCAGGTGACCCAGACTTCCAACAATAACTGGAAGCCTCGGTACTTCTTTGCCTCAGGGCCATGGGAGTTTGGCCCATGTGTTCCCTCGTCCAATCTGGAGCAGAGGATGCCCCTGAGGTGGGGTAAGGTCACCATGTCTGCCAGGGCCGACCCTGGCCTAAGTCTACAAAACCTCCAAAAGGTGAAAGCCCTTCAAGATCAGGGGGTAAATGGCCTATTTGTCAGGTTTGAACATCTGATGACTCCCCACTTCCTCTCTTAAACATGTCTGGGTGGAAGTCCCCTTACTGAGCTTGGTAAGCATTTTTGTTTTACAAGTTTAACCTCTGAGTTTATTCATATCTGATTATCTGACTCAGGTCTACTAATTTTTTGCAGAGCGACCAAGGGATATTCCAGACGAGCTTTGGGAGATGGCTGCACCGAGCTTGACAAGACTTGCTAAAAAAGCAGGTTTTAACGCTCCTCCCCCAGCTCCCTCAGCCTCTAAGCCCCCAGCCAAAAAGAAGAGGGCTCCCGAAGATCATGCCCCTGAGGATCAGAGGCCGAGGAAGAAGACTACTGAAGCTGCCATCCCTATCTATTCAACTGACATCCTGTTGGCTCGTCTGGATCAATTGAAGTTAACTGATAGTGTAGTCGGCCACAGCATGCAGGCCCTAGATGCCATCGGCTCTGTAATGATCGAGGCTGACAAACGCTTCTACAGGGCTATGGACACCCCATTGCTGGTTGAGTTTGGCCTTTACAGAGCCGTTCAGGTATGATTTGATCCTTCATTAAAAATTCTTCTAAGTGTAACATCTGATTTTTCTTCAGCTTTCTTATGATCACTAAACATGCAGGGTTTGACCGCTATGCATCATCTATCGAACTGGACTCTGAGGAAGTTGCCTCTCATCCAAAAGGGGCAAGAGGCTAAGAAAGTTCAGAGTACTCTGAATGCAGAGATAGAGCGCCTCACGTCTGAGCTGAAGGGCTCTGAGGAGAAGGTGAAGGGGTTAGAGAAGGACATCTCCCAGCTCGGCAAGGATCATGCTGCTGCATTAAAGGCTAAGGACGACGTTCTGCAGCAAAAGGTCAACTCAGCTGTCAGGGCCGCCCTTGAGGACGCCTCTGAGAAGATAATTGCTGACTACAAATCCTCTAATGAGTTCATGGGGTTTGGCTTTGAATACCTTAAAAGAGGTATCAAAGCCACTACTAAATGGGCTGACATCAGAGAGAGAGAGGCCGACACTCTGAAGGCCTCTGATTTCGTGGGTCTTGGCTTTGCTGATCCATAATTTGCCCAAGCTCTTCAAGAGGTTGAGGAAGAGGTTGTCGCTCCTGCAGAGACTGCTACATTAGAGGTCACCGAGGTTGGAGGGGAAGACCCTTGTGATGATGCGGCCGAGGTCTCTAACCAAGCCGAGGGTGTCAACGTTCCCCCTCAGACTCTTAGGATATTTTGATCACTATTTATAACTTAACTGTTTTGTGGAACTTTTGTCTGTAATCATTGAACGTATAATTTCTGAATATATATATCAACTTCTGATGAGGACCATCTTCACTCTCTTTTCATTGAATGTCATGTGATGCTTTTCATTCTTAGCTCCATTGTTAGGGTGTCTGCTAAAAATTAATTTGTAATCTGAGCTTTAACCTCTAAAGTCCTCTTTCTTAGCTTGTCTTTTTAGAATGGCCTTGTTTAAACTCAACCAATGGTCCTGAGCTCAGACCTTGTCACCAATGAATGGTGTTATGAAGGTCTGAGGTTATTACCTAAGAGGTTATCCTCATAATGAATTTCACCAAATTAATGATGTTTAAGGGTCTGAGGTCATCTCATTATGGTGTCTGACCTCAGACCTTGTCACCAAATTATGATCTTATAAGGGTCTGAGGTCATCACCTAAGATGTTATCCTCATAATGAATTTCACCAAATTAATGATGTTAAGGGTATGAGGTCATCTCATTATGGTGTCTGACCTCAGACCTCGTTACCACTGTGGTGTTATGAGGGTCTGAGGTCATCACCTAAGATGTTACCCCCATAATAAGTCTTCACCAAACTAATGATGTTAAGGGTCTGAGGTCATATCATTATGGTGTTTGACCTCAGACCTCGTCACCACTGTGGTGTTATGAGGGTCTGAGGTCATCACCTAAGATGTTACCCCCATAATAAGTCTTCACCAAACTAATGATGTTAAGGGTCTTCATCAAATTAATGATGTTAAGGGTCTGAGGTCATCTCATTATGGTGTCTGAGCTCAGACCTAGTCACCACTATGGTGTTATGAAGGTCTGAGGTCATCACCTAAGATGTTACCCCCATAATTAGTCTCACCAAATTAATGATGTTAAGGGTCTGAGGTCATCTCATTATGGTGTCTGAGCTCAGATCTCATCACCACTATGGTGTTATGAGGGTCTGAGGTCATCACCTAAGATGTTATCCTCATAATTAATCTTTGATCTAAGAATGTAGCAAGAACTGTCATGGGAACTGATCTTCATTAATAACCTCTTCATAATAAGAAGGTACATTTACATAAAACTCTATGCAACATCATATGTAATATCTCTTTAGGTGATCAGCATTCCACGGGTTAGTGAAAGGTTCTCCTTCTAGGTTTTCTAGCCTGTAAGTGCCAGGCACAACCTCTTCTATCACTTTGTAGGGGCCATGCCAGTTTGGGTGAAGCTTATTGTCTTTCTGTAGGGTCTTCTTCAGCACTAGGTCTCCTACTGCAATGGGTCTTGACTTCACCCTCTGGTTGTAGAATTTCACTGCCCTCTGCTGGTAGGCTGCTTGTCTGACCTCCGCGTCCTCCCTTCTCTCTTCGATAAGATCTAGGTCTAACCTCCTCTCTTCTCCATTAATGTCAGGGTCGTAGGTCTGAATCCGATGAGTTGGGAGTCCTACTTCCGTTGGTATGATGGCCTCTGAGCCATGTGCCAGCATGAACGGGGTTTCTCCTGTTGGTGTCCTTGCCGTGGTTCTGTAGGCCCATAACACAGCGTAGACCTCTTCAGTACATCTTCCCTTCTCATCTTCTAACCTCTTCTTGATTCCATCCAAGATAGTTATGTTTGTGACCTCGGTCTGACCATTTGCCTGAGGTCGACCAGGAGATGAGAAGAACTGCTTAATCCCTACTCTTAGGCAGTACTTTTTTAAGGAGGAGTTCTTGAACTGGGTCCCATTATCCGAGATGAGAGTGTTTGGGAGGCCATATCTGCATATGATATTCCTCCAAATGAACTGGAAGGTCTTCTGCTCTGTGATTGTTATCATCGGCTCTGCCTCCACCCACTTTGAGAAGTAGTCAATGGCAACTATCAAGAATCTATAGTTGTTGACAGCTCTTGGCAAGGGTCCTACTAAGTCAATTACCCATACCGCAAATGGCCATGGAGAAGAGATTGACGTCATAAGCTGATGGGGTTGATGAGGGATAGTGGTGAACCTTTGGCATTTGTCGCACCTCTTCACGTAGTTTGTAGCGTCCTTGGACAAGGTAGGCCACCAGTATCCCTGAGTGATGATCCTCTTGGCCAGGGGCCTTCCCCCTATGTGGCTAGAGCAAGAATCCTCATGAACCTCATGTAAGACCCGGGGAACTTCCCTGGGATGCACACATCTGAGGAGAGGCAATAGAAAGCCCTTTTTGTACAAGACGTCTCCTACCATTGAGAACTTGGCAGCCCTATATCTCAACTTTCTCCTTTCTAGTTTGGACTCAGGCAGCTCTCCCTCTCTTAGGTATTTGACGAGCGGGTCGATCCATGAGTCTCCTAGGTTCAAATTGTGACAAAGGTTACATACCTCTTCCTCCTCGATCGAAATGGTCCTTCCCATATCTGTCTTCATTGCCGAGGCCAGCCTTGCCAATGCATCAGCGTGATTGTTACTTAGTCGAGGCACTCTCTTCAGTTTTGCTTCTTCAAAATATTCTAACAACCTACTTGTCCATCCTTTCGTCTTTGGCCTCGTATATCCCCAGTACTTGATTGACAACCAACCTCGAGTCGCTATGGAGTAGGAGTCGCTTTACGCGAAGAGTTGTTGCCAATAAGAGACCTGCTATCATGGCCTCATATTCGGACTCATTGTTCGATGCCTGGAAGTTGAATCTCAAGGCGTATTCAATATTGGCGCCATCTGGAGCCGAGAGTATAAGCCCGCACCGCTTCCACTATCACAGGAAGAGCCATCAACGAAGAGGCTCCAAACGTCTGTATCTGATAAGAAGACCCCTTTTGTCATAACTCCTTGCTTGAAGAGGTATTGATCCTCTTTGTTCTTTTCTATTCTGCTCTGAGTTTTGCCTGAGATGACCTCTTCCTGATCTCGAAAGAAATTTGGTCCCGTCTCTTCCGAATTTCGGAAGACACTACGATTTGTCTCTTCGGCATCCTCTAGGCCTTTCTCTGTCTCGGCCTCTTCCCAGGTGAATTCTGTAACAAAGTCTGCGAGGGCCTGCCCTTTGATGGTTGTCCTAGGCTGGTAGGTAAGATCATATTATCCTAATTTGATGGCCCAGGTCATCAATCTCCCGGACTTCTCAGGTTTATGCAGGACCTGCCTAAGTGGGGAGTCAGTGAGGACTACCATGGAGTGAGCTTGGAAGTAAGGCTTCATTTTTCTTGAGGCATGTATTAGGGCATAAGACAACTTTTTGATGCGGGGATAATTTTGTTCAGACCCTTGAAGGGCCTTACTGTTGAAGTATACAAGCCTTTGGATCCCATCCTCTTCCCGTATGATGGCCGCGCTGATAGCAGATTCAGAGACTGCCAGATATACAGACAACCTTTCTCCTGCGATGGGCCGAGACAGCAATAAGGGAGACCCTAAGTAGGACTTGAGTTGGTTGAAGGATTTTTCACACTCTTCGTCCCATTGGAAGGCCTTTCTTAGAACTTTAAAGAATGGAAGGCACTTGTCCGTTGCCCTAGAAACAAACTTGTTAAGGGCAACCACTCTTCCCGTGAGTCTTTGAACATCCTTGATACTTCTAGGAGTCTTCATGTAGAGTAATGCCTTGATTTTCTCAGGGTTCGCTTCAATTGCTCTCTGGTTAATGATGAATCCCAGGAACTTCCCAGCTCCTACTCCGAAGACACACTTTGCTGGGTTGAGTTTCATTCTGTATGAGTCCATAACATCGAAGGTCTTCTCAAGGTCCGCTACGTGAGTACAAGATTTCAAGCTCTTTGTTAGCATATCGTCTACATACACCTCCATGGTCTTACCTATTTTCTCTTCGAACATCTTATTGACAAGACGTTGGTACGTTGCCCCTGCATTTTTCAGACCGAAGGGCATCACTTTGTAGCAGTACGTCCCTTTGTCTGTAATGAAAGTTGTCTTCTCTGAGTCTTCGGCATCCATGAAGATTTGGTTATAGCCTGAATACGCATCCATGAAGCTCATGAGCTCATGTACTGTTGTAGCATCCACCATCTGATCTATCCGAGGTAAGGGGTAGCTGTCTTTTGGGCAAGATCTGTTCAGGTCAGTGAAATCCACACACATTCGCCACTTCCCATTGGCCTTAGGCACGATGACTGCATTTGAGAGCCACTCCGGGTAGGTAACCTCTCTTATGAACTTGACCTCTTCTAACTTTTTGACCTCTTCTCGGATGACGTCGTATTTCTCCCTGGAGTAGACTCTTCATCTCTGTTTGATCGGCTTGGCATCTCTGGTCACGTTGAGCTTGTGGCTCATCACCTCAGGGTCGATGCCAGGGATGTCTACGTGACTCCATGCGAAGAGACTTTGTCTCCTCCTCAGGAAGTTTATTAGCTCTTCCTTGGTTCCTGGCTCTAGGGCCTTACCGACCTGGACGGTTTTTTTCGGCTCGTCCTCATTGAGGACGATGGATTCTACCTCTTCCGCGGCCTCTCCCTTCTTCAACTTTGTTTCATCTCTTGGGTCAAGAGTGTCAATGCTATAAGTGGTGGTTGCCCTCTTATGGGATTCTCTCTCTTCAGCCGAGTTGAAGTAACATTCTCGCGTTGTGGTCTGGTCACCTTGCACTTCCCCTACTTTATAAGGAGTCGGGAATTTTAGCATCTGATGGACCGTTGACGGCACAGCCTCGAACTCCCTAAGGGCCACCCTTCCTATGATGAGGTTATAGGCCGAGAAGACACTTTCGTCCATCACGAAGAAAGTAATCCTCCTGGTCAACCTCTTAGGCCATTCGTCACCCATCCGTACGTCCGTCTCATACATGCCCAAGGGGAGAACCTTTTCACTACTGAAGCCTATCAGGGGGTGGTGATAGGGGACTAGTCTTGCTCTACTAAGGCCTAAGCTCTTGAAGCAAGGACAAAACATCACATCTGCCGAACTCCCCCCATCCACGAGGATCCTCTGCACCTCATATCCATGCACCCTTGTCGTTATGACCAAAGGGTCATCATGGGGGGATAAGATACCTCTGAAGTCGAGTCTGGAGAACCCAACTACGAGGGTGTTCATGTCTACTTTCTTCCTCTTCTGTACTGTATCGGAAGACGTTAGATTCACAACTTCAAGCTTGTCCACTGATTTGGCCTCGGCTACATGAGCCTTCCTATCAGCTACTTCAGATCCACCACCTGCAAATCCTCCGCATATTGTGCCAACACGGAAAGAGATCATACCAACCCTCTTCACCGGGGTGTTGTCATCCTTTGGTGGGAGATCCGGATCATCTTCATCATCACCTTATGAATCATCGTCTCTTCGGGCCGGGGCGTTGTCACGGCATATATCATTCCTCCTTTTCTTATGGTCATCTCTTCCGCTCTTAGGAGCCTTACCGTCTACATATTTTCTCAATTTCCAAGATTTTAACATCTTCTCAATCTCATCCTTCAAAGCGAAGCATCTATCTGTGACGTGACCATGATCTTGGTGGAACTCACACCATAGGTCTTTGTTCCTCTTATGTGGTGGAGCTTTCAGCTTCTCTGGCCATCTCAAAGCCCTGACATTCTTGATCTTGTTGAGGATGTGCTCACAGCTCACAGTAAGAGGAGTATAGTGAGCGAACTTGTCATCACTCGATCTCTTATTCCCATCTTTCTTACTTTGGGACTTTCCACTGCCACCGCGGTTCTCATCCTCATACTTGGCAGCCATTGCCTCTTCCGCATTCATTACTTTCCCTGCGGTTGCCAGCAGCTTCGCCATAGACCTAGGGGGCTCTTCCGCCAGTTTCCACAATAGCTTCCCCTTCTGGAGACCTCCTATCAGGGCGGTCATGGCTATGTTCTCCTCATAATCTTTGACTTCTAACTTTTCTTTATTGAATCTTTCTATGTAGTCTCTTAGGCTCTCACCCTTAGCCTGCTTGACATACAGCAGGTGGTTAGTATTCTTTTGAGGCCTCACCCCAAATCAGAAGTTGTGGATGAATCGCCCAGCCAAGCCTTTGAAGTTATGAATTGAGTTCTTCGGAAGGGAGGTGAACCAACTGTGTGCAGCCCCTGTTAATGTCCCAGAGAAGGCTCTACACTTCATCTCATCGGGTATCGAGTAGATTTCCGTTGTCGACTGGTACATCTCGATATGATGTACAGGGTTAGTTCTTCCATCATACTTGAAAGACAGCGTAGGAGGCTTGAACTTAGCTGGGGTTGGGAACCCTACTATCCTAGCCACAAATGGGGAGCCCTCTGAGTAACCCCTTTGCAATGGGTCCCTACTTTTAATGAGGTCTCCTATCTTCTCCTCAAGGCGTTGGATAGAATCATTCCATGGTCTTCGGCCATCGACTTGGCCGAGGTTATCCCCTGCCATCTCCCTAGGATGGACCGAGGGTTCCCCTGCCAAGACACGTTGGTTGTTGACTTCTTCCTGTTCCCTGCCTCTTCTTTCACAGGGTCGGCCTTGGTCTGGCCGACCCTGCCTCTTCCCTCTCTGAGAGCCTGCTGCGCTCCTTGATCTCGACAGTCTCTGTCTTAGGTCATTCATCGGGCCCAGTCTCTCAAAGGTCGACCCTCTGCTTAACCTATCAAAGGCTGACCCTCTTTGCTGGGCCTCTTCACCTCTTTGGCCGACACAACCTTGACTTTTCCTAAGAGGCCGTACAGTGTTATTTGACACCTCATAGGGCTCCCAACAGTCTTTCGGGGCTTCTCCGCCTCTAGATCGTCATACCTGTCCTCTGGGCAAGGGTTTCCTTGCCTCCCCAGGCGCAAGCGCCTAGGGTCAGCAACGTCCCTTCTCCGCTGGGGTGCAGGCTGGTCCTTCATTGGTGCCTGGGGTGGTCCTCTGGCATCAGGATGAGGCTGAACAGCCGTCGGAGTGATCATATCCGGTGAGACTCCAGGTGGCCTCATCATAGTTTGGCTGAGTTGTGAAAATTGCTCCTGCATAGCTTGTTGCGTTGAAGCTAAAGACCTCAAGGATACAGCTACCTCCGCCATTTCAGACTGGGGGGGCGCCTGACTGGAAATAGGCCCTCCATCCCCGGGCGGCGGAAGAGGCGGTGGTAATTCTGGTGCCATATGTTAACACTATAGAGCTTAAGTAGCAGATGAGCTTAGTACCTCACAGGACCTCTTTCAATGGTGAAACAGCTCCGCGCTAGGGGGAGGCCTGGTTCACCACCAGAGTCTCCGGTGAGGTTAATCAGAAAAAGAGGAAGAGATAGCTTCTCGTTCCCACAGACGGTGCCAAAATGATGATGCTGGAATCAGCACCACCAGGTAAGGTGTTTTTAAGCTCAATCCAAGAACAGCAATGGCAGCATAGTTATGTAAATGGCAAGAGAATGAGATGAGGAGAAGGGGAGAGTACACCAGGATATAAGTGGTTCAGCCTAGATTGGCCTACGTCCACTCTGTGTGTGTGAATAATCTCACTGCAATAAGGCTCTAATGGCCATGAATACAATCTCTCAAACTTTCTCTCTCTACTGTGTATCTAGACAGAGTTTCAGCTAGGGTTGAATATATGGGATCCTTTTGCAAGGTAGAGGATGACCTCTATATATAGTACCTAGCGGGTGTAATGTACCCCCCATGCATGCAATGAGCATGTGTGTGGTTACCTCACCAATATGAGAGTGCCATCTGTCACTGTCACATGTAGAGAATGATGATACAATATTCTCCCCACGTGTGGGGAATAATCTTGTTATAACTGACTTATGTCCACGTGTCCTTATCTAAATGTCAGCAGGTGCTCGGCTATCGTGTCTGGGGTATGACCTCGACCTTGGTGAGGCCGAGGTTGGTGAGTCTTGATACCTGTTCAGTCCGAGTATTCCACGAGGTCTCGGCCTAACCCTAGCCGAGACAATGGACCAGGTCGGCCTGAGACGAGGTTGAACTGGTGGCTTGATGAGGTAGCTGGTGGCCTCCTGCGAGCTCGGCCTTCATCTGGCCGAGGTTTCCATTCCAAGGTATACGAGAATGCTGCCGATCCTTGTGACGTCCCTTGGAGAGGCTCATGGTAGTGTCGGCCCTGGTCGACCTTGCTATGGCCGAGGTCTGATATCGTATGCCCAAGACTCGTCCAACGTCGGCCATGATCTCGGCCGAGGTTGGTGCCTCTACGCCGAGGTTACACTTGGGGCATATCATGGAAGTCTATGTTGATGATATGCTGACAAAGAGTAAGAAAGTTGCTGACCATCTAGTTGACTTAGGTCAGACCTTTGATCAATTGGATAAATATCAAATGAAATTGAACCCGACCAAGTGCATATTTAGAGTACGAGAAGGCATGTTTCTCGGGTACATTGTCAATCAACGAGGCATTGAAGCAGACCCTGAAAAGATCAAAGATCTGTTAGGGCTGCGATCTCCAACAACGAAGAAAGAAGTGCAAAGTCTTACAGGGCGAGTAGCAGCACTTAACAGATTTGTATCGCGAGCAACTGATAGATACCTCCCATTATTCAAAAATCTCCGAAAGACTTTTTAATGGAATGAAGAATGCGAGAAAGCTTTTCAAGAATTGAAGAAATATTTGGGAGCACCTCCACTGTTGTCCAGACCAGTGATGGGAGAAAGGTTGTACTTGTATCTGGCAGTTTCGAAAAATGCAGTTAGCTCGGCATTAATAAGAATAAAGGATGGAGTACAAAAACCAATTTATTACACTAGTAAGGCCTTCCGCGGAATAGAGATCAGATATCCAAAGCTGGAAAAGTTGGCACTGGCGCTGATCGAAGCGAGTAGAAGAATGAAGCCATATTTCCAGGCTCATACTATAGTCGTATATACCGATATGCCGTTGAGGCAAGCTCTTCATAAACCAGAAAAATCAGGGAGATTGATGTATTGGGCAATAGATCTGGGTGAATATGATATAATTTATGAGCCTAAATCGTCACTAAAAGGGCAAGCAGTAGCAGATTTTATAGCATAGTTCACTTATCCTGATACCCCCGAGGAGCAAAAGCTGAACATCGACCAACCTGTGGATGTTACAGAATCACCAAATTTAAACCCCGATCAACTTAAATTGGTCGGAGAGCAAGAGGAGAAGGTCGACGAGCAGCGAGGTGTGGTAGAAATGGAGATAAAGGAGCAATAAATATTCCATCGAGGAATTTTTTTCAATAAGCCGTTTGAGGACGAGATACCTATATGGAACTTGTATGTGGATGGCTCATCGTGCACCTCAGGAAGTGGAGCTGGGATTGTATTGAAAATTCCAGACGAGGTCGATATAGAATATGCTCTGCGCTTTCAATTTCAAGCTTCTAATAATGAGGCCGAATATGAAGCGATGATTGTAGTTCTTAGTCTGGCAAGAACTATGAAGGCAGAGCAGGTAATCGTATGCAGTGACTCACAGTTGATTGTAAACCAAATGCTCGGTGTATATGCATCAAAAGGAGAGTTGATGATTAAGTATCATGCAAAGGCGATGGAGTTGGTATCAGAATCTGTTACTGTTCAACTGGTCAAAATACCAAGAATGGAGAATGCAAGAGCTGACGCTTTAGCTCGATTAGTATCGGCTACTCGTATCGAGCTACGAAGAACAATCCCAATTGAAGTTCTAGCTAATCGGAGCATAGAAGAAGATCTGACGATAAACTTTATTACCCTTGATTTAGGACCATCTTGGATGGATCCCATTAGGACATATATTGAGGAGGGAGAATTACCGATTGACAAACTCGCAGCCAAGAAATTGAAGTTTAAAGCTGCTCGTTATGCACTAACTAATGATATTCTATACAGACGAGGAATCATAGTTGGCTGGCAGAGGTGTGTACATCCCGCCAAGGTGAAGGATTTGATTGAAGAAGTCCATGAAGGGTCTTGTGGAGCCCATGTAGTAGGTCGAACACTTCTGCAAAGAATAATAACGCAAGGATACTACTAGCCAATGATGAGGGCTGATTGTATAGCCTATGCCAAGAAATGTGACAAGTGTCAGCGCTTCTCCTCCATCCGAAGAACTCCCCAAGAATTGTTAACACCAATTACTTCCCCTTGGACATTTGCCATGTGGGTAATTGACTTGGTCGGGCCACTTCCAACGACTAGAGGAAGATTTAAATATCTCGTCGTCGTAGTGGATTATTTTACTAAGTGGGTAGAAGACGAGCCTCTTGTCGACATGACATACGAAAAGGTGTACCAATTTATTTGTAAAAACATCATTTGTAGATAAGGTCTTTCCCACGAATTCATCACCGACCATGGAACACAATTTAACAACGAGGAGTTCGCTGCCTACTGTCACAGTCAAATATCTTGAAAATCCACTCGGCACCAGGCCATCCCCAAAGCAATGGACAAACTGAGGTGACAAACAGAACACTGCTAAATGGCTTGAAGAAAAGACTAAATGACGCAAAAGCAAACTGGATCAACGAGCTACATTCAGTACTATGGGCTTATCGTACTACCCCCCGAGCAGCAATTGGAGAATCTCCATATATGATGGCATTTGGAAGTGAAGCTGCTATACCTGCCGAGTTGGGTCTTCCAACACACAGAGTAATGAATTTCAATTCCCCTGTCAGCGACTTAATGAGAAGGTTAGATTTGGATATGCTCGAAGAAGTTAGAGAAGAAGCAGCTATCAGGAATGCTGCTTACCAGAAACGAAAAACTTTGTTCTACAACAAGAGAGTGAAGAAGTGCGACCTGAAAGAAGGAGATTATGTGCTAAAGAAAGTGATTCAAAAGCAAAATAAACTGGAAGCGAACTGGCATGGACCTTACCGAGTTACAGAAGTTGTTCGACCAGGAACCTACAGAATAGAAACTTTAGAGGGGGAGGAGTTTAAGAATGCATGGAATGCAGAGCACCTGCGCAAATATTATCAGTAATGTAAACTCTCGTGTAATGCTGTTTCATCAGTATGAATAAAATGTGAATATTCTACCCAGTTCTCTCTTCTTTGAAACTTTTTCGCGGAATACTAGTGTTACACACTACTCAGCAAAATCCACCAACTCTGGTTGGTCGGGAATAAAAAATATTTCCCAAAAGTGCCAACTCCGGTTGGTTGGGAAGAAAATCCACCAACTTCGATTGGTCGGGAATAAAAAAATATTTCCCAAAGTGCCAACTCCGGTTGGTTGGGAAGAAAATCCACCAACTTCGGTTGGTCGGGAATAAAAAATATTTCCCAAAAGTGCCAACTCTGGTTGGTTGGGAAGAAAATCCACCAACTCCGGTTGGTCGGGAATAAAAAATATTTCCCAAAAGTGCCAACTCCAGTTGGTTGGGAAGAAAATTCACCAAATCCGATTGGTCGGGAATAAAAAATATTTCCCAAAAGTGCCAACTCCAGTTGGTTGGGAAGAAAATCCACCAACTCAGGTTGGTCGGGAATAAGAAGTTGTCAACTACAGTTGGTCGGGAACATTTTTATTAAACAAAGCCTGAGTATATGGCTTAGAATTAAAAAGTGATCCAGCAAAATTTTTGATACTCGTAACATTTTAAATTACCACCAAGCTGGTCGAAAAACAAAATCAATTTTGGTTAGTCGACAAATGGTTACCACAAATTCAGGATAGTCGACAATAAGTTTTAACCAGCTTTAGTTGATCGGCAAATAACACAATGTTGTTATCTTTTTAACAGATATACATACACATATGTAAAGTGTTTTACAAAATATCTACAAGACAATGTCAATCAAGATTGCAAAGAAAAATAAAAGTCTTTCATTAAATCTAGAGCAAAATACATCGAGAATGAAATACATATTAATCAAGATTCCTATTCTATTGGTTTCTTCCCCTCTGCCTTTGAAACGGGTTCTTCACCAGCAGGAGGATCGTCTAAGGCATAAGGGGAGTTAATGAAATTCAAATCTTTAAGCATCCTGATGTTCATAATTGATGGCCGATCAAGGAGGTGCTCGGGGTGAGATATCTCAAAGTTGGAGTGAAGATTGTAGTCGTCGAGATACTTTGAAATTAGGCATTGTGGAATGGCCCGAGCAGGAATCCAATGCATATCAAGCTTGAAAGGAGGGACGTGTAGGTCGAGCAACCCAGGATTGTGGTAATCCCACAAATAATGACCTTGTTCCAACTTCAGCACGCCCAAAGCATTTAACCATCCTTGTTTATAACCCACGTTATTTGCATTCTGGAGCCGATCATCTAAATGGTAGAGGGCTTCATTGTAACCAGCCATCCAGAACTCCCTAGGCTGTTTGTGGAACTGGTAGGTTAATCTTTCTAACTGCTCGTGGAGATTCTTCTCCAAATTCGTTTTACTCTCCAAGGTAGAATTTTGGGCAGCCAGTTGCTCGTCTAAAGTTTGGATTTTCTTAGACATCTCAGCCAATGCCTGGTTCTTTGCCATCAATTGGAAGGCTTGATTCTCCATTGCCGATTGAGTTCTTTGTTCCTCGACAGGAATTCGAGCAGCTCTTGCTCGTCCCCAAGAAGCTCTTGCTCGTCCCCGAGAAGAGGTAGAAAGCCCAATCCTCTTCAAGGTTTCTAATTCATCTCTCAGATTGGCATTTTCGACCTCCAAGAAAGAGAATCCCTCGTCGTTTACAGAGACCAAAGCGTTTGAGGTAGAGTCATCAGATCTCAGCTGGGATACTTTTCCTCGTAAGTTATTATTTTCCTGCTCCAACAACTTGGTTATCTGCCTGTGCTCCTCGACCTCGATTTTCAAAGTTCTCTCCCTCACTTCATAAGTAGCAAACAATTTATCGTATCCCTTATCAGCATTCGGTTGTTGATACTTCTTCTCATATCCTTGGTGCAAGAGGGCTGAAGATTCCTTGTATTGCTGTTGAAGCTCCTCGAGAGTGCCTTAGAGGTCTTTAATCATGTCATAATATGCTACATTATTAGCCACTGCCCGATCGAGCAGACACTTTAAATACTGGTAGGCTTCAACTGCTTGCTCCGAAGCATCTTGACCAAGGATATCAACGATCTGAGCTTCAGTCATATATGAATGACCAGCTTTGAAGTAATCATTGCATTGTCTCAATAATTTTGTATCATGAGCAGATAACAATTCCATCCTGGCCATAAACTAGTAAAAAGAAAAGATAGCAAGAATTAATAAGGAGCAAGAGGAAGAGAATCAACAGTATGAATAGTCAAAATTTCAAATTTTATTACATCATAAAAGAGAAGTACATAGGTCAGAGTTACAATTGGAAAAATTAAACAGAGAGAAAAATACGAACAACTCTACACCTTCTCCTTGTCTCCCAAAACTTTCTCAGAAGGCTGAGACGAGGAAGTAGGTTGCTCGGGTGGCACTGATGGCAGCTCGGTGGGAGCTGAAAGCTGCTCGGTTGAAATAATGGATGATTGAAGTTGCTCGCATGAGGGCTGGACAATTAGGGGATGAGAAATTTGATCTCCCATCACCATAGAGGATTCCTCAGAGGCAGCTTTGTCCTCTTCTTCTTCTTCTTCAGGAGTTGGAGGGGGGCCAGGGATGTGACGCTGAAACAAGTCGGAATTTTCATCAACATTCAGCTCTTTTAGAGCAGCGACCCAGCCATCCCTAAAGTACTTAAGGCTACCATATTCCACCTGCGACATCATGGCAGCCAGACCCTTATTCCATCCTTTGTCCCAGCCAGCACTGAAGGACTTTTTCACAGCTAACTTTCTTTTCACCTTCTCCGAGGAAAGCTTCTCGGATAGAAGTTCCTCGGTAGCCTTCAATTTATTCTCCACTTCCTCCTTCTGACGACTTACTTCACGAAGTTTGCCCAACTCTTCCTCAGCAGTTTTGAGCTTACCTTCAAGCTCCCCAGCATTTTGGAGCTTCCCTTCGAGCTCTTTATTCTTCTCCTCCAAGTATTTTATTTTCTTCTCCAATCCCTTGGAGATCTCAACAACCTGATTCCTCTCATGCTCGGAGGAATTAAGCTTCTTTTCCCAAACAGTTTTATCATCAACATATTTTTGATGAGAATCCTTCAGAGACTGCGTCAGATCCACCAAAGCTTCCTCTACACCTGGCGAGGAACTTGAAGCTTTAATAGCTTCATCCTTCTTCAAAATTGTATTGAAACAAGTTACCAACTGGGAAAAGAAAACAATAGCAAGTCAGTGCAAATATATAACGGCGGAAAAATGAAAGTTTATGACAATAATACTTAAAGAAGCAATATGACGAGCAGCCAATGTGGTAACCATATCCCGAGAAAGATTTTCTTCAATACCTTGGATCTAGGGGATGATCCAAGATTTCACCGAGCTCATGGCAGAGCTCGGAGCAATGAAAGTGGGAACTCCACTTCCAGTAGTTGAAGGCTGAGAGATGGATTCAACCAAATTGACCGAGAAGCTTTTCTTCAGCCTCCTCGGAGGAACATCAACAGTCTCGACCAAGGATGTACTCTTAGTCGGGGATATGACAATAACCTCGCTTGGAGCAGCGACTTTGCTCGGAGCCATTGGGGGCTTCTCGGCAACCTTCACAGTAGCAGCCGGAGGAGGTGCATCGATTTTTCTTGTCCCTTCTTCTGGGACATTATGTTTGCTTTTCTTTGCCTCTCCAGCAATAGAGGCAGATTTCTCGAAGAGAGCAAGAGCTCTTCTTTTCTTCATTCTTTCACTCAGAGGAATATGTGACTCAGGTGACGAACTTGTAGAAGTTGGTACTGGTTCTACGTCACTTATCACCAGACGAGAAGTAAAAGACGAGGTGTAACTCTTGTACTGCATCAAATATGAAGCTGATCTGATATGCTCGTCGACAACAGTCTGATGCAAACCCCAGATAAGTTTCAGATGTTTTAAATTAACTTTTGTCTCTTTTGGAGACTTTCTCTTGCTGTTAACTGCAAATAAATCAAAATTAAAATATCAGTGACACATTTTATCAAACACAAAGAAAGCATAATTTCGAAAATAAAGTAAAATAAAAGCAACCTATCCCATTGTCATAGGGAGGGCACCTAGGACCCTGGTACACATCATTTTCAGTTAGTGGAGGGTGTTGCCAATTTTTCATAACAACACCGTGCTCGAAGTAATCCCTATTGGTATCTGGGAGATTGACTACTAGAGCCCTATTTAAAAACCTAGTTTTTAAATAAAAAGTGTTGTCACCAACAACCCATCTATAACAAAACATAATTTCTGGAATTCCTATACGGGTTCCATGAATCTGATTTAATCTATGAACTCCATTAACTATTCTCCATGTGTTGGGGGCTATTTTTGCAGGAACCACGTCAAAATATTGACAAAATTCCAGACACAAAGGGTTTGGGGGAAAAGAAAAGCCACATTCAGCCATAAAGAGGTTGGGGAACCAATGTCCCTCAGCCAAACGGAAATAATCTGAAGGTTCAGAAAGTTCCTCCAGAACGACCCATGAAGGAATAGAGAAATCAGAGCGAAACTTATCAAGCGACTCAACAAAGTAAACCATGGTGAATAAAGGAAATGAAAGAGAAGGAAGAAGATCTTACAGAAAAAGTATGGATCTGATGACAACGAACGATGAAAGGGATGAACGCACAAGAGAGAGAGAAAATGGTAAGCTCAAAGATACTGATTTGAAAAAGTAGAAGACGATATGATTTTCTACAGCGCCTAAATACCTTACCTTGGGAAAAGGTAAAAATAATGATTATAAAGGGAGACGTTTACGCTACCAGCGGCTAAAAGGACAAAAAGGGTGCGGAGATCGAAGCAGTTAAGAAAATTCGAAAAGTCTGATTCTATAAATTCGAAAAGTCTGATTCTATAAATTCGAAAAGAAGAAAATAAATGCAAAGAAAACGTTCCTAAAATTCAGGATGACCATTTAATCCCGCCATATTTTGAGAAGAATGTTCCACACTCCTCAGTCTCGAACTGTGAAACATTGGGGGCTTCTGTTAATACAAAATTTAGTCTGCTGACATGGCTCAATTAAGTGGAGACACATGGCAATCTGCGTGGCAATAACAAACACTTCTGAACAACACCTTGACTTCGAGGAACTCAATTTCCCCGACCAACTCAGACACTCCGAGCAGTAGGTGCTCTCCGAGGAGCTTTACTGCCCCGAGCAACTCATGGATACCGATAAAGAGCATTTATTATCAGATAATTAAGAGGATTAAATGCGCATTAAATGCTGATTATTATCATACAGATGTATACGTTTATTGGACAGCTATGTATGATCCTTTCTCATGTACAGCCTCAGGGCTATATATACATTGTATCATCCTCATTGTGGGTGGACCGGAAAATTTCTTGAGAAAAATCATATCTCGAGAATTCCAAAATAGTCAATAATAACACAAACAGTGGACGTAGGTCGTTCGTTCAAGGCTGAACCACTTTAAAATCTCTTGTCTTATTTATATTTTTTATCTGTGATTAAATAATTAGAGATAATCTAATTTTTTACGTCAACAACAACAACAACAACAATAATAATAATAATAATAATAATAATAATAATAATAATAATAAAATGGCCATATACCACGTAGTCCCTCGAAGTTTTTTTAATACACGTTTAGTCCAAGTCTTTTTATTTTATACAAAAAAGTTCGTGCGAAACTTTAAAGATAAGAAAATAAGGAACTTTTTGGTACAAAATAAAAAACTTGGACTAAGTGTGTATTAAAAAATATTTGAGGGACTTTTTGGTATTTGATCCATAATAAAATAGCTTCTGAAATTAGCTTTTTCTATAGTTGTCCGTGTTACAGATCAAATATGATCACCGAGAGTTAAAGTAATATTAGGCCTCTCTTCAGCATGTGCTTCAGTAACACCCTGAAGAAGCTCGTCTAGAGATGCAGCAAGATCTAGATCCCAGTAACCATCTAGAAAGATTCTAGCTTCTCCTTTAAGTAGACTAGATGGCACTGTTGAAAATAATAAATGCAGAATATATGAAAAAACCCAAATACGAAATAGATAAAATTGGAAGGACTTATCGATCGAGGTTTGTGTTTGACACAAAGTCCTAAAGGTGAAATTGTTCGCTGATATTTGTAGCTGTCAGACTCGTGAACATACACCTCCCAGGATTCAACGATCAGATTTAAACATCAGCTTTATGTTAAATCTTTGAACTCTCAGGATACTCCAGTACTCCCAAAAAATGACGAACGTAAGTGTATTGTAGAAAATAGCAAAATTATTTTTACAGAGAAAGTGAGAGAGATATAATTTTTTGGTGTATTTTTCAACGTTGTAGCCTTTGTTTTATACAAAAAAATAGTCAAAAACGTGGGTAGTGGTTTTAGCCAACTAACCCACTAATATACCTACTAACAGATAGTTTACTTAGAATAGGAGACTAAGGTGTCGCTTGTTTTTACCTCTTAAGTGTGAATCTGAACCACTCAGACTTAAGAGGTACCAAAAAGTGTTTATTTTTTTAAATGATTAAGAGGTTAACGGCTATATTTGCCTCTTAATGATTAAGAGGTATAATTACGTTTGAACTCTGAATCTGAAGTCTGAATGAGTCTAAATACATTCATTCAGACGTATATTCAGACATAAAAACAAAAATATTTTTCAGATTCAGATTTCAGACTTTAGATTCAGTTTCAGATTTCAGATTCAGACTTCAGATTCAGATGAAAAAACAAACACAATCTAAGTCAAAAATTAAAAATGAATTAATAAAAGGGTAAAAATTATGGGCACTCAAGAGAAGTTTAAAGGCCCAAGATCCAATCAAAAACTATTAATATTTATTATTCCTCTTAAAAATTGAACTCATGACCTCAAGCATCAAACCCATAAATTTACTAAACCACTTACCTAACTTATATAGTACATTCAAAATATATATATACTAGTTGTAAGCCTGCGCGATGCGCGAGAGAGGCGCAATGTACGAAACATAAGAAAAAATATATCTAAAAAATTTGTAACAAAAATATCCTTCTTATTTACATTTGCATTGAAGAGCGAGGTTTTAATTAAAAATACAACTTGTAGTTATTTAATTACAACATGTGGTGATATAAAATATTATAATTTAAAAAAATATCATTTCGAAAAACCATTACAACAATATAATGCACTATGCAGTACATATGTTTCTAATGCTCGATGATTAAATAACTACATTTTCTATTATAAATTGGACCAACATCAATGTTAATCGTAAAAAAATTCTTCTTAATGTTTATTGTGATTATATCAATGGCCATAATGTAAAAAAAAATCATATGATTGATTGTAAAAAATCCTTCTTAATGTTTATTATGATTATATCAATGGTCATAATGCATTAGTCTTAAATTGCAATAAGACAAACAATCAATACGAGTAACATTTTTCTTATTTGTTTTAAGACCCATCAATAGCAGTCCTTTAGAACCTATCGCTGGAGAAATTCCTCTTTGGAGACCCTTTAGACCCATGGGATTGGAACTTTACAGCTGCAAGCTTCACGTTTTCAAAGGGTAGTGAGACATGGAACCATTCCACTTTATTTTTCATTACAAAGAGGGATGAAAAGAGGGAGAGAGAAGTACGTTGGAAATGAAGAGTTGTCACTTTTGAGGAAGTCAAATACTTGAAAAGCGTAACTGAGTTCGTTGGAAATCAAAGAGACATATTCACAAATAGAGACACCTTTAAGATAGCTGAGTAATAATTACCCAATGCCACTTGTCAGTAATAATTATCAATAAATGATGTGCCACGTGGATAGGCTAATTACAAAGCATAATAAATGCCCTGTTTTGCATTTTAGAGTACTAGTATACCCAACAGGCACCTGGTATGAGAACCAACCCATCTCTCTGCTCATAATCAACTGAATGGCACCCTTGTCTGTGTTCCTCTGATAAAACGTCTTAAAACCATCTAATTTAATCAGAGGAGCTACACGACACCAATCTCTTCGGAGTAATCATTAAGAAGTCGCATACTGGTGCCTCACTTTGTTCGGATTGTGCTGTTCCAATCTGGTGATCAATCACGACAAATGGCCCATATGTCTCTGCTTTTAGGATCAGATAATGACAGAACGCAATTTACTTCTTCAACAATACCAGAACTTAATGCCCTGAAATTCTGCAAGACAACCCATAATCCGCCCAATTCACTTACCCAAATTCATTGTCCTAAGTCTAAACGATTTTACTGAGGTGAACTCACTGATCAGACAGCACAGGCCAGACATTCTATTTTCATTGTGTAGAACCCATATTTTCTTTGGCTTGAAGCATTCATATGATCTGTCCTTGTCGAAATCGAAGTCTGAGTCGGTGACTGTCAATGATATTGATACAGTTCTCTTCAGCTTAGATAGACCCTCAGGTCAGGACCAGTCGTACGTATCTTCTCTTTTAGGAGCTTCAGAGGATTTACCAACTTCAGTATGTGTTTTTTTATTCTTGTTGGCCACGACAGAAGCCAACCTTTATTTCTTCCAGTTTTTCACAAATTATTGTTCTTGCTTTTTCAATTAACAACTTTATAACATCAAACGCTGGGTGGCTAACATCTGATCTCATTGAAGTCTTACTCGGAGTTTAACGCTTAGAGTTATGCTTGATATTTCCATTCCCGCTAATTACTTTCTCATTTGATTAAGTTTTTGAAGCCATTTCTTTATGTTCAACATATCAACCCTCCTCTTCTCGGGTAAACTCTCGACTATTGAGACCAAGAGTTCATCGTACCTATTGGAGCCCATATCAACACATAGTAAATGATTTCGTGTTTTGGAAGATGTAGAGTGGTGAGATGATTGTCTGTGGATAGTTTCGTGGGCTCTTGGTTTTCTGAAGTGGTTTTTAGTTTTCTGCTTGATATTGTTTCAATGTGCATCATTCTCTTTAATTTTGTTTCTTATTTTTAGTCTAAAATCACGTGTGTTTTAAGACATGATAATTTATTTTTGATACATATGATCATTTTTCTCAAATCAGTTTAATTTATGTTTTATTATATAAAAAATGTTAATCTATCATAATTAAGATTGTACTTTGGACCGATCAAAAAGAATAATAAGGGCATGGGGGTATTTGAAAGTATTTATTTTTTGTATATAATTTGAGATGTGGACTTCTTTAAATCATGTTTGGGTTTTTGTCATAAAAACTTTCAAATACACATAACTTTTCAATTTAGTAAAACAAATAAAATGTCTTTAGCATTATTTTTTTATATTATATTTTGTTTTGAAAATAAACTTTATTTCAACTAACTACTCACAATTATAAACTTAAATTGTATAAATTTAATTTGTGTATTTATATATTACGCCTGCGCATCGCGGGGTTTACAACTAGTATCTATTTAAAACATAAACCAAGGTTATTCTTAAATTTAAAATTTTTAAACTTTAAATAAAAAAAATTAAAATACTAGCTATTTCTTAAAAATGTCAATTATATTTAACCTCGTATACTATCTTAGGGTTTTAGGTCTCCAAATGTGTCTTTATCCTAATATTTTATCCCTCAAACTATTATAATTGGAGGTTTTGGAGTTTAGTACCTCGTATATTTCAACTACTAATAGACATTGGTATCAATCAGTAATTTTAATTGGTTTTGTGACAATATGTATATTTCATATTTAGGTGATTAGATCTAACGACACTAATTACGAGTGTGAAATAATTAGCAACCATTCTCAGCATGTGGTATAACAATACGAGTGCACATGAACATATGGATATCTCAATCATACGAAAATGACAATAAATAAAAACTAAGATATACCCATAAACCTCTTAATGAAATGTAAACCAAGTGTAATTAGTACAACTTTGGAATCTCATAAATCAACGGCCTGATATAAATTAATAGTGTAAGGACATATTTTACATAGTCAGATATTTACATTAAGTATGTCGTATACCGTTACACCCGTCGAAGAAAGTTCAAAGTGCATATGTTCATCAAGACGGATCCGAATTTCAAGTATCTTCAACAACAAGCCTTCGCAAGATTGATTTTGCTAAGGTTGTGTTTAAAGTTTCATAAATGTTGGGATATTTTTATAAAATGTTTTTATTACCCTGAGGCGTTTTATTGAGTCAAAATATTTGTTACAAGACATGTAGGAGGAGTTTTAAAAATAAAATATTTTTCATTGAGGTCGTTCAAACGACATTTGCATGTCGTTCAAACGACATAAGCAAGTCGTTCAAACGACTGCTTCAAGCGACATTTCATATCGTGCAAAGAGTTTGCGAGAAGCTCGCTTGATGTTTACATCTAACGACAGCAAACCGTTTTGGTTTTTATTGGTCGTTAGATAGGTCACGTGATCCTTGGATCAAGCGACATCTGATGTCGTTCGAGCGACATTGACTTCTCGTTCGAGCGACCCCACCGACTTAACTTTTCTATAAATACCTGATTTATGAGTCCTTGTTTCTTCGGATGACTGGAGACTTTTGGTGAAAAGGAAACTGCAAAACTGCAGAATTTTAGTCTTCACTTTTAGGGTCAAAAACACACTACAAGAAAAAATAAAATTCGCGACATCTTTCGGCGACATAAGTATTTTCGTGTTGCCAAAAGGTATACTTTTGGCGACATATATAGTTTTCGTGTCGCGAAAAGTTATTATTTTGGTGGGCTCCCTACTAATATTTCCCCTCAAATGTCATTTACATTCCGCGACATCTGGTTGATGTCGCACATTTGGTCCCTTACTTTCGGCAACATGTGTTGTATGTCGCGAAAACATCACTCGCGTTTTGCGACATGGGTATCATGTCACGAAATGGTATACACTTTCAGCTTCATCATATACATGTCGCGATATGTATTTTAAGTTAATTTTAAAAAAAACTCAAAATTTAGCTCCCTCTTTTTTTTCAGCCCAAATTTTATTTCCCCGCTCAAAACCCTCCTAAAACTCCCGCTTAAAACCCCCCCTAAGAAAACACCCAATTTTTTTCTCTCTCATCTGCCCCGATCTCTTCTCTCTTCTCTCTCCCCCGCTCTCTTCTCTCCGCCAGAATCGCTTAGACCTCCAACCTCCTAACCCTTTATACCTCTGACCACCATATACCTCCGACCCCCTTATACCTCCGACCTCGCCTTATACCTCTGACATCCCCTTATACCTCTCACAACGATCTCCTTACCTCAGATTCTGACGATCTCCCTCAGATTCTGGTGACCTCCTTACCTCAGATTCCAGCAACTTTCTTACCTCAAATTCCGTCGACCTCCTTCCCTGCTCCTTACCTTCCAAGGCCACCAACTAAAATAGCGGCTTAACCCAAGAATCAGGTAATGCAAATTTACTCAAGTAGCTAGTTCTGATATGATCTAAAAAAAAAATGCTAGTATTTATTTGGTTTTATTTTTGAATAACATTTACAACACAAACAAAACGAAATCAGAAGATTTTCCACAAGAATCTTCACGAAGATTTTAATTCCACCGTGTCGAACAAACCTCCAAAATCAAGGGATTTTGTAGTTGATCCTATTGTTATGCTGAACTTATTTTCTTGATTAGTTTGATGATGGTAGCCCCCTTTTTTTCTTCAGTTGCAAATTTATTTAAGGGTGACGTACTCTTATTGTTATTTTTTTTATTAGTCTAAATTAGTGAGTCCGTTGAAAATCGGATTGTTCGGTAAAAGTTGAGTGTGTAATGTTATCACAACCTTTGAGCATGTTTAGTACAACCTTAAGTAACCTCGGTTTGGCATAATATACACAATATAAGTATAACCTTAGGTAAGCTTTTATTTTTAAAAAAACCAAGACATGCTTGTTATCATTAGAATTACAATAAATAATTACAACTCTTGATATTTATGAACAATATGTAGGTTTAGTTTGTGTAAATATGTTATTTGAAATTAGTTTGTTTGAATATGTCAATATTAAGATTTTTGTTGGGGGCTTACATTAAAATAATCTGAGATTTTACCTGGTCAATCTGAGATTTTATTTTCTGCTTACTAATTGAACTGAGATCTTTATTGGTATTTAAACTCAGATTTTTAGTGTGAGAACTTTATCTGCACAATCTGAGATTTTATTCTCTGGTCACTAATTGAACTAAGAATTGTCATATTAATGTTATGCATTTCCTTGTGAAATTACGAATCATTTAATATTAAAATAAGGGGAAAGTACAAAAATCCCATGTATTGTGCAGTTTTTGGAAGAAACCTTCTAAACTATTTTACCGAACCCCCCACCCCCAAGTTCCCCAACACACTCATGGCCTAAATTTTTGTTGGAGTTCATTTTAGTTTTGGAATTGATATATAGTTGTAAATGTTTAGTGTTTATTTCATTTCAAATTTTTGTTCTATTTGTTTCAATTAGAATCATAAAATAAGTTGTATATTTTTTTACTGGAACTGTTTAATTAGTCTAAATTAGTGAGTCCGTTGAAAATCGCTTGTTCGTGTAAAATTGAGTGTGTAATGTTATCACAACCTTTGAGCATTGTTATTTTAGTACAACCTTAGGTAACCTTAGGATGGCATGGTATACATAGTATAATCTTAGGTAAGCTTTATTTTTAAAAAAAAATCAAGACATACTTGTTTGAATATGCTATTTGGAATAAATGTAGTCTTCTATTTAAATGGTATATTGTAATCCACTCTTTAATCATCGTTGTCGGGATATAGCCTCACAATATTAAATAGTATTTTAAATGGTTTTTTATGTGTTTTAGTCCGAACAATAATGTAGTAAAACAATTAATCGTGGTTAAATAATTTATTCATTATTGGTACAATAGATATGATGGACAATAGTTTGATGAATCTTAGGCAAAGATTAGGTAAGCAATATCGTGACGGGGCGAGCGCTTTTGTTGAATTTACAATGACCAAAACGAGCAATAATGGTACTATCCGCTATCCATGTAATGAATGTATGAATCGATATTGGCATAGTGGTGAAGTGGTAAACAATCATTTAATCCGACACGGGATAATGGAATCTTACAAAAATTGGGTGTACCACGAGGATGTGACACCCCGCCTAATAAAATATCGGACGATCAATCCTATACCAAATTAAAAAAAGGAGTCTCATCTGGTTTATTCTCAGCATCACTGTCGAAAATCAATTTAATTACTAATAACCTATTAGGCTGGCGTCAAAATTTTATTTAACTAATATTTTTAAACAAACCAACAAAGTAAAACAATCACACAGTTTATTTACGAAACTCAAATAAAAATAAAATAACCGAACACTCGGTTTAACAGAATACATCGAAATCAAATGCCGCACTGAAAGGCGGTAAACAAGAAATCAATACAAATTGGGATATCGGCCCGAGTGTTTCTACAGTACCTCATATCTACATTATAATAATAGAAGCGTCTATAGTAAACCTGGATGCATCCATAGCTGCTGCAGCAAGCGTCTGACTCGAAGGAATCATAATCCAGGCGTCCCTGCGTCTGGACACCTAATATATATATATATATATATATATATATATATATATATAGCAAGAGAGGAAAATAGAGAAACGGGTCAGAGCTCAAGTTTGAAAATATTTTGCAAGTGCATAAATGCCATATATAAAAATTATGGAGTTTTCTCATATTTAAATTGGTATCGCACTCCCATGAGATACCCCTCACCCCTCTTCTAATAGTGCACTCCTATCGCATCCATTTTAGACATCCTAGTTAAGCTACCCCGCGTAACTAATCTATTTAACCCATCTTCTAAGATCCTCATAGACCTGAGTACTAAGGGCTAAACTTCTCCCCATTCCTAACATTACGCTACGTTCGTGTGTGGGGCGTCTCGCAAAGCGAAATCCAAATAAGGAACCACCCCGATATACTACTACCTGGAAATGTTGATCGTCGAGATCCATTAGGCCCTCAGCACACAATGCGTATATATATAGCTCGTATAAATATATACATATATAGATAGTTCTTACTAGAGCCTATAATTCATTTTCATATAAATCCGGATATAATCTACCGGAAGGGAAAATACACCTTATCAGTCTTTTCACTTCATATGTAAACAATATACTATATGCAATAAGTATAATTATACCTATCACAATCATAAATATAATAACCATCCCACCGAGCTATAACTCGAGGATGCAGTCTCATAGTGCCTATCCAAATTCGGGTTTACTCACTATACCACGGTACCAAGCCAGACTCTCTCGTGGTTATGGAAAAATACACAACGGTGGAGGCGGTAATGCTCCCCTACAAGTGGAGTACACACATCACACTCGAACGCGGGACAATATGACATGGGTTATACTCTCCCTGCTCCTCAAGCCAGGGGATTCACCCACATCGTGCAACCTCCCTGGATCACACTAGAGAAAATATATAATCTGGTTGTTCCAACCCTACGCCAAAGGAATGCTCGTGGAACCAGCCTCTAAGATACAAATATACCAATCACACTCAGATATATATGTATTCATATCATATTATATACACGGTAATCCCATCGTATATATAATCTACGTCACTTCTCAAATATATATATGGCTATAATTGCCAATCTTATATAGCGATAGCCAATAACCCTGAATGTTCCCATTCGTAATAATATTTAAGTATTCACACACTTAAAATCCTAAACCTATAAGCACTCTTTTACTTAGTATATAACTCGCACCTTAATCACCTTTTAAGGATTTATATATACTCTCCCGAATATACCAATTCAGAATAATTAAATGAGTATACTCTCAACTTATTTTAGTCCCATAGGTATCGCATTACCTAATAATAGTCCTCAACCGACACCGGGTAGCCGCTCAATATCTCTAGCCTTTGTCCTTAATTCCATCCTACTCACATCATAGGATTTACTCAAACAAATAGGCGGTATATCAATATATTTTTGACACGCATAATATATATGAAATCCCCCCCGAAATACTACCCTGAGTGTCACTCGTCCCGAACACCCCTAAGTTAATAAATCCTGGATTTTACTTTCAATCAATCCAATGTATACATATCACTCAAACAATAATTTAGATGTCCCCACACCATTTCTAGGAACCCCTAATATCTAACTTCACAATTTGTTTTTCTTCAAAAAACTACACCTTAAGTGTCACACAATTTTGCACCCTCCTAGTCCAAATAAATTCCCTTAAATGGCTAGGTATTGATTTCCCCTAAATGAATATTTATTTCCTCAAATAAATAATCTAGAAACAATTAAATTTGGAATTTCCCCCATTTAAATTTAACCAAACGAAATTGTAAAAATTTATGTAGGGTCGATCGATCGACCTTTGGCCGTCGATCGATCGACCAAACAGGGCAGCTTCTTCTCCCGCCCCTGTTTCGGCCATTAAAATACCTCCAAGCTTTTTATCTCCTCTCATCTCATCATCCAACCTAAACCAGTCATATATTCACATATAAAAAGGGTTCTAATCATCCTAGAACCCATATCCAATAATTAATTTCAATTAATTTCTAAGTTTCTCGAATTGGATATTAACCGGGGTTTATTCGTTAATCCGACGAAAAACCCGTTTGATACACGAAAACCTAACCCAAAAATATTTATAGTTTTACACACCAACTATAATATGAGAAATAAATACACTAAATTAATAAAGAAAGTAAACACTTACCTCGTGGATAAAATCCGACGACCTCGAGTCGAATCCCGCGGAGTTTGGCCGGAAATCCCCTTTGTCCTCTCCCTTTCTTCCTCTCTCTCTTCTACTCTTTCTTTTCTTTCTTTTCTTTCCTTATGTCGTGCTTCATATAGAGAGAAATAAGGGTTTATCCTTTTTAAACCCAAAAATGACTCGTTTACTCAATTGCGAGTCCCTATTAGTTCAAAAGTCCTCGGAACCTAAACATTACTCCCGGATACCCTACTCTGACTATCTCGGCCATTCCGAAACCAATCGTGCAATCGAAATCTCCATCTGAGTCATTTAACTGAAATTCACTAATTAAACCCAACAAAACTTAATATGGATTTTCCACTTAAAATATTATCCTATGTCGCTTTACTCAACTGCGACATGTAATAAAATAATCCAACTCATCTACTTAGTCCAAAAGTAAATATAACACACATCGAAAATCATCTAACACTCATAAACTCCAAAAATTATTATTCAGAGAAATTCCTCAAATTTCCAAATTACACTCACTTATGTAATTTAAATATCCATAAAAGTGCGGGGTATTATAGGCGAATCTTTTCCCGAGTGTCAAACCCATGTATCAGATTATGAGAGTGATAATGAAATGACAGACAACGAAGAAGAGGATGGGGATGATCTTCCCGACTTAATGGAAGACTATTGTAGGGGGCTTACATGAATCGTTATTGGGGGGATCGGATACAGGTGAGGCGACTGATGCTGCGCAGAAGGAGGAGGTGCAAAACATTGAAAAACTGTTGGTGGCTGCACAATGTGAGGTGTACCCAGGCTGCAAGAAGTATACTTTGTTGAAATTCGTGATTACAATATTTCATTTGAAGGTAAGTGGTAAGTGGACCAACAAGTCATTCGATATGCTAATGGGGGTATTGTTAGAACTTTTACCGGAAGGGAATTTAGTTCAAAGTGAATCTACGAAGCCAAAAAATTCTTACGTGACTAAGGCTTAGGATATGAGACCATCCATGCATGCAAACATGATTGTGCACTTTTTTGGAAAGATAATTCTAATCTAGAACAATGTCCGGTATGTGGGGAGTCCAGATATAAACTTAATGATGGGAATGGTAAAAAAACCTCATAAGGTCCTGTGTTACTTCCCTTTGACACTCAGGTTACGAAGATTGTACATGTCGAGGAAGATAGCTGCTCACATGAGATGGCATAGTGATAAGCGCATGGATGATGGGATCATGAGGCATCCGGCTGATAGTGAGGTATGGCAGGACTTTGATTGAAATTATCCTGAGTTTGCTCATGAGCCTTGAAATGTGAACTTAGGTATGGCCACCGATGGATTCAACCCTTTTGGGAACATGAGAAGCTCCTATAGCATGTGGCCCATTATACTTATGCCCCTTAACATGCAACCCTGGAAGTGTATAAAGGATACCTTCTTCATGATGTCTCTACTTATTCCTGGGCCACAGGCCCCAGGGAAAGATATCGATGTTTACATGCAACCGTTGGTCGATGAGTTAAATAATTTGTGGGAAAATGGTGTATTGACTTATGATGCCTCTTGTGAAGAAAATTTTCGAATGCACGCAGCTGTAATGTGGACGATAAATGACTTTTTTACATACGGTAACTTGTCTGGGTGGAGCACAAAAGGTTATCTTGCTTGTCCTTTTTGTAACGAGGATGCATTATCTCAACGTTTGAGAAGTAAGATTAGATACATGGGCCATAAATGGTACTTACCAGATAACCACCCTTGGTGAAGGTGTAGGGCCTTTAACGGTAAGGTTGAGCATCAAACTAAATCCTTGGAATTACCGATGGAAAAGGTACTTAGTCAGTTGGATCGCCTTCCAGATGTTAAGTTTAGGAAGCATCCAAATAATAAGAAAAGACCTCGTGATCATACAGAATTGAATTGGACAAAGAAAAGCATCTTATTTGAGATCTCGTATTGGAAGAAACTTCAGCTCCGTCACAGCCTTGATGTTATGAACATAGAGAAAAACTTATGCGATAATCTGATGGGAACGATATTGAACATAGATGGGAAAAACAAAGACACTGAAAAGGCACATTTTTATTTGTAGGATATGGGCATAAGGACAGAATTACATCTACAAAGACGTCTCGATGGATCCTTTATCAAGCCTATAGCGGCATATACATTGACCCTGAAGGAGAGAGAGGGTTTCTATAAATTCCTGAAATCGGTCAAGTATCTGGATGGTTATGCTGCGAACATCTCGAGATGTGTGACCATAAAAGCTGGTAAATTAACGGGCCTAAAAAATCATGATAGCCATGTCCTGCTTCAATAACTTCTTGCCATTGGGATGCGAGGGTACCTCCCTAAGAATATTTATACTACTCTTTCTGAGTTGCGTAATTTTTTTAAAGAGTTGTGCTCCAAGACATTGATAAAGAGTGGTATAGAGAAGTTAGAAGAACGAGTAGTTCTGATAGTCTGCAAGATGGAGAAGATTTTTCCTCCTGCTTTTTTTGATGTGATGGTTCACTTAGCACACGAGGCCAAGCTCGCAGTTCCTGTGCAGTACAGGTAGTTGTACCCAATTGAAAGGTAATTGTTACATTAATAAGTTCTATTACGGATTTGGAGATATTTTTCCCAATTATTTTACATATGTAATATTGACTTCAAAAGTGTCTTTGTGAAGGTTTCTTGGAACGCTGAAAGAGTACGCATCCAACAGAGCTCGACCAGAAGGTTCCATTGCTGAGGCTTACATTGTCAAAGTGTGTTTAACTTTTTTCTCAATGTACCTTACTCACGTCGAAACTGCTTTTAATAGAGAAGAATGAAATGAGGATGGTGGTGAATGTGGCCCAGGGTTGACGGTTTTCACTGAAAATGTTCATCCTTTTGGACAAATTACAAGAGCTGCTAATGTGTCTGAGCACGAGATTAATATGGCTAAGTGGTTTGTATTATATAACACTGATGAGGTCGAACCATATTTAGAGTATGTTCAAATTAATTACACATGCACAACTTGAAAGATTATATATATATATATATATATATATATATATATATATATATATATATATATATATATATTATGAAGCAAATTTCGTTAAACAGGGAGCACAAAAATCTTCTACTAAAGAATCAAAGTGGATGTGACATAACTCAAATACAACGTCAAACATTTCCGAAGTGGTTCAAAGAGCGAGTAAGATATTTAAATGAATCTACATATATTCAATTAACATTTAACATGAACATGTAACACATTATATATGTTTTTTCTCAGATGAATCTATTACGAACGCAAAGATCTCCAGAAGCAACTAATGAACTCTGGTCATTAGCAAATAGTTCAAGTGTGATAGTGAATCTTTATTCAGGTTGCATTTGCAATGGAGTCCGATTCCATACTAGAGACCGCGACAATCGTCGTAGAAGTCAGAATAGTGGGTTAGTATCTAAAGGGTAACACGAGGGATGCGCGATTGATATATATGGTTACTTCTGAAAAGTTTGGGAAATGACATACATTTACGGGCATAAAGTTGTTTTGTTTCAATGTGAATGGTTCAACACCGGTAGTATGAGCATAATACAAATAGATGCACATTTCACAGGCATTGATGTACGAAGTCGTTGGTATAAAGATGATCCATTTGTTTTACCAAGTCAAGTGCAACAAGTTTTTTACGTTAATAATACCAAATTAGGCGCACACTGGCAAGTTGTACAATGGGTCGAACACCGGAGAACCTGAGATGTACCAGAGTTATAGGATTATGAATCTTTTGGACCTAATGATGTATTCCAACAGGATGAAACCAATGGGGTTGTCCCAATTCTCGTTGAGGATATCAATGTTCAACATCATAGGACTGATGCTAATCCCGATACTATCTCAAGTGACAGAATTATGGAACTAAATAAAGAGTATAATGACGACGAGGATGAAATGATTGCAACGAATATAGATGAGGAAGAGGGTGACGATCAAATGTATTTTGATTCTGATCTTGATATAGATCTTGATATAGATAGTCACATGTAGTCTTGTAACTCGTGTTTAGTCAATGGAAAATGTTCTTAACAAAGTTGTATGTTTACATTTTATGTCATTGTTTATGCGTTCTCTCCTTTTTATAATTTAGTTTATACTATCTGATTTAATCAATGTCTCATGTTTTATTTATAATGCAAGTTTATTTCATTTTTGTTTTAGTAGTTGCAAAAATGCCCCCTAAACAAAAATTATGGGTCAAACCTAACATATACGACCCACATGGTGTCAGCGTATGAGAAAGAATGACTGAATAATATTGCAAATAATAAAATGAGAATGACTGCCCTTGGGGTGTGTCATTTGGCAAATTCTTTAAGGAATGTGGTTGAGAAGAACAAGCAGGCGACCTCGGGTAAGGAAAAAACAACAAATGTGAGTGAGGAAGACGATGAGTATATACCTTTCGACAATGCCGAAGACGATGCCCATAATGAGTGTATTGATCCTCAAATAGAGAAGGTATTATATGTTAGAAAGTGTATTTAAATTTGATTTTATCACTCATATTAAAGTTAAAGTCTAAAAACACGTACTATTGGCAATTATTATGAATGTCATAACCAATTATTGATTATATATTATTTGTCAGGTTTCATTCATGGCCCCTGTTAGAAGATCACATCGTTCTTCCACACCCATAGATGGGGAAGATGCATCCCATGTGATGTTTGATACTTTCTCACATTCTTCCACACCCACAGTTGAGGCGGTTGTAACCCCTGCAGCGTTTGATACCTCTTTGCACAGGTAATAAATACAACATGTTCATTTAATTTAATGTTCTCAATATATAATGTGTTCACTCGCTTTAAATTTTGTTCTCAGCTCCACTAAGAAACATGTAAGGGGGCCTACCATAGGAAAAATGACGGAGAAAGTTGCGCACCGATATAGGAAGCTTAAAGTTAAGGTCCCAGTTAGTGATGAAGCACCAGTGGGATTACATGCTCCTACATTTGCACAACAACTTGGCATAGAGATAAAAAATGTCGCCCCACTTCAAAACATCTCTTGTTGGGATGAAATCAATCCCTCGATAAAGGAGCCAACAATTCAGAGAGTCCGGGTATTTTTCAATATAATTATAAATTCATTTAAAATCATGTTTATATAATATTTATTAAGGATCGATATTACTATTACAGGATAAGTTTGATATCGAGGATTATGACGATGACAATGATGTTAGATTTGCTATTAATAGGAAGTGTCAGAGTAGATACCGTGATTGGAAGAGCAAGATACATGCACTTTATTCACAGCTAATGGAGGATGGAGTTGATCCCAAAATCAAACCATATCCTGGGGTTAAGCAAGAGGACTGGGATTACATGATTGATGTCACTTGGGATGATAAGGCTTTTTTGGTAACCTTTACTATTTATGATTAATAACCTTCAACACACAACTTTTACATTTTTCCTTCAATGTGAATACTGTACTACCATCGTAATATTAACAAATTATGATTGATATAACTTTTCCTATTTATGTTTTAAGGTGCAGTCAGACTAAAACAAAAAGGCACGTGCACATTTTCCTTGGAACCATGTATATGAATCACGATCATTTGTAGCTGCGATGTCAATCCAGGTGATGCATTTATTAATTTCTAAATTACTATATAGTTCTCAACTTGATTTTAGCCTCACTAAATTCTATTTCAATTTACGTGTCACAATAATATTCTTGATATTGTTCATATTAGACATGTTTCATACGCATCATCAACTAGTATGATTATATTCTTACATGGATTAATTTTGAATTTAGGAGCATGAAACCATAGTGAAACCTGATATTGTGGAATTCTTCAAGACATCTCAATGGAGTAAGAGAAATAATGATTGGATGAGTGATAAGTGCAAGGAGACACATATATGTTTCAGTTATTTCCCCCTTTTATCCTTTTTGGTGTTTAATAAGGCAAACCTTCTTATATATATATTTTTACTTTTTTTTAAAATGGTAGGACGAGTTTCTAAAGCTAGATGTCACTAGAGGAGATAGCAATTGAGGTACTTGGGAAGAATTTGGGATATATGAGAGGATTCGGTGTCGGTCCAAAGCCCTCTAACACTTCAATAGTCATAGCACAATCCCGGTCTCATAATTGTAGAGTTGAGAAACTTGAAAGATAAGATATCGTCTCTTGAAGAATTAAACGCTGTTCAGAATAGAAGATTTGAGAATTTAATGACATTGTTGGAGCAAATTGGGACACTTTCGAGAAGTCATGGCGGGGAGAGTTCATCAGGTGCCTATCAAAATGCAAATGAAACATGGTTAGTCTCAAAGTCTCAACTTCTCTTTAAAAATTGTAGCATTAAATAGCAAAATGGCTAGAATAAATAGGCCAAAATGTTGCGAAAAAAAGTAACTAATTGTGTTAGAAAAATGGCTCGAATAAATAGGCCAGAAAACAATAACATAAATAGTCCAAAACGGGGGTAAAAAACTATTTATTTTCTGCCCAAAAATAGCAATTAATTTCTGCCCAAAACAAGGGCTTATTTCGGCCCAAACAAGGGGCATATTTCTGCCCAAATACAGCAAGAAAAATAGGTCAAAACAAGGCCAAAATGCAGTGAAAAATAGTAACTAATTACGTTAGCAAAACGGCCCGAATAAATAGGCCAAAAAATAACATAAATAGTCCAAAACGGGGGTAAAAAACAGTTTATTTTCTGCCCAAAAACAACAGTTAATTTCTGCCCAAAATAAGGGCATATTGCTGCCCAAATACAACAATAAAAATAAGATTAGGCTTAAAACATGACTTTAGAGGGTGAAAATCCAAAACAACGCCCAAACGACCCCGTAATAGGCACGAACAGCTCACACGAGACCAATGTAACATATAGAAACTTACCGCGTAGTCACAAGACTCTCGTTTTGAGAATACGACGATAATTTGCAAAAATCTAGACTTAGGCTTAAAAATATACCGTTAGTGGGTGAAAATCTAAAACAGCCCCTAAACGGCCCTGTAAGAGGCACAGACACCTCCCACGGGACAAACTTAACACGTAGTCATGAGACTTTCAGTTTGAGAATACGATGATAATTTCCAAAAATCTAAACTTAGGCTTAAAACATGACTTTAGAGGGTAAAAATCTAAAACAACGCCCAAACGACCCCGTAAGAGGAACGAACACCTCAAATGAGACCAATATAATACGTAGGAACTTACCGCGTAGTAACGAGACTCTCATTTTGAGAATACGATGATAATTTGCAAAAATCTAGACTTAGGCTTAAAAATATGCCGTTAGCAGGTGGAAACCCAAAACAACCCCTAAACGGTCCCATAAGAGGCACGAACACCTCCCACGGGACCAACGTAACATGTAAAAACTTGTCTCGTAGCCACTAAACTCTCGGGTTGAGAATACGAGGATAATTTACAAAATTTAGACTTAGGCTTAAAACATGACTTTAGAGGGTGAAAATCCAAAACAAAGCCCAAACGACCCCGTAAGAGGCACGAACACCTCACACGAGACCAATGTAATGCATAGAAATTTACAGCGTAGTCACGGGACTACCGATTTGAGAATGGGATGATAATTTGCAAAAATCTAGACTTAGGCTTAAAACATGTCATGAATGGGTGAAAACCAAAAATAGCTTCCAACGGGTGAAATTTTATATCAATTGAGTTATTTATGAGCTTACTTATGTTTAATCGTTGGAAGGGATTTGTTGATTATTTATTTATGTCGTTGAGTTTATTTAAATGTTAAAACAGGTTGGATTTCTTGAATAAACAAAGGAAACTCTGCCGATTTTTTTTGAAACTATTGAGTGTTTTAAATTGATTAACTCAAACATAAGTTTAGGAAACATGTTGAGAACTAGGGGTGGAGCGTGCAACTAAAGTAAGACCATTATTGGAAGGGGTTTGTTGATTATTTATTTATGGCTTTTGTTGATGTCGTTGAGTTTATTTAAATGTTAAAACAGGTTGGATTTCTTGAATAAACAAAGGAAACTCTGCCGAATTTTTTTGAAATTATTGAGTGTTTTAAATTGATTAACTCAAACATAAGTTTAGGAAACATGTTGAGAACTGGAGGTGGAGCGTGTAAATAAAGTAAGACCATTGTTGGAAGGTATTTGTTGATTATTTATTTATGGCTTTTGCTGATGTCTCCGAGTTAATTTTAAATGTAAAAATAGGTTGGATTTCGTGAATAAACAAAGGAAACTCTGTTGAAATTTTCTAAAATTTAAACAGTTCTAAATTGATTAATTCAAGCATACCCAAATTTGAAAATTGAGCGTCGAGGCGCGAAAATGTAAAACGACTATAAAATATAGCAAAAAGAGGCACACTTATGATAAAAGTAGTTTTTTTCCATATTATGTAATCCAATTATGGTTAACACGTGTTTATTAGTTTCTTGTCACAGATTGATGATGGATTTCATTGGGCTAGTTGATTGGATGGCTCAAAGTTTCTCGTGAAATGTGTATTATTTTTGTAGTTGGTATTATTTTGAACATTTGTTGTAATCATATTCATTTGCATGGAATGAATTGTCTTTTAATGAAGAATTGTAGAATTGAATATGATGTCATTTTATGTGATAGTTTGGATGCACATTTATACAGGTTATATCATGGCAAAAATTTATATATATATGCATCTTCCAATCTTCTTTTGGAATTATTTATTGAAAAAAAATCTCTTTTAGCGACATAACGTGAGTGTTGCTAAAAATCAAATCATATTCTGAATAATGACTTTTAGTGGCATTATAAATGACATTTAGCGATATACACTGTCACCTAATTAGATGGCATTTCGCGACATGTTTATCATGTCGCCTAAAAGGAGACATTCCGCGACATGCAATGTATGTCGCCTAAAATATGACATTTCACGACATGTATGGCATGTCGTGTAAAGAACGACATTCCGCGACATGTATGGCATGTCGCGAAAGGTAAGGTATTATTTAATATAAAAAAATAAATATTACTATATATTTTAATAAATATATACATTTCGCGACATGTACCCTTTCGCGATTGGTATATACATTTTGCGACATAGATATGTATGTCGCCGAATACATTCCCTGACTGGGCTACCACGACCTGAGTGCGACAGGCAGTCTTATGTAGCGAAATGTCTTTTGCGACATAATTAATACATTTCGAGACATAGTTTCTGTGTTGCGAAATGTGTTTTTTTCTTGTAGTGACACTTTGTTTTCAATTCTCAAATCATCCTAATTACTTTAGTGAATTGTTCTAGAACCAAAGATACAACTTTGTTGAAGTTTCTCTTGTAGAGACAACATCTCTACTGCTGGATTGGTAGCTCTTGAGGGAGTTTCTTACTGACGACGACTGCGGTCATTGGGAATACTTAAGGGTGTTTCTTGTTGAAGGAGTTGCAGTTCTTGTCGGTTCTTTAGGGAAACCATTGCTGATCTAGGTTGTGGCCTATGTGGATTTTCTGAGGGAGATTCATTGCAGATTTCATTGTGTATATGTAAGTTGGGATTTACCATTCATAGTGAAATAAAGTCCTTACCCGAAAGATTTTTTTCCTGAATCTATGATTGTTATATTTGCATGATTTATTTTATCCACATAGATGCATGTTTTAGGTTTCAATAAAATTTGGATTAAAGATGGACTCTAATTAAATAAGTTTAAGAAATTGGAAATTTGTGAATTTATAAACAATCCTTATCACATAACATTCTCAAATTGGTATCAGAGATTTTGAAGCGATTTTACCTTCTCAAATTGGTATCATAGTAGGTTACTCTTATTTATTAAGTGATCGTTTTTTCACAAAATTTTTGTGATATTGATTTTTTTTTGAAAAATCGCAATTTTTTCGACGGAGAACTTATATAATCGGATGCCCGTCTTTGATTACACAAATTATGCCTATTGGAAAGCCCGCATGAAATCGAGTTTAAAAGCTATTGATGAACGGGTTTGGATAGTTTGTGAAATAGGGTGGATTCCTCCCACTATCACCGTTAATAATGTCACCAATCTTAAACTTGTGACTGACTGGACTGAAGATGAGTTTAAGTGGAGTACTTATAACTACCGAGGCCTTAGTGCTATTTTCAGATCTGTCACTCCCGACGAGTTTCAACATATCATGACGTGTACCACGTCAAAAGAATCATTGGATGTTCTTCAACTTAACCATGAAGGCACAAATGCAGTCAAAAAGTCTAAATTGCAAATTTTAACTACTCGATTTGAAACAATAACCATGCTTGAATCTGAATGTTTTGATGAGTTTTATGCTCATTTGTCTGACATTATCAATACCTGTTTCAATCTTAGTGAACATATTCCAGATGCACGAGTAGTTAAAAAGATTTTGAGGTAATATCAGTGTTTTAAACTCATTAGAGAAGTTAAATTCACTTAAGTTATAGGAGCTCGTATGAGACCTTCAAACTTATGAGATTAACATGTTTCCTAACACTATTAGGCCTAAGGATAAAGAGATTTCACTTTGGTCCGAATTTAGGAAGAGTGAGGAAGTTTTTAGTAAGAAAGAGAAAAGGAAGAAAGAGAAAGTTTATGAGTCTAAGGGTGAGTTTGATTTTAATGTTATGGCATTATTTGCGAATTTTTTTAAAAAGTTTCTTAAATTTTCAAAAGAAAAATCTTCCATTAAAAGAGTTTTTGAGAAAAATAAAAAGAAAGAGGAGGCCAACGAGAGCGGTGAGAAAGAGAAAGAGGAATAGGAAGAGGAGAGATGTTTTGAGTGCGAGGAAAAATGACGCAAAGCGTTTGAATGTCCCATTATGATAAGGAGAAAGGGAGAGAAGATTGTTATGCTGGCCACTCTTAAAGATAGTGATGTCGAGGATGATTCCGAGGATGAAACACCGTATGGTATGGTTGTTGCCTTTATGGATAATCACATGAGCACATCGAGATTGTCCCACGACGATGAGGATACTTGTATACGTGAGAACCCCGATGATGATTTGAGTGTCTCAAGTGAGTGAGATTCAAAGTGAGGGAGAAAGAGAGATCCAAAAAGCGTTTGGATATTTATACATCGAGACCTTAAAGACAAAGAAGTTGAATAAGGACTTAGGTCTTAAGATGTTAGATTTGGAGAGAGATAGAGAGATATAGGAGTTTTGAGAGAGTTTGAGACGTCGATGAGTCAACTCGAGAAGGTGAATATTTCTTTATGTGACCAGTTGATTATCGTAGATCAGGAAAATGGTGAACTTGAAGATCGTGTGGTCCAACCCGGGAGGTAAAGGTCACTATAGAGGATACATCTAATAAGTTTGAAAAGATTTTCCTTTGTCCCTCTTTGGATAATGTTGAGAGATTAGGAATAGGTAATGGCGATGTGTCTACTTCACATGTTGCGCCCGAGCCAATTTCCGAGTTTGTGATAGATCCATATGGATATAAAACTAACCCACCTAGGCGTCCATTACCCCATACGAGAGCGCGTCGTTTTGAAAGAGTTGTTCCTAGACCCGTGTATGTTTGCACCCATTGCAAAATGAGATAACACCTTAGGTAATTTTGCTTTAAGTTGGGTAGTGTGTCACGTAGAGTTTTTCCACGTTATGCTACGACACGTGTTCCAACACATGCATTCACACATGATACTTTATATTATCCCGACGATTACATGAGACAGTTTGCACATATTGGAGAGCAAGTTAAGTTTTTAGTCAAAACATCACACAACTTGATGGAAGTTTTTCATAGGATGTCACCATCTTTGGAAAACAATTTTGAACCTAATGATTGAGGTTTAGATTTGTTTGCTAGCATATGATGATTTTCATGCTGATACTTTATGCCTATTGCTAGTATGTACCACCTTTGTATTTATCTTTTACATTTTTTATATAGTTTTTGAAAAACCAAAAAGATTTTTATTTTTGAATTTTTTTGAAAAAATACAAAAAAAAATCTATTTTTTGAGAAAAATTTGAAAAAGACAAAAAGATTTTATTTTGATAAAATTTTTAGAAATCCAAAAATATTTTTGTATCTCTTATTACACCGTTTATGGATGGACATTTAGGATGACCAAGTCACAACATCATTCCATTATTCATGTGACTGTTTGATAGTGTTTTGAGACGATATGTTTGACTAGTGATTTTCTTTATTGCACACACGCACAGATTTGTTTGATTATTATGCTTGTCTATCACATATTGGTCGACGTGTTTTCATTTCAATTATGTATTTAAAACAAACCAAATGCGATAAAACTTGACAATGAAAGTAGTGCATGTAAGAACCGTTGCTCCTGAGGATTTGTTTAATGTGATATATGATTTGTATTCACGGGAAATGACTGCGAAAGGAACTCATATCCTTTGCGATAAAGCCACCGTTTGAAACAAGCCAAAAAAAGAGTGGCATTGTAAAAAGTTTCTAAGGCCCAAAAGAATTTGAAAAGAGCCAAAAAAGTGTGGCATTGCAAAAAGTAGGCAAGGCCAGACTAGTTTAGTTTGATATGATCATTCAAAAGAAAATAATTGAATAAGAATATGATCATTATTATATTTGAGGGAGTTTGGTTGGAAATTTATCAACCGGTTTGCACATCCTGACAAAGTCTTGAAAAAGCATTACATAGTTTTAGACGTTATTGGTGTGGAAATCATCTAGACTTTGATTTGTTGATTTGATTTAGCCAATGTCATCTAAATTCAATAATTTTACAGCTAAGTAGGTTTGTGATATTTATTCGTTAAGAGTATCCATATTCATCATGCACATATGATATGATTGATTGAGATTATTTACGTATCGAATTAGTTCACACCCATTCATTCCGTATCCACGATTTGATTATCTTAGTGTAAATTCATGGCGTGTTGATTTTTGTAAATTAGTTTTTTCTTAAAAAAATTTGAAAAATAAAAAAGATATTGTGAAAACTTTTGAGTATATCCTTGCATGAGCGTATTTGATATATTCGAGATTACTTTCTATGCTTGTCAGGACACTCCGTATTTATTTTTTTTATTCTATTCATTGTCTATTTCGGACAGATAAAAAGGGGGAGAACGAATTATGAATTATGGGGGAGAGTTTCAGTTTCTTGATTAATTGATTTGATTTTTGTTTATATCATTTCAAACTCGATACGTCACGAAGGTATTTGTTTCTTGTCTCATGTATGTAAGTACAAATTGAGGATCATTTTTTTACACACCTTTATGATAACAAAGAAACTTTGGAGATTTGAAGATTTTGAAGCGAAAGTTTAAAGATTTGCATATTTAATATCATTCCATTTTTGGGTTCATGGGAGGGTATTAGATTTGTATAGGCATTTAATTTGATAATTCAAATTATTTTTTTGTTTGTACCGGCATAGACATAGGGGGAGATTTGTAAGGCCATATTTTGCATAGTCCGATATTTACATTAAGTATGTCATATACCGTTACACCCATCGAAGAAAGTTCAAAATGCATATGTTCATCAAGACGGATCCGAATATCAAGTATCTTCAACAACAAGCCTCCACAAGATTGATTTTGGTAAGGTTGTGTTTAAAGTTTCATAAATGTTTCATTTAAGTGTTGGGATATTTTTTTATAAAATGTCTTTATCAACCTAAGGCGTTTTATTGAGTTAAAATAATTTTTACAAGACCTGTAGGCGGAGCTTTAAAAATAAAATATTTTTCGCTGAGGTCGTTCAAACGACATTTACACGTCGTTCAAACAACATAAGCAAGTCGTTCAAATGACAACTTCAAATGACATTCCATCTCGCGCGAAGAAGTCGCGAGAAGCTCGCTTGATGTTTACATCTAATGACAGCGTACTGTTTTGGTTTTTATTGGTTGTTAGATAGGTTGCGCGATCCCTGGATCAAGCGACATCTGATGTCGTTCGAGAGACATTGACTTCTCATTTGAGCGACCCCATCGACTCAACTTTTCTATAATTACCTGATTTATGAGTCCTTGTTTCTTCGGATGACTGGAGACTTTTGATGAAAACGAAACTGCAAAAATGCAGAATTTTAGTCTTCACATTTAGGGTTAAAAACACTTTTTTTTCAATTCACAAATCATACCAATTACTTTAGTGAATTATTTGGGAACCCAAGATACAACTTTATTGAAGTTTCTCTTGTAGAGACGACATCTCTACTGCTGGATTGGTAACTCTTGAGGGAATTGCTTGCTGACGATGACTGCGGTAATTGATAATACTTAAGGGTGTTTCTTGTTGAACAAGGAGTTGCGGTTCTTGTGGGTTATTGAGGGAAACCATTGCTGATCTAGGTTGTGGTCTATATGGATTTTTTTAGGGAGATTCATTGCAGATTTCATTGTGTATATGTAAGTTGGGATTTACCATTCATAGTGCAATAAAGGCTTTACTCGAAAGGTTTTTTTTCCTGAATCTCTGATTGTTAGATTTGCATGATTTATTTTATCTACATAGATGCATGTTTTAGGGTTCAATAGAATTTGGATTAAAGATGGACTTTAATTAAATAGGTTTAAGAAATTGAAAATTTGCGAATTTATAAACAATCAGTATCACACAACATTCTCAAATTGGTATCTGAACATTGAGGTTAGATTTTCTTAAGTTTTTGGTAATTATATGGGGATAAATGAATAACCAATATAGAGGATGTTTGTGATAAATTATGGAATGAAATTTACTTAGATTTCACGGTAAATACTATGTTTCTGCGAATCATGTAATGGGTGTAAGTTGGGAAAACATCTACTTAATTTAAGCCTTGAAAGCATGTAAATTTTGGGATGATTTGGGACTTGGAATTTAGTTATGTATGTGTATGAAATCCTTGGTTGCGAAGGAAATTTTAGGTTTAGAAAACTGAATTGGACGAACTGTAAATGAGAAGTGGAGTGGAGTGGGGAAGAAGCAGGGGCTCATTCAAACAACAACACGCATCGTTCGAGCGACGTGTTCTATCGTGCGAAGAGGGGGGCCCAGTCGTTCGAGCGACGTGGGAATATTCTCTCTATCCTCGGCCGTTTTGGCTGTAGCCTTGTTTTTCTGAAACTTTACTTATTGAAATTTGTTTACCTCATGTACTCTAGCTAAATAATTGTCAAAGAAAGGAGATTATGTATTATGGGTTAAATAAATTGATGGAACATTATAATATCCTCTTGTTTATTAATAATAATTACAAATAACTAGATAGTTAAGTAATTATTATGGAATGAAGTTAATAATTTATTAGATGATAAATTATTAATAAATGAGAAATGTTGTGAATTTTAAATTGGACGTTTAAGGTAATTATAGAGTAATTACATGTACATATTATAGGGATAATAATATGTACTATTATGTAGTAATATGGACATACCAATATTCGTGGATTGTCTTATCAGCTCGAGGGTTCGCTCATTCGGCACAGGTGAGCTTCACGATGTGTAGGTCATGTAGGTACTACGTGGAGGCGTCATCTACGAGAGGTGGTTATTGATGTTGATCCTTCTTGTGTCACCGCTAGGTATGGGCCCTATACAGGTGTCCTGCATAGGGATCGACCCCAATATATGTGTGTTTTATGATGTCCTCTTAGGGAATAAGAGATTCCTTCGGACTTGCTGATAGAGTACGAATAGACAACGGTAGATGCCCTTGTGGGTCAAATATATGAAAGGACATATATTATTACTTGACCGGACTTGAATTAAATAAACTTAATTGTCTAATAAGGTGGGCAATATTTATATATGAACCCTATAATGCATAATAGACGTTTATGCCTTAACTGTGAGAATCATGAGACTGGAATAAATGAATGTTGAAAATTAAATGCAGGAACTACATTTAAAAAATCAATTATCAATATATCTGTTTTATAAATTGTATTGATGTCCCTAGCACCTCCCTTCATCACTACAAAGCTAGGTCATGTCCCGAGTACTAACCTAGAAGCCATCGGGCACTCCTAGGCTCCATTTGACCAAAAAGTCAAACTCTTCATCTCAATCGAGGTTCAATGAATCTTCGAAGGGAAATAAAATCCCTTTCCAATGGTCCATCCCGTGCATGATTCTGACTTACCATGCAGACGAACGATCCGTTTGCGTCCGAAACTTGATCTAGAGGCCACCAGGCACTCCCGGGATCTGTTTGACCTAAGTCAACTCTTCAGCTCGACCGAGGCTGAATGAATATTCAAAGGGCACTAAAATTCCTTTCCAATGGTCCACTCCGTGCGCGATTCCAACTTACCATGCGGACGAACGATCAGTTTGACTCCGAGAGGTCACCGAATGCTTCTAGGGCCCGGTTGACCAAAGTTAACTCCCCAAGATGGGCCAAACTCTTTGGAATGTCTAAGTACATCTCCTAACCTTTCTAACGGTCTGCCCTGTGCACGATTCGGACTTACCATGCGGACGAACGATCTGTTTGCGTCCGAACGATCCCCCGTCCAATGGATCGATAAACGCTTCTGAGCCATATTTGACCCAAAGTCAACTCCTGAACCCGGGATAAGTCCAAATTACTTTCAAAGGTATCTAAATTACCTTTCCAACGGTCTACCCGGTGCGCGATTCTGACTTACGATTTTCCCTCGGCAACCGATTTTCCGAAAAGGCCTAAAACACACTACCAAACGGCAGGTTCCAGATCCTGCCTATCGACAGGTGCTGATAGGCAGGACCAGGTCTATGCCGATCGGCAATGACCTGGGCCTATAAAATGAGGTCTTCACCTCATTTGCAAGGGGAGCCCAGATCTGATACAAATCGCTCTTAACGAATCCCAAAAACCACTCTCGAAGGCAGCGCGATTTTAACATCCAAATCCCTTCCTAACTTCCACTTTTCATCATCCTTTTCATCAAACTTGGTGAATTATCCACTTTCCATCATCATCCAATTGCAAGGGCTGCTCTCCAACATTCAAGATCAAGCTCAAGATCTTCAAAAAGGTCCAATTTTCTCAACTTTCTCTCCAAATTCTCTTAATTTCGCAATAACTTGTTTTATTACTTAGCACTTTTATTATCTCATCTCACACATCCTAATATACTTTTCATTTAGTATTATTTCACATCTCCTATTTTCATATAAATAAAACCCAAAAAATAAGAAAAAGAGGGTTTTGATAATACGCAAATATCGCGTATTTCATCCGTCAAACCTACGCATTTTAGCCCCCTCGGGTGCCTTAATCTCTATATTTAAGCCCGTTAACCAGAAAACCTCTGTTTATATTTTTAACATTCTATATGAGGTATAATTGGGCTTTTGTAGGTATTTAGGTACCAAGTATGGGATTCGGACGTATTTCGCGCAATTTCGGTACACAATCGCACGTTCAAGGGCAATCCGGTCATTTCATAGCTTGGGCACCTGGCCCGACATCTACACGAAAGTTGTATCCCTCCTCGCTAGCTTCGTGTGACCGTGAACGGTGTGCGATTCCGAGTCCGTATGACAAAGTTACGGCGATTTCAGCGGAGATGAATTACATGCCAAAACAGGGGATTCTGCAGGCTGCCCTGCTTTATCGATCGATCGAGCCTGGGGGTCGATCGATCGACCCTCCATATTTTTGCCACGATTTTAAAAGTCGATCGATCGACCACAGGGTTCGATCGATCGATCCCCTATTTTTTCCTGCAGATATTTTCCTTTCATTTTCTTTCTTCTTTTCTTTTATTCTAACTTGGTATATATACCAATTTAGTTGTAATAAGAATATATAGCAGGGGGTGAACATTTTTAGATAGTTTGAGAAGATAGAATAGGTTAGGGTTTGGGTTTTTGGATGGTTCTTCTTCATTTATACTTGGTTTGACACCCCATTTGTTGTGTAAGTTGACTATTCATCATCCTCTCCATTAATATAGTTTTATTTCCTTTGTTTCCATTGTTGTAGTATAATTTACATGCTTTCTAGATTAGATTTACATGCTTTGATTTACTTTCTTTATAGCATAGTTTTATCGCGTTAATTTCCCGCTTTCCATTTATCGCGTTTTTATGATGCTTTCTAAGTAATTTAAATTAGGTTGTCTTTGAATTGAACTCACTCGGGTTGACGCGTTGCTTTGCTTTGGTGATGGAGTTTACGGGCTATTTCGGGTGTGTTGTCCTAGTTATTATGCCTAGGAGATTTGACGGGGCATATCATGCATGTCTCGTGCTTACGACCTTTCGCGCGTAATTTTCGAGATATTTGTTGACGCCAAAATCTTATTAGGCTTTTATGATGATTTAAGGCGTAACAAACCTTGATTTAATTAACTGTCGAAACGAGACACATTTGTAATAACTCGTCGACCCATGTAATCATTTTATACTAATTAACTCGGGTGAGGGATATTCGACGCAACCTATAATTTTACTCGCTTTCATAATCTAGTTTTAATACCTTGCCTAGATTAACATTTCCCTTTATGCATATTTTTCCTTTTAGTTTGTAATCATCTTTTACACTTTTATTTCGGAGTATTAAATCATATAAATTCTAGCATCTTGTCTCTGTGGATTTTTTATACCCGACTTACCGCTATACTCACCCGTTGAGTGTAGTCATAGTTTAGGTTTTTGTATAGTTCAGGTGAGCCGAATATAAAACGACCGGCGAGTAGGTGACTCTCGCGTCGCGGCGAAACCCTGCCTATCAAATGGCACCATTACCGGGGACTAGTTTGTTTTAGACTTTGTTTGATTTAGTATTTCATAGTATTTTCTTTCTATTTGTATTATTTGCTAAAATTTTGCAGGACTTTCACATTTGAGCACTTAGAAACGCTCGAATTCTTCCCGCGCGCACCTACTTTGTTGAATTCGCACTTCGACCCATTTTGGGGGTAAGCATGTCTTATTCCAATTCTTTCGGTAATCCTTGTTATAATTCTCAAAATTCTCGCAAACCTATGACTTTCGGTGAATACTTAGAATCCCAAAAATTTGCTAATTCAAATATTACTTTGGACGAGTATAACGAAAGTCAAAACTTAGGTTATTGGAATTTTGATGATAATGATAATGATTTTGGGCCTTTACCTCCTTATAATAGGAATTTTGAAACGAATTGCAATAGTTTTCAAAATTTTCTATAATAATGAGTTTTCGTTTAAGTCCGATGGCAATTTTCAAAGTTCCCATTCAAATGCATTCGCACCTCGCCCTATGACATTCGGTGAGGGTTTGCGTATGTATGAGAATGAGAAAATTGAAAATCGTTATCGGGAAGAAAATCGTTCGTGGGAACATGAGCTGGATTTATTATTTGAGTCCGACGGTGATTTTGCTTCTGAGACTTTCGAAGTCGAGGAATGTTTTGAACCAAATGAGGTACTTGTGCCTACTTTGGAACAAACCATTCTAGACTTTGCCCATCACATAATAGATATTGAAAGCGAGGATGAAAATGACGTAATATCTATTTGCAATGAAATGATTTCTTCTTTGGCCCCCAAAGAAGAACATTTCATTGAAAATGATATTATTTCATTCGAAACTCAAACTTCATGCGATGATGATTCATCTCATGAGTTTGAATTTCATTCATCCCCATTTTCATTCTCTATTATCCCACCGGAACGAGTACCCGATGATTCGGTTTCAAACATTAATGTTTTAAACCCTATCGCCGATGAGGAGTACTTGCTCGAGTCGCCCTCCACGATCGCATTCGTGCCTTTGTGTGCACCGCCTCCCATTCGAACTTCAAAATAATTTGGAGGATTTTCGACTTTTCTCGGTCCCCACTTGTTTTTGTCACCCGTCCTATCCAAATCCCCCATCCTCCCTCCCAAAGTTTCAATTGGGGATGGTTCACTTTTACCGCCTTACACATGCCTTCCGTCGTTCGAACGAAATTCCTATTTTCCGGGAGGCATGCATGTTCGGGAGGGTCCACCGTTGATCCGCCTTTGGATGGACCCTCAAAAGTTTTAACTTTTAGTATATAGCTAATAAGTGTTCTAAATGTAGTTGTATATAGCTAACTTCTTCATTTTTATTTTTATTAATATTAGCCTAGTGTAATTAGTTAATCTCTTTTTATTTCTTTTTGTATTCTTGGTTCTAACTCTTTTGTCGGTTCAACGCACTTGAATTTGCGGAGACTTTTCATCCCGGCACACATTTCTTAAGAAAATGATAAAAAAAGCCCCAAAAACATTTTTCCGTTATTTCCCACACACGCATCCTCACGCATTTGCATTTTTTTTCCTTTTTTATTTTATTTTATTTTTCAGTTTTTGTCGTGAACATGCGTGTGTCTTGCTCGTTGTATATATTTGTTAATTTTTGGTTCGCATAGGCCTATTTGTGTGTATATTTTAGCCTATGTCTATTTGATTTTATTTTTTATTTTTATTTTTTTATTTCATATTTTTATATATATATACTTATATATACTATATATATATATTTATATTATACTTAAACCCCCTAAATCTCCCATAATTGCAATCCCCCCCCCCCCCCCCCACACACACTTTTAAAATAGCAAAGCAGTGTGCCTTGCCCTGCTTGATCGATCGATCGAAGGCCCTGGCTCGATCGATCGATCGAGCAGTATTAGGTCGGCAGCTGCTACTTTTTTTCCCCTTTCCCCTTATTCTCGTTTCTCCTCTCTAAACTGTTTCGTGCCCTAGATTTCTCCCCCACCACATTTCTTCATTTTCAACCATCTTTCTACACTTTCAACGTATAATTCTTCCTACTTTATTATCTTTTTGTAGATTTGGGTTGATTTTTGTCACAAATTCCATGTTTTATCCATTATTTGACAATTTTTAAATGTGTTGCTCTTACCCCTGATTTGTGTTGTTCCAACCCATTTCATTCATGATTATTGATGTTTATCCACTCATAAACACATGTATATTGCTGCATTGTTGTTTTGTTCATGAGTGGGGATTTTTCGTTGGTTCAAAACGGTATTTTTCACCCTTGACACACATTGCGCACGCCAAGTGTTCGCTAAAATGCCCCAAACAGTTTTCAATCCAATTTTTGGCGCACACTTGGGTGATTTTCACTCCTTGTCGCATTCCGACATATTTTATCGCAATGTTGCAATTTTTTCCTCGGTTTTGCGCATTTGCACCCCCATTTCAACTTGTACACTAACTAACCATTAATTATGCTTACAATTTGTTTTGTATTGTGTAATTCTTGTTTTGTAGGTTGAAATGGCCCAACTAAAAAAAACAAATATACTAGGTGCTTACCCGCCGGGGGCGTTGAGGGGTTCCGCTGCGATCAGGAGCGGGATTGGTACCGCGCCCACTTTCACACATCCGAGCGTCCACTTGGGTATCATTTTGCGTGGACCATTGAGCATATACCGCGGGAGGCGCGTGTCTTCTGCGCCGTCAGGGATGGGAGCCCTTTCTCGCTACCAACGGGTGCATCAACGAAGAACTGGTCCGTATTTTCTATGCGACGTTGGTAGAGGTAAAGGGGGATGGGCCGACTACTTATGAGGCGATGGTCCGTGGGGTGATTATTCCTTTCAGAATTTCTGATTTGGCTGACTACATGGGTGTGCCAAACCCCGGGGACTCGATCAGTTTTATGGATGGGAACATCTTCGGTCGTGGGACATTGATAGAGGCCCTTGCACCGGGGGAGGCATGGGAAAAGGGTGCTTTTCGCTCAGCTGCAATGGAGGACTTACCGAGGTTACTTCACTACATTAATTTCCACTCTTTTATGGTGACGAACAACCGGTCAGAGGTTCGTCACAAGCACGCCGCATTCATTTACGCACTGCTTAATGGTTTGGGCAATATCATCTTGCCCAATATATTTTTGGACATGATGTGTGCGACTGCAAAGGAGATTGCTTGGAGGTATTCCATTCCCTTTCCTGCCCTCATTACGAAGATATGTGTATCGCACGGTTGCCCAGAGTTTGACGCTGATCGTAAGCACGATCCACTAGGGCTTCTCTCCAAGGATAATATTTCAAAGATGCTTAAGCACTAGTGGGGGCAATCGGGCAGCAAGAGACAGAGAACAGAGGCGGCTGATGAGCCGAACGATGAGGAGGATGAGATTCGGGAGATGGAGACTGGTGAGGGTTCTCACGCGCCACACATTGATTATGATGCCCACTTTGAGGCATTCCAGTCCGTGCAGGACTAGCGCTGGGAGGAGACCCAGCTCAGGTGGGCTACATGGGAGTCCCGCCTGGACCAGCAGCAGGCCGAGCAGCCGCAGCATTGGGCACAACAGCAGGAGCAGTTTCATGCCGAGCAGCGGCAAGAGTGGGCCCTGCAGAGGCAAGCTAGAGCGCAGCACAGACATGAGTACAGCATGATGCAGCAGATGATGAAAGATCTTTATTTGTAGCGGCATGATTCCGATACAGCGCTACCTCCTCATTTTCAGAACCCTTCTGATCCTAGTGGTTCTGGCCACTAGGCTGCTGTTGTACTGGGTCGTTTTTTGGCATTCTGGGATCGGATATTATATTGTACTTTTTATTTTTATTTTGTATTTCTTTTATTTCACTAGTTGTAATGTATTAAGTGATTTTGTATTGAACTTATGAAATGATAAATGAAAATGTAGTTTGTGGTTGTTTATTGGATTTTGATGAGTGTGACCTTCCATTTTATAAAATCAAAAAGTTCATCATCAATTTATCTATTATTTTCACTTCAGCCCCTCTATATTATTGTGACTTGTGACATAGATTCTCTTAACTTAATACATCGGTACATATTCTTCATATGCTTTGTACTAACTTGTTTTGCAGCTTCATTTGGACTTGTACTTATGGAGATCGCTCCAAATTTGGGTAATATCATTCTTTTTCTATCTTTGTGTTGTGTTCTTTAATGGACGCATTGGGGACAATGCAACATTTAAGTTAGGGGGTGTAGGATATTCTATCCATTTTGCTGATTAGTCCTTGAATTTGATTACAATTTAGCACTGTTCTAAAAAACCCGCCTAGGCTTCGCCTAGGCACACTTAGGCTTAAGGCTTGGGAGAAACGCCTCGCCTTACGCTTTTCACGCCTTATTCTTGGTAAAACCCATAAGGCGCACTTTTTTCTAAAAATAACAATGATTTAGTGAAACGATGTCCCCTTTTAAAGAATTTGTTTACAAACCGGACCATTATCTCATCCAAAATAATTGAATAGTATTTTAATTTGCATATATTCAGACATATTTTTATGATCTGTGCAATTTTTATATTTTAATAGCCTTGTTATGGTTAAAAACATTTAAATATATTAAAAAGGCCTAAACGCCTTTTCACGCCTTTTTACGCCTAGGCCCGCCTAGGCTTCTAAGGCTTAAGGCTTGGCCTCCACGCCTCAATCACGCCCCGCGTTTTTTAGAACCTTGCAATTTAGTTACAGAGCATGTTTTTGTTAAAAAATTGAAAATTTTCAAAAATATTTTCTTTGTTTTTTCTCCTTTATTGGGCATTTTGCCCTTGTTTTCGATGATAAATTTTAATAATTGCCTGATCAATTAGACAATTCAACGATGCATGTTCTCGATTTTAGAAGTTATTAGACTTTAGTCCTAAATCATTGATATTATGAATAACTTCATGAATTAAACTTTATCCTGTGAGCACATGCACCATTCTTGTTATATTGATGTGGTTTAAGATTTTTATAACTCAGTATGCTTTTGTTGCATTGTATATACTTACACCGAGTGAGATTAGAGACTTATCTTCATTTTTGAGTGTATACACTTTTCTTTCCTCTTTGAAAACGTTACAGTCGTTGGTAATCTCTTTATTCTTTCATTGACCGTTCATTAATTGAGTTCATACTTGAAATGTGTTACTTGAGCATGATTTTCATATGTTGTTTGACTCGAGAATTGCGTATACTTTTTGAAATGATCATAGGCCATCTTTGATATATCACCCATATGACCTTGACCTCACCCTTTATATGTTCCCTAGTCAACCCACTTGAGCCTAAATACTAGCCTTTCTTTTCATTACCCAAAATCCCATATCCAACTCCAAATTGGAGTTTTATACCATACATATTACCTTACATACCCTTTTTTGGATTGTTACTTGGGATTAAATGTTATTATTCTGTTGTGGTTGCAATTTGAGTATGAAAAGAGTAAGAAGTGAAAAGAAAAAGAGTGAAAAAGAGAAAGTTAAAAACAAAAGAAAACAAAAGAAAAAAAATGAGAAAAAGGAAGAAAATAAAAATAAAGAGAAAGTTGTTTATAGTGTTTGTATGTGATTCAATAATCCTTGTTACTCTCTCGATTGTTATATCTAATGCTCGTTTCGAAATCATTTGTCCAATTTTGAAATTGCCCATCGCTTCCCATTTTCCCGAGTTTCCATCCCCAAACACTTTGAATCCGTATATACATCCCTTTCATTTCGTACCTTAACCTAGCCTACATTACGACCATAGTAAAGTCCTATGTGATCTTAGGTTGATGTAATTCAAATGTTTAAATAGTGTTGATAATCTGTGAAAATGCATTTCGCCTCTTTTATATGTGCGGTATCTTTTCACTGAGATTGCAATTTTTATTTCCTATATAGCGTTCTTCAGTTGTGACATGTGAGCGGCCTAGTTTCCCTTTACATTTTCTCCTTATGCCCGCATGTCTCGTGTGTTACCTCCCTATTTAAAGTGAATTCATTTGATGAGTGTAATACCCATGAGGATTGACTTTTATGCATGCTTTGACATTTAGTATCCGAGTTATTTAAGTTTTTCACCAAATCATACTTTGCATATGCTCACTCCCCTCCCACATGTTAGAGTTTCAATTCATTGAGGTGCATTCGATAATGTTAATAACTACGAATTTTTCACGCGAATTCGTTTGCTATGCTAATAACATGTTGAAATCTTGTTCGCATTGATGAGTTTGTCATGCTTGATTGGGCATATTTTGAGGAAACTTTATGATGTTTGTGGGTACAACCCTCACGAGACGACACTCGTTCACTAGGGTAACCTAGGGGTTTAACGGCTTATTGCATACCCTAAATGCAATCGAATCGCCCGCGAAAGTGGCTTTATGCTTTTATACCATATTTCTGTACTTATCCTACTTTTGGTTCTTGTTGTTCTTGTTGCATCCTATTTCATTGCTAAGGACTAGCAATGTGTAAGTTAGGGGGCGTGATAATACGCAAATATCGCGTATTTCATCCGTCGAACCTACGTATTTTAGCCCCCTCGGGTGCCTTAATCTCTATATTTAAGCCCGTTAACCAGACAACCCCTGTTTATATTGTTAACATGCTATATGAGGTATAATTGGGCTTTTATAGGTATTTAGGTACTAAGTATGGGATTCGGACGCATTTCGCGCAATTTCCGTACACAATCGCACGTTCAAGGGCAATCTGGTCATTTCACAGCTTGGTCACCTGGACCGACATCTACATGAAAGTTTTATCCCTCCTCGCTAGCTTCGCGTGGCCGTGAACGGTGCACGATTCCGAGTCCGTATGACAAAGTTATGACGATTTGACCAGAGATGAATTACATGCCAAAACAGGGGATTCTGCAGGCTGCCCTGCTTGATCGATCGATCGAGCCTGGGGGTCGATCGATCGACCCTTGAAATTTTTTCCACGATTTTAAAAGTCGATTGATCGACCACAGGGGTCGATCGATCGATCCCCTGTTTTTTCCTGCAGATATTTTCCTTTCATTTTCTTTCTTTTTTTCTTTTATTCTAACTTGGTATATATACCAATTTTGTTGTAATAAGAACATATAGCAGGGGGTGAACATTTTTAGACAGTTTGAGAAGATATAATGGGTTAGGGTTTGGGTTTTTGGATGGTTTTTCTTCATTTATACTTGGCTTGACACCCCATTTGTTGTGTAAGTTGACTATTCATCATCCTCCCCGTTAATATAGTTGTATTTCCTTTGTTTCCATTGTTGTAGTATAATTTACATGCTTTGATTTACTTGATTTGTAGTATAGTTTTATCGCGTTTATTTCCCGCTTTCCATTTATCGCGTTTTTACGATGCTTTCTAGGTAATTTAAATTAGGTTGTCTTTGAATTGAACTCACTCGGGTTGACGCGTTGCTTTGCTTTGGTGATGGAGTTTACGGGCTATTTCAGGTGTGTTGTCCTAGTTATTACGCCTAGGAGATTTGGCGGGGCATATCATGTGTGTCTCGTGCTTACGACTTTTCGCACGTAATTTTCGGGATATTTGTTGACGCCAAAATCTTATTAGGCTTTTATGATGATTTAAGGCGTAACAACCCTTGATTTAATTAACTGTCGAAACGAGACACATTTGTAATAACTCATTGACCCATGTAACCATTTTATACTAATTAACTCGGGTGAGGGATATTCGACGCAACCTATAGTTTTACTCGCTTTTATAATCTAGTTTCAATACCTTCCCTAGATTAACATTTCCCTTTATGCATATTTTTCCTTTTAGTTTGTAATCATCTTTTACACTTTTATTTCGGAGTATTAAATCATATAAATTCTAGCATCTTGTCTCTGTGGATTTTCGATACCCGACTTACCGCTATACTCACCCATTGAGTGTAGTCGTAGTTCAGATTTTTGTATAGTTCAGGTGAGCCGAATATAAAACGACCGGCGCGTAGGTGACTCTCGCGCTGCGACGAAACCCTGCCTATCAGGTTTGCTCATAAATTCCAAATAGGGATTCTCATACTTTTCTCACACTTTTCTCACAACTAAAACACTTTTTTTACACACACACACACACTCACAAATAAGAGATCCCCCATTTGGATTTATGGGATAAACCCCACCCCTCGTTTTTTATGCGAACTACGTGGACTTTGATGACTTTATAGGCTACGTAGGCGTCTCTGGGTAAAACCCGAGACTCGAGTCCTTTTCTTTTTCACTTTCTCTCTCATTTTCTATGTTCTCTAAATCCAATTTTCTTATATTCTATACACTTGTTCTTAGTGACGTATTACTCCATATGGGTTATCGTTCCATTATAACGATCAACGTAGGGGTAATTGCGTAAATCTTATCTTTCTAATATTATTTTTATACCTTCCTACGGATGACTCACTTTATCTCTTCCATGATATAAGTCGAGGACTCCTATCTCCACTATATATATACACATGCACACATATCACAGGGAAAAATAAAGGAAAATAACAAATATCCATGAGAGACCGAAAGGGCGGAATGGGTTCCTAACACCTTCCCATTTCGTAACTTAGCCTTCGAACCCTTCTCGAATCATTTTTGGTTTCGTATGCACCAGTATGTCTTTGGATGCCATCCTTCGGGATGGCTTCCCCTTTTTCTTTTGTCTGTTTTGAGTAAAATATACTGGCGACTCTGAATCTCTCTATATTTTTACACCTCATCTCAAATGATGCCGGTCGAAGCTCTCCTGAGAGGATGTGCGGAACCCGAGGATCCTTTCCCTTCGCGCGCCCGCCCGCACGGTGAGGATCGGGGATGGCCATAGCAGCCATGCTACAGCACTTCCCACCGCCACAGGCACATCAACAACCATCACCACCACAACATGTGGCTATACCATTACAGGCACCAGGTTACATGTGGTACCGATCGAGGGAGGCCTTTGTTAAGGGCTAGCCTCCAGATTTTGCAGGCGGTTTTGATATTTTGGTTATGAGTAGGTGGAAGAAAGATATTGAGAGGCACTTACGGATGGTTGAGTGCACGCCGATTCAGAAGCAAATTCTAGTTTCATTCAGATTGGTGGGGGCTACTCTTTAGTGATGGGAGGCGATTATGACTGTGGCAGAGAGGAACAACCTCACTATCGATCGTTCTGGGAGAGGTTCGAGGGAAAATACTTCCCCTTAGCCATACAGTTCGAGATGAGGACTAGGTCCACAGAGTTGAAGCGGGAGGGACGTACTGTCGCTCATGGAGTACGATGAGGAATTCACTTCCCTCTTGTACTTCGCGAAAGAGGATGTTCATACCGAACAAATGAGGATGGATTGGTTTATTATCGAGTCGTCATGGAACATCAGGAAAGATCTTCTATGGAATCCAGTCTTCACTACATATAACTAGTTGGTTAATGGGGAAGGTGGATCTGGGGCCGAGTATCACAGGGGTACCCCATCCGCTGATCAGAGTAAGAGGTTCAGAGGTGTAGATGACTGACAGAGGCATGTGGTGAAGGCTAGATGGGACCACACTTCGAGGAATTGCACAAGAGGGGACCAGACAGCCCAGGGGCATGGAGGTCATCGAGGACAGTAGGCGCCACAGGGACAGCGCTTGCTATTTTCGGCTCAGGGATCCGCTGCACCCGCGGCTCCAGCACCTAGGAATGGCAATGGGGCGAGTTTTCAAAAATCCTAACCCACCTCATTTAATAAACGGGGAGGGACGGGGCTCCTACGAGTTGGGTAAATTTTAAAAATAGTAAAATTAAAAATATTACACTATAATTTTAGAAGTCTACAATGGTTCATATTCCAATATGCGTGACAGCCCCCCAAATGTCAATCCTTATTTCCACGTAGAGTTTTTACAAAATTAACATACATATAAAGTTTTTTTTTTGTATATATATGTGGTTTAATTATATTTAACGTACATATAAAGGGTATTTATGTAGGCATAAGTTAAACGGGGTGGGGCAGGACGAGGATCGGGGATGGACACAGTGGCGACTCTGCTGGGGACATTTTATATGTTTTGAGGGATTGACTCTATTTGCATGGATGTTATATTTGTTTATGTTTTCCCTATATCTGCATGTTCCCCTTTTTCCATGTGTATCCCATACTTATGCTTATGTTCACACACTTATTGAAAATTCTCCAAGTACACTTCGCACCACGTGCACCTAGGATCACATATATCTACATGTTTCACGCATCACCCATCCATACTTGGTGTACCCTTGGTACTTGTACTTTTCTCCCTGTTTGGCATGATCAAGAAAGGCATTCTCATCATAAGATACTAATAACAGAATCATGCATGATTCACATGACATCACCAAAGAGCATTGCTATTGACCAAATTTTTACCCAGTAACTGGAGGGTCACTTCGTGATGGGCGCTGGTCCGGCAGGTCGCAGTTAGCCTAAGCGATATGACTCTCACCTTCCATTGGCCAAGTACCTTCGACGTATATCGAACAGTTCCCCCGCATCGTACCGCTTGACCGAAGTCATGAAGGGAGGTATATCGCAGGGAATTCGTTCACGTACGCCGAGTATATCGAATTCGCTCTCACACGTACTGTCCCCACGAGGTATATAGTGAGACAATTCACGTACACTCAGGTATATCAAATGGCTTGTCCACACGTACCGATTGCCCGCAAGAGCAAGACATATATCGTGGAAGTTACGCCAAAGGGGGGAACCCATGCCGATTCACCCAGCCAACTGCATACCCGCATATAGGTGTCAAACCTAGGACATGCACTTTAGATTGTCGGTTTCGACCTGAAACTCTGCCGAAATTCCGGGTCGACCTGCCTCCAATTTTCACGCATTTTTAAAATGGGACCCTATCCGTGAGTCTGGTTACAAGTCCAGCCGTAGCTTTGCATATATTAAAAAACTCACTTTTCCAGGCTCGGGTCCCGTCCGGCATTGCATTTAGGAGAATTAAATAAAAGTGAGAACATAATAATCATAATAATCATGTTGAGTTCCATCTCCAAAAACATTTCTCCCTTCTTTATCAAAAATCCAAAAATACTTCTCCCTTCTTTATCAAAAATCCAAAAATAGTTTCTTCCCTTTTTCTCAAAAATAAATCCCATTCTAAGCCTTCTCAGGACAATCGCAAGCCCTTGGCCTGGCTCCCTATTGGCTTCGGTCTTCAGTCAAATCATCCCAGAATTTTGTTCGTTCCTATACTACTTCTTTCGAGTCTGGAATCCATCCACTTTCTATGGAGAATACAGATCAAGTACCAGTCATACAGCCGGATCTGACGAAAGTCTTAGCTCAGCTGGTGTCCAAGATTGACAACCTCCAAACTGAGGTCCGAGAGATGCAACGAATCCAGGTTCCTATTCCTTAAGAGCCCGATGCCCTATTCCCTCGTGCTATGGGTACACCTGATCCTATATGGGTTCCCGAAGAATATCAGCACGCTCCACGTGCCCCTCCTGTAAATGGGCCGCCGCCAGCCCAGCTTGCGATGCCAAACATTGCCCAGCCTATGTCTAACCTGCCTATGGTCGTTGATCCAAAAGAGGTGGAGTTGAACAAAGTCAAAGAAGATCTCAAGATGCTCACCAAGAAGTTCGACCAAGTCAAGATCTCAGGGAATTTCATGGACTACACCCACATGTCTCCTTATCCTAAAGTGAGGTTACCCGAGAAGTTTAAGATGCCAAACATCGAGAAGTTCGGAGGGAGTGGATCTCCGATTGTTCATCTTCGCAGTTATCATTGTACCATGACTCTACTAGGGGCTTCTGAAGAAGTGATGGCCCAATTATTTCAGCAAACTTTGAAGGATAATGCCCTCCGGTGGTTTTTGTCTCTCGAGGAATCCAGAATCCATAGCTGGGAGGATGTAGCCCGAGAATTCATGTCGCAGTACAAATACAACGAAGAGCTTGAGGTCACCCGTTGTGATTTAGAGCTGCTCAAACAGAACCCTAGGGAATCAGTCAGTAACTTCATAACCCGTTGGAGGGAACAAGCAGCTACCATGACCAATCGGCTATCTGAGGAAAAACAGGTCAACATGGTGAAGAAGAACTTCTTGCCCTATGTTCGAGTGACGATGGGAGGACAATACTATCCCCACTTCCGAGCTCTCAGAGAGGCAGGAGTAGAAATTGAGGAAAGCCTTGTTAAAACAGAAGTTGAACCAAAGAAGGTGTCCGGACAGTTCACCCTTAGAAAGTATAACAAGCCTGCTAGTGCTATAGTCTCAACCATCAACAACATCTCTCAACCAACCACATCATGGGCACCAGAAAGCCTCCCTTCCCCATCTAAAGGGAATACACTGAGCTCCATGCTCCCCTCTCCAAAGTTTACTGAGCCCTGTTAAGTCGAAACCTCGTCTAACCCTTGGATCCCCATCCATTGCCAAATCCACTCCCAAGAAACTTCAAGGTCGATGCTCATTGCGCCTTTCACCAAACTGCTGGCCATACCACCGACCAATGCTTTCATTTCCGAAACATAATCCAAGATCTCATTGATCGGGATACCATCGCCCCACCAGCCAATCCGAAGCCAAACACTACTCATAACCCAGTCCCAAATCATAGCAATGCCATCTTCTTAGAAGAAAACTCATATTTTGATCCCTTAACTCAACTCAACTCACACCCATATGCTCTCCTAAACCTCTTCAAAGTTAACCATATTTCCTCCTACACCCTACTAGCCTCGCTAATCAGGCACTGTCACTCCTTACCAGAGCATGCATCGCTATCCGTACCCGTTTTGAAAATGAAAATATGGAATTATCAAAGGTGTTAAACTAACTCCTAGAGTTCGGGCTGAAATTTCCCTCACAGATGGTCATCGATTGCCAAAAGTTCAGTACACTGTTCTAGGAAGCACGAAAATAGGCCCGAGATTCAGATAATTGGGTGGTACCAACCGATGAAGTCAGCCTAGATAATGTTGTCCAGAATATGGCAGAATTATTCGGGCAAACTAATAGCATTTGTAGTATCACCAGGTTACTTGAAATTTTAAAGCTACAAGGGCGCTTGGTCCCTTCAACCATACATATCCCCGCAGAATGGGAAGACCTGTATGAAGAAGCCGTTGAAGTTGTGGAATGCATTGACTTTACATGGAAAGACAAAATTGTTGGCACCGGATGGGAGGACGAATTTGAAGATTCGAGTGAAGAACAAGCTTCAGGAAGAACTGGCCCAGTGGCCGATATATGTGGGATGATATCATTTGAAGAAATCCTCGGAGAAATAAGCAGGGTGACAGAATAACCTGAGATTGATGAGGAAATGGGATTCATGTTCTTCCCTTCTTTAGTAAATCACATGACCAGATCAGGGAGACATTACCAGGTTCCAAGCTCACTACCAGCAAATGACAAAGGGAAGGGCGTTGAAAACCTTCCTATGCCAGAGATGACCATCGAGGAAAGCAATATCCTCGATCAACTGAAGAAAACTCAAGCTAACATCACTCTATGGGGGCTTTTCATGTCTTCCCAGCTGCACAAAAATTCTTTAATCAAGCTGCTCACTGGACCCACAGTTCCTCCTTCTACCACACCAGAAGAAGCGGTAAATCTGGTCGGATCCTTGACCTCTACCAGAATGCTATCATTTTCTGAAGAAAAAATCCCCAGAAATGGGCCAAATCGCAATCATGCACTCAAAATATCCGTCGAAGTTATGGGGAAGGTCGTGCCACTCTCTCTTATCGATACGGATCCGCCTTGAATGTCTGCCCACTGAGAACCTTCAAGTGTTTAGGCTCGAAAGAAAGAAACCTCGCTCCAAACTCCGCCGATGTACGTGCCTACGATAATACCCGTCGGGAGGTGATGGGATCTATAAAACTTGTAATAAGGGTTGGCCCTATAAACCCTATCGTTGAATTCCAAGTCATAGACATCCCAGCTTATTTCAACCTATTGCTCGGACGATCTTGGTTCCACAGTATCAAGGGTGTGTCTTCCTCACTCCATCAGAAATTAAAGTTCTTCATCGACGAGAGAGTCATCACCATTTTGGGCAACGACGAAAATATTAAGGGTGCAAGCACCAGCAGTCCAATCCTTGAGATACAGCAAGGGTCAAATAATATTCTCCTATCAGGATTCCGAGTTAAACCACTCCTACTCCCGGCAGGGGACGGTTTCAAAGAAAGGGTTTGTCCAAAATATGACCCTCATGGCAATGTCAATGTGATTCAAATGTTCGCAAACATGCACTTCATGCCCAGACTAGGGCTAGGACAAAGGTAGCAAGGGATACTTGAGCCCATCAAACTGAAGAAAGATTTCCCTCCTTGTGGCTTGGGGTATCAACCACCAGAACAAGAACTCAGAATGATCCAACAGTCTCGACCAAAGAGAAGATTAGACTGTATCCCAACTATCCCAGGAGACTCCTTGAATGGACGATTCATCAAAGAAGGAGAAGACTTCCCTTTTTTTGGTTTTCCAGAACCATGGTATGACCACACAGATAAGAAGATGAAGTCTGGAATGGAGATCTTTTTCTAAGATAGCTACCCATGGACCGAAAGTTTCCAACCCCGAGTACAACCGCTCATCAGAAATACCGAAGAGACTGAGGAAAGTGATTCCGAAGACTCCTTCAACTTACAGACACTAGGGCTGGCACTCTGCATGGTCCATTCAGGCACTACATCAATGGATCCATCCCACCTGATTAAAGTTGCTGATACAACCCTCCTCAACTGGCATGCTGCGCCAGCTCTACCTGCTGAAATTTCCCCTAATCCCAATGTTTACCCCATTTCTTCTTCTGTTGTCTATCCCTGTTCAAATGTAATCGAGACCTCTTTTGATAAGGTTCTCAATGTTGTTTTTCCTATCAATGAAATAAACGAAGATTTTGAGTATCTTGCTGTGCCTTACATTAATTGTTTGGATCCTAATCAAACTTGTGATGATGATTTTGCAAATGAACAATTCTTAACTGATCTAAATAAGGTTAATAATAAACAACATAACCGCATTCAAGTTAATTAATAAGAGACTGTTGTTATTAATCTCGGTTCTAGTAGCCAACTGCGCGAGATTAGGATAGGGGCCACTCTTGACGAGCATGAGCGCGCACAACTCGAAGAATTGTTAAAGGAATTCGTGGATGTCTTCGCATGGTCCTATGATGATATGCCCGACATTGATCCTGAAATAGCTCATCATGAGATCCCCACTCTCCCAGATTATAAGCCGGTTAAACAAAAATTGAGAAAGCTCTGCACCGAATGGTCGCTCAAGGTCAAAGAAGAGGTGGTCAAACAGTTGAACGTGAGTTTCATTCGTGTGATCGAATATCCCACATGGCTAGCCAACATAGTACCTATGCCGAAATTAGGAGGGAAGGTTCGAATGTGTGTGGACTACCGAGATTTAAATAAAGCTTCTCCAAAGGATGATTATCCTCTACCCAATATCGACATGATTGTGGACAACACAGCCAGCCATGCTCTCAAGTCATTTGTCGACGGGTTTGCCGGATACAACCAAATCAAGATGCACCCAGACCACCAAGAAAAAATTGCATTCATCACCCCATGGGGAACCTTTTGCTACAGTGTTATGCCATTTGGTCTTAAGAATGCTGGGGCTACCTACCAAAGGGCTGCCACAACCATCCTGTACGATCTGATTCACAAAGAAGTCGAGGTTTATGTGGATGATATGATTATCAAGTCCAAAACTAGAGAAGGTCATGTTCTCGCTCTTCGGAAGTTTTTTGAATGACTGCGACGGTATCAGATGAGACTCAAACCATAGAAATGTGTCTTCGGTGTCACAAAGGGAAAACTATTGGGATTCATGGTCAGTGAGAAGGGGATAGAAGCAGATCCTGCAAAGTTGAAGGTCATAATTGAGATGCCATCGCCCCGAATAGAGAAAGAAGTCCGAGGTTTTCTTGGGAAATTACAATATATCAGTCGGTTCATCAGCTAGTTAACCTCCATCCATGAACCGATATTTAAGCTCCTCTGAAAGGATTCAAAAAAGGTTTGGAATGAGGCCTGCCAATAAGCTTTTGGCCGAATCAAACAATATCTGACCCAACCTCCCGTGCTCATGCCACCACAGTCTCGTCTCCCTTTGCTCCTATACCTAACCATAACCGACACTGTAGCTGGGGCTTTGCTAGCCCAATACCTTGAAGACTCCCGCAAAGAAAGAGCCATTTATTATTCCAGTCGCAAATTGGCTGGGTACGAGGTCAAATACACTGCTTTAGAAAAGGCGTGTGCCGCACTTGTCTGGGTCACCCAAAAGTTACGGCACTACATGCTCGCCTTCCCCATTAAACTTGTATCCCGAATGGATCCCATCAAATACCTGCTTAAGAAACCTGCCTTATCCAGTCGAATGGCCCGATGGTTGATGCTCATAACCAAGTTCGATATCATGTATGTCACGTAAAAAGTCATTAAAGGAAGAGCCATCTCTGACTACCTCGTTGATTACCCCGTAGAAGAAGAAGATGCCTGGATCTCCGAATTCCCAGATGAAAATATCCTCTGCACCGCTCAAGACAACCTTCGATGGCAAATGTTTTTTGACGGTGCTGCCAATAAAAAGGGATATGGCATTGGGATACTTCTGATCGCCCCAGATGACTCCCACACTCCCATCGCCATCAAATTGGATTTCCCTTGCACCAATAACATGATGGAATACGAGGCATGCACAGCAGGCCTCAAAGTTTCTCTCAAGAAAGGTATTCAATACCTTGATGTCTACGGGGATTCTTCCCTCATCATCGATCAAGTACTCAGAAATTGAAAGGTCAAGGACGAAAGGCTCCAACCCTTCCATGCCCACTTAGAAGAGTTAGCCTCCCGATTCTGAGATATCACCTTCCATTACCTACCTCGAGCAAAGAATAACCTAGCCTATGCTCTCGCTACCCTGGCCTCCATGGTCGACATGCCCGAAGGAATAACAATGACCCCCTTCCTAGTTCAAAAATAAGATAAACCAACCTACTGCTATCATATTGAGCTCATCTCTACCGAAGACCCTGAACTAGCCGACTTCTGGTGCTATGATATCTGGTGCCTCCTAAAAAATGGTAGGTATCCTGAGGGTTCCAATAAGAAAGATCGAACGACCCTCCGAAGACTGGCCGCCCAGTACATCATCTGTCATAAAGCTCTACTCAAGAGGAACCTCGATGGAACTCATCTACATTATATCGCAGGGTTGAGATTGAAAAGATAATGCAGAAGATCCACAGCGAGGAATGCGGGCCCCATATGAATGATCACATGCTTGCCAAGAAGATCATCCGAAAGGGCTACTACTAGACCAATATGGCCCAGGATTTCACCGCCTATGTCCGGAGATGCCTCAAATGCCAACAGTTCTCCAATCTTCAACACCTGCACTACGAGAATTATACAACATGACCTCTCCCTGGTCGTTCTCCACCTGGGGTGTCGACATCATAAGGAAGGTTACACCAAAGGCTTCAAACGGACATAAATTCATCCTAGTTGGCATTGATTACTTTACCAAATGGGTCGAAGCTGAGTCATACGCAGTATTGAACGCTAAGAAAGTGGCCAAATTCCTCAAGAAAAATATCATCTGCCGGTATGGGGTCCCGCACGAGTTTGTGTCAGATAACGGGTTGCACTTCGAATCAGAAGTCACAGAAGTAGTCAACGAGTACGGGATTCAGAGACACAAATCTTCTCCCTACCGACCTCAGACCAATGGTGCAGTTGAAGCCGCCAATAAGAACCTTAAAGCCATCATCAGCAAGATGATCGAAAGCTATAGGGATTGAGCCGACCGGATCCCGTAAGCCCTCTAGGGCTATCGAACCTCAATACGAACCTCTACTGGGGCTACCCCTTACTCTCTGGTCTACGGCATGGAAGCAGTCCTACCTGTGGAGCTGGAAGTACCCTCGCTACGCGTCATGCTCGAAAGCAAAGTTAGTGAAGAAGACTGGTGCCAAAGCCGTCTCGATGAGCTGACCCTCCTAGATGAAAGGAGATTGAAAGATCTTTACCACATATAGGGGTACCATCGCCGAATAGCGCGGTTATTCAATAAGAGAGTCGACCTCGATATTCAGGAAGGGGATTTATCCCTCAAGGATATAGTAGAACCCATCTAGGACCCCAGAGGGAAATTCAAGCCCAATTGGAGCGGCCCCTACATTGTGAAGAAAATCTTATCCGGCGGTGCCTCCATGCTCACTGACCTAGATGGGGAAGAGGTGGATCATCTAGTCAACTTGGACCGTCTCAAGAAATTCTACCCCTAGTCCGAAATCTCGTCGCGCTACGACTCTTCTCATCTCCCTTCTATTCTTCAAAAAAAATCTCTTCATTTCCCTCTACCCAGAACTACGTGGGCCTGATCCTCTGCAAAAAAAACATTTTTCAAGAAAAATAAAAAAATTTCAAAAACCCCAGAGGTACGTAGGCAGCTCATACATCTTACAGGAGCACGCCCCTTTCTTTTTTCAAAATACTATTCTTTTCTTATCTCCAAGAACGGTATCTCATTCTAACATATACTTGAACAAAAGGATTATGTATGCCTTAGCGATCAGTATAGATAATTCAAAATTACAAAATTCATCGAAAGGCACAGCTAGATGATCAGAAACTTGCTTATTTCATTAATAAGAAATTACAGCACGGATTACATAAGAAAAGGAACAGATAACTCCCTTCCCCCTACTGCCATAAAAAGCTAAATCAAACCCCCCACATATATTCCCTATTACACAAATAAACTCTCCAAGAGCCCTACCCATATCTACTAGAGGAGCCTTAACCATCATCATCTACATCCTGGGGTCCCCAAACTTCCCATGCCTGAATAGAAAGTCATAAACACTCCATGGACCGATGAGCTCGAACCATCTTCAAAAAGACCACAACACCCCCTTCTATAGTGTTAAATAAAATAAACCACCTTTGTCCAGTCTCCACTGCCAACTATTTGCTGACTACTCTCCTCCATAAACACTTCATATAATCCTCAGGGACATGCCAAACTCTCCCGACAGACTGAGAGGGACGGATCGACGGACGCCGATTCTCCCACAGAGATCCAAGCAGGCACTTGGTCAAATATTCTACAGGAAAGAAATTTGAGGTCCGAGGTGGCACGACCTGTGCCCAGCCAAATTGGCGCAGAAGTCGCCAAGGGAAATAAAAAGAGGTCTGTCTGAGATCAACCGGCCGCACATATGAGTACTCTCTTATCTCCAGAACAGGCTGCAACTGCCCCCACCAAGGCACTGACCAACACAGATTCTGACCCCCATGCTCCATAAACCAATTCTCCCAGCTTGCAATATCCAGGCCAACGCGGATGAAATAATGTGAAAAGAAGTTGGGTACATCCGATAAAGGATATTCTAGAGGGACCGCCAAGCTGAGTCTTTCAGACAACCAAATGAACAGCATCACGGGGCTACCCCTCAGAAAGTCAGAACGACCTTCTCTCCAGGCATCCAGGCCATTCAGGGTCTCCGCCAGTATCACCACCGCAAGATTGCGACGGTATGACATCCATGAAGTAATGGATGCAAGTTGCGGGTCCACCAGCAACTCCCCAGTCACCAGCAGTAATTTTGAAACCAGACCCAAAGCAACGGCTCCGGCATATACAACATCACCTACTTCCCGTAAATGCATGGACTGCAGCACCGCCGGGAGGGAGATCATTCCTCCAGCAACTAATGATCTGGTCACCGAAGGTGAAATATGAAGAAGCTCGGCCAACAAACCCCTGGGAGAACAGAAAAGTTTGGACAAAGCCGCAGCAACACTGGGATTTACACCTAGCATGGAAGAAAACTCCTCGTAGGTAGGACAAACTTCATCCAACCCAAAGCGGAATACATGGTCTTTGGGGTACCAGAATTGTACCACCGCCATCAGCATGTTCCACTCAATAGGCCGATTGCGCCACAAGGAGACTCGACGCATGTTAAAAGCACCATAGTCGAAATTATAAGAGCACATTGCTTCCAAGGCTTCGAGGTAGTTAGCAAACTCAATGCTACCAGGGAGAGCCATCTTGCAAGGCCAAGAGATAAGGGGCAAGTAAGTAAGAATGCAAAGGTGTGATAAAAACACTTCACCCTTACCCCCTTTTTATACTTGAAGAACCCTCACAAGATACATAATCCCTGCAGAAATCGAAGGGAATCCTACCCCACAAGGTACCAAAAGGCTGAAGAGGGTACCATTCAAAGCTTTGAATTGATGGGACTGGACTGAACTGTCGATAGGCAAGACAGGGTGCTTGTCAATCGGCAACCCCCCATTTTTAGAAATTTCCCTTTTTTCCTCTTTTGTCAAATTAGAAAACTCAATAAAAATAAATTGATATTCTCAACAGAATTTCAAAATCCCTTTTCCTCCTTATATAGTTTCCCCTTTTAATTAAAAACTTTACTTCAAAAATTCCAAAAATACTCCTTTTTACGGTCTCAGTAGCAAAGTAAAAAGCGCATGTGCATGCATTCATTCATCATTAATAAAAGATAATAAAAAACTCCATTGCATTGCATCTATCTATTTTCTGTGTTACATCATCTTTACAGGAAATAAAAAGAAAAAGCAAAAAATAGCGGGACTCAGTCCGAACCCACATTCTCTCTCTCTCTCTCTCTCACTCACTAAGAGCTTCCACCCCTGCGACGTGCTCTCTTTTCCCTACGGCGAGACGACGCACCGCCACTACCCGAGCCAGAGTCCTCTCCAGACGAAGCAGATGGAACCAAGAAATAAGGAACAGGAACCGCATCCCGAATATGGGTAGTCGCCGAGGATATCCAGTCTCTGATGTCTCTTAGCCAAGTGGTCGACACTCTAACTTGCTACAAAGAAAAGCAAAAACAGTATCAGAGCAGAGATGAACAAAATAGGAAAGAAAGAAAAGAACAGAAAGATATACCGCAGGTCGAAGGACCTCCTCTGTCAAACCCAACTCCTTCGGATCCATCGCATGAGGACGATGCAGCATAGGCACCATCCCTCCATCAGCCCGCCGAATGTTGTATGAAGGGGTAAGCAACCACACAAAAGGAACCTCTGAAGTTTCCGTCACCGCAGATGCCGTCGGACCGCCGCCACTGTGGGAAGATCCCACCGCCCGACTCGAACTCGCAGAAGGGAAAGGCAGGGCATCATATATGTTGGACGCCATCAACCAGCTCGTCACAAAGTCCATATAGTCATACGACGCAGTCGTATCGGTGTACAACAAGTAGGACTCGCCGATCATCGTCGCGATCCTCGCATCCTCCGACAGCAGTCGCTCCCATCTCATAGACGTAGGAGGCTGTGCAGGTGGCACCACCACTTCCTCCTCAGTAATCTGGTGAACCACCCTCTCCCCGAGATACCAGGAATGGCCGAACTCATGCGCCAGCAAATGCCTCATCTGTGCATTCACCCCGATCGTCCCCATATCCTGAATGGCTGTCCCCCAGGGATAAAAGGTCACCTGAAAATCTCCAAGTAGGCATAAATTAATATAAGATCAGAAGGTGCAAAAAACAAGACTGAAGTGGAAAGAGTCTTACCCTGCCACTGGTCAGGTCATTCAAGACCTGACGCACCGCCTCCAGAGAGAGAGGTCCCTTCGACTGTCGATTGAACTTACGCCATCGATACAATCGATAAAAGTCCTCAACAGTGTCGTCCTTCAGAGCGATCAACGGGGTATTACACCCAATCACCTCATAAAACCACGTCTGTCAAAGATAAGAATTCACAAACAAAAAGATACGCATAAGGAAAATGTGAATGCATGGAAGGAAAATGCGAATGCATGGAAATGAATGCACAAAATGAAGAATACCTCAAGAAGATACGTGGCCCCAGTAAAGGTCTATCGACAGCACCGGTTGAATGCAAACAGAGAAAAGTAAAGGGTCGCTAAAGTCAGATTCCCCCAATCATGGAAAGGGATGTTCGAAAACATCCTCAGGTACGGCAAGAACCACAAATGGACGACGTCGCCGCTCGACGCCACCATGAAACCTCCCAACATCAGCAAAATAAATAACCAAGTTATCTGCCTCACTTGCAGCCCATCCTCCACATCAATCATCCTGCCCAACAGAACGTCCTTCAACAGGGACAGCCGGATAGAACCCCAGAAACTATCCTCACTACATCACCAAGTGCCGCACGCACTACCTCCGATCTCACCCGCAAAGATCGATCCACCTCTATCTGCTCCCCATCACAATCCAGCCCCAACAGTTTCTGCACGTCTATGGGAGTCACATTCATCTCCCCGAAGCCGAAAAGGAAGGTGTGGGTAGTATCCCACCACCTCTCCCCCAAAGCGCACAAGACCGATGTCGAACGAGGCGTCTCATCCAGCGCAGATGCCAACCTCCCAAAACCCGCTGATGATACCACCCAACACACCATAGGTGGGAGATGCTCCCAAACATCCCTGAGCCCCATCGTCCCATGGGCGCGCATGTTCTTTAAAGAAATATCAGACTGGCAAAAAGGAAAAATATCATCAAAAGTCAAGAAAGAAAGAAAAATCACCAAAAAGAAAGGAATGCCAAAGGTCAGGTTACTTACATAACCGCCAGGAGTCACTCTCGAAGAGTGATGATGCGACGGCTCTCGCAGCAAAGTCCGCTCATCCGAAACAAGCTCAAATGCATCAAAGGAGTTCTCACTCCCCAAAGCAAGAGGTGCTCTGGACCTCCACTCCACATTCGCCCAGTATTCAATGGTCAACCACTCCCTGTGGACTACAGTGCTAAAAAAAGAGGCCATTTCTTGAAGATCGGAATGCTAGAACGATTTGTAGAGGAATCGCAGAGAGAGAGAAAGCAAAGAAGCTGTGAAAAAAATGAAGGGATTCGCCCCCTTTATATAGGATGCCAAGCACTATGCCGATCGGCACTTCCCCCCACTATACCGATCGGCACTGACTCCTTACCTTCCCGAGGTATCCCAAAAGTTTGTGTCACTGCCGAATGACACCCCTCATACCATGCCGACCGGCACCCCCCCTTAAATTTCGTACAGAAATTTCCAGAAAATACCATAAAACCCCGAAAAATCCTCGAAAAATTCGTAAAAATCCCAGGAAGGATTTAGAACATTTTCACTAGGAAAATCTTGCATTCCCTCAAGTAGAACCCCTCTTTCCCAGCAAAATCCTCAAAAACCAAGTGATTCTCCTCCCGGCAAAGCCCCGGAGGATCTCTAAGGATCACCTGATCACTTCCCCAGCGGAGTTTTTACTATGCCAAAATTGGTTGTTCCCCCCCTGCGAGGTCTTCTAAAGAAACAAAAGCTTCCCTAGCTATCAGCTCCCCAGCTCAGATCAAAATCACAAAGCACTTTCTCCAGTAGAATCAAAATCCAATCTTCATCCACTCTTTAGGTCAGAATTGATCTCGGTCTTGGATCGTCACCTGAGTTAGGTCAGAATTGGCCTCGGTCCTCGGTCGTCACCACTCTTAGGTTTGAATTGGCCTCGATCTTGGATCGTCACCTGATTTAGGTCAGAAATGACCTCGGTCCTCGGTCGTCACCACTCTTAGCTCAGAATTGACCTCGGTCTTGGATCGTCACCTGAGTTAGGTCAGAATTGATCTCGGTCCTCTGTCATCACCACTCTTAGGTTAGAATTGACCTCGGTCTTGGATCGTCACCGAAGTTAGGTCAGAAATGACCTCGGTCCTCGGTCATCACCACTTTTAGGTCAGAATTGACCTCGGTCTTGGATCATCACTTGAGTTAGGTCAGAAATGACCTCGGTCCTTGTTCGTCACCACTCTTAGGTCAAAATTGACCTCGGTCTTGGATCGTCACCTGAGTTAGGTCAGAAATGACCTCGGTCCTCGATCGTCACCACTCTTAGGTCAGAATTGACCTCGGTCTTGGATCGTCACCTGAGTTAGGTCACAAATGACCTCGGTCCTCGGTCGTCACCACTCTTAGGTCATAATTGACCTCGGTCTTGGATCGTCACCTGAATTAGGTTAGAATTGACCTCGGTCCTCGGTCGTCACTACTCTTAGGTCAGAATTGACCTCGGTCTTAGATAGTCACCTGATTTAGGTCAGAATTGACCTCAGTCTTAGATCATCCCTTGAGTTAGGTCAGAATTGACCTCGGTCCTCGGTCGTCACCACTCTTAGGTCATAATTGACCTCGATCTTAGATCGTCACCTGAGTTAGGTTATAAATGACCTCGGTCCTCGGTCGTCACCACTCTTAGGTCAGAATTGACCTCAATTTTGGATCGTCACCTGAGTTAGATCAGAATTGACCTCGGTCCTCGGTCGTCACCACTCTTTAGGTCAGGATTAACTTCGATCTTGGATCGTCACGTGAGTTAGGTCAGGAATGACCTCGGTCCTCGATCGTCACCACTCTTAGGTCAGAATTGACATCGGTTTTGGATCGTCACCTGAGTTAGGCCAGAAATGACCTCAGTCCTCGGTGTCACCACTCTTAGGTCAGAATTGACCTCGGTTATTAGATCTTCACCCTAAGCCCGTAGAATTGGCTTTGACCCGCAGAATCGGTCACCCTCATCACTTAAGCCTACAGATTTGGCTTTAACAAAATTCGTCATCCCCGGCACACCCCTCAGGTCCTCAAAATCGACCTCGACCCTCTGAATCGATAATACTCCCTCAAAAGCATCATGTGGTGTCTATTCGACGGCTCTCATTTGTTCCAAACTCACCCATTGAGGGGCTCTGTAGACACTCCATTCTGTTACCCCCTAACTCTCCTAAGGTCCCTAGCACATCCCTTCATCACAACAAATCTAGGTCATGTCCCGAGTATTGACCTAGAAGCCATCGGGCACTCCCAGGCTCCATTTAACCAAAAAGGAAAACTTTTCAGCTCGACCGAGGCTGAATGAATCTTCGAAGGGCACTAAAATCCCTTTCCAATAGTCCGTCTTGTACACGATTCTGACTTACCATGCGGACGAACGATCCGTTTGCATCCGAAACTTGATCTAGAGGCCATCAGGCGCTCCCGAGCTCTGTTTGACCTAAGTCAACTCTTCAGCTCGATCGAGGCTGAATGAATCTTCAAAGGGCACTAAAATCCCTTTCCAATGGTCCACTCCGTGCGCAATTTTGACTTACCATGCAGACGAACGATCCGTTTGACTCCGAGAGGTCACTGAATGCTTCCAGGGCCCGGTTGACCAAAGTCAACTCCCCAAGCCGGGCCAAACTCTTTGGAATGTCGAAGTACATCTCTTAAAATTTCCAACGGTCCGCCCTGTGTGCGAATGATCCGTTTGCGTCCGAATGATCCCCCGTCCAATGGACCGACAAACGCTTCCGAGCCATATTTGACCTAAAGTCAACTCCCGAACCCAGGAGCGGTCCAAAGGACTTTCAAAGGTATCTGAATTACATTTCCAATGGTCTGCCCTGTGTGTGATTCTGACTTATGATTTGCCCTCGACAGCCGATTTTTTGAAAAGGCCTGAAACACACTACCAAACGACAGGTTCCAGACCCTGCCTATAGGCAGGACCAGGTCTATGCCGATCGGAAATGACCTGGGCCTATAAAAGGAAGCCTTCACCTCATTTGCAAGGGGATCCCAGATCTGATACGAATCGCTCTCAGTGAATCCCAAAAATCTCTCTCGAAGGCAGCGTGATTTCAACATCCAAATCCCTTCCTAACTTCCACTTTTCATCATCCTTTTTTATCAAACTTGGTGAATTATCCACTCTCCATCATCATCCAAGTGCAAGGGCCTCTCCAACATTCAAGATCAAACTCAAGATCTTCAAGAAGGTCCAATTTTTTCAACTTTCTCTCCAAATTCTCTTAATTTCGCAATAACTTGTTTTATTACTTAGCGCTTTTATTATCTCATCTCACACATCCTAATATACTTTTTATTTAGTATTATTGCACATCTCCTATTTTCATATAAATAAAACCCAAAAAACAAGAAAAAGAGGGTTTGCTCATAAATTCCAAATAGGGATTCTCATACTTTTCTCACACTTTTCTCACAACTAAAACACGTTTTCTACACACACACACACTCACAAATAAGAGATCTCCCATTTGGATTTATGGGATAAACCCCCACCCCTCGTTTTGTATGCGAACTGCATGGACTTTGATGCCTTTATAGGCTACATAGGCGTCTCGGGGTAAAACCCGAGACTCGAGTCCTTTTCTTTTTCACTTTCTCTCTCATTTTCTATCTTCTCTAAATCCAATATTCTTATATTCTATACACTTGTTCTTAGTGACGTATTACTCCATACGGGTTATCGGTCCATTATAACGATCAACGTAGGGGTAATCGCGTAAATCTTATCTTTCTAATATTATTTTTATACCTTCCTACGGATGACTCGCTTTATCTCTTCCATGATACAAGTCGAGGACTCCTATCTCCACTATATATATACACATGCACACATATCACAGGGAAAAATAAAGGAAAATAGTAAATATCCATGAGAGACCGAAAGGGCGGAATGGGTTCCTAACACCTTCCCATTTCGTAACTTAGCCTTCGAACCCTTCTCGAATCATTTTTGGTTTCGTATGCACCAGTATGTCTTTGGATGCCATCCTTCGGGATGGCTTCCCCTTTTTCTTTTGTCTGTTTTGAGTAAAATATACTGGCGACTCTGAATCTCTCTACATTTTTACACCTCATCTCAAATGACGCCGGCCGAAGTGCTCCTGAGAGTATGTGAGGGACCCGAGGATCCTTTCCCTTCGCGCGCCTGCCCGCACGGTGAGGCTCGGGGATGGCCATAGCAGCCATGCTCCAGCACTTCCCACCGCCACAGGCATATCAGCAACCACCACCACCACAACATGTGGCTATACCATCACAGGCACCAGGTTACATGTGGTACCGATCGAGGGAGGCCTTTGTTAAGGGAGGCCTTTGTTAAGGGATTGCCTCCAGATTTTGCGGGCGGTTCTGATATTTTGGTTATGAGTAGGTGGAAGAAAGACATTGAGAGGCACTTATGGATGGTTGAGTGCACGCCGATTCAGAAGCAAATGCTAGTTTCATTCAGATTGGTGGGGGCTGCTCTTTAGTGGTGGGAGGCGATTATGACTGTGGCAGAGAGGAACAACCTCACTATCGATCGTTCTGGGAGAGGTTCGAGGGAAAATACTTTCCCTTATCCATAAAGTTCGAGATGAGGACCAGGTTCACAGAGTTGAAGCGGGAGGGACGTACTGTCGCTCATGGAGTACGAGGAGGAATTCACTTCCCTCTTGTACTTTGCGAAAGAGGATGTTCATACCGAACAAGTGAGGATGGATTGGTTTATTACCGAGTCGTCATGGAACATCAGGAAGGATCTTCTATGGAATCCAACCTTCACTACATATAACTAGTTGGTTAATGGGGGAGGTGGATTTGGGGCCGAGTATCACAGGGGTACCCCATCCGCTGATTAGAGTAAGAGGTTCAAAGGTGCAGATGACTGACAGAGGCATGTGGTGAAGGCTAGATGGGACCACACTTCGAGGAATTGCACAAGAGGGGACCATGAAGCCCAGGGGCATGGAGGTCATCGAGGACAGCAGGCGCCACAGGGACAACGCTTGCCATTTTTGGCTCAGGGAGCCGCTGCACTAGCGGCTCCAGCACCTAGGGATGGCAATGGGGCGAGTTTTCAAAAATCCTAACCCACCCCATTTAATAAACGGTGCGGTACGGGGCTCCTACGAGTTGGGTAAATTTTAAAAATAGTAAAATTAAAAATATTACACTATAATTTTAGAGGTCTACAATGGTTCGTATTCCAATATGCGTGACAGCCCCCCAAATGTCAATCCTTATTTCCACGTAGAGTTTTTACAAAATTAACATACATATAAAGTTTGTTTTTGTGTATATATATGTGATTTAATTATAATTAACGTACATATAAAGGGTATTTATGTAGGCATAAGTTAAACGGGGCGGGGTAGGACGGTTTTTTTTAAGCTAACTCCTACCCCGCCCCATTTAATAAACGGATTTTTATTTGAAACCCATACTCGCTCCTAATTTATTAATCGGGTTTTAAAACCCTCCCCATTAGGGTCGGGGCGAGGCGGGGCTCCTACGGGTCGGGTTAAATTTCAATCCCTACCAGCACCCATCGCCCCACCTCAGGGGCAGCAACCTTTGCAGTATGGGTGGATCTACCATGTTGTAGCGGTAGACGGGCCAGCACCTCCATAGGAAATTGAGAGTATGCTTCCCATTTTTGGTCATGTTGGTTGCATTCTTTTTTATACGGGTGCATCTTATTCTTTTGTTAGCACGAGGTTTGCACGGGAGACGTATATGGTAGATTATGCATCCGATATTGTTTTACATGTAGACTCACCAATGGGTAGAGGGACACCCATACGGTCAATATGCGGGGGTATCGGTATTGAGATAGGTAGACTCATCTTTGTAGTTGATTTACTAGTACTCGACATGCATACGGCGCTATTTTGGGTATGGACTGGCTAGTCACTTATAGAGCCTGTGTGGATTGCTATGGGAGGTCCATTGTCTTCTCCATTTCGGGGTAGGAGATGTACCTAGTTGCAATGACACACCCCGGGGGTTAGTCGAGCATGCACTTGTATTACATTGAGGAGGATACTTCTTCGGATATTGTAGTTACGCTAGATTCCATCCCAGTAGTGTGCAACTTTTATGATGTTTTGGGGGAGATTCCTGGTTTACCACCTAGTCAGGAGATTGACTTATTTTCGGGCACGAAACCTATTGCCCGTACTCTGTATAATATGGTTCCATTGGAGATGAAGGAGCTATGCGAATAAATTGATCAATTGTTAGGGCAGGGGTTTATCAGGAGGAGTACTTAGCCCTGGGGTGCTCCAGTGTTATTCATCAAGAAGAGGGACATATCTCTATGGCTTCGTGTCGACTATAGGGAGTTGAACAAAGTCACCATTCGTACAAAATACCCACTGCCACGTATAGATGATTTATTTGATCAGCTGAGGGGTGTTGCTTTCTTTCGAAGATTGATTTGAGGTCGGGGTACCACCAGTTGAAAGTCCGGGAGCACAACGTCTCAAAGACAACCTTTCTTACTAGATATGGGTCGTACGAGTTTTTGGTGATGCCATTCGGGCTAACTAATGCACCGACGGTATTTATGGACTTGATGAACCAAGTGTTCAGGGAATTTCTGGACCGGTTCATTGTCGTGTTTGTGGAAGGTATTTTGATTTATTCTCGGACTGTGGAGGAGCACGCAGAGCATCTACGGATGGTATTACAGACGCTACGGGACCACCAGTTATATACCAAAGTTCAAGAAATGCGGTTTTTGGTTGAGAGAGGTACAGTTCTTGGGCCACTTTGTGTCCGAGCGGGGGATATCCGTAGACCTAGGGAAGGTTTCTGCCGTGATGGAGTGGGGATAGTCCACTACACCCACCGAGTTGCACAACTTCTTGGGATTAGCAGGGTACTACCATCGATTCATTCAAGTGTTCTCCAAGATAGTCGGGCCCTTAATGAATTTGATAAGGAATGGCATACAATTTGTTTAGGATGAGATGTGCCAGCAGGCATTTGAGGACCTGAAGGTTAGATTCACAACAACACCAGTTTTGGCGTTGCCTTGGGTAGGGGTTGATTATAGAGTTTATACAAATGCATCCCTGAGGGGACTTTGCGGGGTTTTGATGCAGGAGGAGAGGACGATAGCTTATCCTTATCGAAAGCTTAAGCCTTACGAGGGACATTACCCCACTCACGACTTGGAGTTAGCAATCGTATTTTTTCCTTGCGAGTGTGGAGACATTATCTCTTGGGGGAGAAGTTTCATCCTTTCACAGACCACAAAATCTTACAGTATCTATTCACACAGCGGGAGCTGAACATGCGATAGAGTAGGTGTCTAAAGTTTGTGAAAAATAATTAGTTCAACATTTAATACCATCCGGGTAAAGCGAATGTCATAGCGGATGTTTTGAGCTGCAAGCTGATTTTGGGGTTAGCCATAGTGTGTAAGGCGAAGTGTAAATCACTTCGTGGGGATGATGACCTGACCCGAGCATTCATGTAATTTCTCACTATCACCCCCCGAGATCATTATTCGGGTGGTTAAGGCACAGGAGGGAGATCAACTTTGCCAGGAGCGGGTGAGATAGTTGCTAGCCGAGGGGGTGGAACACTTTTCTATCGGGTCAAACGATGGTTTGAGATTCTAGGGGAGACTAATTGTTCCGGATGATGAGGAGTTGAGGTGAGCCATTTTATCAAAGGCTCACAACTCACTTTTTATGGTACATCCTTGAGGGGATAAGATGTACCACGAAATTCATCATCAATATTGGTGGGCCGATATGAAAAGGGACATAGCGGAGTTTGTGTCCAGGTGTGCTACGTGTCAGCTTGTGAAGATGGATCACCAGCATCCTGCAGGTACCTTACAACCTGTAGAGATCCCAGTGTGGAAATGGGAAAGAATCTCCAGATACTTCATCACTGGACTACCTACTTTGCAGCGGGGGCATGATTCAAATTGGGTGATTATCGAAAAATTGATAAAGGTGGCTCATTTCTTACCAACCAAGACAGATTACAGTTCCAAATAGTACGCCAGGGTCTTTTTGGAAGAGATTGTTAAGCTGCATGGGGTGCTACTCAACATAGTTTCAGACAGGGACAAGACATTTGTGTCCCACTTTTGGAAAAGCTTCCAGCAGGCCTTGGGGGCAGAGTTGAGATTGATCATGTCGTATCATCCTCAGACCAATGGGCAGATAAGGAGGGTGAACCTGATGCTGGAAGGCATGTTGTGTATGTGTATTTTGGACTTTAAGGGTAAATTTTGCCTACAACAACAGCTACCAATTCACAATAGGGATGGCACCGTTTGAGGCACTCTATGGGAGACCTTTCCATTCACCCCCATGCTGGTTTGAGGTGGGGGAGATTGGGCCAGATTTCATTCAGCATATCTTGGAGAAGGTAGAGATGATTCGGGCCAGGATACGGATTGCCAAAGACAGGCAGAAGAGTTATGTGGATGCGGGTCGGAGATACTTAGACTTCAATGTTGGAGACCAGGTGCTGATTAAAGTGTCTCCCATGAAGGGGGTGATGATATTTAGAAAGAAAGGGAAGCTGGATCCTCGATACGTGGGACCATTCCCTATTCTAGAGAGGATTGGGCCCGTAGCATATCGATTGGGTTTATCGGAGCACATGCAGCGGATGCACGATATTTTTTATATATATTCATTACAGAGATTCCTTAGAGACGAGGCAGTTTACCAGCACATTGGCATCGATGAGATTGAGCTCCATCCATATGCTACTTATGAGGAGAGACCGGTAGCCATTCTGTACCGACGGGAGCGCCGACTTCGATCCAAAGTTGTCCCCTTAGTTCGGGTGGGGACACTATCGGGAGGACGAGTCGACTTGGGAGGGGGAGGATGACGTGCACACAAAGTATCCCGAACTCTTCTATCTAGGTAGGTACTTTTCTTGATTCTGATGACAGAATCCCATTATTAAGGGGGAAGAATGTAATACACCGTATTTTCTTTAAAAATAAATAATTAAATATTTTTATTCAATAATTGCATAACCGAAGTTGTTATTTAATTATATTTGTGTGTGACTAATTTAATGTGCATGTGTATGACATTTAAATGAAATGAAATGTAGGATAAATACATAATTAATGTGCGACACAGACTAAAAGTATATATTATTGACATAAATAATTTGGAACACATTTCAGGACCCATATGAACTCGTTTAGATGATTTAAGCCTTTAAAAATGGTCCCGGGTCAATGGTATATAGGTTGGGTAACTTTTGGGCTAATTGGATTATGGATTCGGGTCCATTTGAGGGTTCAAAAGTTGGGCTTTAGGCCCAACTCGGAATTAGCACTAATTAAGTGGTTAAGTGAGGGTGGACCACTCCTCCACTATTATTAAGGGAAACCTAGATTAGCAGCCACGTGAGAGAGAACGAATAAATACCAAGAGAAGGAAAAATGGGCCAGAACAAGGAAGGAATCAAGGGCTTTCAAAAGGTTTCTCCTCTATATAATTAAAGGCAAGAATTTTCTTGCATAATTTGTGTTTATAATTTATTTCTCAATGCATAATAATTGTCCCCTTTAAGATTTATGGGATTTAGGACTTAATATGTTTGATTTGATGATGAAATACACATGTAGATGAATGATTCACATGTAGAATTGATCCCAAAAATTAGGTATCAAAAATCTAAACATTGAGGTTAGATTTCCTTAAGTTTTTGGTAATTATTTGAGGATAAATGAATAACCAATGTAGAGGATGTTTGTGATAAACTATGGACTGAAATTTACGTAGATTTCACGGTAAATACTCTGTTTCTGCGAATCATGTAATGGGTGTAAGTTGGGGAAACATCTACTTAATTTAAGCCTTGAAAGCATGTAAATTTTGGGATGATTTTGGACTTGGAATTTAGTTATGTATGTGTATGAAATCCTGGGCTGCAAAGGAAATTTTGGGTTTAGAAAACTGAACTGGACGAACTGTAAATGAGAAGTGGAGTGGGGAAGAAGCAGGGGGTCGTTCATACGACGACATGCGTCGTTCGAGCGACGTGTTCTGTAGCGCGAAGAGGGGGGCCCAGTCGTTCGAGCGATGTGGGGCTTTTTTCTCTATCCTCGGCCCTTTTAGCTGTAGCCTTATTTTTCTAAAACTTTACTTATTGAAATTTGTTTACCTTATGTACAGTAGCTAAATAATTGTCAAAGAAAGGAGATTATGTATTATGGAGGAACATTATAATATCCTCTTGTTATTTAATAATAATTACAAATAACTAGATAGTTAAGTAACTATTATGGAATGAAGTTAATAATTTATTAGATGATAAATTATTAATAAATGAGAAATGTTGTGAATTTTAAATTGGACGTTTAAGGTAATTATAGAGTAATTACCTATACATATTATAGTGATAATAATATGTACTATTATGTAGTAATGTGGACATACCAATATTCGTGGACTGTCCTATCGGCTTGGGGGTTCGCGCGTTCGGACCGTATGCCACACGTCGGTACAGGTGGGCTTGACGATGTGTAGGTCATATATGTACTATGTGGAGGCATCATCTACGAGAGGTGGTTATTGACGTTGACCCTTCCAGTGTCACCGTTGGGCATGGGCCGTGTACAGGTGTCTTACGTAGGGACCACCCCCAATATATGTGTGTTTTCTGATGTCCGCTCAGGAATAAGATATTCCTCCGGACTTGCCGATAGAGTACGAATAGACACCTACAGTAGATGCACTTGTGTGTCAAATATGTGAAAGGACATATATTATTACTTGACCGGATTTGAATTATATAAACTTAATTGTTTAAGAAGGTGGACAATATTTATATATCAACCATATAATGCATAATAGATGTTTATGCCTTAACTATGACAATCATGAGACTGGAATAAATGAATGTTGAAAATTAAATGTAGGAACTACATTTAACTAACAAATTATCAATATATCCATTTTATAAATTGTATTGATGTCATCATTCATTATTTGGGAACTGTTGGGGTGCAAATGATATCTCACTTAGATGAGGGGTGAAGTGTTATAAGCATGTGAGTGACGAAAGGGGTATAGTTATTGTGCATCGACTGTATTATTACATCATAAATTATTTAAGTTAATTCTTTTACACCTCGGGCTCTGACCCAAATATAAATGTTGTCTCCCCCCCAGACGCTCCTAGAGAGGGATAATTTGATTGTGTTGTAGTAGTCCCACGATCTCACTTGCTCTCCAGTTTCAGATCAGTTATTTCTAGCATAGGTGCTCTTCAACTTCAGTCATTTATTTATTTGGAACATTATAAGGGCATAAGCTGTAGACTTATTTACTTTTTGTCAGTTGAGATTTTATTACTCTAGCTAGATTTTATTATTTCAACTTGTGGTGGCTTGGATTATCTGATCATTGTGTATGTGTTCTTCATATTACAAATGCCCATGTTTTGGAAAATAACTTATTTTTTTATTTACATTGTGCTAAGAATGATATTAATTGACAAGCAAGCCCTATCTTCGGCGTATCGTGTCTAGCCAGTCTTTACGTGAGAAAATAGGGGTTGTTATAGTTGGGCCTAATTCTAGCGGGACATATATGCTTTTGGGTTAGATTTGGGTGTGGCAAATTGGTAATCCTTGTTTGGATCGGGCCAACTATAATTTTCCAAAAAAGGGTAGAAAACCAACATCCTAAATTATGATTTGTATAGTAAATCTATCCTCAATGAAGGGTTAGATTGACCCTCTTTGGGCCTATTGTTCAAAATAAGTGTAAAAAACAAAACAAAAATTATTAAAAGTTGAACAAATGACCATCAACTAAAGAGTATTTTTTATAAGGGCAATAAAATAGTAAGAAACTTAGAGCGAGTCCTAAAAATAAAAAGAATAAAAAGTAAAAAATTAAGTTACTTCAATTCTAGAAGGTAAATACACATACATATATACATACGTGTGTGTGTCTCTGTGTCTAGTATTTGGTTAAACTCTCAATGTTGCATTTTCAATAGCATTAACTATATCGGTAATCTCCATTGTCGTTTAAGCCAATCTAGAGAGAAATGGAAAAGAAGAAAAAAAAGTAGTACATGTGAAGAAAAAATATGTGTATGTAGGAGAGTGAGAGAGAGAAAGAGAGAGGCCCACATGGAATATTTATAACTCCATGTGAAGTATATCATTATTGAGTCAAGAGAGAGAGAAAGAGAAGATATTGTAAGAGGAGAGAAAGAGAGAGGGTGTAAAATAAAATTATAATATGCTCTAAATAGTTTGGTGGACATAAATTATGGGTGAGGTTATGGCTCGAATTCAAATCAGTTTTTCTTTCCAACCTGTATTTTGTTCGCAATGAATAAAAGTGTAATACCCCATAATTTTGATTAATGAATTTAAATAATTATATTTACTATTAACAATATAAATTATGATGATTCATGACTGGAGAAGTTAAACTAAATGAGTAAAGTTTAATTTATATGCATTTCCTTAATATTGTACTAATTAAATGAATAAAATGAACGTTTATTTAATTAAGGAATATTTTTTGGTATTTGGATGCAAAACCTGAAAATGAGAAAATTCGGTGTGCTAATGTACTAGAAGGGGGTGAATAGGACATACTAAAAAAGTAATTTGCTTGTTTTAAAAAATATAAGAGCAAATATTTTTAATTGCTTATAACTTAGGATTTATTTTGTATTTTGGTGGATTCCGTTAGAAACCGACTCATTGAACCGAACTTCAACATCTCCAAGATCGAAGGCACATCTACAACTCATGAAGGTATAAGACGTTGGGTGTTCATAAATTTTCTAAATCGTATTTGAGATGTTATTTTTATAAAACCGAGGCTATTTTTTTTGAAAGGATTTTAAAAATAATTTTTTTATTTTTCTGCCTCATTCAAACGAAAAAGAGGTTTTGTTAGAACTCCCTTTTAACGAAGTTCTAACGAGCTTGGTTCTACTAATCAAAGAATTTTCATTAGAAGCTCATTTGATTTAAGGTTCGAACGTCATTACCTTTTCATTAGAACGAGATACAGACTCGTTCGAACGAAACCCTATTTTCGTTCGATTGACCTGTATTTTCGTTCGAATGAAATTCATCGTCTCGAATTTCATGTCAGACCTATAAATATCAGTTTTGAATAGGTTTTCATGGGACTTCAGAAAAAACGAAAATTGTAAATCTATTCCAAAGGTTTTCATATTTTATTTCACAAAACAATTTTAGATCCACAATCCTTCCATCCTCCATGTGATTTGCGAATGTTTGTGAAACACAATAGTTTCAATATCTTTCATATACTTTGTGGATAACAATCTCTATGGTTGACTTGTGAACCAACGGTTCACTGCTGAAGAAAATGGAAGGCTGATCGGTGGATATCGAGGGCAGAACACTACCTATGGACGGCTCTAGAACGAGTCATTTTGATTTGGAAATTTTGAAAACTCGGCTCGTCTCACTTAGTATTGCTAAGTTTTTGTTAGTCACGTGTTTGTCAAAACATACGACAGTGCTGAATAAAGGTTTTGCCCTTTTCAAGGATTTTCCTCAATTACTGTGTTAATTGTATGCGTAGTTTTATTATTATAATTTGAACACATATTAATTAAAAATTAAAATTTGGTAAAAATTGGATTTGTGTATTGGGATTCAATTATATAAATCGATCCATTAGATCACATGCACTCTTAAATTGATATCAGAGTTAGTTACAATAAATTTTTGTGTGATCCTTTTTTTTCTGCAAAAATTTTCTTGATATCAATTTTTTGAAAAATTGTTGATCTTTAAAAATTCGGAATTTAATGGATAATTTATATAATCAAATGGCCATCTTTGATGGTTCAAATTATGCTTATTGAAAAAATAGGATGAGGTTGACCCTAAAGCCTATTGATGAACGTGTTTGGTTAGTCTGTGAAAGAGGGTGGACACCACCGACTATAACAGTTGATAGTGTCGTCTGCCCTAAACCTGTCTCTTCATGGACAGAGGACGACTTTAAATGGAGAAATTTTAACTCACGTGGTTTTAGTTCCATCTTAGGAGCCATCACCCCTAACGAGTTTCGCTGCATGATGACGTGCACCACGTCTAAAAAAGTTTGGGATATCCTCCAGCTCACACGCAAGGGTACCAACGTTGTTAAAGCTTTTAAGCTACATAATCTCACCATTCAATTTGAAACTATTAAAATGATTGAATCTAAATAATTCGACAAGTTTTGCCCACGATTGTCCGATATTGTCAGCTCGACTTTCAATTTAGGTGAGAGAATTCTTGAGATGCGCATAGTTAAGAAAATTTTGAGGTCGCTTCCTTCCAGATTTATTGCTATGATTACCGTGTTAAAATCATTAGGTATTCTAGATACTCTTAGGTTAGAAGATCTTGATTAGATCTTCAAACATACAAGATAAATATGTTCCCTAACATAGTTAAGCCTAAGGAAAAGGAGATAGCTTTAAAAGCTCATCTAAAAAGAGAGAGGAAGTGTTGTCGGATTCTGAGTATGATTTTGATTTAGAAGACTTATCCCTGTTTGCTAAAATTTTTTAAAAAATTCTCAAACTTAAAAATCAAAGTACTTCAAAAGATCAGAAAAGTTTTGAGAAAAATAAAAATTATACAATGGGCAAGAAAATTTTTGAAAAAGAGAAGAGATCTCCCAAAAAAAAGATGAGAATGGGATGTTATGAGTGTGAAGAAAAGGGTCACAAAGCTCATGAGTATCCAACTAGGTTAAAACGATAAGGCAAATGCAAAGCAACCTTAAATGCCACGCTTAGCAAGAGTGATTCGAGTCGGTGAGTTCAGGGGATGAATCGCCGCATGGATGTACTGGGTATAGAGAGAGAAAGTACAAAGAGCTTGCAAACACTATTAATGGATTCCAACCACCATACTTAGTGAAATTGATTTACTCTTTGCACAATGAACGTAGGCCAAAGCCGAACCACTTATATCTATGTCTCTCGTTTATCTCTCATATATTCTACTGTTTATTATGTTGTCTTATCTCACCATTGTTATGAAAACCTATAAATTACGCTGAATCCCTCTCTATCATCAACACATACCCTTTTTTGGATACCAATTCTGACTAAGCAAGTACATCATGTGAAGATGAATCTGCTCTCCACAAATCTAGAGTTGTCATTGACCAATCTATGACTACAACAACTGCATCATGTTAGAAAGAAGTTTTTTATCAAAAAAATAAAGTTTTAATATATATTTATGAAAATATTTCATTTTTAAATATATTTCACATAAATATTTCACTTTTACATATATTCACAAAAATATTACACTCCCTAAATGCGCATTTGTGAAATGTGATTTTTAATTTAAATATGTATTTTTCATGTGCGAATTCACATTAAATTAACGAAGTCATTAATAGTTAATGTGTTAATTAAAATAACACTTCATAATCATGAATTTAATTAGACTTGCATTTGAGAAGAGTGTTTTCTCAAATTTTCCTTTTTTTAATTAACATTTAGTCAAAGTATTTTCAATTTATTTCAAAGATTCTCCCACATATAAAACACTCTCAAACACTTTCTTCTTTTATTCTAAACTCTAATAAAAAATTGGCAAAAAAATATACAAGGAATTTTTTTAAACATGTAATTTTGGCTTCTAATGACTAAACATTACTTGTCCCTAGAAATTATCACCTTAACTTTAATATATTAAGGTTGTATGATCTTCCCTCTTGTGATCTCTTAGTTCCTCCCAAAAGATATATTTAAGTTCTCGTAAAACTCTCATACTACCAGGGTTTATGTTTTAGGTTTAATGTAATTGATTAATGAGGGCTAACATCACTTATACACCCTTAATGTCGCATGTTCATAAAATGCCTAATATTGGATCCCCATAAATGAGCCCAAAATACTACCCAGACTAATCCAAAACTTAGCCCAAAGGTATACCTATTCCGAAGAGTCAATCCAAAGCACTAAAAATACATCTTCGGGACCATGTACCACCATAGGGTCTGGTCTATTGGATGATGTCTCACAATGTAAAATAAAATACAAACTTATTTATTTTATGACTAACTCCACACAATTAATTCCCATATAATTAATTCAACCAATTAATTATTTTATAACACACGGTTCCAAAGTCACATACACATGCAAATTTATATGTCAAATAAATTATACATTTATTACTATCATTTCACACAAGCAATAATTATTCACATTTATTAACTAATTTTCACAATTAAGAATATATATGTACCAAATAAACATTCGGGTCCTAGCCTCGAATATGAATAAAAAAAAAGGTATAAATGTATATACTCGAAGTCCAAGCCTCGAGTTTATGACCAATTTTCAGTACCCAATCTTCGAGTTTGGTGCAAAATTTCGAGATCCAAGTTCCGAATAGGTAAAATTTTAATATTTTTGAGAATTGCACCCTTTGAAAGTCCACACCCCTATTTTGGGACGAAATTTCGGGATCTACTCCCTATTCTATATACCTTTAGGAAAATGCTATGTGTCCCAAACAACTTCCCCAAATCATCCCCCAAATAGTTTTAAGTGTTATACCTTATGGTACGGGTCCCGCCAGAGCACAACTCATCAATGCTATTTGGGGGAGATTTGGGGGAGTTATTTGGTACCCATAGCACCACTCATACCTTTATCATGACACTTTTGATCAACATGAGAATAGATATTTTAAAAATACAATTTAATTATTAACTAGATTATACTAGACCAAAGTCGCCATAAAAATTATTTTAAGTGCAATAAACTCATTTTTAAATTGTGAATCTATATTATACTTTTAAAATAATAAAAAAATAATTTAATGAGGATAATTTATTGCATATCAATTCCTCTAATACGATAGTAAGCCTCTGTTTTACTAAAATCACGTCAAGCCTCAAATTCTTTTCACCCACGTACGTAAGGATTAACATGGACATCCAACTTGGCTAAAATCCATGTAAGCAGCCATAAACCTCTGACATTCTATCCCTTCGAGCTGAGCCATAAGCCTTTCACCTTCCAGATTTACCTACCTATTTCACTTCCCGTCTTTTCATCTTCGTTATTTCTCTGTGTGTATATACACAGTATGCCAATGTCAATCATCAATACACCTCTCTCATTTGAATTTTTTCACCTCTAGATTTCATGAAGGGGAAATTAGTTGGGTGGATCTTTTCAATTCGCTGAGGCCTACACACCCATCGGAGAAAAATAAGCATACTACGCCAGACAATCCTCCAATGCATGGAAGTTCTTTAAAACAAGAGTTAGAGAGCAATCTAACGGCCGAAGGGAAAGCAAATCATTCATCTTTAAAATAACCTTTGTTAGGTAACTTTATAAAGTAAGGTCTTAAGAAGCTTGACAGCTTTGACCGATGGAGGAGTAAAGAACTCGGAGATGTAAATGACTTACAAATGCAGTTCAGCTCTGGAGTCTACTGGGACGTTATTCGAAACCCCAAGCGCACTTGGACAATTATATCCTCAGCCTCTCTCTCTCCTAAGATCAGCTCTTTAGCATTATTGATTTCTCACCAAACTGGGCATATACAGGGTAAAAAATGAAGGTACTGATTACAGGAGGAAGGTTCCTGAAGAGTGAACAAGATGTGGAGAAGTGTAAATGGGCATATATGTTTGGGGAACTGGAAGTTACATCAGAGGTTGTTGCAGATGGCGTTCTTCGTTGCACACACCCAAACACGAAGCTGGAAGGGTTCTTTTTTACACAACATGTTCCAATAGGTTGTCGTGTAGTGAGGTGCGCGAGTTTGAATTTCGGGATAATGATGTCCGAGATATGGATTTTACAGATATAAGTAGACGAGAAATTCTTCTTCACACGCACTTTCAAAATTGTTTATCACTGTGAGTGATTTTGTTTAGTTTCAACAGTTTTTTAATATTCACACATGATCAACTGTGGGTGATTTGTTTGGTTTCTATTTCTTTTGGATGGCGGTGGCTTAAAGGCTGCAGAGTTTGGATGGCGGTGGCTGAGGCTGGACCGTGGTGGTGGTGGGTGGCTAATCTATCATAGGGTTGCAGGCGGTGGCAGAGCCAGGATTTGGAGTTAGTGGGTATGAAATTGTTTGACGTACTCTGGGGTTCGGGGGCGGGAGCCCCCGATACAATTTTTTTTGGGTTATTTATACTATTTTGGACATAAATCTAGTACTAAAATAGGATAGTTATTACAATGCAACTTTCCTAGACTTCATTTTTTGAAAAAAATTGAATGATATGTTTAGTGTCAATATCATCGAACACGTCTCTTTCGATATATTAATCAAACAGATTTAATCTAACTTAAACAAGTTATTTAAAATTAATAGAATGAATGGAAAAGAATTAATCTAACATAAAAATCAGAATTAATCTAACATAAAATTTGTTGGAAAAAGATTAACCCATTGATGTTGAAATTTATTATTGAATTTATTTAATAAATTAATTCAGTAAAATTATAATCACTTTGTATGATTAATCATTTTGTAAATTTCAGTAATAAATTCAATTTAATGTAGGAGAAAATTTTCAATAATAATTTTTATCTTGAACTAGGGTCCGTAATAATTTTCAGTAAACTAGGGTCGTTCACATTCAGGAATTTTTTATCTTGAACCCGTTAATGTGTTGTAGACTAACAAATATGTAAATGGAGGAGAGAAAAGAGACTTGCCTTTTGTTTTGTTCTTGAATAGAGAGAGAAGGCAAAACTTTGGTTGGGTTGAAAAACTAGGGTCGGCTGCTGTTGTATATATATTGACTTAAATTTCAAAAATTACCAATTTTAATCTTAATATTTAAGTTATTACACACATATATATATATATATAAAAAAATCCCGAAATCCAGTGCATGCGCCCGCACCCTCTCGGGTGTGTGTGGCTCCGCCCATGGTTGCAGGGGTGGAGGGGATTGGGAATTTATTTTGTAGGTTTTGTATTTTTAAATATTCTTTGTAGTTTCTGTATTTTTAAAAGGGCTTTTTAAATTTAGAATCTATTGTAATATTTGAAAATAGGACAATAAATATTTCATTTATAATTTTAGTTCCCAAAAACCCATTCCCTTAGCACTAACTAGAAATTACTTTGCTAAATTACTTTTTACGTTATCTTCAAACCCATTCCATTAGCACTACAATTAGGGTTGTGTTTTTTTTCCCGAACATTCCGATTTTTCCGATATTCGATCCGACATTTTCCGATTTTGGAACGTATATAGGTTTTTCGATTTTCGATTTTTTTGAAAAAAATTGGATCAGAAATCGAAAATAATTCTGGATTTTCGATTTTTCGATTTTTTCGATCTGATTTTTTCGAAACTACACCGATCCAATTTTTCCAAATTATTTTCGATATTTTCCGATCTCTGATTTTTTTAAACATTCTCATGTGTCCCACATCGACTAGGAGAGGAAGAGAGGTCCAAAAAAGTATTCTATAAAAGGATATTTCCGAAAAAAACAGAATATTTTTCGAAGGGTCATTTTTCGATCCGATTCGGCCGAAACACAACCCTAACTACAACAAAAAGTGAGTTTGTGGGAGATTTTGGATTAGTTAATTCCTATAATGCAAAGTAGTGTTTTGGGTTCTTAATGGAGTATTTCATGTTTAGGTGTGTTCATAAATTCCAATTTAAAGTTAAATATGTGTTCCTCCCCCATATTTTTTCAATTGACATTTTAGGTCTACAAGGGTGAGAGCGGTAAATTATTTTAATTTAGTTTGTCATTAGTTGTAGCATTATCAAAGATTTCAGCTAGAAATTATCTTCTGGGTAACTAATCTCAAGTCTAAGAAATCATCAATGTGGCACAATTGAAACCATTGTTTTAATATGATACCTCCAAATAAAACACTTAAGATTAGTTTTAAAACTCATTCGATATCAAATGGAACCTAAGTAGTTTTAAAAGTTGCTCTTTGAACAAATAATGTCATATTATCTTTTTACATTATTTTTTGAACAAAAATGATATTTAATTTATTAATTAGCCATTAAGAAGCAAAAAACACTTGTATTATTCTATGGGAACTATTCCCTCAACGTGTGTACTTTTTAAGATTTGACCCCTAAATTATCATTCGACCCAAAAGTTACGTTTTAGACACAAAAATATGTTGCAAAAATATTTTGTATGATTAAAAAAACTTAAACTTTTCGGGGTTAAACTAAATTATGAAAAATTATATGTGGACCAAAAAAAACTCTATTAAAAAATATATTTTATGAAGAGTGCTTCGTTAGAATATTAAACTCTTACGAAGTATAATAAAATATTATAATTCAATTAAACAACATTCGTTATATATATTTGCCCCTGCATCTTGCAAGTTACATGTTAGTTTTACTTTCAACTTAGTAGACCAAAGTCTTTATTAATCTTTGAACCATTTTTGGTACATTGTATGCAACTAAAACCCACCTGAGATCCCAGGCCGGAGACTCTTTGTCTATCTCAAATTATGGAGTAATAACCTGTTTCTCATACAAAGAAAAGAGTGGGGATGACGATGAACAGATCAGCTGTTTTAATAAAATCTGTGGGTCTTCTCAACGCTATTACAAACTCAACTCATTCTCAGTTAAGGGTTTGTTTCCATTCTCATTATTCTACAGCTCCAACTCCTTCTCATCCAAAATTACAAATTCTCAATAACAATTTTGTCAGAAATCAGTGCAAATCTGGGTTCAATAGCCTTGAAGATGCCCTAGCCTTGTATAATCAAATGGCTCAAATGAGACCTTTGCCATCACTTGTGTATTTTAATCAGTTGCTAGGAGCGATTGCCAGAATGAAACATTATACCGCTGTTATTTCTCTTTTTGAACAAATGGGATCATTGGGAATAGTTGAGGCCGACCTTTGTAATCTTAATATTTTGATTAACTGTTATTGCCATTTGAATAAGGTGGATTTTGGGTTTTCTGTTTTCGCCAGAATCTTCAAACTTGGTTATCAACCAAATTGTATCACACTTACCACGTTGATTAAGGGCTTGATTGTTGAAGATAGAATGGCTGAGTCTGTACACTTGTTTAATGTAATGGAGGAGAAAGGCTTCCAACCCGATGTCATAACTTGTGGGACAATTATCAATGGGTTATGTAAAACGGGAAACGCTAATGTGGCTATTGGATTGCTTAAGAAGATGGAAGAAAGAAACTTGGGGGCTAATCTTGTGGTCTATAGCACAATTATTGACAGTCTTTGTAAGGACAAACTAGTGGATGAGGCTTTAGACCTCTTTTCCAAAGTGGTCCGTAAAGGTTTTACACCTGATGTCATCACATACAATTCCTTGATTTATGGTCTTTGCACTTCATGTCGGTGGAAAGATGCTACGAAATTGATGAATGAGATGGTGAGCCAAAAAATAAATCCGAATGTACGGACTTTCCCTATATTGGTAGATGCACTTTGTAAAGAAGGCATGGTTGAAGAAGCAGTGAATTTAATCGAAATGATGATTCAAAGAGGTGTCAGGCCTAATATAGTCATGTACAATGCTTTGATGAATGTATATTGTTTGCAAAAGAGATTGCATGAAGCAAATAATGTATTTGATTTGATGGTTGCTAGGCGTGTTATGCCTGATGCTCATAGTTATAGCATACTGATTAATGGCTATTGTAGGGAGCGCAGAATGGATGATGCCCAAAGGTTTTTTCACGAAATGGCTAATAGAGGATTAAATCCTGACACCGTCACTTTAAGCACTCTTATAGGTGGCTTTTGTCGTGTGGGGCAACCTCTTGTTGCACTGAATCTTTTAAATGAAATGCGAGAATGTGGTCAAGAACCGAATGTCATGACATATTCTATTATGTTAGACGGTTTATGCAAAAATCAATACCTTTCCAAGGCAATGGACTTATTTCAAGAGATGGAAGATTGCGGCTTGCATCTTAACATTGTGCCTTACAACACCCTCATTAATGGTATGTGTAGAGAGGGAAAATCTAAGACTGCTAAGGAACTCTTTGATAGTCTTCCTAGAAAAAGTTTGCAACCTAATGTTCGTACATACACTATTTTGATTAACGGATTCTGCAAGGAAGGCATGCTAAGCAAAGCAAATGAATTGCTTGGAAGAATGAAAGAGAGTGGCTGCTCGCCAAATGCTTGCACTTATAATGTTATTATCCAAGGATTTCTTCGAAATGATGACAAATTGAGGGCGATGCAACTTGTTCGTGAAATGGTAAATAAGGGATTCTCCGCTGATGCATCTACAACTGCTCTGGTGATGGATGCTCTGGCCAATGATGAATTAAGTCGAATCAATTTTGAAAATGCTTCGTAGAGTTGTATAATTTCTCTCAACTTTTGAATGTGAGGTTGAATTTTTGACCTCATGGCATGCTAAAGAATCAAGATTTTGGAAGGGAAGTTGCTTCATTGAGATGAGGAAGTACCTTGGTTTGTGTTTACCGATGAAAATTGAGATAAATGAAGTACTTGATTTGGAATTACAGTATAGCTTTAGAGCCTGGCGGGATCAAATTCCTCCCAATAATGTAGAGATTGTGCAAAGGGGCTTCAATCAAATTCCTCTAATATGAATATGAGAAGAATATTTATATGTTCTTCTTGAGTTTCCGTTTTGCATTTATCCTTGATGGAGTAATAAAATCATGGATGATATGGATTTTCTTTTATGGGCCGTTAGTTGTGAGGCTGCTAGGGTGCTCATATGATAGAGGTTATGGATGGAGCCAACCTAGTTGGGATCGTCCTATGCCTAGTGATAATATGCACCTGCTTCTTTTATCTGTTCTTCTTATTCTTACTATGTATTTTTCAACTTTATTAATATATTTAAAGGTCATTTGAGCCTTTTGCTCAAAAAAGTCTGCATCTAATTAGCTTTTTTACTTGCTAGTTTAATCTTAGAAATACTTGAGTTAATATAGTTCTTGAATGGTGAGTACTGGGCCACCACATTTGGGTTGATGGAAGTTCAAATGCCTTACCATTATATAATTCTCATAAGCATTGATTAATGACTACCCCTTAAGCACACTACTATTGGTACAAAAATGGCCACCGGCCATACTTGTGATAATTTGAGAAGAAATCTTACCTTTGTATAATTCATATAAGCACTCATTAATTAACTTCCTCTTAGGCACACTATTGTTGGTAAATAAATGCTAAAAATACACATCGCACCGCTACAAAACATCAATATGCGAAACACAGAACCCCAATTTTGAGTTACTGCATTATGCTTATATCGCGTGTTTTAATTGTCTTGTTTGTTGGGCATGCATATCTGTATTTTTGTAGAACTTTATGTGAATTCACTAAACTTCAAACTGTTATTTTTTGTATATTTGCATCTCATTATTCATCTGCCAAAATATTTCTGTTTTCCCTTCATTATGATAGCATGAGAGTTCCTTCATAATGTGACTCGCATTAATTTGTTAATCTTTTTTTTTATCAGAGAAATTTGAAATTGTCAATGCAATTTTGACAAGAAGAAGTTAGTTGCATAAAGATCTGAAAAATTGACTCGACTGTTGCTTTGCCAGAGTTAAGATGACTTCGCAGATGGAATATGCTCTATTTTTCATTTCGCGTTGTGTTCTAGGAAGGCTTATATTGACTAAATATGTGCAAGATAGGTGTCTTTGTGTACACATTAGTGTGTTTTATATTTTAAATCTATATTTCTAACACTATATTTGTTGACCATTACCTTAGAAGAAATTATTATTATATGGGACAGAGTGGTCCGTATAAGACTTATCGTGCCATAACTTGTTTACTCAACATAATTTTTTTTATATATATATATATATATATATATATATATATGTGTGTGTGTTTTTGTTAAAAAACTGTTTGTCAAAGTAAGTGTTTGGGTGTGGATGTATGGTGCACCGAGTGAAGCCGGGAGGGCTCGTGTTTGCATGCGCAACTCTATGGAAGATGAGTGAGACCTTTAGAGGATGCCATTTAGCCACCCAAGGCCCATCATTGAGCAACGACCAGCCGTGCAAGCATCGTTCGCCACCTTTGATACTGTGAAGGCTATACGCTGAGCGAGGCAATAGAGGCACAAAAGAACAAAACCCATGTCCATGGGGTTGCCAGAACGACATCCCCACCATAATAAAAGCCCTTAGGTGGGCAACCACCTCTCACCGAAGTCATTCTCATCTAGGGATTGCCCCCTCAAAAGGTGCAACATCGACCAATCGACTCTCGTTCTATGATTTCAGCCCCTGCCGAACCCCAACACTTGGGGTAGTGACCAAAATACTTGGGATGAAGAGTGGCTTCAACAACTGGCACCAGGGCCCCTAGCCTTGGTCAACTATGAAAGAGGATCCAAAGTTGAGGTTCAATCGTGTTCACTATTGATGACCATTTTTTCTCCCCACAAGCCTAAGAGTGATTCATCGTTTGTGCCTACACAATAGCCTAGAAATGACCGTTTGAAGATTAAGCTTACGAAGAAGGGTCTGAAACTAAAGGTCAAGGGAATGCTAAGGGGTTATGTTACTTATGTACAGATGTAGTACAGTTCATTGGCTAAAATAAGGGGGGGTTGTGAGCTTATTGCAGTAGATTTGTTCTGTTTATTAATTTCAGTTGTCAGGTCTAATATGTTATGATTTTTTTTGGGAATAAAGGAGATGTTGTAAAGGTCCGATTGCTGGTGTAGAAGAAGATTGCTGGAGCGAAATGGTTGGGGATAAAGCCTCCAACCATTTCTCTCTCTGTGTGTATAACCGGCAACACCATTCCACAATAGCTTCTTAAACCTTAAGACTGAAGAGTGATGATGAACAACTATTCACGGTGCTTTAGAAACAGATATGGGCATCTTCTAAACGGTACTACAAACTCACTCATTTATGTTCTCTTAAAAACTACTCATTCTCAATCTCAATCTCAATTACAAATAATACTTATTCTTCTACTGATTTTAAGCCTCATCCAACCTGCTTTAACATTGTAAATTTCATTCCTCGGGCACCATCTGGACAAAATTTGAAAGTATAATAATGTCAAACAAGATAGGCCAGAAAGCTCACTAGTAGCCTAAATATCATTGATAAGAATGAAATGATGATCTATAGCTTTATATAAATAGCCGTTACACAATCATCTAATGATACAACAGTGATGCATAAATAAGAGATGCAAATCATTAAGATGCAAACCAAAAAAGAATGGTTTTCTGAAGAGACAAATACACGCAACGCAGCACATGACAATGGTACAATTACAACCAAGTTGAATAAAAGAAGTGGTGACTTTGAATCATTAAACAAGGGCCTATAGTTTGGGGCATTGGTGACTTTGGACATGAAAGTGAAGATAATTTGGGGCAAGATCCCACTATTGAAACCGAGGGCAGTGAAATTCTAATGAATGAAGAAATTTATACAGGAAGCACCCTTAGGCCCAGGGGCAGAGCGGGGACAAAAAATCAGTAACTAGCTGGGGAATGGTTGTTTAAACAAGATGACTGCTGGAATCAACATGTTGTGCAAAATATAAATTGAAAAACAAGCCTTGTGATTCTGAATGCTAGTGGGATCGGTAAAAGTGATATCACCAGATTGGAACTGCAGTATTTTACTTCTTTACTAGTATGAAAAGCCATACTAGGATTTCGACATTTAATATATGAATGTGAGTAGTGGTTCTAATTTTGTCTTCCAATGTTTTTTGTACTTTTTCAAGAACTTAATTGAAAAGAAACTAAACATGAAAAAGTCTTAAATTGGGAAGACTTTGATATTCTGAAGTGGCATAGTATTGCACGTGTTTGAGAGCTGCATGTTTCTATTTGCGCAAGTCTATTTCTTCTTGGATGTTGAACGTTGATATGTTCTCTCCCTCTCTTTCTCTCTCTCTCTCTCTCTCTCTCTCTCTGTTCAGACTACTCTTATATTTGGCGATGATCTGGGTGAGTGAGAAGTTTTTATTCTGTTTCCAACTGTTTTCTGTGATATTTGTGAGACTGAAGCTATATAAGTGAGAATTAAAGTTCCTTCACTGTTTCGAATCATTACTTTCATTATTTTCTTGACGTTGCTTTGTAATTTACTATTCATTCTTTCATGGAATTCTTGCATTTTTTTCTTGTTTTAATATCTTTTTTTCCTGGGTGATTTGTACACTTCAATTAAATTTCTGTTTAGAATTATATTAAGATTTCCTTCACTAAATTTATTTCTTACCACTTCTTTAATTCAATCTCTCCTTTTAGATTCTGTATCCCAATTCCTGATTATTCTCTATTTCGCTGTTGCTTTTTGTTAGATGATTTAGGGTTTAACTGTGTTTGTTTGTTGATATTCTGAAAATGAAATATATAAGGGGTTTGAATGTCTTTTGTTTCTTAATATTCGAAGAATCAACATCCACTTAAACCAAAATAATAACCATAATCATTTGAAATATTAAGTATGGCGTTGTCGGTCATCTTCATTGCCTACTGCTTGCTATTTAGTACGTAGAAGATATAATTAATTAAACAAAACTTTGTCAACAACAAAAAAAAAAAACTCGGTTAATTTCTTGTGCCTTTCCCCTCTGTTTAAGGAGGCAAAGGGGCCAAAAGCTTCACATTTGTTTATTTGCCGATAGCACAAAGAACCGTGAGTAATTTTACTTTCCTTTTGATTTGATCAGCCAATTATTTCTTATCCAAAGGCACAAGCAGCACTACAGTAGTCAAAGAACATGGCTGGACAAGGTACACGTTTTCTTTCCTCTCTAAAAGTCAAATTGAGTTTCATATGAAGATGGCTCACACGATTAGAAAAATTAATTTATTGCTAGATGAAATTTACAAAAGAAGCAACTTAGTTAGGGCTTGCGCCGGTTTGACCTATAAATATGAATGCCTCTGCTGAACCAAGAGATTTCGGGAGACCCAACCCTATCTAGATGATTCGATATTCGTGGGAACATAGTGGACATGTTAATTAACTCAAAAAATGAAGGAGATTTATCATTCATCAGCATAGTGGAATGGGTGGTGAAGAGAAGACAACCCTTTCTCAAACGGTTTACAATAATGAAAAGTTAAAGCAACATTTTATTAAGAGAATATGTGTGTGTGTCTGAAGATTTTGACATCAATAGGTTTTTAAACGAGATGGTGCAATATCTCATCTAAACCAATCCTTAATTGTCAAAAAATATTTACTCGTACTTGTCGCTGTATGACAAATTATAGATAAATGGGGTTGCTTGAGAATTAGTTGTTAGTAATATTTCAGTTTATCAGAATCAAAATTAATGTGACCACCCAAAGAGCTGAGGTTGTTTCAACGGCGCAGACATTTGTTACTCATTCGAATGGTCGGACTCTCTTGTAATGAGATGATTGTTGGGTCTTATTTAAGCAAAGAACATTTTCCATCGGCGGGGCAATAGAGAGTGATGATTTGGTCTCAATCAATAGAGGTATAGTGGAAATGTGTGGGGCTAATCCATTAGCGATAAAGGTTGTAGGAGGGTTAATTATATCTAAAATGAGTGGTTATTAATTAAGCGAAATATGGTATTAATACAAAGATGCATATGGAGTATTACCCTTCTTAAGGATGCGTTATAATTACTTCTTGTCACAATATTTGAAACATTGATTTGCATATTGTTTATATTTTCAAAGGAAACTAATATTGAAAAAGGCAATTTAATACTACGTTGGATGGCCTTAGTGTTGCTTCAACCTCAACATCATATGCGAATTGAGGATATAGGTAACCACCTTTTTTGTCACTTTCTTGTTGACATGATTCAGGATGCACAAAAAGATGATGCACTATGTATCGGATAATTATTGCTCCACTTTTGAGGTTGTCAAGGTGAACGATGTTTCTATTACTGTGCGTCGATCTCTGCCATTGAAGAAATACCAAATATTTTAAATTGAAGTTTCAGGAGACTGCAATCATTATCTTTAAAGGGTGGTTTAATTGGAAACAAACTTCAAATTCTTATGAGTCCTTATTTTGGTTAGTTATGGTATCAAGAGTTGCCTAGGTTGATAGGGAATACTGTAAATAAGAGAGGAGATGAGGAGGCAGAATAGGGGGTTATGGTCCCTTAGCAGACAAAAAATCAAATTAGTTTTTTATGTTAATTATTTCTAAGCTATTTTCGTAGGTAGTGATAATGATAGGTTATCTATCTCTTATTTATTTCCCTTTCAATTAGCTTGCTATAGTAGGTAGAAGATTTGGGGATCAAGCATTGTAGTGCCAATTGGAAGAGGCCTCTACCTTTATTTTAATTGCATTAAGATTCAGGTTTTTTCTTATATTTTTTATTGCTTTTGTGTGTGTTTTCCCCAAAGGCCCTTCATGAAGCAAACACCTCCCTTGCAAGTATCGTTAACCTCCTTCAATGTGGTGGAGGCTAGACGCCTAGCGAGGCAAGGGAGGCATGAAGGGAAACAACCGATGGCATTACTGGAACAATGTCCCCCACCACAATCAAAGCCCTTGGGTGTCAGCCACATTCGACTGACATCATTCTTATCTTGAGGGAAAACCTAAGAGTGATTCCTCATTTATTCCCATACACGAGTCTGGCAATTAAAGAACATTTTATTTTTTCGTGATAAATAATACAATAGAGGAATGAAAACACAGAGCTCATTTTATTAAAAGAATATGCATTCTAAGATGTCTAAAAATGAGCAGTTACTAATTCAAACCATCCATGTATGGGATTCATTGAAAGACGCATCATGAGTTATAATTTTATTATATTTCTGTTTAAAACTATATCTCAATTTATCCGTTCACTAAATTTATTTTTTGCAAATTTTTTTATTTTATTCAGTATCTTTTTTAGATTTAGTATCCTAATGACCATTCTCTGTTTCAGGGTTTCTTTTTGTTGCATGATTTCGGTGTTTGACTGTGTTCGGTTTGTTGATATGCCAGAAATGAATAATATAATAATTGACATCCACTTGAACTAACTAAATAACTATAATCATCTGAAATTTGAAGTATTATAGTATTGGTCATTTTCTTTGCCTACTGCCTGCAACCCAGTTTGTAGAAGAAATTATTACTTAACTAAAACTTTGCGAACGACAAAAATTACTCGGTTAATTTTTTGTGTCTGCCCCTCTGTTTTTGGAAGCAAAGGAGTAAAATGTGCAGTATTATATGTAAGTAATAGCACAAAGAATTGTGAGCAGTTCCACTTTGCTTTTGCTTTGACCAACCAATTCTTTCTTCTACAGGCACAAGCAACACTGCAGTAGGCAAAGAACATGGATGAACAAGGTACGAGACTTCTTTTCTCTCTTTTAAAATTGAATTGTGTTTCGTATGAAGATGGCTCACAAGATTAGGATAATCAATTTATTGCTAGACAAATTTTACAAAGAAGAAACTCAGTTAGGCCTGGCGCCGGTCTGGCCAATAAATATGAATACCTCTGTTGAACCAAAAGATTTTCGGGAGACTCAATCCTATCTAGATGATTCCACAGTTGTTGGAACATAATGCATCATGCATGTTAACAAACTCAAACAATGAAAGGGATTTATCATTTATTAGCATAGTGAGAATGGATGGTCAAGGGAAAACAACCCTTGTTCAAATGGGTTAGAATAATGAAAAGTTGAACCAGCATTCTATTAGGAGAATGTGTCTTTGTGTCTGTTGATTTTGATGTCAATAGGCTTTTAAATGAGATGGTGCAATGTCTCACCAAAACGAATCCTCGATTGTCAAATGTGGGAGCAGTCATTGAATTGCTTCGGAAAAGCTTGAATAAGAAAAAATATTCACTTGTACCTGTTTTTGTATGAGACCAAAATATAGAGAAATGGGATTTCATGAGAAATTACTTGTTAGGAATTGGTGATTCTATGGGAAGAAAAATTATGGTGACCACTCGAAGAGTTGAGGTTATTTCAACCGCGCAAACATCTCTTACTCATCAATTGGTTGGACCCTCACATGATGAGATGATAATTGGATCTTATTTAAGCGAACAACATTTGCCACTGGTGGGGAAATAGAGAGTGAGGATTTGGTCTCAATCAATAGAGGTTCGTGGAAAGATGTGGGGCTCTTCTGTTAGTGATAAAGGTTGTAGGAGGATTAATTAATTCTAAAATGAGTGGTTATTAATCAAGCCAATATGATATTAAAACAATGTTATAATTACTTGTTGTCGCCATATTTGAAACATTGCTTTGCATATTGTTCTATGTTTCCAAAGGAAACTAATATTGAAAAGGACAATTGGATACTACTTTGGATGGCCTTAGGGATGCTTAAACTTCATCATCATATGCGAATTGAGGATATAGATAACCGCTTTGTTTTACACTTTCGTGTTGAATTGCTTGCTTCAAGGTGCACAAAAGGATTATGCATTGCATGTATCAGATAATTATTGCTCCACTTTTGAGGCTGGCAAGGTGAATGATGTTTCTAATGTTGTTCATCAATCTCTGCCAAAGAAGAAGTACCAAATATTTTAAATGGACCCCATGAAGATTATTGAGCGTATTTTAGAAACAAATGGATCTTGTTTAGGGAATAGTACACTATATAAGCCTCGTGCCCAAAATATAAATTTTGAACGTGAAATGGGCATATGGCTCAGGTCAACAAATTCTAAGTCAATGGTTGTCTCAAGTCAATAGGTAGAGGGCAGAACCATTACTTAATGATTAGTTTACCATAATGAACAGCAGCTTATTAGCTCGCCATCATAGTGGTGATGTAGAACTGTGAGCCATTGGAATAAGGAGCTGATTTTGCCACTGAAACCACACCTATAAGAACTATAGCGAAGAGATAATAGCCATCGCAGTAGATCTAAGTGCAAAAGAGCTGAGCAACTACAAGAAATGGAAATGATATAGATATTGGTGCTGAAAACTGATCCAGATGGCACCATTACTGAAGAGATCTGTTTAGAAGAGCTCAAAGGAGATCTGATGTGGGAGAATTCATATATGCTGTGAGCTTGAGAGTTTTGTTGACTGACATCATAGATAAATTTGACTTGTAACTGCAAAATAGAAAGGGTCAGCAAAAAACATGGGGGACTTTGAATCATTAAGCAATCATCTGACCTAAAGCTTCCAACATTTGCAAAGCATTAGGGTTGTCTTTGGTTTGGACAAAGCTCACTGGGGCTTGATCCCCCCATCGATGCTGAGGTGGTTAATGCCCATTTTGGAAAGATTATCTGCTTCATTTATGTGAGTACAGAAAAAAAAATCATATGACTGAGGGTGCCTTTGAAAATTTTCCATTTGATCCTAATTGAGGGGTAGGGGGGTTAACTAGAAATCAATCAAATTATCAAAACTGAACAACTAAGGATGAATCAGATTCAGTTACCCACTTTGCATTTGATATATCAAACTTAATACCAGCATTACCTCCTTAGCCTGAGTGATTTTCCTTCCTTTTGCAAACCGAACTGGTGGGTAGAGATCAGCTTACTAACAATGCATTTGAATCTATCTGATAGGAATTTAGGGATTATTTTGAAAATTAAAGTTGAGAGGATGATAGTTCTGTAGTTAGTAATAGTGGAGACTCCGGGCACTTTTGAGGTTAGTAAATGAAGAATTATATCCACTAAGCACCCATTTTTTACCTCAAAAAAGCTGGTGGGGGCATTAATGGCCTCGTTGTGCACATGTCCCCGCAATTTCGAAAGAAGATCCATGGAAAGTCATACAGGCAGAAAATAGCATTTCTGAGCTAAGTGGTACTGGGAGTGGCATCAAGCATATTGTTATCAAAATCAATAACTAGCTGAGGGATGGTTTTTCCAATAAAGATTATTGATGGAATCAACATGTTGACTAGAATATAAATGGCAAAAGAAGTCCACAATGGGATTTTGAATGCTAGTGGGATGAGTAAGAGCGATATTACCAAATTTGAGCTGCATTATTTTACTTCTTTACTTGAATGAAAGATCATATTAGAATTTTGGCATTTAATATAAGAAGGTGAGTAATGGTTCTAATTCTTCCTTACAAACTTAATTGAAATGAATCTACACATGGAAAGGTCTTAAATATCTTAAATCTCTGCTACTATGAAATGGCAGAGTATTACATATGCTTTGAGAGTTGCATATTTTGTATTACCACTCTGGGGGTATTTATGGAAGTTAGTTTTACTCTTATCTCAAAATTTCATTCTCTCTCCCTACCGTCTTATCTCTTGAAATCTAGCTTATGACCAAGATATTTATCATCTGCTGAACTGAAATACCTTCCCCTCTGTAGTGAAAAGAGCAAAGTACAATTTCATAAATACTAAATTAAATGCTCATGAGTCCATTTTATAAGTATAATAATAATAATAATAATAATAATAATAATAATAATATAAATTAGAGCACGGGAATAATAGATGAATACTTTTGCTAAGGAAACTATAGCAGTTGCGATTCCCTTGGGTTTTGCCTTATACCATGCCTCTTGAAGATCTATTTCCCTCCTCTCAAGAGTCTCTCCTTGGTCATCTCAAGAATTTATTTTTCCCCTTTCTGTTACTGCAGGAGTGTACTTTATTTAATCCACCTGTCGATTTTCCTTTGCTACCAGTTGTAACTTTGGACTTTTTATGTACGAAACCTTACCCTTTGCCTGATCTCTTTTTTTTGGTCTTCCGAGCACTTTCAACACAAGGTACAACAGTCATTACTAGTTAAGAATGTAAGCTCTCTCTCTCTCTCTCTCTCTCTCTCTCTCTATTACACACACACACACACACACACACACACATAGCCCTATATCTATCTTTATGAAAGAAACTTGCTAATTTGATGTAAATGACGTCAATGGGAGCAAGAAAGATAATTCTCTCTCAAACTCTCTCTAATCAAATCTCAAAATATGGAAGAATGACTCAAATGAGTCTACAAAAGAGGTATTTATAGGAAGGAGGTTGCTTGGCCTATAAGCTAACAATCTAATTACAATTATGCCCTTAAGCGCCAATTAACCTTCCTTCTAAATACATAAGAAAACTTAAAATAAAAGAAATACTAAAAAGAACTAAAAATGATAAAATGATGATCACGTCCCTGATTCACATCACTCTCCCCCCCTTGAAAAGAGTTCGTCCTCGAACTCAGAGGGGAAGGCCTTTGGTGTCACCATCAAGGATCATGATGAGAGCTGGCTGGGATGGTATCTCCAGTGCCTCCTCAATGTAGTTAGGGTCCCCAGAAGCTAAGAGATCGCGACGGCGAGGGAGAGAACAATCGGAGGTGAGATAGCCCATCACCCCGCAATTGTAGCATTTGAAAGTGACCGGATGAGCGGGAGCAGGAGGAGGAATCGTGGCAGCAGGAGGTTCAGCGGTAGAAGGAGTCCCAGTAGGTGCCGAAGTCACGGGTGCTGGAGGTGTAGGCGTGGAGCGGCTACGCGGTGGAGGGGCAATCTGGTGGAAGGACTCAACCTTGGTGGCATACTCCACTGCCTTGGCAAAGGAGGTGACCTCACGCAAAGCAAGATCGCACTGGATGTAGCCCTGAAGGCCGTGAATATAACGGCTAATGCGCTGCTCCTCACTTTTGCCTAGGCGGGCGCGTCAGTGTAGTCCAAAACTGTAGTGTCCTGGCGAAGAGACTGAACTCGTAGAAATAAGTCACGCTCATAAGTGGCTTGAACAAAAGCGGACATCAACTGTGCACGGAGCTCGGTCCAGGACTGGATGGGGGAAAGACCCTCAATGGCACGGCGCTGCTCCAAGTCATTCCACCACACACTAGCGTAGTCCTGAAACTTGGTTGCTGCGAGAAGAACACATCCACGACCCTTCATTCGTTTATACTCAAAAATCCGCTCCATGGCAGCAAACCAATCAACAACGGTATCAGGCCGTAGGTGGCCATCAAACATGGGAATATCCGCTCTGATATCACCCTGCAGACTCCGTGAAAGTAGCTGCAGGGACAACTGTGTGATGGCATCACCACCCCGAAGAGCTAGGGTGCCCTCATCTAGATCATCATCGCCTGGTGAAGGCTCGGGAAGTAAGGCTCGCTGTGGACACCTCCGAGGCGGTGGATGAGGAGGTCAGGAGCTGGTAGAGAAACTGGGGGTGCAGGAGGTGCGGTAAGAGGTGGGAGAGTCTCTCGTGGTGGAGAAGGAGGTGGTGCGGGGATCAACGGCTGGCGGTAGGGGCGCTGATTCATCTGATGCCCTTTCTGGTGGCACATAAAGCAATGGCGCTCAGAGGGGGGACATAGGGGGTCACCTTGGAGTTCAGTGAATCAAAGGGGGACACATCCGTGCGCCACTCGGTAGGAGGGGGTGGCTCAAACTCGGGAGTGGAGTGGGGACGGGGTGAAGGAGGATCAACATAGGGAGGAAGGGTAATCCACTCCCGTACTCGCTTATGGGAATCAATGGGGGCAGAGTGAAAGGAACGGGTATCCCACAGAGGTGGATGATGGGGGATATGGAGTGGGTGGACGGGTGGGGGAGAGGTATGTAAAATAGGAGGGGGAGGAAGCGTGGGGAAAGTGGAATGGGGTGAGTGAGGGTGTGTGGTAGTGGGTGGGGCAAGGGGTATTTGGGGATGTTTAAGATGTTTTTGCGGGTGGTGGCGAGGGTAAGTGGAGATAGGGGACAAAGAGTAGTCGTATGGGGGTGGGGTGAGAAAATTAGGTGGATGTGGTGGTGGGGAGTGGGAGGGGACTAGAATTCGGGGTGGGGGAAGGTGTGGAGAGGGCAATTGGTGGTGTGTTGATATATTTGGTGGAGGGGGAGGTATAGGGGGTGGTGGTGAATTTTGGAAGATGAAATTGTTAGGAATGTGGGCGGATAAAATTTCTAGGGTTTGGGGTTCAAGATTGGGGTTAAGATGTGGGTAGGGTTCATTTAAAATGGGAAATGTCACCGGAGGCTGAATTTGGGTGGAATTTGACCCTTTGGCATGCCGGATGTCACAGATCATCTCGGCGATAGTCGGGGAGTAAGGTCCACTCGAGGGATGCGTCACTTGAGCACTAAATGGAGAAAAATTTGTCGGACAAACCTCCTGTGGGGTCGAGTGGGCATGGTGACCCTGCTTGAGAATATCAGACCCTCGAATGGTGCACAACAGGCCGACGGTTTCAATCAGTGCTGCTGGCGGTGGGGGCGGGGCCGCTTGGTGCTGCACCTGGGCTACCCGACTTCGAAGGTTGTAACCAGCAAGGGTTGTGGTGTTTTCAGAGGTTCTAGGGCCACGGTGGAAGGGGTTTGGGTTCGGGAGGGGTTGGCAGTGGAATTTGGTTGCTCGGCAGGACTGTGGTGTTGATTATGACGTCCAGTAGGGTTGGGTGGGTTGGATCGGGGTGTTCATAGGATCGGGGGTGACTGCTTTGGGATGTCGGTAGGTGGGACGGCAGCCCGGGTGGTTCGGCCTGGGGCAGGGGCTGTTTTTTTTTTGTTTCGGCCATTGGGTTGTGGTGGTCGGACACCCTCTTTGGTGGTGGTATTCTTTTGGTTGTGGGTGGGGTTAGGGTTTGTGAAATTAGGGTTTTTTTGAGGTAAAGGTGTAGAATGGGTGGATCTTGGAGAATTAGGGTTAGAGTTTTGAGGAATTACCGGGGCGGTTTGGGGGCAGTCTGTGGTAGTTGCCGGTGGTGGAATCCGAGCGTTCATATCATCCATTTGAGCCTTCAATTGTTGAAAAGCTTCCATGATTTGCTCGAAAGGGTTTGATGAGCGGAGTTGTTCATCTTTCTTGGACCCACGTGACGTTGTTTACGAGTTTTTGTCTACACAACAACAACAACAACAACAATAATTGGGTGGAGCGACGAGGCTCTGATATCAATTGACGTAAATGACGTCAATGGGAGCAATAAAATATAATTCTCTCTCAAACTCTTTCTAATCAAATCTCAAAATATGGAAGAATGACTCAAATGAGTCTACAAAAGAGGTATTTCTAGGAAGGAGGTTGCTAGGCTTCTAAGCTAACAATCTAATTACATTTATGCCCTTAAGTGCCAATTAACCTTCCTTCTTTTAAATACCTAAGAAAAATAAAAATAAAATACAATGGATGCTCAAAATAAAAGAAATACTAAAAAGAACTAAAAATGATAAAATGACGATCACGTCCCTGATTCACATCATTATTTCAATACTGTTGTATTTGCATACAGAATTTTCCTTCCACACTATTAAATTATATATGTTTCTACTCCTGTTTATTCCCCACATTATTGTTTTTAGGTTTTCTCAACAAATGACATAGAAAATCTATGCTACCCATGATTAATAACTAAATATCGTGGGAGCGGACTCCTGTAAGCTTTCTTTTAACCAACTCTCTATGGGCCTCTTTATTCTTCTGTTCATAGACTTTTTTTCTTTCCAAGTGTTTGACAATCTGTGGGAGTGATTTTTTCTTTGTATGCAGAATTTATCTTCTCTAGCTTTAGATTTGTTTTGAACTAATTTGTATTCGAATTACTTTCTAACATTATTACTTTTAATCGAGGTTCATTGATATTCAATATGTTGTGACATAATAGCTTCAGTTGGGTGTTATAAAGTAATGTGTTACGTGTGAACTTTTGTCTTCAATCAAGTCATATCAGAATAACTTAAAAATCGTTCTACTTGTCCTATCCTTGTATTTGTATTAATTTCAAGTATTGTTCCTTTAAAAATAATGGACGAGTTTGAACATCTGTTTTAAAATTTAGATCAGGAAAACTAAGAAACACAGACACTTCTCCGAAGACGACGTATTGGTGTCGGACAGTCTGGAAATGGAAACTCTGACACGCGTAAGACACGGCTCGAACACTCTGCAGACACGCCACGTGGCACGCCGGGTGCGCCAAAAATTAGAGAACATCAAAGAATACTATTGTCATCATGTATAATTAAATCCTGTTGGGGTTTATGAATAATGATAAGAAAAAAGTTAAAAGAATAAAATTAGTCTCACTCGATTTTGATGCATACTTTTCTCTTACGATTTACGGTCATCATGGAATATTTGGCCACGTTAATTTAAATAAATTAATATCATCGCTGATTTTTGTTTTTGAAGTGCAATATAGATGAAATTATACATATACAATTATAAAAATATATTTGTTTGTTGTCGAGTCTTAGCCATGTGGTGTCCTAGTCGGCATGATCGTGTCGCGTCGGACACGACACTCATGTCCGTGTCCGTGCTTCATAGCAGAAAAACTTACAAATTTCGTTCATTGCTCTATTCTTAAATAGGAAAAAAAGTGGAAAATGATTTTATTAAACACTATCTTCAGGTTTAACCAATTTGAATATGTTATTGTAATGTGTGTGTGTGTTCAACTAGGATTTATAATTTTTTATGATTAGTTTTTTGTTTTCAACAGTCCATTATCATATTTTTCTAAAGTTGTAGTAATCGTATGTCCGTCAACTATCATCATTGTTGCTTATTGTTAATGTTATTTTTATGGTACTCTGATATTGTAAACTGTACCCTCAATTGTTTATTAATTTTTTGGGGACAATGTGGCGGGACCTATTCATTTTTCAGTTATGTATGGATGCTCTGGATTGAGACAAAGAAAAGGCTTCATTTGTAAAATGTGCTCTCAAGACTCATTGTGGATGGGACTTTAGCAAGGCAATTATATTTGTAGGGATGGTTGAAATTGTCTAATCAGTTGCAAGTCATCCTATTTCCCCATTTGTTGCCTTTCCTCCAATTCACGCCATACTATGGCTATTTCCTTATGATTAAGCTCATACTTTGCAGTATTTCATTATTGAGTTTTATGGTTCTATCATTTTGAATGTAATTTTTCCAAAGTTTCACGTGCCCCTTAGAAATTGTTCTTGGGGTCAAGACATCAAGATGTTGGCCAAATTTTCAATATTTCCTCGTCTTCTATATGAAGGGAAGTAACTCTGCAAAATATTGGGTTGTGCTAGCTCATAATTGCCCTATTTGTAACCTCATTCAGCTTTTTAAGATCTTCAGTTGGATTTACCAGCAGATGGTCGGTTGTGGGCGGGTCAGAAATGGTTTCAGTAAGATTTGGGCGGTTCAAAAACGGGTTGTGATATGTGGCGGTTCAGACTTGGACGGTCCAAAAACTGGGTCGGTCTGGATCAACCCTTCCCCTTGCTCGGTTGAAATGCCCAGAAGCTGAAAATTTCACCTGCAATAAAAACAGAGTTGTTGTAGGTTCTCCGCCAATAACTCTTCTCCACCACACTCCCCCCTCATGCCTGTCTTTGACCCGCCAATAACCCGCCTCGAACTGGAAGAGCTGGCCATTAAACCCCTTCTAACCCGGACAACAAATGGGACCCAGTTAGTATTGTTTTAAGTGGTTAGCGGGAGGATTCCTCGTGGTTTACCCATATTTCCATCCCTAGATTTTCTCTTACTAAGCCTAGATTAGCAGTGATTGATGGTTCTCGTTTTTTTTTCACTGCTTTATTTTGTGTTTCTGTTATGTGATGTCACGCAAAAGAAAAGTTAATGATAAGTTATGTTTTCTCACTACATTTTTTAACTTCTTTTAACATACATGTGTAGTAGATAAAAAGAATCCTTAGGTGATATTATTATGTAATTAATGAACTAGGTGCGTAAAACTACTAGCTTCAGTTGAATATCCGTTATTACTTAAGCTCATATTAATAGTTGTTTATGTACTATTTTTGTAAGGACAGAGGGTATGAATTTCTGGCCAATTTTGTAAAAGAGGGCTTGATTTGATTATCTGCTATTGACTGAACTTACATCAATAAAAATGGCCACGCCCAACTTCGTGCGGGTTGAAACTAATTTATATTAAACGCTTAGCTCTCACGATTTCACGCCCATAGTTGCCTATAAAAATGATGCAAGTAAAATCTTCCCTCACTCCCAATGCATGTGGAAGTTCGAATAATTCTTATCACTTACACCACTGATTATGACGTTAAAATATACAATTCAACCTTGTTTGATTCGCATCTATGGGGAGTTTTATTATGTCCCACAGACATAATTACGTGACGCCATTTCACCCACAAAATATCCTCTCTTACCTAATATTGGTTCAACCAAGCCGATATTGACTGGGCTTGTCAACTATATATAGTAAGACTTTTGAAATTAATCTTCCCATGTATGGCACAAGTAACATACTAAATATAATTGCTACTGTAGTTCTTGTATAATTACTACTGTAGGTCTTTCATATTCTCATCATATACTCTTCAATGACAAGTGATATCAATTATTGCTTATGTAGTTCCTAAATTGCAATTACTGTTTATTCAATTTTGTAAACAAGTTTCTGACACATACATGTGTAGGTATATGTGTGGATTATATCTACCAAGGGCCTTAAATTAGCAGACACAACGTATGGACCTCCAATTCTTTCTCTTAAAACAGGTTTGATTTTAGTTGTAATCTTCATTTTTTTCATGGTTTGTATTGACATGCAAATTTCTATTTTTCATTTACATTTTTTGTCGTTTGTGTTATGTCTATTTGTTAATCCCTTCTTAAAAATATGTTCTTTATGTTGAACCCGTCTATAAAAAATTATTGATGCATCCAGGATGGAAGATGATGGCAAACTTGGTATTGACATGTAAATTTTTTTGTGGTTTGTGTTATGTCTATTTGTTAATCCCTTCTTAGAAATATGTTCTTCTTTAAGTTGAACTGTCGATAAAAAAATATTGATGCGTCCAGGATGGAAGCTAATAGCAAACTTGGTGTTGACTCTATTGGCCTTCCACGTACAATGATGATGAGTATGCTTATCGCCTTTATATATCATAGGGTAATTGCAAAAACCTTCTGTACTATGACACTAGTTGTAAATACCTCAGTGAATATTAATTTTACAAAAAAACCCTTGAAGTATTCCATTTGTTTGCAATTTCCCACCTATTTGTCGCTATAAAGATTTTCGTTGATACTTTTGAGCGAGATATAAAGGGGTAATTAACATCTTTATTCATAGTGTAGGGGATCATTTGTGACACCATGGGGCACTTGGTGGGTCATCGGATGATTTAAGTTGGCTTTGGTACTATATATTGACCATCTAACCAATTTTCTCTTTCTGATATAAAAAGGGATGAACTAAGTTCCTTTCATATTGAATTATTCATGATTTGGAAAGAATTTTGAATTCCTCGTCTAGACTTTAAAGCATCTATCAATACTCACAAAAAAAAACTTATGATAAAACAGGTGTTCAAATGTATGGGAAACATATCAAGACTAGTAAGGCATTTTGAATTCTTCATTTATGACTTTAACGCATCTATCAATACAATGAAAGTACTAATTGGGAGTAGGATTTTAGGAATGACTGCATTTTTGGACCCCTAAGAGTTACTTTTAAGTAAGGGGTTGACGACCGTGCTATGGTAATAGTAATGGTAATAGTACTACTACTACTACTACTACTACTACTAATGATGATGATGAAGAAGAAGAAGAAGATGAAGAAGATTTGAGACGTCTATTTCAAACGGTCTCTAAAGATACTCCCGTTTCTGGGACTGCCTTACTTTCCCTTCCCTCGTGTTTCATGTTGGGATGGTTATATATAATTTTTGCCCCTATTATTTCATTTTAATTCCCTTAATTTTTATTTCCCCTGTCAAAGCTCTTTTGCTCTTCCACCCCTCGATCCCTCACTCATCTGCAAGACTCGAGCGTCTACAAATGCGAGGGGTGTTTACTCCGTGTCACTTCAGTCTCCCTCTCCCAATGACATAGTGCCAACCTTCTATTTCACCATTGGAACCTTTGATTTCCCACCGTCTTTACGACCCTCATTGTGGAACCATTGTCTTTTGTCTCGATAGAGAACCATGTCACTTTCATTTCAGGTAGATATTCTTGTAATCTTAATTTGGTTACAAAATTTTTGCGAGATTTTGTGTAGAAGTAGGGTTTTCGAAATGAATGTTTAGGGTTTTCATAAATTATAAATAAATCGAATTATTTCTTGTTGAAATTGATTATAAGTTTCTTGTAAAAATAAAATTCTATATTTATTAACATATGTTTGTTTAAAACTGATGACTTATGTTGGTGACATTATCAAACTTCATAGTATTAATTTTTGTTATTTTGGTTATGTTATTATTGCCAAATGAGCTTATGACTGATTTGTGACTAAAAGAAACCCTTTCTAGGAGTTCAATGAGGGTCTGAACTCTGATCACCCTTAAAGTCTTGTAGTGAGTGAAGTGTCGATGAAGGCAAATACAAAATAGAGATATCTGGATTGGTCTTTTGATGGTCATCTTCTTTAATGAACTCTTGAGAGTTTTTGGAACCATTTTGAGAGGGATGGAACTGTTCCACTTCCAAATTATGCATATTGCACTAAAAAGGGAGGAGAGTAGAGCTTCATGTGAATATATCCAAATGAAAGAATATATTCATTAATTAATCAAAAAATTGTATGTTGACCTGCCACAAAACATGTCAATCTACTTGCTGTTATGTGAATTTGTATCCCAACTTTCTTTTACTGGATGAACCGTACACCAAATGGAATATTTGTCATCTTAGTTGACCCTTACATTATGAGAGTTAACATTAACTTCACATTTCATTGGTTGAAACATTAATAATTAATGAACTCACTGTTTAATCACTAATAGTTTAATTTTTCGCGTAAGAATCTCATATTGACCCTAACACCACACTTCGTTGCACAATAGATATTTGACCTACTGAATAAATATACTTTCATTCTTAAACATTCTATTAGCCATATAATTGACCCACATTGAGAAAATGTGCAGTTTAATATGCAGTTTCTAAGCAGGATGAGTCCTCTACTAAGTACCCATGTTTTGGACGATGAATATAAGTATGATGTGACTTATGTCTATATATGCATCAAATTGTTAACTTTTGTGTAAACTTCTTTTTATACATGTTATAATGATTAGTTCTTATCAAGACAAACTTCTTGATATGCTCGACTCATCCACCTACCTTCAATTTTTCACACATTAAGGTTAATTCAATGTTTGTTTTCCCCAATTCAACTCATTCTTCCAAAAATATATATTTATACGTTATGTCCTATTAATTAGAATGTTAGTTTAATAACCTTCAGATATGTTTTCATACAATGCTATTTGAGATTCAACATAAAGCACATGTCATTTTTGTTGGTGTGTAACATATTGTATGATACATATTGCATATCGTAATATAGTAACTACACGCCTACACACTAGGCCCACAACAATCAATAGTTCTTGATGTGAATTTGGGTGCGGAAGCGTAAAAATAAGAAGTTATCTACACAACATCTACACTACACAACAACAACAACAACTAAAGAAATGAAATGGGTTTCTTTCTCTCTCTATTCTCTATTCTCAATATTCAAGGTTGATTACAAATGAGAGCCAAGGGGCCTATTTATAGGAAGAGTTAGTTTGCTAATCAAGCTTATACCCAAAAAGACTAAAAAAGGTAACTAATATCTAAAAATGACACATTAGTCCCAAACATACTTGGAAACTAATAAAGCTCTAAAAATAAAAGAAAATTACAATGAAATGAAAGAAAATACTAAAATAAACCCAAATTCTCATCATTCTCCCCTACTTGAGAGAGCTCGTCCCGAGCGATAAAAATGTGTGTGAGGGAAACATCCGGGGGTGCCCCTACTTGAAAGGGAAGTCGTCCTTTAAAGCGTCTCGCATAACTACTCGCAAAATAGCCTCGAAGAGAAACCACAAATTTACGCCATGGCCGATGAATAGGAAGACGACTTCTAATCCGTCCACATGAAGAGCCAACACAAGATCGATGCGGAGAAGGCCATTGATGCCAAATTTCATCCAAATTGCCCGTGATGAGCCTCCTTAGCATCAAATCATGTAAAAAGACGGTGGAGCACTCCTCATAAGGAACTCCAAAAGGATCACAAATCCCACACCAATTGTGATCTCCCTGCGCAACATATACTCCTCATAGGAAACAACCACAAAACCATCATCACAAAGCTCATCATCTTGACCAAAAATGGGAAAAAATTCATTAAATCAAATATTGCCACCTCACGATAATGAGTGCGAATCTCCCAACCATCTTTAACAAATAAATTGAAAATATCACATAGGAAGTACCCATCATCTTCTACCCCAAAGATAGGAATGAAGTCCACAATCTCAAATGTCTCCAAATCCCTATATCGAGTACGAGTGATCCATCCATCCTTCTCGAATATGGGAAAAAAATCACAAGAAAGGAACACGGATGCACTATCAAGCATAGTCGGGTCACAACAACCTCGGAGACATCCTCGTGAAGCATATCCGAAGAGATAATATCATCGGTGTGCGCCGGAATGACATCGGATGTAGTAGGAGGGGCACAGGTTGACAAGTACTCCAAATATGGGACCAAATACCTCGCTCGTGCACGTATCCATTGTTCACGTGCCAACTCCATCTCATAATCCTTGACTCGACATCTATGTAGGTGTTGATGGTACATCTCATACTCTTCAATAGAATAAGCACTATATGCCAATGTGTGAAGCTTTTGAGAGAGATATGAATCCGTCTCGGCCCAAGAAGCTTGAAGACTTTGGAGTTCCTTGATGATGGCACAACTAACCGTGTCAAAATCGGCACATGCATTCGTATCGAGGCCGTATTGGGTACCATCCCACGAGAATTTGTAAGAAATGTATTCTTCGGGTGAGGGAGGGATTAAATCGTAGGACTTTGATAGATTTGGGGCAGATTTGTAATTGTTGGAAAATGCAGGGGCTGAATTATAATTTTCAGAAATTGGTTGGGGATTAGTGTGTTGAAGAGGTCCGGGTGGTGGGAAAATTGGATTAGGGTTTGTGTTTGAATAAATCTTGGGTTTAATTTCAGTTTTGGAGTCTTCAATTTGGTTCACGGCGAGAATGGGGCCATTTGGGGAATGACCCGCTTGATTCTTTGGGCGGTTGACATCACAGCATGAGTCGGAGGATTCTTGGGGGTGTCTTGACACAAACAGGTGAAGATTTGCATTCGTTTTTTGTTCAGAACCCTCGGTCGGAGCCTCCAAAGCTTTGGCTCTTCCCTTCGGTGGATCTGGTGCGGGGCGGCTTGGGAACGAGGCTGTTTGGTCTTGTTTCAGATCTGGCCGGCTTTGTGAGGTGTAATCGAAGGTTGGGGAATTGTTTCTGTTGGGTTTCGGTACTGCCAGAACAGGAACGGGTAGGGTTTGGGCCCTAGAAGGTGAGATAGGTTTTTTTTGTGGGTGAAGAAATTGTTCCGGTTTGGGATGGAAATTCTGGGGTGTCATTTGGTTAGGGTTTGGTCGAAAGTCACCCGGGTGAACCCAATTTGATTCCCAATCTTCAATAAACATGGTTGATACCAATTTGATGTGAATTTGGGTTTGATTGGTTGTGTCTAGTTTTTTTTTTGGTGGTCTGGTTAGGGATTGTGGTGGTGGGGTGACAGGGGCTGATCGGTGAGAGGCCGTTGGATGTAGAATGAAATCAGAGTGGTCCCAACCTGAATCTGACTTGTATTTGATAATCATCCTCGCGCCAAGAACAAACGCGGCTCTGATACCAATTTGATGTGAATTTGGGTGCGGAAGCGTTAAAAGAAGAAGTTTTCTACGCAACATCTACACAACAACAACAACAACAACTAAAGAAATGAAATGGGTTTCTTTCTCTCTTTATTCTCTATTCTCAATTTTCAAGGTTGATTACAAATGAGGGCCAAGGGGCCTATTTATAGGACGAGTTAGCTTGCTAATCAAGCTAATACCCAAAAAGACTAAAAAGGTATCTAATATTTAGTCCCAAACATACTTGGAAACTAATAAAGCTCTGAAAATAAATGAAAATTACAATAAAATGAAAGAAAATACTAAAATAAACCCTAATTCTCATCAGTTCTGAATTCCAGGAACAAAGCATTTAATAGATTTAACACCTCTAACACAATCTGCGGATTGATCCCGTGGATCACTAAGTGATCCTTCCAGATACCTAGTTTCGTTAGAACTTTCCCTTCTGATTTTTAATCTGTACATTTTGAACACTGACTGTTAGAACAAGATTTATAACTTCATACTGTCCTTGTTACAGATTAAAGAATATCACTGCGAGTTCCATCAGGATTAGGCCTCTCTTTGGCCTGTGCTTTAGTAATTGCCTGAAAAGCTCGTTTGGATTTGCAACAGGATCTCGACCCCAGCAACCATGTGGAAAGTTTATGGCTTCACCTTTTAGCAGACGAGATGACACCTGGTATGAAAACCAAACCATCTCTCCTCATAATTAACTGAATGGTACGCTTGTCTGTATTCCTCTGATAAACTGTCTTGAACTAATCTGATTTAATCAGAGGAGCTTCACAGACACCAATCTCTTTGGAGTAATCATTAAGAATTTCCACCATCTCATACTGGTGCCTCACCTTTTTCGGGATTGTACTGTTCCAATATGGTGACCAATTCCAATAAATGGCCTATATATCTCTGCTTTTGGGATCAGAGGATGAGAGAACACATGTACTTCAAAAACTTCAGAGGATTAATGGCTTGAAATTTCTGTAAGACTTGGTAAACCTGGAATTTACCCAATTCACTGATCCAAATTCACTGTCCTATACTGTTTTACTTAGATGGGTCTAAACGATTTTACTGAATGAATTCATGGATCACACAGTAGAGGCGAGGCCTTCCCTTTTCATCGTGTAGAGCTCATATTTTCTTTGGATTTAAGCACTCCTGTGATCTATCCTTGTCAAAATCATGGAAGTTTGAATCGGGGACTGTCACTGGTACTGACACGTTTTTTTCCAGCTTTGGCTGGTCCTCAGGACCAGTCAAACCTTCTCTTTTAGGAGACTCGGTGGATTTACCGACTTCAGTATGTGTTTTTTCGTTCTTTTTAGTCACTGCAGAATCCAACCTTGTTTCTTCTAGTTTCTTACGAATTATTGTTCTTTCTTTGTCAATTAATAATGTTTCTAGCATCATACACGGGTGGCTGAATAACACTTATTGAAGTCTCACTTAGAGTTATGCTTGATATTTTCATTTACTCTAAAATTTCTCATCCTATTCAGTTTTTTAAGCCAAATCTTCATGTACATTTTGAAAAGTTGCTCCCTCGTCAACCCTGTTTCTTAGGTGGTCCCCCGACTCTTTGAGATGAAGTGTTCATTGTACGCATTAGAGCCCATATCAACTGCAAAATTTCTCATATGATGCTTTCCACTAGTTTTTGAACTGTCACTTCCATAGGTCTGATCAACAACATTCCCTTATTTCTTAGATAATCCAAGGGCTCAAACAAAAGAATCGTAATCAGAGCATGTCCAGAACGAAATCCAGAAATCTTTTTTCCTGCGAAACATACTGCAGTGTTTGGGACATACGTGACCCCTTTGAATCCATGACTTCTATGCTCATTTCCGGGCGCGTAAGACCATGAACTATATGGGAAAGAACAATTCATTGGGGCTGCTCCTATTCGATGGCTATGAAAACACCACGACAGTTCTTACAGGGAATTCTCTTATTCAAAAACTTCTGAAGATATTCCTTCTAGTTATGACAAGAGGAGCACACAGGGCAAACTGTTTGGGCCTTTATATCATTATTCTTTCCAAATGCAAAAAGCTTCTTAAAATTTTCTTTAGCTCTACGAGCCTCCTCTATATTTGATTCAATATCAAAGATCAAAATTCGAAACCAAAACTCTTAAAAGAAAACTACAAACAACAAACTATGCTCAATCAGTTGAAGTCTGAATTTGAAGACCACTTTTCTACATGTAGAGAGATTTGTATGATGTGAACCCATATTGCCAATAGCTCGAGTCACGCCTTTGCCTCAAATCTCAATCAAAATCAACACGACCAGGTCTGTACATTTGAGGGTTGTATTACTTAACGCAATACTTAACGAGTCTGTGGATAGAGAGTAGAGACTAATTTGGGGGGTTGTGTTGGTCAGATCCAGAAAGCTAACTGCCGTAAAGAAATAGAGATTCTGCCAATCTCCGACCAGATATATTTAAAAAATGAAATGTAATCACCTTCAGTTTTCTTTCTGTTAGTAACCTCTACTGTAGAGAGAATAGTAACGTCGCAATCGTTCATCAATGCATGATAAATTGTATAAAATAAGGCTATATAATGGTATTGATTATCATGCATTGTTTTTTCAGTTAGATTTCAGGCCTTTAGCCTCTCGTCCATTCAAGTGGTATAGTTGCCCGAGTTAAATACAAGTTTCAGAGTTGTTCTTCCATCGAAGGTATTAATGTGCAAATGAGTTATTTTCATATTTTCCAGGAGATTTCGAAATACCTGTTGGTTGTTGTTTAGCTAACTGACCATACACCTTCAATTTAAGTTCTTCTGCCTCCTAGGATTTCAATTTAATATTCACATTTAGCTCAAAGAAGTGATAAAAAAGAACATATAAACAAATGTTCTTATAGTTCAACATAGGTTTCTTTTTTTCTCACCCATTTTGAGTTGTCTTCCCATTTCTTTGTGGCAATTAATGATATATTTCTATATGAACTTATCTTGGAACTAGTGTTATCAGCTCCATGACCCTCGCCTCGAAGAAGATGCAATTACTAAATCATAGCAAGTCATGATTTGATATATTTATCACCTTTGGCATTTTTATAGTTAAATTTTCACTACAGTGTTTTGCATTTTTTTCTATAGCAGGACAATTTTTATCTACTTATGACGATGATGATGAGATGTGAATATTTTTTTTCCTCTTATGTTCCTTTATTAGTACCATATACAGACCTTGGTACTTAAAAAGTTCAATGCATGCTTTATTCAGTTTTTGGTCATTCTGAAGCGTGACCTTGAAAATGCACATATTGATTTATCATCTAAATAAAGAGCAAAAAATTTACATAATATAAAAATTTTACATTTTTAGTTTTTAAAGCTTAAACTCAATTTGCTCGTATAATACTGATATAATAAAGCATGTCAGAGTTGAGGATTGCCAACTTAAACTTGGTTATGAATTTCCGATTGCCTGAAACTGTAGCTGTAGAAGGTCAACTTTAGTGTTGCATGAACCACTTATGCTTGTTTTCTCAATTGAAATAAAACTTGTTTATGATTTTTTCTGCTATCCTCTTTAAGTTCCAGCATGTCAAAATGCCATCTCAAAATAATGGTCTTTTACTCCTTGCTCTATTGAATTGTTTATTTTTAGCAATTTTGAAAACTGAGTGCAGTTGTTTGAATTTTTCTTTATTGTTGGGTTTCAATTGGTGAATTATAGAAATGAATAGCTGGTAGAATTGTCCATCGATCTTGTGGACTTCAAGAGTAAATGTAATGATCTTCCATAAATTCTCTTTGTCAAGGCATGTGGTGGTAATTATTGTCCATATTTATCTTTCTGCAATTATAAATTGGAGTTTGTTCAGTCATATTTATCAAACTGATGGTTCTTCTTGGAATTCTGGTTCTATCTCCCTATCTGCAGTTTGCACATACCAAAACAAATTGTAGCTCCAAGCAATTCCCAGATTGGCCTGCACAATACTGATGTCCGTCGGGGTAAAATCCTTTTTGTTTCCTAATCCGACTTGCACGGTTTGTTGATTATTGTGTTTGAATGTTTTTTTTAGAATCCAATAAGTTTCTTTGGGCAAAGAAAACACTATAACCGAGAGCAAAAGAAGTTCCCTAGACAGTTGTTAGATTAATACCCAAGGACTAACTGCATGGACTTTCTAAGACTATAATCTCTAATTGTTCATTTATTCATATTTAAATATTTATGATATCTAATCTAGGTGTGCCCAATATTTCTGCCATGTCTCTGTCTCCAAGGTTTGGAAGCATTTTCATGCTGATTGACATGATTCAGGATCACAGAGGTTGGCAATCAATGTTTCTTGAACCCTAGCTTGACTGGTGCTTTCTTCCTTTCGTCGACTATGGATTTAATGTGTAGCAATTTTCTTCCAAGCCTGGGATGCTATAATTCTAAACATTTTCCACTTATGGAAACTTCTTCTTAGTTGAAATCCCATTGACAAGTCTGTCTCGAAATTAAAAGTTCTATAGTGTTTGGGTGTAGGTTTTGTAAGCTGAGAACGAGGAAACTTTTGAGCTGTTGTTCTGCTTTGTGGTGGTGGCATATTTGCCATTATCTTCAGTGTATTTTAGGTCTTTATTTTGATCCTCGTTCCGTGTGTTCCATTATTATGTCTTGGTGGCTTAGAACAAGGGGTAAATTTTTAAGGGTTATGTTGTGAAAGGTTGTTTTGTGCTTTATTATTTGGAGAATTTGGTGCGGTTGTAATAATATTTGCTTGATAATATTCCTATGAATTCGGATCATATCATCGGGCAAATTCGTTTGTATGGCGTTCTTGGCTCAGCAGTATAGATATAAATATAAATGGAGAGAAAATGTATAGATGAATTTGGTATCTCATGTACAAAGCCTTATCAGGTCAGTTTTGGCTTTTTTTCCTTTCTAGTGGAGGCTAGTGGAGGCCGACTGTTGCAACTTCAGGTTTGTTCAGATGCAATTTTGTATCCGATGTGTTTCTACTGTTGGAGCATTCCAGTCGACTTGGCCTTTTTGTGATCGTGTGCAGATATTATAGATGAATTTTGCTCTGTTCTTGGCTCTACCGGTTTACTCTTGAGGTTTTGCATAGTTTTTGTGATCTTTTTGGTGTAGTTCGACTCTCTTTGGGTCTTGTACATCTACTTGGCCTCATTTTGTGGTCACTTAGTTTTCCTTTTGATTCGGCTCAGTACTGAGTTCTTCTACTTATTTTTATGTTGGAGTTCTGGTTAAATGTGCCCTTATCTTTAATGTGCGACACTATGGAGAGGTTTTTTCTCCATCTTTTGCATGTGTACCTATCTTTAATGTGCGACACTATGGAGAGGTTTCTCCATCTTTTGCGAATAATATAATTTCCGGGGTGTCGTCTCCTATTTAAAAAATATTTAAATTTTATCAAGAAAGACTATGATCTCTAATTGTTCATTTATTCATTTTTGAATATTTATTTTTGTCAAGAAGGCAGTATTGAATCAATTAGTAGATGTGCATTTCCTTGATTGTTCATTTGTGTTTAACTATTTAATATTTTTACTCTTGATGATATTCCATGATTCTTCGACACTTGCATTTAATTGTGTATGGATTGTCCAGTATTTTATGCCTCTTCCTCATTGCGTTATTTGCTCATGCACGTTGTTCGACTCATAATGATTAATATATTTTATATTTAATTTGATGTAACAGTTTGAAATGTTCATTCTTTTCAGGTAACCAATGCAAGCATGAATATCATTGCCCATATGCACAATGGTAGTCAAATTTAGGTTGCAAGGATTGGCCCCAAAGTTATTAGATTAATTGTATTTGCTATTTAATTTTAATGTTTTAGGGGTTTTTGGGTAACTACGGATGATTTGATTTCCAAAGTTGAATTTGTTGACCAAATAACATTGTTATTTTATAGGATGATATTTTTGGTCGGATTGCATATTTTGAGTATTTGGGCATCAATTAAGATCTTGTGTATGATTTGATGCATTTGAGATTTGATATCAGGGAATACATTTTTGGATATTGTGTGGGAATTTTTTCTTGTTTGAATTTGGTATGGGAGGTGAATGATGGATTAACAATTGTTATAAAATGTAGGTGATTTCGACGTGTCAAAATAATTATTGTGGATTTGAAATTATAGAGGGAGGGTTTAAGCAGTCCCAAATAATATAGCGCAACTTTGATATTTATCATCCAAATTTTCGCACAAGCCTTGTAAGTGTCCCTACGAGGATTTGAAATGATTACTTATCGGTTTACGAGGTCGTAAATGGTCACTACGTTTGGTTATTACTCGAAGTGCATAGTTAATTATGTTACTAAGTTTTAGCCTTATGGTTAGATCGTGTAGCTTACTTGTTAGACATGGACCTTGGGTTCATATGTTGTAATTATGTTTAGTGTAGTTGGACATCTAGCTAGGATATACCTTAATGTAGGTAAAGAGAGATTTTGGTTGTGAGTACCGACGAGATGGCATTTGACGTAAATGAGTTGCATTTAATATTTGACTTGATTGCCAAGTTTAGTAAAACTCCACATAATCAATTGTAAGAGGTCCATCTGGTGTGAGATCCATTAGAAAAAAATTTCTTACTTGCTTTTAACGTGTTCATTATTTACCTATTGTAATTGGGAATACATTTTAGAAAGGGAGCATCAATATTTTTTGCTTTGATAAGTTTAATTTGTCTATGAACTAAGTAGAGACACCAACATGTTCTAGAATAAAAAATAAGCAATAGTATTAATCAATCAATATGATTTCCAATGTAACTAAAGTAATTGTTGGCTCATTGGTGACAAAGAAACTGAAAATGATACATAAATTTCACGAACTCTTAAGGAACCATATTTTAAAGAATCGGTTGAAAAAGAGACAACTTGGCCAATGTGACCAGTACGACTACCTTGTTACGACTTCCCTCCAGTCACTAGCCTTGCCTTCGGCCTCCCCCTCCTTGCGGTTAAGGTAACGACTTCGAGCATGGCCGGCTCCCCTAGTGTGACGGGCGGTGTGTACAAGGCCCGAGAATGAATTCACCGCCGCATGGCTTGCCGATGATTACTAGCGATTCTGATTTATCTTACCACAACGCCGACCGATTTAGCTAGTTATCTCTGGGAGTTGCCAAACATTGCTAGCTTTATTCCCTACCTTTGTCCGTTATTGCAATTAAAATTAGTTGGGCAGAACTGATCCCTTTTTCATTTAAAGTATTTTATCCTTTTAATAAAACCATTTTGGTTTTATCTCCTTATAGGTACAATAGGTTATGGCATCCAAAGTCTTGTTATTCTTTAGAGTGTAGATTATTATTTCCAAAGTGTGGAGTTCAACGTTTCTATCATTTGCTTTGTGGTAAGTTTCCAATCCGGATGTTACGCTTTTGCAAATTGTTAAGATTGAAGCATAGTTCATTTTTTTAATACTTACAAAAACTTTGAACAGGGTGGCCTTTTGTGCCATTAACATTTCTGCAATTAAATTAAAAATTTCAGGATAATTTATGTCTTTTTTTTTGAATTGGTGCTTTATATTTTGTAACTGGTACTCAAGAGTTAGGAGTCTATTTTGTAACTGGTATTCACATATACGTTTTATTTCCTTATAAAGTCACTATTTTATTTATTATATAATAAAATCAGATTTTTTAAAAAATAAATTTAAAATTTCAGGTTTTAATCTGCGGGGACGGGTTTGATGAGGTTATACTTAAACGGGTTTGGGGTTTAAAATCTTAACATGTCGCGGGTCGCGGGGCGGGTTAATATTTTTTTTCGTGGGCGGGGGAGGGGGGGGGGGGGGTTAGGTTTTGACAAACCCGCCCCGTTGCCATCCCTAGTTGCAGCCTGCAATCCAAACTAAGGACGGATTTTTGGAGTTAGCTCACCCTCACGGGATCGCGACCCTTAGTCCCGACCATTGTAGCACGTGTGTCGCCCAGGTAGGTCATCGCATAGAGTTTGAGTCATGAGATACACGAAAAAAATACTAATTTGACCTAAATATTGGCAACTTGGTTAAATAATTAGAGAACTCGGCCTAAATTCATCTTCCCCCATCCCCCCTAGAGTATGACTGAAAGCCATTTTTGTACCAATAGTAGTGTGCTTAAGGGTAGTCATTAATCAATGCTTATGAGAATTATATAATGGTAAGGCATTTGAACTTCCATCAACTCAAATGTGGTGGCCCGATAATCACCATTCAATAACTATATTAACTCAAGTATTTCTAAGATTAAACTAGCAAGTAAAAAAGCTAAATAGATGCAAACTTTTATAAGCAAAAGGCTCAAACAAGCCTCTAAATATATTGATCAAATTGAAATATACATATAAGAATAAGAACGGATAAAAGAAACAGCAAGTGTATATTATCATTAGGCATAGGACGATCCCAACTAGGTTGACACCATCCAAAACCTCTATCATATGATCACCAAATAAATAGGGTATTACCAACAATGATGAGATGGACTCAAATAAATAGGATCAACACTTTATATTGAACTCACAAAAACGCTCGTGTATAACTCATTATAGGTAATAAATGAACCTTTGAAGAAACTCTGTCAGAGGGAAAGAAAAGCAAGAACTCCTAGATACATCCTAGGTAGTCCGCTTAATTACCAAGGTCTCACAAATAGGGGTCATAGATCAATAAATGTTTGGTTCTTGGTAATAAAAGCTTGGGCAATGTGTGCCAATGGTGGGTGAGTAAGTGCTATAGTTTTGTAATAACTCTCTCTCTTTCTTAATCTCAGAAGGGTATTGGTTTGAGTTCGATTGGGTGCGATGTAGTGTGGTCGTGACCATCTCCATTGTATGTGTTTTTGTTTGGGATCGGTGGTGAGATTCCGACCCGATGGCTCGGTGTGAGGCGTGATGCCTAGAGTCGGATAACACATGAGGAATGTATTCAGGAGGTCTAAGCTCTGGGGGTACGGTTATACTTATATATATATATATATATATATATATATATATATATATATATATAGAGAGAGAGAGAGAGAGAGAGAGAGAGAGAGAGAGCGGTTCTCATGCATACCCCAGTTTGCATACCGCTGGCGCGGACCGATTTTGATAAAATAGTAAAAAAAATATTTTTGATGTAATTTTTTTTATAGTTTCTAAACATTTCAATAGGACCATAAAAAAAAATTCAACTCAAAATGAATTTTTTTGCTATTTTAAAAAAATCGGTCAAACTTTCTTACGAGTTACATTGGTCCCATGTGAGGTGTTGGCGATCCTCACGGGTCCATTTGGGGGTGCTTCGGGGTTTCGATCTCTAAAGACATGTTTTCAAGCCTAACTGTAGATATTCTTAGAATTGGGTCGTGTTCTCGAACCGAGGATCCCGTAACCACGTGGTCGGTTCCTACCAGTTACATTAGTCATGTGCGAGGTGTTGGCGCCGCTCACGGGGCTATTTGTAGGGTGTTTAGGGGTTTCGCCCTCCAACAGAATGTTTTCAAGCCAAAGTGTATATATTACGAAAATAGGGTCGTGCTTTGGAACAGGGCCCCGTGACCTCGTGGTCAGTTCCTACGAGTTACAACAGTACCGTGCGAGGTGTTGGCATTGCTCACAGGGCTGTTTGGTGGGTGTTTTGTCATTTCGCCCTCTAACGACATATTTTCAAGCCTAAATGCAGATATTTTAAAAAATTGGGCCGTGCTCTTAAACCGAGAGTCCCGTGACAACGCAATTGGTTCCTACGAGTTATATTGATCCCGTGCGAGGTGTTGGCACCGCTCACGGGGCCGTTTGTGGGGTGTTTCCGAGTTTTGCCCTCTAACGACATGTTTTCTAGCCTAAGTATAGATATTCTGTTAATTGGGCCGTGTTCTCGAACCAAGGGTCTCGTGACCACACAGTCGGTTCCTACGAGTTTTGTTGGTCTCAAGCGTGGTGTTGGTGCCTCTCACAGGACCGTTTTGGGATGGGGTTGGAGTTTCTCCCTCTAATGGCATGTTTTCAAGCCAAAGTGTAGATATTTTGAAAATTGGGCTGTGCTCTCGAATCGGGGGTCCTGTGACCACGCATTCGGTTCTTACGAGTTATGTTGGTCCCGTGCGAGGTGTTGTCACCACTCACGGGTCTGTTTGTGGGGTGTTTAATGATTTCTCCCTCTAACGAAATGTCTTCTAGCCAAAGTGTAGATATTATGAAAATAGGGCTGTGCTCTCGAACCGGGGTCCCGTGAATATGCAGCCGGTTCCTACAATTTACATTGGTTCCATGGGAGGTGTTGGCACTGCTCACATAGACATTTGGGGGGTGTTTCGGGGTTTCATCCGCTAACGGCATGTTTTCAAGTCTATGTTTAGATATTCGAAAAATTGGGCCGTGCTCTCAAACTGGGGGTCCCACGACCATGCGGTCGGTTCCTACGAGTTACATTGCTCCCGTGTAGGATGTTGGTAATGATCACTGGTCCGTTTGGGGTATTTTTCGGGGCTTCTCCCTCTAATGACATGTTTTCAAGCCTAAGTGTAGATATTCTAAAAATCGTGTTGTTCTCTCGAACCGAGGGTCTCATGAACTCGCGGTCAGTTCTTTCGAGTTACATTGGTCCCGTGCGAGGGGTTGGTGCCGCTCACGAGGCCGTTTGGGGAGGGGGGGGGGTGTTTTGGGATTTCTCCCTCTAATGGCAGGTTTTCAAGCCTAAGTGTAGATATTCTAAAAACTGGGCCGTGCTCTCGAATCGTGGGTCCCGTGACCACGCGGTCGGTTCCTGCCAGTTACATTGGTCCTGTTTGAGGTGTCGACGCTCTCGGGACCTTTTTTTTCATGGTTTCGTCCTCTAACGACATGTTTTCAAGCCTAAGTGTATATATTCTGAAAATTTGGCCGTGCTCTCGAGTAGGATGTTTGTGACCACGTTACCAGTTCCTACGAGTTATATTGGTATCGTGCGAGGTGTTGGCAATGCTCACGGGGCCCTTTGGGGTGTGTTTTTAGGTTTCTCCCTCTAACAACATGTTTTCAAGTGTAAGTGTAGAAATTTTGAAAATTAGGCCGTGCTCTCGAACTGGGAATCCCGTGACCACGAAGTCATTTCCTACGAGTTACATTGTTCTTGTGCGAGGTGTTGGGGCCCGTTCACGGGGCCATTTGGGGGGTGTTTCGGGGTTTCTACCTGTAACGACATGTTTTCAAGCCTTTGTTTAGATATTCTAAAAATTGGGTTGTGCTCTCAAATCGGAGGTCCCATGTCGGGTCCTATGACTTACATTGGTCCCATGTGAGGTGTTGGCGAGGTTCTCGGGGCCGTTTGGGGGGGGGGGGGTCTTTTGAGGTTTCTCCCTTTAACGGTATGTTTTCAAACATAAGTGTTGATATTCAGAAAATTGGGCAGTACTCAAGAATCGGGGGTCCTGTGACCACACGGTCGGTTCCTACGAGTTACATTGGTCTCGTACGAGGTGTTGGCACTGATCACAAGGCATTTGGGTGTTGTTTTGGGGTTTCTCCCTCTAACGGAATGATTTCAAGCCTAAATGTGATATTCAAAAAATTAGGCTATGCTCTCGAATAGGGGGACCCGTGACCATGCGATCAGTTTTTACGAGTTATATTGGTCCCGTGTGAGGTGTTGGCTTCGCTCCCGGGAATGTTTGGGGGGTGTTTCAGGGTTTCTCCCTCTAACGGTATGTTTTCAAGCCTAAGTGTATCTATTATGAAATTTGGGCCATACTCTCGAACCCGAGGTCCTGTGACCACGTGATCGGTTCCTATGAGTTACATTGGTCCCGTGTGAGGTGTTGGCATCGCTCACGGGTCCATGTTGGGTGGTCCGGGGGCTGGTGTGGTGGTGTTTCGGGGTTTTGCCCTCTAACAAATTGTTTTTAAGCCTAAGTGTAGATATTCTAAAAATTAGACCGTACTCTAGAACCAGGAGTCCTGTGACCACGCGGTTGGTTCCTACAATTTACATTGGTCATGTGCTAGGTATTAGCGAGCCCCACGTGGCCGTTTGGGAGGGGGGTGTTTCGGGGTTTTTCCCACTAATGTTATGTTTTCAAGCCTAAGTGTAGGTATTCTTAAAATTGGGTCGTGCTCTTGAACTAGGTGCCCCATGACCACCCAGTCTGTTCCTACGAGTTATATTGTTCTTGTGAGAGGTGTTGGCGATGATCACGGGGCCTTTATGGGGGTGTTCCGGGGCTTCATCCTCTAACATCATGTTTTCAAGTCTAAATGCAGATATTTAAAAAATTAGGCTGTGCCTTAGAATCGAGGGTCCTAGGACCCCGTGGTGGGTTCCTATGAGTTACATTGGTCCCGTGCGAGGTGTTGGCACCAATCACGGGGCCATTTGGGGGGGTGTTTTAGGTTTTCGCCCTCTAACGACATGATTTTAAGCCTAAGTATAGATATTCTGAAAATTGGGTTGTGTTCTTGAATCGGGGGTCTCATGACCACGCGATCAGTTCCTACGATTTACATTAGTCCCGTGCGAGATGACACTGCTTATGGGGCCATTTAAGGTGTGTTTTGGGGTTTCTCCCTCTAACGGCATATTTTCAAGCCTAAGTGTATATATTCTAAAAATTGGGTCGTGCTCTCGAACTGGGGATCCCTTAACCACGCGGTCGGTTCCTACGAGTTACATTGGTCCCGTACGAGGTGTTGGGCTGATCACGGGGTCATTTGGGGGTGTATCAGGGTTTCGCCTTCCATCAACATGTTTTCAAGCCTATGTTGAGATATTCTAAAAATTGGGTCGTGCTCTCAAACAGGAGATGTTTTGGGGTTTCGCTCTCTAACGCCAAGTTTTCAAGTCTAAGTAAAGATATTATAAAAATCGGGCCGTGCACTCGAATCGGGGGTACTGTGACCACACGGTCGGTTCCTATGTGTTATATTAGTCCCGTGTAAGGTTTTGACGCCGCTCACGGGGCCGTTTGGGGGGTGTTTCGGGGATTCACACTCTAACGACACATTTTCAATACTAAGTGTAGATATTCTAAAAATTGGGTCGTGCTCTCAAATTGGGGGTCCCGTGACCATGCGATCGATTACTACGAGTTACATTTGTCTCGTGCAAAGTATTAGTGACGCTCACGGGGCCGTTTGGGGGTTGTTTATGAGTTTCGCTCTCTGATGGCATGTTTTCAAGCCAAAGTGTAAATATTCTTAAAATTAGGTCATGCTCTCGAATTGAGGGTCCTGTCACCATTCGGTCGGTTCCTACGAGTACATTGGCCACATGCGAGGTGTTGGCATCGATCATGGGGTTGTTTGGGGGGAGTTTCGGGGTTTCACCCTCCAATGGCATGTTTTTCAAACCTAAGTGTAGATATTCTGTAAATTGGGCCGTGCTCTCAAATTGGGGGTCCCGTGACCACATGGTCGGTTTCTACGAGTTACATGGGTGGGGATGTTTTTTCGTGGTTTCTCCCTCTAACGACTTGTTTTCAAGCCTAAGTGTAGATATTCTAAAAATTGGGCCGTGCTCTCGAACTGGGAGTTCCGTGACCATTCCGTCAGTTCCTATGATTTACATTGGTCCCATGTGAGGTGTTGGCGCTCCTCACGTGGCCATTTGGGGGGTGTTTCAGGGTTTTGCCCACTAACGTCATGTTTTCAAGCCTAAGTGTAGATATTCTAAAAATTGGGCCGTGCTTTATGACTGGGGGTCCCGTGACCACGTGGTTGGTTCCTATGAGTTACATTGTTCTCGTGAGAGGTGTTGGCGATGATCATGGGGCCATTGGGGGGGTGTTCTGGGGTTTCACCCTCTAACGACAAGTTTTCAAGCCTAGGTGTAGATATTCTAAAAATTGGGCCGTTCTCTCGAACTGGGGGTCCCATGACCCCGTAGTCCGTTCCTAAGAGTTACATTTGCCATTTGTGAGGTGTTGGAGCCTCTCACGGGGACGTTGGTGGTTTGTTTTAGGGTTTTCCCTCTAACTCCATGTTTTCAAACCTAAGTGAAGATATTTTGAAAATTGGGCCGTGCTCTCAAATCGGGGGTTCCGTGACCACGCGATCGGTTACTAAGATTTACATTGGTCCCCGTGCGAGGTAATGTGGACACTCATGGGGCATTTTATTGGGTATTTCGGGGTTTTGACCTCTAACGACCCGTTTTCAAGCCTAAGTGTAGATATTCAGAAAATTGGGTCATGCTCTCAAACTAGGGGTCCTATGAACATGCGGTCGGTTCCTACGGGTTATATTGGTTCCGTGAGATGTATTGTCAACGTTCACGGGGGTGTTTATAAGTTCTCCCTCTAACGACATGTTTTCAAGCCTAAGTGTAGCTATTATTAAAATTGGGTCGTGCTCTCAAATCGAGGGTCCCGTTACCATACGGTCCGTTCCCTACGAGTTACAGTGGTCCTGTGCGAGGTTATTGGCGCCACTCACAAGGAAGTTTGGGGGGTGTTTCATGGTTTTGACCTCTAACGACATGTTTTCAAGTCTAAGTGTAGATATTTTGAAAATTGGGGTCGTGCTCTAGAATCGGGGGTCCCGTGACCACGAGGTCGGTTCCTACGGGTTATATTGGTCCCATGCGAGGTATTGGCGCAGATCACGGGGCATTTTTTTTTTATTTCGCCCTCTAAAGGAATGATTTCAAGTCTAGGTGTAGATATTCTGAAAATTGGTTCATGCTCTTGAACCAGGGGTCCCATGACGACGCGTTTGGTTCGTACGAGTTACATTGGTCCCATGCGAGGTGTTAGCGATGCTCACGAGGTAGTTGGGAGGTGTTTCTGGTTTTTCCCTCTAACGACATGTTTTCAAGCCTAAGTATTGATATTCCAAAAAATTGGGCCTCTCACTCAAATCGGGGGTGTCATGACCCCGCAGTCAGTTCCTACGAGTTACATTAGTCCCGTGCGTGGTGTTGGGGCAACTGACGGGGCCGTTTGGGTTGTCTTTCGGGGTTTCAACCTCTAACGACATGTTTTTAAGCCTAAGCGTAGATATTCTGAAAATTGGGCAATGCTCTCAATCTGGAGATCCCGTGACCATATGATTCGGTTCCTATGATTTACATTGGTCCCGTGCGAGGTATTGGCGACGTTCTTGGGGCGTTTG